>CM066617.1:7171500-8536000 GCA_033884665.1 Argynnis bischoffii washingtonia
ACTTCCATACATCCTCACAAATTTTCGCATATTATATTAGTAAGAAGCGCTTGCTAAATTAATTCATTAAGTTGTGCTTAAACGTATGCTTTATCTAAGTTTCTAGCTTTGCTTCAAAAACGTAGCAGAGGTCAAATAACTTATCTATTATTTATATAAAATAGAGAAACATATCACAGGCACGAAGGCGAGATCAAGACGATAAAAATAAATTTTATTGCCTTGTAAATATCTATTCAAACAAATATAAACGGACGATACGTCCCATGAGTTCTGAGCTTGAATGCATTCACTGACGTTTATGGTATTCTCAAATACAGTGTTGCATAGAGGGAATTTAACTTATATGTATTTCTAACTGGTACCCCGGCATCGTTTTTGGCTATTTTATTTATTTTTTTAATATTATCTATTATTATATTCAAAATGTCACCCTTATATTTTCATCATTTATGGAATCTTAAGCAATTTTATTTCTTCTTTTTATTTTTTTTAAATAATACAAAGTTCAAAGATCAATTTGACAAGAACAGGCTAAAAATTTAAAACATCTATCACCCGATACTTTATATACATAAAAAACAGTTCAGACTAACTAATAAAATAAATTACTTATTTTCAAAACTCTGATGGCTATGCCTCCATTTTTATTTTTTTGCGAGAGTATCTAGTTATTTTATAAATAAATAAATATGTTTGTACATTAACACACAGCACCATCTAGTTAAATGGTCAGCTACGAGGCTTGTGTTATGGAGACCAGAGAGTTGATACACTACACATGTATAACTTTAAATACATACATATTATAAATATAAACACCCATGACTGGAACACAAACCATCGTGCTCATCACACAAATGAATGCCCCAACGGGACTCGAACCCACAACTGTTTGCACAGCAAGTAGGGTCGCTACAATCTGAGCCAAAGATGTCGTCAAAATCTCTTATATATAAGCGAGAGGATTTATAGTTCATCATATATATTACGAGATCGTTGTTGACATTAGGAAATAAATGGAACGGTGGCTTCTAAGAAAGTGGGACGCACCCGGCATATAATTTGTTCTAATCAAAATACAAGTTATGTTTGTATGTGTGTACGAACAGGAAACAGTTTACACGCGACCACCCGAGTATAAAACCGGATATATAAAATTTAATACTCTCCCTAAGAACGAACATGTTACGTTGTTTAGAGATCTAAAATTAAATAGATCTCTTATAGCAAGTGGTAGAAGTAGACGATTGTTAACTATAATAAATGTGTCAAATTAATTATTTTTAACTCGCTTCTATTAGCTTCACTTTGTAAGTGACAATATAAATTAGCCAAATCTTGGTATTAGATTTGTCCTTCTATTCTCGTGTCGATTTGAAACTTTGTAAATATGTGAAATTCGGATAATACTTTAATAATTTAATACTATCATGCCAATCTGATTATTATGGAGTCAAGAGATAGGTGGATAGTAGAAATCTTCAATTGCTACTAAAACCTTTAAGGATTGGCTTATTTAATCGAATTTGACCACCGCGAAAAACCAACCAAAAATAAGTTGATTACAAAGTTAGATAAAATATATGTCCTTCAAAAATCATTATTAAAATATACTCTTTAAATTTATCTGAAGAAGATGGTTGCCTGGACCTACTCAAATGTCCTAAAATTCAAAAACCAATCCAAGGTTTTTAGCTAAAAAGTATGTGTGTACAGGGCCTATCAATTCACTAAATAGTTGATGTAAAAACGTTTGTTTTAAAAAAGCGTGAACTAAACTGTTACAGCTCTTAGCAGGAAACGGTTTAGAGCGACTACCGGCGCATCAGTTACAGCTACCCCTAATTTATTTTGATGCTATTTCAGGGAACGTTGCTTAGAATGACAGATCCTGTTTACTCTATAATTTTTCTCTTATATTCGATCTGGCAAACCCGCGGCTTCGCTCACGCTAAAACGGCAAAAAAAACTGGCTTTATGCTATTATTATTTATTAGTGATAGGTAATGTATTGAAGTCTGCCCGATTTGTTGGTTGACATTTATGATTACTGCTCCGCTCCCTTGGGTAGTAGCATGATGTTATATACTTAGCCTATAGCCTTCATCAATAAATGGGCTATCTAATGCAAAAAGATTTTTTTAAATCAGATTAGTAGCTTCTGAAATTAGCACGTTCAAACAAACAAACAAATAAACTTTGCTTCTTTATAATACTAGTATAGATATAGTAAAACTTGGTTGAGCCTGCTAATGATGTAAATCATTTTCGTTAAATATCATATAAAGTATATTTTGATTTGTATCAAAAATGTTGCCTCGGCTCTTAACTAACGGTGGTTCTCATTAATCTGTCTAAAGGTTTTCTTATAAGAGGTAGAAATTTGACATAAACTGCATACAAATGATGTTAAACTCGTATCGCTAGTAAGAAACCACAGATAGATATGTTATTGAGATCTTAAATGTAACACTTGTAATGTTTCTCTAAACCTAGTTTAAGAAACCACACACGTCGATTGAGACATATTCATAAAATAATGCAAAAAGATCATCAGAATTCAAGTCGTTTTCAATACGCAATGAACATAACACCTTGTGTCACACTCGTTCAAATTTCTTTGAATGTATCTGCGACGTGGGTTTCCTTATTAAGTCGCGCTATCGCATTAAATAACAGCATTCCTCGCTCTGCAAACAATGCGAAATGGAATCTATTACTTTAGCCTACTGTCGTATAGCAAGCTATATTGGCGGATATTTATTTATTTATTTATTAGGTTTATTTACGATCACTTACAATAATACACACAAATTATATAACTAGAACTAAGAACTAGGAACTTAATGTAGTGATTACTTACAAATAAACACAGCATGCATAGAAATAGAGTTTTTAAAATATTATACAAAAGATATTAACTAGATATTTTTAAGATATTAACTAGACTGAATGAAAATTAGAGAAAATTTATCATTTTAAGTTCGAAAAGATTTCAATTTTTAATTTTATCAAAATATCAACTTTAATAATTATATTATAATATGTTTTTTAGTTTTGATTTATTTTCAACAAATATTATAAAACATAGAATTTGAATTTGTAAATCAATTTTAGTTTTTTTAAGAGGTTTAAATATCAAAGATGGCCACTAATGAATTAAAAATAAAACCGCTCCTAAAGGTAAAATAATAACTTTTTTCTTTATAGTCTGTCATTTAGTAAAGTCATTTAGTAAAAAGCTTTAATTTCGACATTACAAGCAAACACCTTGACTTTTTTATCTGTATAGTACTACATTGTAAAGCTTCTATTCTAACTGTAGCTTAAGCCATCAATTCGTACGCACACACGATTGAATTACACTGTTGCGGCTCCCTCCAGGAGAAAATGTAAATGAAACGATCGCAATCCTGTTACCGGTACGATGTCTTGTGTAGAGTTTGTGGCGAGTATCTTGCCTCTATTTGTTTTTATATCGGCGCATTCATAATTGTATCTATTTAAGATAAACTTATCTCCTTTGCTTTAGTTTAGAGAGTTTCTCGTTGTTCAGAAAACTATTCCGATTAAATTTTTTTATCAAAAATTGCATTAAAATCGATCCAGTTCTTTTAAGCTACGGTTCTTCTTAAAGACAATTTACATTAGTTTTTACAACATATTAACTTATTATTACATCTTATCATAGGATAAAAATTACTTAGTGGTTACTTAGTTACTCTTCGCTAAAGAATTAATTATTAAGTTATTAAGCTTTTCCGAACTTTGTCGCTTAAAATAAGTACATAATCGTAATTATAATTAAAACAACCCCTATTGTTTCGCTTGTTATCGGAGATAGACATTTGAAATTGTAGACAAAGATAAGGCTAATATTTCATGATAATAATGAACAATTAATATCTTCATAGTTTTTATTGAACATATCTAAGACGAGCGACTCACCCTCACTTCCCTCGCGTTCATCTTTAGGTACGTTTTAACAGTTAGTAATGACTAGATAGTCTATATATGTATTAGTATATATATATCTACAAGGTATGATGAGTTTTTTATCCCTTACTTGAGGAATGATTGATTCCCCATACAAATTTTCACCCCCCCCCCCCCCTTTCACCCCCTTAAAGGATAATTTCCGGGATAAAAACTATTCTATGGTCCTAGCCAGGGTCAAAATATCTTCATGCCCATCTAAATCGGTTCAGCGAATTTTTGGTTTATCCATTGCAAACAAACATACAAAAAAAAATATTTTTTTCTTTTTTGTAATATTAATATAAAAGACTTAACTAAAGTACAGATAAAAATCAAAAATTTATTAGACCACTAAAGAAGGAATAATTGCATGCTCTACTTCTTTGATTAAAAATAATTTATTAGGTTCTAAAAGTATAAAAAGTGGATGTTCCTTGATGTCATAAGGGTGAAAGCTTCGTCATGAGTTTTTTTTATTTTTACGAGGTGCTAGGATCGTGCGATTTCATTTCGCTGAGAGCTTTCCAGGTGTTTAAGCATCAGTTCTGAACACTAGCTATCTTTCTGTCTGCCTTTGTGTCTATTGATTAGATTATATACTAATATATAGTTTTTTATATATTCTGTTATAAGTAACTGTACATTTTGGGTTGAGAACGTTCAAATTTCTAATTTAATTAAAGTAGCCATTTTGAATTTCCTATGAAAGGGAAAAAAGTACGAGTAGGTAATGCCATTAAATTCTTGCATATATTTATTGTAATTTATAAAATGGAAAACATGATTTTTAAAGTAATATTTTTGAAGTTATACTTCTTTTGAGACGTTTGTAATCAATTATGAGAGTGAAATTTTTACGATGCGCGCGCACACCGACAGCCAAAAAGCGACACGATGAAGTTAGCTGATAACTGTTTGTTACCTTTACTGTTGTTATTGCCTGACAAATGATATATCATATTATATTCTTTCCTTAAATGATATTCTGTAAATATATGATTGTAATATATCTAATATGCCTTATTTAATTATTTTATTAATTTATGAATTTTTTTACGTGCGTATTAACACACGTACACACACACACACCCACACATACATTTATATATATAAAATATTTATGTACTTCTTTTATATCAATAGTTTACTCAAACGAAGTTTGGTTTTATATAAGAAAATATTAACGCCACTTATACATAATATGTACATTATAAAGTACCTAAGCGTAGAATAAGTAATAGCGCTCTAAATAGCATTTTTATCTGTTTATGCAATAGAAATCCTATTATATATGCAATTTTTTGTTTGTTTCTTTGTCCTTCGGTTGGACGCCACACTTTTTTGCATAGAAATAGTTTCTTATAGTTAGATATTAATTTTAATTACTTTGGGAAACTAGTATACATTAAAAAAAAATCATAATATGCTTTATTACTATCTAGCAAATCACCCTCGCTTCGCTCGGGTTCGTCCCTAGTTTGATTCCCCATACAAACGTTCATCCCCATTTGCACCCCCTTTAGGACTTATTTCCGGGATAAAAAGTATACTATAATTTCAGGATCTCAAACTATCTTCTTACCAAATTTCATCTAAATCGGTTCAGTAGATCCAGAGATTACCCCACTGGAACTTAATAAACTCACAAACTTTACCTCTTTATAATATTAGTATAGATAATTTTCAAGTACTTTGATTTTCATTTTATTTCTTATTTTTAACAGATGTTCCTGATATGGATGTGCTGTAAAATCGTTAACTTGAAGCTTAAAGCTGTATGGAATGACATAAAGCTTCCGTCACACATTCCGAAGTTTGTTTTGACTGAAATAAAACCTACAAAATTTCTTCCACATACAAATATTTTGTTTGGAAAGTTTACATCGACTGAGCATTCTTAAACCAGTTGAGTTTAAAATACGAAAATAAATTCTTGCCCACTCCGGTACCGTTATACTGTACCTAACTGTTCATACAATTACTTATAAATTTTAAAAGATTAATTAGTGAACTTCTGAAGTTCGATATAATATGTAAATTAAATTGCGATTTGATTTCCTTTTATTCTTTACTAGCGGCTCACCCTCGCTCTGCTCGGGTTCGTCCCTACTTACGTTTTATCGTTTCATATAAATATAATATGTTATCCTTAAGAAATAGACATATGCTATCGCGGACTCTTCTGTAGACGTATATAAGATACACAATTCCACCATATATTATTTTGTTATATCTCAAAGAATTTAGGCGGCGTTTTCGTTGAAAGCTCGGTTTTTTTATGACACCTCCAACAAATATCGTTATATTTTAGAAAATGTATATAAAAACAACAAATTATATACTAAAACTTTCCTCGAGAACCACTGTATCCATTGGTGTAAACAACGTGAAAATCGGTGCAGTAGTTTTTGAGTTTATCGCGAACAGACAGACAGAAGCAACGGAGGACTTTGTTTTATAATATGTAGTGAAGTCATGTTGAGAAAGTGTAGTCACGTGTTATTAACTTTTTATAAACAGCTATTAAAGTTATATAAAAATGTACATTGTGTTTTTGCAATTTTCACATACATTTTAGATATTAATTTTTGGTTTTTCGTTCCACGAAATGCCAAGTCTTGCGGAATTTTGCACATTCTAGAAGCTTGATTACAAATTAATACTTACATACATGCAAAAATTTATGAGAGTGAGAGTGTGTGTTCGTTTAATACTTTACGTTGTAAATGTTCAATGTGTTTGAGTGGACATATGTAGCTATTAGGTTGTTAAAATGGTTTTTTTTTTCGCCTACAACAACCAGGCGGTTGCTGTCTTTAAACGGTCTTTTAAACTTGTCATAACATGAAAATATATAGGCATATAAAGATTAGGTAAGGACTAGACTTCCCCCCTTGGTTTCCATAAGATATTACCAAACTTTAATAATAGTGATGACAATAGAGCTTACAATGTTACGCACAATTACAGACCGTGCGTTGAGAGTTATTAAAAGTTGGGGCAGAAAGAACTCTTGAATCCTTTAGTTCCTTTAGTATAATAAAACAATAAACGTCACAAAACGGGTCTAATCAATGCAAGGGGCATTGAGAGAAAGCAGCGCCCAACAATGGGACGTTAAATTAAATGGACTGAAATATTATCAATTCTTAAATTATAAAAAAACACTGAAGGCCACGTATGGTATAAAAAGGACCGATTCAAGTGCTGCTACTGTACTAAATCATAGTCAAGAACTTATCAATGATTAAGCAATAAATCTTTATATGATTCTAATGCCTTTTAATGAAATAGAACCGGTTATTGGCTGTAGGTCACAGCTGTGTCCCTGACCCTAAGCTTTATGGCATACATTCATATAAAAGTTATGAATACATTATGAAGAAACTAGTTTCAAAGCTCATAACGAGAAAGAAATAACCAAGAGTTATTAAGAGAATGCGACAAGGTATAGATCATTTTGTATAGTTTTATAGTTTTTTTTCCGTCTGGCTGTAAATGCGCATGCATATTACTTGAACATCGCTTGAAATATATCAATTCGTTTATTTTATTTTAAAAATTTCTCTTTATTATTATTGTTTTATTTTTTATTTTAAAGATCAATCAGCTTAAGATAACGCCTATTTATTGTATAATAGGATCATTAAGCTAAGCACATATGTATAGTTGGCTGAAACCTTACGCTACAACTACTTGTAGTTAAAATCTCATGATATTTTAAAAACCGGCCAATTGCGAGTCGGACTCGAGCAAGTAGGGTTTCGTACCATTATCTCTAAAAATGTAAAAAAAATCATGTCTGTTGTATGGGAGCCCCACTTAAATATTTGTTTTTTTTTTTTAATTTAATTATTTATTTTTAAAAAGAATATATTATAACTAAATATTCTCTGAATATTTCAAGCATCTACCTGTTGCCATTATCAATATCGAGCAAAAACGAACAAAAAAAAATCCCGTTTCTTGTATGGGAGCTCCTTTAAATATTTATTTTATTCTATTTTCTAGTATTTGTTGTTATAGCAGCAACAGAAATACATCATCTGTGAAAATTTCAACTGTCTAACTATCACGGTTCATGAGATACAGCCTGGTGATAGACGGACAGACAGACGGACGGATTACGTTTAATTACGTTTAATTAATTCCGTTTTACCCTTCGTGTACGGAACCCTAATAAAAACACCATAAAATATGTGAATTTAAATTAAACATATAGGAAAATAGCGAGCAATGCCACAGGCGAAAACTATTTACTTTATAAGATGTCATAAGGTAATAAATGAAGTCGTTATAAATCGGCTAAGACCGTAACGGGCGTCCCACTCGCCGATGGTTTATCACACCGATGTGTAATGTTAATGAGAACACAGTGACGTGGGTTTCATTAAGCAGGCTATATAGTATGTATGTAAGTAGAATTGATGAAGTTATTCTTTGCTAATTCAAGAATTATTGCTTTACTTATTTAATCAAACTAATTTAATATATGAGTATCTATATAGATAAACAAAATTGAACTGTCTGTTTGTATTGTCAAAATAACAGCTTTTTACTAAATGCATATGGAATTATATACGGTATTTATAAGAAAAACACAATTTTTTTAAATTTTTGTGTCTGTTTGTTCCGGCTTATCTCCCAAATGGCTGGGTTGATTTTGACGGGACTTTCACTGGCAGGTAGTTAATGTTATAAGGAGTAACTTTGGCTACTTTAATTTCAGTAAAAGAATTAGGATTCCGCTCAAAAAAAATTAAACAAAAACAAATCTATCCCAGGGGAACCGTACATTTTTCTGGGATAAAAAGTGGCCTATTTGTTATTCTGATGAATGAACTATATTATTGTAAAGTTTCATTAAAATCCAATTAGTAGTTTTTGTGTACTAAGCTGTATAAGTTACTATAAATATCCCACGGGAGCTCTTTAATTTTTCGAGATGAAAAGTATCTAAAATGTTGACCGGAGATATAAGGTATCAAAATACAAAATTTCATTTAAATTGCCTGTACACCCGCCATTAGCCCGTACAAACAGAGAAACAAAAAACTTGAAAAAAAAAATCCTCTTACATCCCTCTGACTCGGTTTTTAGCATTTTTTTCTATGTACAGACATTCGACCTGTACAGTTTTATTATATGTATAGTTTAAAGCAATTAATCAAAGTAATTTATTTCACCTATACGAATATGTTTCCATAAATTAACGTAGAACTTTCAGATATAATGAAGATATAGAGAACGTAACATTTACAAAAAAAAACATGACGCCCAAATTAAGTACAGGTTCTATTTCAAAGTTAATTAAAAATCATTTTAATTCACTACTCTTGCTGCGAAAAAGACATACCCACATACATTGACGACACGTTTGGCTCTGTTTGTAGTGAGCCTACTTGCAGTGCCAGCGGTCGCGGGTTCGAGTTCCGCTGGGGGCATCCATTTGTATAATAAGCATGAATGTTTATACTCCAGTCATGGGTCATTATATTTATAATATGTATTTATTTAAAGTGATATATGTAAAGTGTATCAACTATCTGGTATCCATAACACAAGCCCCGTAGCTAACCATGGAACTAGATGGTGCTGTGTGTTAATGTCGCAACATATTTAAATCGCCGCGCCCTAGACTCCTTTCCTATCGAATATCCGCATTTAACAAACAATTTAGTGTATCCGTTAAATCTGTGAAAGCAATATTTAACCCGTCGTCGGCTTCCTGTCTCCGCGTAGAATTATCCTGTCCGTACGAAAGCGCCGTCGCATGTTTATTTTTCTAATTACCACTTTCAACAAGGGAGAGGAGATTGTAAATCTATTATAATTGAATCGCTGATAGTTCCCCTGTTTAAGATTAGATACGTAATTGAAGAATAATTTTAACGTAATTCAAGTATATGTTTGTTTATCTCTTTTTTATTTTAATTGTATACTAGTTTTTCTCCGCGACTCTGCTTATGCATTGATAAATTATATGTCACGTACATGTTATTCAGAGATAGTGTAACTTCTATGTATGACAGAATTTATAGAATACTAGCGACTTATCCTCGCTTCGCTTGGGTTCGTCCCTAGGTTGATTCCCCATACAAAATTTTCACCCCGGGATAAATGATTTCAATTAAGGGATGATTTCCGGGATAAAAAGTATTTTATGTCCTTCCCATGGTCTCAAACTATCTTCTTACCAAATTTCATCTAAATCAGTTGAGTAGATCCAGAGATTACTCACTACAACCTCACAAACTCACAAATTTTACCTCTTTATAATATTAATAGTATAAGACTAGTGATCTTTATGACGGTAGAGAATATGAGAGTGAGATGTTTTATTTCAGCTAGAAAAAATTAAATAATATTCTAAAAAATACTTTGCTGTTTACTGCTATGGTAGTCCCAGATTTGACTCCCGATTCAGGCAACTGAAAACATAAAATTATAAAGCCAGTATGTTTACTATTTGATTCTGATATTAAGTAGTTTTATATTTTTATTCTTTAAAATTTTGTATTGTATTGTTTTGTAAATTGTATGTATTTTGTTGTAGGCGGAGGAACTAAACACTTTAGTGGGAGATGCGTTTCGAATGGCGTTCGCGTCGCAGCTACAACCTTCCGCCCCGCTCTGGGTAAGTTTACATGATATCAAAACATTGCTTAATTCGTTTTATCTATATTTTTATATAAATTTGCTTTACTCGGATGCGTCTCTAGAAGTCTTACACTTGTACTGAATTTCATTTTGCCTTTTCAGTTAATAGTTAGTGTTATAACGTATTCAATATTCATATATCTTCTAGCAAGTAACTTCTATTCCTTTTGATTTTATTCTGAAAAATCACTAATTACTCGATATCGAGTTATTTTTCAGATATCTTCTATATATTAATACGTGAAGCAAAAACTCTGTACTCCTTTTTACGAAAATTGCGCGGACGGAGGAGTATGAAATTTTCTACACTTATAGTTTATATAGAGAAAGAGTGCAGAATGCTATTTTTTTAATTATGCATAAAAAATACATTAAATCAATAAAAAAAACATTACACACACTACTATGTATTTGACACGCACACGCATATATACTCTTTTGTTTATTGTCAAAGTCTGTGGTCAAATTGAGTATAGATTATAATATTGTAATATAAGCAAGACAATAAATATATAACTTAATGAACTAAATCTGAAAAACGAACGACGTGAATCTTTTTACATCCATGCCTTAGTATATTTTACGCTAGTTCCCCATAATTCAGTTTCACTCAACATAATGCCCCATAGCTATAAATCATGGGGAAAATAACAAGGTGTTGTTTGCACATTAAATGAGCCTACAAGAACGATGATTGAGGTATATATTTTAGATGATTTAATGTCTTATAATAGCGGTTGGTGGAACGCTACTATAACATCAGAATATCAGAAATCCGGAATATCAGAAATACTCCTAGTATTTATTATATTCCTAGAGTCAAGTGTAGCTCGCTCGCAAAACACATTATGTTGTTCTTGTTTTTATGTTTTTTATTTAATTGTCTTTATTTAAAAATATGTAAATTAAACGCCTTTTTTCGTATTTTATTAAATTAACTATAAATATAAAAACTTAAAAAAAACGTTGTAGATGTAACTTTAAGTATTATAAATGGTTATGCTTTTTATTACTCAGAGGAAAACAGAATCATATAACATACTAACGACTCACGCTCGCTTCGCTCGCGTTCGTCCCTAGGTACGTTTTCAAGGTTAGCTATGTTTATACATAAATAGTAGCTTGCTACTCCTAAGATATTTATTTAAAATTATATAGCGATTTACCCTCACTTCGCTCGGGTGCGTACGCCGTACGCGGATTTTGTTCACAATTTCATGGGTTTTAATTTTTTTTGTGGAACCCTGATTCTTTTTCTAAAATAAAAATAGCCTAAGTTACTCCCTATAACATCAGCTATCTGCCAGTGAAAGTCCCGTCAAAATCGGTCTAGCCGTTTCGGAAATTAGCCGGAACAAACAGACAGACAGACAAAAATTGTAAAAAATGTTGTTTTGGTATATGTACCGTGTATACATCCATATGCATTTAGTAATAAGCGGTTATTTTAATATTACAAACAGACACTCCAATTTTATTTATCTGTATAGATGATCCCTAATAAACATTCCGATAAAAATTATTATCAGTTTTAAATCTCTTATAGACACATCAATTTTTAAATCATGTAAATAACCGTTAATCATAACGTTAATCAGCTCTTGTTCACACTTCATAATAATATGTTAGCACCGTTTATAGGTCCGGCGCCGGCCTGTTATCAACACTAGCAATTATATTAAACTATGTCAAGATTCCGCCTAAAGCTGTACTTATTGTTTAATAACAATATAGTCAATTATAATGTTGGCTAACTTACCAATATAATATCTATTAAATCTAGAACAACGTCGACGCAATAGAAGGTCCTAAAACAAAATTTCATAAATATATGGACTTAGTAATAATATTACGTTTACTTTAAAAGCAAACTACGATAATTAATAAATGTTAATAAATATAAAATGAATAAATAAAAATAAATATTAAATAAATAAATATAAATAAACTAAAGGCTCATCCTCGTTTCGCTCGGGTTCATCTCTAGGTACGTTTTTACGATTACTTTGGAATAGACAGACTACATATTATATATAGGTACATAGGTACAAAATAAAAATTTTGAACTTGTCGATTTTCCAGTTGTATTTTTTTGGGATTTTTCAATTTTTTTTTATAGTTAAACCACCCCTGACACACCTCCAACAAAATTATTCAAATCGGTCCAACCGTTTTCGAGTTTTAGTGAGACTAACGAACGGTGATTGAATTTTATATACATAGACATTAAATGAATAAATATAAATAAATCATATAGAATGATAATATTTGTATTATCTTTTTTTGAAATTGTATAAAAGAAAAACTTTTTAAAGAGATTTTACTAGTACAAAGAATGTAAAACCTTTATTCTAACCACGCGTAGCTAGTTAACTTAGTCTTAAATAAATTTCAATGCACAAGGCAATTTACTAAAAGACTACTTTAAAATGCTCCTTAAATCGGTCTCTAGATGGATGCTGACTGCTGAGCCGTATAAAGTGGCAAGATGAGATGGAATTTAATGGCAATTTATGTCTAAACACTTTTCTTATTGAGAGCTAACGGTTGCTTTTAACTGTGGATGAAATATTACAAGATATTCCGAGGTTTTCAAAATATTTATCTAAAGTATTTATAAAGTGCCTTCGAATTTTTAAATTAGATAGCTGATATTGTTTTAAATCTGGAATTACCTACTAACTAGTGTCTTCTTGCTTCACTCGGAGTTATATTGCATTTAAAATATAATGACCCGAACTCGCTTCGTTCAGAATAATGTGTAAAAGATTTTCTTTGACTTTTCTTAGTTTCTATGAATATAATTATATGCAAACATTATTAATAATATAATATGTATATATTATACAAATAAACCTTCCAAAAGAAATTCTCTAAATTAAACTGAAGTCCGTATCAAAATCCGTTGCGCAGTTTAGAAGAACTAAGCGCACAAATAAACAGACGTAAATAGCGACTTTAATTTTTACTATTTACATAATATATGCTATATACATAATATACATACATAAAATTATTAGATTATGTATAAAATTATATACATAAAATTATTAGGCAGTGGTAGCCCAGTGGTAACGCGCTCGCTTGGATAACCGAGTGAAGCGGGTTCAAATCCCGGGTCTCGCACCTCTGATATTTTCATGTGCGAATCAATTCTAACTTGATTACCACTTGCCTTACGGTGAAGGAAAACATCGTGAGGAAACCTGCATGTCTGAGAGAACCTAGCAAGTTTTCGAACGACATGTGAAGTCCGCCAACCCGCACTTGGCCAGCGTGGTGGACTATGGCCTGATCCCCCTCGTAGTGAAGGGAGGCCCGTGCCCGTATTGAAGGGAAGCAGTGGGACGTTAAAAAGGGCTGAATACATACATAAAATACAAAAGAAATATTATTATGCTTAATATATATGTGTATTACATATACATTAAGCATAATTTGGCATAATCATATTTTTTTATATGACTAGGTAATCTACGTATATAATAAAATTGTAATTAAGCCGAATCTATACATCAAATATTTTTTCGAAAATTATATTGTACTGTCTGTCTGTTATCGCATCACGGGAAAATCACTGGACAGATTTTGATGAAATTTAGTATGATGATAGCTGGTTATTTGGGTCAACATATAGGATTTTACTGCGGGGAAAATATCTCATCTCTGACCTAAACGTTAAGACGTAACTAGGGACGAACCCAAGCGGGGCGAGGGTGAGTTGCTAGTATTTTATATATATTATTATTTAAAATTAAGAAAATTTTATTAAAAATAACAGAACAACATTCATTTAATTTAAATGAAAACCCATTAAATGTTATAAATTATATGAAATTCGGTATTATTTATTGAACCTGTAATGTCTAATCTGTAATTTATTGCGGACAGATTTATTGTTGTGATTCGTCTCAATAGAGGATGCTGTAATCAGATGTTCGAACTAGTTTGGCTCGTGTTTTTGTTAATGATTCGGCAATATCGCATTTATTGATCAGCTTCTATATTTATTAGTTATTTAATTTATTAGTTTATTATATGACCTCACCTAGCTGCAATTTGGTGTAACGTGAGACACATACATACTTACATCTAGTATAGTATTATATGATCTGTGCTTACATATACTTTATTTAGTATTTGGAGTAATACTATACTTACTTTTATATCTATATGTATAATGTATATGTATGTTTTATTGATATTCTGTTATAGTGTGATTTTGAAAAAATATATTTATTTCGTATTTGAAATAATACTTGGACGTTTTTTTTTAGTTTTTTTTTTTTCGGAAAAAATATAAAAATTGCATTTCTTCAGGACGGACGGTAAAATCAATACTAAATATTATAAAGAGGTAAAGTTTGTGAGTATGTGAGGTTATAGAGGGTAATCTCTGGATCTACTGAATCGATTTAGATGAAATTTGGTAAGAAGGTAGTTTAAGACCTTGGGAAGGATATAGGATACGTTTTATCTCGGAAATTACCCCTTAAGAGGTGAAAAGGGGGATAAAAGTTTGTAATGGGAAGCAAGCTAGGGACGAACCCGAGGTAAGCGAGGGTGAGTCACTAGTATATAGATAAACTTAATAAGCTCAACCTTATCCAAATATAAAACTTGATCCAAAATGTTAGATCCGTTTCAGAGATACACGAAATAAATATATATATAAATACAAGCATTGCTTATTCAAATATTATAAGACGTATTTCTTTATTTTGGAATTTTCACAATCTTATTTTTAATGTTAATTACATGTACTTATAATAAGTACACATTAACATTAACATTAAAAATATGATTGTGATAGTAGAAGTACATTATTAAAATTTCGAACTTATGGGGTGTAACATTCATCTATCAAAATAACAATGAAATAAGTGATTAATTCTTAAAAATAATATGAATATAACATATGTAGTTTCCATAAATAAATTTACCGTATAGATCTTACTTAAACGCATTTGATTTGACTACCGTTGTACTACAAGTTTGTTCGAGATAGAGTCAATATGTAGGCTCTCAACAGACCACAATTGCATGTAATGTAGAGTTATTTGATTTATGAGATGCTTTAACTGGAATACATGTTATTCTATCTACTTGGTGTTTTATTTTCGCTTAAGATTGTAAGAAATAGATAAAACGTGAGTATAAATAAATTATAATTGCGCAACACTTTTTAATCTATATATATAAATTGTGAGATAAATCTGTACATTAAATTTTTTTTTTGGAAAACTTATTGAAATAATCTTTATTATCGATACAGAAGCCGAATTTATAGTTTTTAGAATTTTTGTCTGTCTGTCTATCTGGGAACCCTTCTTGAGCAAACCACTGGGCAGATTTTGATGAAATTTGGTTTTATGATAGCTGGTTATTCGGGTCAACATATAGGATACTTTTTACTGTGGGAAAATATCTCATCTCTGAGAAATCAATACTAAACGTTAAAACCCGAGCGGAGCGATGGTGAGTCGCTAGTGTTCATATATAATTGTTAGTATGAGAATGGTATAATATATATTAATCCATAATTAATTTCAAAGTAACTAATCAAGGTTTCTTATGTTTATTTCATATCATTTCGAGAATTAAAATAAATCTAACGAAAATTCATATAATGATGTTAAAATGTATACTGGTTTGGGATGAAAAATATAAAATTATATATTTTAGTAGCAATTCAGTAACAAGAAATTATTATTTTTATCTCATTTTGTTTATATAAAATCAATATGTATACCCGCAAAATAAATTTTATTCAGATTTATTTGTGAATATAGGTACGTAGCGCTGCGCTCTTTTTAATCAGACAAGGACCGATACCTAATGTTTAACACGAATATTACTTCCCACAGGAATCGAACCTTCGACATCTGACTGAGACAACTGGCCCAAAATATACATCCGTATCTAATTAGAATAGTGCTAAACATAATACTTGCAATTGTTATCTTATTTAGGTTTTTAGTATATTGTTTTCTTACTGAGTCAAATTTCATGTGGTCAATTAATCTACTTAAACTCTCGCTTAATGGGAACGTACAGAATGCAGACCTCTAGCGGTATCTTTTGATCAATTTTACCCATTGAAAATCAATTCAATTCAATTCTTATGTTAATGGCATCAAAGTGTACTAACTAATACAGATTACTTCACCTATTGAAGTTAAACTAAAGGCTACTCGTACTAAATTTTATTTTGATTGCAATGTTTTAAATATGTTTACCAAACATCAAATTATACTGTTTAACGTTTGCTTAATAAAATATTTTAAATTTTGAATTTGTATACAATTTAATCAACTATGAAACTATAACAATATATTAATATTAAAAGGTATGCCATATGTATTTGTAACAACTTGTGTTCGATCAGTGGTTGAAATACGACTGTAATTATTTTTTTATTGACAACACTAAGTTCGTCAAAAGCTAACTAAACAAAAAAAAAAAGAAAATCGTTTAACAAACAGAGGAGAAAAAGGTACTAAACTGTTTTGTCTTTTTATCTATTTATTCATACATACATATATAGATAACTAGCGATTCATCCTCACTTCGCTTCGGGTTCGTCCCACATAAAAACAAATCTATCCCACAGCAACCGTACATTTTTCCGGGATAAAAAGTAACCTATGTGCTATTCCAGACTATAATCTATCTCTGTGCCAAATTCCATACAAATCCGTTTAGCCATTCTTGTGTGAAAGAGTAACAAACATCCATCCATTACCCAATTTTTACATTTATAATATTAGTATGGATAGAGACGTACCTTCGCTTCACGCAAGTACATCCCTAGTGCTTTTTATATTTATAAGACACACAGCGACACCTTATGGCGTTTTCGTTACTAACAGTAACTTATGTTTTACTTACGTAGTCAGTTCACACGTTTCGGTGTAAAGGATAAACAACCATACATACACATACGTACAAACAAACATTCGCATTTATAATAAAAGTGATGTATGTAAATGTATGAAGAATACAGCATAACAAATATGACCATTACTTAGCATTTAGTACTGCAGTTAGTCAAGATACAAAGCGAATTTACTTATTCTGCGTATTGGTTCTACACCACGTACCGATTGCCGACTGCCGACCACCGATGCCGTCCGACAGGTTTACTGCTAATTTATTATATTTAAATTCATTCTATGTTGCTTTATTGTGATAAATGATAATACATTATAAGTGAACATGTCTAATGATATGTCAATGAAATAGATGAATATAATAAGTAAGATATTGCCTATTCGATTCTCCGTCAAGGTAATTTTTGTTTTAGTACTAGCTATTTGTAGAGCTGAGTCAAATAATAAGCTTGTTTGAAGATGCTTTTTATTTACTAAAATTATATGTATATATATTACTAGATTGAAAATAGCTTTCTTTTGGAAGTAAACTTCTCTATTTCATAGGCTATAAATAACAGATTTTATTGTAACTAAAACAAACATATTTACTTAACTAGTTAGAGTATTTTTTTATTGGCAGTATAATACTGCTCGGGACTTCAGGCAATACTAAATTAATATGAAATTGTTTATAACATATGGAAATGACATATGCATGCAATAACTCACGTGGCCTTCGTGGCAATTTTTCTAATCCGAATGGTGGCTTTTATCTATACATATAATAAAATTCTAACTAAGTCGAATCTGTATATTAAATATTTTCTGGAAGATCGTATTGAAATAGTCACTATTATCGATATAGACGCCGAATTTACAGTTTTTAAACATTTTGTCTATCTGTCTATCTGTCTGTCTGTCTATCTGTCTGGGAACATATCACGAGAAAACCACTGGACAAATTTTGATGAAATTTGGTATATTGATAGCTGGTTATCCGGGTCAACATATAGGATATTCTTTATCGTGGGGAAAATACCTCATCTCTGAAATATATGTATATACTAAATTTTGATAATCATAACTCATAAGTAATCTACACCCGTGTTATAAAACGTAAAAAGATCGTATTTTTTATTTTGTTTGTTTCAACAAGTTTTTCTCGGAATGACTAGTTACAATTAAAAAAAATATTTTTATCAAGGAAGTTTCCAGACAATAAAACCTACATTACTATCTTAAACATAAATATACTTGAGCAAAGTTACTGGAAAAATGTAGTGTTATTATATTTTATGTTACCTGAACGATATTATATTCAAAACTTGTACACTTAAATTATTCTATGTCATAATTGCCGCCCACACGCTCTAATAACAATAAACTTATGTTTTGATTGTTATTGTTTGAGAATTATAGAATTCAACAGTTATTGTAGCGAGATACGTAAGCTATTGCCTGTCTAAGCTTGTAATTTATTTTGTTCTAATTATACCTACATTGCCTTTTGGAAATGGGACTAATTTACATCGAAGCGTATACGGCAATGATTTGTAGAGTCAATATAAATTCGTGCTAATAATTTTAAAATAAATGTTGGGACATTAACACAAAGCACCATCTAGTTCCATCGTGAGCTACGAGGCTCCTGATAGCTACCAGATAGTTGATACACTACACATATATAATTTCAGATACATACATATTATAAATATAAACACCTATAACTTGAGTACAAACATTTATGCTCATCAGACAAATGAACCAGCGGGAGTCGAACCCGCGACGTGTCGTTAAAAAATGAAAAAGAACAACGAAGGGATATTTTTTGGATCTGATAAGAATTAAAGATAATATGGCGAAGATATCTATGCTATAGCTAGAACACATAGAGGTAGCTTATATAACTAAAAAGGGCGTAAGCTATTTATTACTTTGGTAATCTCCTTGCTTCATCAGTCTAGTCTTGGGTGCAAATGGACCTTGGACCACGTGTTGTTAGTGGCGTTATGTCAAGAAGTTCTTAGGAATAGCCCGGAGTTGGGAAAATGAGATTGTTGCACCCCCGTGCCTCGGGGAGCACGTATTTGATTCGTTAATTAGCTTTATTCAGCTCGTCAGTCTGAATCTGATGATTCACCGATTGTATCGAACTGTCGTACTACGTGACTTTGACAGTAAAAAGTATTGAAAGTGCAATGAAGCTTCCGCTGAAACGCCTACACCAGATATACCTACATACATATATGTGATTGAGGCAGCCATTTCCGAAAACTATAATTAGTATATTGTAATATAAAAACTTACAGATCGTAATAGTGACGTGGATGAAGTATGGGTAAGTCAATAGTATTTATAAAGTTATTATCAAGTAATTAGATAAATCAACGGAGCAAGGCTAATTTGAATTCGCTATTGTTTTCATTTCCGAGTACGTGAGGACAAATAAAGTGGGAACATTAACTTTCTCACAGCCGCGAACTTAATTAAACGCGCAAATTAAAGAAGATCTGCTATAGATTTAAGGCTCTGCTCTTACGAAGTAGCTTTAAAAGGTTTTTAATGGTAATTTTGAAAGTTTTTAAACTTGATATCTATATATGTATATGTCCGTTGTATAGCTTCAAACCCTTAAAACTGATGGAAAGACATTTGTCACTCTTTCACGCAAACACTACTGAATGAATTTTGATAAAACTTTACAGTAATATAGCTTATATATCATAGTGACATATAATTTATAAAGATACATATAGATATAGACAAATGAAATTTGTTAATGAAACCGCGGGAAACGCTAGTATTTCACCAAAATCGTCCTTCAATTCCTTTCTGGTGTTCAAAAGTTGTGAGCTTTTTCTCAAGTGATATGAAAAATTTCATATATGTATAAATAATACTAGCCGTCATTCGCCTGGCTTTTCTGGGCGAATGTAATTTTTATTGGACTTTAAAGCTTTTAATTTATATTTAGAGTTTTCGTTTATAAATTAAATATTTAGGTATAAAAAAAACGTCTTTTGCTTTTATTGGCGGGAAAAATATTTATGGATACCTAATAAAAAACATAGTGAAAAGTTTATGAAATTAAACATACTACAACAGACGATCACGCGTCGATTAGTCAAAGTCCCACACCGATACGTTCGTTAGTTTTTACGTGATGGTGTGACAAAGGTAAAAAAGTTTTTATTATAATATACAATATACATACATACATATATTACATATCTTCATTTGCTTATAATGAAGTCCAGTAATTGCTTAATAAAATAAGACGTTCCTTTCGAGCATAAAATAAGTTAGTAGGTATCTAGGTAATTATATTACTTTGAACAGGAGTAAGTCTGTTTCTGGAAATTCGTTGTAATGGGAAATTGGTAAGTTTTGTTACGACCGTACTCATAAAGTTTGTTAAAGAGAATTTTTTGCGGAACTTTATATTATGGCACAGAGATAGCTTGTTAGATTTTTACGCATAGGCAGACATTAATTTTTCAGCACAGATCTTATATTTTTTTTAATTTTTTTATTATCTATTCAGATAAATAAAATTAAAGTGTCTGTTTGTAATGTCAAAATAACAGCTTTATTATTTAGACTAAATGCATATGGAATTATATACGGAACTTATAAGAAAAACTGTCTCTATCTGTCTGCCTGTTTGTTCCGGCTAATCTCCGAAACGGCTTGACCAATTTTAATGGGACTTTCACTGCCAGATAGCTGATATTATAGGGAGTAACTTAGGCTACTTTTATATTAGAAAAAGAATTAGGGTGTCGCTCAAAAAAATTTAAACGTACCTAGGGATGAACCCGAGTGAAGCAAAGGTGAGTCGCTAGTTCATTACATATATTCCAATATAACCAATTGTGCAACAAATCATAGGAGAAGAACGATGATAAAACCTAAAAATAAGCTAGGTCATAGCCGCGGGTAAAAATTATATTTTACCAAATATGAAATATTTATATATTCAAATTTCAATAGGGAAGATGGCTGGGTACTACCATCGTCGTGGGATCCTGTTATTAATATTATAAAATCTAATAATAAAATTAAACATAACAGACAGTTAGATGTAGTAAGTTCTTACTGTGTGGATCAAAATAATAGTATTTCAAATTAATATTTTACATTTGTAAATGTAATTCTTAATTAATTTTAATTTTCTAAAGTAGACATAGAATATAATAATGGTAACACTAAAAATATAGATTATTAAACAATAATACAATAATAAGTTTTCTAAAAAATTGAAATAATTATAATGATAATAGCTAAAATTATATAAATAATATTCCATATTTCAAGGATAAAATTAAAATTATAAAAATGTTTAAAATTAAAATTAACAAATATTGTAAATACTTTGATGCTAAATTTCAAAATTTTGAATTCATTTTTGTTAATTGTGGGTAGGCTGTCTGTAACAACTATATAATACTTTTGTGACATCTAACACCTTAGTCTCTCCCGTGACCATGATTGCTGTAAAGCAATCGAAACGTCGGGAAACAAAAATCAAAATAAATCCGCGGAAAAATCCGAAAACATAGTTTTATTTAAATAAAATCCTAATAAATTCTCGACAGTACACAGTGCTTCGATAAAGGTAGCAACACAGTGGAATAAAATATTTTTTCTTTAATCTATACTAATATTATAAAGAGGTAAAGTTTGTGAGTTTGTGAATTTATGAGGTTGTAGGGGGCAACCTCTGGATCTACTGAACCGATTTAGATGAAGTTTGGTAAGAAGATAGTTTGAGACCCTGGGAAGGACATAGGATACTTTTTATCCCAGAAATCATTCCTTAAAGAGTTGAAAATGGAAATGAAAGTTTGTATTGAAAGCTAGGGACGAACTCGAGCGATGCAAGGATGAGTCGCTAGTAAAAAATGTAACAATATGGGTTTCTCACGATTGTTTAGTTTGTTGAACTCCAAGACATTGAATATAACCTTTAAGCTACAGCTCTCTCTCATTTTATCTTTTTGTTCATTCAAATCTGTATTTATTGATAAATATTTATAAAAATAAAAATATCTGCTAGTGATTTAAAAAAACCATGTTCTTATGTACGTATTTATTTCCACGAGACCAAAGACAGTAAAAAATAAAAAAAATATATACTCATTTGACGTAAGCTTCTTGATTCCCCGGAATATAGGGTTCTGATGTGATTATTAGTACTAACAATTGTAATTTTTATTTTATTTCACTGGTTTTGTGTATATTATCTGTAGTATATTTTGATTTTATAACCCATCACTCTGTTTCTACATGTAATCAGATTAGGGTTTTTTTTTCTACTTTTTCCCGGTCATTCTATATATAACGTGTCTTCTCCATTCATTTTCACTCCGAAACGGTTGGATTGATTTTGATGGGACTTTCACTAGTAGATAGCTGATGTTACTTGTATAATGAGTAACTTACACTACTTTTATTTTAGAAAAAGAATTTCGCTCAAAAAAATTAAAACGGGCCTAGGATGCACCCGAGCGAAGTAAGGGTAAGTTGCTAGTATCTCTATAAATTTGAAGGATATAAAGAGAAGTTTTATAAAAAAATATTGTTGCTTTGTAACAGAAACCTTCCATTTACATTTAACATCGTGAACAAAACCACATGCGCTTTATACACCACATCCTGTTTACACCTAAGTTAAAATTAAAGTGACCTTTTATAAAACATCTGAAATATAAAAATGCTAATAAGAATATTTATGAATACAATATTATAGTGCTAGCGACTTACAGCGGCCCTCACTTCGCTTGAATGTGTCCTTACATGCCTAATAATAACTACATATGTGTTGCTCCATATCAGAGTCTATCCGTCTAATAAGTTTCGTCCATATCTGTCCAGCGTAAATGGCAGTTATTGAATTACAAACAGACACACACAACTTTTGTATTTATAATTAGTGGGATGGGTTGCTTCAAAAGCCTGTTTTTATAGCGCGATATAGTAGAACACGCATGACGTTAGACGTATGCACAACAGAGATTACGCCAAAAATAATTAATCTATACTTAATATTATAAAGAGACAGAGTTTGTTTGTTTGTATTATTGTTTGTTTAAGCGCGCTAATCTCAGGAACTCCTAATCCGATTTAAAAAAAATAAAGAAATATATATTTCAGAACACATAGAACGTAACAATATAATTTACTTATCGAAAAAAATATATTAAATCCGCTTTCCTCGAATGCTCACGTAAGCTTTGGCGGCGTCTAATTATGTTAATTACTTATTTTCTATTTATATCAAAGCCCAAATTAAAATAAAAGAATTCGTTTCTATCAATTACTCACATTCTATTTGCGTGTCGAAAGGTCAACGGCGGTTTGAAGGGAGCAGTCAGGTTTCGTGTCGAAAGGTAATAAATAATAGAACTAGCGATAAATACCCGCCCGCTTTCAAGCGTCATTCGGCTAAAAATACGGATTAAATTATAACAGAAAGCGAAATATAACTCAAATAATTCAATCTACCACATATAATGTCAATTTTAATAACATACATAAGCTAATTTTTTTTTACTTGATAATATAAAACTGTAATACCTATTTCAGTTTGTATTACTAATTGAAAATCGTTCTCTAAATTATGGTAATTGAGTACCTAAGTCTATTGTTGTTGAGCTTTCTGTGGTAAATAAATAAGTATATAGGCCCATAAAACGTGTAATTAGTAAGTGGCAATTGTAAAATAAGGCAAAGCTCCTGATTAAAGCTTGACTTCTTTACTGCTACTACGTGTTTCGCAATTGGTGGGTTTTTTCATAACGAAAAGTTGTTTCTTAAAAATTAACAAACATACATTATTATTGCAGATTAAAATAAAAATATTGAAAATAGGTTCAGGACTATTTAATATATCGTGTAACATACATACAGTCGAATTGAGTAGAACAATTTTTCAAATTTATATTTTTAACTAGCGAATTACCCATAATATCATTGGTTTTATTTTTTTTGCACGGAATCCTAATGCTTTTTCTAATATAAAAATATAAAAGTAGTCTAAGTTACTCTTTATAACATCAGCTATCCAGCTAGCCAGCTAGTGAAAGTCCCGTCAAAATCGGTTCAGTTCTGGAGATTAGCTGGATTTTTTTCTTATTCATAAGTAGGTACCGTACCGTACTTTCATATGCATTTAATGCATTTAATAAAAAGCTGTTATTTTAATATTGTACATTGTATTGTAACAGACACTTCAATTTTGTTTATTTGTTAAGATACCATCGTTTTATTTTGAAATTGGTCGATTATTGAGCCCCAACAAAGCATGAATTCGCCAACAACATATTAATAAGAATTAAAATCGACATACAACATATAATTGCAATCGCACTGTCTCGCCACAACACAGCTTCGAATTACATCAGGTTTGCATTTGCGTGATTAAACATAAAGTGACAAGCGTTAAATCACATGTCAACTTTCGCCTTCAAAGTAAATTGATTCAATTATTTTTTTGATATTATTCATATTTACAATTTTATAATACAAGGTTTCACATGTTGTTTTAAATGGTGCAGTAAGAGTTCATTGTATGACATTGTAATTTCTATTGTTTAACACCTCCTGGTTAAATTCTAATAAATAAATTGTTAATTGGCACACCAGTGTGCCCGCGATTCTCGAGGGTTTAATACGACTTATTTTATTCATAGTCCTTTATTCTGTCCTCTAAGGGATACTATATTATTTTTAATTGTTAGAGCTACCTACCATTACCCTTTCTTTTTTTTTAATGTTGGGAAATGTATTTAGGCATACCACTTGGTGGTTATGTGGGACTTACCGGGCAGAACAGTACTACCCACTAAAACCCAACGGAACCATCCCCGACTTAATGGGGCGTCGCAGGATCGCTTACGCATTCAGCCACGACGTCCTGTTGGCAGGCCTGCCGAAGCAGATCATAACAACCATGGGGTTGCTCTCACAATTCACTCTGCTATCAGAAAAGTACCAGGAGCAACCCGCATGGCACACCGTCCACCGAGGTGGACCGTCTCACAGTGTATCTCTTGGCTTCGCGCCCGGCTGGATTGCCGGATGCTAATGACCCCCCAAAACAAAAGTTGAAATTAGAATAATAACATCTGAGTCTTAAAAGCTAATAATAAATTAATGTAGACAGACTAATGGCCAATCTTACTTTGCCGAAACGCGTCCCTAGATAACTTTTCAAACAAAATAGTATTCCTTCGGGGCCAATTAATAAATGTGCCGAGACAAATGCTAAATATCACTCTCCGAGCTATTTCTTTACAAAATCACGTCATAGAGTCTCATAGACTAGAATAATTAAAATTGCTACTCGCTTTTAAAAAAAAAAGTAATAGATAATAGCTAAAAGTTGAGATCGCAAGAACATTGTATATTTTAAGTGAATAAAATAGCCAGATAAAAACTAAATATCAAATATATTTTGCAACATGAAATAATTTAAAGTATCTGTTAGTACGTAATATTCGTTAGTAAGTCCAGCTTCGAAGAGATTTTTTTTTATAAGTTGCATTCATTTAGCAAAATTTTACTATGTAGATACTGGTATCTCAGTTCACATCCAAACTCCCCACAATGTATTCAGCCCTTTTTAACGTCCCACTGTTGGGCACGGGCCTTCCTTCAATACGAGGGGAATCAGGCCATAGTCCACCACGCTGGCCAAGTACGGGTTGGCGGATTTCACATGTCTTTCGAAAATTAACTAGGTTCTCTCAGTCATGCAGGTTTCCTCACGATGTTTTCCTTCACCGTAAGGCAAGTGGTAATCATGTTAGAAATGATTCGCACATGAAAATATCAGAGGTGCGAGACCCGGGATTTGAACCCGCTTCACTCAGTTTCCCAAGCGAGTGCGTTACCACTGGGCTACCACTGCCTCCCCACAAATGGATCCAAAATGTCATCATCAATATGAATGTTTCTGTTTTTGGTAATTTAAAGTTTTTTGTGTCGCTTATATAATATTGACATATTTTCAAGGACACACGAATAATACTAAAACTACTTTCGCATATTAATGACGTGTACTAGTTCGATTTCCAGCAAGAATTAAATATAAATAAATATGAACTTGAGTTGTGTAAGCAACCCTCGCAATAAACAGGCGCCGTGATCACTCGCCGATCCTGAACATTTAGGTAAATGGAAGTCTCTGATAGAAAACGTGCCTGTCGCTGATGGCTGAGACGTCGCGTCGTGGACATAATTGTACGCTAAATGATAGCTCCATTGATTTCTTACCGGTTCCCATTGGTATGCTACCTCCCATGTTGGGTTTAAAGAGCAATCGATTTTTATTCTTATTTTATAATATTATTATTTTATTATATTATTATTTTTCTTAAATAGCAACCTGTAATGGTATCGCCTAAGTTTAAAATGACATACAAACATACACACCAATATGATGATAACTTAGTTGTTACACTTTATTTTAGATTATTAGATAGGTATTTACAACATATTGCTCGTTGATGTTATAGTGAAACATCTGAAGTAAGGCTTACATTATTTTAAGTATGTGGACCCCTTGACAACAGCAACAATTGCAATATTCTTGTATTCCTTGTTGTTTGTATTCCACTCTTCGAAACTATAGAAACAATGCGTCTTGCAAAATCATGTGCGTTACAAAACCATATAATCAGATTTTAACTGATGAAACATTTATATTGAAGTCGATACAAACTTTTCCCCCTTCATATCTAGTTTTATATAGGTAACCCTAAATGTCATAAATAAAAGTTTTCATAAATAAAGCACTTGGTTTTATTAAATTTGCCTTATTATAGGTGTATTTGAGGTAAAATAGAGTTTTATCATGCAAACGAAATAAATATTTTCTATTGTCTGCGCCCGACCCCGCGGCGGTATTTATATGCCGATGGTTGCAAGCTTAAAGCTAATTCACACGCAATGTGGCATCGATTTTGACAAATCCTTACTTACTCTATATTAATAATATGAAAATATGTAAGTTGGTTTATCCTTTCTTCTTATATAAACAGGGTTATTGTATTTAGGTGATTTGTTGTATAAAGGTCAAAGAGTCACAAAGTAGAACTAGATTTTTTCTCGTACATAACATTAGTAAAATTAAAAAAAGTAGTATAGTAACAAAAAAATTGCTTTAAATATTGTAGATTTCAACAAGAGAGGAAAATTTTTAGCATTTTCGTATCCATTATTACATGCAGTTACTCACATGTAGTGCGGCGGTCCCCGAGGCCCATAATTCATCTTACATTGCGTTATACCAGTTTACTGGCTTAGTTTCATAGTTATCTTTAAACCGTTTTATATTGAGTCATTGTCAGTGTTGTGTTACCTTTAATTTTTTTAAGTGGGCTACTAAGAATGTAAACGTTACTTAACCCCTTGCGGAACGCGTACACGCCGGCGTATCAGTCAACAATTGATTTCTTAGAAATTATCCATAATTTCTTAGAAATTATCCAGGAGGGGTGAAATTAATAAAAGTTGTATTATATACTTTTTTTTAATAATAACAGCTCTTTTAGCATTGCCTAGGCTTAAAGTAACAAACATACACCTAAATTATTTTATTTTCAAGGTTTATCAAGATAATATTATGTTGATATGTTGGAAACCTTTGCATATTTATGTATATATACAATGTAATATGTACTTTGAAAGAACTAATAATGTTTATGGCTCATCACTACCACCTACTGTTTTATTGTTCTATTTAAAATTTCTAGTTAAAAAGGCTTTCATTTGTTCGTTTAACGACACTGTCAATACATAATAATGTTAATAGAATAAGAATTAAAAATGTTGTTTTTATTTCCATCATACATCTAAGGCTATATATGTTAGCTTCTTTAAAATTGTTTCATATTGACATTTCATTTTGCTTCTTTGTTATCAGAACCTTAGTTTTTAATTAATTTTACTTTCTAATATATATTTTGTTTATATAGAATAGATTATTTCTAAATCTAATTAGTCTACACAATTTTATATTCCAGGTTTAATTCAAGATTCCAATTAAATATTTTTTTTTCTTTAAATATTAAGAAATTTTGTAAGTACAGTAGTAAAGACAAGGAAAGAGTGTTCAAATACAAACAGCTGAGAGCTTAAAGGATGTACATACTTAAGCCATGAAAATTGAAACAATAGTATGATCATTTTAATTTAAATAGATACGAGTATCATTAATAGAGACAACAATTAAGATAGTGTTACAGAGCTAGTTGCATACATATAATTTTTAATTTGTATCATTCGGTTTTTTTTTGATAAAAACATTTTATTAAAAAAAACTACTACTACGAGTAACTCATACAAAAAGAGCCACAATCAAGTACAAAAGTAGGAATCCCAATTTTACATGGAATAAAAAAAGATATTTTTTTTCATTCTCCAACAAAATAAATTACTGTATTATCTCCTCGTATTACCTAGGTAATCCAATAAAGGTTATGAGCAGTCGTAGATATCACAAACTACCCCTCTAACTGTAAATGGTTAAATATTTTACATGCACTGCCTCGTCCCGAGGGTCACCAGCTCGCTCTGCATTGCGTTTTAATGTTTTAAACAGTTTCAACTCAAATATCTGAATATACAAGATTAAGGGCGATTTCCAATTAGAGCACTAAAGTTCATTATGCGGCATAATGCACAACTTCAATTTTTTTTAACTACAGCAACGTTCTGCACAATCGAGCACTTAGAAAAGTACTGCTTTGACGTGACCAACCAACTCAGTAGTTGTTCGTGTTTGTGCACCAAAGTGCGGCATTATGCTCTGAAATTGGAAAACCGGGACATATACTATAACTAGCGACTGAACCTCGTTTCGCTTCGGGTTCGTTCCTAGACAAAGCAAATCTATCCCACTTGAACTGTACATTTTTCCAGGATGATATATCCTTTCTCAGTTAACGGGCTATCCAATGCAAAAAGAATTTTTCAAATTGGATAAGTAGTTCTTGAGATTAGCGCGTTCAACCAAACAAACAAACGAACCCTTCAGCTTTATAATGTTAGTATAGATTCTTAGATTTTTACCCATTTATACAATATATAGGTAAGCTAGTATTTTTCCGCGGCTCTATTTCCTTATAGCGTGAGTATGATGGTTGGTTGTGTGCTGTAAGAGTCAAGAAGAAAGAAGAAGTAACGATTACGAGTGAGTACGTCACTCACTGATATTTATCCAACCACTATTACTAGTAGGAAAGTTTGTATATATGTTAGTTACGCTGTAACGTTTGGTCGCATTTAGATGATATTTAGTAAAAAAATAGGCTATCACTACTCTGCAGTAACTCAATATTAGAGATGCTCCCGAGCGAAGCCAGGGTAAGTCACTAGTAACTAATGATATTGTGTAATTACATTTATTTTCTACTAGCGACTCACGCTCGATTCGCTTGGGTTCGTCCCCAGCTTGATTCCCCATACAGACTTTCATCCCCATTTTTACCCCTTAAGGGATGCTTTCCGAGATAAAAAGTATTCTTTGTCCTTTCCAGGGTCTCAAACTATCTTATTACTAAATTTCATCTATATCGGTTTAGTAGATCCAGAGATTACCCCCTACAACCTCACAAACTCACAAACTTACTTCTTAATAATATTAGTATAAATTTGAATGGAGATAGTACGAATATTTTAGGAATTTTATTACATAAACAAAACTTGTTAGAAAAGAACAACAAGTCGCAAGAATATTTGATTCACATAAAGTACCTAATAAACGTTCATTGACAGGAATTAAATTGCAACTGAACTACACGACTAACGCGAGACCGCGATTACACAAATAGTTGGTCAAATGAGTTGCGATCGTGATTTCGTTCGCGGCCACATTTTGCCTATGGGATTTTACGAATAATTACGTGAACATCCCATGTTGCATATTGTTAAATTCAATGAAACTATACATGACTTTACAAAATCTATTTTGGTGAAATATTTTTATATAGTTTTTTTTTAATTTATGAGATATTTTCACGCAGTAAAAAGTATCCTATATGTTGACCCGGATAGTTGAGCTATCATCGTACCAAATTTTATCAAAATCTGTCCATTGGTTTTCTCGTGATGCGGTAACCGACAGACAGACAAAAATTCTAAAAACTATAGATTCGGTCTCTGTATCGATAATAAAGTCTATTTCAATAAGATTTTCCAAAAAAATATTTAATGTACAGATTCGACTCAGTTAGAATTTTATTATATGTATAGATAGATATTTTTTTAATGAAATCTTTGATGAGATTGTTTTTAATGAAATATTTTTTATATGTATTTCTGGCAAATATTTCATGACTCATTTTTTTTTTATTTTAACACAAAATATTAAAGACATAACAATATAAATAATATTACTATCGGTTCGACCGATATAAGTTATCGACCAGTCGGCACCAGCAATGAGCAAACCTACGCTTTTTTGTTGATTTCGATTAAAGCAGACTGTCGCGACTTGTTTTTTGTCCAGTGATTGATGACCCTGTACCCTTGAGGTCCTGTTGCGAAAATACATTTTAAATAAATATTTTTAAAGATTTTTTTTAAATGTTTACGAAGAACATTTTAAATTATAATATACTAGCGACTCACCCACTCTTCGCTCGAGTTCATTTTTTTTTATTATAATAATATAGTCTTTCATGCTAATGATCAAATAAATACTATCAACATTTCTTGTTAAGTTATATAAATATTCAGTCCTTTAATTTTACAAAACCTTTCCCCAAGCATATGTGAAAGTATTAAATGGTGGGTTTACGAAGTTCGTATGAACAAAAACAAAACTCAACGATTTGTCTGCCTCGCCGGATATTATTTTAAATGAATTCTGTCACGCGACACAACCCTCTGACAGAATTTAAAAGAAAACAACTTTGAACCTTAACTTATTGTATTTAAAGTCTCTTTTAGACGACAATCTTCAAAATAATATTATGAGTAAAATTATTTTTTTTTTTTGAAAAGTATCAATGGAATGTTGCATTTCGCCCAAAATATTATTTTATTTTTTATTCCAGTTTACTAAACGTATTAGCTTATATAAATATTTGCAAAAACTTGACTTTGAAATCCCTAAAAAGTATTCCATCCTCGGAAACATAGTAGTTTTTTTTTATTTCATTTTTGATCTACCCTTGAGATATACTACCTACTCTTCATTAAAAAAATAAAAAAATTCAATCCTAATAGGGGAAGATATATTTGTAAAGATATATAAGAAAAAAAAAACAGCCGGATTGTGTACAGAAAATATCTTTTGCTGTCGGTCAAAAAGTTGTCCATGTAATTCTACAGCTTCTAAGCTATTTCAATTAAGGTTTCAATTTACATTGTTGTGTATTTCAACTGGAATAATTATCTAAACACAATTGGTGACAGTTTTAAGAGAACTTTTGAATGGGATTGTATATCTAGTACTTTTTTGATCAATGGCTCTCACTACAAAAATCTCATCGATCATTTGCTCTTTTGCTGCATAAATGGAGAATAAATCACTACGTTTGATGTCCCTTTTTTTCCAATGAAGGTGGTACACACCTTTTTATACATATTTTTTATATTATAACATCCAAACACAGATAGTTTAAAATATTAAGCTAAAATAATAACTTGTCTATGTCTATTTCATAAGTATTTTTTATTTCGTTATCAAATATTTTTTTTTGCAAACAAAAATAAAAATGGGTATGAACAAGGAATTTAATTATTTGCCAGTCAGGCACAAATAATTCTCACTGATGAATTTTGATAGCGTCACACATATTTCTTATCTTATATTCTATAAAAAATACTTTCTTAATAAAATTGTACGTTTTACCTAAGTTCTTGAAATTTTTGAACTTATAATATAAAATACAAGTAAACTCTAAGAAACGAGGCAAATTTTTCTGCTAAGGTACCTCAAAACAAGTATAAGTATACATACTTATTTTACATTTATCGACGTCTTAAATCTAACAGCCGTACAATGAGGTTTTATGACTAAAGATAAACGTCATTAAATTTTAAGCAAGGTACGTAATGTTCATTATTCATATTTGACCTGTATTACAAAATTTAATAAGGGTCAATTTTCAACGATTTTCGCTTCACTACCTGAAGTATTGATTCGATGATATTGTTTGTGGTCTATATAGTACAGGTCGTCGGTTCGCATTCCGACACCGGAATGTGATACTGATTTATAGCGCGGCTACGCTCGGAAGCGGACGTGCGTCTATTAAGCAATTCATAAATACTATATACGTATAATATACTATGGAGTAGGTATGTATGTTTGTTTGTGGGAGTTAATTTTGGGAATATTAATGAGATATGCACTTTTGGTACTTGCACATATGTATATGTATATACATACATATTTTTAATGTTTTTTTAGATGATACTGATTTCTGTGGTACAAAAATGAATGTTGCTTATGTACAAGGAAATAAATATGAGATTTTCAAACTCAAGGTTTTTTTACTTTAATGGTTTTGTTTAATACGAAATTTCAATCTGCGATTTCATACACAATATCTTCTTGCTTTGTGTATCAATTTGAAATAATTTTAAGATGATTTTAAAGAAACTGGAACTTGGAAAAATGATTATTCACATATCACTGTAAGCAAATCTAGGTCTTAATTATTTTTTTACAAACCAATCATATACTAGTTATAGTTGCTCAATTGATTCTTCTTAATTATAATATCTCAATTGATTATTTTTCAATATTTATAGATCATATTAATTCTTCAAATTTTGTTAGTTATAATTTTATATTTTATAAATTAATTTGATGTTAATTATTTATATTTTATTATTTACTATTTCATAATACTTATAGAGATATGAGTTTGTTATATTTTGAATATTAATATTTTACAAGTATTGTTATCCACCGTGGGGTAATGTGTAATCTGTATAAGATAGATGGCGCCACATAACACCCAGCGTTGGGGACATAGTGTTTAAATAGTTGTCCTAGTCATTTTGTAGGGCATTCTGTAGAAGTAATTAAATAAAGGAAAAATTGCTGAAGCTCAGTAATTTTACTCGGAAAATCATTAATAACAACACCTAGAATTTATGTTACAAATATATATTTTAGAAGAAAGGTATATTAAATTATGCGAGAATCGAACTCGCTAAGATTGCAGAGCTGAAATGATTTAGAAATACAAGATACAAATGGGCACTTGTCACAAATATTACGAAGTATTAAGAAAAGCTTGCATTCCAAAGCGTTTTCAGTTTACGACGGGAAGCGCGATAAAATACGTTGTATTTTCTCTAAACATAATTTATATCAAAGGAAATAGAAATGTAACTCTAATATTACGTATTTAGGTATGTTTTTGAAGTTCATAGTATTGTTTTAATTTATAGGGACAATTAAAGGTCTTTATGAATAAACGTTGGCGTTATGTATAGAAACATCGACGTTATTTTATAGGATTTTATGAACGATGCATGTTTCTGTTAAGTGTAGAAATGGAAATTATCTACATTGTTTTATGATTCAAAGCATTTTATTTTAGTATTATAATTATAGACATAAGCTATTTGTAACATCCAGAATACTAAATGTCTAAAAGTTTTTAGTGACCCTACTTGCTATGCCAGCGGTCGCGGATTCGAGTCCCGCTGGGGGCATTCATTTGTGTGATGAGCACGAATGTTTGTACTCCAGTCATGGGTGTTTATATTTATAATGTTTATATTTATAATGTGTATATGTATATTTATAATGTGTGTAATTGTACTAGATGGTGCTGTGGCTTAATGTCCCAACATATTTATTTATTTATTAATCAACTAAACCATATAACTTCGTATACCCACAGTCTGTGGTAAAAAGGAATGACCAGACCGTCAACTGACTTCCGCGGGATATTAAAAAAACTTCAGTAATTTTATGAAAGTTCAAATACAATTTCCATTGTTACTATATATGTATAGAGAGGTGCTTAGTTTATATAATATTGCTATAAACTCATTAAGATTAATGTTATTTCAATTGCAGAGCAAAGAGTTAAGCGGTGCATGCACGCGCGCTCCAGACACTCTCCCTGGACTGACGCATCACTACCCACATTGCTTGGATAGGTAAGAAATATTACGTTTTAAAAAAAGAAAGGAAAAGGTCAAACTGTATCTCCAATAGAACTCATCATTTTATATTAAGCCAACAGAACTTAACACAGTAAAAAAAGTCAAAGTCAAAGTATCCCGAAGTAAAGATACTTAGGGATATTTTGACTAAACATAACTAATTGATATTAATTTCAAATATTTGGTTATCCCAAATTATTTATAAAAATATCCTTATTATCATTGAGCAAGTAATATAAGTGCTCTGTAACTTTCACCACATCGCAATTTAGGCATTAAGATATAATGGTAACAAAAATTCACATTCATATCTATACTAATATTATAAAGCTGAAGAGTTTGTTTGTTTGTTTGTTTGTTTGGTTGAACGCGCTAATCTCAGGAACTACTGGTTGGAATTGAAAAATTCTTTTTGTGTTGGATAGTCCATTTATCGAGGAAGGCTTTAGGCTATAGAACATCACGCTACGACCAATAGGAGCGGAGCATAAATGAAAAATGTTGCAAAAACGGGAAAAAATCATTCCTTTTGAGAGCTTCCGTTGCGTGCGCTGCGTAAGCGGTTGAAGTTACGCAAAAATCGTGTATGACGGAATTGTTCTCCTTTAAAAGTTCTAAAAAAAAGTCCGCGACAGCATATGTCTATCTTTTAAAGTTGACTCAAAATAACCCTTTTTATGGCAATCAAATTTGTTCTAAAATAATGCATTACTTCCGAAGGTGTTTTTATAAACATGATATTAATCCTTATCCAAATAAATACGTTATTCATCACAAGTATTTAATTTTGAACAAAATTGCCCTTGACATCATTTGATTTCAATGAATAACTTAGGAGATATCATAGTTTTAAAATATACATATCTAACTTTACGCGGTCTATGGGTGAGCGCGCTCTCAGCCCGATACAAGGCGAGGGCAGGGCGGTCGTGAGGGGGGAGGGCGCTGGCCGCCGCGCCGGTAGCTCTGCGAGCAAAGTCACTATTCCACGCGGACGAAGTCGCGGGCAAAAGCTAGTTTATTATAATATTATTTAATACCGACTGAACTACCTAAGGAAAAATTTTTTAGCTATAAACGGTAATATTAAATTGTTCTCCGAAAGGAAATACAATATATTTTCCTTCATCATTTTAGTTAGAATCAAGATGTTTTTGCTAATAAAAATCCTTCAAAAAACTCAATATTCTAAATATAAAATAAATAAATAAATATGTTGGGACATTAACACACAGCACTATCTAGTTCCATGGTAAGCTACGAGGCCTGTGTTATGGATACCAGATAGTTGATACACTACACATGTATAACTTTAAATATATACATATTATAAATATAAACACCCATGACTGGAGTACAAACATTCGTGCTCACAAATGAATGCCCCCAGCGGGACTCGAACCCGCGACCTCTGGCACAGCAAGTAGGGTCGTCTAGCTAAAGCTAGATTTGCGAGAAAATGCTAAGATGCTTATTTTATTTATTGTTTTTATTCACATCGTTTGCCTTGCCCACTCCAAATATATAATAAAACCGAAAAATAAATTGAATTATTCATCATTACAGATCCCCATCACAATGCGACATAATGGGCGGTACGAACGAAGCAAGCGAGCCAAGCGAAGCGAGCGAGGCGAGTCCCACCTCTTCCGAAGACTGGAACTCGCCTACAGAACTCAGCTGTTACAGGCGACTCGGGGAGAGGTTAGAGAAGATGGAAAGACCTCCTCTAATGAAACGGCTGGCGTTAGGTCTTAGTGGAGCTTTGCTTCAACCGTCTGATGATGACGCGACTCCACTCGTCACAGACACTCCTACTACGTGAGTATAATTATATGTTAATTTTTTCAACTGTTTTATTGATATATGTATATCTTGAGTAAGCTTGAGTGCTGATCGTGAATTTCGAATTTGAGTTCGAAGTTGGGCTAGAGGGTTGGTGAGATTATAAACCTATGCCATCAGGCCTGCGCCCATCATATGAGACTCTTTGACTTTTAAACTTCAATGTTTATGATTTGTAACCGTTTCTGCATTAAGACTTATACTGCTCGCCACGAACTAAGCTATATTCCACCACGCTGGACCGCCCAAAACTATTTTTTTTCTGTTTTCTTTTAGTGTATTACTTATTAAGAGATAATCATTTTGAAAATATTGGCTTATTCTCAGAGGTGTTAAAACCGGTTTTGGGCCCGGATTACAAATCTTTCTAAGCTAACGCGTTACCAATGGTCTGTCATTGTATAGTTTTCTATTATAAAATTCCAGCCCTACAAACGTCCCGCTTTGTCTCAATGGCGGATATATTAATGAAGCGTCCGAGGCGGAAGCGCGCACGCGCGAGAGCAATCGTGCGAGAGACATGCTCTCTTGTGACGAAGCCGACTTTATGAAATGCAATAACATTAGTAATGGGTAAGTGATTCAAATAATAAACAGAAATACTAATATTTAGATAAAAAAGCATTTAAGTATATTAAAATACTAAAACAAAATAAAACGTCGAATTGCCCTATCCCTGCACGAAAGATGCAAAGGCATATTCATTTTTATAATATTAGCAAGAATAATCGTCAATTTATATGAACTTTTCAATTTTAAATAACGGATTAACAAAGATTCAAAGTATTCAAGCTTTGTCATCAACTGCATAAATATGATACAAAAAGCTTTTGAACTATTAAGATTTGTAATGATTTAAATTATATAATTACTCATCTCGTTTCCAGTAGACCAAGCACTGGCAGTGCGGCCACATCCTCGTCTTCGGGCGAGTCTTCCTGCGGGGCGTCTCGCACGTCCGGGAACAATAACTTGCGACCCCTTGAGCCAGAACTGAGACAAGCGCCTTGGTTCCAGCAAGGCATACCTAGAGAGGTAAATAATAAATAATTTTCTAGTATCATCATTAATTTTGTACAGTTAATAGAGTCAATCCATCAATCAAAAAAGTAGATAGTACTAGTTACACAACTCCATGCAAAAGTTCTCTTAAAACTGTCACCAATTGTGTTTAGGTAACTATTCTAGTTGAAATAAATATTAAACAACAATGTAAATTGACATTAAATCCAATGCTTGAAATTGTTTTTACAAAAAAATGAATAAAAGCGTGCTCAAATGTTCAAATGAGCAGTAATTCAGTGAGGACATTTTTTGTCGCTGATTGTGTATCTAGTAATTTCTTGATTGATCAGTCGATCAGTTAGAAATAATATACGCGATTACAATACTCTCAATTGTTTTCTTCGGCAAGTTTGAATGAACCAATTTTAGCGTAACTCTCTGAACTGGGTAGCTAACAAAAGATTTGACGAACAATAAATTAGGACACTCTCAAATCTCTGAAAATAAAAATGGTTACTATATTTATGGTATAAGGAGAATAGAATGCAGCTGATAATGTGATGATGCTAAGCGATGCACCCGCAGTGCACATGGAGAAATCCAAAATGTACCCATTGACACTAAAATAATAAAAAAAATATAAACTTTGTAAGTTTGGATGTAAGGGATAATCTCGGTACATTATTATTTGGCTCCGATGGAATATTATTTTGTTAAAAAGTTATCTAGGGACGCTTTTCGGCAAAGTAAAATTGACCATTAGTCTGTCTACATTAATTTATTATTAGCTTTAAAAACTCTGATACTATTATTCTAATTTCAATTTTTGTTTTAATGTTATAATTGTCTTAACTTAATTATTTAAAGTAATTATTATAAAAATAAAGAAAACTTAATTTATTCTAGTATTATTAAGATACTAAATTTTAGGTAATTTATGACACATTTGCTTTTTCATATCACCTGGGTAATGGGCTTGTTTAATATTTTATCGCGTGTTTAGATCGCGCTGGAGGTGCTGGGCGCGCAGGCGCCGGGCGCGTTCCTCGTGCGCGCGAGTACGACGCAGGCAGGCTGCCTGGCGCTGTCGCTGCGCGTGCCGCGCGACTTCGCGCCGCACGGCATCGCGCACTACCTCATCCTGCGCACGCCCAAGGGATACAAGATTAAGGTGATCTTTAGTACCCAACATTTCGAATGCTTTTACCAGTAATCATGGTCACTAAAGCGACGGAATCAAAAATTAAAAGAAATCCGTGAAAAAATTCGAAAAGATAGTTTTATTTAATATTTTCAGTTGATGTAGTATTATTGTATTATAGTAGATTATTATTATATATTTGTATTTGTATATTTCATCGTATTTTATTAGTAGTTATCTAAAGTAGTGTCATGTGCAGGGCTTCACGAAGGAGTTCAGCTCGCTGTGCGCGCTAGTAACGCACCACAGCGTGATGCCGGAGCTGCTGCCGGTGCCGCTGCGGCTGCCGCGCGCGCCGCCGCGACCGCGCGCCGGCCTCGAGCCCCGCGAGCGCCGCGCGCCGCCGCCCGCCGCGCCCTACCGCGCGCAGCAGGACGTGTAGCCACTGCCTCTGTTACACTAGGGACCCGCCCTAGCTTTGCTCGGGTGTGTATTTCTTAAGAGATGAATACAATTCACTTGAAACAATTGAGAAAATAAAACACAAGTTAATACTAAATATAAATATATAGCGCCGCCCTACCGCGCTCAGCTATGAATGAATGAAGACTTATACTAGTGACACGCTTTAGCTTCATTTGGTGAAGTGAACCGCCCTTACTATGATAGGGTGCGCACTTTTGTAAAAGATGAATACAATTCAACTTAAACAATTAATAAACGAAATAAAACTTACTATTATTTATCAAAATACAGCGAAGCCCTCCTCTGCACAGCTAGATGGGTAGCAGACGAGGACTAATACTAGTGCCCCACCCGAACTTCGTTTAGTATCCTTGAGAACTTTACCGATAGCTTATGTTCGTAATCTAGTTCGGTTACGTACGTTGTATATGGGAAAGTGTGTGTGTGTGTGTGTTTTACCCCTTCACACCAACACAACTGGACAGACGTAGGTGAAATTTAGTGATACATAGATAGACTGTGATTTGAAGTAACAGATAATATAAGTTACTGTCTTACCCAAGCGAAGTTTATGTGAGTCGCTAGTATGTCAATTAATTAACCTATATCTTTCCTAGGTAATCCTTTCTTCTATAGATGAAAACTGTAAAAAATTTCTTACACAAGTTTTTAAGATCATATCGATCAGTCTTTATGAAATATTAGCTTTTATTCGTTTTTCCCTTTTAATATTTTGTTGACGTTAACGTTTCATTTTACATATTCCATGCCCACCTTATTTTTAATAGGTATATAATACATTCATATGTAAGAAAAATATAATTCTTCGACATTTTGATGGATTCAGTACTTCAAAACTTCATGTTCTAGAACAATGTAGAAGTTCTGAAAGTGAAAATAAATAGCTTTTACCAGTTAATAATAATTTAGAATGACGTGTTCATCGCAGAAAAGTAAATATTTTCCAACGCAATATATATTCTTATTGGTAATTCAATTAAATTCAATTCAATTCAATGGTTTTGCTTCGTGGCTTCTAGGAATGAATTTACTGGTAATATTAAAATTATAACTCGTGCCAAATAAAGAAACAAATTTAAAATGGCGGCGCCTATCATACTCTCTCACCGGCAAACTATTGCTATCTTTACTCACACGCGGCTGTAGAGCATAAAAAATAATCAGTCTGGATTCGTTAAAATATAAATACTTTTTATAGTTTCATAAGTAATTAAAAGTAACTTCAAATTAAAAATTTAGATATAAATTGTACATCATCTTTTTTGAACGACTTCTTCAAAAGTATAATTTTAAAGAAAAAAAAAATATGAATTTTTGCATATGTTACAAATAATTTCAAACCTTTTGAAACAGATTTGCATTTTTTTATATTAAGATGCTAGCTTTCAAGACTTTAATATAGTCATTATTATTTATGTAAACACATTATATGTGAAATGTTTTATTTATTTCGTTTTTTGCTGACCTTATCATCTGTCACTGGAAGGACTGGAAAATGGCGCCTGGGTACGCCATTTTTAATTCGTTTCTATAATGGCACGGCTTATATGTCAAAATTAGGGTAAATGTATGACTTATACACTGCATTTGTAAAAGACTATTGACTTCTTATGCAAAATGCCAATAAAAAATTTGTACTATAGATTTAATTTTAATTAAGTTGGTATGTTGCTTGATATATAAACATTGATTTTGGGCGTCATTCTTTCAAAGTGTCTGTTTTAGATAGAAAGTGAATTGGTGTACATACGTACCGATACGTTATTTGCGACACCTTTCATTAATAACTAGCAATATCCGCATCTTCGCCCACGTTTAAATTTCCGATATAAACATCAGTTTTACATTAATGTATAGAAGTCTGCCCGATTTCTGGACATTTATGATTACTGCTCCGCCCCCTTGGGTAGTAGCATGATGATGTATAGCCTATACCTTCCTCAATAAACGGACTATCTAATGCAAAAAGAATTTTTGAAATCGGATTAGCAGTTACTGAGATTAGCGCGTTCAAACAAACAAACAAACTCTGTCTCTTTATAATATTAGTATATATTCGTTTAATATTATGAATATGACGATTGAATTGAATTGTCTAAACAAATTTTTAATAATTTATACCATTACACCGAAATTTCACCGATAGAGATTTTTTAAGATTGAGCCCAAAATATAAAATGTTATGAATTTAATATAAAATAAATTATCTAAATGTCAAAAATTTAGAATAATTCATTGGTTTTAATATGGAAGTATGTCGAACAATAGATTACATTTAGTCGTTGCGAAGTCACTAAATTATTGTACGTTACTGTTAAACATAGGTTTTATAAATAATGTGATAAATATAACTTAGGGAGTGTAATTATGTATAAATAAATGTGTATAAAGTGTAGTTGTGTCATAATATAGTTTAGGAATTGCGATATTTTTTTTTCAGATATTTCTAGTCGTACATTTTGATTTTAAATTCGCTTCAAATGACTTTAACTTATGTATTAAAATTTTCAAACTTTGCTTTGTTTTTATACGTAGACATTTAATCAATCAAATTGCAAAAATATTGAACGAGTATCCAAGAGATGTTTATAAATAATTGTCTCGACCACAGTGCTGTTTTCATCTTCTATTAAAATAATAATAAATTATTTCCATATGACATACATAAGTGACTGAGTCTAAGATATATTATTTTTTAACCTGAAACCAGACCAAGGGGTCTGATTTCAACTAAAATAGATCAAATAAAACATAAAGATTTCTTAAAAAAAAAAAATGAAATAAAAAATATATTAGAACTGGTATTACTTTTATTTTTAAATAAAAAGGAATCCTTTATGTGATGTATGGTGCATTGAACATATTGTAATTGTTGCGAGTATCAAAAATATATTTTGGAATGAAGGTTTCAGTAAAAAGCTGTCAAATTCCCTGAAACCTTCAAATGGCTTGCGAAGTGCAGACAATAATAGCTAAAAAGTAAAAATATCTAAGAATATCTGTTACCACAATCGTGAACTTAGATTTAGTTTTAATATACAAGCAAATTATTCATCAAACAATGAAAATATTATTAAAAAAGATCATTTGAACTAATGCTAAATCGTTAATATTTCTTCTTTACCTAAGTCAGCTCAACTCTAAATCGATAAAGAATACTCGAGTAAATGATTGAAAATATCAAATAATATTATATTATGAAATATTCGAAAAATATAAGCTATTATTGTATTCACTTAGTTAAAACACTGCCTTAGTAAACATGTTTATATGAAGTTACATTAGAATTAACCTGTTGATGTTTGTAAGAATAATAATAATATATAAATATGTTATTATTCAGGCTTTCGTTTAAATGTACAAGAAACAGCTATTCAAAAATGAAATGGATGGACTAAATGGCCATTTTGCAGGCTATTTTTTTTAATTTGAAAATATCAATTTAATGTATGAAGCCTAAATCAATTACTATTTGTACTGTAATAGGATATAATTGTACAATTTACAATAATATCCTAAAGGATTTAATAAAATAACTTTGATAGAGTCTCTTATGAAATTTATTATTAATTCTTTACCATTGCTTATTTAAAAAATGTAACAGCATTGTATAAAAATGAGTTATAAGTTGTTAAAAAGCTTTATTGTTTCTTTGATGTCTAAAAATGTAACACTTTTGAGTTCGTTCAATAATTCTTGACTGAACTGAACTCAACTGCTTGAGTTCAACTCAAACTCACCTGTTTTGAGTTGAAGTTGAAAAAGGATTAATTTTTATATTTAAATATACTTATCCTACTCAATATTATATTTAGTGCGTTACTGCTATCTATCTCATGTAATTTTTTTGTTTGACAACTGTAACAATATCAAGTCCAGACAAATATACATTATTATTTATTTTTTACTTTGTATACCTACGTACGCTTTAATTAAGAAACAAACTAAGTTGAAGTTAACATTAAACACTTAAAATCTTGGATTTAAAAAGTCTAAATATTTGCTTAATCTTTTAGATCAGATTATAAGTTATAGTTGTCAAACAATATCGCTCGGGCATTGTTGTGGAAAAACATCCTAAAATCTAAGTTAATTTGTAACCGAAAATAACTATATACATTTTCCATTAATTTATTCATTAATAAATGAGACGATGATTATTATAACTGATTCTTATTTTATCCAATACTTACCTTCTAATATAGAACTATCATTGACTATATAGTATTAGATACTACAATTCGTCTTTACTTAAGATACGTTAAAAGATATCCTTTATTTATAAGCTGGTAGATTTCTTATTGAAAATCGATAATTTTTTTTATAGAGTTAATATTTTAGGTTTGCACAGTTAATGAATAAAAGAATGTTGTGTCTTTTCATACAAAATATGTGAGGTTACAATTACTATTCAATATATAGACCAATTTTATTTGTAAATTTTATAAAAAATATAATAAGAAATATCTAACATGCATTCTGTCCTTTTTAGCGTCCCACTGCTGGGTACGGGCCTCCCTTCAATACGAGGGGGATCAGGTCATAGTCCAAGTGCGGATTGACGGATCTAACATATTCTTACTAAATTAATAAATGAAAATACTTTGTAGAAAAATTTCAAGACTTGCTGGTGTCTACAATTTGCCAACTAAAAATTCTACTTCTTGTACACGCAAAAAAAGGTCATATCAATATTTTACGCTAGTGGTCGGCAACCTTTCAGCAGGCAGGGGCCATAAGGTGGTAATATCTAGTAAAGGCGGGCCGCACTTGTGATATTAAAAACGGAAAAAACATTTTATTTGTATTTTATTTAAATAAATTAGCAAAAAATAACAAAAAAATATAAACATGTACCACAAAATAAACAACTATAAGCTCCAGTGTGACGATTGAGGCTATATTTGAGCAGCTATTTGTTGCATCTTAGCTTTCATGTTAATAGTTACAGTTTGTAAAATGGCTCTTAAATGCTCATCTGTGAGACGAGAAGCATATAATTAAGGATTGAAAAAGTCTGTTCGCATAAATATGTAAAAGTTCGCATAAAAAGTACCTATAGAGGTTTTATTTATAAAACAGTCGCGGGCCGCATGGAGGTAGCTCGCGGGCCGTGGGTTGCCGACCGCTGTAATTTACGCAATTCCTGTAACGCAATTCCAAACAGCGCCATCTAACGATGCTTAGATTAGTTACGTTACCTGTGCGAGAAAGTAGACTTTTGCAGAAAGCGGAGATAGATGTTGGCATGTGATCTCTCGCTAATATCATAGATGACGCTGAAAAATGTTTAAAGAAATAGAATATATTCTCTTGCATATATTCGAGTATATGTAACGAATATATAAATTTTAATTCTGCTTTCTATATTGTTTAATTGAATGATCAGATAAGTATGAACCTTGACCGCTTGACCACGATGCTTATAATAGATTGTAAGAAATTATCGACCATATTGCGGCCCGTGCCCAGCAGTGGGACGTTAATAAAAACTTTTTAAAAAAAAATAAAAACCGACTTCCAGGCACTGAAAAGTAAAAAATAACTAAACGGGGGTTTTCATTTAGAATAGATACTTAATCAGATATTTTCGAAGTCGGTGTGCTTTGATTTGTATTAGCTGGTACCGACTTCGAAAAAATCTGATTAAGTATCTATTCTAAATGAAAACCCCCGTTTAGTTATTTTTTACTTTTCAGTGCCTGGAAGTCGGTTTTTTTTTTTTTTTAAAAAGTTTTTATTTTTCCATTTTTAGTGTAGACGTATCATCAATACAAATTAATCAAGCCCAAACACCAGGTAATTGCTGTAAATCGTTAAGGAGTTCCCTCGACTGTCTTTCGGGTCCATCATTAGATCGACTCCCAGACCTTCATTGAATAGTAGTGCTTTAAAATACCTAATGAAAATGTTAACAAATGCACTAGTCGCTGCTACAATTTTCGAAAGTTCCCCTCGATTTCTCTGGGATTCCATCATCAGATCCTGGTTTCCTTATCATGGTACCACTCTTGGGATATCTCCTTTCCAACAAAAAAAGAATTATCAAAATCGGTTCATAAACGACGAAAAAATGCCCGAACAAACATAAAAAAAAAAAAAAAAAACATATATACGGTCGAATTGAGAACCTCCTCCTTTTTTTGGAAGTCGGTTAAAAAGGGCTGAATACATAACATAATGCTGAAAAACACAAAATTTAATGTTTTACGCATCTTCCAAATCTTAACTGTCACTGCTAGTTGGTACTGGCTTTTAAATACATATGTAATGTGCATTTCCTTTCCTTTGCGATCAGCACTACTAAGCTCGTAATATTCTCTTTGAAGGAAACTTACATTTTAAGAATATTTAATTCAGCATGAAAATATGTGACTCCAGATCCAATTTTTGAGAAGATATAGCTTAATTATAACTGCAAGACTTGTAAAGACATGGCAGTATTAAATAATATTTGTATGACATACACAAATTCACCTTTATACGTTCGATCATCAGATCTGCCACTTTTGTTTATACTTTAAAAACATGATAGCTATAAAAAATAAACGTATTAATTATATTATAAATTAAAACAATTTTTTTAAAAATTTAAGGACTTAAAGCGTAAGTTAAAATAACAATTAATAGTAAATATAAACTATATTTTAATATGTTAAGTAATAGTATGCAACAGTAGATATTTTTAAAGCAAAACTAACACTCAAGAAATTTTAGTGCGATATGAAAATTTTGAATTCATAATGTAAAAGACACTATCTTCATTATTTATGGGATCGAGCAACTTGAAAATGAATTCGCTTCAAAGCTTAAGAGAAAAATGCTCCATTTTACTCATCTATAATATCTAATATAAATCTCATGTACCTACCTAATATTTTTAATCTTTATTATATACTTTTAAATGTATAATTTTATATTATTACTCAAAAATTAGTATTAGAACTATCTAGTATAGTAGCAGTTAGGTCAAATCTAGATACAGTAGTGATAATTGATTGAGTTATATTTATGTTACACCAAAATATATGAAAATATAATCATAGCTCTATATCTTGCTGCAGTTATTTCACCTAATGCTATCTTCCTTTAGTATCTTTTGCAATTAATGTCCGGCTCCGACCCATAATTACCTCCGTGTAAATAATCACGCCCATATGTGGCCCTTTGCTGCATGAAAGAAGAATAAATCCACGAAACCTTTACAATATTCACGTATACGTAAGAACTTCTACTCAGTTTTGACGTATTGTAATATCAAAATAATTTTCCATAACAGAAATTCCAAGCTCTTGTCAACATTAATAATGAATAAAAGCCATGTGAAATATCGTTGTAGCCTAGAAAGTACTTATGCTTCAGAGCTATAATCGAGCAGCGTCTTAATGGACTACGTCCCAACACCATATGGCTTTAACTCACCAATCCTCTTAGGAATAGCTAGGTTAGTTCTGTAGGGGAAACACTTGGTGTAAATCATTTGAGTTAGGATCTGAATAGGATCTTAAAGAGCAGTGCCCATGCAATGTGAAATGGTATGCGGCTTGGCTACTCTAAATTTATAATAGATTGAACGTTCTTTGATAATAAATTCAGTAAAGGGGCAAGCAAGTTTGGTATTAAGATATCTGGGCCGGTTGATCCTTGATCCCATGTTTAATAGAATCTTACGCACGACGGAGTTGGGTTGAAATTTGATTAGACCAGACCTGAGGTCGTAATATCGTTTGAATTTGTAATATCGCCTGAAAACAATCCAATTCAACGGAGTACAAGGTGGAGTCTCCACAGTAATTGTATCGCACTTGGAATTCAGATGAAAATTACTATTACTATCCTTTTCTTGTTCTTGTCTTCTTACTACGTGATAAAATTTTTAAAGCACTTGACTTGTAAATGAAATCTGAACTAACGTACAGTTAGATCGTGAGTTACATTAATTTTTGAGATCCTTTATTATTAAACATATGGTTCAGGTAATAGTAGTTTTTGATAATTGTCAAAAGTTTAAAACAAGGTACGAATTAAGTAATCTAAGCAACGATAAATGTAATATTATTACGATTTATGTAATATTATGAATTATATTGTCACTAGCGACTCACCCCCTCTTCGCTCAGGATCGCCCCTAGATACCTTATGACGTTTAGAATGGTATACGTAGACATGTTACTTCAGAAATGATTAATTTCCCATACAAAGTTCCAGCCCCCCTTTTCATCCTTAAGGGATGATTTCCGGAATAAAATCTATCCTATGTCCTTCCCAGGGTCTCGAACTATCTCCATACCAAATTTTGTTTAAATAAGTTCAGCGGATTAAGCGTGAAAAGGTAGCAGACTGACAGACAGACAGAGTTACTTTTGCATTTATATATTATTATGGACTTTTATGTACCCTATATCTTATAAGTAACACAGTACACTTAAAAGTAAAAAGATAAATAAATATCTGGTTTCAAAAGAGCTAAAAATATGATTATAGTTTCTATGAAAAGAACCATTGTTATTGGTTTTCGTTTATCCAATATATGTAGAGTTCAAGCAAGAGGGACATAGTGCTTTTTTATCTGTGAAAAAAATAGTTTTCACGGCTTAGTAAATAAAAGTTTACTACCACAGTGTGTAGTATGAATGTCGAAATGTTAATTTTAAAGTAAAGATTTTGCAATAATAAATATAACAATATAATCAAAACCGAAGTATTTTTATGTGAAAATTTCATAAAATCTCAATATTCAAAGCTCACTTGATAATGGGTTGGTTTTATCAAATATTAACACGGCGAGTGGCGAGACATTGCAAATGTGCTTTCGGCGTCGGCGCTAATGACGTCATCACCATCGAAGACCACTTAGGAAATGACATTTACATGCTTAAGTTCTTGCATTGTAACGAAACTGCTACTACTACTGCTGTTCCGCAAAATGGTAATTACTAACCACAATTTTTAGTTTTATTTATAGTCCAAATTTCGCCATGGCGATATATTTAGTGTAAATCTAGGTTTTATAAAAAGTTAATTTTATTTCTATACACTATTACATATATATATATATATATATATATAATAATTAATTTATATATATACATATATGTATATATATATATATATATATATATATATATATATATATATATATATATATTACTATGAAAATAAAAAGTAAAGCTAAAGACTAAAACCAGACTAGGATAAAAACCCTTCCAAACATCTATAAACTAATCTCCAATATTTTATTGTTTATGTAATGTTATTTGCTGACAGTCTGGAGAAGAATTATTATTCATTTACATTTTACACATTTTATTTAATATATTAACTTATTTTACCAACCAATCTCCTTCGTGTCTTCTCCATTCTACGTGACATTGGCGAAGTAATTTGTGCTCAACTGGCAGGCTTTGGAGCTATTAACAAGATAATTAAATGGAATTGAATTAATTTATAGAATAATGATTTGCTTATTTCTTCTATTATTAAATTTACTTACACACAGCATAATATTCAATTTGATTGTAAGAATGAAACAAGAACTTCATATTAATTATAAGAAGTTCTTCGCCTCGTTGTTCATCTTTTTTCGTCTTCATGTTTATCAATAAATATGGTACTGAAGTCCTTAAAATATTTTTAAAGCTGCCACAATCACTAAGCATTTCTTGAAATAAAGTTATAAAACTATGTGATAATACTTCTATATAAATAAAAATGAATCACCAAAATGTATGTACGCGCATAACTTCCGATCGACTGCACCAAATTGGATGATTCTTTTTTTTTTTTCGTATTTGTTATTGTCAGGGCAAGTTTTGTATAGAAGAAAATTAAAAGTTTTTTTTTTACTAAAATATTTTTTTTTTTGAATCTCATGATATTAAAAGTGAGTGAGTGAAATAGTTTTTATCCCGGAAATCATCCCTTAAGGGGGTGAGAATGGGAATTAAAGTTTGTAAGGGGAAGCAAGCTAGAGACGAACCCGAGCGAAGTGAGGTTGAGTCGCCAGTTTGTAATAATTTTTAATTTTAATAATTAATTAAACGTATTAAAATCATTTCTTAGTTCTTTAGTTTTAACTATTTTAAATGAAAAGTCGATGGATAAAGCTAGTGCATATTGTTTTACAATTGCGAAACAGAAATGAAATATAATTAAAAGGCCATTGTTGAAAAACAATAAGATTTAATATCATTGTATAAGCAGATTGTTAAAAGTGTAAAGTGGGTTAACGAATCGGAAAGCCATTATCGGGAAGATTGGGGAAGGATGACACTTCGGATGAATTAAAATAGAATTTCAGGCCACAAGAGAGAGCGAGATGTCATTTTGGTTATATAATTTGAATAAGGAATAGGCTATGAGATGAACTAGTGACACTAACTTGCTTTGCTTAGTTATACTTGATGTCACTTGGTAATTTTTTTATGTTACTAATACCTATTTTAATAGGAATTGTATATACCTACTTATCAAAAAAGCCTGTAATAAAAAAAAAAAAACTCTATGCAAAAAATACGTCGATGCTGCGTTAAACGACAAGCCAACAAACACACATTCCATATTTAGAAATATAGTATATATGTAGGTGAGTATTAACATTATATACTTATTAATCATTTACGATTTTATAATTTTGGCTGACTGAAATTATATGTGTAGTCCAGTATTATGCTGTACTGTACATAATACTTTCTTAGATTTACGCGAATATTAGACATTTAAATAAAACTATCTTTTCGGATTTTTTCGCGGATTTATTTTGATTTTTGTTTCCCGACGTTTCGATTGCTTTACAGCAATCATGGTCATGGGAGAGACTAAGGTGTTAGATGTCTCAATGGCATTATACAGTTGTTACAGACAGCCTACCTACTATTTTACAAAAATGATTTTAAAAATTCAAAAATGGCATCAAAGTACCTTACAATATTAGTTGATTTTAATTCTAAACATTTTAAAAAATTTTAATGTTTTAAACATTTTAAAAAATTTGTAAATTAAAAACATTAAAATTTTTTAAAATGTTTAGAATTAAAATCAACTAATATTGTAAGGTACTTTGATGCCATTTTTGAATTTTTAAAATCATTTTTGTAAAATAGTAGGTAGGCTGTCTGTAACAACTGTATAATGCCACTGTACTGTACAGTTTAAATTAACGGTCATTTTTAAAACCGAACTTAGTTATGTATCTATTTATTTAGTATATTTCAGAAATATTATGTGTAGTGTAGTGTAACTATCTAGTATCCATAACACAAGCCTCGTAGCTTACCATGGAACTAGATGGTGCTGTGTGTTAATGTCTCAACATATTTATTCAACACAGAATAAAATCGTAACTAATCTTAAGCTTATTAGCAAGCCTGTCCGCCTTCACTTTACTATCCTTACTGAGTCTAGATTTATCCCGATATTTAACACTGGGATTACTTTTACAGCAAAAATAAGTAGTGTATGCAACTGACCGGACTAAAAACAATTTTTTGTAGTATCAACATCTCTGTTATATGAAAGAAAATTCGGTTAATTCATTTCAGCATCTTATGAAATCTGTAAGTTTTAAATATTTTAAACGTAAATAAAACTTTGCTTATTTCTTAAGATAAAGCAAAACGTAGTCTAGTTTCTTGTAATTAATCCCATTATGCAGTAATTAGCGTGGCAAGTCGTTACCGTCACCTGCTCTCATATTAAAAGGCTATTATGAAATATGTTTCGTAATTCAATTTGATTGAGAACAAAGGAGCCGCAGTCTTAAGGAAGATTGGAATAATAGCTTTTAGCTGTTTTCTCAGTACGCTCATATAGCAATGGTTTGCTATTGATGGATAAAATATTCATATCTCATTTTACTAATTGATTCGAAAATTTTACGTATAAATTTACTTCTTGATACACTTGAATACAATGTTTTTTGTTCTATTACTCATTTTGAGAAGATTTTTTTTTTGTTATAAATATAATAATGGCAATACTAAATATAGTTTTAAAAACATTTGTTATAATTATAATAATAACAGCTAAATTTAAATAATTTCCATATTCAAGTATAAAAGTAATTAAAATTATAAAAATGTTTAAAATTAAAATTAACAGATATTGTAAGGTACTTTGATGTCATTTTTCAAGTTTTTTTAATTCATTTTGTTATTTTGTGGGTAGGCTGTTTGTAACAACTATATAATACCTATGAGACATCTAACACCTTAGTCTCTCCCGTGACTATGACTGCTGTAAAGCATCCGAGACGTCGGAAACCTAAAATCATAATAAATCCGCGAAAAAATCCGAAAAGATAGTTTTATTAAAAAAAGATCATTTTAAGAACTTATAATTATGTATTAGGATCAGCAGACCTCGATCGCTGATGATATACAATAATTTAGTAGAAGAACAAAAAAAAATCAAATTGCTATGGCCAATACTAAAATACACTAATCATGACGATTATAAGGTATAATAAATCCTTAAGCAGGTCAAAACCACCAGAATATTAAGTGGCTGCAAAAACTTGGTTACCAATTAGTTAATGATGGATTTATTTATGTACGTTTAACAGGTAAACTCCGCTTTTAGATCTCGAAACTCGTAAATCAAATCAAGTCAATCAAGTACCGTAATCTAGCAAATAGCAACTAACTAAGGCATATTGAACGCTGGCATCCGCCCAAGTGCTTAATTTATGGTAATATCCTCCCACTTTATTGTACTAAACTTAAACAATGCTAAACTAAAACTAACATATATAATGTTTTTTTTGACCATATTCAAAAAGGAAATTTAATTAGTAAATTAAAAGAATAATAAAATCTTTACATATAATAAAATTGTAACTAAGCTGCATCTGTACATTACATATTTTTTGGAAAATCTTATTGGAAAATCTTATTGAAATAGACATTATTATAGATACAGACGCCGAATCTATAGGTTTTAGAATTTTTGTCTGTCTGTCTGTTACCGCATTACGGAAAAACCACTGGACAAATTTTGATAAAATTTCGTATGCTGATCGAATTGGATAATTGGTTATCCGGGTCAACATATAGGATACTTTTTACTGCGGGAAAATATCTCATCTCTGAGAAATCTATACCAAACGTTAAAACGCAAGTAGGGAATAACTCGAACGGAACGAGGTTGAGTCGCTATTGTGTACTTAATAAGAATTATTGTATTTAATCTTGTGAACAAATATTAATTTTAAAGAGCAGCTATTGAGTTGTAGCGTCCTCACGGATTGACAATACTGACATAATATTTTAATTAAATTTGAAAATGTTGACGAATACTCGGTATAAAAATTGACAAGTTTTACGTAAATCTATGAATCGTCCCATATGAATTTTGGGAACCAAATCGCTACCTCCTTTAGGGGTGTTATATTTTTTTTATGTTCTTGTTTTATAATATCTATCGAAAAAGTTTACAGTTGCTCAAGTAATTATAAATTAAACTATCTTTTCAGATTTTTCGAATAGATTTTTTTCGGAAGATATTTTATTTAAGACTAGCAACTCATCCTCACTTCGCTCGGGTTTGTCCCTACTTACTTTTTAAAGTTTAGTATAGATTTCTCAGAGATAAGATATTTTCCCGCAGTAAAAAGTATCCTATATGTTGACCTAACATCATACCAAATTTTATCAAATCCCTCCAGTGGATTTTCCGTGATGCGGTAAATGACAAATAGAATAGACATAAAATTCTAAAAAGTATAGAATCTGCCTCTGTATCGATAATAATGTCTATTTCAATAAGATTTAAAAAAATATAATGTAAAAATTCAGTTTTATTACAATTTTATTATATGTATAGATGTCAAATATTCACCAAGTCTAAGAAAGCGTCAAGTAATTTTATTAAAATATAGATTGTAAAATATTTATAATTATTGTCCCGATTATTTGAAATATCGTCATTAAATATAGATTCAAAAGACTATGTACAGGCACTATCTGAAAGAAGAACATAGGATGGAAATATTATGATATTATATCTCATTTTAATTTCTTATTTATCATAAAATTATGAAAAGAATAATTTTATAGTATATCAACGAGTAATTAAAAAGCAGTGGTAGTCCAGTGGTAAAGCGCTCGCTAGGGAAACCGAGTGAAGCTAGTTCAAATCCCGGGTCTTGCACCTCTGATATATTCATATACGACTCTTTTCCAATATGATTACCACTTGTTTTAATAGTGAAGGAAAACATCATAAGTAAATAAGTAAATGAGAGTAACTAGCCAGTTTTCAAAAGACATGTGGAGTCCTAGGCTAGCGTGGTGGACTATAACCTGATCCCCCTCACATTGAAGGGAGTCTCATGCCCAGCAGTGGGACGTTAAAATGGGCTGAATACATGAAAAGAATAATTATTGCGTCTATTTAAATACCAGTTTAAGCCTTGTATTTTATGTTGGCAGCCTACATAGCTCTTTTGTATTCGTAATAAAACTAAGTCAAGGGTGTGTCAGTCGACTTGTAACGTAACGCCAAAAATACTTTGGCATGTATACAGATTTCGACGCTCAGGAACAATTTGTAGGCCTAGAATGCCAAGCAGTGTTTTTATTCTTTACTAGCCAAATTGAAAATCTTTAGATTAAAAGGAAACGGGCTTAACATAATGTGCCTTTTTAATTTTATATTATTTTTTATGCTCTATTTTGAAGAAAATGGACATCCTACATTATATTTACTTCATTGTTGCTAATACTGTAGTACGTGTCGGTATTATCGTCTATTAGTTCGTTTAGAGATTGTTTTACTTCCGCTTTCAAGTTTAATTCTGCTGGCGATGTCGGTGAATTTAGTTCTTTGTTTAATGACTTTATTCTCTTTACTAGCGGCTCACTCTCGCTTCGCTTGGTTCGCCTCTAGACAAACAAAAATAAATCTATCCCAAGAGAACCGCACATTTTTCCGGTATAAAAAGAAGCCTATTTGTTATTCTCATGTATGAACTATATTATTGTATAGTTTCATTAAAATAAATAAGTTACTATAGTTTTTTAACTATCCCACGGGATTTTTTTAATTTTCCAGAATAAAAAGTATCTAAAATGTTAACTGGGGATATAAAGTACCACCATGCTAAATGTCATTTAAATCCAACAGTTTCGGAGATTAGCCCGTTCAAACAGACAAACAGACAGAGAAACAAAAAAAATTGAAAAAAAGAACTGGATTTGTTGTAATTTTCTTCTGACACCCCCCTGACTCGGTTATTAGCATTTTTTTTTTCAATGTACAGACATGCAACCTCTACAGTTTTATTATATGTTTAGATAAAAGGATCCTTAGACTCGTGTACGCTTTTTGAGCGATCTTTAATTCGTAGTTCTATTGCAAGTACGTACTTACAACAAATTATTTAAATTCCCTTAGTCATTAAGAGCAGAGTTAATATAGTCCAAAGCTAACAAACGTTTTTTTCTCCTTTTTTCGAATTAAATACATAAAATCACTTAAAAGTAGTTATTCTACCCATAGGTATATATTATAGGAAACCAGCCCTTAACTTATTCATTAGAAAAATATGAAATTTGGTCAAAAGTTAGCAAAGATCTAGCACAACACTCAAAAATATATAGCCAAATTACATAAATACCTTGTTTTTGAGGTCGGTCAAAAAGAACTAATTAGATTTATATAAGATAAAAAAATTATCAGTTTTAAATAAAACTATCTTTTCGGATTTTTTCACGGATTTATTGTTCATTATTATTGATTTTTAGTTCCCGACGTTTCAAATGCTTTACGGCAATCGTAGTCGGAAATCAAAAATCAAAATAAATGCGCGAAAAAATTCTTATCTTATCTGAAAAGATAGTTTTATTGTTTAATATTTGCGTTAATCTAAGAAAGTATTAATTATTATCAGTTTATTCATATTTTAGTAATATAAACAATTTTCTTACATGGATTAAGAAAAAAAAATGTAAAGGTAAATTTTCTTTTTATTTATCCATCAAATCTTTGCTGTAACATTGAAAATCTCTTTTGTGTAGGACAAAAATCATATTAACAGAATGCAATTCTGCATACCTAATATATTTAAATGAGCAATTCTTGAATGTTTATTTATTTATACCGGCGATCTTGGAAACGGCTTTAACAATTTCGCTGAAATTTGGTATGTGGGGCTCTCGGGGGCGAAAAACCGATAGATAGATTAGTCTTATGTCTGGGAAAAACGTATTTTCGAGTTTTCATGCGGTTTTCTTTAGCATTATTTGACGCAAAATAATATATGGTAATAATTTCGCACATACGGATATAACATCGTGGTCAAGCGGCCAAAGCGCGAGATTGACTATTACAGGTGTGTTCTTATCCCGGTCGGATACGAAGATTTTACTTTTATTTATTTTTTTGGATTTATTCAAGTTTTTAGTTTATTTTTTACCCAAATTGAAAAAAAAACTTTTAACCAAAAACTCCGAGCGAAGCTCGGTCCTCAGTTACTAAATATTACATACGATACTATGGTAGTAACTAAAATGTACATAATATGAAGTTATTGCACATACTTAACTAACAAAATATATAATATAATATATATTAGTATAACAGTTAAGATGTGGATGTAATCAAATGTAACTCTAAAGAGTACTTCCAAAGTTGTGACAGTTTATCCTTTGAATGACTTCGAAACTGTATTCGCATGTATTAAAGGTATTACGAAGAGGATTTAGATATAAAGTTTGTTAGATGTCTCAGTGTTTGCATTACAATGAAGAAAACTATAGATTCGGCGTCTGTATCGACAATAATGAACAAATATTTAATGTGCAGATTTGATTCAGTTAGAATTTTATTATACTATGTATACATTTTTGTTTCTTTGACTGAGCTAGTGTCTGGAATTTCTAGCCCAATTTAAATCATTTTTTTTTGTACTTCATAGCATTTTTAGGGGAAGGAAGTTATATATACGCACATATAGTGTTATATAATATCACACTAAAGCTCTTAGATGCGGAGAAATTATACATAAACAAATTGTGCGAGCGAAGCCGGGGGCAAAAGCTGCTGAGTTTAATATAAAACTTTAAGGCTTGTACAATAGGATTGTCTTATACTATTTCTATTTTAGTGATTTATTTAAATTAATTATTAAATAAATTTTAGTAAGAAATAAAATGCCCACTGAGTTTTAAATTCAAACAACAACTAATAGGTACTACAATAACTAATGATATTGAATCATACATGTCTATAACACTTTTTTTAAAACTAGTAAATAACTCGATCACAATAAAATCTACGATATAAATACATAAATGTAAATATGTTGGAGACATTAACACACAGCACCATCTAGTTCTATGGTAAGCTTCGAGGCTTGTGCTATGGATACCAGATAGTTGATACACTACACATATATTACTTTAATTACATACATATTATAAATATAAACAACCATAATAGGAGTACAAACATTCGTATTCATCACACAAATGAATGCCCCCAGCGGGACTTGAACCCGCAACCGCTGACACATCAAGTAGGGTCACTACAAACTGAGCCAAACGAATATGATAATATAAATATAAGACGTAGGTATAATAAAAAAAAAGCTTATTTTTGTTGTAAAGTAAGTTCTCTTAGCGCTTTAAATTGGAGCTGTAGAACGACATTTAGAGATAAAGCTGTAACTATTTAACATGTGAATGCACAATTTGTCGATACATCGCAAATATCGCACCGACAACTCAAGCTTCAGGCACTCTTAAGGCTACGAATTTCCTACATTTATTTTGAGCACGAACAATAGAAATGTTTTACATTTGAATAAATGTACATATATATATTTTTGTGTATTCCTTTATGTTTAGGATTTACATTTTCTAACTTATGCTCTATACCGTGATTTATTTAGTGAAATGTTTATTTTTAAAATTTAGTACTGTATGTTCAAGGAAGATCCCACAAAAGATAAAACACGTCGTCTTATCGCCTCTATTGGTAACAGACTGATGCATTTTTCGCCAAAAGAATCGCATTGCCATTTATCGGGGGAATGCAGCTAGCATTCTTGCCATTATTCCACGCGGACATGATTTGTACATATAATTACATATAATGTTAATTTAATTAGAATATGTACGAAACCGATACTCGAACTTAGACACTGATGATCTGAAACCGTATTCTCATATCAACTAAGCATTTACTGCATAATATTTTATTTTATTATTATAATTATATCGTGTTATTACACGATATTTTTATTGAACCATATTTAAATCATTTCTTAAATAATTTAACTGAGTGTTTTTTGAAGCAAAAGGAAGTAGGTCAGACGTCCTCATCGCTTTCCATTGCAAAGACAAAGGTAACAGAATCACAGCACTCGAATACAAAAAGACACGAGCTAGGTAATGGGAAAAGCGAGCTTGGAATGCTTTATTTTTAAACAATTATTATTTTATGGTATATTTTCTACCTTTCTATCTATGGTTTTTCTATGCTTCACTTTCCTTTGTTCAAAATATTTCAAATATGATAATACTTTTTTAGATTTACGTAAATATTAGACATTTTAAATAAAACTATCTTTGCGGAAGTAAAGCATTTTACACGTGAAGTAAAGGCAGTGGTAGCCCAGCGGTGACATGCTCGCTTGGGAAACCGAGTAAAGCGGGTTCAAATCTCGGGTCTCGCACCTCTAATATTTTTATGTGCGAATTATTTCTAACATGATTACCACTTATCTTACGGTCAAGGAAAACATCGTGAGGAAACCTGCATATCTAAGAAAACCTAGCAAGTTTTCGAAAGACATGTGAAGTCCGCCAACCCGCACTTGGCAAGCGTGATGAACTGTGGCCTGATCCCCCTCGTATTGAAGCGGCCCGTACCCAGCAGTGGGACGTTAAAAAGGGCTGAATACAATACAATTCGTAACGTTTGGAACCAAAAACCAAAATAAATTGGCCAAAAAATCCAAAAACACAGCTTTGTTTCAAATTTATCTTTTAGTTCCTGAGATCGGCGCGTTTAAACGAACAAAATAAACAAACAAAGCTGAATGAAGCTTCGTAATATTATTATAAATGTATTAGATAGATTAAAAATAATCCAGTATAGCGATTAGCGTGCATTATAATGTATAAATAAGCCGAGTAATTGTCTTGATTCTTAAAAGCATCTGCGGTCCTTGTATCATTGAATGTTAATTTTATTAAGGCTCGCAAGAACGACATGTTACAAGGGATGAACATTTAATTGAAATAAGGATACAATATATTAAAAATATTATACTTGTCTATACTTATAAGACTATATGTTTTTTCTTTAAATTATATCAACTTACTCGTTACGTTTCATATATTTGTTTATACTACTCATACTACTAATATATAAATGTGAAAGTTTGGATGGATGGATGGATGGATGACTCAATCGCACCAGAACGGCTAAACGGATCTAGATGGAATTTGGCACAGAGATAGATAATATTTTAGTTTGGTTATCTCGGAAAAATGTACGGCTCCCGGGGGATAGATTTGTTTTTATTTTTCACTAGCCGAACCCGAGCGAAACAAGAGTGAGCCGCTAGTATACCTAAATATAAATAAGTCTAATCTAAGGGGATGAGTATTTTCATACTAGCCATACTTTCATACTAACTTTATAAATATGAAAGTAAGTCTGTCCACCTGTTATTCTCTTTTAACATTTGAATTGCTGAACAGATTTCCATAAAATTTCACAAAGAAAAATCATTATAGGTATGGACATTGCATTGCAATTTTATTACATTTTCATACAACAGCCCGATAGAAAGTGTACAATATGAAGATGCTCTAAGTGAATACATCGTACAAAGAAGATATAATTTTTCATTGACAATGTGGATCTATTTCCAATTCCACAAGATCCTACATCGCAAATTTAATATTATACATCGATATCGTAGCTACTATAAAGTTTGTTCGCAATTCTATGGAACATCTCGATATGTGTGAAGTTGATACGAATATTTATCGTATTGTTGAAAGGAAAATTGAATTTAAGCTGTACAATATATGTATATATATAATATTTTGTACAAGTTACTTTCAGCGATATGGCCTATGTATTTATGTAAGTTTGAAGGACTTCTTTCTTCGCAAGGACATAATAAGAAATTACTTCAAATAAACTTACACCGAATGTGTACTTAAAACTTAAATCACTACATAGTATAAAACAATGTCGCTTCTCGTTGTCTATCCCTATATATGCTTAGATCTTTAAAACTACGCAACGGATTTTGATGCGTTTTTTTTAATAGATAGTGTGATTCAAGAAGAAGGTTTATATGTATAATACACGCATAATATAGAGAAACACTGATAATTTTTGAGGTTTCTAATGTGATGTCGTAAATAAACACATTTTTTTGCGCTTACATTGCAAACGCTGGCTGAACCCTACGAGATAGATCAAAACAATGTACTACAGTATTGGACACATTAAAAAGGTCTACAAAAAAGTCCGCGATGGCATATGTCTATCCCTTAAGGATAACATATTATATCCATTTTATTATATCCAAGCTAGAGACGAACCCAAGCGAAGCGAGGGTGAGTCGCTAGTAAACATTTGCTATCTGAATAATTCACTATAACTTTAACTACAATATGAATGTTTATTATTTTCCGTAATACAGTTAGGTATTAAATAAAAAGATAGACTCACATATGTATTTTTCCCAAAAAAAAAGTTCTTAGACACTGCATGAGTTTTACATGTTAACTTACGCATAAATAAAAGTTATAAGTGGTATGTGAATTGTTAGCAACCTTAGGGCACGCCCTCTGGGGTGTACATCGAAGCATTATTACTTTTTATTATAAAAGTTTTTATACCACCTCTTTGAATTTCATACTTGTGAAAGAACTTCTGATCATTATCGCAAAAACCGGTCATGCGGGGTTTGAATTGGTGAAGCGATTTCCATTGTCAAATTGTTTACTAGTAAATGTACGAGATATTGCTCGCCGCTTTCTCTGTTGTCATAAGATTAGCAGAACCCGCGGCTTCGCTCATGATGAAACTACGAAAAACACGAAATTTCATGTAAATATGTCTAAGGAATAAAAAGTTTCATACAAACTTTTATCCCCTATTTCACCCCTTGGGGGTTTAATTTTGAAAAATTCATCCTTAGTGGACGCCTTCGCCATATAAGGAATACGTGTGCGAAATTTCAATTTTCTAGCCTTAAGAGTTTGGCCTGTACCTTGATACATCAGTCAATCACTTTTGCCTTTTATATAGTATATAGATGACACTCACTTTTACAGTAGAGAAAGAAAACCTAGAGAGCTTTACAAGTGAGTTTGTTCTATACTTTTCCCATATAACTTCTATTCTAACTGATGATCTCTATTGAAAAAGTTAGAGGCTGCAAGACTGCATATGAAGATTATATGGAATATGATGTCTAGAACATATTCTCTTGCATGTACTGAGAATTTTGATTTAATATAATGGGAAATCTTAAGCTCTAATAAGCCAATAAGTTCAAGGCTTACCACAATGCTTTATACTTTGGCTTGTTGCCGCACAAGTAAGCTTTATGTGCTGACTATACATGAGCAAATGTCGAATTTAATAGTGAATTTATAAACTATAACACATTTCCATATAATTAGATATTAATAAGATATAAAATAATCTAAACTTATATATTTCATTTATTTACAAAGACTATTCAGCTTTTATCCATTTTGTAATTTTTTGAGCATATTTTCACGTAACCATAATACATATTGTAATGTCTCGGGATCCAATAAAACACACACTTCCTAGCACTCAAGTAGATTTATTAATTACTCAAAACAGAACACGTGTACTCTCGCTCACAGCTGTCAAGCGTCTACCCCCCTATGCGCCTGTGCATACACTACATCCCTTCTTTATTTTCATTGAATTGAAATGCTTCACAATTACAATCAAAGTTTCAATATTACACAACTTAAACTTTTGTAATGTAATGGATAACTAATCAAATACTTTAAATATTATTATTACAGATTAACAAAGAATTTACGCTATTTTGTCATTTTCTCCTAAATCATTATTACTACTATTTTGGTTAACCACAGTCCATGTGTCATTCACTTTCTTTAAATGAACTACATTTCGGCGATATTCCTTCCCGGTTTCATCATTCCGAACACTAACATCACCACCACTCACATCTGTTACTGTATGCGTAGTAGGATTGAAATTGGAGCTTAATTTATTATCTTTGATCACATTTTTCACTAATACTTTTTCTCCTATTTCCAAGTTGTTATCTGTGGCTTTCCTCTTGAGGTCCCCATACTCCTTCCCTTTTTCCTTCATTTGCAGATCTCTGTCTCTCACTTCTTCATCTATTGTTTTGTATTCCATATCTGGTACTGCCGGGATTTTGTCTCTAAACTGCCTTTTATAGAATAATTCCGAGGGAGATTTTCCTGTAACAGAGTGAGGAGTACTATTATACATCATTAAATAATTGAAGATGTCCTCTTTCCAGTCCCTGTTTTCAGCTTGGCTAATTTTCAGACGTTTTAAAACATCTCGATTTTGCCTCTCCACTTCCCCATTCATTTGAGGCCAATATGGGACTGTATTATATAAAGTGATTCCACATTCCTTACAATAGTTTTTGAAAATTTCGCTAGTAAACTGATTTCCATTATCACACGTCAAAGTTGCTGGGTAACCTAATCTGGAAAATATTTCTTTCAAGACTTTTATCGTATCAAAAGAAGTTATACTGCGCATAACTTTAATTTCCTTATATCTACTATAGTAATCAACAAGTATTAACAGGTAATCGCGACTAGGAAGGGGGCCCAAGAAGTCCATCGCAACATCAACCCAAGGTTCAGCGGGAAGTGCTCGTCTCTTCATTGGATGCGGCAGAGTAGGATTAGATACAAGTGTACAACCTCGACAAGCTTTTACAAGGAGTTCAGTATCTTTGTCAATCCTAGGCCACCACACCTTTGTTCTGAGGCGAGCCTTCATCGCTACTATGCCTGGGTGGCCTTCGTGAGCCGCCTCCAGTACTTGTTTACGCAGATTCTGGGGTATAACTATCCTAGTTCCCCGAAGGAGAATATCTCCATTGAAACAGAGTTCATTTTGAATGATTTTAAAATTATTAATGGACTCGTGCCAGTTATTATTAAAAACGCCTTCCTTGACTTTCAAAATTTCCTCGTCTCCAGCAGAACACCCTTCAATTTCGCTCAATAGAACCGCGACAGGTCTGCTGTAACTTATAATTTGGTTAATATAATTTTCAGAATCAAATGGTTCCGACGAGGAAGTTTTGCAAAGTCTGGAAATTGTATCCGCTATGTTGGATTTACCTGGACGGTAGATGACTTTGTACCTGTAAGCCTGTAACCTAAGTACCCACCGTTCTATTCTGGCACATGGTTTAGAAGTTCTTCCAAAAATGGTCTCCAATGGTTTGTGATCGCTTATTAGTTCAAAGTCTTTGCCCAACAGATATATTTTAAAGTGCTCCACTGCCCAGACGAGCGCTAAGGCTTCTTTCTCTGTTTGGCAATATCTCTTTTCACAATCGGTGAGAGCCTTATGACCATAAGCGATCACACGGGGACCATCTTCACCAACCTGAACCAATACTGTACCTAATCCCACAGGAGAGGCATCAGCGATAACCTGAGTTTTATCCGCAGGATTATAATAGCCTAAAGTTCGGATTTTGGATAAGGCTTCCTTTAGAGCCTCAAATGCCTCATCCTGCTTAGGTGTCCAGAATTTCTGAATATTTGACTTTCCTAGGCCTAACCGTAGCAGTTCACGCAAAGGTTCCGTAAGGGTAGCTAAATTAGGGATCCACTTACTCACAAAATTAACCAACCCCAGAAAACTTTGAATTTCTTCAGTAGTGTTTGGTGTTCTACTCGTTTTTATTGCAGTCAAATATTTTTTAAGCGGTCTAATTCCACTAGCAGAAAGTTCATGACCGAGAAATTCTATTATTTGGGTTTTATAAGTGCATTTCTTTTCATTTAGTAGGACGTTATTTTCCTTCAAAACTCGCAATACCTTACTTAACCTCTCGTCATGTTCTTTCTCTGTGGCCCCATGTACAATAATATCGTCGATAAAGTTAAGTGTTCCCTCGCAGCCTAACAACATTTTTTCTAAAAATTTTTGGAACATCTCCGGTGCACAAGAAATGCCAAACATTAACCTTTTATATCTATACAGTCCTTTGCTAGTACTGAATGTAGTAATATACCTACAATCTTCATGAATTTCGAGTTGATGAAAGGCATTTTTTATATCGAGTTTGGAAAAGTATTTAGCTTGACGAAAATTAGGTAGCAATTCATTCATTGTTGGAAGGGGATGATTTTCTCTTATAATTGCCTCGTTGGCTCTTCTCATATCTAGGCAAATACGTACCTCTTCTTGTCCTTCTTTAAGAACAGGAACTATTGGTGATACCCACGGTGAGGGTCCATTTACTTCCTCGATAATATCCGCATCCTTCAGTTCCTTTAATTTTCTGGCAACCTTTTCTTCTAAGGGAATGGGAATTCTTCTGTATGGTTGGATGACTGGTTTAACTTTTTGATCGATTGGGATCTGAACAGTCACTCCTTTGAATTTAGGAAACGCTTTCACTAATGAGGTGTCATTGCTTACTGTATTAATTTGAAGCCCAATTTTGAGCACACCTAATTGAATCGCAGTCTCCTTGCCTAATAAATCGCGTGTGCCATTTCTGATGACATAAACGGTACATTTTATACTCTTACTATCTATTACTGAAATGTTTACGTCAAAGGAGCCCATAATCTCCAAAGGTTCTTTACTGCCATAGGAAATAAAAACTTTATTAGGTTTGCGTATTTGGTTAGAAACTTTCACACTATTGTCTTTTAGAAATTGCCACGTTCTGTCAGTAATGACGTTGCATTTACTTCCTGAATCTATCAACATGTCAACAGTAACTCCACCCATATTGCACTTTATAGTTTCGTCTTCATCCAGGTGGAAAATATACTCTATTCGGGACTCATCTGTCTTGTCCTCTCCTACTTCATCGGTTTTACTTTTTGTTTTTTTCAGATTTCAGATTTATTGGCGTCCTTTTTTGCTTCTAATCTTGGTTTTTTATTTAAAGTTTCTATCTTATTGTATGAAAATTGTCTTTTCTGTCGAGTCCTGCAATGTTCCCGGAAATGACCGATGAAGCCACACTTCAAACATCGTTTGTCTTTTGCAGGGCATTTTGTGTCATCGGATAAATGGGTGGAGCTTCCACATCTACTACATTTTGTGTTCAATGATTGTTGTCGAAACGGCTTGTTATATTTTTTCTTGTTATCGATTTTATTTATTTCTGATTTGTTGTAATTGTTCGCGTTATTTGTATTTATGATTTTAAATTGTTCTAATTGTCTGGCTACAACTTCTAATGCATTGGCTTTCGTCTAGCGTAATTGTATCTCCGCATTCCAAAATTTTTTTCCTCAATTCTACTAATCGACACTTTTCCGTGATTTGGTCGATAATATGCTCCTCTTTATTGTGGAATTGACATTTTTCGGCTTGATTCCTCAACCTTAATAAAAATCGTTCAAATTGTTCTCCTTCCTCCTGTTTCATGAGTCGAAAAAGATACCTTTCATAAATCCGACTTTGTTTCGGAGCAAAGTAGTTATCGAATTTCTTTAGAGCTATTGCATAGACATCGACACCATCTCTTTCTTCAGCATGAGCTCCAGGTAGGTTATAATAAACTTCTTGAAGTGCTAGCCCCCCAACATGGAGAAGAGTAGCTCTTTTCTTTACAGGTATGTCGATGTTGGCAGCAAGTAAGTAAATTTCAAGTGCCCTCTTCCATTTCTCCCAGCGAGTGCCTACAGATGTCGAATCACCTTCGCAATCAAAATGGTCTAAGTTGGGAAGTGTGGATGATGCATGAGTCATTTTGGGGCAGCCTGCAATAAAATATTGATTTTTTATTTTTGCGTGGCTTTTTACTGAAAATCAGTAACAGTATCACAACTGCATAGCCCTATTAAATTGTTGAAAGTACACATTGCGTGGACCTAATAATATTTTTATTATTATGTATGTAACTTAAACATACGCAGTCCCTTAAAATAGGTTCTTAATTAATCAGCGTGGCCCTTTGTTGTTTACTCATTGCGTGGCCTTTAAGTGAACCTTTATTATAACTATGATTATCTCAATATAAATTGTGCAAGCATACAAATAGGTAAGTATCTAATTTAAATAGTATCCAATAAACTAAATACACATATTTTAACTCGTCCAAACACAATTGAATTATTATTTAAACTGTCATTGCCTAAAACCGTATTTAATAATACACTAATGATAATAATAAATTTAATATATAAAAACAAAGTTCAAAATATAAGTAGTATAATAATCTTTATTGTATAGATTATGATAAGACTATAGATTGTATACAGAAAAGATATTATAGTAATTAATAATTTCTATTCTATTTCGTTGCGAACGATTAGGTATGTAGGTATTATGTTGATCATAATTAATTTTATTATTTTTAAGTAACATTACATACATATATTGGTTTAACTTTTTAACAGATTGAGGTTAGGTACCATTAGGTTGTATACGTGCACAATATATTTTTATATAATCTTCATAGTTTTACGTTTGCGTGGCCTTATTTTCTTTCCATCTGATACGATGCATGGCCATTAGAAATGAAAGATAGTGGTATAAATTTGTTTATCCATTACAATTGTTTACGTATTGACTCGGTTTACAAGTGATTTTGATTCAGGTATAACTCATTGTACAGCGAGTGTTCATTTCCTTAAACTACTGTTTATATTTTATTATAATGGAACGAAGCTACACTTCTTTCATTTCTTTACCCCGTTTTTTCTTTTTTTTTTTTTTTATATAACATGTACTCACTTTTATCCTCGTCGCCACTTGTAATGTCTCGGGATCCAATAAAACACACACTTCCTAGCACTCAAGTAGATTTATTAATTACTCAAAACAGAACACGTGTACTCTCGCTCACAGCTGTCAAGCGTCTACCCCCCTATGCGCCTGTGCATACACTACACATATAATAAAACTGTAAAGGTCGAATATCTGTCCATAGAAAAAAATATTATAAAGCGAGTCAGGCGGATGTCAGAAGAGAAATTGAACAAATCCAGTTTTTTTTCAATTTTTTTGTTTCTCCGTCTGTTTGTTCGTTTGTACGGGCTAATTTCCGAATCTGTTAAACCGATGTAAATAAAATTTTGTATGGTGGTACCTTATATCCCCGGTAAATATCATTGATACTTTTCATTTCGGAAAATCAAAGAGTTCCCATGGGATAGTTAAAAAACTATAGTAACTTATACAGCTTAATACACAAAAACTAATGATTGGATTTTAATAAAAGTTTACAATAATATAGTTTATACGTCAGAATTACAAATAGGCTACTTTTTATCCTGGAAAAATGGTTCCCGTGGGATAAATATATTTTTGTTTGTCTAGAGACGAGCGAACCCAAGCGAAGCGAGGGTAAGCCGCTAGTAATAAAACAAATTTCTTGCTTTTAACATTAGAATTTGTATTAAGTATTGAATTCAATATATGCCTAGCCTAGAAATAATCCTATCTTAGGATATCTTCTATTTGTAAAAATATATATTTCATAAGTGTACGTATATTCTATATACGTTATATTATATACTACGTATCAGCGTATATAAATCGTGTACATACAGTGTGAATTAATGTTATAAATTCAATTTTCATAAATAAACGTGGGTAGCAAGTTATAACCAGTTCAAACTGTATATTTTAAATAATAAAACCGTATAGTTTTTAAAATACGTTAAGAAATAAAACAAGCGGGAACTCATAAAATATGGTGAAAATTTATTTTAACTTGTAGTTTCAACTTTTAAAGCGTCCTCACGAATGTAAGGCACGTTCGTTGCCTGCAATAACTCCCGACACCTTACCGTTTCTGTGCAAATGTATAAAATCATATCTATAATATCTTTGAATCTTAAACTTTTGTAAATGTTAATGCAATAAGGAATGAAATATTATATTTTAGTACAATATCGCATGAATCCGCAATGTTCTTTTAATTACATGTAGTAAAATGGAATTTTATATATAATGCATTATCTCTGAAGGAGTTTGAAACTTAGAATACTATGACGTTTCACGCGGTTTTACTTTATCTTAACAAATATTATCTATTAGAGATACATTTTTATATTATTGTACCTACAAATGACTACTTATGGTTGACTAAATGGTAACTTTGTTGAAACTTAGTCACATCCATATGCTTAAAAATAAAACGGAGATATCTTCTATGCATATAATAAAATTCCAAAATTCCGATTTTTTTGGAAAATCTTATTGAAATGGTCACTATTATGGATACTGAGGCCGGATCTATAGTTTTTAGAATTTTTATTTATCTGTCTGTCTGTCTGTCTATCTGTCTGTTTGTCTGAGAACGCATTACGAAAAAAACCAGTGGATAGGTTTTGATAAAATTTAGTATGATGATCCGAGTTAACATATAAGATACTATTTACTGCTGGAAAATATCTCATCTCTGAAAAATCTAATGGTCAAAACGTAATAATATCATAAATCTCATAACAATTTTATTACAAGATACAGAAATACAAAACAATAAATGTTTAAAAGAAAGTAAATTCAATCAATAGAAAAGCTGCTGCTTGCAAGAGAATGCGAGTTACATGAAGAAAACCTAGACAGTGTTGACAGGTCCGAGTGTGTCTCAATTTTAGAAAGTTTGCGAGATTTTTCTAACAGCACAGAAGTTTAGACAGACCGCTAACCATTCAGGAAGATGACTTGAAAAATGGTGCCGGTTGAACCCATTCCTTAGCTGTAAGCTTGACTAATTGCTCGCAGATTCTTAAGAACGGTATAGAAAGCGTCAGTGAGTGGAAATTTTCAATTTAACTTGTACGAAGTTCGCATTGTTATAAAACTTTTCGATACTGAAGAGATTTTTGAAACTTTTATTGTGATGTATATGTGGATCGTTTTGAAATTCGAAAACGTTCATTTATCTATTCTAGTAGTTATTTTCATTTATCTTTTTATAATATTGTTAATATTATAAAAAGATAAATGAACGTTGAATCAAATACGTGAAGATTTAATATAACTGGACTTCTATTATATATAAAAAAATAAATATGTTGGGACATTAACACAGCACCATTTAGTTCTATGGTAAGCTACAAGGCCGGTGTTAAGGATACCAGATAGTTGATACACTAAACATATATAACTTTAAATACATGTATATTATAAATATAAACACCCACGACTGGAGTACAAACATTCGCGCTTATCACACAAATGAATGCCTCCAGCGGGTCTCGAACTCGCGACCACTGTCACTGCAAGTAGGGTCACTACAAACTTGTGAAAGTCTATAGTATATATAAGTTCAGGTTGAAACGATTTGATAGGTTTTGAGCAACTTACAGTCAAATTAAGTACACACATAGACTATGACCTGGAATAGAACATTGGCATTTTGTTACTTTCGTTCAAATCTGTTAAAACTTTACAGCTTTAAAAATACACGTACTCACAAACGTTCACATTATAATAATGCTAATTTTTCATATTATTTTCACAAGTTAAACTTAAAAAAACTGTTCGTCAAATGAAATTTCTTAAACAAATCTGTTAATGTTTAGCTAAAAGTTTTAAGCGGTAATATTTTAAAGTATTATTTATTTGGGGCGCATGTGCCGAGTTTCATCCGATTGTTTCCTCGCTTCTTTTAACAGCTGCGTTAGAATTACGAGTATGTAATCGCACAAAAAATATTGTATTTGAATATACTTTAAATAATAAATAAGTATGTTGGTACATTAAGACACAGCACCACTTAGTTCCATCGTAAACTACGAAGCTTGTGTTATAGATACCAGATAGTTGATACACTATACATATATAACTTTAAATACATTCATGTTATAAATATACCCATAACTGGAGTACAAAAATTCGTGTTTATCACACAAATGAATGCCCCCAGCGGGGCTCGAACCTGCAACCTCTGGCATAGCAAGTAGGGTCACTACAAACTTAGCCAAACGTATTGTCAAATATTTACTATGTGTATACATACATACGTTGAGATGCGAAATATTATTGAATTTTGTTGACATAGTGCTCAAATGAAAGTATTTCTTTATAAAGTGGTTACCATTAAAAATACAGTGGCATTTAATGGCGTAATGTAAACAGCGATCCTTGAAAAGAATAATGCTTTATAGTAGTATATATATAGTAGTAAGTATAAACAATAAGTAGATCTTGATTATACAAACAAAATTGTCTTCAGCGAATAGTATCATTTAGATGAATACTTTAATAATTTCTTACAAAATATATAGAATTTATTTTTATTTCAGTCTAGCTAGCAGTATTACACGGGCGCAAGTAGGTCAAAAGTTCTTATATGCAAAGTTAAATAATACTTAACTTTAGTTAAAAACTTATAAGTTTCAAAATCAAAGACACACAATAGTACTAAGTGCAGAAATTAAATATACCGTTGAGTATAAGCTCGTGTCTCGAACTTTAACTCTACAAGAGCTCTATATTTTTCTTTGCCAATTTAAATAATTTAGTAAAAATTGCAATAAGCGTGCTCTGTAGTATGAAAGAGCAGTTTTAAAATAAAGAGCATTTGTAATGTTTTACAGGAAACTTTATTTTAGTTTTAACTTTGTTTGAAATAATAAAATGTTAGATCTTGTTTGCTTATGTATCACAGAATATAAATAATATAAATAAATATAAATATATTGGGACATTAACACACAGCACCGTCTAGTTCTATGGTAGGCGTGTGCTATGGATACCAGATAGTTGATACACTACACATATATGACTTTAAATACATACATATCATAAACTAGCGATTCACGCTCGCTTCGCTCACGTTCGTCCCTAGGTGCGTTTTTACGGTTAGCTATGTTTATATATAAATAGTAGCTTGCTACTTTTAAGATTTTCATTTAAATTATATGTATAGTGATTTACGTTAAGTACGTACGTTATTATAGGCAGTGGTAGCCCAGTGGTAACGCGCTTGCTTGGGAAACCTAGTGAAGCGGGTTCAAATCCCGGGTCTCGCAATCATTTCTAACATGATTACCACTTGCCTTACGGTGAAGGAAAACATCGTGAGGAAACCTGCATGTCTGAGAAAACTTAGCAAGTTTTCGAAAGACATGTGAAGTCCGCCAATCCGCACTTGGCCAGCGTGGTGGACTATGGCCTGATTCCCCTCGTATTGAAGGGAGGCCCATGCCCAGCAGTGGGACGTTAAAAAGGGCTGAACGTATTTAACGTACGTATGTAACGTACGTTATTGCGTACGCTGTACGCGGATTTTGTTCACAATTCATTCTTTTTTTTAAATAAAAGTAGCCTAAGTTACTCCTTATAACAGCAGCTATCTGCTAGTGAAAATCCCGTCAAAATCGGTCCAGCCGTTTCGGAGATTAGCCGGAACAAACAGACAGACAGACAGACAGACAGCCAGAAAAAATTGTAAAAAATGTTGTTTTGGTATATGTACTGTGTATACATTCATATGCATTTAGTAAAAAGCAGTTATTTTAATATTACAAACAGAGACTTTAATTTTTTTTATCTGTATAGATATGATCTGTATAGATAGAGCACGAATGTTTGTACTCATGACTGAGTACAAACATTCGTGCTCATCACAAAAATTAATGCCCTCAGCGTTTTGCGTCACCCCTCTTTTTGCGTCGGGAGTTAAAAACACTCTTTTTAGGTTCATTAATATAACTAATTAAATTGATGGAAGTTAAAAATAAAAGTATTCTGAAGTGTCAATACTAGTTTTCCATAGTTGTAAAAAAATATTGTTGTGAAAATATTATTGTGGAAATTCATTAGTATGAAATTATTTGATATTTAATGACATAAATTGACAAGATATTAATTATTACAGACTACATTTAAAATTTTGGATGTATTTCATTTTGTTATGGCTTAATCAAATAAAACAATTTTACTAGTGAAACATGGATTTTTTTTTGCAGAAGAAATATAATAACAGATGTAGCTTAGTTAGCGATTAATAAGTAAAGGAAAAAATACTACACCAAAGGAAGTGTTGGTGCCAAGTAATGTCTTCAAGCGACATAAATATTCAGCTAATGTGCGTCCGGTCCGTCGCGCCAACTCATGTTGTCTTGAGTTTACTGTACAAGGGAACGAATTAGTTGTTTTTATATTGTGCATTTTTATACTGTTTTTATATTGTTTGTTTCTGCCTGAGACTTCGCCCACATGCTTTGTATTCAGCTTTTTTTTTACGTCCCTCTGCTGGGCGATAGCCTTTCTTCAATACGACGGGGATTAAGCCATAGTCCATCACGCTGGCCTAGTGTTGGGCGGACTTCACATGTCTATCGAAAACATGCTAGGTTATTTTAGGGAGTCTAACTTAAAAATTACTTATGTTAAATTACAAAAACTGCTTCAATACTTTAATATATTCTAAATAAATGACTCACAAGAACATATCAGTATAATATTTTTGTATACATTCATGTCACATTCCTTGAGAATAAGTAAAGCAACTTTGTTTGAAATTGCCTTTCTATGATAAGTATAGTTCACATTTCGGAGTGACAGTTTGCAAAGTGACTCATATTTTAATAATTTTATAGGAGAAAGTATAGTAATTAGAAATAATACTTTGACATGATCAAGTGATGGACATTATATGTATGTGCTAAAATCAGTAGACGTTTTCAGCTTATTTTAACGTCTCATTGCTGGTCTCAGGCCCATAACCCACCATGCTGGCCAAGTGGGAGTGTCTAGGAAATGATTTTGAAACTATTACGAACATTAACATTAGCAGAAATTAAAAGTCACTTGTAGTAATATAATATCTCACCTAATGTACTGTTATGAGACTAACTTTTACTAAGATGTTTCTAATGAAATTTTGGTTACAGCTGCTAATCTACTTTTGCCTAAGCAGTATAAATTATAGTGCAAAATTGTATGAAAACACTCCTGTGCCTTACTCTGAACTGAATGTAAAGGAAATGAGAATACTTGGACAAAAAAAAACTCGAGCTAAGCTTACTCAGTTGACGAGGATACCAATATGTGTGGAGGTTGTTTTTGCCGTTCTCGAAAAACCCTCCCAATATGATTTATGATATACTGACGTCGTCAATAAAATCGAGTCCATCGATAATCTCTAGGGACGTTAAGAGGATTCATCTTTGACAGTTCGTAGGACGAATTAAATTAGTGTTAGAGAACGTCGCTATTGTCGCTATAGATGCACAAACTATACGAAAGTTACGGGCTACTAACTTTTCCATGTCTCACTTTAGCTTTAAATAGAAAGCAATTTTTGTTTAATATTATATCCATATCTAATCTAATACATATAATAAAATTGTAACTGATCGCTGTCTGTACACCCAAAACAATGATTTTTAAAATTTTTGTGTTTGTATATGCGGTTGTGCCCGTTAATCTCAGAAATAGCTTAACCGATTTGGATGCCGTTTTCACTAATATATCGAAGTTTTAAAGTACGAGGGACTGGTCCCTCGCTAGTGGCCTCCAACCTCCCCTTATAGCCACCCCGAGCCTCGCTAAACTGGTCACTGTTCTAATTTAGTCAACTGATTTAATAGATTTCACAATACTTATCTCAAACGAAACGTTGAACAGTTCCTAGTGGAGAGGTCTTGATCTCAGCTCGGCTCGAAGGCAAGTCCCCGGCCCTCAGCATGCCTCCATTAGCTAAGCTCCGTCGTAACACGAAGTTCGCCGAGTATCGACGATGTTGTCGATGGTGCTGCCATCACTCGGGTGTCGTGCCGCGCTTCGTTTAGCGACTGTATTCATGACCGTCTCCGACACGGCCAGACTGACATTCGACCGTCCTCGGGCGATTTATCTGAAACAAGTCGGGTTAACTGCGTAGTCCGTTCGCTCATCCTGACTTAATAATTATTATCAGCCTGACACTAAGATCATTTTGATGACATGGACTAACCAGCTAAGTGAACCGCTTCAGTCAACCTGATGAGGTATGACTAGGACTACACTTCAGCTAGACCAGTCAACTAGAAATATGAACTTAGATTATAATATTCTATCCAAAATTTGACTATGACTATACTTCACATTTTTTAACCATCTAGACAAGTCAATCCCAACCAAGATGTGGCCTGGACGACACCTTTCGTCATTGCATACAGCCAGACAAGCCAATCTTAGTCGAAATGTGACCCGGACGACACATTTCGTCTCTATTACAGCGCGACAAGCCAATCCTTGGCTGGATATGACTCGGACGACACATTTCGTCTCTATTACAGCGCGACAAGCCAATCCTTGGCCGGATATGACTCTGACGACACATTTCGTCTCTATTACAGCGCGACAAGCCAATCCTTGGCCGGATATGACTCGGACGACACATTTCGTCTCTATTACAGCGGGACAAGCCAATCCTTAGCCGGATATGACCCGGACGACACGTTTCGTCTCACTTATAACTAGCAATCATCCAGGACAAGTCAGCCCTCCGAACGGACCCGACTCGGACGACAATTTTCGTCGGATGATGCTAAGTACATCACTGTGACAAGCCAACCCACTGCATGGGTGTGGCTCGGACGACAAATTTCGTCTACCCTCTGGGACTCAGACGTGTGCCCACCACCTAATCACTCTGGAATAGTTAGGACGACACTCTTCGCCCAGGCTCAACCATTTAGCAATAATTTCAAACCATTCACCATATACGTCACACACTAAGTACCTAGCAGAAAGTCCAGTAAGCAAGCAGTACCTTCAGCTTGGGCCCCATCGTATCCCACACGACTCTTATGGTCTCTATCAGACCCGACCTCCGCCAGAGCCACCCGCGCACCGCGCATCCACGGACTACAACAAGTAGATACCGACTTCTACCAGACTACGGCTACGAAATGGCTACTGGTACGGTCCGACCATCCGAACTAAGATTCCACGCTGTCACTCAACTTAACCTTCTCTATTTCAATTTTAAGTAGTACTTGGCCCTCGGGCATTCTCCTTAACCGATTGGGTAATTTTTTAGCTTTATAATATGTTCTCCCTAATCATTAATAAGCTAGTTATTTTAGGACAAATTTCTCAAACCTAATCTTTAAACTGACTGAAACAAGCGGTCCTCTTTACGCTAAATATAGTTGACTAAACCCAGTGCTGCGCCTGATCTGCCTCGCTCGCGTCTCGTCCGCGTCTCTTCCGCATCTGTGTCAAATCTCAATCTATTCTATCGAACTCTTTTCGCACTACCCTCACGCTCACGATCTGACATTGTAACTAAATCGAAACAAAAACAGAATCAAAATAAAACTTAGAGTTTTATTTTGAAATGTCAAATATTCGCGTAAATCTAAGAAAGTATTATAAAAACAGAATCGCAAAATCTATTAGCAAACACAATCACTACACAAATACCTATGAGTCACGTATCAAAACAAATCTAAATTCAACAAATAACCGGTAAATCGAATTACGTAATCGAACACTGCACAAAATCACTTGTAAACCGATAAGAATACAATGACCGAAAAGAACTAAAATACTGATGTATCCACTAATTACCACCAAATATTGCAACTAACTTGTACACTCGCGATAAATAAAACGTAAACAAAGGAATCAAAAATCTGAACTGAGAAAATCAATCAACAACAGCAAAACAACAAATGAAGTGGGCTAAATGAGACCAATCCCACTTCTGATATCGAAGTTTTAAAGTACGAGGGACTGGTCCCTCGCTAGTGGCCTCCAACCTCCCCTTATAGCCACCCCGAGCCTCGCTAAACTGGTCACTGTTCTAATTTAGTCAACTGATTTAATAGATTTCACAATACTTATCTCAAACGAAACGTTGAACAGTTCCTAGTGGAGAGGTCTTGATCTCAGCTCGGCTCGAAGCCAAGTCCCCGGCCCTCAGCATGCCTCCATTAGCTAAGCTCCGTCGTAACACGAAGTTCGCCGAGTATCGACGATGTTGTCGATGGTGCTGCCATCACTCGGGTGTCGTGCCGCGCTTCGTTTAGCGACTGTATTCATGACCGTCTCCGACAAATATATTAAGGTAATATAGTAAGGTAAGCTTCAATTACTATTTAGTATTTCTTTTATTTCAATCACTTCATAAATAAAAAAGTTATGTCAATTAAATCATCACCGATTAATTAGTAACGAACCCGAAAGAAGCGAGGGTGAGTCGCTAGTTTCTATAATAAATGTGAAAATTTATTGGTATGGTATTGTGTTTATATTTATAATATGTATTTAAAGTTATATATGTGTAGGGTATCAACTATCTAGTATCCATAACACAAGCCTCGTAGCTTAACATGGAGCTAGATGGTGCTATGTGTTAATGTCCCAACATATTTATTTATTTATTTATGCCCTTTGACACTTTTAGTGATTTGATAATTCAAAGTTTATTTTTAAAAGCACTTTTTTAATTTGGGTACAAATGAAAGATATATGTATGTAGATGTAGTGCATCAAGTCTTTCTGTTTGCGCAAAACATTCTTTCATACATGCAGTGAAAAGACCTTTACTTCAGTGTCGCCATCATTATAGTGACAAAACCATATCTAGTTATCTTGGAACGTTTTAATTAGCATCTTATGTAGCTCTTATTTATTCGAGGAATCTGATTTGCTTCAAAACAGTTGTGAAAGTTTGTAATTCAAAGGAAAAAATAATTAATCTTAGTTTCAAATTGTAATCTTGCATTTCTTAGTGTATCTTTTTTATTTATTTTTTTAAATTTATTAATTAATGAAAATATATTTTAACGCTATACTAACTGTACATTGAATATTTTTTGAAAGTCTTATTGAAATTGTTATTATTATCGATACAGAGGCTGAATCTATAGTATTTAAAATATTTGTCTGTCTGTCCGGGAACGCATCACGAGAGAACCACAGGACGATATGATGATAGTTGGCTATCCGGGTCAACATATAGGATAATTTTTACTTCGAGGAAATATGTCATCTCTGAGATTTTATTGTATGTATAGATATAGTATACTATTGCATTATTTCGAAAGGAAACCTACATAATTCCTTTAAAACATATCAAGTGCTAACATACGGCAAAATAACCGAAAAAACAGCTATCCCGAACAATATGATAATACCCTGTCGTCTGATTGATTCCCGAAATAACTTCGTTAACTCCGACAATAATCCCACAACTTCTCACAACTTTTTAATTTCGCAATCTCATATTAGGGTCGGGTTTCTTTGTGTGCTATATTATATTCCTTCCAGCGATGTGAATGCAGGAAGCTCAAGATATATTTTTGAATTTGTTCAATAAATTATAATGAGCTTTGGTAAAGTTGGAAAGCAGAAAAAAGCTCCAAATTATAAAGGGATATATTGAAGTTGTTTTATATTTAAATTGAAACGTCTGGAACCAAAAATCAAAATAAAACTGCGGAAAAATCCAAAAAGACAGTTTTAATATTTTTAGAACTAGCGCCTTACTCTCGCTTCGCTCGGGGTCCAGGATACTTTTAAAATAGATATAAATAGTGTTAGCTGTACCTCAAAAGTAGAGGGAGTTACGAGTGACAAGATCTATATAAGATAATGAAGACCAACGCATCGCTCTCTTCTCTGGACAAAAGGCGTGCGCTCGTAGACTCGTGAACATCAATTTTGTATACCGAATTTTGATATTGCAATTGTTTGATTTTATTAGAATTAATATTTTCTTTTGTATACATTTTTGTATAAATTTAATTCATTGTTTTGTTGATAATATTATTATTTTAAAAATAATAATTTACTTTTAAATTATAAAAATAGTTAATAGCCAGCGATAGCCATAAATATTTTTAATGTGATTTTTTAAATGTTTTAACAGTTATTCTGCTATTTGAGTCCGCCCCGAATCTAAGAAATCTAAAATCATAAAAATCGGTTCTTCAGTTATAAATGGTGTAACTAACCCGACTTTGTTTTATATATATAGATGTCAAATAATTGCGTAAAACTAAGAAAGTAAGTAAATAAGTTATTGATTCATATATAAACTAAATCAAGAATTATGTTGCTGTTTTTTATGAGTATGTAATAACACACCAAACACATATAGTGTGTGCCTTTTTTTGATCTTATCTGTTTTTCTGTGCTTTTGTTTCTCTTTATTGCAAGTGTAAAAAATTACACACTTGCATCTTGTTTAAAATTTTAAAAGGAACCGTTTTGTTGGTAAAAATCATAGTATAGCTCAGTATGTGACCATTGCGCCTTATGTAACGAAGCCGCGGTAGAGGTGAAAGTTTCGAATTAGTTGCCGCGCTGCCCCGACTACGTTTCCAAGTTCTTTTTTAATTAAATCTTTTGTCTATGAAGTACACTCATCAAGTATAAAGTTATTATAATTATATTAACTTTGTTCAATGTTTGTGTCTGTTGCAATGCTGTTGATCTTCTCTACTTTAATTAATTTTGCATATAATTCTCATCATACAATGTACACTTAATTGCTATACTTATAAATTTCAATGTAAATTAACTAAATATACAATTGTTATTAGTCTGTGTATACTTTAATAAAACTGAAGAGGCCGAATATCTGTACATAGAAAAAAATATGCTAAAAACAAACGAGTCAGGGGGATGTAAGAAGAGCAATAGAACAAATCCAGATTTTTTTAATTTTTTTGTTTCTTTGTCTGCTTGTACGGGATAATCTCCGAATCTGCAGAACTGATTTAAATGAAATTTTGCATGGTGGTACCTTTTATCCTCGGTCAATATCTTAGATACTTTTTAGCCCGTAAAATTAAAGAGTTCCCGTGCGATAGTTAAACAACTTTAGTAACTTATACAGCTTAATACACAAAAACCATTGATTGGATTTTAATGAAACATATAATAATCATGCATCAGAATAATAAATAGGCTACTTTTTATCCTGGAAAAATGTACAGTACCGCTAGTCTGTAATAATAATAAAACTTAGATTTATATTATTACTCAAGGATAAACACTTGTTTTTACTGATGCTTTTTAAATGTATACAGTTCTCTTGCCATTTCTTTGGAGCTCTTCTTTTTATCCGGCAAAATAATACTATGTCTCAAATGTTGTCAAAAATAGCATTCTATCTGTAAATATTTTTTAAATGATACAGTTTAACGTGTTAAGGGATGCGGGAACACCGGTGGCTCAGTTAACAATTAATATCTTTGAAATTATCCTGGAGTGGTTAAAAGATAATTCGTCAGAAATATACGTCGAATTGGTTTTCTAACTAATAATATCGATTATAAAACTCCTTTGAAACATAATGGGATAATTTGCATATTATATTAAAGCTATTTGTGGTATTCAACTATACTATATTATGGTATGAGGCAGTGGTAGCCCAGTGGTAACGCGCTTACTTGGGAAACCAAGTGAAGCGGGTTCAAATCCCGAGTCTCGCACCTCTGATATTTTCATAAGCGAATCATTTCTAACATGATTACCATTTGCCTTACGGTGAAGGAAAACATCCTGAGGAAACCTGTATGTCTAGGAGAAGGTAGTAAAATTTCGAAAGACATGTGTAGTCCGCCAACACGCACTTGGCCAGCGTGGTGGAGTATGGTCTGATCCCCTCGTAAGGCCCACCCCCAGCAGTGGGACATTAAAAATGGCTGAATACAATATGATATCATAGCAGGTGAATATACTAGGATTCATTAACTTTATACATTGATAATATTATTAAATATTTGAAACGTTTAGCATAATGTCAAAATGTATACATGACTAGAATTCGTTAAAAATACCTTATTCATGACATCAGATACATAAGCTAACAATGTTAATTACGATGAAAATTCCAGTATTGTTATTTTATGTAAATTATTATAGCGTGAGCGTTTTACTAAAATTTCGATATTTTAGAATTTAGAGCATAGATTTTAGAATATTTGGTTCTCGGTTAGCATTCTTTAACATAACAAATATCTCATGAATATTCAAAATTAAAAACAAGAAAAAACTAAAACACGCTTTTGTTAGGTTCTCTTCAGACATGCAAGTTTCCTCACGATGTTTTGCTTTCCCGTGAGACATGTGATAATCATATTGGATATATTTTGCACATGAAAATATCAGAGGTCCGAAACCTGGGATTTGAACCTGCTTTACTTAGTTTCCCGAGCTGAGCTACCACTGCCTTAGCTTTATATAAGCATATTTTCGTTTAACTTCTGTCTTCTACTTATATACTGTAAGCTTTTCAGAGAGCAAAACATTTTAAGCAAAACATGTACCTACTGCAAATCGCTTCGTATTACTAAAGCAATTTAGCCGTTACGATGTAACAAACGGACTAACATACATTTTCACGTTCTAGTATTAGTAAAGATACCTATTATACTAAACTACATGATATAACTGATCCCCCGAGATATATGACATGCAATAGAGACGAGGTGTAAATGCTAAAAGCTTACATGGCACTGCATGTCGGTCACGTGCGTGCAATATGCGCTCACGTAGAGTTAACAGTGCTATCTGCCACTGAACACGGCCGGACTGCGAGGGCTTTGTATCTGACACTCGCAGGTGCACACGATTGCGTGTAATAAGTATCTAATATATATATATACATATGCATATATATATATATATATATATATATATATATATATATATATACAATACATTTACAATATAATAATATACATTTACAATACAGAGACCAATGTTGGCAAAGGTAGACTTAATACTTATCTCGAAAAGAGATCAATCTATGGAAGTGAGAAATAGTGTTATTTATATAAGAGGCCTAAAAGAGTGCAATTGATTTAAGATAAAGTTATAAATAATTATATATATACTTGAATAACATAAAAATAAAAATATATATATTTTAAGTAAAATTTTTGTGCCGAAATTTTCGTGGTTTTAGATTTTTGATTCCCAACGTTGAAAAATAAGAAACATGATTGTGTGAGAGACCTCTGTCTCGACATAATCGAAATATCAAAATAAAATCGCTTCAAAATCTGAACAATAGTCGCGTAAATTGAGCAAAGTATTTTATAGGTATAAACTAATGATTGACCGTTTGAATGAAAGCATTCGACCGTTTGTGAAGCTGAAATTTGGTAATTGTCTATACGCTTGCGAACGTGTAAGGTGGTTTCTGACGTAATATGTTGCTACTATCAATACAAGTTTTATTTTTATAACTACTACAATGACTAAATAACCTATTATGTATGAATGTTTATGTATCGGAGTAAAGCTAGAGTAGGTTTCTAGTATATTATATGAAATACTATTAAGTGTCAAAGGGTTCACCCACGTTTGTAAGCCCATTCAGTCCACAGCTTAACCCGCTCTACGAGTGGACGTTTAGAATGTGAAGCTCGCACTATCTTCTTAGACCTACCGATTGAAGTGGAGCTTTAATATGATTCTATTTTTATGTCAATATTAATAACTAGCGACTCACCCTCGCTTCGCTTCGGGTTCGTCCCTAGACAAAAACAGATCTATCCCACGGGAACCCTACATTTTTCCGGGATGATATACAGCCTATAACCTTCCTCAGTTAACGGGCTATCTAATGCAAAAAGAATTTTTCAAATCGGATTAGTAGTTCCTGAGATTATCGCGTTCAACCAAATAAACAAACAAATAAATAAACAAACAAACAAACAAACAAACAAACAAACTCTTCAGCTTTATAATATTATATAGTATAGATATGTAATTACTAACGACTCACCCTCGCTTCGCTTCGGGTTCGTTCCTAGACAAAAACAAATGTATCCCACGGGAACCGTTCATTTTTCCGGGATGATATATAGCCTATAGCCTTCCTCAGTTAACAGGTTCATTTTTAAATCCAAAAATAATTATTCAAATTGGATTAGTAGTTCCTGAGATTAGCATGTTCAACCAGACAAACAAACAAACTCTTCAGCTTTATAATCTAGTACAGATTTTATTATATTAAACGAGCAATTTTTGTATATTTTTTTATTCTTGTACATGTATAAATTTATATCGTGTATCTCGGAAATTCTCTAAAGCTCTAACGATTTAGATCAAATTGTAAGTTCATCTATATATGTAGGTGTCTTTTCTGATAAAACGCAATTTTATATCTTTTTTGAAAAATGCTAAGCGAAACTCAGTCGCCTAAGTACTTGTAACAAATGTAACGCCAAATAATTTGGAAAACTATTAATTCGCTTTGTATTATACAATAAACTAGTTTTCACCTATAACTCGCTGTCGTGGTACGTCGAAAAAAAGTAGCATATATGTGTATTAGACTACTATTATATATAAATGCAAAATTTTGTATGCGTGTATGTTTGTTACTCATTCACGCCGATACGGCTGAACAAATTTAAATGAAATTTGGTTCACAGATAAATAAAGCCCTTGTATGACTACCTAGGGACGTGCCCAAGTGAAGCGAGTAAAACAATCTAGTCTATATGAGCTGCTAGCTTCTCACCCTCGCTTCGCTCGAGAAAAACAAGTACAAATCTATTCCTCGAAAACCGTATATTTTTTTGGAATAAAAAGTAGTCTATGTATTATTCCAGACTATAATCTATCTCTGTGCCAAACTTCATCCAGATCCTTTCAGCCGTTTTGGCGTGAAAGAGTAACAAACATCCATACTTACAAACTTTTCACATTTATAATATTTATACAGATTTATAAATCGAATTATATTAGTATTAGTAGAATAATATTAGTGGGATGGGATATTTTATACACATTTTAGTTACAATTATGTTACATGTACATAGTTATATACACAAATATAACCCTCTTCTAACTATTATAATAGCGGTAAACTTTGTTTTATTTAGCATGAAATTTCCAAAACTATTGAGCTGATTCCAAAAATTCTTTCACTAGCAGAAAGCTATATTATCCCTGACGGATAAAACTTATATTTTATTTTAATTTAAAAAAGTTTTCAGGTTTAAATCTTAATATTTGCTAATCAAGTCAGAGTAAAATGCGGTAAATAGCCGCTTTACCGGCCTGCGCTGGCCAAATCGTTGCCTGTATATGAAAATAATGTTTACAATTAGGGATGAATCCGAAGTGAAGCGAGATTAAGTCGCTAGTAATTTATACTAAGGAAATTTTCCAAATATCGATTGGGGACAATCTAATCAAGAGTTTCAAATCCGATAAGCAGCAAGTTTTATCTTATCAGAGATAAAAACCTGTAATAAAATGAAAGCCCCGATGAGATCTGCATTTAAATTGAAAGGTGGTTGATTCGAATTACAGAAAGAACTCGCAACTTTTAGTTCGTTAGGAGTTTTTTGTAGAAAAGAAAATATCAATGATTCACTTTAAAATATTCCGTAGAGCCATTCTCTCTCTTAGCATAGTTTCAGGAACTCAATTTAATTTTAGTTTTAATCGATTGTGGTTATTTTTCGTTAAAGTTTTTCGGATTGGGTCAGTCTTATTATTAAAACACTGCCTGCAGCGTTGGAATCGCAATAACTAATCGAAATCAAACACGAGTCTAACACACAGGTCATCAATTTTTTTATGTTTAAAACGGTTATTATTAAAGTAACTGTAAAGGAGAATAAACGCCATTAACAACGTTTCTATTCGACTAAATAGTATAATTAAAATCAATAATATGGCAGTAAATGGCCACTTAGAGGTTTACCGGGCGATAGCAAAGATCGTGGTCAGGACGAGACTGCCGTGACACGACGTTGATAGCAGAATTTACCTTCAGGACCGTTATATGGTATATGTTTTGTGTTCTATATATTAAATACTAATGAAACTTGTGATGATAATATACCCATACTAATATTATAAATAAAGTAACTCTGTCTGTTACCTTTTCACGCTTTATCCGCTGAACCGATTTAGTTGAAATTTAGTATGAAGATAGTTTGAGATCCTAGGAAGGACATAAGGTAATTTATATCCCGAAAATTATCTCTTAAGAGGGTGCAAATGGGAGTGGAAGCTTGTACGGGAATGAATCATTTGTCAAGTATAAATGATATATAATTTATAATACCTATGTATGTATATATGTATAGTCTATCTATAACACAATAAGCGGTAAAACGTATCTAGGTATGAATAAAAACTACTGTAAATGTGTAAATACTGTATGTGTATTTACACTTAAAATTACTCATTTTCCTCTTAAATAAGATTTATTTTTAATTTGCACAAATCACTCGAATGAATGGAAAAGAGCCCATTAAAAGAGAATAGTCCGTTCAAAAGAATCACAAACAGTACATAATTGGCGAAAATTTTACGTAACAAGCAACAGATAAGGAAAATACAACCCATTGAAAACTTCATCTCTTTTTAAAATTGATTGATTCTAAGTAATATAATAAAAGTATTTTGGCCAAAATATCAGTTTAAAACAAAAATTGCTTTTTGAACCATCGCCTTTTACAAACTATATCTACAATAGATAAAGTAATTTTAAAATCTAATACTAATATTACTAACATTAAACGCGGCTACACCCTCGTTCAATCTACAAAAAAAAACTCTTTGGCAAATACTGCGACTATTTATAAAATATTGTTCATATAAAAATACTAAAATCGCGATTAATAAGTGGGGGACTATGAGGCTGAAAATTACTAAATATTAAAAAAATAAAATTAAAATCGGTCGAGCCGTTTCGTAGGACTTAAGAGTGCGACCACAAACACCGTGATATTTATATATTAGATGTACATAGATAAGCTTCTGTCGGTCTGTTTTATTCTTATAACTAAGTGTTTAATTAATGTTCAATCTTATTTGGTAACAAGCGCTCTTTTAATTCATTCACTATCTTATTATATCATTTTTTAGAGCTTAATCTTAGAACTTTTGTAGCTCAATAGATCTTAAGACCATGTATTTATTTATAACGTTAGCAAGAATTAATTGATTTTATCCTGCAAACTGTAGAAGATGAATCCTCTCGACGTCCCTAGAGATTATCGACGCACCCGACTCTATTAAAGATGTCAGTTTATCATAAATCATATTCGTTTTCCGAGAGCAGCAAAAACAACCACCTCCATACATATTGATATCCCTCCCCTATGCACTGACTTTTGATGTATGGCTAGTAAAACTTTTATAAGACTGCTTTCTAGTATAAATCAAAATCTACTTTAATTAATCAGATTTTTTCTATAAATATATACATGGATACATGGAATTTTTTTTGTAAAATCATGTGAAAATTATATAAATTGCTTTTTTTTAGTGCAGCCATCTGTATTGATATAATTAAAAAGCAAAACCTCATCTAAATACAAAATTCAATACAAATCGTTAAAATCACTAAAATATTAAAATTGCTGATTTAATAATATAAGATTACTATATTATATGTAATCTATACTAATATTATAAAGAGGTAAAGTTTGTCAGTTTGTGAATTTGTGAGGTTAATGTAGTGGGTAATCTCTGGATCTACTGAACTGATTTAGATGAAATTTGGTAAGAAGATAGTTGGAGACCCTGGAAAGGATATAGAATAATTTTTATTCCGGAAATTATCCTTTAGGGGGGTAAAAATATGGTTGAATATTCGTATTGGGAAGCAAGTAATTATGTAATTATACTAGCGGCGTATCTTGACTTTTATAATGGCACCTGATAAAATTCAAAAACACTTTTTAGTGACTCTCTATTTAATTATAGTAATAATTTGTCAACAACTCAAACCTTCAGTCTTAGGCTTAGGCAAGATATGTTTAACAATCGTTCACAATTTTCGTAAATCAAAAATTTGAACGCACCATATTTATGTGTTACGTCAAATAATGATAATAATCATTATCATGTATTATTTCTTGAGAACGTAAACGATTGTATGCTCATGTTTAAGCCCGTAGATCTAGTAGTTTACTCTAGACGGTGATGAAAAAAAATGAAGGTAATTTACTTAAGTAACATATAGATTAACATAGCAGCTAAAAATATAGACAGTAAGATTTTTGATTCCCGACGTTTCGAATGCTTTACAGCAATCATGGTGACGGTAGTGACTGATGATTAACACCTCCTGGTTAATTTCTAAGAAATCAATTATTAACTAGCACACCGGTGTGCCCGCGGCTCTCGACGGGTTAAAAATCAAAATATTTTGATTAATTATAATTATCCAGAAAGGTAGTTTTATTTAAAATGTCAAATATTCGCGTAAATTTAAGAAACTATCATACAGACAGTAAGATTTGAGATAATTCCTATTAATATTAGCTTAAGCTTTTATAAATGGATGTTTAGTCGGTTTTTGGTTCTTTCACACGAACGATGCGAAGAGGGTCGTTAGTTCATAAATCATATCAAACGTATTTCCTACGAGTGGCAAAAACAGCACCTTCATTTATATCCGACCCTCTACGTAGGGATGGGCTTCGCAAGAAAAATGATTTGTTCGCTTTGGGTCTATTCCGCTTTCTATTACGCAAATAGAGGGGTCCATTATACGTACGGAGTGCTTTTCGATTTGAGATCAGGGTACGGTCAGAAAAATATACCGATTAATTATGTAATGAAATATCCAGAAATTCTAAACTTTTTGCGATACTGAACTATTTTTATTTTTAACTATGTTCAAAGCATTTCGCGATTTGCAGTCTGTACTGGTTCGCATAAACTTTTTTTTAGATTTGTACGAATATTTGACATTTTAAATTAAAACTATCTTGTAGGATTTATTTTGATTTTTTTGGTTACCAACGTTGGGAGCCAAAAATTCAAATAAATGCACGAGAAAATCCGTAAAGATACATTTATTGAATATGTCCAAAGCAATTGAAAGATGGATTAAAATATATAATATCAATCTGGTAGCATTTCCAAACATAGCACGTTTTTTACTTTTGTATAAATAAGACGAGTGTTCGTATTAGTATATTTTTCAAAATAAATAAGGATTGACAAATCCTTATTTATTTTTTATTGGATTTTTCTTAGTTTTAATGTTTCTATATTTTACTCATAACGTTACAACACCCCTTTTGCCTTGCCATATCAGCATAAACATTTATACGATTGACGAAAACCTTTCTCCAATAAAAAAATCTTAGGTTTACGCGAATATTTGGCATTATGATATAACTGTTTGAATGGAAATATGCGTTTATGTTGATTTTTTGATTCCAGAAGCTTTACAGCAAACATGATCCTTGAAAAGTTCTTAGTCACTTATTAGGCATCACAACTGATGTAATCATTACAGACTTACGTGTCTATGAACAAAGTTATCCAAAAAGTATAAAAGTTAGCACCGAAATACTTTATATCTATACATATAATATAAGTCTAACTGAGTCAAAGTCAAAGTATTATTGATATAGTCATTATTATTGATACAGACGCCGAATCTATAGTATTTAGAATTTATTTCTGTGTGTCTGTCAGTCTGGAAACGCATCACGAGAAAACCACTGGACAAATTTTAATGAAATTTGGTATGATGATAGCTGGTTATTGGGATCAACACATAGGATACGTTTTACTTCTGCAAAATATCTCATCTCTAAGAAATCTTTACTAAATGTTAAAACGTTACTAGTGACAACCCCGAGCGGATCGAGGGCGAGTCGCTAGTTCAAAATAAATGCGGAAAAGCTCCACGAACATAGTTTTATAACACCAGATAAAAACTTACGATCTCAAGCAAATGTGTTTTATTTGTGAAATTTCAAAACTAACACATTGAATAATATAATATGTAGACACATGAGTTCTAACGTAGGCAGTGCTTATCCAGAATCAAGCAAAAATTGATTTAAGAAAGGAAAGCTTTGGTGCCAAGTAACGTCATCAGGGGACGTAAATATTGAACTAATGTACGTCCGGTCTAACGTGCCAAGTTTCGTATCTGAAACTTCCTACAAACGAAGGAATTGGTTACGATTTGTACTACAATATGTGATTACATATTTGAAGTTTGAAATACTTAGAGCCCAACCATTAAACTACTTACATAGAGGTCATGTTATGTTATACATAGTAGTGCTCACATTACAGAAAGGTTTGGTCTTAGAACAAAGAGTAATTGGACTAGCTTTTGCGACGCCGATCACGTGTTATTTTGATATTACAAAGCTTATAACGTAGAAATAGTGTGGGTTTATTTTAATAAACTAGCATTGCCCGCGGCTTCGCCCGCGTTCAGATGACCAAAAACCAAATTCTTAGGTTTTACATATTAGTATACTCTTACATTGTAGGTATTGTATTTTTTCTCAGAAATGAGATATTTTCCCGCGTTAAAAAGTATCCTATATAATTGACTCGGATAACCAATACCAAATTTCATCAAAATCCCTCCAGTGTTTTTTCTGTGATACGGTAACAGACAGACAGACAGGCAGACATACAGATAGACAAATACACAGACAGACAAAAATTCTAAAAACTATAGATTTGGTCTCTGAATCGATAATAATATTTATTTCAATAAGATTTTCAAAAAAATATTTAATGTACAGATTCGGCATAGTTAGAATTTTATAATATGTATAAAAAAATGTCTCACTACACACAAACAAATATGTATTGTGTGATTAGTGTTACCTGAAATTATTTTTCTTTTTTACTTTTCAAGTAATTTTTTATATTTGTTCAAAATAATAGCTTAATACAAAAGTATTCTATGATATTTAGTAGAAGACCCTTTGTATATACACATTAACTTCAGCGCAATTACATCCAGAATTAATTTGAAAAAAGAAAAGATTAAAATGTTTAATGCTTTGCATAACTCAACATACAAAACGTTTTTAATATGAAAATTTTGATTCTTTTGTATAACAAGGGGTTTTATATATAAGAACTAGCAACTCACCCTCGTTCCGCTCGGGCTCGTCTCTACTTACGTTTTAACGTTTAGTATAGATTTTTCAGAGATGAGATATTTTTCCACAGTAAAATGTATCCTATATGTTGACCCGGATAACCAGCTATCACCATACCAAATTTCATCAAAATCCCTCTGGTGGTTTTTCCGTGATGCGATGACAGCCAGACAGGTAGATAGACAAACAGACAGACAAAAATTCTAAAAACTATAGATTCGGCCTCTGCATCGATAATAATGTCTATTTTAATAAGATTTTCCAAAGAATATTTAATGTACAGATTCAGCTTAGTTAGAATTTTAATATATGTATGGATTTAGTGAAAATTTGTTTTTAAATGCATTTCTCTATGTAACAAACATTGTAAAGCTTGAATTCAACGTGGTTGAACATTTTCATTGTTATCTCTGCACTATCTCGGGTGATGTCGTTAGCAAGTTATTATACACGGAAATTGCTAGATGTGATGACGGGACATCAATGTTGGACGAAAATGTGGCTTGGGCTGAAAATTGTATATTTATTCTATGTAATATGAAGAAAAATTTTTATTATGTGTCGTAATCTACACCATCAAAGCTACGAGGCCTGCGTTATGGATACCAAATAGTTGATACACTACATATATATATATATATATATATACATATATATGTATATATAATAGGTTATAAATAGAAACACACTACAAACTGAGCCAAACGCGTCGTCAAAGGGTTTAAAACCATAACTTAGCATAAATTCTAATATTACAATTCTGAATTATACAATTTACCGGTGGTAGGACTCTGTCAAGCCTGAGGAGTCCGACTGGATGGGTACCACCCCCTTATCTATTTCTGCCGCCAAGCAACAATGTTGTGTTCCGGTTTGAAGGATAAGGTAGCCAGCGCAATTACAGGCAAGAGGCATATCATCTTAGTCCTCACAGTGACAACGCACCTGCGGCTCTGTATTTTTGTTACCTAAAACCTAAGTGCATGAACTGTAGGTGTTATGGGCGACAGGTACTGCTTTCCATCAGGTGGTCTGTCTGCTCGTTTGCCACTGAATCTTATAAAAAAAAATCTTTTACAAAGAAACCTTAAAATTTATTTTTATCTGTCATATTTATCGTCATTATATTACGAAAAAAAAAGTTGTTACTAAATTTTCATTTTTAATTTATAACTGATATTCGCTGAGCTTAGGATTATTTACCATAGCTTAGTAAAAAAACAATATTTAATGTATTCTGATACGGAACCCTGGGTGCACTTGTGCAGTTCGCACTTGGCATATTTTACTTCATTTGCTAATATTTGAATAAATTCATTCAGACACATTAGGTTCGTGTAGGTCGTCAGGCTAATGCTGCAATAACAATAAACATAAAATGATAACAAAGTACTCTAAGACTAAACGGCCTCGTTACATTTTATTACCTTTTATCTTTTCCCAGCGTTAACTTTGCTTGATGAAACATATTTACATAAAATATTTTTTTTTTTTAATTTATGTATGCAGGTCTATTTTTTTGGCACTCTGTGGCCTAATCGGATGGATTATGAGAGTTATATTAGGCTACTAATATTTAAATAAGTAGTCTGCGTAATTATATTAATATTATAAAGATTTACAGATTGTTATATTTTCTTTGTGTTAGTAATATTAAAATAACACCTCTTTTCTAAAATAACATATAAAAATAATAAGATTTTTTTTGTCTATCTGTTTGTCTGTTTGTGTCGGCTAATCTCCGATATAGCTTCACCGATTTTGGCAGGTCTTCACTAATAGACAGTTGATGTTGCAAAGAGGAACTTCGGCTACTTTTACTGTAGAAAAAGTATTGATATCCGCGCAAAAAATTAAAACCTATGACATTGTGAACAAAATTGTACCTAGGGACGCATCTGAGTGAAACGAGGGTCAGTCCCTAGTAAGTAACCTATACGTAAATAAAGGACGTGAGTTGAGCTAGAAGCAAGAGTTAGTAAGCTAAGGGAGAATACTAAATAATATATTATACTTCACAGAGTCGGTAATTCTTTTTATGAACAATGTAGATCATAGAAAAAAATAAAAAACACATACAAAACGCTTCTATTGCCAAATTCAAGAAGTCAGTGTATTTCCTAGAATACATTCAGATTAACTATTTTTATCTATTAAAAACGTACATATCTAGGGACGCACTCAAGCGAAGCGAGGTTAAGTCGCTAGTATGAATATAAAGTTAGTATGAACTAACGATAGAACTAGAGATCATAGTATTTTTCATTTTAAACTCGAATTTCAAAGGTCCAGTGGCACACTTATTTACATTTAACCCTTCGAGAGATTTACATTGCAAACACGGGGAAATCATTAACATATTAGGCAGATGGGCCTAAATTGATTCTTGTTTGCCTTTCAGTGCTTCGGGATAAATTGTCCCTTGTTATTGGATCGAGTAGCAAAAATGGAACACTATTGGGCAACTTTCATATGAATAAAATAAACACAAGTTTAATTTGTAAATATGGAAGTATAATAATATTAGTATATAATATGGAAGTATATAATTTAATATTTGCTTTTTGAGAGACTTTACATAGATAGTTTAGATTTTTTGTAATATGTTTGTCCATGATAATATGTAATAATTATAAGGGAAAAAGCAAAAATAGAACCAACAATCGTTTATTAAAGTGGACAATTTTGTTATGTTAGTCTATATATATTTTTTTATCAACACGCAGAACCATCTAGTTCCATGGTAAGCTACGAGACTTGTATTATGGATACCAGATAGTTGATACACTACACATATAATATAACTTTAAATACATATATATTATAAATATAAACACCCATGACTGGAGTACAAACGTTCGTGGTCATCACACAAATGATGCCCCAGCGGGCATCATTATATTATAAGGCTGTAAGAAAAACAAAGAATATCTATGAAAAACTTCACGTCAATCTCTAAAAACTTATTACTCTAATAAAGAAAAAATCAATAAATAATGTAGCATAATGTTAGTAACTATATTGTCAATAACGAGTATTATTATAAGAAATTGATTTAAAATATCACTAATTGAACATTTACAATCTAATTTGTAGAAAATTTGCTAGACTATTTCATTTAATGATGATAACGATTGAAAAATACGATCTCTTATTAAAGAGATAACAATATTTTATAACAATGATTGTGTCTGGAAACTGAAAATTTGAGCAACTAAATTATTTTAATAGCCACCTTGAAGCTATTATATTTTTGGGTACAAGACTATTAATTAACTTATTCATTAGTTTTGATAGTAATACAAACACTTTATATTTATGTGGTCAGCATAGGCGTAGCTAAAGGGGAGAAAGGGTGAGCAATGCCTACCACCCTAGAAACTTCTTTGCCCACCCTCGGCAGTATTGAAGAATAGCAATTCTGTTTAGTCAATTTTTAACTAAAGATTCAATACCTATCGTATAATAATTGATATAATTGATTTATTCAAAATCTATATTACTAAAATCGTTTCTCGTTTCGGCAGTTAAAAGTACGGCTATACGAGAGGAGCCGAATGCAATAATATAGATTTAGCTATTAGATTGTCAACTTTCCTAAGTTAAGAAAGACACAACATGGTAAAAAGGAGAGTGAATAAAATGTGATATTCTTATTATTAGGTGTTATTTATGTTATGTGTGATAAATGACTGTGGTTAGTTCAGCTGGACGGTTGCCCCAAAAAATTACAAGGAACGAACCCGAGCAAAGCGAGGCTGAGTCGCTAGTTTTTATATATTACGTTAGTCCACTATACTTATTTTAGTATATTAGAATAAATTACATCTTGTTTATTATTACTAATGTTGAAAAATACAGAAGTTCGATTAATTTATTCTAGACGTGTTTCTAAAAAGGACGTACTTAATTCGAGAGTGTTTTTGGTACTGTTCTTCTAACTTCGTCATTAATTGTGAACCTATTTTCTTTTAAAAGAATAAGTTATTTCTAAGTATCCACATATATTTGAAGAAATAAAAACACCTTTCAGATTGGAACATTTTTTAGTTTACCGTTTCATTTGAAAAATTAATATAATTATAAAATAAATAAATATGCTAGGGCATTAACACAGCACCATCTAGTTCCATGGTAATCTACGAGGTCTGTCTTATGGATACCAGATAGTTGATACACTTTACATATATAACTTTAAATACATACATATTATAAATATAAACACCCATGACTGGAGTACAAACATTCGTGCTCATCACACAAATGAATACCTCCAGCGGGACTCGAACCCGCGACCGCTGGCATAGTAAATACGGTCATTACAAAACTGAGCCAATTCATTCCATTCAAAGTCACTACAAATTGTTGGCTTCGTGATTATTTTATTTATTATTTTTCAATATTACGAATTTTATATTTAGCTGAGGTTAATATAAATATATCAAATCATATTTAAGTTTATTTCCATTTGTAATGTCCTATTTTTAAAATTACTTAACTTTCATACTATTTCAACTAAAAGATCTTAAATTTCATATAAATAATGCAAATTTTACATAAATCTTCCACAATCTGTTTCGAATTTCCACGTTGCTATAAAGTAAACGGGTCTTCACTTGAACAAGCGTATCACACTGTGGAGTCCTGCTGTATATCTGAGCTGTTAATTTATTCTACATGAACAATAGATGCATCTTATGCTACGGCATTTTGCCAAAGCCTATTGTTTCCTAATTTAGTTAGAAATACTACTAACTTTTAAATTTCACATCTAAAATCCTATACGATTCTAAAGTCGTAAGGCCAAAATGGTGCTTTGGTTTTACAATTTTCTAAGCTTTGTTTCGAGAATGCGTAGAGCGAGAATCTCTAGGGATATAAATTTTTAAGCGACTTGGTCAATTTAAAAGAAACCTAACTATGTTAGGATTATATATCCAGGTACTATTAGGTATCTTCTATATACCTTTGTCTCAGTTTGTAGTGACCCTACTTGCTGCGCCAGCGGTCGCGAATTCGAGTCCCGCTGAGGGTATTCATTTGTATGACGAGCATGAATGTTTAACTCCAGTCATGAATGTCAAGCAGCTGATTGAAATTTTAATAATAAACCAAATATTTAAGCTACGAAATTATCATTCAATATATTTACAAAAATTAAAAAAAAATAGACCTCTAAAAGATTTTTAACAATATATTAATCCTCAACTTTTGTGCATAGCGTGGGAAAAGATCCTACGTCTACTGTATAGTTGTCTATTACCTGTAATTCTGTATTTACTTAATTTCCATTATTTCAATTAGACCAATCACTGTTTATCCAAAAGTGTTTGTTATTTCTATTTATTTATGAAAATGAAGGGATCATTTACGTAATGTTTAACATTTGAATAATCGTTTAAAAACTTGCTATTTCTAAGTGAGATGCTTCGTCGGCTATTTTAAATAATTTCAATTGTAAATTAAAGTGGAAGCGCCTTTAAATTTAATTTAACGAAATAGGGACTTTCGTTTACTAGATAATAATTAATGAAATAACCGGTGGTAGGACTCTGTCAAGCCTGAGGAGTCCGACTGGATGGGTACCACCCCCTTATCTATTTCTGCCGCCAAGCAACAATGACTGCATTGTTGTGTTCCGGTTTGAAGGATAAGGTAGCCAGCGCAATTACAGGCAAGAGGCATATCATCTTAGTCCTCACAGTGACAACGCACCTGTGGTTCTGCATTTTTGTTACTTAAAACCTAATGCATGAACTGTAGGTGTTATGGGCGACAGGTACTACTTTCCATCAGGTGGTCTGTCTGCTCGTTTGTCACTGAATCTCATAAAAAAAAAAAAAAAAAAAATATATACATCTTTAGTTGGTAAGTTTGGTAATTTGCGATGTTGACTTACTACTGGTTCAGAGATGGTTGCAGTGTCACGGGTTCGAATTCCAACAAGTAGATAGTATACTATATGCAATATCCTTTTAAAATAAAATGAATTTGTAACTTCTTTAAAATAAATACAATCGATTCAACAATTAAAATCTATATTATTATTGATTATATATCATTTGAGAATGGCTGGGTTGTTTTAAATATTTATAAGTCAGTATTTAAAAAAAAAGCTAAGTCTAAGTAGTCCATAATTAATATATAAGATATTATATTCCCGCATATACGATACGACAATATTATTGGATACAGGCTCCGGTACATGTGCATGACTAGCTTTTTAGTATTTTCATATGCTTAGATTAGTTAATCTAAAATGTGGTAGAAGAAATCTGTACATTAAACTGTATGTATTCCATAAACCGTGTGCATATACAGTGCATAGGCAGTGGTAGCCCAGTGGTAACGCTCTCGCTTGGGAAACCGAGTGAAGTGGGTTCAAATCCCGGGTCTCGCACCTCTGATATTTTCATGTGCGAATCATTTTCTAACTTGATTACCACTTGCCTTACGGTGAAGGAAAACATCGTGAGGAAACCTGCATGTCTGAGAGAACCTAGCAAGTTTTCGAAAGACATGTGAAGTCCGCCAATCCGCACTAGGCCAGCGTGGTGGACTACGGCCTGATTCCCCTCGTCTTGAAGGGAGGCCCGTGCCCAGCAGTGGGATGTTAAAAAGGGCTGAATACACATTCCATAAACCTAGGTACCTAGGTATAAACCTAGAAAAATCTACATTTCATTGGAAGAATAAGGGCATAATAGCAGCATTCTTGCTATTATTGTAATAAATTAAGTCGACATAACTAATACTTTAATTTTTATCTATAAATAAAAATTAATGTTTTTGTGTATGTTTGTCCTCTATCTGTTCTTAAACCAGTAATCAGATTGTGATGAAAGTTTTGTGAATCATTCTGCGTTCGTCTATTCCGGTTCCTAATAAAAAAAAATGATTTTTTTCTTTGTATATTTGTTCTCCATGCGTTCTTAAACTAATTATTTCTAGGGATGCACCCGAGCATAAGGTAAGTGGACATAACTAATACATTGATTAATATCTATATATATATATATATATATATATATATATATATATATATATATTCGTATGTTTGTCCTCCATTCTTTCTTAAACATTTTATCTCTAGGGGTGCATCCGAGCGTAGCGAGAGTAAGTCGCTAGTATTAAATTTAAAATTTAAAAAAAAAACCGAGAATAAACTTAGTGATTGCTAATAACAATATAATCAGTACAAATGGGCAAAGCAAGATAGAAAAAAGAAAGCAAGATAAGAATAGTTTTGTAAGAATTTAATTTCTTCTATCAGAGGCAATGAAGAAGCTATGATGCTTTAATAATATCAGGGCAAGTAATAAATAAGGTTTTATGTGTCTAAGACTGAAATATCGTCCGCCGATTTTTGAACGATATTTAAGGCGATTTTGTAATTTTTAACTAATATTTAATAAATTTTCTAATAACTTAGAAAGAGAGTAAAATAAGATACCCTCATTTTATATTTATAGTACCTTATTTTATACTATTTCTCAGAGCGAAACAAATGAAGAAGCTGTTATGTCTAGCAATGATTTTTTTTGCGACGGTGAGTCGCTGGTTTTATATAAATAGATAAATATGAATATATTTGGCAGCCCTACTTCAAAGTATTTCATAATATATTAAAAAAAGATAATATTTTTCTTTTTACTTTGTAGTTGTTAGTGTTTATTTGTATCTTCTTAAGCATTTTACAGTTTAACTAATGACTCACCCTTGTTTCGCTCTGGGTTCGTCTCTAGACAAAAACAAATCTATCCAACGGTAACCATACATTTTTCCGAGATGATATATAGCCTTCTTCAGTTAACGGGATATCTAATGCAAAAAGAATTTTTCAAATCGGATTAGTAGTACCTGAGATTAGCGCGTTCAACCAAACAAACAAACAAACTCTTCAGCTTTATAATATTAGTATAGATTTACTTTTTGATTACTTTTCTAATTTAATTTTGAACCCGCTACTATTACATTGATATGAATATTTAAAAATAAATTTAGAAAATATATGAACACTCCTCTTATTATGTGTAGATCTTCCAAAGGTGCCGCACGTCTCATAAAATATCGGTCCCAAGGAACCAAAGAAAAATAAATACTGGGCTTAAAAAATCACCTTAAAAGAAATTTTCCTTTTCTCTAGAGAAAACCGAATACCAAATGTCTTGATTCATACTAGATTTACTTAAAAGATTAAGAATTTCATCATCTATCTTGCATTTTTAATAAAACTATCTTTTCGGATTTATTTTTGGCTTCTATCATACATTTTATCATCACCACCATATTGAGTAATATTACTACCTTATAAAATATATATTAAGTGATCATTTATAATAATCTAAAAAAATTATTTATAATCTTTAAAGGTAAATCGTCTATGTGGGATATAAATAAGTGTATTGTGTATATAGAAATTTTATGTATACACTAGCGACTCACGCTCACTCCGCTAGTAGAGATTTCGTTAGTATAGATTTCTCAGAGATGAGATATTTTTCGCAATAAAAATATCCAATATGTTGACCCGGATAACCAGTTATTATTATACCAAATTTCATCAAAATCTGTCCAGTGGTTTAATCGTAATGCGTTCCCAAACAGACGAACAGACAAAAATTCTAAAAACTATAGAATCGGCCTCTTATCTTATCTGTACCGATAATGACTATTTCAATAAAATTTTCCAAAAAATATTGAATGTACAGATTTGACTCAGAATTTTATTTCATGCACAGATAGAAGAAAATAATGTTGAAAGTAATGTATGTAGATATTGTTTAGAACTATAAAAAATAATTTTCATAAAAACTTATTTTCATAAAAATTATAAATGGAAAAAGCGGGTAAAAGCTAGTATTTAGATATAACAGTAATAATAATTTTCCCATTCCCATTTCGGAATATTTAATGAAGCAATTAAATATTCCGAAATGGGAACTGTTCTCTTCGTAAGCAGTTAGAAGTAATGAGATTGTATTATCTCACCGTAATGCCTCTTCTTTAATTTATCTTACGAAACAAACGACACAGTGTAAATTATTCTGAGCTCGTAAAGTATTGCGGTATTTCCAAAAAGGTGAATTCAACTAACAGAATAAAAGAGTATACATATTTTGTAAAAGAATCAACAAATATATAGTACTAATTCTAAGTAAAACTTTGCTGAGTGTATCATCTCATTAGCGTCAAGAAACGCACTGGGAGGTGGTACACTTAGATGGATGATGTACCATGTGTGTTGCTTTTGTTACTAGTGGACCGTTGGAGCAACCCCATGGTTGTTGTGGTCTGCTTTGGCAGACCTGCTGTTGGGACGTTGTGGTGGAGTGCATAGGCGATCCTGCGACCCCACATTAACAAAGAAAGTTCGGTTGGGGTTCAGTGAGTAGTACAGACTTTGCCTGTGAGTCCTACCTTACCTGTATGCCTTAAGGTATGTATATGCATTTCGTAAATAAAATTCCCAATGTTAAAAAAAATTAGTACGAGTATATTTTGTAAATATATTTTGTTATTCACATTGAGAAACCTTTGCATTACAACCCAATAGATAATGTTTAACGGTGCGAAACTGTATTTATTTCTCTGAATCAATCAGTAGGTTCGTAGGTAGCATGTTGGCTATTCTGAAACACAGATGTATTTCGTAGGCAATCATAGAAATTACAGACTGTGCTAGTTGTTAGAGTGACAGTTCATGTATATGGAACTATTTAGAGATTGTACGTTTACTACATGTCTGACCACATCACTATTCAAGGTGCAAAGCTAATTTTATAACACAAGCGTAAGCCCACGGTTTCATTTATGTAAAACTTTTTTTTTATTTTAGGTCATATCTATTTTAAGTTTAGAACTAAAGTGTTGCTAAAAATCTTTAAAGAGAAAGCAGCATTCCAAAAAAGTAAATGAATGAATAATAAAATATAATAGACCTATTTATAGACCAGGATATAGACTAACAAGGACAGTAAATTAAAAAATAAATAAACAGTAAACATAATCTTTCGCAGGCAGTGGTAGCCCAGTGGTAACGCGCTCGCTTGGGAAACCGAGTGAAGCAGGTTCAAATCCCGGGTCTCGCACTTCTGATATTTTCATGTGCGAATCATTTCTAACTTGATTACCACTTGCCTTACGGTGAAGGAAAACATCGTGAGAAAACCTGCATGTCTGAGAGAACCTAGCAAGTTTTCGAAAGACATGTGATGTCCGCCAACCCGCACTTGGCCAGCGTGGTGGACTATGGCCTGATCCCCCTCATACTTAAGGGAGGCCCGTGCCCAGCAGTGGGACGTTAAAAAAAAGGGCTGAGTACAAACATAATCTATACAGAACATACCTTATGTAAGTTAGACAATACGTTTAACGGTTTACGGTTAATTCAATTGCAATTATCGATTTGGTTTTGTGCCACATGAAAATGAAATAGCGTTCAAAATTGATGGCGAAATTAATATACTGCGGATAATAGATAGCTTAAGCTCAAAGCCAATTATTGTTTTCAGTGCGTAAGCTTTATTAATTACAAAATAATTGTATAGGTGCTTTTAAAGCTCAACGTAAAAAAATAATACAGACACGGTCAAAGCTAGCTTAAGCAAAGTTAGTAATACAAATTGAATTTTGTATATATTTTGTGACTTAAATATAATATGTGTTTTTTTAATTATCTTATATTAATAAGTAAAGCAAAAACTTTGTACCTCTTTTTAACGAAAATTGCGCGGACGGAGGAGTATGAAATTTCCCACACTTATAGTTTATATAGAAATGAATGCTAATGTTTGTTTGAAATTATGCATAAAAAATACATTAAATCATTTTTTGACACACATACGCATATATATACTTTTTTGTTTATTGTTAAAGTCTGTGTTCAAATTGAGAATAGATTAATATTTTAATATACGTAAGACAATAAATATATAACTTAATGAATTGTGGTTGATTTTCAATCACGCGGCGATCACTAGTTTATATAAATAGAAATACATTTCATTTCTATTCACCCAATTGTGATGAAATCTTGCTGAGTAGTCCTGCGTACGCCCGTGAAGGTAACTGGCCTAAAAAAAGTTGTATGTTTGTCCTGTAGCGAGGATAGCTCGCTAGTTACTTCTAAATATCACATTACTACATAGGAATGTGGAAATATTTTATCAAAATATGACCCATATGACTTAATAGTTAACGTTTTAAATGAAGTACATATTATATGTGCGAGATATGGGGAGCTCATAGTGAATATGAAATTCCATATATTATAGCATATTCATGAAGATCAAAGGGTCGACGTCATCTGTGACGTTATCATTACTTAAGTATCACGTCTTAGATCGCGAACGTGCCTAAACGTAATCTCTACAATCGGCCAGTGCTCGAGATTGCCGTGGTCGTTCACACTGTTAGTAGTATAAATCGAAAACAATACTAATTTAGGTTCATATACATAAATAACATTAATTAATATTAATATATGATTAAGTTAATATTAATTAATATTAATATACAATTAAGTTATATTGGCTACCACAACCCGTGGGCTTAATACTTTCTTAATACTTTCTTAGGTTTACGCGAATATTAGACATTTAAATAAAACTATCTTTTCGGATTTTTTCGCGGATTTATTTTGATTTTTGTTTCCCGACGTTTCGATTGCTTTACAGCAATCATGGTCACGGGAGAGTCTCTCCCGTGACCATGATTGCTGTAAAGCAATCGATACGAAAATGTTGGACCGATTTTAATGAAATTTTGCATGGTGGTAGCTTATATCCCCGATCAACATTTTAAATACTTTTAATCCCGAGAAATTAAAGAGTTCCCGTGGAATAGTTAAAAAACTAGAATAACTTATACAGCTTAGTACACAACAACTTATTCAACTAATTTAGTAAAATTTGACATGCTGAGACCTTACACCGGAAAAATGTACGATTCCCGTGGGATCGATTTATATTTATTTTCCTAGAAGCAAACCCGAGCCAAGCGAATTATGAATTATGAAAATGAAATTTTGACAATTTTTGAAAGGTTTGAGCTTTTAAGTTATTATATCGACTTCACATCATTTGTAATAATGCCAGTATATACAAAAAAATACTTTACTTATTATAGAGTAGTACCTACAGAATATTTAAAAATTCTTTCTTAGGTTTACGCGAATATTAGACATTTAAATAAAACTATCTTTTCGGATTTTTTCGCGGATTTATTTTGATTTTTGTTTCCCGACGTTTCGATTGCTTTACAGCAATCATGGTCACGGGAGAGACTAAGGTGTCAGATGTCTCAAAAGCATTATACAGTTGTTACAGACAGCCTACCCACAATTAACAAAAATGAATTCCAAATATTGAAAATTGGCATTAAAGTACCTTACAATATTTGTTAATTTTAATTTTAAACATTTTATAATTTTAATTTTAAACTTGAAATATGGAAAATTATTTATATAATTTTAGCTATTATCATTATAATTATTTCAATTTTTTAGAAAACTTATTATTATATTATTGTTTAATAATCTATATTTTTAGTGTTACCATTATTATATTCTATGTCTACTTTAGAAAATTAAAATTAATTAAAAATTACATTTACAATTGTAAAATATTAATTTGATATACTGTTATTTTGATCTACACAGTAAGAACTTACTACATCTAACTGTCTGTTATGTTTAATTTTATTATTAGATTTTATAATATTAATAACAGGATCCCACGACGATGGTAGTACCCAGCCATCTTCCCTATTGAAATTTGGATGTTTTTTAATTTCTATGGCTTCCCGAATCATTCTAGGGCGATATCGATTTTCTTTCGCGAGGATTTGGGGTCTATCGAAGCGAATATAATGGCTTGGGCGATCCTGACTATGTTTGCAGACAGCAGATGTTGTATTACGGCGGTGCTTCACATCAGCTATGTGTTCTTTGACCCGAGTTCTTATGGATCGCTTTGTTTGTCCAATGTAAGAGAGTCCACAATCACAATCAAGTTTGTAAACTCCTGCATCTTGTAGAGGGATGTGGCACTTGACAGGTGGTAAGAATTGACTAATTTTCTTTGGCGGCTTTAATTGAAGAAACAAAAATCAAAATAAATCCGCGAAAAAATCCGAAAAGATAGTTTTATTTAAATATTTAAAAATTCTTCATTCAAAAATTGTGGCTTTTGCTTTATCTGAAATTTTAAGAGAGAAGCTACAAATGTTTGCGAACATAACATCAAAATGTCCAAACAGTATTCGGAGTTTCACAGTCAGTTTACACAGGTTGATGAATGGTCAGCGTTTCTTCCACTCTAGTGAATGTTTGTCGTCCACCAATATTACTTGAATAATGAATTGTTTTCGATAACTACTAGCTCATAACATGTTTGGGAGTTTACTAAGAATAATATAAACACAAAATTATTTTTATAGTAGTTTTTTTATTTTTTTGTGATTTTATTTTTTTTATTCGCTAGCAACTCACCCGTAACATACATACTATTCCAGAATATAAGCCATTCTGGTGTGATCGAGCAACAAACATTCATATCCATATCCACTTTAATAATATTAATGGGATAAGATTAATGGGGTTACAGTTACACTACATTTGTCTAGTAGACTTTAGGGATGAGCCCTAATGAGATTATTTAGTTTACTTTTAAAGTTCCAAATTATGTTTTTAGGATTGGGGGAGTTGTCGTAAGAAAATATGACTTCAAAATCGACTTTAGCTGGATGGTGAGGCTTCTTCTTACTGTGTGAAGTTTGCTAGCTTCTTAATTAATCTTTGTATGAAATTCCCATTTTCAGGTTATAATATAAGTTTCATTCCCATTAGAATAAATATAAATATCGTATTTTTAATGTTGATGACTAGAATATCATGTGGTTTATGCTATAAACACACAACATTTTTTTTTAAACTTGATTAAACAGCATTTTTCTATTCAGGAAAATATTAAATAAGTTAAATATAACTAATACTGTTGGTCATATGTGAAGAATCATATATGACTAACAGTATTAGTTACGTCTAACTTTTACTTTTGATTACGAACATATTTGGTCTTTATTCACCAGCTCAACTATCAACCAACAAATACATCCTGTTTCGATTATTAATTAATCTAAAAAAAAAAACAATTGCTTAAAAAACGAACTAAAAAGATAGAAACAAGTCGATAAAGGAACATACTCGTAGTATGATGTAGGAATGAGATACATACAGATCAAACACATAACTCCCTTTTCGCTATCAGTCAAATATTAGGTAATCAAACTTTTAAGTCACTGGACCAAAAAAACTGAAACTATTTTTATTTTTTTCTATATTTTTTTTTAATTATAATATAGAACAACTAAATATATAACATCAAACAAAGAATCCTATAAAAAGCTTATACACCATATTTCGTAAAATATGACTCCTAATAACAGAAACCGCTGACGACACGTGAGTGAGGGACTGTGTACAGAAGTGAATCCCAAAGAGCCACCGTCTGATTGTAACGTTTACATTGGTGTTACATTCGTTTTAGCTTCTCGATGGTTCAGCAAAAATGAATTTTCATTTTCGTATTTTGTTTAGCAATTAATTTTAACTCTGGCAATTTTCATTTTGTTTATTGTCGTCAATTACACAATACCTATGTACATAATTTACATATAATCAAACTCAAAAATATTGGGTACATAATAAAATTTTAGTAGTTCCCTCATCCAGTCAATAATTAATAATTATAATCTATGCATATTTCTAGTTCAATACAGAAATAAAATTTAACTCAGCTTTTTAATAATTTTACTGGTATAAGAATTATTAGTAAACGGCTATCTAGATTTCAATGAAACTTTATGGTCTAATTGTAAGTCCCTATAGAAAGCTGAGAGTGGCTAGTTAGGTACATTATATATAAACTTTCTTAAATACCCTTCGTATTTATAATATTACGGTTGTTCTCAGAACAGATATAATTCATAATTTTCATATAGTTAGTTTATAATCATAGAATAATTATAATTTGTTAGGCGTCTAGGGAGCATCTGAGCGAAGTGGGAGTAAGTCGCTAGTATCCTCCGTATTAATATTATAAATGTGAAAGTTTGTGAGTATGGATGTTTGTTACTCTTTTACGCTAGAACGGCTGAACGGATCTGGATTAAACTTGGCACAGAGATAGACTATAGTCTGGAATAACACATTACTTTTTATCCCGGAAAAATATACGGTTTCCGGGGGATAGTTTTATTATTGTTATTGCTTCTATTGTATTATTATAATGTAAGTAGCAACTATCTCAAGTCTTTTCAGTAGTAACTAGTAAATTAACAAACGTAGAGACGTTCGGTCAACAACGTAACGTATCGGCTACGAGCCACGTAGCTAATGTATCAACAGTAAGTCCCTATACACTACGTAATTAATTGTTTGTATTACGTGTGTGTATGTGTAAATAGATTTTAATGTGTTTTGCCAAATTAACAAATATATGGTTATCATTATCAAATAAAAAAAAAAAAAACTACTAAAACTTTCATAAGGCATAAGGATAGACAAACACGGCAAAAGATTTTAATTTAGATTATTTATATTTTTTTTGATTAATCGACAATTAATGCTGAATTTGATACAAAGTTGAATTACTTGTGACATAGTCTAACTTAAAAGGCCAGTGTGATTTCAAAATCGTTCTCCCTACCTTCAATTCAAAAGTAATTATGTATAAGAAAAACACAAAGTTTAAAATTGTTGTCTGTCTGTTTGTTCTGGCTAATGTCTCAAAAGGCTAGATTAATTTTGACGGAACTTTCACTGCTAGAGAGCTTATGTTATAAGGAGTAACTTAGACTACTTTTACTTTAGAAAAAAATAGGGTTTAGTTAAAAAAAATACAACGTATCTAGGGACCTATCCGAGTGACGGGATATCACTAGTTTCTAATAAACACGAAAAAGGCTTCTAGACGAATTGAAATCAGTACGAAATATCAGAACAGGGGGTTTTCATTTACTATAGATATCTAATTAGATATTTTCGAAGTGGGTCAAACAATCTTCGAGAAATCAGTAAACATAACAAACATATGTATAATGTACATTGTACATACATACATACATACAGGCAAATATAGAAACTCCTCCGTTTTGGAAGTCGGATAAAAAAGGATTAAAAACCTTTAAAAGTTGGTCAAAACTAGTCTTTACTTTGAAATAAAATATCAAATCGAAATAAAACGACAAACTAATAGCATATACTGTTAGTGAGGGTGTTGTACGATGCAAGTCACGAAGGAAAACTTATTATTAGTTGTGTCTCGAAGGCAAACAACATTAATGAACGTTGGTTATAGGATATATTGACCGCTACAACACCTTTATTGGCCCGAATTCTTTATACGTAGCGTATACTTTTTTCATTTCATTTCGATTAGTTATTTCATGTGCTAAGTTAAGCTTATTTTTGTTTGTCTAAAACAAAATAAATGGATTTCTCAACGTTTTTGACTACATTCCTTGAGTAATAATTGTGTGAAAGTTTCAAATTTAATTTTTAATGAATGTAAATTAGACACAGATACTTTTATGAAAAAATGTGTGTAACTTTATACAATTCTGACTAAACCCTCATAAAATGAAGGCTGACACGTTTGGCTCAGTTTGTAGTGCCCGTACTTGCTGTGCTAGCACTCGCGGGTTCGAGTCCTGCTGGGGGCATTCATTTGCGTGATAAGCACGAATGTTTGTTCTTCAATCAAGGGTGTTAATATTTATAATATATAGATATATATTTAAAGTTATATATGTGTAGTGTATCAACTGTCTGGTTTACAATTATTTACAATGGAACTAGATGGTGCTGTGTCTTAATAACCCAACATATTTATTTATTTATTATATATTAATCACATTATCTATACAGATAAATAAAATTGGAGTGTCTGTTTATAATATTAAAATAACCGCTTTTTACTAAATGCATATGGATTATGGATGTATATACGGTACATATACCAAAACATTTTTTTTTTTACACTTTTTGTCTGTCTATCTGTTTGTTCCGGCTAATCTCCGAAACGGCTGGACCGATTTTGACGGGACTTTCACTGGCAGATAGCTGATGTTATAGGGGGTAACTTAGGCTACTTTTATTTTAGAAAATGAATCGAGATTCCGCGAAAAACATTTAAAATCCATAAAATTATGAACAAAATCCGCGTACGGCCTACGCACCCAAACAAAACGATGGTAAATCACTATATAATTTAAATGAATATCTTAGGAGTAGGAAGCTACTATTTATGTATACCTAAACATAGCTAACCGTAAAAACGTACCGAATAGATTAAAGACAATGTCGAAAGAAATGACTCAATGACTAACTTATCAACGTTCAGCTCAAGCCGATGATGATAGATAGACCAGACCACAGAAAAAGCCAGCTTTATATATCCATACTAATATTATATGCGTCAGTAAGTCTATCCGTCTGTCTGTCTGTCTGTCCGTCCGTCACCTCTTAATCCGATGAACCGATTTAGATGAAATTTAATATAGAAATAGTTTGAGACCCTGGGAACGACATGGAATAGTTTCCATCCCAGAAAATATATCATATATAAAGGAGTGAAACGGAGGTTGGAAAATTGAATGGGGAATCAATCATTTCTAAAGTAAGGGATATATATTTTTTATTTTTTATAATACTTACCTACTTTTCTATACCTATGTACATTATATATATATATAGTCAATTCTTTTCTTACCGTTAAAACTTATCTAGAGTATATAAATATAAATGCAACATATTAAGTGTAAAGGAAACACATAACGTATCCGAGTAAAGTAAAGCTAAGTCGCTAAGGTAATCTATGCATCAAACTTGACTTGTAAAGTCATAACCCATACAAACTATGTTAAAACCATGTTAACTCAGTACATAAACAACGACAATATCGTACACATAAATATGATATATATTTAACAACTAAATAAAACTTCTTATAAGATTTTTTCGCGAATTTATTTTGATAGAGACTAAGGTGTACACGGGAGAGACTAAGGTTTGATACTTCTCAAAGGTTATTATAACTATAGTTGTTACGGACAGTGCCTACGAACAAAATGATTTCATAAAATACAAATTATATATAAATAGTATATATTACTTAATATACATATATATATATATATATATATATATATATATATATATATATATATATATATATATATATATATATATATATATATATATATATATATATATATATATATATATATACTATTTGTTGTAAATAATTTTTAACTTTGCAACAATGTACTTCTGACTTGCTACACTGTCGGGTAAGTTTCAATAATGCGATATTTTATAAAAAGAGCCAAAGCTCGCTGACGCAGTGCTTCGTCATTTGCAGCGACGACTTAGCTGCACAATGGTCCGTGTGATTGCTCTCACTGATTTTGAAATTCAAGCTATAAGATCACAGCGTGATGAGAAAACTTTAATTATTTAGTACTAGCGACTTAAGTTCTTAACCGATTAAGATAACTAGAGGGCCATTTTTACCGACTGCAATAAAAGTTATTATGATTTCTGATAGAAAACACATAATTTATATATCATAGTAGTAAATAAAAAGTGTATATATATATATATATATATATATATATATATATATATATATATATATATATATATATATATATATATATATATATATATATATATATATGATATTTCGATTTGATTCTGTGTGTGTTTTCAAAATAGCCTTCTCATGTTGAAAACGTGATTATTTATACGATACTATAACTAGATGAACTATTCAGATATGATATTCAATATAAAAATGACAGGCTTTTTTAATTGTCAAAATTATATTTTAATATTGTAAACAAATATTATAATATTTTCTTATAGTCTAAGATCCCGATCTATGTGATGGACCTCTCATTCTTTTTCCATACGAAATATATTTTTTAAACCAAAAAAATAAAACTTACGTAACCTAACCTAACAAGAAGGCTACGGAATTTTTTCCCAAACTACAGGATCTACACAAAAAAATATAGAAAAAAAGTCAATTTTATCATGGCCTACAACTTTTGTAGTATTAAATATTTTCCTCTAAAATCAATATTTAGCACGATAAACGCGAAAAATAATTTAATTTTTATTTTTTGAATTTGACCTTGAAAATGAATATAATATATTTTGAATAATATATTCGTTATCAGCGCATCGAAATCCATATATATACCAAAATTCAGATTAATGGGAGGTATGGGCTATTCGTGTACTTACTACACCCTGGCCTGCTGCAGCAGAAAAACTCTAAAAGTTTTTTGTTGCATCCAAGCGTCTATATGAAGTTATATCTGAACAATTTCGTACTTAAAAAATGTTTTATCATTAAATTTTAAATTACAAAAATCTCTCTCGCTTATATCTCAAAGCATTCTCCAACAAAGCGTAAAGTCGCTGTCAATCAACGCTGAAGTCACCTCGAGAATTTATTGATGGGTTCTAATGGATTATCAATACTATAAATATCTTGAACTGTAAGCGATTTCTTAATGACGCCCGTTGATACAAGGAAGTGTAATGAAGTGAAGAGTGAAACACGATCTTTGTTTTCTTTGAAGGAGCTATAGCTAAGTGAGTGGACGCAGCAAAGACTTTAATAAAAAAAAGGAAAAGGACTTTAAAATCATTTGACAGTATTTATTTATGACGCGACGACGACACGTTTGGCTCAGTTTGTGGTGACACTACTTGCTGTACCAGCGGTCGCGGGTTCGAGTTCCATCAGAAGTATTCATTTGTGTGGTGAGCATGAATGTTTGTACTCCAGTCATGGGTGTTTATATTTATAATATGTGTGTATTTAAAGTTATATATGTATAGTGTACGAACTATCTGGTATATTATATAATTAATAGCACTTTACATTTGGCCATGGTATTGCGTAACATATGTAGGGATACGTAACATAATAAAGTTAAAAATTGTATACGGAAGGGACTAAACCAGCTGTCTTGAAAATCTTTAGGGAGTCATCTAGAAATCGTCTTTTGGCTGAAATAATGACGATAGTTTTTGAATTATTTTTTTTGTGAGAGTTTAACAGATTTTTTTATCGTAATCTACCAGTAGGTAACGTACCTACTATAAATGTTGGCGGTGCTCGATGTCATGATTAAACACTTTGTTTTAAATATTTCAAAAAATATCATTATCAAATATCATATCACTAGAAATTACCCTCCCTTTTTTCGGGTGCGCCACTACACTTACACAAATGTAATTTACATATAATATAACGTCCCCCACTCTCCTTACTTCATTACATTAATATTAATTTACATCTCTAATTTCTATAGTTAATACTAGCAACTCACCCTCACTTTGCTCGGGTTCGTCCCTAGGTTGCTTCCCAAAACAAAATTAAATAATTAATTTGGTTTTTTTTTCTCATGGGACCCTATTTTTTTCTAAAATAAAAGTAGCCTAAGTTACTCCTTATTACATCAGCTATCTGCCAGTGAAAGTGCCGTTAAAATCGGTCCAGCCATTTCAGAGATTAGCTGGAACAAACAGACAGACAAACAGAAAAAAAAATTGTAAAAAAATGTTGTTTTGGTATATGTACCGTGTACACATCTATATGCATTTAGTAAAAAGCAGTTATTTTAATATTACAAACAGACACTCCAATTTTATTTATCTGTATAGATAATTTACCAGAATAATTCATCTTTATGACTCTAGTAGCAAAAAATTGCACTTTCATATAAAGTTATGATAGTTTACGAAAGTGACGCGGTATTATAATAAAATAATTAAAATCTTTCGTTATTTTATCTCTTTGGAGGATAGTTTTTCAAAAACGCTAAAACTGAAAATTTTTATTTTTTACCAGAAACATAAATATGAATTTTCTCTTACTTGAAAAATGATGGGTTCCTCATACAAATTTTCATCACCTATTTAACCTCCTGGAAGTTGTATTTTTACGACAAAACGTAATCTATGTCCTTCCCCAAAGCTGAATATATCTCTTTAATAAAATTCATGAAAATTGGTTACACATTTTAGATAAAAAATATAATATAATATACAGACAGAGAAAGTTACATTCGCTTTTATAATATCAGTATGGATTGAAATACATGTACAAAAATAATATTTTGTACCAACAAATCAGTTTATCACTACAATATATCGCTTGCGAGGAGCGAAGTAAAATTGCTCATATATAATAACAAAGATAGAGGCTTTATAGGCGACACAGATGCGATCAAAAAATATGGCCCTCTTATAGTTTATTGGCATCTCGGTAATAAATCAACGCTATAACTTATAGGTAGCTGCGTTTATCCCATAAACAAAAAGCAAGGCTCTACTTTGCAAATTATATATTTATATACATATGTCTTAGAGATAATATGTATGTACTAAATAAAATTGTATGAGATTCATAGGTCTTAACAATATTAGTAAAATTATTACTAATATTATTAAGACCTAATATAGCATAGAATAGCTCGTCCTCGTATGTTAGGACAGATACTGTCAGCCAAAATACAAAAGAGTGATGTTATACATATTATACAGTACTTGAATACTAAATATAATCACAGTGAAATGAAATGAAGCCACAAACGGTAACAAATAAACAAACATGCAAAAAAGTAAAAAAAAATTAAGGCATACTCTAACTTTCAGGCAAACAACAAATACCACGGATATTTAATCTATTATTATTATGTCTTTCCTTGTCCTTATGACTAATTTATCCCGATAGCAAATCTCATTAAGTCTAGCCAACACTCTCTATTGCTTACAGTCTCAAAGTCCGATGGGGCGAAACTTCGATATAACCAGCGAGGGATTAGGCGCAGGACTAATTATTTTATGGAGGTAAAATACTGCCAAATCCGCCACTTCGCGCGAATACTGGGAATTTTATGACAGAAAATTCAATAACTATATTTGACCTAAACCGAGACTCGAACCAAGGACTTCTGGATCTGCAACCGTACATGTCAACCACTAGACCAACGAGATAGATAAACTAGCATTTTTATAACAAGTAAGTGATGATAAAACATTTTATTTACTTTTAATAAATCTTTTATGGTAAAGTTAAAATAGTGTTATGAACTTATTAACTACAGCAATGAGACCATAACACGAATGGGTCTGAGAAGTTTATTACTTGTGTAAATTAAGTTACCGTTCAAAGACCTAAATGAAGACGTTCTGTGCTCGATGTGTAAAAATGCACCGTGGACTTGAATTCCTCGTCGAAATTCAACTTATAAAACTTACTTAGTTAATATTCTTCTTTTCTATTATTATGAAGACTTTTAACTTTGAAGACATGACGATTTTTGTTATTTATTGGAGTTCAAACTCTTAATAAGTGAAAAAGGCTTGTATTGAAAAATTACATACATATACTTTTAATAAAACTCGGCCATAGCCAAATTGTGTCTTCAATTTTCATGATTTTTGGATATAAAAAGTTATCAAGCAAGCAAGAACAATGGTCTTTATTTTTCTAGTAGAAATCATATTGGAAAACCTTTTGAAGCCTGTCATTGTGAAGCACTCTACCTAATTGTATTTTAGCATCCGCCGCAGATATTTTTTCTTCCCTCTGTAGTTTAGCAGCAATCTTGAATCAAGCTTGAAACGTCTCTAATAATACTAATATTATGAATATTGTGAGTGAACGAATAATTTTATCCGTGTGTATTATCTATACAGATAAATAAAATTAAAGTGTCTGTTTGTAATGTCAAAATAACAGCTTTTTACTAAATGCATATGAAAGTATATACGGTAATAATAATAATAAAAAAAAACAAATTTTAAAATTTTTGTCTGTCTGTTTATTTCAGCTAATCTCCGAAACGACAAGACCAATTTTGACGGGACTTTCACTGACAGCTAACTGATGTTATAAGGAGTGACTTAGGCTACTTTTATTTTAGAAAGAGAAGCGCAACGAGTGTAGCGAGGGTAAGTCGCTAGCAGATGAATAAAGAAAAAAAATATTGTTAAGAGTTTCGGCTTTGTTTCGGTTATATGGGACCTATTGACTAATTAGAGAATTAAAAATCAGTTCACAATTGACGGAGATACAAAGAAAATTACAGATCATCGTTCTGTAAGTTTCTAAATTGATTTTTAAATATTACCTGTGCTTTTGTTTTTTTTTTTAAGTTTATATATTTATTTACACTAGCATTGCCCGCGACTCCGCCCGCGTTCAGATGACCAAAAACCAAATTCTTAGGTTTTACATATTAATTAGTATACTCTTACATAATATAATAATTTCATTGCGCATCGCATGATTGGTAAATATTGGCAGTGATTGACAATGCTACAAAGGTTCCTCCGTTAATTTCATATTTGATTTAGTAATATTGCACTTTTTGTTTTAGCAATAACGTTTATAGTTTGTCTATACTTCTGTTTTGTATGTTTGTTTAGTTTTATGCTATAAACTCTTAAACTACTGAATTATTTTAATCATTTATTTACTAATAGACAGCTATTGACTAATTTATATTTAGCTAATTATTTAAATTACATAATAATAACTTTTCTTAATGTTAATTTGTCGCAAACCGTGCGCTAGTTAGTAATATATTCCGAAAAGATTTTCTAAAGAAGATGTTGGAGAAAGTGAGGGTTCCAGTAGTACATAATTAAGGCAAATAAGTAAATAATTCTAAGGAAATGCTTTTTATTATTTCGGCTCGGCTAATATGATTGAAGTCGTAAGCATTTTAGCGTCCTTTAAGCCTTTCAAGAAATGGTGTCAAAAAAATCTGAAAAAGTTGAGGCTGTTATACCTCAACTTTTTCAGATTTTTTAAAATACTTTTATCGAAAATTATCTTGCAGAATATACGCTTCGTAGTTTTTCAGATACACTAATTTTCTTACGCTTTATCAGTTTAACAACCATAAACTTTTTTTCTATAAAATGTTAAAAAATAATATGAAACGAACTTATTTTTACGGTCGATAAAATGAATATATTATGGAAAAGTTAGTATTATTCGTATTTATTTTTGTGTTAACTTATCAAAATACGTAGGAGTAAGAAAAACAATGAAGTATTTTGCTAAACGGAACCTTATAATGCTGGAGTTGGACTTGCATTTGCTCAGTTTTTACATTAAAAGATTTACAAACATTAACATTATTTACTAAACGATAAATATTTACAAATATTTTCATTTGAAAATTGTTTCGGCCAACAAAATATTCCTAATACGTTATTAATTTTGAACACGGCCGGGGATGCGGGTAATTTAGTAGTAATGCTAATAAAATCATAAAAACGTATGTATATATATTGAATATCTGTACATTCAATTTTTTGGAATTAAAACTACTGATTTTAAAAACATAGCGACATCTATTGTCAAATGTCTAAATAACACATAAATATTTTTGGAGTTATTTCAATGAATAAAATAGCGCTATTAATCTTTTTTTTATCAAGATAAGTTTTTTTTAATAGTTTTTGCCATATTTTGTAAATTACCTTGCTAAAATGTTTATAGTATCATCGTGGTTTTATTCTAACCAGTTTTTGTATTTTGTCTCAAAAATGAGATATCTTCCAGCGGTAAAAAGTACCCTATATATTGACTCGGATAACCAACTATTATCATACCAAATTTCATCAAAATCCTTCCAGTAGTTTTTCTGTGATGCGGTAACAGACAGACAGACAAAAATTCTAAAAACTATAGATTTGGACTCTGTATCGATAATAATGTCTATTTCAATAAGATTTTCCAAAAAATATTTAAGGTACCAGATTCGACTTAGTTTAAATTTTATTATATGTATAGATTTCTTTGGTAACGTTTTGTACATTTGTCATTGATAGATACGTAATATGTATATCAGGAATAAAACATCTTCATCATCAATGATATAATATTGTATATTATTGGTGTATTAAATAAGCAAATAAATGATGCATAACATACACACAAAATAAAATCCGGACTAGTGCGAGTAGGACTCGCCCACCGAGGGTTCCGTACAAATTTGTAAGAAATCTGTTTAACTTTTCTTTTTTTTTTTTAATTTTTCCTGTACTTGTGCTGTAAGACTTTGCTTTTTGCCTTTCGTGATTCTAGATCAACGGGAACTACCATATAGGTTTTCGATCCAAAACGTATACGATATTCCGGTTGACCTAGAATTGTCAATTTCGGTTAAAAGCAAGGTGTTACAGCACAAGTAAAGCGAATATTCTGAAAAAAAAAGTTGAAAATTAAGGTAAATTTTGGTACATACGAGTTTTCGCGAAAATCTAAATTTTGCTTATATCTTTTTATCGTGTTGACTCAGGACCTTGATTTTTGTACACGTAATATTGAGGTATATAGTCCCTACTATATACCTCAGTATCTGGTATAAATTTCAGCTTACTAGGTCTACCCGTTCCTGAGAAATCGGTGGTGACTCACGGACATACAGACGGATAGACGAACAGATGGACAAGAAAGTATTCCTTTTTTACCTTATGAGGTACGGAACCCTAAAAATAAATTGAGAGTGATCTAATGACGCACTAAAAAGTATACTATATACTCGTAAGTATATGAAACCTTATTATGAGGCTCGCGATTATTTGGTATTAAAAAGAAGTAAAATAAAAACAAACATTGATATTAAAAATGAAAAAGGAGAAATGTTTGGTAGATCGTATTAATTTTTGTGGCTTTTATTGGAGTGAAGAAAGGGGAAAAGTAGTACAATTTACAAAGCGTTAGCAATTAAATTTGCATATATTGCTATTTAAATATCTCCATATCGAGTTAAAGGCGTGAAATTGCGCAGGTTCCTTACACAAAAGTCTCTACAAATTGTGTTTGTGCAATTCTCGAACAAAACCCATCGAAATAAAAAGGACACTTACAGTGAGAGCTTTCAAGCTTTCGATTACCGTTAGAGGTTTGAATATTGCAACCTGAGTCTTTGGGCTTAAGGTATTTCGACGTTGAAGATAAGATTTAAAAAATTGGGTTATTATCTATCGAAATTGTTTTTTTTTTAAGTATATATATTTTTTATTGTAAACCTAACATCTATATAGATAAATAAAATTGAAGTGTCTGTGTGTAACGTCAAAATAATAGCTTTATACTAAATGCATATGGAATTATGTACAACACTCATAAGAAAAACACAATTTTTAAATTTTTTGTCGGTCTGTCTGTTTGTTCCGGGTAATCTCCGAAACGGCTAGTCCAATTTAAAAGTCCCGTACTTTTACTGGCAGATAGCTGATATTATAAAGCGTAACGTAGGCTTCTTTTATTTTAGAAAAAGAATTAGGGTTTCGCTCAAAAAATTTAAAACGTACCTAGGGACGAACCCGAGTGAAGCGAGGGTGAGTCGCTAGTTTAGTAATATATAGCGTGATTGAGCAACAAACATCCAAACATCTAAACTTTCACATTTATAATATTAGTAAGAAGCAATATACTGTTCCTCTTAAGAACATAAGGTTGCGATACTTACGATTTACAATAAGTTTTCTAGTATCTGCATCCATAACAAATTTGCTTCAATAAATTATATTTTGAAAAATATTAACTGTACGTGCCTGAAACCTTATTTAAATGTGGTATAATAGATTTAAAAATAAGCACACATTTTCAACACTTATATCTGTTTATTCGGATTTTCCAAGGGAAAAGAGTTTGGTACGAAAATAATATGATACAAATAATTTATTTATCAAGAATATGCTATTTCATAGTTGTTTCATACAAGATATAACTTTTAAACCCTCACTACCAATAAAATATAATACAGTTAAAATGAAGTAAAAATATTGTATTATGTAAATACATACATATATATGTTTTTATTTCGTATTATCTATATAACTTATATTACTTGGCATTGTTTGTTTGTTTATATGTTTGAGTACACTAATCTCAAGAACTGCTAATCCGATTTGATTATTTTTTTTGCATTAGATAGACGTATACTGAGGAAGACTATATCTAGTTTATATGTCATCGTGCTACTTCACAAGGGAGTGGAGCATTTTTACACACAACACATTACTACTAATAGCATAAAGCCAAAGAGTTTTATTTGTAGTTTTAGCGCGAGCGAAGCCGCGGATTCTGCTAGTTATAATATACAAATGTTTAGGTATAACTACAGCAGACTGTGGATATTATTTTAATTAAACTTAATTATAATTAGCTTTTTATGAGTTGATAAGCACAAATTAAAAAGCTCTATAAGAGTTTGTAGAGTGCTTGTTGAGCGAACAAGAGTTTTAGAATTAAGTTTAAAGAATAAACTTTTAACAATAACAGTAAATAAATTTAAATTTGCACTGGTACGAGACCGATTTGGTTTCATTTACTAGTCGATATAAAGTTTTATTTTTAACCGACTTTAAGAAGGAAGAGGTGAACATTTCAGTTATTTTTTTGTTCTTTATTAGCTCTTTTTATAATTATACTATTTTTTCGGATTTTGTCACATTTTATATTAAATATTTTTTTGTGCAATTTCGAATGCTTTTCAGTAAATACCTCAGCCGAAAATGCTTTATGACATGATTTAATAGGTAAATATGATAAGGTATGAACTTTTATAATAGTCAATCAGTCAATTTGTGATGTATTTATTCGTATCAAAATTGATTCACTTTGCTTTGCATCGGCTAGCACCGACTTCGAAAATATCTAATTATGTATATATAGCAAATGAAACCCCCAGTTCAGTTATTTACTTTAAGCGTCTGGAATTCGGTTTGTGTTTTTTTGTAATTTTTTATAATTTTTTTTTTAAAGTGTTATGATTCATTAATTTTAGTGCTAATATTGTTAGACATATTTAAAGTTACCTATATTTCTTGTAATTAACTAAAGTTTCAATGAAATTATGTTTTATATTTTAAGTATGCTTTTATAAATTAAATACATTAATTGACTACTATGATTTAAAGATTACGCCGGAAGTAGTTGAAGTTACATTAAAATTATTAAAAAAAGGCGGGTTGATTGAAATTAAAATTAATATATAAGGAGTGCTTTCTATGATTGGGATTCATTCTTGTTCAGGAAGAGTTACTGTGTAATTATGCTGAAACAGTGTTGTGTAAATTCTAGTATAAAGCAGTGATATATACAGTGTGTTGTAATCCTTATATGAAAATCAATAATTATTATACGTTTGAAGTGTACTCTGGTGGTTTTCTTTACACTCTGAAGTGGGAACACAACCCAAGAAAAAAGGAAACAGGAATTTGACAATTATTTTATGTTATATTTAATTTTATTTATATTTTTTTAATAATTATAATTTATAAGTTACGCCCACGTGAAATTTTTAAGCGTCATTCAGGACGGTAGTTGCGTAAAATGTCTGGTCGGGGCAACTCTCTGACGATGTTATGCGTAAATTGTGTTTTAATGTGCGAGAATGCTTGGCCAGGGCAACTCCCTGGTAGTATTTCTACATTATAGCATAATATGGACATAGTGCAGGAAGTGTCGGTGCGTGATCGGGGCTACTCTCCGATAGCATCCACCACGTTTTTGTCTATAACCAATTACTATAACCTACTGTGTGGCACTTAATTATTTTATTATGAAAAATGAACTACAAAGTATATTTATGTTAATGATGCATTTTTATTTTATTTATTTTTACGTGAGTATCATTGTGAGGTATACATGACAGGATACTATGTTACGTCTTTTAATACAATACGTGTTGTGTGTGGTCAGGGCTACTCCCTGGTAATGCAACACGTAGATTACAAGATAACGGGAGACTTCATGTATTTGTCATGATGCCCACAATTATTTAATTTATTAATTCATTTAATTTTTATTTTATTTTTTTGTACCTATATATATACATCTATACATTAATAAAATTGTAACTAATCCAAGTCTGTACATTAAATATTTCTTTTTTTGGAAAATCTTATTGAAGTACGTTTTTTATCGATACAGAAGCCAAATCTATAGTTTTTGGATTTTTTTTGTCTGTCTGTCTGTTATCGCATCTCGGGAAGACCACTGTACAGATTTTGATGAAATTTGGTATGATGATGGCTGGTTGTCCGGGTTCAATATGTAGGACACTTGCTTGTTCCTATTTTAAGTAAAGTTTTTGAGAAAAATAATTTATAATGCATTGAATGATTTCTCCGAAAGGAACAAATATTTACAAAGGATCAATTTGGTTTTCGTAAAAACAAAAGTATAAATATGGCGTTTATAACTTTCTTTAGTTATGACGTGTCCTTTATTTATGGACTTAACGGAGGCTTTTGATTATGTTGATCATAATATCTTATTAAATAAATTTTTCACTATGGTGTTGGAGGAAATGTTTTAGAGCTCATGAACAATTTGGATAAAACTAATTTAATGTTCTTTAAAAACAGGAAAAATAAGTTAAATGCTTTGGATATCAATTTTGAGGGTAAGGAAATAAAGCAGGTGGATGTAACAAAATTTTTAGGTGTCAATATTGGTAATAATTTAAATTGGAAAAAGCATATTGAGGAGGTAAGCATAAAATTACGACAATTTTCTTTTGCACTCCACGTGTTTGCCAAAACGGTCAATGTTTCAACCTTAATAACTGTGTATCATGCTTATGTTGCTCCTTTGTTAAGGTGTTGTATTTTTTTTTTTTTTTGGGGTAATTCGGTACATAAATTAGCATTCGAAGCAAATGTATTCGAGCAATATTTAATTTGTGAATAATAGAAAGATGCAAACTATGTATTTGGAAATTACAATATAATGACGTCACCAAGTGTGTGCATTTGTGAGACTATTATTTATGTTAGAAATAATCTATATTTATTTGAAAATTGTTATGGTATAAGACATAGGGCCTTACTTCGCCACCCTCGATGTGTGACTCGACCTTTTCTCGAAGAGTATTTTCTGTACTGATAATCATTTACTTCAATGTATTCTGGAGGTTAATGAAATTAATATATTTAAGCAAAGATTGAAGAAATTTTTATTAGAAAAGACGTATTATTCTATTAATGATTATGTTTTGGATAAAGTCGTAACATGTAATTTTGGGTATATTGAATTTATTGTAATTATTATAATGAATTGTTATTAAATTGTATTGTTCCATGCTCTAAGGCTGAGCTTGGCTGGTTGAATTTGAACTTTTAACTGCGGAAAAATGTCTCATCTCTGAGCTGAACGTTAAAACGTAGTTTATATTTCACATAATGAATATTAGTATGATGATGATGGTGGTTAAAAACTTAAAACGTAGTTACGGTTGGAAAAGTTTATTATATTTTACATATGGAATATTAGTATGATGATGATGGTGATTAAGAACTTATGAAATGTGTTGTTTATCGGTTTTTTTTTTTAATACATGGTTTATATTTAATACCGAAAGTTCTAGGCTGGTGGCCGCTAGATTGATAGATGGGTTTGCTGGCTGGATTGAGTAACCTATGGCAGATCGCTGGAACGGATGATCTGTGTTTGATCGCAAAATTGAGTGGTCTGTTTTGCAGCACTGGATGGTGATCTATGTCTGATCGCTGGAATGAATGATCTATGTTTTACCACTGGATTGAGTGGTCTATGTTTGATCACTGGATTGAGTGGTCTATGTTTGATCACTGGATTGAGTGGTATATGTTTGATCACTGGAATGAGTGATCTATGTTTTACCACTGGATTGAGTGGTCTATGTTTGGTCACTGGATTGAGTGGTCTATGTTTGATCACTGGATTGAGTGGTATATGTTTGATCACTGGAATGAGTGATCTATGTTTTACCACTGGATTGAGTGGTCTATGTTTGATCACTGGATTGAGTGGTCTATGTTTGATCACTGGATTGAGTGGTCTATGTTTGATCACTGGATTGAGTGGTATATGTTTGATCACTGGATTAAGTGGTCTATGTTTGATCACTGGATTGAGTGATCAATGTTTGATCACTGGACTCGATTGGAAGTGCTTCAATTATGACCCAAGTAAGTATGCCTGGATAACGTAAATGACTGTATGATACAGCCATGTATGTATATATGTGTGCTGTGGTAGCCATGTATGTTGACCTTAGATACTGGACATATAGGTGTGCCGCAGTAGTAATGTATTAGCATTATAGCTATAGTCAAGAAGGTGATGTGTGATGTTAGTTGACATGTAATTTTAATACCTCGGTGGTGTAGTGACTAGCACACCCGGAAGTCCTGGGTTCGAGTCCCGGGTCGGGCCAAGATTAATTGTTGAGTATTTCTGTATTGTAAGCCTCGGTAACAACTAGAAGTTGTGAAGTTAGTTGTGTTTTATCCCTGTGCCTCGGAGAGCACGTAAAGGCGTTGATCTCCCACCGGTCGAGTCGAGTAGTCGTCCCACCGGAATATGAGTGGCAAGAATAGTGTACTTGTGTCTGCGCATACACTTGTGCACTATAATATCTTCTGTGCATTTGGCTAGTCTCAATGAGAGTGGCCGCCATGGCCGGAATCGGTCAGGAGAACATTAATTTTTATAGTGTTATTTTAGTGTATTGCATTAAGTTATTTTAAAGTTACAAATACCCTTAATTTCAAATATTTTCTTTAGAGATATATAGTTAAGATTAAACATTAGCAGAGGTTAAGATTAGAAGCTTAAGTAAATTTGATATCTATATCCAAGTATGCAGTTGTAAAGACAGATTTTACTGCGTTAAAAAAAACAATCCTCCAGGTGACAGAGATGGATCAGAGGGCTTTACTCCAGAAGGGCCCAATCGACGTCGAAGGAGGTCATCTTCTGGTGATGCTGAAGTACCAGCTAAAATTAAACGATTATCCGATTACCTAACAACCGAAGACCTGAAGAAATTTATAGCAGCGCTTCAGATAATGCAAGTAAGACTTCTACTAATGTAGTTCCGGAATTTCATCAAGATAATGGATCACAAGATGTTGAGCGATGACTAAAGAAAGTTAACGAATGTGCCGTAATTTATGAATGAGATAGAAATTAAGTTATTCTTTCAATTATATGAATCTTTACCAAAGCTCAAAAGTTAGTTAAAATTAGTAAGGCATTCCCGAAAGGTGAAAACTTGAGAATATTTTTATGATAAACTTTCATTATTAAGTAGATATGATATTGCTGGACGAAAGGCAGTTGATTGTATTATTTTCGGAATAACTAATAACTCTGTACGTAATAGAACTCAAGCTCTTAAATGTAGTGAACCAGAAGACTTGTTAAATTATTTAGCTTCACCACAGTTTAACCAGATTAAAGAGAACTCAAGAAGTTCCTCGCTTATAAATAGTATACCTTTATGAAACGAGATTTTAGAAATGGTCATAACATTTTACCAGGTAATACAAATGGACAAAATAACTTCACGTGTTTTAATTATCAAGAACTAGGTCATACATATATGTAATAATTATACAAAACCTATTGTGAAATGTAAGTAGAATAGGACATAACTTCGATGATTGTTCTAGAAAACCCCTTCTTACGCACGAAATAAGTAGTCAAAATGAACAGAACCCAATTAAGATGTCAAACAGAGAATTTGAATCTAGTGTTAGGTGAAGTGATTTCGTAAACGCTAAACGTAATTGTGTGGAAATTGCATCTAAAGCGAAAAGTATATTTGCTTATTAACATTAAAAATGTGTGTGGTATATTAAATTAAATTAATGTCAAGTTTTTGAGTGCATTTATAGATTTTGGTATCATAAAATATTCTATTGCTAATGTGCTGGACCTTTAAAAAGTAATGAATATCTGCCCGTCATTAGGGGCTTTGGTAGTTATATAATTATTTAAGTTATATAATTAATGCAGTTAGAAAAATTAAAAACTTAACGGATATTAACACTGCCCGACTTGTATATTTTAGTTATTTTCATAGTATTTTATCGTACGGAATACTTCTTTGGGGCAGTGCCGCACAAATTAATTCGGTATTTATTCTTAAAGACCAGTACGGGCTATTTATGATCTAAGAGCTCGTTATTCGCAATTATACTGTGTAATATATTATTTGTGTTAAACAATTGTATTAATAACCATTATAATTTCAAGACGAGGAAAATAAGAACACAGTAAATCAATATAATAAGCTTTATTATATCACTCTTTAACTTTATTTTATAAGTTTTATAATTTTACTTTAATTTTCGTATTTCCCTTTAATACAACAAAATTCAATGTCATTTTAACGATTACTTTATGTCACTCCTATTATCTAATCACAGGAAAGCGCTTTATTTTCCACTATTTACACATAAGTTCAACACTATTTTGATCAATAAGTTTGCCAACATAAATTTAGTATTATTTTAACAACTAATACTTATCTCGTCTGTCGTAATGACCGTCTCCCCAAAAACTGCCCCTCCAAAGGTTATCTTTTGCCTTTTATATGAATCAGCCGGAAGTTTTTATTAAATAGCACAACCGTATTTCTGAATTTTTAAATGCAATAATATAACTTTAAAATTATTAATGTCTTACTATTTGATTTACTTTTTGTAGAATTTATTACAAAATTAGTAACTCGAAAATAAGTTTAATTTCAAGATATTAACTTTTTAACATCAATATAATTTAAAAGCAAAATCAATAGACATTCCATATTAATTTAAAAGTAGTCAAATTATCTCCCATTAATTATATAAATTTATCAATGACTTTTAATTAAAATATTATTATTTATGATTTTCAATTATGTATAATATTTTAGTATGTACAATCTTACGACTCCGTGTAAGCCAGTTTAACAGTTGTTCGCAAAAATCTAAAGATAGACATACAAGAAACACTAGGAATAGAAATAAGTTTGTTAGACCTAGACTTCGGCTCCAAAAGGTGAATAAATCCTTCGTGGGCCTGACTATACGCAGATATAATAAGATTCTACAAAATATCCTAGATTTATCTTTTCAAAAATTTAAAGATATAATTAAAAATGTTTTATTGGGCAAAGCATATTACACGGTTCAAGAGTTTCTTGTTGATGAAAATGTGTGGAATTGAGTATTATTGACTCGTATGCGGGCTATCTACATGATATATTAATAAAATAAATGTAATTTCGATATTTAAAAGAGCAACTGTTGAGTTTCTTGCCGGCTTCTGAGCCGGTGGTAGATTCCTCACGGACAGACTTCACTGACGCTTACATTAAATGCTTTTGAATCAAGTCTATTTGAATTAAGTTTATTTCATTTCATTCTATTTAAACTAAGTTAATATTAGGGTTAACTAAATCGATGCAGAATTTATTAGCGGTATTAATAAGTGGCAATAAAACAATAGTATTCGTTATATTATTTAAAATGATAGATGAAGGGAAGTTTTAATCCCAAAATTTATTGTTTCATATAAAATCTCTAACTATGCTCCCGGTTTTAGTACCATGAGATATGAAAGCGTTTCGCATTCAGGCAATAGTTGGACAAATCTTCTGGTTCTGAATACAGCTCCTCAAGCTCGGAGAACAGTGATACTGAAAAATAAAAGTATTTAAGTTTTATCTAGTGTAGTATAATCTGGTTTATATTAATGTAACGATATATTTTTTTGCTTGTATTACATGCTGTAATTATTAATATTGTTTTGAAATTATAATAGAGAATCATGAACATACCTTACGCCGAGTGTTGTGAGATTTGCGTGCTCCGGAGATAGCACGCATGTCGATGGCCGAGTGTTATGATTCATTAATTTTAGTGCTAATATTGTTAGACATATTTAAAGTTACCTATATTTCTTGTAATTAACTAAAGTTTCAATGAAATTATGTTTTATATTTTAAGTATGCTTTTATAAATTAAATACATTAATTGACTACTATGATTTAAAGATTACGCCGGAAGTAGTTGAAGTTACATTAAAATTATTAAAAAAAGGCGGGTTGATTGAAATTAAAATTAATATATAAGGAGTGCTTTCTATGATTGGGATTCATTCTTGTTCAGGAAGAGTTACTGTGTAATTATGCTGAAACAGTGTTGTGTAAATTCTAGTATAAAGCAGTGATATATACAGTGTGTTGTAATCCTTATATGAAAATCAATAATTATTATACGTTTGAAGTGTACTCTGGTGGTTTTCTTTACAAAAGAATATGTTATATCTCAACCCTCAATACCTAAATAAATTTTACGGAAATTTGACCCACAAGAGTGAATTTAGGAATCAGTGTTTATTTCATAGTAAGTAATTATTATTGGTAAGTCAAAAAGTCTGATACCTTCTTTTTTATCTTTACACGTTTTCAGTTTTAGTTATTTTAAATTATTTCTAATTGTAAATAATAATGAATTATTTATACTAATGTATACACATTAGTTTCTATCAGTTTACTAAACATGAAGTGTCGGTTTCACACAAACCACATGTTATCATCAACAAATAATAATGTTTTGTATAAATGTTATTTATACAAAATATATTATATAGTTAATTATTGACACATAATGTAAAAAAAAAGTATTTTTATTTAGATGAGACTGATTTCGCTGGGGTGTTTATTAGGTTTTATTCTAGGTTGGAAGTTAGATTCATTTAAAATTAAATCTGGTTTCTATTATATGTGCGAGTTTGTATGTGTGAATACGGCTGGACAGATTTGGATGATGTTAAGTAGTAGTAGTAGTAGTAGATAGATAGACACAAACATACTTTCGTACTTTTCATAGTAGTCAGATTAACGGTTAAGTCTCTATTCCTTTTTTGGAGTTGATCATTACTTGATCTATAGATCTGTATAGATAGAAGTTATAACCGAATAATTTTATAAATTCCCTCCGTTAAATGCGTCTTTCCTTAAAATATAAGGTATTCTACATTTTTACAGAATTTGTAACGATAAAAAAGCATGACTAAAAGTAAGTTTCAAAGCTTATTTTTTGCTATAATGTAAAAAACGTCTACCTTAGTATGAAAAAAGCTGACCAACGCGAGTCAGACCTAATCGTTTTTTATTTGAAAGTGGTTTAAACTGATCAAGGACGACGTAGATTTAATTCTTATTATTAAATAGCGTGATAGTATGAAATTTGTGTTTTAGTCCGACTCACACTTGGCATTTTTTTATAAGCTAACAATAAATACATCTCACATTTTATCGTGCACTCGTTACCGCAGGAGAAAGTGCCAGTAATGCTCGTGATAGATTGTTTATTCCCGGCAGAAGTGACTCCGCATGTATGAGACGAAACTGTAGTTTTTTAATAAACAATATCTACACTAATATTATAAAGAGGTAAAGTTTGTAAGTTTGTTTGTAATGGATAAACAAAGAAACCGCTGAACCGATTCAGATGAAATTTGGTATGAAGATAGTTTGAGGTCCTGGAAAGGACATAGACAGTTGTTATCCCGAAAATCATCCATTAAGGGGGTAAAAAGTTGATGAATGTTTGTAAGTGGAATTAATCATTTCTCAAGTAAGGGAAATAAACCTATAGTGTATCTATTCTATACTAACAGTTAAAACGTACCTAGGGACAAACCCGAGCTAAGCGAGGGCAAGCCGCTAGTTATTAATAAATGCGAAATGATACTTTCTTTCTTTTTTTTTATGGCTTAGAGTTGCGTTAACAGACGCAATACATTCTGCCAGTGTCACGTTTTGTGAGGAAGACAGACACAAATGAGATTGAGCGGTAATTTTGAAATTTAGTCGCATTAATATGAAATTAAAACTATGAATGAATGATCGGTCTACAGGAGTAACCTACAACAATAGAAAATAATTACGCAATACAAAAATGGTACAATGATTGAAAATAAAAATATATTATAATTTAATTTTATCATCTACTATAAATTTAACAAATTTTATAATAAATGGACTAAACACAAGGGCTAATAAACATTTTGTGTTAACTGGGCGGTGAATTTGAGGAGGGATTATATCATGCAGGGAATATTTCAATTTGGGGCAATTAAAAAGAATATGATCAGTCGAACATGATACTTTCTTAATATACGTAAATATTTGACATTTTAAATAAACCTATGTTTTTGTTTTTTTTTTTTTCGCAGATTTCCTTTGATTTTTAGTTTAGTTTGTAAACACTCTCCCGACACTATAATTGCTGTAAAGTGTAAAGCATTCGAAACTTCGGGAACTAAAGATCAAAATACAGTCGAGAAAAAATCCGCAAAATAAGTTGGCTTATTTGGAAAAGTTAAAGAAAAGTTTTTTTTTACTATAGACAGTATTTAAGGTATATTATCCGATAAGTAGAAATGTCAAGAACAAATATCAATTGAATTACTATGGACACTAGTTAATTAATAAAAAAAAAAACCTAAAAATATTTTATAAACTAAATTTAAAAACTAATTTAAATAATTATTTCACTCTTAAGGATAGATTTTTTCTAAATTTTTAAGAAGTTTGACCTATTCAATAAAAGTAGTATTATGAAAATCGAATCGCAATGGCGAAGATGTTTCGTATCATATCTTTCCTTGAAGCTAGCCAATACAGGTAAATAACTTTTTAAATGTAAATAGTTTAGAGGAATAAAACTTGGTAACTATAATAGATTGAAGAAAAAGAAACGTGACCGCTGGTTAAGTAACTTACCTTACCTTTTTTTTTAATGTTGGATAATACATTTATGTACACCATCTGTATACAAACAGGTGATTATGCGGGACTCACCGGCTAGACAAGCCGGTATTACCCACTACAACCCAACAAAATTTCCCCCGTCTTACTGGGGCGGAAGTAAACTACCTACTAAATATCATCAAGCCTTAAAATTTATAAAAGCAGCGTCTTTTGAATAAAATTTTATGAAATAACTTATGTGTGCGCGCAGATTGCTAATGTCGGGGGAATTTCAAGTTGTTTCTGCAAACAATATTCCACGGAGTATTACTTCGTTGACACTGTGCGAGAAACTTTATCGATTTCAGTTTAAATAACATCACAGTTTTGATATCTAGAACTTACACAGCGTTATTACATTATATTCATAGACTAGATACATATGTTATATATGTTCTAAGTATATGTGATATTTTTTAAGTTGTTTTTTTTTAATTTACGATATTAGGGACTAAAGAAATCTAGAACTTAATGTAGGTACTTCAAAAAGGAGGTTTCGTAAGAATCTTCTACTTTAAAACTTTAAATTTGAAAGCTTTCGTATTTGAATACGCCGATAAACTTTGTTATCAGCATGGTCAATAAACTTTTTAAGTCTGTTCTGTCATTGTATTTGCTTTACTCATATGGAAAACGGTCTAGAGATTGCAAAGTATCTTTTTTTTTTTGTCTCCAAGGTGCAGTTGCTAAACGTCCTCAAAATCTGTTCAGTGGTTTTAGCACAAAAAGGTTTTTGTCATATAAAATATTAGTATACAATACATCGAAAACCCTGGAAAAAGTAAGGCTTATTTTATAGTATAGTATAAAATAAGAACAAAAAATCATAAAAACATTAACCTACACAGATTTTTTATTTAAAATGTATCTAATTCACATTTTTCACAAGTTCTTCTACCATGAAAACAGTCTTTTGATATTTTCATGCAAATTATAATAAAACAGAAACAAAACTATCCCACGGGAGCTGTATATTTTTCCGGAATAAAAAGTAGCCTATGCGCTATTCCAAACTAAAATCTATCTCTGTGTCAAATTTCATCTAGATCCGTTCAGCCGTTCCGGCGTGATTGAGTAACAAACATCCATCTAAAATTTCACATTTTTTATATTAGTAAGATTCAAAGACAAAGTTATTCATAGGATTTTTGTAATAAACAATTTGTGTCAAAAGTATTGAAATCAAATAAAAACAAAAGCTTTTAATCTTCTCAATCGAGACCAATGAGAATTTTAATAGGATTTATTTGTATTGTATAGGTTCATGTGTGAATTAACATATTTTTGGTATTTTTTTCAAGTAATCTTATGCTTTAAGATCTCGTCTCCATTTTAAATGGTTCCATAGGTATAAAGTGGGGGTTGCGTAGAATAGTCAATATAATAAAAACTTAAAAAATAATAATAATAACCGACTTCCAGGCACTGAAAAGTAAAAAATAATTAAACGGGGGTTTTCATTTAGAATAGATACTTAATCAGATATTTTCGAAGTCGGTGTGCTTTGATTTGTACTGGCTGGCACCGACTTGCTGTAAATTGTTGAGGAGTTCCCTCGACTGTCTTTCGAGTCCATCATCAGATCGACTCCAGACCTTCATTAAATAGTAGTGCTTTAAAATACCTAATGAAAATGTTAACAAACATACTAGTCGCCGCTACAATTTTCTAAAGTTCCCCTCGATTTCTCTGGGATCCCATCATTAGATACTGGTTTCCTTATCATGGTACCATTCTTGGGATATCTCCTTTCTAACAAAAAAAGAATTGTCGAAATCGGTTCATAAACTACGAAAAAATCCGCAAACAAACATAAAAAGAACTGAGAACCTCCTCCTTTTTTTGGAAGTCGGTTGATAAATTAAATTCATTCATTTACTCATCGAAATAGTATACAGTACCTACTGCTTGTATATTTATTCTAATATATAAAGCTGATAAGTTTGTTTGTTTGCTTATATGCTTTTATGTTTAGATATAGTGGTCAGATTTGAAAAATTATATATTTTTGTTTTTTTATAGCCTATCATTGTTCATAGGAAAGTTATAGGCTATTACATCTCACTACGGTGCTTGCCTTACGGTGAAGGAAAACATCGTGAGGAAACCTGCATGTCTGAGAAAACCTAGCAAGTTTTCGAAAGACATGTGAAGTCCGCCAATCCGCACTTGGCCAGCGTGGTGGACTATGGCCTGATTCCCCCTCGTATTGAAGGGAGGCCCGTGCCCAGCAGTGGGACATGAAAAGGGCTGAATACACATCTCACTATGAGCTACAAAATCGGAATGATTCTACATAATTAAACGATGCGGGCAGGGCCGCGAGAAAGCGATAGTACAAATAAAGGAAATTTACAAAAGGGATGAAAGGTTACATGAAATTTCATTAATTTAAAGTTGGAGACGTGTAAGAGTATACTTCTATTTTAAATGTTGGTTAAAAATCTGGTAAAAGCTATATATACGTCTGTTTGTTAGAAAAACATCCCGTGAGGGAGAAAATTCCTTAAATCAGGGATAAAGTAAGTTTATATAAAAGTTTGTACATCTTTTGAAGTTGCCGATAGAAAATCCCATCGGGCCTACTAGTATAGAAACAAACACAGTATAACTTGCTGCCATGACAATAGTAATATCTTTATGTGACCGTTGCAACAAACTACACTAAAGATTATAATAATGACCTCCCGACCGACTTTGGCCACGACGGCCAGTCTCTTAGAGACTAGCCATTTGCGCAGAAGATATTATAGTGCACAAGTATACGCGCAGACACAAGTGCACTTTCTATTTCTGTCACGCCCGGTGGATTCGACTCAGAATTTTATTATATATACAAAATATATATGACTTACTTGACTTATGTTCCTATGTCCCCTAGGTGAGGCAGAGGGCGTCCACAGTGCATCGCCATTCCGTCCGTTCTTGAGCTACGCGTTTGATTTCGATCCAAGTTTTCCCGATGGCCTTCGCTTCTGTCGTCTGTTTCGGATGGCCACGTTTGCGTTTTCCTTGGGGATCCCAGTCAAGGGCTTGCCTCGGTATGTGGTTTGGGTCCCTTCGGAGAGTGTGACCTATCCAACTCCATTTACGGCGTTTGATCTGCTGGGTGATCGGGACTTCATTACAGCGTTCCCAAAGTTGCTTGTTGGAAATTTTGTCGGGCCAGTAAATACCGAGGATTTTGCGAAGGCATCGGTTTACAAAGACTTGGAGTTGCTGCGAGATGTTTTTGGTGACCTTCCACGTCTCACATCCGTATAGCAGTACGGTCTTTACGTTGGACCGGAAGATTTTGAGCTTGATTCTTCGAGTCAATTTCCGTGATTGCCATACGGGTCGAAGTTATGCGAAGGTAGCTCGTGCTTTGGCTATCCTCGAAGTGATGTCCTCTTCGGTTCCTCCTGTTTCTGACACGCAGCTCCCGAGGTATGTGAATTTGTGGACGCGTTCCACTGCCTCTGTGCCAATGAACAACAGGGATGTACTAGTTGCTCTGCACCTCATCTCCTGGGTCTTCCTTGCATTAATTTTGAGCCCTGTATTTGCGGCTTCCTTTTGTAGGTCGTCCAATTTGGTCTGCATGTCTGCGCGAGTGTGGCTTAAGAGGCATATGTCGTCTGCATAGTCCAAATCTTCTAGAATGCTGTTTATGCCCCATTCTATACCGCGGCGCTTGTTTTCCGTGGTGCTATGCAGAATGCCATCAAGGACGACAAGGAAAAGAAGTGGTGATAGGAGACAACCCTGTTTTACGCCTGCGTGTACCGCTATATCCTCCGAGAGGAGCCCGTTATGTGTCACTTTGCAAGAATAATTCTTGTATAAGGCTTTGGTGATGTTGATTATTTTCTCTTCAAAATATATATAGATAACAAGAAGTCAAAGAAAATTTGAGTAGGAAAAAGCACAGTTAAAATATATATGTTTTTTACAGAACAAAGTTCAAATAATTGAAAGTAACTGATCTGGTACTTTTTAAAACAAGGACTAATTAAAGCAAGTTAAAGCTCTCGTAAGAAAACAATAATATTTTTTTCTTTTCATTTCCTTTTTATTGTAAATCCCAAATCGCGTATCAATTATCGTAATTACTTGAAACGATTCTTATCGTTTTTGCATTCATTATTTATTTACTTTGGAAAAATAAACGAGAAACCTTATATTTTAGGATTGAAACAATAACATCACAGTTAACATTAGCCTGCGAGTTTGCTTTCTTTTTTACCTTTATTTCCTTTTCAGTGACTAGTGAGATACGTGACTTTTATGGTATTACATGTTTAATTATTCAAGTAGAAATTTTATATAAATAAATAAATAAATATGTTGGGACAGTAACACAGAGCACCATCTAGTTCCATGGAGGCTTCGAGGCTTGTGATATGGATACCAGATGATTAATAAACTACGAATATATAACTTTAAATACATACATATTATAAATATAAAAACCCATGTCTGGATTACAAACATTCGTGCTCATCACACTAATGAATGCCCCCAGCGGGACTCGAACCCGCGACAGCTGGCACAGCAAGTAGAGTCACTACAAACTGAGCCAAACGTGTCGTCAAATTGCTAGCTTTACAATAAAGGAAGATTCTTTGTTTTAATCTAATCCTAGTGTCTCTCATAAATTGATACCGATAACGTTATTCTTTAATAACTTTTTCATTAACGTTCAAGAAGAAAGAGATACAAATAAGATGGAATATCTTTTGTGTCAAATTTCAAATCTGTGGCATCATAGCTCTCAAATAGATGAACCGATTTCGATTGGGTATTTTTCGTTTAAAAGTTAAATTATTCAGGAGTATTCCTAGCTACAATTCAAAAAATCTTTTTAGCCATTTAAAGACTATCACCTCTTTTTTATATGTCAGTTCCCACGGGTTTTTTAAATCTGTAAAAAAGTAGTCTGTAAACAAATATTGAAACCTACCTTTTTCTACTTAAAAAGTAATAATGATTATATTTATCTCAACATGTACATACATATTTAAAGTACATATGTTATCCGTTATATCTTAAATATATTATGTATATTGATATTAAAATTATGTTAATTTTCACATCTTGTTCCAGGAACGGTATAACCAATACTACAAAAGCAAGCCGCCTGCCGAAAAGCCTTTTGCATTATGCATCGAGCTGCGGGCCCGCAAGCTAGCTCTTATTAGGATTTTTCTCAATTTTAATCAACTCCAAAGTTATTAACTTTTTCATTTTTCTAAATTAAAAAACGACGCTTAAAATACATAAATTAATAGAAAAATAATAAACTTTATTAAATTTAAGAAATTTCACAGCGTAAAAAATTATATTTTTCTTTTATTACGTTAATAGGTAAAAGGAAGCCACGGGCGGACTTCTCTCTGTTTATACGTGCGCGTCTTATTTTAAAAACTATAAAACAAATTTGGAAGCAATTAATCCTTACAAAAATAAATAATTTTATACTCACAATTACTTAGATATACAATAAACCCTTTACTTTAATCAAGGACGTAAATAAAAATTTAAGATACCTCCAGTACATGTACGCAGAGCTTTCTATCACCATCATCGGTCCTATATCATGTCACCGGTATACAAACGTACATAAAAGTTTGACCAAACGAATAGCCTCCTTTTTAGAAATCGGTTACAATATACGAAATTTATTATTCCATATATTATAGAGGAACCTAATCCCTTTCATATTAATGTTTCTCTTTATTTAATAGCGGTAACAATATTATATAAAACAAATGTTTTTCTCGATTCAATAAAGACAAACGAAGCTTGATCCGCCATTCACGCACTGTCTGGACATTAATGAGAAAAGGAGCTTACCTGTAGGCTGTAAACATGGCTTACTATGATGCTGAAATATACAAGAATAGATCATTGGGGAAGACTTATTAAATAAATATTTTTTTTTATAAAAGAAAATAAAAGCTTTAAAATTGAAATGAAATACTTTATATTTTTGTTTATTCAACTATAACGCTAATATTTCTTTATAGTGAAGGGCAATATTGTATGGAAATATTTCTCGAAAGATATGTGAGGTCCAACAACTTACACTTGGCCAGCATGGTAGACTAAAGCCTAATTCTCCTCGCATTGAAGATAGACCTATTCCTCGTTCAAACTTGGACACGAATGGTGAGAGTTAAGGCGCAGAACCGAAGGCTTTACGTGCTCTCCTAGGCATGGGGATGTAACAACGCTAACTTTCCAGATACTGCTGATAGTTCCTTAATAGAAAACTTCAATAGCTAATCTTGTCATCCGGACTCAAACCCAGGATCTCCGGATCTACAGCCACATGAGTAGTCGCTGGGCCAACGAGGTAACAAAATAAAATATTGTCGCGAGAGTATTTAACATCATTACACCAAAAATTAAAAAGGCACGCCTGAAGCATGCTTTATACATCCTAAGACAGTTGTTAAAACATTTCCAGAGAGGTATCGAAATTACTAGAAGTTTCGAAATTTAGACTAGAACAGTTAATCGTAAATTGCCGTATGTAAGAGTGAGAGAGGAACAAAACATTTTAAATTACTGGAAATGTTTTAAATTTTCGAATACTAAAATGTTCTTTGTTTATGCATATAAAAAGTGCTTGCCCTGCCCGGCAGTGTTTCGAGAGATCAGTTGAATTTTGAAGCCAAGTGAAGACAGAAGAAGTACAAAAAAGTGAAGAAAAGTGGAGTGAACTCATAGTGAAAGTGTATCCAGTGATGAAAATTAGTGTTCAGTGACTGAATTCACCAGAACTGTGTATATCTGTTTATATACTGCGCGTTTTAGTGAAGCTGCATAAGTACGCTCCTGTTAAACAAAACATTATAACATCTGTAGTGCAAAAAGAAGTGCTTTAATTTTCGAGCCCCGAACTCATAGAACGTAAATATATAATATATTACAAAATATTTACTAATTTTTTATTTGAACCTAAGGTTGACTGAATAAGGAATGTGGAATGTGAATGAGTTCACTGTTTCTTACTTATTTGTAATAAAGAAAAATTGTTGAAAATGAGAATTGTACATATTGTTTCATTTTATGAGTTCTAAGATCGGAAATTAAAATATGTCATTAGCGCTATAGATGTTTTATTACTTTTGGTTCACAAGAGTCACATAAGAAGGTTCACGAACACACGTAGTTTACGCATAATTTTGGCTTAACTCAGTCTCTGAGCACTATTTTCTACCACTAATCACACTTGCACCACGACTTTACTCCACTTTTTTAAATTTTTCCTTCGTAATCTTTTCTTAGCTCCGAAATTCTACTGAACTCTTGACACGCTTTCGCTTTTTTTATATTTTATGTACATAAACAAAAAATATTCTAGTTTTCGAAATTAATTTCTTTCTGTAAAATGTTTTATCTCTCTCTCTCTCTCTCTATCTATCTATCTCTCTCTCTCTCTCTCTTTTTCTCTCTCTAATGGCAATTTACCATTAACTGTTCTTGACGTTAATTATCATGTGTCTTAGGATGTATTAAACATGCTTCAGACGTGCTATTTTTAATTATTATTTGTGTATATTTACTGTATAATGTAAAAGAGTATAAATATTTTCCATGTAATATAAAAGAGAAAACTTAAAATGGTTCTGTAACATTCAAAATGTTTTCAAGTTTCACAACGCCAGTTCCACTGCCTCGGGATAACGTTAGTTTTCTTTTGTTGTAAGAGAAGTGTAATGAGCCTCTTGACCGGCTTGCTCATGCAAAATTATAAGTGTCGTATCTCTATGTTATTTAATTCTTTTACAGAACGTTGTTGTATGAAGAAATTTTAAAGTTAATTTAAACTACTATTTTACTCAAACTCAAACGATTGGTGTCCAAAAATAAATACATATAATATATACTTTAATTAAATCCATACCTTTCAATCGTCACTAAAAACTTATTTATATCTACGTATATTTTTGTCCACGTGAAGAAGTAACATGCAGGTGTGATGATAGAGTGAGAGAAATAAATTAATAAATAAATATGTTGGGACATTAACACACAACACCATCTAGTTCCATGGTAAGCCACGACGCCTGTGTTATAGATACCAGATAGTTGATACACTATACATATATAACTTTAAATACATACATATTTTAAATATAAACACCCATGACTGGAGTACAAACATTCGCTCATCAAACAAATGCCCCCAGCAGGACTCAAACCCGCGACTGCTGGTACAGCAAGTAGGGTCACTCCAAACTGAGTCAAACCTGTCGTCAAATAGACTTAGTACTAAGTATTTGTCAATCTACTGATCGATTAAAATAACAGTTTATATATTTTAACAACAAAAAAGGTACACTGACTTCACAACATTAGAGATATATTTTTTCTTGAAACTTTATGACCATCCTTAAGATAAAGTTTATCTATAAAATATAATCGCTTTAATAACTCTGCCTTTTTAGTATTATTTTGGTTTATAAAATTTATATAAATACTTTTTAGATAAATATTTAACCTTTGAATTGAATGCTTTACAACTAGTCTCTATCATGACCATGATTGGTGTAAATTATTCAAAACGTAGGAAACCAAAAAATAAAATAAATCTACGAAAAAGTCCGAAAAGGTAGTTTTATTTAAAATTTATATTGTACTAGCGGCTCACCCTTGCTTCGCTCGAGTTTACCTCTAGGAAATCAAAAACAAACCTATCCCACAGGAACCGTACATTTTTCCGTGATAAAAAGTAGCAGTATGTGTTATTCCAGACTATAATTAATCTCTGTACCCAATCACATCCAGATCCGTTCAGCCGTTCTGGCCTAAAAGAGTAACAAACATCCATACATACATCATAAACATTCACATTTATAACATTAGTAAGTTTAGATTTTGAATTCGGCGATTACCATTATTGCAAAAAAAAAACAAATATTGTGGTCACATTCGTTCGATCCGTTAAACTTTTATAATAGGCATGTATAAAACGATTTGAATAGTTTTATCGATACAAATTGGCTACTTACAAATATATTTCTATTTCAATTCAATACAAACCAATACTCCAGTATTTTATAAAGGAGGCTCTTTTCAACTTGGTCTATTGAATTCTCTATAAGTTTTAAATTAAAAGACTCAATTTCTAAAGAATTAAAAACTTGTTTTCTTCCTGATTTCCTTTTACTCTAATGAATAAAGGTTTTTTTTTACTTACTTTATGTTCTCATTTTATTTATTACCTCTATTAGGGTTGTGCACCCAAAGGGTTTATTGGAAGGTGTAACCCTATTAATAGGCCTACATTTATCCATCTGTTAGTACATCTGTTTGTATGACTTAACTTTAAATTGTCATATAATTATACTTGTATTGCACGTATTGTATTGTTGAGCCTGTTTTAACGTCCCACTCGTTCCTTCGTCTTTCGAGACTTTTCTAGGTTCTCTTAGACATACAGATTTCCTCACGATGATTAAGTCCACCGTTAAGTCAAGTGGTACTCATATTGGAAATGATTTGAATATCAGAGTTGCGAGTTCCGAGATTTAAGCTCGCGTCTCTCAAGCGAACGCATTACCTTAAAATTATACTTATGGATTCATAATATAATATTATCATAGATATTAAAATAATATGTTAGATTAGTAGATTTCATAATGAATTTCTTTCAATGTGTGTTCATCTTCTCTCTTCCGGGCTCCTTAGCATCCGGCAATCCAATCAAAAAACGCACTTGGGAGGCAGCTTACCTTAATGAACCATGAGAGTTACGCCTGATACTTCTCTGATGGCATAATGGACCATGGCAGCAACTCCTTATTTGTTGTGATTTGTTTTAGCGTAAAGTTGCATGAATAAGCGATCCTGCGACTCCCCATTAACAAGGGATGTTCGGTAGGGTTTTAATGTGTACTACTTTTTTAGTTTTTCTGACCGGTGAATCATTACTACATTTGACTAAATTTCATTTAACAGTATCTCTGTAAAGACAAGACAAAGATTAAAACCTAAATAAAAATCATAATGTCAAAAATGTAAAATGTATTTATTAAGTAACAACTCTTATGTGTAGTGCTATTAATGACTTTTTACGTAAAACTTCGAGCTACAGCAATTCCTTCTTTATTTAATTACTTCTACAGAATGCCCTACAATCTGATGGTCATCTCACATTCCCCGTAAGGTGAGTGGAGAAACGGCTTCAGGGCATAGCCCTCTGGCCGTGGGATCTCACGCCTAGATATTCAGGGAGGCCCAGCCAGGATGGATGCCCTACAAAATGACTATCACACTTATTTAAACACTATGTCCCCACCGTTGGGTGTAATGTGGCGCCATCTATCTTATACATATTCCACATTACCCCACGATGGATGACAACACTTTTAAAATATTAATATTTAAAATATAACAAAATCATTTCTGTATTAATATTGTAAAATAGTCAATAATAAAATATAAATAATCAACATCAAATTAATATTATAAAATATAAAATTATAATTAACAAAAAATGAAGATATATATATGCAGAATGAAGAATAAATATGAAGAATCAATATGATCTATAAATAATGAATAATAATCAATTGAGATAATATAATTAACAAGAATCGATTGAGCAACTATAACTAACAAAATATATACAATTATACAGCAAAACAATACTTACGATGATACTACAAAAGTTTAAATTGCGTTGCAATTATAAACAATTCAGTTATACGAGTACATGTAATATATTAAAGGGTAAAATATAAAAATTTTAAAGAGAGTCAGCGTAGTCATCAAGAAGTTGCCATTACAGTATTTTTTATATTAGTTTAATAAAACAATCGAAACTATCGCTCATACTAGTTAATTTAACTTAATTCTTCTTTAATAACATATATCTATGTACTAGCGACTCGCCCTCGCTTCGTTTCGGGTTCGTCCCTAGACAAAAACAAATCTATCTCACGGGAACCGTACAATTTTCTGGGATGATATAGTATAGTATAGCCTTTTACAGTTAACGGGCTATCCAATGCAAAAAAATTTTTTCTAATCGAATTAGTAGTTCCTGAGATTAGCTTGTTCAAGCAAACAAACTCTTCAGATTTATAATATTAGTATAGATTCGTATGTCTAGAAAATATCTTGAACATAGAGTTTCAATAAAGTCTATGAAAGCTGACTCACTTCTCACCTATATCAATGTCATTTGATTCACAAAGCGGTAACGAGCTGAAGCAATATAAGTCGGGTGGTTTTTACCTTATATTGCCACCATATGGGACCCTATGGCAAAATCAAGCTTTGTTCATTTATATTCTACCAGTTATTCTTATTAAATACAACGTTTTCCCTGCGGCTCCACACGCGTATTTTAATCATGTATTACTATATCATTAATGTTAATCATACCACATCTATATATATAAAAATCAATTGCTGTTCGTTAGTCTCATTAAAACTCAAAAATGGCTGGACCGATTTTAATAATTCTTTTTTTGTTTTATTAGGAGTGTGTCAGGAATGGTTTAAATATTTAAAAAAATAGGGAAAACCCATAAGAACAGCTGGAAAATCAAAAAGTTCAAAACCGTTTTATTTTGTATGGGAATCACTACTTCGGATTACTCATCTACAAAAATGCGTCAAATTGAAGTAGGAAAAAGATAACACATAACATAAACAAACACCTACACATAACATAAACAAATATCTAGGGATGAACCCGAGCGAAGAGAGGGTGAGTTGCTATTTGTTATTAAAATTACACACAGACACACATTTATACTTTAAAACATTAAATACACTAAAACCTACTTACACATGACACGGAATTCTTAGACAGTCTTTGGGTGACATTTTATTTCCATTGCTCCATTTGGACGAGTAAATAATGAAAGGGCGTGTAGATTCCTTACCTTACCTTATGTAGATTCTTTGTATTTAGCAAGTCATGTGAAGATGGAAAAAAAGATAATTCTTATTTAGAACTATTTTCCTTACGTAAAGGTCACTGATACGATTGTCTTTTTTAGCTTAAATCGTTATGGACTTTCTAGCCTAGCCTGTGTGTGTGTGCGCGCGTGCGTGTGTGTGCGTGAGTACTTATACTTATACATTGAAACGATTTGAATGGAATTTAAGTTTACATTAATTTAAGTACATAAATAGAGCGATGCGAGGTTAAGTATAAAATAAAATGAACAATTCACTCTGAAATCTAAGATTTTCATGTTTTACGTCAAAGAATCTGTATATTAATACGTAAAGCAAAAATTTTGTACCCCTTTTTACGAAAATTGTGCGGACGGAGGAGTATGAAAATGAGAATGCTGATATATTTTTTTAATTTTGCATGAAAAGTACATTAAATCAATAAAAAAAAACATTACATACACTACCATGTATTTGACACACACACGCATATATACTCTTTTTTTTATTGTTAGTCTGTGGTCAAATTGAGAATAAATTAATATTGTAATATACGCAAGACAATAAATATATAACTTAATGAATTATGGTTGATTTTCAACCACGCGGCGATCACTAGTAAGTTTAAAGACCTCTACACAATTGATGATACGAGTGCTATTTCCGTTTATCTATACAGATAAATAAAATTGGAGTGTCCATTTGTAATATTAAAATAACCGCTTTTTACTAAATGCATATGGATGTATACACGGTACATATACCAAAACGACAGTTTTTACAATTTTTGTCTGTCTCTCTGTCTGTTTGTTCCGGCTAATCTCCGAAACTGCTGGACCGATTTTGACGGGACTTTCACTAGCAGATAGCTGATGTTATAGGGAGTAACTTAGGCTACTTTTATTTTAGAAAAAGAATCAGGGTTCCGCGAAAAAAAAATTAAAACCCATGAAATTGTGAACAAAATCCGCGTACAGCGTACGCACCCGAGCAAAACGAGGGTAAATCGCTACATAATTTAAATTAAATGAATATTTTAGGAGTATCAAGCTACTATTTATGTATACCTAAACATAGCTAACCGTGAGAAAGTACCTAGGGACGAACGCGAGCGAAGCGAGCGTGAGTCGCTAGTGTAATATATATGTGTAAGAAAAACTATCCTTTGAGAAAGCAAAAAATAAAGAAAAAATTGAAACTCAACAAATAACGACCATTTCAATGGTCCCTTTGAGAGAAATTCTAATCTATTCAAGAAAATGATCATCTACTAAGACTGACAAGTTTTTCTAACATTTAAGTACTTCAACTATCTCCAATAAAAACAACAACAGTTATTACATATTTGAAACTTCCCAAACTCTATCTTGAAAAGTTTTTATGGCAAAAGTTAAAGTCACCCCAACTTTATTTCATTCATTGAGTTCGAATTCGCCGTTACTTTTCTTTTCAAAGGCTTAAATTTTATAAATGGACCTAGTTGTACGGCGATGTTCTAACTTTTGAACAGTGCGACGAATTGTATAAATATAATAAGATTTTGCCTCTTCACTTAGCCTTTCGTCTTTGAAAAGGCACTACGGAAGTGTAATTATATTATTATTATCAAATACTTTGGTGTATTTTTACCTACTTTATAAGTTGGTCATATTTTAATCTATTTTTAACTTTGAGGCGATGTATAAGTTTTTATGACCATAAGAAAATACATTTACGCATACCATATTTTGTTCTATATTGTGGTAAACATGAACAGTTTTAGATACGGAGATCTTCGGTTCGAGTTCCGATTGGGGTCAATTATAATTCGAAATTTTTTATCAAAAAAATCTTATTCCCGTTTGAGTTTAAGAGTAAAAGGACAGAGAAAGTCCTTGTGCTTACACACACGCTAGTGTATTATAACTGGTTACCACGTTACCCTAAAATATAAAGCAATTCTCATCCCGAGTTACAGGGAGTACAATCAGTCCCGATGGCTCTTTGAGTACAGTCTCTACCAGGTTTATACGGGGCATCTCCACCCACACCTACTATTTTTCTAACTAATTTCCATCTTTCTTGTCTATTTTTCTAACTTATTTCTTACCAAAGCAGACGAACAAACTAGACGAACTATATCCAACCTGGTATCTGATGTAGTGCAGTTGGTTTCAAAGCAACTACGTTACAGCTTGCGAATAACTAGAGTAATTAGAAACTAATACTTTATTTGTACGAAAAAATAAGCTTAAATGTAGGACATGAGAATACGTCGTCAAATGATTATGCTTTTTTACTTAGTAAGAAAGAGATAAAAAATTCAATTCAATTCAATTCTCTTGTCAAGCTTCACAGCATGCCAGTTGAGTACAGATTACTTCGCCAATGTCACGTAAAATGGAGGAGACATAATTGGAGATCAAAATTTAAATTCAATGTGAACATTTTCACGTCACGCTTTCCGTTAAAAATATTTATCTAATGAGATACATTTTACATAACTTTAGTACTCTTATTATCATAATCTAATATATAATTATCTCGTGTCACGGTCTTTGTGGTCGCACTCCTCCGAAATGGCTCGACCGATTTTAATGTTTTTTTTTGTATATTTGGTAGATATGAGAATAGTTCTTAAAGTATTTTTCACCCTCCTACTTCCATCGCCCATTTTTTATTGCGATTTTAGTATTTTTGTATAAACAATATCATATAACTACATAGCGATGAATCCGAGCGAAGCGAGGGTGAGTCGCTGTATAATATAAAGCCAAAGAGTTTTTTCTGTAGATTAAACGCGAGCGTAGTTGCTGGTTTTGCTAGTATCTCTACTATTTATAATAGTAGTTTTATAAATATATGTACATGCCAATAACTTTTGTCTCGAAATGCGGTTGAAAAAATATATATTTACAGTAATTTTGTATCCAAGTCGTGAATAACTTGGAAGAAGGTGTATATAAAATCTTCACACCGCCTATCTCCTTGACCGATCTTCACTAGCAACGAGTAAAAACCCCGTAACGCTCGATATAACCTATATATAAGCCTTTGAAAACGTTATTTTGCAAGGGATCATAAACTCCGACTACAAGTTTTAGGTCTAAGAGATCCTATTATGATGTATAAAGATTGCTGTCAATAGAGGACTTTTATATAATATTATTACTTAAAATATGTACTTGTATTATAATAAATGATACAAAATATACTGTAGTTATTTAGCATATCATAAAGGGCTTCAATGTTTACCGTGGAGGCTGTCACAGTAATATTACTAAATAAACATTAGTTTATAGTTACACTAGCGACTCACCCTCGCTCCGCTCGGGTTCGTCCCTAGTTACGAGTATGTTTAGTATAGTCTCAGAGATGAGATATTTTCCCGTAATAAAAAGTATCCTATGTGTTGACCGGGATACCAACTATAATCATCCTAAATGTCATCAAAATCTGTCCAATGGTTTTCTCGTGATGCGTTCCCAGACAGATAGACCGACAGACACACAAACAGACAAAAAATCTAAAAACTATATATTTAGCCTCTGTATCGATAATAATGACCATTTTAATAAGATTAAAAAAATGATATATTTTAATGTACAGATTTGACTTAGAATTTAGGTATAGGTATATATTATACGTATAGGTTGTCGTCTGAGGTAAATATCAAGCCGATATTTGTCTGCTTAATTAAATTGATTTGTTTTAATTTTGCTCGTATAAGCTAACTTTATAAAACCGTAACAAAAAGACAATAAAAAACGGTAATTAATTGCACGCAAAACAGAGGCATATTAAATTAAACAAAATATCTGTATGTATCTTAATGAAATAGCTGCTTAATATATATTTATGTCTTACCTACTGAAGTCATAACTCATAAAAGATATTCTTAATGTGTATGAAAAAAGCTTGTTTTATTGAAATTGTTAACAATTAAGTTTTTTATGGAATTTTTCACGGATTCTTGACAGCAGACATGGGCATAGTACATCATACAGTCAGTGACCTGTAAAATTATACGGTAACTAGCGGCTTACCCTCGCTTCGCTCGTGTTCACCTTTAGGAATACAAAAACAAACCACGAGAACCGTACATATTTCCGGGATAAAAAGTAGCCTATGTGTTATTCTAGACTATAATCTATCTCTGCGCCAAATTTTATCCAGATCCGTTCAGCTGTTCTGGCGTGAAAGAGTAATAAACATACATCCATACATTCATACTCACAAACTTTCACATTTATAATATTAGTATAGATTTAAAAGAAAAGGGAAAGCTTTACAATTTGAAAATATTTTTAAATAAATATCAAATATTTACTTAAATCCAAGAACGTATTTCAAAAGACTATATAAAATATCTACAGATACAAATTAAATTAAATAAAGTCAAAATCGTCATCAATTTGTATAACATTATATTTAGTCGAAACTAGACAAGGGGTATCGCGGACTCCGATCACATCAGAATAGTCGACCCTTCATCAGCACGGGACGTGACCGGGGTTGTAAAAACATGCCTATTTACAAGTTGAATATGAAATTATCTGAGCTGAAAAGGGTTCAATCGGGATTTTATTTGCTTTTGTTTTTATAAATATTAGTATTGCTCAAATAAGCCGTTCTTTTTAACTTAGAGCTGTTTTAATTGTCGGGCTTAATAGCAGAGAGAATATACTTTTACCTGGACAGTGTGTGTATTTGTGTGTGTGTGTGTGTGTGTGTGTGTGTGTGTGTGTGTGTGTACGTGTGTGTGTGTACGTGTGTGTGGTGTGTGCGGTGTGTGTGTACGTGTGTGTGTGTGTGTGTGTGCTTGCGTGCGTGCGTGCGTGCGTGCGTGCGTGCGTGCGTGCGTGCGTGCGTGCGTGCGTGCGTGCGTGCGTGCGTGCGTGCGTGCGTGTGTGTGTGTGTGTGTGTGTGTGTGTGTTTGTCCTTCTTTCACGTCGGAACAGAGACGTTGAGAGGGGTTGGCGTGATTATTTGTGTGGAGATAGTTCGAGGGATGGAGAGTGACATACGCTTACTTTTTACCGCGGGAGTTTATCTCATTCCCACGAGAAAACGCGCTATAATACAATCAACACCAACTCATCATATCCATACAATAAGGTATACCATGAGGATGCGAGGATGAGTCGCTAGTTATATTATAATTGTTACGTAATTCCAATTGTCACCTTAAAATATCACGGCTAAGATCATCTTTACGAAAATTATCACATAAACTTATAAGGATAGGTAATTTGTATAATATTAGAGAGTATACGTAAATGAGTAGGTATAGTAATAGAGATTACCATAAAGAAATAGTAGAAATGTAGGAAAACAGCTCTTTTCTAGATTTTTCTCTATATTTTGTATTTAAAATTTTAACAAATGAGAAAATCTGAAGACTTAGATGAACTATGAAGAACAGAGCATGAAGTGATAGCGGTAGTTGAAATAGTGTTAATGTTTAGTGCTCATAGGAAAATTATATTGTATAAGTAACGCGAGCGTAGATGAGTTGTTCGTGTAACTGTGTGAAAGAGACTCGTGTGCTAATGTAAGTAATAAAAACATGATAATGCAAGTGACTTTAATTTCCAATCCTGGAAGACAAGCTCGTAAAGCAGTATACAAGTCATAATAATCTTTTTATATTTTATCGAAAACATCTAGTCCTCTTATATGATTATGGTGTTTTATTTTATAAATTTTATTAAATATGTATATGCTATTTTATATTCGGCTTATCACGGATTTAAAATTGTACGTATGTATACAGCCCTTTTAACTTTCCACTGCTGGGCACAGGCCTCCCTTCAATACGAGGGGGATCACGCCATATTCCACCATGCTGGCCAAGTGCGGGTTGGCAGACTGCACATGACTTTCGAAAACTTGTAAAGTTATCTCAGACATGCAGGTTTCCTTATGATGTTTTCCTTCACTCGGTTTCGCTTCATTCGGTTTCCCAAGCGAACGCGTACCGCTGGGCTACCACTACCTTTTTAAAAAATTGCAAATAAAAATCTCAGGGGCTTGGCTTGGTTCACTTAGTTTTCTAACAACACGTTACCACTAGATTAAAAATAATAAAAAGATATTGAGAAATCTAATGATTTGTACATATATATTAAGTATGTACTTAACCTGGAAGCATAGACATGGCTTAGACCTTTACGCCGCATCTGGATTACTCAGGCACGTTTAATATGATATCCTTTAATATTGCAGGGTTGTGTCCTACGTTACTAGGCTTAAGCTAATATGCCAAAACTTTCGCTATAAATGTACATAAACAGTTTGTGTCTAATATTACGTTTTGCTTCTGACTTTGCTTGACAAATTGTATTTAGCAAAATAATATTGTTTTGATTGTGTATCTAATATTTTATTAAACAAACATTCATCCCCATTTTCACCCACCTTAGGGATAATTTCCGGGATGAAAAGTATTCTATGTCCTTTCTAGGGTCTCAAACTATTTTCTTACCAAATTTCGTCTAAATCGATTAAGCAGATCCACAGATTATCACCTACAACGTCACAAACAAACTTTTTCTTTTTATAATATTAGTATAGATATAGATAACTTCTTCTTTGTCTGTTCACTCCAGAATTATTACATAGATTTTATAAATATTACTTGTTGTATGTGTTGTTGTTGTACCTGACTCACATAGCAAAGTTTCATGAATTTATTAGACCACCAAAAAATTAGATACTAAATCACAAAGTACCTTAATTGTAGGTTATATGAAAGAGCAAAACAGCATCTAGAATATTAAAAAAGATACCTTAAAAAACAATGTGAGCAGTACAAATAAGAATTAAGTTACAAAATTAATAACAGTTACATTATTAACAATTAATAAAAATATATGTCTATGTTTCTCTAATACATAAGACTTTTTTTCTAACGATTTGGAAAATATATAGATATAGTTTGATATTGGGCTAGCACCTGAATCTCTATTATTCCTGAATGATCTCTGAGTACGAGAGTATGAGGGAAGCAATGATGTTAGCGCATGCATTATTTGCATTATAAAATACATCTCACAACCTTTTTATATTTTAATATTCTGTACATCATACAACTTTCACAATTTATGCCCACTAAATAAGTTCAAACATCTTATATATTAAATGAGCAATTCTTGTATATCTATTGTATATCTATTTATTTCGTGTATTTCAAAACAGCTCTCACGATTTCGATCAAATTTTGCCGTTAGATAAGGTTTTGCTTTTTAAGTTTATCTATATAAAAATCTTTTTTTTGAAAAAAGAAAAAACGCCTAGCGTAGCTCAATCGCCCAAGTATTTTACATAATACACAATAAATACATTATCTCTGACTTACCCCACTTTTTCTTTTCAATTGAAAAACAATATTTCCCAAAGGCTCGCTATAATTCAGTATCGTTATCATACAGGAAGATGCTTGTTGATACGAAATATATTTGTCCCTCGAGGCCATTAGAAGAGAGGTATCGATATGGTGGTGCAGGTTTTTCCCGGAATTGTAAATATCTATTGAATTCATCCAGTTGTTCGAAAAGCCGTAATGTAATCAAAATGATAGTACTGCCAGTGACTTTACTGCGTTTTTTTTATTATAATGAAACTTAGAAATAAAGGTACATGATTACTACTTGCCTTAAGGTGAAGGAAAACATCGTGAAGAAACCTGCTCGTCTGAGAGAACCTAGCAAGTTTTCGAAAGACGTGTGAAGTCCGCCATTCCGCACTTGGCCAGCGTGGTGGACTATAGCCTGATCCCCCTCGTATTGAAAGGAAGCCCGTGCCCGGCAGTGGGATGTTAAAAAGAGCTGAATACACGCAGAAAAAAACATGAGTATAATATAATAAAAAATGTAAAGAACAAAATATAGCTTTTTATTTATAATTTTTAATAATAAAACATAGTAGTATAGTTATTACTCCATCCAATAATCTCGCGCCAATCGCCTTAGTTTTTTCATAAGTTTTTTTTATATTTAAACTTGAAAAACATACGTCGAAGTTTTGCGTTGACAACCCAAAAATAAGAATATAACTTTAATAAAGCAGAAGATTTAGTTAAAAATACAGTTCAATTTTCAATCAATTTTCTCAGTACTTTTAGGAGCTATTCAGACACAAATGTCGATTCTTAATGTTTTCTGCTAATCTGGGTCGCTACAAATGTATTTCTATTTACAAGAAATATAATTAAAATGTACGAAGAATACCAATTTTTATTTCTCTACCAAACTTTTATTTCTCTGTTAGTATCACTTTATATATTCTAAAAGTGCCTTATCTTATTGTATATAAGCGAAATCTTTTAAATTGTAAGTTTTTTCATTGCAATTCTTTATTTTATGTTTTTAGGCGTATTTATGACTATGTGAGCTATATCGAGAGCGAATAGAAGTTATGGTCAGGGACAAGTACTCAAACCTGAAGATAGTCTCATATAAATTTAAAAAAATCTACCCATAAAAATAAATAAATATGTTGAGACATTAACACACAGTACCATCTATTTCCATGGCAAGCTACGAGGCTTGTATTATGGATACCAGATAGTTGATACACTAACCATATATAACTTTAAATACATATATATATATATATATATATATATATATATATATATATATATATATATATATATATATATATATATATATATAATAAATATAAATACCCATGACTGGAGTACAAACATTCGTGCTTATCACACAAATTAATCCCTCAGCGGGACTCGAACCCTCGACCGCTGGCAAAGCGTTCGTATACTTATACGAACTGAGCCAAACGTGTCGTCAAAAGAATGTAATGACTTTACAATGTTTTTGAAGTTGATGTACCTTTTTATTAAAAGTTATTATTAAATCTAATTACCCTAAAACATTTGGTTAAACAAAGTGAGAGTGGGTCACTAATATATAAAAATACAATAATTATAATAGTTGTTGATAGCAAATATAAAGATCAAAGTCAGCTAAAACAATTAAAACATAACTTTCGATATACAGTAAAGACCTAAATGTATAATAATCATCCTTTATATGAAATTGCCTATTGAAATTTGATGAACTTAAACGTATGTATTATAGTTAAATAAGATAATGTGAGCGTAAAATACACAATGAAACTACATAATAATTAATAACAATAGCTTCACCACGTTACAATTAGTAGCAATACAATTGTCTGGATTTAGAGCACTAAAGACATTAATTGCATAAATTATTTAACAAAAGGACCAAGTAAACTTGAAAGTGCACCGCTGTTTTAAAAATAAAAAGATCTTTGGATACTCTACTTTTATTCAAACAACAAAAAAAAAAAAATTATTTCATATAAAAAAGAGTATAATGCTTATATTTTATTACTTTCTTAGATTTACGCGAATTTTAGACATTTAAATAAAACTATCTTTTCGGATTTTTTCGCGGATTTATTTTGATTTTGTTTCCCGACGTTTCGATTGCTTTACAGCAATCATGGTCACGGGAGAGACTAAGATGTTAGATGTCACAAAGCATTATATAGTTGTTACAGACAGCCTACCCACAATTAACAAAAAATGAATTTAAAATTTTGAAAATTAGCATCAATGTACCTTACAATATTTGTTAATTTTAATTATAAACATTTTATAATTTTAATTTTAAACTTGAAATATGGAATATTATTTATATAATTTTAGCTATATTCTAGCTATATCTTGTATATCTACAAGCGGTACGTAGATGACACATTCACAATATTACCATCTGACAAAATATCTGTATTCTTAGAACATCTTAACTCCATAAACCCTAAAATACAATTTACAATGGAACTGGAGTCTAATAATTCTTTAGCTTTCTTAGATGTATTAGTTATACGTAACCCAGATAACACCTTGAGTCATACTGTGTATCGAAAGAAGACCCATACAGATAGGCACTTGAATGGTGAATCTCACCACCACCCTTCACAGTTAGCTACCGTGGGAAAATCTTTGTTTCAGAGAGCACAAGGGATCTGTGACGAGCAACACCTGGCCGGAGAGCTGCAACATGTCAAGCAAGTTCTGCGAGACAACAAGCTGCAAGTGCCGCGCCTACGTCACAGGGACCGTGTGAAACCAGCCACAGTCGAGCGCGTCCCTGCAGTCCTACCTTACATGAGAGGAGTCACTGACAAGATTGGCTACATCCTAAAGCGAGCTTCAATTAAAACTTACTTCAAGCCGCCAAAGAAAATTAGTCAATTCTTACCACCTGTCAAGTGCCACATCCCTCTACAAGATGCAGGAGTTTACAAACTTGATTGTGATTATGGACTCTCTTACATCGGACAAACAAAGCGATCCATTAGAACTCGGGTCAAAGAACACATAGCTGACGTGAAACACCGCCGTAATATAACATCTGCTGTCTGCAAACATAGTCAGGTCCGCCCAAGCCGTTATATTCGCTTCGATAGACCCCAAATCCTCGCGAAAGAAAATCGATATCGCCCTAGAATGATTCGGGAAGCCATAGAAATTAAAAAACATCCAAATTTCAATAGGGAAGATGGCTGGGTACTACCATCGTCATGGGATCCTGTTATTAATATTATAAAATCTAATAATAAAATTAAACATAACAGACAGTTAGATGTAGTAAGTTCTTACTGTGTAGATCAAAATAACAGTATTTCAAATTAATATTTTACAATTGTAAATGTAATTTTTAATTAATTTTAATTTTCTAAAGTAGACATAGAATATAATAATGGTAACACTAAAAATATAGATTATTAAACAATAATATAATAATAAGTTTTCTAAAAAAATTTAAAAAAAAAATTGAAATAATTATAATGATAATAGCTAAAATTATATAAATAATATTCCATATTTCAAGTTTAAAATTAAAATTATAAAATGTTTAAAATTAAAATTAACAAATATTGTAAGGTACATTGATGCTAATTTTCAAAATTTTAAATTCATTTTTTGTTAATTGTGGGTAGGCTGTCTGTAACAACTATATAATGCTTTGTGACATCTAACATCTTAGTCTCTCCCGTGACCATGATTGCTGTAAAGCAATCGAAACGTCGGGAAACAAAAATCAAAATAAATCCGCGAAAAAATCCGAAAAGATAGTTTTATTTAAATATATTTTATTAATAAAAAAAACTCATACATAATATTATGTACCTAAATCATTTCATTTTAAACCTCTAGAGTTGTTACATTCTGGATAATAAATGTTTTTCTTTCATATTTTGATACTCGCACAAACACACGCGTACGTGCAAACGCACGCACGCACGTACGCACGCACGCATGCACGCGCGCACGCATGCACGCGCGCACACATACAGACGTACACGCACACTCACGTACACACACGCAAGGTAGGTTACTATTGTATATAGGCCACAAGGGTGCAATTTAAGAAATAACTATAGACCACAATACCTTTCCCACATTACCATCTAATCGAATCTAATCGCCGTATAATATTTTTTTTCTAAATAGCAATATTATGAAACGGTGCAAATCGTTGAGTGCTGACGCAACACGATTCGATCAGGTCGGTGGTCCGTGTGATTTGCTCACTGATCTCGAAACAAGCATAGGATTGATTTTTGTTAGCTTTTAACTGCATTTCTTTTCAAGCTTTTTCTATTATTAAGTGTTAAATATATATATATATATATATATATATATATATATATATATATATAATATGCATACAAATAAATAAATCCACAATAAATGTGAAGTCATTAATATACAACTACTTAAGGTACACACGTACAATACTTTCTTACATAAAGTACTCCGGTGATATTTCAATTTTATTGTATAATTTTATAAGTAGACAACGTATGTGATGTATGTATATGTGACTAGGACATAATATTTGTCGTATTCCAAGTTTTTTCCCGTTTTGTTTTTATTCTCGTTCCCGTTTTATTCCCGTTTTTTTCCCGTATTCCCGTTATGCCGTATTTACGTGACGTGGTATTTACCATATAGTATTCGGAACGTCCGAAACAAAAACCACAATAAAAGCAAATCCACGAGAAAATCCTTAAAGAATTCTTATTTATTTTTTTAATTCTACTTCCTCGTGAAATCTTACAAAACTGGTTGAGCCCCAAGATTTTTTTGATACATAGTATGAGAGAAATTAGTGAGATTTGGTTAGAAAAGAGCACTCAGAGGGCGTAATCTTTATTATTGTTATACATGCGTGTGTACGTATGTGTATGTACGTGTGTGTACATAATACGTGTGTTGGTTTGTCGTTGTACGAAACAACCAATTAAAATGTTTTATATAAATATAGTATACGAGACGGACGCGCGAAGTGAACCACAGAGTATCTTTTAGCCCGATAGTTGAATTTTTAACATTTTAAATTGAAATCTTTATTATCAACATAAATCATTAAATTAAGTACATTTCTAGTGTAAATTTAATCCTAGAAGTACATATTATATAATTATATTTGTTTAACAAGTACACAGACTTATATAAAACTTATAGCAAAAGGTAACACTTGCATATAAATAATTATTATTAATGATTAGACAGTAGGTATATCATTTAAAGTATGTAAGCTTTAGAAAAGCGATTACATTTATAGCATAATTTTAAACAAAGAAAAAAAAAATTGACCGTGGTCGGTAGATGTAAATAAAATACTACTTAAAGCAGTCAGCAGCAAGCAACAAGAACGTAACCGCAAGAACACCGCGGCGCGTGCGCCATTTCCGATCTTATATCACACGATAATGCGAACGGGAATAGCACTCGCGGCAACGGCAAGAGCGTACGCGCCTGTGTTGACGAATGTTCCTATACATATGATTCATAGTCAAGGAATAAGTGATGGGGCAATTTGTATCGATTATATTTATCGACATAAGGAAGATTATTTTTACGACTTATGCATATATTATTTATTAGTTTGTTTTTGTGGTTAGTGTTTTGATGGATATAGAACTTTTCGGATAATTTATAAATATAGACATCGATTTTTGGAAGGCCTATTTGATAATGTAACTTGTGGAGATTAGTGCGAAAGGGAGTACTAAAGGCATATTTTATAGCTTTGTTTTGTAAAATCTGTAGCTTTTTAATGTTCGTTTTGCAAGTGCTGCTCCATACGGGGCATGCGTAGGTAATGCAAGGACGTACCAGGGTGCAATAAATACGTAGTTTTGTGCTACTACTTAGACATGAGCGTCTATTTAAGATTGGATTTAGGGCATTTAATGCTTTAATACCTTTAAGTCGTAATGTAGAAGTGTTTTCGGTCCAGTTGAGCTTACTGTCGAGCTTTAAGCCAAGATATTTAACTGATTTGCTCCAAGGTATAATATACCCTTCAATTTTCAGCGTTCGAGATGGTAAAGTTCGCTTTCTAGTAAATAGAATAGCTTCTGTTTTAGATGCATTTATTTTTAGCTTCCATTTATGGAAATAAAATAAAAGTTGATCAATGGAGAGTTGAAGTCGATCTATTATCAAGTTTATATCAGAGGAGGTAGTAAAAGAGGCTGTGTCATCAGCAAAGCAGGCTAAACTCGTCCGTGGTTGAACCGGGATATCGTTTAGGTACAGAAGAAATAAATATGGTCCTAATATTGAACCCTGAGGCACTCCTGCGGGTACTGATTTTGATATAGATGAGTAACTATTGATGTGGACTCGAAAACTGCGATCACTTAAGTATGATTGGATGATTTTTATAAGCGGAAAAGGTAACCCAAACCTTATGAGTTTATGAAGTAAGGCTTTGTGCCAAACAGTGTCAAAAGCCTTTTCGATGTCTAAAAGAAACATTCCAGTTGATTGTTTTAAATTTAAGTTATGGGATATAGTTTCAGCAACTCTAGCAAGTTGTTGGACTGTGGAGTGGCCTCGACGGAACCCAAATTGCGCATCAATGAGATGATGTTCGGATACACGAAGTAATCGTTTAAAGATTATCTTTTCAAAAAGTTTGCTAAGGCAGGGCAAGAGACTAATTGGGCGATAGCAGGTGGGATCTGTTATATCCTTACCCGGCTTATGTATAGCGATGACTTTTGCAACTTTCCATGGAGTTGGAAAATAATTAAGCATAAGGCAAGAATTGAATATTTTAGTTAAGAGTACAATGGACTTTTGTGGGATATTTTTAATGAGTAAATTACTGATATCGTCAGGTCCAGGGGCTTTACGGGGCTTTAAACTTGATATAATTTTCTTGATTTCATCTGGGCGAACAAGCTTAATGGTTTCATTAGACGTACTTACATTAAGTTCAGCTATAGATCGGTCAATAGTTGGTATAATATCACTTTGCCAGTTATGAGTTAAAAGCATGTTAGTTTGAAAAGTATTTGCAAGGACGTTACATTGTTCTTGTTGAGTTGTAGTAAATGAGCCATCTTCACATTTCAATTTCGAAATAGGGGAGGTTGTGGTAGAGCGGATACTTTTCACCAGTCGCCAGAGGTCAGACCTGGGATTATCAACCCTTTTTAATTTAAGATTCCATGCTTTATCATTATAAGCGCTTATGGCTTGAGTAATTTGAAAATTTAATTGATTAATATTAATAACTAGTATTTTACGTATTAAAGTGTTTGATTCTAAAGTTGTATACCTGCGAAAGCGGTTTCTAATCTGAATGAGTCGTTTAATACGTCGTGGGAAGGAGGAAATATTCCACGGTTTTAGAGTAGTAATGGGAACACAAGAGTCTCTGCCCTTTAGTAACAAGTGTTGAAAATCGACAATTACTGAATCAATCTGATTTGTATCGTTATATATTTTAGGAGATAGTGTTATATTATTGTTAAGAAAATGACGATATTTTGACCAGTCAGCCTTTGTATAATTAAATTTTTTAATAGGAAGACGATTAATTTTAGTTTTAAATGTAACAAAAACTGGAAAATGATTAGAAGATAATGCTGGAATAGTAATAATGTTATGGAGAAAATTGAAATTTTTATTTAGAAGAATATCAGGCAGAGATGGCTTGTGTTCTACACGGTAATGCACAAGTGTTGGTTCATGTGGAGCATGGATAACGTAATCACTATTAAGCATATGTTCGTAAAGCTTTTTACCATGGGTATTACTTGGCCCAGGTGACCACAGTGGATGCTTTGAATTGATATCACCCATGATTAGGACTCGGGAACCAGATGATAGGATTAAATCTATATCATTGGTTAGGAGTGGGAGATTTGGAGATTGATAAACTGAGTAGATTATAACACTACTATTAATAAGTTTTAATGAAATGCCAATTACCTCAATGTTCTGAGTTTTGGGAGCAGATACTAAGCTATGGTCTAAGTCCGAACGAACAAGTAAAGCTACACCTTGACCGTTGCCTTTAGTATGTTTATCGATACGATAACAAATGTAACCAGGTATATTGAGAGTTAGGCGGTTAGTTAGTCTAGTTTCACAAAGAGCAATTATGTCGACGTTAAATTTACTCACCGCAAGTTCAGCTAATTCTTGTTGCTTACTGTGAACGCCATCAGCGTTCCAATACATAATGCGAAGATCATGACAACTAGACATAATGCCCAAGATGAGTTAATATTAAGATTACTTTATCCATGAATGTTTTACACTTGGCGAATTCATCCTTGATAGATTTTATTACAGCGAGAATTTCTAGAATTTCGGGAGTTTCAAAGTCCTGGGGAATCTTCGCAACAGGATCTGATGTACTCATATCGTGCTGGGGAAAGGCAGTGTTCTTCAAAAGTGTCTTTTTAGCTAGATCTACAGGAGTTACAGGTCTAGGTCTAGTCTGATCTTTCTTACCTGAGCTTGCAACTTTAGCCCAGGAAACGCCAGGCAGATCAGTTTTTGAATTAGTAATTTCAGGAATTAGAGCCTTACGTAAAGTTTCACGTTTCGATTGGATTCGCTCAATATATTGTAGTCGTGCTTGGCATTGAGAATAATTGGCGGGGTGGTTATCTTGGCAGTTGCAACATCGGGCTGGTCCGTCTTTATCTTTCTTAGGACATTCCCATGTAGGATGAGCAAAGGAACATTTTACGCATCGAACCGGCCTATTGCAGTTTCTGGAAGTATGACCAAAATCTTGAATATTGTTGAAAAATCATTAGTAAAAGATTCATATTATTATAAATTTATACCAAAATGTCATGTTTATAGATGTGGTCTAAATAGAAATTAAGACGCAGATAAAGCTCTCCACCGCCATAAAAAAAATGTTCTTTAAACGTTTCTCATATTCTAGTATAACGAAAAAAGCCATATTTTTTTATGAAAAAGCTTGTTTTTAATAAAAAAATGTATAAAACCTTGCTTTTTATTCATTTATAAAATTCTTATATAAAACTTAACAACTTTTACAAATCTAAAGAATATTGTTTGTCGGCGGTAATAGTTGTTATCAGATTGAAGCTTATTTATATGTAGATTGAGGTTTATTTATACAAACTGTTTACTTTCATAGTAAATATAAAATAAATACAAAAATCAAATCTGCGATCTCAAACGAAGTGATATTTTTAATTCATTCCTATATAGAAATTCAGATGCAAACAAAGCTGCCGATAGAAATATGTAAAATATTCAAAGAGAAAGATATCTTGATTTATAACACAATTGTCAATAATTTATAAGGGGATATTTTTCGATGGTACTCAGTGTCGCCTGTAAACCGCGTTTATCGTTGTTATTATATACGAGCAATTTTACTTTCCACCCCTCTCGCCTGCGGTGGCTTCAATACATTGTCGCGATAAAGTTTTTTTGTTATTGCAAGAAATATATTCAAATAGATATTGCTTGTTTTTCATCAACTTTACAAAAAGGAGTACTCTATTTGGATGTTGGTTCTTTTTTATGTTTTTAGGCAATACGTTTGCTAGCTTTAACCCGTTTTTTTTTTAAATAAATAAGTAGAACAACTATTTTTTTAAGTAGGTGTACTTTTTATTTATTTGTTTTATTTATTTATTAGGAAACCTACGTTATATACTAAGAATACATTTCTTAACTTAATATAATTTTAAGCACAATAAATAATAATAATTGTTGAACTAAGGAAAAGATTGCCAGAGCTGTATCTTTTGAATCGAAGAAAGATAAAAGCAGAAAAATCATTAAACATATGTTTAGTAAAAATGCCGATGCTAGATTTCCACTCGCACTTGGTCGATTATTTAAAAGTGATACTTCAGTTTTTTTATTACTCCTTAAAGTAGATTTATTTTTTTCACCGCTAAAATCATAATCTGCTTCTCGAATTTATACCTATTGGAGACTTTGAAGTTTACTGGGAATGGATATTAAATACGAAACCCCAATAAGAATATAATAAAACGTTTTCTTATCCTAATTAGCCATTATAAAAATATCATAACCTACGTATAATTGTCAGTATTCCATAAATATAATAAAATTCTGAGTCGAATCTGTACCTACATTAAATATATTTTTTAAAATCTTATAGAAATAGTCTTTATTAGGGATAAAGAGATCGAATCTATAGTTTTTAGACTTTTTGTCTGTCTGTTTGTCTGAGAACGCGTCACAAGAAAACTGTTGGACAGATTTTGATGAAATTTGGTATGATAATAGCTGGTTATTCGAGTCAACATATAGGATACTTTTCACTACAGGAAAATGTCTCATCTCTGAAAAATCTATACTTAACGTTAAAAAGTAACTGGGGACGAACTCGAGCAGAGCGAGGGCGAGTTGCTAGTATTGTTATAAAAATGTTGACACACTCATATCTTTAATCTGTAACTGTAATTCTACTTCAATTATAAGCTTTAAATAAGTCTGTATCTTCTTTTTGGAAGAAGGTATAATAATAGAATTCTTCTACGAGTATTTAATACTGCTAAGCCTTAGAATAATTTCAGCTGTCATTGATTAATCTACATGTCACCTCTATTCAACGCGATATTGGCGGAATAAATTGTTCTTTTTGTTTTTAAACATAGTTTGCTTTAGTTATAGCATAGAATGTAACGTTTGTCATTGTAATAAAACTTTTTTAAGGCTTCTTAGAGTTTAATTCACGATGACGACACGTTTGGCTCAGTTTGTAGTGACCCTACTGTACCAATGGTCACGGGTTCGAGCCCTGCTTAGGGCATTCATTTTTTTGCTGAACACAAATTGATGACAAATTGATACATCAGTCAATCACTTTTGCCTTTTATATTTATAGATGTATGTATTTAAAGTTATATATGTGTATTTTATCAACTATCTGGTATCCACAACGTAAGCCTCGTAGCTTACTACGGTACTGTGCTGATGTGTGTGATGATGGTGCTGCATGTTAATGTTCCAACATAAAAAAAACCCAACGTTTATTCTCACAAAGTAAAATATTTGCATTAAAATAAGTAAATATAGAAATGTTAGTTTGTAAATTTGATATGCAAAAAAGGTAAGATGTTACAAATTAATTATAAAAAATAGCATCCTATTTATCATAGATAAGTTTCTGAATAACCTGAGTTTCAAAAAAATATCTTGAGGTTTTAAAGTATTGAAACTTACCCTGCGATATATGAATCGTGAAGTTTGTAACAATGTACACTTTTCAAACAAAATAATAAAGTAGTTCGAGGATAAATTCTGGTTTGTATAAAAAATATTTTTTACTAAACATACTGACACTTTTGAATTTTTTTACATATTTATGTAATTATTAAGCATTCATCCTTGCTACTCTCGGGTACATTTCTAGATGCTTGACAGTAGCCTATGTGCTATTCCAGATCATAGTCTATTTGCATACTAACTTTCATCCAAATTCATTTAACCATTTCAGCGTGAAGGAGTAACAAACACACATATATACGCACACACACGCGCACACGCACACGCGCATGTGCACACGCACACGCGCACACGCACACGCACACGCACACACATACACACAAGAATTTTCACGCAAACGCATTTTATACGGTTTATAGTGTCTACTGTATCCCAAACAATCGGAATCGTACAGTCAATTATTGGTGTAAATCATATACGAGTAGAAGTCATTTCTGTAAAAACGTGAAATTAAACATGAAATATTTTCCATTCCAAAGTAAAATTAAAGCTTTTAAGCCATAAGATTCGCTTTAAGCGTATTTCTCTCCTCTGAGTTCTCCAACAAAATGATGGAACGAGTGAAGACGGTAAGTTCATTAGCCGTGTAAATTAAGATTACGTTTTCAAAGAGCTGAATGTAGAAGTTCTGTATGTGATATAAAGAGTCCTCAAGTTTCACCGCAACTTTGTCCCGTAACTTAGGACTTATTGCATAATGCGCTCTCACTCGACTACTAAGCTGGTTCTACATATAAATAAGATTTCTTACCACATAATATACTCGGATCATGCAGTTAAAAATTATATTTAGTTTCAAAAATGACGTTTTAGTTTAATAAAACTTTTCCATGACACGTTATTGACACAGAAAGCTCAACTAAAACCGCAGAGTCTAGAGCTTTATTTAAATGAACTATTAGAGTCAACACGTGCGTTAAGAGGACACTTTAAAAATTAGGTATTCTAAAGAGTAAAACGTTGTTACTTATTATATTTTTTGCTTATTTTTCATATACTGTATATAAAATATATAAGTATTCTTAATGTAATCTATTAAAAATATATATATACATAGATAAATAAAAGTTGTAAAAGTTGACTTAATCATTACAGTTTTCAATTGGCAAGGTTTGCTAAAATCTCATTCTAAAAGCTGGTATGCTATATTATATAACTAGCGTCTCACCCTCGCCTCTATACAAACAAAAACAAATCTATCCCACGGGAACTATACATTTTTCCAGGATTAAAAGTAGCCTATTTATTATTCTGATGTATGAACTATATTATTGTAAAGTTTCATTACAATCCAATCAGTAGTTTTTGTGTACTAAGCTATATAAGTTACTATAGATTTTTAACTATACCACCGGAACTCTTTTGTTTTCTGGGATGAAAAGTATCTAAGATGTTGACCGGGTATATAAGATACCGCCATAGAAAATTTCAGTCAAATAGGTCCAACAGTTTTGGAGATTAGCCCGTACAAACAAACAAACAGACAAACAGACAGAGGAACAAAAAAATTGAAAAAAAAAAACGTATTTGTTCTATTTCTCTTCTTACACCCCCCTGACTCGGTTTTTAGCATTTTTTATCTATGTTCAGACGTTCGACCTCTACAGTTTTATTATATGTATAGACTAGCGACTCACCCTCCCTTCGCTCGGGTTCGTCCCTAGGTACGTTCTATATCCATACCAAATTACATCTAAATCGGTTCAACGGTTAAGCGTGAAAAGATGAAGGAATGGAAGATAGACAGGCAGACAAACAGACATAGTTACTTTCGCATTTAATATTTTATTTTATTTTTATTTTTATTTTATTTTATTCGGGAAACAAACAGTACAAATTAACATAATTAAAAAAAAAAAACATAAAATATAAATCATTGACCAATAAAGTTTCCACAATTAAATAATACATAGAATAATGCGAGCAAGTTAATTACAATTAAAAAAAAAAAATAATCTAATACATTAAATAAAAAATAATATCATATAAACAGAAAATAATTAATAATTATAGTAGAATTTACAAAAATATATCTTATCTTATTAATAATAAAGTGCAAATGTAACTTAATATGAATAACAATAATTATTAAGAAATTTTCTTAATTTGTTCAATTAACTTTTGTAAGGAACCTGTAAAGTAATCAATTGAACAGTATTCTTTGTTGTATGATAAACAAGAACGGTAAATGAAGGCATTTTGTGCATAATTAGTACGTGTAGTGTGTAAATTAAATAAAGATTTATTTCGCGAAGATTGTCTTGGACATCGGAAGTTAAGACAATTAAGAAGAAATGGAGAGTCAATAATATTATGTAGTAATTTCAGCAGAAATGTTTGATCCTTTATCTTACGACGTTTTTCCAATGAGATCAAATTAGGAACACATTGATCAATAGCAGAATACCTAAATTTTAAATGCTTTAAGAATTTTGTTTGAATTTTCTCTATTTCTTTGATGTAGACTTTATAATGTGGATTCCAAATCACCGAAGCGAATTCTAGTATTGAGCGAACAAATGTATTAAAGAGAAGAATCAAGGTTGTAATATTTTTAAAATCTCTACTAATTCTAAGAACAAAACCAAGCATGCGATAGGCTTTTGCAGTCACATACCTATAGTGTTGCCTAAAGGTTAATGAGGAGTCAAGGTGGACGCCCAAATCTCTCACCCCTGAAACCCGTTCAATAAGATCTTCATTTAAAGTATACTTGAAATTAATAGTATTTTTTTTGCGGGAAAATGATATTACGTTACATTTTTTAATATTAAGTTGCAGGAGATTATCATTGCAATATTTAAAAAATTCATTCAAATCATCCTGTAACAAGTTACAATCTGAAGGTTTACTTATGGTTTTATATATCTTCATATCATCAGCATAGAGTAGAATTGAAGAATGCTTAAATACTGCAATAATGTCATTAATAAATAAATTAAATAGAAGGGGTCCAAGATGAGATCCTTGGGGCACACCAGAAGTAACAGGCACGAACGTAGAGCAGTAACCTTTAATTGTAACTGCCTGGCTTCGATCTCTGAGATATGAAGTAAGCCAACGGAGGAGGTCGCCATGTATACCGAGTTCTTCAATTTTACGAATCAAGATTAAATGACAGATTTTATCAAATGCTTTTGAATAGTCGGTATACACCACATCCACCTGGAAACCTTGATCCATAGCAGTAGTAACCTGATGAACAAATTCACATAAGTTGGACTCTACAGATTTTTTATTTACGAAACCATGCTGTTGAGGAATGATAATGGTTCGTAGGGTAGGGAAAATACAGTCGTATATAATTTTCTCAAAAAGTTTAGCGATAGTACATAATTTAGATATAGGTCTGTAATTTTTCACATTGTGCTTATCACCTGATTTAAAAACTGGTACAACATAACTTTGTTTCCACAGTTGAGGCATTTCGCCGCTGCTAATAGATTTGTGGAATAATAAATAAATAGGAAGGGATAGACAGCTACGACACATCTTCAAAAATATAGGAGGCAAGCCATCAGGCCCGTATCCCTTATTTATATCCAGTTTACTGAGGTATTTATGTACAATAAACGGAGAAAGTGAAATCGATCCAATGCTCACAGAACTATCCGAGGTACTTACATGATTATTATTGCTTAATAAGGAAGATGACTCGTAAACAGATTCAAAATATTTACTAAAAAGAGAACAGATTTCATTTCCGTCACTGGCCGTTACTTCGCTTAGTTGCATAATTTCAGGAATATTAGAGGAAGAATTTTTCGATCGAACAAATGACCAAAAGAATTTGCTACATTCTTTAATTTTACTTTCAGAATTTGAAATATACAAATCATAATATTTAGTCTGTAACTTTTTCTCACGCTCACGCAAGAGACTAAACGTATCGTAATCGGAAGTTCGGTTATAAATTTTCCATTTCCTATGATACTTTAATTTTTCATTTATAACTTTTATTAAGGATCTAGGGTACCAGCAGGGAAAATTATTATTACATTTAACAATTTTAACCGAAATAAAATCATTAACAATTTTAAATACAGTTTTATAAAAAACATTAACAGCATCCGAGATATCACGGTCATCTAATAATTCAGTCCAATTAATTTTGGACAGTGCATTATTGATTTCCTCATAGTTAGCACGGTGAAAAAGTCGAATCATTCTAGGAGTTGGTTTAATTAATCGCAAACTATGTATAGTAAATAGTATCTCCAGAGCTGGGTGATGTACATCCTCTTTAACAGGTGGTTGGGGGCAACGGCTGACGGTACAGTGACAGTCACTAAAAATAAGATCTAGATGTCTGCCATTAACATTATGAATTGAATTGAACTGTTTCAGATCGGTAAAATTCATAAAGTTGGCCAAGGCATAAACAAGACTATTATCATCACTATGATTATTCAGGATCATGATATCGTCGCTCCCAACCCACTGTGCAGTCGGAACATTAAAATCACCCAATACCAAGAAACTGTCATTAGGATAATTTAGCTTCTCATCTGAAACCAATTCGAAAAAATCAATTAGCGTATCACAATGACGGTTAATATTAGGGAAATAGCAGCAATATATATGAAGTGACTTTGTTATTGCTGTAGACACCAACGATATTGTTACTTTCACTATTTCAGCTGAAAAGTTGCCCAATTGTATGGATGTCGACGAACGAACTGTTAAGTTAGATTTTAAGGCGACAAGTACACCACCACCCATTGTGTTTCCACGTTCATTATAATTTCTATCACACCTATGGACAGTGTATCTTGAATCAAAAAGTTCGGAATCAAAAATACCATCATACAACCACGTCTCACTAAGACAGATGATATCATATTCCCCCAGCAACATAGCCCTGAAGAACATATTAGTTTTGGTACGTAAGCCTCGTACATTTTGGTAGAAAATGTTTAAATTATACTCAATTATTGAATAAGTCTAAAGCGATTATACGCACAAAATAATTCATTATAAAAAATAATAATAATAATCCCACTATTCCACATTTAATAGTATTATAGGAAAAAATATATGATACATAATAAATATTAAAAATAATTGCAATAATATATATTAAATAGAATTCGCGACGAATAATCCATTTAAAACTTAACTTATATGCACAAATGCCTTCACCAGCGTTATAAATTAATAAAGAACAAAATGCATTACAAAGATCTAAACAACTATAACCAGAAAACACCAAAATACCGCAACAGGAAGAGCCACAGATAGATATAAAAATAGTCCTTATACAATTTTGTTTAAATCATTCACATTTGATATATTCAGCACAGCACTGTTGTCGGAACGTCTTATCATTATACTACAATTCTTTATCCAAACATATTTATAATTCTTCTCCTTTGCAATTTTTTTTACTGAAAGTAGCAAAGTTTTATTTGTACTTGTTAGGTGCTCGTTAAAGTAAACTTTATTATAGTTGTTTGCAAATCCTAAATCATTACACTTAATCTTTAGTTTTCTTGCTTGTGCGAGGAATTCATCTTTTTTCCAGCGACATAAAAATTTAACTATGATAGGCTTACTTTTTTTAACATCCTTATTTTTGTTTTTGGTAGCAACTCTGGTGATAAAATCAATGTCGGTGCCAGGATCAATTTTTATTGAAGTTTTGCTTGCAACGTTTTGTAAAATAGTATAGAGATTTTCATTTTTTTGTTCTGGAATTCCATAGATTTCAATATTCGATCGACGAGCCCATTGCTCACGATTATTGTTTTCTGTAAGGATTGATTGTATTGTAGATTTTATTTCCTCAAACTCAGAAAACTTTTCACTATACAGATGTAAATCTTTTTCACATTTTTCAATACGTGAATTTAAACTATCAAATTTTGAATTAAAGAAGTCCAAAGATTCCTTTATACAATTGTAATCCTGGCGAATCGATATTAATTCTTCTTTGAGTGGAACAAATGCTGACTTAAATTCATCCTTCAAGCTAGAAATTTCCGAAACAACAACCGACCTAATTAGCTCAAGTAGATTATTATTTTTATCGGCTTCTTCACAGCTGTCTGCCTGAATAGTTGACAATGAACTACCACCTCTTTTAAAATTAATATTTTCATTTAACTTAGTAATGACACCACTACTACGTATAGGGGTATTATCGTTATTTGTTTGCCTCGGTATCAATAAAGAGCACTCCGGGCACATCCATTGTTTTTTTAACTCATATTTTAATTCCTTTTTACTATCTGTTGCAAAGAGGCACTGTACATGATAATTTTGTCTACATTTATTGCAAGTAATAATGTCACTACTGCCACCTGTGGTCAATTTGCAACACGCGAACTTCATATTTTATTATTTTAAGAGTAAACTAAAATAAATATAAATATTAAATGTAATTCACAGCCGAGATTTGAACCCCAGTCAATCAACGAGTATAAGTAGTGTTGTCTACCGCAACGCCAATTTGTCTCATTCGAAGATGGTGAAAAGCGCTACTAATATTGCACTCTTGTACACGCACATTAGCTGAGGTCATTGAACGTAATAGCTAGAGGACACGCACAATGTCAACGCACAACAATTTAAACCAATAGATTTCATGTTTAAATACTTTTTAATAAGCACTAAACTAACTGTTTTTATGTCTTATAGCACTAATTATTCAGATTAGATACTAGTAAACTCAAAGAACACACTAAATTTCAAGTTTATGCCGTTTCAATACTTCTTTTTGAATTAAATATAAGGGTTAAACGGAATTACACTTGCTCAGCACGACATCGCGCGCACTACTGATATTAGTATGGATATATAAAGCTGGCTTTTCTTGTGGTACTGGTCTATCATCATCGGCTTGGGCTGAACATTGATAAGTCACTCAGTCGCGAGTAGTGATAAAAACAGTAATTGCGAATGTACCTTAAGAGATAGACATATGATATTGCAAAATTGTCGGTATAATTTTTGAGATCTACAATTTATTAGGATTTTTTTTTATGTATCTGTTAAGGTTAAGCCAGCGCTAGCCGTATAAATTTCTAAGGACGACTCGATAGAACCAGTCATTGCGTATACCGCGGGAATGAAAAATGTGCCTGTAGTAAAAGGTATCCTAAATGTTGACCTGAGTAATAAGTTATCCTATCACGACCAAGAGTCCAATCAATTCTAGGCTTATTAAATATAGTAATACTTAAACTGCTAACTCAAAATGGAACCATATTGGGTACTTGGATGAAAAGCAAAATCCTATTTTTTTTATTTAGAATGAGTTTTAACAGTCATTTACAGTTTTGGTACTTCGTTATAGTTACAGTTACATTATAATTATGTAATAATCTTTATATTATGATATTTTTTACTCAAATCATTATAACTTACTGTAATAAAACATTTCATTTTGATTGAAACCTTGGATTTATTTAGCTTTTTTCGTTTATAAAAAAAATGCTTAAAGCCTACTAAAAACCAGGCTTTACATTAACTGGTATATAAATTTGACGCTAACCAACCAACCTTCCTACAACGTTGTACATTATATACATACTACATTATTATTCTAACATAAAACTTGGCCGTATTAAACTCAATATTGTACATTATATACATACTACATAAAATTCTAACATACAACTTGTCCATGTTAAACTCCTTATTGAGATCTCAGTCTTATTGAACCTGGAACTTAAAAGTTGCCTTTAAGCCCAGTCTGTTATGGTGACATTTTCATACAAACACTTCGGCAGTTTCATCTATTCTTATACAGGCTTATGTCCGGGATCTTTTTGGTGTTGTGGGTTAGTCTACCTATTGGGTCATTCGTCAGGCTTAAGACAGGTTAACGCATTCATGTACATGACAGTCCATATCTCTTCCTTAACACGTGTCCTAGAATTGGTTGGTACGATCTTGCTATCCTCAATTTACTTATCGATTTCAGCACTCAACAGCTGATCTCTTAAAAATATTACAGCAGCGGTAATCAAGTTTTTTTAAGATATTTCTATTGACCGGTACTTCAATACGTTATCCAACGACTGCATTGTTACTTATCTCGTTTTCGCCATGAGAAGGATCGGACATTTTTTCAATCTATTTGAACATTGAGTTTTTAAGTGCTTAGATTCAATTCAATGGACATTTTTTAGAAGCCGTTGTTCTCGTCCCTGCCTATTGTTTAAGCAATAAAGCGGATTTGGAGAGATTTTAAAATTGGATTGGTGATTCGAGCAAAACCTTCATCGGTCAAGACTAGTCAGTCAAGCTTATCAAAATAACAGGTTTCGCTTTTAAATCCTTTAATTTTAGAGAAATCAATAATTTACTATTATAGTAACATAATGAAATGTAACACATTTTCGGTTGCACTCTCGAAGCTCGTCCATGATTATTTCCTGTAGTTTTATTAAATAAACTTTAGTCCCTAAAATCAATAGTTCATAATAAGTTTCTAGCCCTCCATAAAACTTACAATAAAAGTTTAAATTACTATTGAAGAATATCATTAGGTTATTCGAAGTGGACGTCCATGTTGTTCACCAAAGACTCCTAACTCGGTTTTTAGCATATTTTTTGCTATGTGCAGACATTCGCCCTCTACGGTTTTATTATACGTATAGATAAATAAATAAACACACAAATTAAAAACAAACAAATAAATAAATATATTTTTGTAGCCCATTTACATAAGGTGAATCAGGAACAAAAGATCCTTTCTCTAATAATATAGAGGTAAAATTATTTTCAGTGAAATAGGAAACAGAATTTGATTGCTTTATTTATTTGAGTTTGAAGGAAAGCAAATAACGGAAATAAATTGTGCTTTTTGAATTCAGTTTTTACAAAGTAATAAAATTATTGTCAATACACAAATTGTAATATCATTTTAATATACATTTTTGTTTGTAGTATCTGTACTGATATAAATAGTAGAGGTAAAAGCGAGAGTGTACTGTATGGTTATTAATTATTTTTGTGAGTGTTAGTATAATAAGTATATATATGTGTATATTACAATAAAAAAACTAAAGTATAAAAATTGTTAAGGATGTTTTTGAAATATTTTTATTTATTTTAGCACTTTTCTATTATATACATACATATTTATATCTATATAAATAAAAATGTATCACCGAAATGCATGTACGCGTACGAGTATAACTTCCGATTTGGATTGGCACCAAATTGGATAATTCTTTTTTTTTATGTTTGTTATTGTCAGAACAAATTTTGTATAGAATAAAATTAAAAGAAAAAAAAACTCAAATAAGATTATTTTAAAATCTCATGACATGAAAAGTGAGTGAGTGAAATAGTTTATATCCCGGAAATCATCCCTTAAGGATGTGAGAATGGGGATAAAAATTTCGATGGGAAAGCAAGCTAGGGACGACCCTGAGTGAAGCGAGGGTAAGTCGCTAGTATCATAATAAATATATTCTGAATATACGTATATATCATTAAAATATAGAGAAAGCCCTTAGTATAAAACCTATGACGTAACGATGAGACAAACTCACATTTAACCATCAAACTATATTCCTTTATATATGTATATAAATTATATGATATATTTCTTTATAGCATAATATATATCTCGTAAGAAAGATAATATAACATGTTTATAGTTCACATAACAGTAATACCTGAGCGTAACTGCTAATCAGCTGTAAGTAGTAAACTGCTTAAGTTCAGGCAAGTTCGTCCACAAAACACAAAACTTGCTCCCATTTCGTCTATTTACTTAACACAGTGTTAATCGGGTGGCTTTGGTGCTTTATACAACTAAAGACGACAAATGTGTTAATTATTTAACATTGCAACTCATGGTTAACAAATGGAAATAAACCATTGGATTCGAATTATGGATAATAATTTTAGCAAAATTTTACTATATTTTGTACTAAAAATTCGTATTTCTATCCTCTATCCGCTAAAACTTTTTTCGGGATAAAAAGTAAACTACCTCTTTTTCACACTTTCTATATCCATTTAATAGTTCAGTTAGATTAATATGATGTCATTATTTAAAAATAAAATACGTACAGACACTTTAATTTTATAGATAAGTATAGATACGGGGTGTTGCTAAAATATTATTTTAAGTGCCTCTTTGACCTTGTGGGTTTTACAGCCTCAGTTATTAAAGCTTTTCATCACAGACAAAACCATATTTTTCTGTCAATAAAATCTCAATTGCAGGACTAACTTAGAAGTTAGAAAAGAATAAACTTTCATATTTTGTACAGCACTTTAAGTTATCAGTTCCACACCTAACCCCTATAGTAGTATTATCACGTTATCACCAAATGACAGAACAAAGGAACGTAAAACGGGACCCTATTACTAAGACTTCGCTGTGCGTCTGTCTGTCCGTCTATCACCAGGCTGCATCTCATGAACCGTGATAGTTAGACTGTTGAAATTTTCACTGATGATGTATTTTTGTTGCCGCTATAACAACAAATACTAAAAAACAGAATAAAATAAATAATATTTAGTTACATTAAAAATAAAGAATAAAAAAAATAACAAAAAAATAAAAGTCACATTAAAAATAAAGAATTAAAATAAAACAAATATTTAAGTGGGGCTCCCATACAACAGACATGTTTTTTTTGCCGTTTGTATAGATAATGGCACGGAACCCTTCGTGCGCGAGTCCGACTCGCACTTAGCCGGTTCCTTTTTTCATTTTTACATGTTTTCAACAAAAATAGAATAGAATTAATCTGTACTTACGAAACTATGATATATTTGATTTGCTCATAGTATATTAAAATTTAAACACGGTACTGAAACAATTGGAGTATTCTGTTTATGACAGTATACACGAATTGTTTTAAATAGCGGTATTAAATTTAATAAAATGTAATATACTGTTCGTAAAAAATAATTCCTTTTGAAAAGCCGCTAACAATTTTCTAAAAGCCTCGTTTATTTTAATCACAAAAACATTTCGTTCTTAAGGTATTACTAATTCAAAAGGGTCTCAAACGGTATTGCCCGAAGCTGCGGCGGGCTTTGTGTCGAGCTTTATATTTCTTTTTGAGAGAACTGTGATATTAGACACGTATTATGGGACATGTAATATTCAAAATATTTTTATATATTTTTTATTTAGTCGTTCATATTGATGAGTCCTACGTATACTGGTCCTAGAGCAAAAATAAAAGTCTACTGAATTTTATAACTTTGACCAATCTCAAGTAACAGTATTCAAAATTTTGAAATTGTATTCAGCCCTTTGTAACGTCCCACTGCTGGACACGAGTTTTCCTTCAATACGAGGAGGATCAGGCCATAGTTCACCACGCTGGCCAAATGTGGGTTGGCGGACCACACATGTCTTTCGAAAACTTGCTAGGTTAACTCAGACATGCAGGTTTCCTCACGATGTTTTCCTTTACGTAAGATAAGTGGTAATCATGTTAAAAATGATTCGCATATGAAATTCCCACAAGTATTTGAACCCGCTTCACTCGGTTTAGCAAACGAGCGCGTTGCCACTGGACTACCACTGCCTTATCTAAATATTTGAGCAAAAAGATGGCATAATAAATTTTTACTTATTTTTTAACTTCAGAGTTTATCATTTCTTGCATATATCTAGCTTGTTTTCTTTAAAGTAGCAAAACACATATTATTATGAAACTTGTTTTGACGCATAGCGCTAACCTCGTGCAGTACGCTGGCGACACGAGGAGCGGAGTAGCATTAGACATATTAATTATAATGTAATTATTCTAAGTATAGTTTTAATTAAATAATTTCAAGTAAATAGTTTTTTTTGGTACCTTTGGCTGTGTTGCTCTTAACAGCAGTTAGTGCTGTCATTACTTTAGATTATACTGTGTTTGAACTTTTAAATATAACAATTCTAAGTACTTTATACCATTTTATACTAGCGATTAACTTTGTTTCGCTCGAGTGCATCCGTAAGTGCCTAGAGACATACTTATCATAGTCTGTAGCCACAATTTTAGATAGGTAAAAAAGTAACAAACACACAAACATATATACACATTTTGGCATTATAATAATTATCAAAAATCAGATTTATTTTAATGAAAAATTTATGAATATTTCGTCGTTGCGAAGTTAAGACCTCCTTTGTGTCACTTTTGGCAAAATTACTTTTTTAAGCTTACCGATTTTACATTTTAATGCGCTATCAAATGCAAAAACTATCATGTGAATATGGCGTTTCAATCGTAAGTTATTCACTAAATTCAAAATCTTGAATGTGCTTGCTAATTAAAAGTTGGTTTTTAAAATAATTTACACATACGAATTTTTAGCTGCATTTCAAACTCGTGGTTTTTATAGAATTATTAGAACGAATATGTGGACCAGCCCGAGAAAAACGGATATTTAAAAAAAATCTTTATGTAGCTTTAGACCAACGTATCACGGGGACGAGTTAGATAGATAAATTATGTGGTTATTCTCCAATCTCGACCTCAAAAGCCCTATTATATCAAATCTGTTTATTATGATTTCTTTCTTAATTTCGAAGAGATGGAATCGAACCTAAAATCCATACGGCCTGGAAAAAAGAAGGGAGATCCTGTCGTGGTGGACATTAGGGATAACTACGCATTTTGGATAATATGTTACACCATCAAGTTCTATAGGTGTAAAACATGCTGGACACATCGGTTGTGGTTCTTTTGGCTTACTGAAAATCATCGCCTTTATTTCAGACTGAGTTAACTCTGGCTCGGAGAATACTATGGCTAGTACTTTCTTTGGGTCAGTTTTAATATTATCTCTTTTAGATCCCCGTATTTTTGAGAACAAGTTTAGCTTTGCAGCTGCTGTTTCTCTAGGTCTTTGAGAGAATGATAAAGCTATTAAGCTTTGTGTTTGATTGTCGTCTAACTCATAGATAGAAACGACCGATTCCTTGCTGTAGGAATTGCTAGGTGGTCATCGGATGCATTTATTACCCATAATCCATGAGTAAGGGGATCGACCCACATCTCACGTTTTGAGTAATCGTCGCAAATTTGTGCGATTTTTCTCTCTTTAATACGCTCAATTATTAGAATAGCAAGGATATTCTCCATTAGCATTCGTCTATTATCGCTTTTAGCATATTGAGAAACTGCACGTTTGCCTCCGTCTTTGACATTCGTAATCACACGTTTAATATCGACTCCCTTTTGACTCATCAAAAGTGACGTGTCGAGCAGAGTTTTGATACTAGCGGCTGCTGCCAAATTGAGCGCTTTTTGGTATTTTGAGATCGCGGATGCTGTAGGCGCTGGAAATTCAAAATCACCAAGATAAGTTTTGATATTAACAATGTCTTTTGTTTCCTTTCCCGATACCAAGGCGTCAAATTCGTGTGACGATGTTGGTGTTGTGTTGAGTCTTATATTTACCTTTGTATCATCTTCATACGCTTCTGCAATTGTTATTAAATCGGTAAATCCCTTTGACGATCTTAATGCTGCTGCAACTCTTGAGTCTAAACTCTCGAGATATAGTTGCGGTTCGATGTCATTAGTGTCAGTACCTACTTCAATGCTTGGCGTAACGTAGATGTCATGAAATGCAAATAATTGTGACTCTCCCTCCATCCAGGATGACGAAGTTGATGTTTGTTGTTGTTGTTGATTCATATTTAGTGTGAACACACTAAGAAAAAAATGAACATTTTCAAAATATTCTGTTCAGATTTCGGCATAGAATACATAGTTAAATTCAAAAAGTAATGGTAGATTGATTTGTAACTTTTTTATTCTAACTTGTGATTCAATTGTTACATAATGTCTTAAGATGTGTATTCAGAGAAATATATTTGTTTTTGAAATAAAATAAATAGTTTTTTAATTCAGTAATTGTAGGCATTTTGTTTCAAGAGCAATGATGTGATACATAAAGCGCATACAAATTATCTTATGTGTTAACTGAACTTCTTTTAATTTTTTTTCACTAAGATACTACTTTTAATTTCATGTTACAATATCACAGTAAAAAGCAGGAAAACATATAGCTGATATTTATATTTTTTGTTGTAGTTGGTTTCACTATATTTTTTTCAGTAGACGGTTTTTGTCGATTATCTCATAAAATTGATTTTTACACATAAGAGGTTTCAAAGTCGCAACGACGATTTATTGAGACGCTTACTATATCATTATCATTTATATAAATTAATATGTTGTTGGGACGTTAACACAGCACCATCTAGTTCCATGACAAGCTGCGAGACTTGTGTTATGGATACCAGATAGTTGACACACTACACATATATAACTTTAAATACATACTTATTATAAATATAAACACCCATGGCTGGAGTACAAAGATTCATGCTCATCACACGAATGAATGCCTCCAGCGGGACTCCAACCCGCGACCGCTGGCACAGCAAGTAAAGTCACTACAAAATGAGCCAAACGTGTCGTCAACATTGATCCATACAATAAAATACTTCTTTCAAATATTACTAAGCTTTAACTTTATCTATCACCAAAATTAATACAAATATATTTGGTTTCTTGTACAGTTTCATATAACTGAGAAATTATTCAAGATAAACTTGGGTAGAAGTAAAATGATAGCTTGTGATTAAGCTATCGCACTGATTTAATAATATTTATCTAAAGTATAAAAGTTAAGTCGACTCTTAGACTTTTTGTGTAGAAAATTTCGTCGGACTTCTGTTTTCATTTAAACTTTAAAGAATATAGTAATCGATCAGGATACAGCAACAAGTAAAAGTTAAAAATAATGCAACGATTCCAAAATACGTAATCTACATATAATAAAATTGTAACTAAGCCAAATCTGTACATTAAATATATTTTGGAAAATCTTATTGAAATAGACATTATTATCTATACAGAGGCTGAATCGTTAGTTTTTAAAAAAAAAATTGTCTGTATGTTTGTCTGTCTGCCTGTCTGTCTGTATCTGCATCACGGAAAAACCACTGGAGGGATTTTGACGAAATTTGGTATGCAGAGAGCTAGTTATCCGGATCAACATATAGGATACTTTTTACTGCGGGAAAATATCTCATCTCTGAGAAATCTATAAAACGTAAATAAATATTAATGATATCTATAAACGTATCTATTACGTTAAAACGTAATTAGGGACAAACCCGAGTGAGGGTGGTACCGAGGGTGATTCGCTAGTGATCTTATAAAATCGGATGTAACTTAGTATGTCCGTTTATTACCTTTCACGGTTAAACTGCACGACAGATTTCGATGAGATTTGGCACAGATATTGCAGATTTCAAAAGATGACAAATGTATGCTAATTATTATCTCTGCTCTTTTATCACGCAAGTGATGTCGCGGTCAAAAATTAGTAATGTATTATTATTTAACCATTATATTTTAAAAGTTAAGCTCTCATAAAAACTATTATGATTTTTGTAATGTGTAGCATATTCATATGAGTATACTAGATGTTATGGATTTTGCAACAAAACTAAAATGCGGAGAACTGAAGAAGAATAATAGTAGAAAATAACTTTTGGGTAAAATAAAATGGAGAGCTTGAAATAATATGTGACTCCAAAGTAACATGGATCAAAACATTTGAAACAAAAATGAAGACTAAGACAAAACTTGAGAATAAATTTGTACAATAATTCATTTTCTAACTTAATTGCTTTACAAGAATAATACAGGGGTAGTACCTCTTAGAGATTCTGACAGGGAATTTTAATTGGAAATATTTCACGTTTCTCGCAAGCTAAGTTGGATGTGAGGCTAATTTGTAGAGAGGTATTTATGAGACATCTGTCATGTTTTATCTATACTAATATTATAAAGCTGAAGAGTTTGTTTGTTTGTTTGGTTGAACGCGCTAATCTCAAGAACTACTGATCCGATTTGAAAAATTCTTTTTGCATTAGATAGCCTGTTTATTGAGGAAGGCTAAAGGCTATATATCATCCCGGAAAAGTGTGCGGTTACCGTGGGAAAGATTTGTTTTTGTCTAAAGACGAACCCGAAGCGAAGCGAGGTACTTTATAAAGCAAGTTTCTTTATTTTTATCAATTTTTATACGTGTAGTCAACACTTTTATTTACAACTAGTTATTTATCGTCACTTGTGTACGTCTCTGTACGTATCTTTAATGTATACATACATACAAGCAGCTCCATATTGCGGAAAATTTTGTTACTTATAGTAGCCTGTCGTCCAGGTCCAGCCGTTTCAGGGTGAACGAGTTACAAACATAGAGTCTAGCCATGGCTTTTATTTGCATGGCACTATTTATTTTAATTAAGACTTTCTCTAAGCAATACGCAGTGACTTAGTAAATTACTGATGTAAAATTATTATTTGTTGTATAAAACTTTTTTTTAGTAGAAATTATAGCTGCTGAAAATAATGCAGAAATGTTATATATTATAATGATACCGCGATTTTTTTGGATTACTACATAGTAATAAAGAAAAAACAAAATAATCCGTTTTGAAATCAGTCAAAAAAATTTGGAATGAATAATTTATTTCTGACCGATTTCGGTCACGATGGATGATATAGCACAAGAACATGCGTAAATAAAAACACAATTACAATCTTTGGCGCTTCCCGGGAGTTGGATTCAAAACAATCAGACAATCAAAACGGCGTAGTAAAACGTGTGCTTTGACCAAATATTATAAATATATAAGAAAAATGTATATTATATATTATTATTTTATTCAGCCTTTTTTTTACGTCCCACTGCTGGGCACGGGCATCTCTTCAATACAAATCAGACCGTAGTACACCACGCTGGCCAAGTGCGTTTCACTGTGTACCTCTCTTACGGTGAACGAACATCGTGAGGAAACCCACATGTCTGAGAGAACCTAGCAAGTTTTCGAAAGACATGTGAACTTAATTTAAACTTTAAGACAAAGTTTGAATTGAGTTCATCCTTTATTTAGTTCTTTATTTCCATCCTTTATTTACTAAAAAGTTATTTTTCTATTTTCACAATCTATATTGGCGATATCAAAAAATATAACTTCTTAGAAGATCATTTATTTTTATTCCCATGTACCAAACAATCAAACAGAGTTCCAATTCACATTTGCAACGAAAAGCCGAGCCGCGTTTATTGTTTTTCCACTCAATCTGATTGTTACTGTCTGTGAAAGAATATAAAACACACCACAATGGTTTTAAACAAATGCTTACTTATAACGATATATGAAATATTATATACGTTAATGAAATTCAATTTTAATAATTAACTTTGCCAATTTTATTAACTTTTAATAATAAATGCATCTTAGTATTACTCATTCACTTACTGACTAAATACAAAATTTTAAAACTACTTAGCGTTAGACGCTTGGATCCTTCATACACAGATATGTTACAGAATTTTTTTTTAAACGAAAATTCAATAACTGAATTTGGCTTGACTCATGACTCGAACCCAGGACCTCCGGCTTTGAAGCTGTACATGTAAGCCACTAGACTACCGAAGTATGTAACGTTACTGACGTAGTTATATTTTAAATATACATAATATATTTCGTTGATTTCTCACATAATTTTATAAGTTATCAAATAAATTATTATTAATTATTATAAACTAGCGTATCACCCTCGCTTTGCTTGGGTTCGAAGGTTGATTCTCCAAACAAACTTTCATCTCCGTTTTCACTGCCTTAAGGGATGATTTCTAGATTAATTTCGAGATTCCTGCCCAGGGTCTCAAACTGTCTTTTTACCAAATTTCATCCAAATCGGTTTAGTAGTTTCGAAGCTTATCGGTACAAACAAACAAACAAAAAAATCTTTCCTCTTTATAGTATTAGTATAGATTAATATTTTTTGCATAAGTATCATCTCATAATCTCCAATTATAATAAAATTTCATAAACATATTTACGTATATTTGTAAACGTGACAAATCCGAAATAACCAAATAACATGGTTTGTAAAAGCTTTCGGAAATAAAAGCTGGAAAGGATGGCTTTATGTAATTATCAACACGACTTTCCTTATTGGTATGATTCTTCCTGAAATCACTTCATGGGACTTTGTATATTGTTTTCGATAATGTTACAGGTTTATGTGATTTTGCTCTTACTTCTAGTTTATAGTATACAACTCGAATACACTGTATTCGAGTAACACATTTTGACTTGGAGTTAAAAGTCAGTTATTATTTTCTGTAAATTAATTTACAAGATTTGGTGTTTTTTTTTTTTAATTTTTAGAAATCATTTTGTGAAATTGTGGTCAGGCACTGTCAGTAACAAGTATATGATCGCTGGAAAGTATTCTTTTTTTTTTTTCGGAATGAACAGTGCTGTTGGCCCTAATGGCCTTGACAGCGTCACCGGGCGTTTGAGGTGGACAGAGGGTCCTACCTAGAAAATAGTTCCGTAAGGGCACCTCCTGCGAGGTTCGAACCACGGCTTACGAAACTATCGATCGGAGGTCTTGCCGTATAGGAGACGGCTTAGAATTACTCTGAAGGAGTTATACGACCCTCACACGCCTAAGCGTGATCGGGCCGTGACATACAAAGGACCTCGTCCTCGCCGGCGAGGACGGTGAGTGTGTGTGTTTTGTCTATGTGTGATCCTATAGATGGAATTGGACACTGTGATACTATCATCTGGGTCGGTCAGTACGTCTTTAGGTCGTCTGGTCCTATCGATTATATCGTTAACCGGGTCGTAATTAGCTGCTTCTACTAATAATTGATTTGGGTGTTGAGGTGCTTTTAGGAAGTACCTCATTGATGTCGTTTTCATGTAGTCCTTAATGGACTCTAACTGTAGGTCTTTGTGTAAATCTACTGTACGCATGTACCAAGGGCTGCCCGTGGCAATGCGTGTAAATCTGTTTTGTATTTTCTGTAGTTTGTCTAAGTGTGACGGTCGTGTCTGAGCGAATACTACTGACGCGTATGTCATGATCGGGCGTATGCATAGTTTGTAAAGTGTTACCTTATTCCTAAGGGACAATTTACTGTGTTTTCCTAACATTGGGTAGAGTCTGCCTAGTATGAATGCTGCTCTGTTTCTGACTGTGTCTATGTGTTTTCTAAATGTTAGCTTACTGTCTAATATTCGAAACGTCGGAAACCTATATTATCTCTGCCTATATCAAAATAAATCTGCGAAATAAACCAAAAAGAAGATTTTATTTAAAATGTCAAATATTTGCGTAAATTTAAGAATAATAATAAGAATTTAAAAAATGAAGTTTGATAATTTTAAAAAAATGACATAAGGCTAATAATGGTAATACTTTTTACTAGTTTAAAAAAGAAGGGTAAATAATTAAGGTTTATTTTTTTAATGTTTGATACGTGGTAGTTTTACTAAACGTGAATCGATTATTATGTTTGTAATGAATAATTTATAATAAGTTATAGGGTGGTCCCATATAAATATGAAAAAAAAAAATCTATACCTGAGAAAGAGATGTAACTTTTTAACACGCTTTTATTAGCTTTTAACTAAAGAATGCAATCAAATATTGCAAGTCAACTTTACTCTACTTCAAATTGATCATATCAAATGAAACTTTAAATGTACATGTAGTTCGAATGACAGTACAATAATTTGGTATCTTGGGGCAGATTTGATGATGTAGCAAGAAGGTGAATAATGAAATTTGTTTGTTTGGGCTTATATGATTCGTATTCATGAGTCAAAAGCATTTCAATTCATCAAAACCGTATTTTGTAGTTTTTAAAACTGTTATTATTTCTAAATAGTTATAAAGTAATTATAGTATAATCATACTAAGTAATATTTAATAAAGCAATTTTATCTATACCTTCTCACTCTTAAACCGTTGAACAGATTTCGATAAAATTTGGCAAGGACATAAAGTGCATCTCGGGAACGGATATAGGGTACCTTAAATTCCCGCCGCACTTACCACACGAGTGAAGCCGCGTACAAAAACTAGCTTTAAATATAAACTCTTTCCATTAGAATTTCACATATCGCACACCTAGATAAAAAGTAGCACAACTCAAAATATCTCTTTTTTCAGGAATAGAATAAAACGTTTTACTTTTTTTCTATTTTATATATTAATACGTTCAATGCGGCGAAAACATCATGAACTTTCATCTGGTGTGATGGCGGTCTAAAAGCGCATCCATCGACCTTTTCGACTATGCGACGCGTATCACTCCTTTTCGACCTGCCACCACTAGGATAGATTTACTAATACATTGTCTACACGATTTTTTTATACTATTAAAATGACTTAGTTTCTTTATGTTTGTTCCGTCCTAGAATCTGCCAAAAAGGAAATGAGAAATCAATCAAGGAAAGTGTCAGGCCGATAACGATCGATACTGAACTAGAACGTATTTTTATTGTGATGGGATAGACAAAAAGAAAGGGTTGTAGTAAATAAAACAGAATTATTATAAAAGGTACAAAAAATATATAAAAAAATATAGTATGGATATATAATATGGATAGGATATATAGCAGTATAATCGTTAGCCGTTTCCGAGATCGCCGGTATATATAAATAAATAAATTTACAACAATTGATCGTTTAAAAGTATTACATTAGATATGAAAGTTTCGATTTAGAACCGTAAGTACCATCACTAAGCTGAACTATACTTGACAATGTCTTTGGTGTCTTTAGTATAAGAACAAAAAAGAATAATAATAATGATAACTTAAGCATGTATAATTATACAAAAAATTCCTCACCACTGGAATCTGATGATGAAGAGGAAGATTCTGAAGAAGAACTGGAACTTAAAGAATCGCTCGACGATGAAGAAGAACTGCTGGATCGTTTCTTTTTTCCCTTACCACGCTTCTTCTTTTTCTTCTTCTCCTTTTTCTCTGTTAAATTGAGCAATTGTTTTAAGGTCTCTTGCATTTCAAATGATTTTGCTCCTGTTAAGACTGGTAGTAATAGTTCATCTGGTTCTATCAAGGGTTTTGTGGCTGAAGTTTTGCTCCTAAGGAAGTCTAAAGAGTTTTAGGCTTCTTCATGGAATGGTATAATAGCTAAACAATCCTCTATGAAGATATTTATTTGGAACACCAACTGTAGCTATATATTAAACACCAATAATTTCAAAAATAGTTTTATTTTTTCGTCTTAAATTAATATCTATGACAAAATCATCAGGAGCTTATGTAGTTTTTAACGCAGATTCGTATAAGAGTAATAACTCGAATTTGGATTATTTGGAGTTATGATACTCTTTATATGTATATGTGTGCGATATATTCGTTGAGCTTACAACGTAAGTAGTTATACACATACATGCACATTCATAAACTTTCCCATTTATAATCTTAACGTGAAATGTTATTTCTGTTTTTCATTAGATAAGCCACAAGCAGTCAAATTATCAAAATTATCAAAATAAACGGGTTAACTCTAAAATGTACTACATTTATCTGGAACACAATTTGCGTAATCTTGGTTAGTTAACAATGCCTGCTATTACAAAGTAAACCACATTATTTGAGTTCAAGCCGCCTCAATTTATAAAGTAAAAAAATATATATGAATTTTTGAATAGAATTTTTTGTATTGAATTTTTGAAGTTTTTAGGGTTCCGTACCTAAGAGGTACGGTATTTAAAGAATTTTGAGATATTCTATGGAAACATAAACTTAAAATGTATTCTAGTTATAAATAAATTATTGTATTTTAATAAGCTTTAAACAGCCGCATTTAAGGGTTAAATGCATATTTTTTTTTTTTAAATTAAACTTCTTTTGGCGTGATAGAGTGAAAAATGATGAGAGTAATTTTTTTACGATTACGGTGTCTGTCGGTAATCAAATTTTGCAAGTTAAATTTGACCCGTTTCCCAGTATCCGATTGAGCTGAAATTTTGCACACTCGTTTGCTTCTTGTGACTGCACGGCTACCTAAATGCTGCCATTTTCAATCCAATATGGCAGACGTTACAAAATACACACACACACACACACACACACATTTTTTTTCTTCCAGGTTATTTCGGATATTGCTCAGGTTACTGGTAGGGCACGAACCTCTAAAAATGATAACTATGTCACGTTTTAGAACATGCTGGAAATAATATAATTTATATATGATGCTACAAACAAGACATACTTTAACCAAGTGTTTATGTAATAAAATATAACTAAAAGCGCAACTGTAAAGTTTCCTGCTGGCTTTTCTCAGAATTTGCATTGCATGGCCAGTAACAGTGACGATGAACTTACACAAAGGTGCTTGTAAAAGTTTAATTTAACGAAGAATAATTGTATTAAGGTTAATTTTAAACACTAAATAAAATACGATGGAGAATTTAATAAGTAAATAACTATTTAATTTATATATTATTAGTGACTTATCCTCGCCCCGCTTTCGTTCGTCCTTAAGTACGTTTAATAATAATAATAATAAAAACTTTTTATTGCACACACAAAAAGAAGTCAAAAACAAAACAATAATAGAAAGGCGTACAAGAGGCGGCCTTATCGCTAAAACAGCGATTTCTTCCAGGCAAATTTTAGGTGTAGGAAATAGCAAAATATGAAGTGGAAGGGGTGTGAACACAGAGTTATAAATAAAATGATATATACATACATAAAACTTCTGTAGGCTATCGGTACTCTTTATGAAATTCAATTTATGTTTTAAATAATTAGGATAGGTGAAATACTAAAAAAATAAAAATTAATAACGTATAATATGCGTAATATGCGTGTAATATGCGTAAGCATATTATAATCATATGTTTATAGAATATCATTTAAGGAAAGAATATAATATTATGTATCATTTTTCAGACAATAACAACAGTAACCAAGGCCACCAAGGCCTCGCATGATCACACTTTTCGTAACGCACTCGTCATGCATTCACCAGTTTACTCCCCAGGCCAAGCGTGCGTAAAGAAGTTTTACTTCAAAAAATCTAAATAATATAAATACGTCAATTTTATAAAATAATATCAATAGATGGCTATAAATGAATAAATACAATAACCAAACGTAATAGGCAAGAAACATTTTTATACTAATAAGGACTATTAACGGACAGTAGCTACGTTTTAACGGTTAGTATAGATTTGTCAGAGATTAGATCTTATTCCGCAGTAAAAAGTATCATATATATTGATCCGGATAACCAGCTATCATCCTACCAAATTTCATAAAAATCTTTCCAGTAGTTTTCTCGTAATACGTTCCCAGACAGACAGACATACAAAAAATTTTAAAACTATAGATTCGGCCTCTGTATGGATAATGACTATTTCAATAAGATTTTCCAAAAAATATATAATTTACAGATTCGACTCAGTTAGAACTTTATTATATGTATCGATAATATTAGGCAGAGCATTAACTATAGTCTTTATAGATAATATATATATATATATATATATATATATATATATATATATATATGAATTTGCCTGTATTAATTTATCTCATAACTGTAAAACTGTGTATTTCCTCTTTTACAATTGGTGGCGCTTGAGTTGGCGTAACAGCGTCGTCATTTGGACTTAAAATATAAATATATTGGATATAACGCTAAAAGCCAAAAACAGATTACAGAAACATAAAATATGATAAAGTTATTCTGTATTTAGCCACCTCGAGCTTTATTCTCACCGGCAAATGTCTCTGAGCTTAACAATTGCGCTTTACATTTCAAATGACTCCATTAACATACACCAACAAAGGGTTTGAATTTCTAAGAATTGAAATTTTACTATTGAATATATTTACTTGATGATTTAGTATAAAATTTATAATAGAATTGCTTTTGCAAGTATTGATTTTTAATTAATTTTTCCTTATTACTTACTAGCAGTACCCGAGGTTTCGCCCACGTTGAAACTTCTAATCGCTTCCAAACTTTACAGGCTCACCTTCTGGGCTAATCCGAAGATAACCAGAAAATTTCATCAAAACCCCTACAACTGTTTTGGCCATATAGTCAGGCCATATCAGTCCATAGGAAACATACATACACACATCGATTTTTATTTATATAGATTTTAAATAATAATATAAGCCTTTTTCTATCGGGCTACTTTGTACTACAAGCAAACGACCAATGAATATTGAAATCTTTGAATTTAATTAATTAAGCAAATGATAGAAAACCTCGTCTAGCTATAATAATGTGAAGAGGGACAAACAATACATTTTTTATTATCATTATTTATTATAGTATTTTCATGAAAATGTGATTGCTGCGGAACTAGCGACGGTATATGCGAGGTAAGTAGTAGATAAATAATAATTTTCTTTTGACCGACTTGCTAGTCGGCTTATTTTACTTCAGCCATCTTATATAAAAAATATTATAAAATGAAATATTATAAAATGAAAATTTATTTTTAGACCTTAAGTGATTACTTGCGACTCCTATATTACCTATTATAATTTTTCATTTCATTTAAGTTACCTCATTTTTAATAACTTATTATTATACCCGACTGCAGCGAAGCCCAATGGAGGGATATATGTTTGATCTGTATATATGTATGTTTTTTTTTTGGGACATTAACACACAGCACCATCTAGTTCTATGATAAGCTTAGTAGCTTCTACTTCAACTATCTAGTATCCATAACACAAGCTTAGTAGCTTGTGTTATGGATACTAGATACACTACACATATATAACTTTTTAATAAATGTACATACATACTACAAATATAAACACCCAACACTGGAGTACAAACATTCATGCTCATCACACAAATGAATGCCCCCAGCGGGACTCGAACCCTCGACCGCTGGCACAGCGAGTAGGGTCACTACAAACTGAGCCAAACGTGTCGTCAGATGTACATACATATATTATAATATATGTGCCCGATCCTATGTAGGATACGTAAGTACTATACGGCTTAATCGATTTTGATGATTCATCTGTCTTTAGATTCGTCTTAAAAACGCGAGAGTCATAAGGTATATAGATATTATAAAAAAATATGGCGGTTTTCAATCGCCAATTTGTGCGTCTTTATAAAAAATACTTGCAAAACGGTCGTCAAAGAATTATTTTAATACTGGGGTAAAAATAATTTTTTTTTTGTAAGAAGAAGAAGCGACCACAAAGATCTGTACAATGTACATCTTATTAATATTTACATTATTGTTATGAAAAATTGTAATTATAACAAGTAAATTATTTTTACCGAGGTTTTATTACGTCCGTCCGTCTGTCTGTCTGTCTGTTACCGCATCGCAGAAAAACCACTGGAAGGATTTTGATGAAATTTGGTATGATGATAGCTGGATATTCTGGTCAGCATATAGGATACTTTTTACCGTGGGAGATTATCTCACTCCCACGGGAGTACACGTTATAACACAACCCAAAAAATATTTATGATCAGAATTTTTCGAAACATGGTATTAATGTCCTTCAATACAATTAAATAAATACGTGTTTTAGCGTTTTTTGAAATTCATCCCATAAGGAGATAAATTAAGAGATGAAAATTGTATGAAACCTACCTTTTAAAGTTTTTTCTTGTAGTTTTAAAGCAAGCGAAGCCGCGGGTTTTGCTAGTAATATATATTTTTCAATTTATTTTAAGTAATCAAAAACTGTAACTAGCAACCTCATTATTAATTAACGTTTTAATAAAGAATAGCCTCAAATTCTGGGAGATCTCATTATGCGGCCACTTCGTTACCGAGAAGTAATATCAATTAAGAACTTTTAGAAGACTTTATTTAAAAATGCAAAGTTTCGACCCGATTCAAACATAGTTTTAGCAGTTTTGTGGAGAACAAAATAAAAAAGCAATGCTTCTATAAGATATTTCTTTTTTTATTCAACCGCCTTTCGTATAGCATTGCAAGATTTTTGCGATTATATCAGTGATGAAAATTAGTACATAAGAGTCCCAAAATTCAACATAATTTCTTTTCAGGACCTTTACAAAAGGAACCCTTACAAAATCGATTCGCTGTCTGTTTGTTTGTCTGTCTGTCAAAACCCTTTTTCTTAAGAAAGCGTAGAGGTATCAAGTTGAAATATAATATCTGATATTCAGGTCAGCAATATCTTTAGAATCATGAAATTTGGCAAAAAGCATTATTTTATAGCATAAATAAAGAGAAAAATCCGGAAACCGTAAATTTGTAGTTACATCCAAAAAAAGAAGTTTTTTTTTGCGCTTATAAACTTATTTAAATGTTTCATGCTACGGAGTCCTCAGTGTGTGAGTGTCCGATATTTTGTTATAAATACTATATAATAAAGTCAAAAAAGCGAAAGGCGATACGTATATTTAAATGTTATTTCTTTTGTTCATGAATAATTAATACCACATTTTCGGTTCTAAGAACATAATACTACATCGCAAAAAATGATTCTAAATCAAATTAACATTTAAAGGCATACAACTCACTATTTTAATCTTTAAATTTTACTGTGGTTAAACAAAATATAAATGGTTATAGTATTTGTGTACAAAAGTAAAACTCTAAATTTCTTACCAGCAGAACTCATTCCGAACCTGTGGTAGTTTTTCACAGAATATTTATATATAATTAAAATATTACGTTTTAAAAGTTTAGTATAGATTTAACAGAGATAAGATATAATACCGCAGTAAAAATATCGTATATGTTGACCTGGATTACCAGCTAGCATCATACAACATTTCATCAAATTCTGTCCAGTGGTTTTCTCCTGATGCGTTCCCAGACAGACAAACAGACAGACAATAATTCTAAAAAACTATAGGTCCAGTCTTTGTATCGATAATAATGATTTTTTCAATCAGATATTCCAGAAAATATTCAATGTACAGATTCGACTAAGAATTTTATTATATGTATGTATAGATTATACTTTTAATTTGAGTGTTATTTTATGCATGGCTACCTACATGTGCCAATGAGGTTTTATTATTACATGTTAAATGTTAAATTTGTTTGAATTTCTTTTTATAATTATGATATAATCTATAGTAATATATGTAATCCTTATAATCGAATCGTTGAAAAGGTGCACTCAGCCTGACGGCATGGCAGGAGTCCTTGGAGAGAAGAGGGTTGAAAGTCAGTAGACAGAAGACCGAATACATGTATTGCGATTTTTTAAGAGCTAATGTGGGTGTTATATTATGTCCATTCGTCGAAAACAGACCTCTTAACATAGTTGAAGAGTTTAAGTGTCTTTAGATCTATTGTAGCACCAAAAGGAGTCATTTACAATAGAATCCAAGCAGCCAGACAGGTTACCTGGCAGGTAACCTAAGTGCTAGCAGATAAGAAAGTTGGATAAACAGAAAAGTCAGACCACAGAGATGAAGATGTTACGCTGATCTGATAGAGTTTCAGAAATTGATAAAATATATCCATGGTACTTTTAAAGTCGTTAAGATATGCGAGAGAATCAGTGAAACCCACTTGTGCTGGTACGGACATGTGATTAGGCGAGAGTATAACTATATGAATAAAAGAGTTATGTATATTGAAATCGGAAATGGAGTTTGTGGATGACCACCAATAACCTGGCTATGAACAAAAAAGAATGGAATGATAGCGGTCAACAAAAGAGACAACCTACAACTGTACAGTGTGGCGCAGATGTACTCAGAGAGCTGACTTCAAATAAATTGGGATAATAGCAGTACCAATTTCAAATTATTTGTTATCTATAAAGTATAATTAAATAATAAATAATATTATCATAAAGAGGTGCAGTTTGTGAGTTTGTTTGTAATGGATAAACAAAAATTCGCTGAATCGATTTAGAAGAAATTTAGTATAAAAATAGTTTAAGGCCCTAATAAGGACAGGATAATTTTCACCCTGGAAATCATTCCTTAAATGGGTAAAAAGGAGGATGAAAGTTTATATGGGGAACTAATTATTTTACGAGTATGGGATATATAACTCATCATACCTCAATATACTAATATAAATTCTATCTATACCCTATTACCCTAGACGAACCCGAGCGAAGCCAGGGTGAGTCATTAGTTCATATATAAATTAAATATATAAATTATAATTAATATACTACTGAAACTAACTCACAGTAACGTTATAATTCCCACAATTAACATTGTAGCGATGAAGCATTAATTTTGTACGTGATTCATTGCGAGTATTTAACTGCGAATGAGATGAACTACCCTCTATTAAAACTAATGTATAACGATCATTTTACTACATAATTAAATCAATTAGGTATAACAAAAGTTCGTATTTTCGTTTCGTATACAATCAAATAGAGTTATAATGCATGATGTGTTAATAGTTTTAGTAGTAATAGAGAGACTAAATTCTTACTTAAATAACCAATCTTAAAAATATAATTTTAATATCTTTACCCAAAATTAGCTTAGAATTTTTTGAAAATACAAACTTCTTTATATGTATAGGTTTTTAAAATCACATAAATCTTACTAAAAAAAATAATAAAATTGTAACTGAGTCGAATCTGTAGATTAAATATTTGTTGGAAAATCTTATTGAAATAGTCATCATTATCGATACAAAGTCCGAATCTATAGTTTTTTGAATTTTTGTCTGTCTGTTTGTCTATCTGTTACCGCATCACGTGAAACTACTGGATAGATTTTGATGAAATTTGCTATGATGATAGTTGATTATCCGGGTCAACATATAGGATACTTTTTACTACTGGAAAATATCTCATCTCTGAGAAATCTATACTAAACGTTTAAACTTAACTAGGGTGGGTGAGTCGCTATTATGTAAATATGAAAGTTTGTGAGAATGGATGGATCTTTGTTACTCTTTCACGCCAGAACGGCTGAACGGATCTGAAAAAATTTGGCACAGAGATAGATTATAGTTTGGAATAGCACATAGGTTACTTTTTAGCTCGGAATAATGTACAGTTCCCGTGGGATAGATTTGTATTTTGTTAGTAATTAATATAAATTATAGCAAAATACAAAAATATAAAAAATATAATATTCGTTAAGCTTAGTAGAAATATCTCTTTATAGGTTGCAGGTGCCTGATGTGGGTTAAAAACCATTGTTACAGGTCAACAGCTCAGCCTCAGGAAATATTATCTATAAATAACTTAGAGCAATAATCGATTAAATAGTGAACACATTACATGATAATAATAGAAAACCCAACTTGGTAAAAACGACCTGAAAAAATGAGAACAAGTTGACAAAGGAACATAGCAGCATATTATGCAGTCGGAGACACATGTTTTGCAGCAAGGACGAAATATACTTATATGTTTCCGACTGCATAATACTATGTTCCTTAGTCTTCTTGTTCTCATCTCTTTAGTTTACTTTTTACACTGTCGGATTTAGTATTTTCATAATTTATTTTTTTATTTACAGCTTGTTAGTCTTAGCCAGTTAGACATTTGAAGTTTTATTTAACAATTCCTTATTCTAAATTACTTTTCAACATATAAGTTGCATACATTATTGCTATCACTTCTTAGATGATACGTTAGGAAAAAAACATCCTATGACACTCGCATTATCAAGAGCATAGAATCGAACATATATGCATACATACATATGTACATACATACATACATACATACATACATACATACATACATACATACATACATACATACATACATACATACATACATACATACATACTTGTTTACATAACACATAATCCTCCTTTGGGTTTTGACGCAATCTGGATTTTTTATATTTATAATAGCTTATGTCTTTCTAGGTCTAGGTCAGAAGGAGCTTAGAACTCTTTAAAAAACTAAATTGAATTTTAGCTATGTTAATTTCTTGTGTATAATATTATTAAATAAAAAGAAAATCTCTTATTGAATGCACTATAATGAAAATTCAATTTTCTAAAACTACTATTATCGACACTACATTCACATTTTATTTACATTATAAAATTTGTTTCATGGCATTAGTATATCAGAAAATTTACGTTAAAATATACATATTTTACTTAAATGTGAAATCAACGCACTAATTATTAATATATATGAATATATTTTGCAATTATAGGTTTATACATGAAATTCTTTTGAAAAACAATGTCATGAAAGGTCAAAAAAGGCCAAAAAGGCATAAAAAAATTAAAATCAAAAATTGATATTATATTCCTTCCCATACTTGAATATTAATAAATATTATGTTCACTGACGTACAAACTTTAAAAACATATCAATATAAGAGCTATTTTCTCGCAGTAAAACGTATTTTATATGTTGACCTGGATAACCAGCTATCATCGTACCAAATTTCATGAAAATCTATCTAGTTTTCTCTTGATGCGTTTCCAGATAGATAGACAAAATTTAAAAACTATAGATTCAGCCTCTGTATCGATAATAATAACTATTAAATTAGATTCTCCAAAAATATTCAATGTACAGATTTGATTGAGATAGATTGAAATTGATTGAATACAAAATATATTAAAATTGTATCTATTTATCTGAATTATTTAAGGCATGTGATTTCCCAAAGCCACGTTGTACGTTTAATCTTAATTTACCACAAGCTTGATGACGCAGCCGATTGCTTTCTCATTAATAATTTTGTTTTTAATACATTGAGTAAAATTGTTTTGGATGTTTTTTACAATCTTGGTATTATTTTCAGGCACGAGGAAATAATATTCTATTTATAGTTACTCGTGCAAAAGGTTCTTTTTACTCTTTTCTGAATTTAGTTGAACGATATACTACTAATATTGTAAACGTAAAAATTGTGAGTGATGAAAGCTCATATATTAGAAACACGCGTACTATATACATTAATGTACTACGTGGGTGGAGCCGCGAGGAAACGCTAGTAATATTACATTTTGTATAAGTCAAGAAAAATATCTTAGTGATCTAGTGGCTAGCATGTGTAGCTGCAGATCCGGAGGTCGTGGATTCGAGTCCCAGGTCGGACCAAAGTATACTTCACATAATACTTTCTAAGAATTACGCAAATATATGACATTTAAAAAAACATGTTTTCTCTCGAGAGACTTTCCCGCAATTATGATTGCTGTAAAGTATTCGAAACGTCGGCAACCAAAACTAAAAAAAAAAAACCGCGAATGACAGCGAGTGAAATTGGGTCTGCTTTTGTATTTGCGCACACACATTATAAATTTATCAAAATTTCCCTTATAATATCTAGACGGAGCTTTTCTTAATTAACATAAAGCACATAATAAAAATATATTATGGGCTTTCTGAGTAAATTAGGAGCAAGTTAATTTGCTAAATGTGTTTTTTTTTTCTTTTAATTCATTTTCTTATTTTGTGGGTAGGTAGCCTACCCTACCGGCCTAGCCTACCCTACAGCCTACCGTAGGCTGTCTGTAAGAACTATATAATAATGCCCTTGAAACATTTAAACCCTTAGTCTCTCCCGTAACCATGATTACTGTAAAGCATTCGAAACGTCGGGAACCAAAAATCAAAATAAATCCGCGAAAAAGTCCGAAAAAATAGTTTTATTTAAAACTAGCTACTCACGCTGGCTTCGCTCGCGTTTGTCTCTAGGTACGTTTTCACGGTTAGCTATGTTTGGGTATACATAAATAGTAGCTTGCTACTCCTAAGATATTTATTTAAATTATATAGCGATTTACCCTCGTTTCGCTCGGATGCGTACAGCGTACGCGGATTTTGTTCACAATTTTATGGGTTTTAATTTTTTTTCGCGGAACACTGATTCTTTTTCTAAAATATAAGTATCCTAAGTTATTCCTTATAACATCAGCTATCTGCCAGTGAAAGTCCCGTCAAAATTGGTCCAGCCGTTTCAAAGATTAGCCGGAACAAACAGACAGACAGACAAAAATTGTAAAAAATGTTGTTTTGGTATATGTACCGTGTATACATCCATATGCATTTAGTAAAAAGTGGTTATTTTAATATTACAAACAGACACTCCAATTTTATTTATCTGTATAGATGTCAAATATTCGCGTAACTCTAAGAAAGTGTTATTGGTAAATGTAGACAACAATAAAAAGGATACACAAAAATGGCGAACTAAGAACTTTTTTCATTTTACAGTCGATTAAAAATAGCGAGAAATAGTTGCTCGTTATAGCGACTTTGTATAGACTTTTTATGAAGAAAATGTTGATCAATTTTATAGTGCTTACGCTTTTAACGTAAAATTTAATTTCCCCTGCACAGAATCAAAGCATACTTTATGTTTGCAGATTAGCGAGGGTAAGTAAGGGTCGGAAAGAACGTGTTTCAACTTGGTATAACAAAAAACTCAGGCTTCTTTTGTTATATTCTGTACTAGCGACTTACAATCGCTTCGCTCGGGTGCGTCCCTGGGTACGTTTTAATTTTTTGAGCGAAACCTTATTTCTTTTTCTAAAATAAAAGTAGCCTAAATTACTCTTTATAATATCAGCTATCTGCCAGTGAAAGCCCCGTTAAAATTGGTCCAGCCGTTTCGAAGATTAGCCGAAACAAACAGACAGACAGACACAGACAAAAATTAAAAAACAAATGTTTTTCTTAAAGTATCATATGCATTTAGTATGAAGCTGTTATTTTGATATTACAAACAGGAACTTCAATTTTATATATCTTTATAGATGTCACGTTGTTAGTGTTTTTTTTAATATTTACAATGCAAAGCTAATAATACCTGAATTGTCGAAACTAAAATCCAAAACTGTTTCTATTCTTGTTCTTAGATGATATTTCACGAGAAGATACCTTTGGTGAAGTACTCGTAGTTCTAATCAAGGTTGAACTTTGATTGTTTGGGTTCGATGTGATTTCGAGTAGATTTTAATTTATTTTATGTAAACGTTTTAATAATAAAAGGACAATGGGCATTCCGTCCCCAGAGTGTATCAAGTTGAGACATATGTCATTTTGAAGATCAGAAGAATAGCTTCGATTTATTGTATGACACCAACACTGAGACTCGTGCAGGGAAAGAACTATGAATCATTTAATTTTATCAAACCCGTAAAAGTGTAAAACAGTATGACGTATGTACATCAATTTAAAGGTCATAATAATAGCTTTATTTTATTGTATGTCACCAAAAGTGAGACACTTGCATGGAAGAAGTATGAATTATTTTATTTTTTTATGAAGATGAGATTACTTTTAGGATATTCACACTTTTTCATACATTTCCTTTTATTTACAGAAATTGACAAAACACTCAAAGGACTTGATTTTTTTTACTTTGACTGTGACTAGTTTGTATCGTCGTTCCTCATTTATTCATTCAGCTATACTGTACAGGGCTGCAAAAGTCGCAATATGTGCGAAGGTGTGTAAACATAGATGGCATGGTACGTTGTATAAAATAATATGTATGAAAATATTGTACAATCTAAATGATACTGTTTTACACTTTTACGGGTTTGATAAAATTAAACGATTCATAGTTCTTTCCCTGCACGAGTCTCAGTATTGGTGTCATACAATAAATTGAAGCTATTCTTCTGATCTTTAAAATGACATATGTCTCAACTTGATACACTCTGGGGACGGATCCCATACAAAGTTGCCCATTCTCCTTTCGTGATTTTTTATTAATTGAGGAGATATTTTAAATAAAATTTCTTTTTGCATTATTTCGCGGATTTATAATCATTTTTGGTTCCCGACACATATATTAAGGAAATATTTAAATAATAATTCTCATCTATACTAAATATCATTACTGTGAAAGTCTACTAAACTGATTATCTCAAAGGCATTTATTGCAGAATAGCTTATATTTTTATTTTTAAACAACTAAGAACTCCTTTCAAATAATACTATAGTCTAAGTAGTGTATTTTAAATACTCTTTGTAATTGAATTTTAAAAATATTATTATACAGTATTCAGTATCAACAAAAAAATAATAAGCAGCATTTTTTTATAATGTAACGTGTGCAAGTGATTTGAAAACAATTAAACCAGTTTAAAAAAAAATACTAAAAAATAATAAAATAACTGAACAGGGGTTTTATTTCATATAGTTTTTTTTTTTTTTTTTATAGTTGGGGAATGCATTTACGCATACCACCTGTACCCCCAGGTGGTTATGTGGGGCTCACCGACTAGAAGAGCCGGTACTACCCACTAAACACTAACTTTCCCCTCCCCTCCGCCATACTGTGACGCCGCGGGAACGCTTGCGCATAACTTCCGCGACGCCCCGGCGGCAGGCCACCAAACCAGTGAGGCTGCTCCAAAGTCCACTCTGCAAAACAGAGAAGTACCCGGAGCAGCCCCACTAAACCTCACCGCCCACCGAAGTGGGCAACACTACCTCGGCTGCAGAGGACAGGGAGAGCGGCAACGAAACACCGACACGCCTCTTCCCCTGCAGCTCCACCGCGTCCGCCCCCCTCTCATCCGATCGCGGGATCGCCAAAGCAACCCCACAACCAGTGGCCGCAACGCCGTCAGATGCAGCCACGACGAGAGAGAGGCCCCAAACCCTCCGGTTGCGGGACCACAAAAGCGGCCCCGCCCCCGGTAGCCGCAACTCCGGAAGCCGAAGCCTCAACGGAGAGCGGCCCCACCTGGGAGGTGCCTCAACCACGTTCGACGGCCAGAGGCACCCCCATGCTGTTGGTCCACGCCGGATTTCTCCGGAACCACCCGCTGGGTCCAAGCGGGTGGCGTTCCCCTATCCGCCACCTGGGGACGCGCCCGGTAGGAGTCAGCTCTCCCCTGGGTTCATATAGATACCTAATCAGATATTTTCGAAGTCAGTGCTAGCAAAGCAAATCTAATCTATTTCGATACGTTTAAATACATCACTAATTGATGTATAACATTTTAACTATAATTATTAGAGTTGTATAGAATTAGACCTGGCTAAGCCCTGATAATCTATACATATAATAAAATTCTGAGTCGAATATGTACATTGAAGTTTTTTTTTTTGGAAAAATTTATTGAAATAGTCATTATTATACAGAGGCGGAATCTATGGTTTTTAGAATTTTTGTCTGTCTGTCTGTCTGTGACCGCATCACGAGAATCCGCTGGACATTAATGACATTTTGTATGATGATAGCTGATTATCCGGGTCATTATAATATAAGATACTTTTTACTGCGGGAAAATATCTTATCTCTGAAAACCTATATTAAACGTTAAAACGTAACTAGGGACGAACCCTAGCGGAGCAAGGGTAAGTCGCTAGTGAAACTATAAATTAGATCGACTTCATTGCATCCAATAAGCCCCAAACATTGGTTGCGTTTTTAAATAACCAGATCTGTTCATTCATTATAAATTAAAAATAGTATCATTAAATTACCGGTGGTAGGACTCTGTCAAGCCTGAGGAGTCCGACTGGATGGGTACCACCCCCTTATCTATTTCTGCCGCCAAGCAACAATGATTGCATTGTTGCGTTCCGGTTTGAAGGATAAGGTAGCCAGCGTAATTACAGGCAAGGGGCATATCATCTTAGTCCTCACAGTGACAACGCACCTGTGGTTCTGCATTTTTGTTACTTAAAACCTAAGTGCATGAACCGTAGGTGTTATGGGCGACAGGTACTAATTTCCATCTGGTGGTCTGTCTGCTCGTTTGTCAGTGAATCGCATAAAAAAAAAATTGATACAAATTTAATCCGATTGAATCTCATTACGATTAGGAAAGTATTAACAATGCTTTTATACTCGTAGTAATATAATTCTATTTCATTTATGCTAATCAAAGCTATTATGTGTTATTAGTAATTTGTGAAGTGTGAATGAAATAAATAATACTCATTATTTATTTCATTCACACTTCACAAATTAGAAAGGGAAAGAGTAATGAGAAAGTGTTAGTTTTAAAGAAGGACGCAAACTACAAAGACGTAATAAACTATTGAAAAATTAATAAACGTATTAAGATGGTTGTGGTTTTTTTTTTTTTTTTTATGGAACTCAGTGATAAACGAGCAGACAGTCCACCTGATGGAAAGCGATACCTGTCGCCCATAATACCTACGGTTCATGCACTTAAGTTTTATGTAACAAAACTGCAGAACCGCCGGTACGCTATCACTGTGAGGACTAAGATGATATGCCTCTTGCCTGTAATTGCGCTGGCTACCTTATCCTTCAAACCGGAACACAACGATGCAATCATTGTTGCTTGGCGGCGGTATGTTGGTTTTATTGCTATTATTAGAACTGTCTACTAACACTTGTAAATGTTTGCATGCCTTGCAACAGCTCATAATTGCCTTTCGACGTATTTGCTATCACCAGAAATATAATTAATATCTTCATATTATTATATTTATTAATATACAGTGAACTTATAATTAATAACATAGGTTTATATTCAGCCCTTTTTAACGTGCCCTTGCTGGATACGGGTCTCGCTACTGCGAGGGGGATCAGGCCGTAGTCCACCACGCTGACCAAGTGCGGGTTGGTGAACTTCATGTCTGTTGAAAACTTGTTAAATTCTCTCAGACATGCAGATTTCCTCATGATGGTTTCCTTTACCATAAGTCAAGTAGTAATTATGTTACCACTATAAGTCAAGTAGTATTAAATGCAAGACCTGGGATTTGAACTTGCTTCACTTGGTTTCCCAAGCAAGCGTGTTACCACTCGGCTACCACTGCCCAAGTATACTTAATGCGTATATAGTTAGAATAACGCATATAATTATTATAATATAATACAAATATTAATATTACTAATGAAATTCATATAGGTAACATAAATATATTTTGATGATATGACAGCAATTTTAATAATATAATAATATTAGGTAATTAAATTTTAAAGATATTACGTCACTTTTGCCTTCATTAATTTTAAAGTTCAAAATTTTGCTGTGTCTGTGATTGACAGTGGCCTTTATAATTTCATTTAACTGTCAAAACTTTACTGCGAGAATTCTTTCAAACATTTTAAACCTTTTTCAATATAAAAAAATATTTAAATACCTAAAAATTTTAGTTATATAATAATTCAGCCAAGTGCGAGCCGAAAAATTTTGCTAATAAAACCAATATTCAGTGGTCAAAACACCTGAACCATAATTATTGCATAATTTTTCTTAAAACTTGTACTGAAATAACAACAAAATTTGACGCTTGTACTTAGCATTATTACGATAAAGTAAAAACAACAACAACTGTAACAAGTTTCCTGTATCAACTTTCATTAACATGTTATTTAATGCTTTTTTTATTCTATTATATTGGAAAATCAACCATAATAATATTACATAACTAGCGACTTACCCTCACCTCGCTCGGGTGCGTTCATTGCTGCGTTTTCAATAGATACACATAGTTTTTGTGAGTGTAACTTCGGAGATACACATATCACGTACTTTTTCGTGAAATCGTAAATTAGAATTTTTCGTAATTTTTAAAAGTTTTCGATTTTCGCGCTGGAACCCTAAATATTTCCGAAATAAAGCATACTCTATCTGTAGTTTTACAAACTCCTGTATATTTTAGTGAAAGACCCATTACAAACGGTTAAGTCATTCCAAAGATTACCCCATAGAGACAGAAAGACAAGAAATTTAAAAAAAAAGTTGTTTAGGTACTGGTGTCATCATATAAATTTTTCTAAGTACTTGAAAAAACTTAGTTACTTTGCTATCACAGAAAGACACTACAGTTATTTTTATATAGACTAATATATTAGTTAGTACATCCTTATGAGACAAACTTTTACATTTATAGCATTAATACTTGGGTGAGAGAGCTTCGGAATTCTTTTTTGTTATATCATATTTTTTAGATAAAAAAAAATTAAAAACTTGAATAAACACAAAAAAAAAAACAAAAATAAAAACTTTATATTCCGACCGGGACTCGATGCCGGGCCTATGTGTTGTCTAACTTGCGCCTTGACCGCTTGACCATGATGCTTACATCCGAGTGTAAGAAATTATTAATGAAAAAGAAAACCGCATTAAAACTCGAAAACACGCGTTTTCCCAGACATGAGACTAATCTAGATCAGTTTCTCGCCCCCGAAAGCCCCCATATACCAAATTTCAGCGAAATCGTTAGAGCCGTTTCCGAAATCGCTGGTATAAATAAATAAAGAAATAAAGATATAAATATACAAGAATTGCTTGTTTAAATATATAAAAAAAACTATATTAGATAGATAATATTTTCATTATACCATGGCGGGTGACACTTGTCAGTACCATACCAATTGGGAAGTGATAATTTTCAATCAATTTTATCGATAAAGATTTATCAGAGTATAATATCAAAGAAAAAAGAATATTTTAAAATATCATAATACCTTATATAAGAAAAAAAAAACATTTTAAATACCCGTCAAATACACGTAAATATTTCAAATACCCGTCTCCCTCGAGATCCATTATGTAACAAAAAATACAGACAGACAAAATATGGCTGCGTCAGTTACGTAGAACGTTGGTACGTTATTTATTTTGTTGTTGTTATATTGTTATATAAAAACATAAATAAAAAAAATATATAAAAAATACTTGTCGTATACATAAAGAATATACCTATGTTTGTATATCCATCGTACTTTCTTCGATTTACGCGAATATTAGACATTTAAATAAAACCATCTTTTCGGATTTATTTTGATTTTTGTTTCCCGATGTTACGATTGCTTTTTTTGGGTTGTTTGTGGGTAGGCTGCCTGTAACAACTATATAATGCTTTTGAGACATCTAACACCTTAGTCTCTCCCGTGACCTTGATTGCTGTAAAGCAATCGAAACGTCGGGAAACAAAAATCAAAATAAATTCGCAAAAAAATCCGAAAAGATAGTTTTATTTATATATCCATCGTATTAATAACGTCCCATCACTAACACATTCCGTTACATGCATACACAAATCGCATCGTTTTGTTTAAATTTTGAATGTATTTAAAAATAGTTACATATTATAGGTTAAATTTATTATTACAATTATCAATATAATTATGTTATTCTGGTTAGAGCAGAAATATTACGCCATGCTTGTAAATCATAAGAACGATCGTATGTGAAAAGAACGGTATGACTAATGTCACCCGCACCATGCTACAATGAAAACGCTGTAGTCCAATAAATAGATTACTATATATCGATTCAAATTTTAAACAAACAAAACAAACGTATATCTTCCCATTTTCGTACCTCATCAGGTACTCAAATCGGGTACATATATGGTTTATTCGTCATTCTTTTTAAGAAAAAGTTTATTTTCAAAAGAGGTCCTATAAATAAATTGAAAAGGTATCCCTTGGGTGAAAAGTTAATAAATATGTACATTTAAAGAGATTTTGAACTCATTGTATGTTTTTAGGTTAAATCATGATTATATTATTATAATTTGTATGTAATAAATATAACAATTTTTAAAATGTGTGTCAATTGTTTATGGGTTAAAAAAAATATAGCAGTGGGAATATTGGTATATATTATATGTATGTACCATATATGTATATTGTGTGAAGTGTATAATTTTATAATTAATCTGTGCTATTCACATAGGTAGTCTAATATAACAAAATAGTAAAAATATTATCTACTAGCGGCTCACCCTCGATTTGCTCGGGTTCGCCTCTAGAAAAACAAAAACTAATCTATATCATGGGAACCGTACATTTTTCCGGGATAAAAAGTAGCCTATAGTAGTATCTAAAGTATGAGCTATATTATTGTAAAGTTTCATTAAAATGCATTTAGCAGTTTTTACTAGAGAGAGTAACAAACATCCATACATCCAGATATCCATACATCCTCACAAACTTTCACATTCATTATATTAGTAGGATATTATAGTATTTTTAAAAGCTTGAACTTAAAAGCCGAACGCTGAACCTATAGAAATAGTGCGTAAGGGAATATTTTTTTACGTGTAAAGAAAAATCTAGATTAGGAACGCTCAAAGAGAAATATTGTTATCAAACGAAGGGGGAAGATAAACGAGGCAAGATGGAGTTACATCTAAGCCGGTAATTTAGGAGCTTCGTACAATTCATCCTGAAATACGACCGTCGTTATTAGTTTTAATTTCCGCAGATTTTGACCTAATTTTCTTCTCACATAGAGCTATCTGTCTCCACAATTACAGAACACACGTATATAAACAAATATTAGTAGAAATAACACTCTGAATAAAGAAAGAATATTATAATCACTGGTTTCATATAATATATGGGTATTACTTTATTACATTATATTATATTTTAAACGTGAGTAATTTGAGTATATTATGAGTATCATGATGTAATGCATTTATGTAAACCACCTGTATATATACAGATGGTTATGTGGGACTCACCTGCTAGAAAAACTAGTACTACCCATTAAAACCCAACAGAACCTCCCTTTCCTTCTGGAGCGTCGCAGGATCACTTACGCACTCAACCACGACGCTTCGACGGTAGGTCTGCCGAAGCAGACCACCACAGCCATGGGGTTGTTTCAACGGTTCATTCTGCTGTCAGAGAAGTACCAGGGCTGGGTTGCTGTGATTGCTAATGAGCCCCCAACCACTTCCCACCACGACAAGGTACGTGTACCATAAACTAAATGTACGTGTCTTCCTCGCGCTCCGTGGGTTATGTAGCATTTAATAACATTAAAATGATTTGCTTTTAATAAATTATAACGTTAAAAGTAAAATAAAATTTGAATCCATCTACAATATTCATTTTTTGGACGGTATACGTAAGCTTTATTTTTCATAGTTAAGTATTACTACCTATTAAAATAAAAATAAGTTTAGCGGCTGAAATGTTAACATCCTGTATCTCAAAATTTATCGTATCTTCTGTAAAATAATAATTATTAATTATCGTTTATAAAATATATTTTGACTTAGATTTTAACGATAGATTTTAACGTAACGTAAACTTTAAAAGTTTATTGGAAGTTCTATAATATCAATAATCTCCGATTAAAATGGCTGCGACATACGAAAAGACAGACATTATAAGATTTCCATTTAATTTTGTTTGTCAATGAAACCCTTCTTTTTTTAATCTTTATTTTTTAAAGGGTTTGCTAACAAAGTATGGGAATAAATAAAAATAAATAAATATGTTGGGACATAAAACTATTTACCGGGTAAGCTACGAGGCCTGTGTTATGGATACCAGATAGTTGATACACTACACATATATAATTTTAAAAACATACATATTATAAATCTAAACTTCCATGACTGGAGTACAAACATTCGTACTCATCATACAAATTTATGCCCACAGCAAGTAGGGTCACTATAAACTGAGCCAAACGTGTCGTCATAACCTAAAAGTATATTATATATAAGAGAATAAGCTTAAATGAAAGAATTACATAATGATGAAATATAAAAAATATAAATATACCTATTATCTAATTTAAATGTTATAAAACATACACCCTTATTAAATAAATGCTCCTACTGCTGGGAACGGGCTCCCCTTCAGTACGAAGGGAATTAGGTTATAGTCCACCGTGCTGGCCAAGTGCGGGTTGGCGGACTTAACATGTCGTTCGATAACTTGCTAGGTTCTCTCAGACATGCAAGTTTCCTCATGATGTTTTTCTTCCCCGTCACGAGTGGTAATCATGTTGGAAACGGTTCGCAGATGAAAATATCAGAGGTGCGAGACCCGGGATTTGAACCCGCTTCACTTGGTTTCCCAATGCGAGTACGTTACCACTGAGTTATCATAAAAATAAATGCTTATATAAATATATAAATAAAATAATCAATTCCGTTTTATTAATATCATATAAGCGAGTATATTCGTTGGTTTGTTTCACGCAATAATAGTGCAATATGAAGGTTTGACGTAGTTTTTAATCGGTTTGAGCGCACTCGATATACCCTAATTGTGACGGCGGGTCATTGGGATAAAAATAAAATTAAAAACGTTGTGAGTATTATAAATATTATAATCGAATTATTTGAATATAAATTTGAACAAATATCTAAAGGGTAAGACGATGTATGAATTTAAATATTGTGTATTCTTTTAAAAATTCCAATCCAGATCTAAATACATATATAACGTACATATATAATTACGTGTTAAACTATATTTATAAGTTTTGAGTCATACTAATGTTAGATACGTTGAGTGTTTGTGTATGTTTTTTTCATCTTAACGTTGCAACGCCTCCATAATTGTAGTTAAATTCAGAAAGTTATACCTTTGATTAATTTTTTTAATTACACTGAGTGTAATTACAAAATTTATAAATACTGACTTCAAAAAAAAAAACAAGAAATAGTAAAAACTAACAAATTGCTAGTTTTCATTTACTATAGATACCTAATTAGATATTTTTAAAGTCGGTATGCTTTGATTTGTATTGGTAAAAATTATAGTTTCCATTTTATCCTAATAATAAAAAATCCATCATAATAATAAAAAGGCTGCTTTTGACCAATACTAGACATACTCGTAAACTACGAGTAGTCTAGTAGTGCGTAGTTTGACTTACCTATAGGAAGCAATTGAGCTCGATCTTTAGCTCTACGCATCCAACCGCTGCCAATCAAAGATGCATCTACCAGTAAATTTGAAATATTTTTTGAGTAGAATGCCATAAAATATTCAATAATTATAAATAACTATGATACTGTTATATTTTATTATAGATATATACTTGTATGACGTATGTATACTAAAAATATATGTTTGGAGACCTGCTTCTTCAATAAATCATTTAAGCTGGGGAATATGTTTTGTAAATAAATATTCATTCTTATATTTCAAAGGAACAAAAATCCTTTTTTATTTTATTTTTCAACTTATCTAATGACATAGGATACTTTTTGTTTACAAGAGCTCAATCTTACGAAATCACAACGATATTTAAAAAGTTAAAAAACAGCAAATTTATTAAAATATTATTGACTTGCGTAAAACAAAGAAGAAAAACAAAACATCTATCAATTTTTTTGCGGGATAAAAAGCTTATGTGTTGTTCTGATGTATGAGCCATAAGTTTTTGCATAAAAGAATAACAAACATCCAGACATCCATACATCTTTACAAACTTTCCCATTTGTACTATTAGTAGGATGTTAAAAATAAATATATCTATGAATCCTTAACTAAAACCAACCTAACTTCTCTGTCATATAATACAAACGTTAACAAACTTAGCGTGTTAATTAACAGTATACACGATACCTAAAGTTTGATCAAAATGTCTTCAGGATGGTATCATGTCAAGATCTAACTTATAAGAACTTTAGGGTCGAGGGTTGTCAGTGGTGGTTGAAATGTTATATTACAAAAGGCTCACTGCGAAACTATATAATAAGGAAACCATTTTAATCTGAAAATAACTGCTTAACGATTTTAATCCTCTTTGCTTAAGTACTTTTCTATATAATTTTCAACAACTCATTAAACTCAATAAAAAATAAATATTCACAATCCTGTCTCAGATATTTGTTCTGTTAGGACAAAATAAATAAGTCTAAGGTATTCTATAAATTAAAATCTTAACTTATAAGTAATATTTTTGTGAAGGTATTGTAAACAAAAATCGGTCAAGTTCGAGTCGGACTCGCACACGAAGAGTTACGTACCATAATCGTTTTTCTTTTTAAATTACATGGCAGCCTTTTTGAAATTCGCCATCTTAGTTTTTTATTATTACGGAGTCGGAGACATACATACTCGTATGTATAGTCTCTGACTGCGTAATATTATATTACTTTGTGAACTTGTTTTCGTCTATTTAGTTAACTTTTATGGTCTCGGGTTTTTTTTTATCTTTCACCTTCAATAATGAAAAATGTGAACTTGGGCTGTGTATTTAATAATGGTGCGAGAACTTAGAAACTTTTACAATACAAGGGTTATTAGAAAAGTTATCCTGACGTTTTATGTAATGAATTTGATATATAACAATCATATTAATATTATAAAGAGGTAAAGTTTGTAAGTTTTTGAATTTGTTTATAGGAAGTAATCTCAGGAACTACAGAGCCGATTTAGATAAAATTTGGTAAGAAGATAGTTTGAGACCCTGGAAAGGATATAAGATAGTTTTTATCCCGGAAATAATAATTTAAGGGGCTGAAAGTTTGTATGGGGGAACCGTATGAAAACAAACCATATCACAATATGTAGTAAAATATAATAGAATAGAGGAAAACATATATGAATTGAATTTACCTATCTATATAAAACTTACAGTATCAAATTTTAATTGATGACAACAAAGCTCGTCAATAGCAACTAAACAAAGAAAAAACAAAATCGGTTGACAAACAGAGGAGAAAAAGGTTTTGAATTGTTTTACCTTTGCCTATTTATATTACCTATATCGATTTCTCGTTTGTCACTTTAAGTATTTGAGTTTTATTTAAATTCAATTCTTTTTTCTATAGGTACGGTAGATTTACGGTCACGTGGTATGGAAAATGCACAATAGAAATTTATCGGTGGAATAATAATTAAATATTCTTTGGTTTACTATGGAACATAAGTCGCATGGAGGATAAATAGGAATTAATTAGAAAAATATTTTTTTAATAAATTAATAATAAAGTATCTCTATTAATAAAGTCAAGAATAACTTTTAATTGGATTACGACTTTAGTTGAATAAAATAACCAAATATAAACAAGCTTTAAATAATTTCATAGCAACATTAGTTATTTAGAGCCAAGCTTTTGTCAAAGCAACGCTTTGGAAAGCGGATATTGATGAAGTTTGAACAATGGTTGTCCGCCAGCTGACGGTCTGCGATATCTAGGTTAATATTGGATACAATCATATAATCTTTTACTATTAAAACAATTGAAGGTTTGATCATTTTATATTTTATTGTAATTGAGAGCTTCGGTTCATTTGCAATAGCTTTTTTAAAACGTAAAATATAGTTTCTCCATTTTCAACGAATGTTTTCGTATCATAAAAAGTTTTCATATAAATATTGTATTGTACTAATACTTTTTTTTTGTAATTATTTCAACCGTAATAATGTAAAAGTGCATTTAATATTATATATCTTTTTGTGAATATTGACATTAAAATATCTGTGGCTTTTTGTGTGATGTGTTTAATTTTAGAGTATTTATATATAAAAAAGGATATATCTGGGGTAAAAGACAATATTAAGTGCGTTAAAGAAAAGCACAACTTATCAATAATTATGAGTCGTTTTAAAATCATTTTAAGAAGTAATAATATATATAATAATCTATACTCTTATATGACACAAAATGAGATGAGCGACAGATAATTGTCACTAGAAAAGAAGAACGACCCAAATGCACTTTAGTGATTTTAACTACTACACTTGGCTTGACCTGTGTTCGTATATGACTTTTAACTTCATAAAATAATCCTTTAATCTTTATCTAACAAAGCAATTATAAAAAAAAAAACTAAATTCGCTTATTTTTCTACAACCTACGATTTTTAACATTTACGTTTATCCCTTAAACTTAAAACTTCCCTAACTCGGTTAATTTTGACCGGAGGATAAAAAGGTATGAAACTTTTTTTATGTAAAATTATAAGTTCTACATGTTTTTAAAAAACTATTTTGACTAATTTTTACCGATTTCGATTAATTGCGAAAAACACTTTTTACACATTTTTTCAACCCTTGCAAACACGAAAACCTTTATACATTGTTTTTGTATCGTTAAAACTAAATTATATCAAAAATGCAAAGTTGTGTGCCAAAATTTTAATATCAGACCTTATTTGACTGGACTAATAAGTAGATAATAATTGTATTGTAATATTGTAAACTAGCGACTCACCCTCCCATCGCTTAGTTTCGTCCCTAGGTACGTTTTGACGCTTGGTATGGAATAGTTCTTTTTCTTTTTTTTTTTCGTGAATTTTTCCAATGTTTTAGTAGTTACTCTCGGTGAAGACAAATCCAACAAAACAAAGATCATAAAAATCGGTCTAGCAGTTCTCGAGTTATAAGTGTTGTAATAAACCCGACTTAGTTGTATATATATATATATATAGACAAATACTATTTTTAAAAAAGCAATTGTTGAGTTCCTCGCCGGCTCTTCTTAGCAGATCTGCTTTACGAACCGGCAGTGACTTTTTCACAAGCCATAATAATATTTTATTTTAATTTTAAAATTTGTAAATACTGACGATTCAAAATTGCTAGTAAAATTATAACTATTTGAGTAAAGTTTATTTTGATTTCATTACATTTAAAATTACAGCTTAAAAGATTAACTGCCCGACAATCATATGTAAAGGAAACGATAAGACATTTTTTTAAAAGTGTTTCAACAAAAGCTATTTTCTAATCCCACAAGAAAGTGAGCGAATTCTTACATCAATTCTCAAAGAGATTTCTTAAAGAGATTTGTTTTGTAATATGGATGTCTTAAGTTAACTAAACAATGATGTGTAATGAATATTTTTTGTAAAGATAAGTCTTTTTAAAATTGTTAAAATAGAATAAGTTAAAACATTTCAAAGAAAAATAACATTACGCCTATGTAAATAGTTTGTACTAAGAAAATTACAGCTAATATACTTATTTGCTTTTTTATTTTTACCGAACATGTTTTCAATTTGCAACATTAATTTGTTACTTTGTTACGAACCAAATCGAATAAAAATATACTTTATTCAAAAACACTTTAACAAACACTTTTGTATCGTTAATTTTTACATTCTTCATTTGAAATAGAAATTTTAAATTCTAAGACGCTATCACCTTGGCTTGGATATCAGTTCTGCTGAGAAAAGGAAAAGTGAATTTTAAAAGAGAAACTTAACAATCGCTCTTTAAAAAATAATTTTTGCTTACAAAACTGAAATACATGAATATCGTTTAGATTTGGTTCTGGTTATCGTTAATTAGATGATAATCGTTTATTAGATTTAGATTGATGTAAATAATTGTACAATGCACATATTTTTTATAATATTAAATCATCTATTCTTGTAAAATGTATGTATATATCTATTTTGTGTAACTCGGAAACGGCTCCAACATTTTGGATCAAATTTTGTATTTAGATATTTTTTTGATTTTCTATTCATCTAGTGTCTTTCCTGAAAAAAAACGATGTTTTTATATCTTCCCGAAAAAACATTCTAAAGTAAATAGAGTACCGTTGCTGTGTAAAATATGGACAAATAAACAAACACATTAATTAATTAATATTATAGCTTTACCAATAAAATTATTACCTTAATAACGTTAATTAGTAAAATAAATATTATATAATTATTTTAAATAATGAGTTATTATACTAAACAATTAATAGCAAATTAATTATTAAGACTCAAGCAATTTTAGAGGAAGCCGTAATAAATTGATTTTTATGTGTTTAAGCGAAATAGCGTCAAATATTTACTGTTTGACTGCCATAATTTAACTCTGTTGGCCTCAAACTGGTGAATGTTTTGTTCAAATTATACAATATACACTATACAGGTGTACAAATTTTCAGGCACGGCTCCTCGCGTGTTGCGACTTTGAAAAATAACCTAAGTCAATAATGCGAATCAAATACTTACAAGTGGCAGTATCATTAAAATCTGTTCAATCTTTTATGTCCTCTAAATTTCCATTAAAATCCTCGATAAAGGTTTTATCTTCTTTTAGAATCCTCTATCTGAGTATAACACTCATTGCGGTTAGGTTGTTTCAAATATTAATCAAATTTAATTTAAAGCTCAAATTCATGATTATCTTTTTCTACGTGACATTGGTGAAGTAATCTGTGCTTAGCTGGAACGTTTTGAAGCCATTAATAAAATAATTGAATTGAATGTATATCTGTAGGATTAAATTCGTTTGAATGTGTCAGAGTACCAAAGTTATAGCTTAAAGAGTTACTGAGGTAAATTTTTGGCAGCGAAAAAACTTCATAATATATCTATACCTATAATAAAATAATGTATAGGTTGAATACCTGTACATAGAAAAAAATGCTAAAAACCGAGTCAGGTGGACGTAAAAAGAGAAATAGAACAAATCCAGAATTTTTAAATTTTGAATAAAAGTATCTATTCGAATTTTTTCGCGGATTTATTTAGATTTTTGGTTCCCAAGTTTCGATTGCTTTACAGCAATCATGATCACGACAGAAACAACCTTCCCACAAAATAACAAAATAAATTCAAAACACTTGAAAATTGGCACCAAGATATCTTACAATATTTGTTAATTTTAATTTTAAACATTTTTATAATTTGAAATATTAATTAATATTTGAATATGAAATATTATTTATATAATTTTGGCTGTTATTATTATAACTATTGCAATTTTATTAAATCTTTATTGATTAGTAATCTATATTTAGTGTTGCCATTATTATATTTATAACTATAAAGAAAAATAAAATATTAATATAATTATAAAATAACTTTAAAAAACTTATCGCCTCTATAAAATCATTATAATTAAAAAGATTATAAGAGATAAGAAACGCTTGACGGTAATGAACACCCGACTGTGCAAAAAGCAAAATGGAAAAATGTATTTTAAAAAAATAGACAAAGAACAAAAATAATCCTACGACGCAAGACGAATATATAAAGACGTACATCATCAAAATCAGTTAAGCAGTTTAGTAATTACGAGGTAACTAGGGATCAACAAACACATAAACCTCCTTAGGATGCCATCGGGTAAAATGAAGGATAGAGGGATATGCAGACGTCTGATCCTTCAGTTAAAACTAATATAAAACTCAAAAATATCAGTCTAGACATTATGAATTATTCAAATTTTAATTTTATTTTAAAATATAGATAAAATAAATAAATTTAGTTTATTATTCTGCTGAAATTCAAGTTCACAGATCGTAATGGATGTGGGATAATAATTTTAATAATTTAATAAAGACGGGTATACCTAAATTAGGACGTTATTGGATTTAACCTAATATTCTCTCTCAACTTTGAGTAATATAATATAAAGTAGTAATATTATAAAGTGGTTCGTCAGCGTGTCGCGTAGTATAAGATAAAATAAATAAATAAATATGTTGGGACTTTAACACACATCACCACCTAGTTCCATGGTAAGCTACACATATATAACTTTAAATACATACATATTATAAATATAAACACCCATGACTGGAGTACAAACATTCGTGCTCGTCATACAAATGAATGCCCCCAGCGGGACTCGAACCCGCGACCGCTGGCACAGTAAGTAGTGTCACTACAATCTGGGCCAAACGTACCGTCACTATTATATATTTATAGTTCATTCGTGAAATGGCATATTATACTTATTATAAAATAAAGTCCCCCGCCACGTCAGTCTGTTTAAAAGCGATAAACTTAAAAACTATAAAACACATTCATACAGTTTTCCCTAATGGACAGACTGATTTCAATGAACAAAAAAAATTTGCGAAAAGCGAGGCTGCTATGAACTATACTAATAACTATTCTTCTCCATACATTAAGTCGAGATTGTCGAAGAGTTTCAGTTTCTCTGAATAAGAAAGCCAAAGATGGACATTTAATTGAAAAATTAGGGTAATCTAATAGGCCTCTTAAAGGAGAGTAACAATGAAATCGGTTGAATTGTATTCGGAGAGTCATAATAACGGTTTGCTATAATGACAAGTGTTGTTCGCCAGCTTCACCTAAGCTATCTCGCGGCGCGATTCATAAGTGATACATGAATTAAGATTAAAATTAAGTTTATACTACATTTCTCAGAGATGCGATATTTTCCTGCAGTAAGAAGTATCCTATATGTTGACCCAGATAACCAGCTATCATCAAACCAAATTTCATCAAAATCTATAGAGTAGTTTTCTCATGATGCGGTAACAAACAGACAGACAGACAAAAATTCTAAAATCTATAGATTCGGTATCTGTATCGATAGTAATTAATATTTTAATAAGATTTTCCAAAAAAATACTTAATGTACAGATTCGGTTCAGTTAGAATTTTATTATATGTACAGATTTTGTATTCTATATCATGTATATGGATATAGTATGTCAGAACCTTGGACATAGTAGATTGGACCAGACAATCTAATATAACTGAAAATGTTTTGAAAAACTCCCACAACAGACTTCACTTTAAAAATGCAATGAGTTTAAAAATATTAAGATCTTTTGCTTGCTTTTCTTGCAAAATGAAACAACCGTCGCTTTTTCACGGCGGTCTATGTTTGTAATTATCTTACCTCAACGTAATTATTATGAGGCGAGGCTCCTCTGGAAGCGTAAAAGAATAACAAAATTGAATAATATGCCTCTATAAAAACTGAATAGAATTAGCAATTTATAGAAATTTGAATTATTATCTATAATTGTGCCTTATTATGGCCTCGAATCTTTTTGGATTTTTTCGTGGATCTATTTTGCTTTTTTGTTCCGATAACATTTATCATGTTCAAATATATTCATTAAATATTTTGTTTTAAAAATTTAGACGTTTAAATAAAAAAAGGAAGCATTTAAAGCTTAAGACGATTTTGTAATGTAATAAATTAACTTATGAATATGCATTTGAAGGCGAACAACTTTTGTAAACTCTATAGAAAATCAAAATGAAGTATTTTCACTAGTAGTAAAAAAAAAGTATGAGAATAAAATCAGATCTAAGACAGTAGCTTTGGTCTGTAATAGTGCTAAAAATTTGTCTTTAGACTAAATTATGAAAAAAGTAAAAAATAAACACAAAACATTTACGGAATTAAAGAGGAATTTAAGACATTAGTTTAAACTTTAAAGAGCAATGCCAAGTTATCACCTACTAGCGACTCACCCTCGTGTCGCTCGGGTTCGTCCCTAGGTACGTTTTAACGGTTAGTGTGGAATAGATATTCGATCGCTTGCTCTATAAACACTAGTCAAATATTACATTTTCCTCAAATTTTCTATAAAGATTGCGGTATAATTTCGACCACTGGGCAAGCTTTAGTGTAAAATAAATCATATATTAAATAAAAATAAAAAGCAGTCATGAGGATTGCCAATAGAAGTGAAAACTTAAAACTATAAACAAACAGTTGCTATTTTAGATATTTAAATGATTTGTTTGATCTTAAATTAAAATTTGTAAATTAAAACTGTTTACATTTTCCGTTTTTGACATCTATCACAATTTACATGAATTTACTCCCTAAAAACTCAGCATTATCACTTTTTTCACTCAGTTAAAACTAAGATAACTTCGAATATCTTATTACTTAAATTGAGTTCTTTATAATATAACATACCATGTATTTTATTCCGCTTCCACTGCGAGCTTAACACAGGTTCCTTTGTGTATTCTATGCGTACTTCAGTAAAGATATGTTGCAACTTGCAAAGGATTCAAATACTTTGTTACGTAAGCTCTGCCTCGTTATAGCATCTGCAAAGCTTTAAGCGTAAAGATCGTAGATCAGATATGCGCTTAGATACTCTTAAGCTGCACAAGCTATTTCCGGTAATTATGTCTCTATTTTAGCAATTTATTTATCTTATTATATTATAATTTACATATATGATGGAGGAAGACTTAGCTACCTTTTTCTACTATAAAACCTTATTATTGTTTAAAGTCACAGTGTTATTTAGTTTACTTTTTATTACGAATTAATTTGAATATCAAGCTGAGGCTACGTCTCGGGATCGAGACGCCATCATGACATTCGTTGGAAATACGTGGCTTAGTAACGTTGGTTGATCATGTTGAATTATAAAGAGTTATGTTTTTATATTGTAGTTCAAAATAGATCATCGATATCCCAGAACCCACCGCTCCATTAAATTATTAGAATTGCCATTTCAAGTTTATAACATTGTGATTTCACTGACTTAATTGTACTGGTCAATAAATAATTTATTATTTGAGCCCTGATAACGCCCACAAGATTAGTAACCACTAAAGATGATACTCGAAGAACATGGATAACACGATGTATACCTATGTATATGTTAGGTGCATACTATAAAGAGCAAAATTTTATTTTATTTCCAGCTCTATGTTATATGGTAAAATATTATCTACACTAAATAGTCAAACTCATCATCTTCTTAACTACACAAAATAACATAAAATTTGATTAAATTTATTTAATTATATGGATTAATACTGATATCGACGTTATACACAACTGGTGGTCACTGAAAGTCAGCTGTGGCACTAAAATCTCTCTACAATTTGAGTTACCATCCGTTTTGCAGCATTAATTAACTCTATTGTAATGTTTAATTTTCATAATTCTGCTGTAATGTAACCATATTATTATATCAGAGGTGCGAGACCCGGGCTTAGAAACCGCATCACTTGGTTTTCCAAGTGAGTGCGTTACTACTAGACTACTACTGTCTAAAAATATTTCCCATAATTGATTATAGATTATATTTATTATAGAATATTTTAATGATTGATTCCAATTAGCTGAGCAATATAGCCTTATATTATAAGCTTGATCTATCCAACTTGTCGTGTCTTTCATTATAAATTCAAATCAAAATAGCACAACAATATTCAGATCGATTAATAAATTTCTCTTTAATTGACTTGTGACGCTTTTATCTATACTAATATTATAAAGAGGTAAAGTTTGTGAGATAGTTTGAGACCCTGGAAAGGACATAGGATACTTTTTATACCCGAAATCATCCCTTAAGGGGGTGAAAATGGGGATTAAAGTTTGTATTGGGAAGCAAGCTAGGGACGAACCTGAGCGAAGTGAGGGTGAGTCGCTTGTTGAAAATATAGGAAATGGAAAGTTATCGAATCTATATTTATTTATATACAACTGTATTTTCAATTATTGGGTACATTAATAATTATGACTTTATTAGTACAACTAAATCTATACTAAAACTATAATAATATTATAAAGAGAAAAGGATTTTTGTTTATTTATTTGTTTATTTGTACCGAATACTAAGCTCCGAAACTCCTGAACCGATTTAGATGAAATTTGGTAAGAAGATACTATGATTTGAGTTTTTATCCCGAAAACCATACTTTAAAGAGGTAAAAAGGGGAAAAGAGTTTTTTTGGTGAAGTAATCTAGTGACGAATCCGAGCGAAGCGAGGGTGAGTCGCTAGTGTTATTATAAACTTTTTTCCGATAGGTCCACTCGGGTGAAGGAAAATTTGTAAAAATTATATTGTATTAATATTTGTATCTTCCTTCTTTCTTTTTCATTCATATTCATTGAGCCAATATAATGTGAAGAGATATCAAACACACTCATTAACAAACTATTTATAGTATTAGGGATGCTTAAACTGATCAATCTATGAAATTGTGTATTTATTGATTTCTAGTGGGAATTTTTAACTTATATGTGGGGGTACAACTCGCATTTATCCCGAGATAAATTATAGAGAGACCTTTAGTAAGCCATCGAACATAAGTGTTAAAATATTCTTATATCAATTACAGTTCTGCTATTTTTATTTGATGACACGTTTCCCTCAGTTTGTAATGATCTTACTTGCTATGCCAGCGGTCGCGGATTCGAGTCCCGCAAGGGGCATTCATTTGTGAGATTAGCACGAATGTTTGTACTCCAGTCATGGGTGCTTATATTTATAATACGTATGTATTTAAAGTTATAATATAACATTATGTGTAGTATATCAACTATCTGGTATCTACATATAATACAAGTCTCGTTGCTCACCAGGAATTAGATAGTGCTGTGTGTTAATGTCTCAACACATTTATTATTTATTTTTGTGAAATATAAGATCAAAATTTCAAATCTAAATATAGAAAATTCAAACTTTTGATTTCATAAAAAGTTCATACGTATACAAAGTAGAAATAGATAGAGAAGCCAATTAAATTAGTTCCTAAAGTGAAAACCCATCTTAGGAACACTCTCGTTCAATTTATTTCAATGGGGAGACTAGTGTAGAGACTGACATTTATGGTAACCGTTCATCAAACACGAAACGCTGCAATAGTATATTGGACTTGGTGTCAACGGATTCGCTTACATGAAATATGATATGAAATGATATATAGTAAGCTTTATTAATGCGAAGTTTGTATAAATGAAATATAGAACAGATCAATGACCAGTAGAGTGACATCTCTAACTGTAATAATGACTCTGTATGTTATAAAAAGACATCTGAAATAAAATAATCTGTTCGGATTTTTCGCGGATTTATTTTGATTTTTGGTTCCTGATGTTTCGAATGCTTTACAGCAATCATGCTTACGGGAGAGATGAATGGGGATGTGAATCGTAAATGAAAAAAAATCAACGAAAAAATCCGAAAAGATAGTTTTATTTAAAACTAGCTACCTAGTTGCGTTTTAACGTTTAACTAAAATATGAGTTATTTTCCCGCAGTAAAAAGTATCCTATATGTTGACCCGGATAACCAGCTATCATCATACCAAATTTTATCAAAATCTGTCCAGTAGTTTTCCCGTGATGCGGTACAGACAGACAGAGAGATAGACAGACAGACAAAAATACTAAAAACTATAGAATTGGCTTTTGAATCGATAACAAAGTCTATTTAAATAAGATTTTCCAAAAAATATTTAATGTACTGAATTGGCTTAGTTACAATTTTATTATATGTATAGATGTCAAATATTCACGTAAATCTAATGTATTAAGAAGGGACGTAAAAGCTATGATGCTGTTTTCGTGATGCTTTTATAACACAACAAATGACTGATATGTATTTTGTTTTTAATTCGACCCGTAGTCGTTGAATTAATGAGTTTAGTTTAGAAATTACATACTCACAAACTGTATTTAAAAAGCATCGGCTTTATTAAGTAAAAGTCACTTCTTCGAGCTGTAAGAGGAAATAACTAACTGTATTTGAGTGAAATTCGTAATGAGGAAAGTTAACAGTGCACGAGCGGAGTTGCGGGCAAAAACTAGTAAGTTCAAGAACAAAAACAAAAGAAACTTCAGTTAAAGCTTAAGTGAGAAAATAGGTTATGTTGTTATTTCATTTTAATGGGTTTTTTTTGTACATGTTTGGTGGTTGTTATTGGTAATAAATCTATATCTATACCAATACTATAAAGAGGTAAAGTTTGTGAGTTTGTGAGTACTGAACCGATTTAGATGAAATTTGGTAAAAAGATAGTTTGAGATCCTGGAAAGGATATATGATACTTTTTATTCCGTAAATCGTCTCTTGAGGGGGTGAAAATGGGGACGTAATTTTGTATGGGGAATCAACCTAGGGACAAACCCGAGCGAAGCGAGGTTGAGTCGCTAGTCTATACAGATAAATAAAATTGAAGCGTCTGCTTGTAATGTCAAAATAACAGCTTTTTACTAAATGCATTTGAAATTATATACGGTACTTATAAGAAAACACAACATTATTTTTTTTGTATGTCTGTCTGTCTGTTTGTTCCAGTTAATCTCCGAAACGGCTAGACTAATTTTAACCGGACTTTTACTGCGGATAGCTGATGCTATAAGGAGTAACTTAGGCTACTTTTGTTTTAGAAAAAGAATTAGGATTCCGCTCAAAGCATTGAAACGTGTCTAGGGACGCACCAGAGCGGAGCGAGGGTGAGTCGCTAGTTAATAATATAAGGTAATAATTAAACAACTTCTTAAAAGGTGGAGGTTCTATGTTCGTCTGTATGTATTTTGTTAGGCATATATTGACCGAAGAGTGACATGTGAGTTCTGACTCTGATAATAATTTCAAGTGCAAGAGATGCCTATGGAATATAATTACCATATAAATATATAACATGTCAAAATAAATTAATATTCGAAATAGTTGAAGGGTACATATAATTTTATCGTATGAGTTAGAAAATAAATCGTGGTTGAGAAAAGATTCCGCTTTTTCATGTCGGCCATTTATCACTCTTGTCGGAAAAATTGCGGGGGTCTTAAGGCTGATGAAAATAATGTGAAAACGAACAACGTTACGTTTGATTTATATTTGTGAATTAAAATTCCCGTTCTTATTGAATAATGAAATGGAGACTTTATAATGAAATTAATCTGTTAAGTTTTTTTTTTTATTTCCTCGTATTTAATAAACATATCCAGTGTGTATGTTACAGTAAAAGTTAGAACTAGGTTAAGCCCTACGATTTTCCTGTAAAACCTTTGTTGCTGTAACTCTTAACGGTTAAAGTCTTAATTATTCTGTGACCATGCTTAATTTCGAACTTTTACCTTTTACCCATTAGTAAAAGTACAATAAACCATCTCTTTTCACAATAACCTAACATTTACCAACATTTTTTTGGTAAATCTGAAGATCCTTAAGTAATGCCTTATATACATGTATATTTGCAGTAATACTTACGTAAGAGAATTTTTTTCCCTTTCGTAAAATAACAAAAAAACTATAGCTATAGTTTATATTGCTACAATTTTACCGAAGTTCTAAACAAAAGATACTTATATTACACTTTTATATCTACGTTTAAAAGTAAACTATGACTTACGAGTACTAGAATAACATGCACCATTGGGTCATATAGTGTGACTGTGTTAAGAGCGTCTAGCTTATTACTGTTAGTTAAATTTTTTAGCTTAAATTACAAAAGAGAAGGAATAGTCAGAGAAGTTTCTACATTTTATGATTTATTTCATTTAAGTTATAATATTGAAATGAGACCATCATTTAAAATACAGTAAATATACAGGTAGTTCAGTGGTACCGCGCTTGCTTGGGAAACCAAGTGAATCAGGTTCAAATCTCAGGTCTCGTACCGCTGAAATTTTTATATGCGAACAATTTCAACATAATTACCATTTATCTGACGGTAAAGGAAAACATCATGAGGAAAGCTGAATGTCTGAGAGAACCTAGCAAGTTTTCGAAAGACATGTGAAGTCCGCCAACCCACAGTTGCATGCAAGCATGATGAATTATGATTGGCTGTATCCTCTCGCAATGAGAGAAAGCTCGTGTCCAGTAGTAGGAGATTAAAAAATGTTGAACACAAAGAAAAAACTTCCAATCTAGCATTTAAATGTACGAGTATATGGAATATTACGTTAAAATTTCAATGAAAGTGAACCTTTATGTAAATTTGTATAATTAACGAAACAATTAATATACACACAATAAATAATTACTGCACAAAACATGGCAAGTTTCTGAATAGTAATACTTACTTAAGTTTTAAATACAAGACTTTCTTTCTCTCCTTTACATTTAACTATGAATAAATTGAAGTTTTATTTAACTTCATTATAACGTTTTCATTTAACAACTTGGACCACTCTTCATACAACGAGTACAGAGGCAAGCGGGCGTCGAAAAGCCTTCTCCATAATGCATTGTGCGATCTTTGAGCTCTGGATTATAGGACGGGGTTATTTAGAATTTTCCGTCATTTTCACATTTACTCGCTCTTTCAGACGCTTTACCCTATTTTAAGTCTGACTTGTATTTATTTTCTTCACTATTTTATAGACCACATGTACATGTTAAATTAATAAAGCATTTATGAAGTACTAGTGATTTACTCTTGCTTTATTCTGGTGAGTCCATTGGTGGCTTTTGTGACTTTATAATAAATGCCGACTTTTCTTGATGTTGATCAAGTAATATGTATAAATTCGTTTTATGGAAAATGGTCAACGCCACCTTTTGGCAAATTTTAGAACTAACTGTAGCCTCCCTGATAGCCCAGTTCATAGTCTGTCTGTGCACAAAATTTCATGCACACGCACGCACGCGCGCACGTGTTTGCTAATTCTACCTATTTTACGAAGGAAAATCTTTACATGATATTATCAATCCAGGAGAGGATGGATGAATGGTTAGATTTGGATGAAGTTTGGCATAGAGATAGATTATAGTCTGGAATAGCACAAAATTTACATTTTATCCCGGAAAAATGTACGGTTCCCGCGGGATAGATTTATTTTTGTCTAGGGATGAACCCAAAGCAAAGCAAGAATAAATCGCTATTTAACCATACGGGTGTTAATAATAGTCTCTACATCCAACAGCCAATGTCTTAATACTGCGGGAAGCGAAGGACGGAATGAGGTCGATATGAACCCGAAGTCGATATATACCTTGCATTTTATGTTAACTTTGTAACTAAATAGAGCTCTCTTCCAGAAAATGTCTTCAGATAGATACAAAAAAATAATTTATCTCAGTAATTTTATGAAAAGAACATAATTTTTTTTTTAGGTGCTAATTTACAATTATACGTAATACTTCAGTAAATTTTGTGGGTAAATTACCTTGTAGTAGGATCCTGATAAGATAATCAGATTAACTTTAGGAATACAAATAAGGAATTGTTGAATTACATGTCATGATCGCAATCTTGAAAGACCTAAGACCGAATCTATAGCGGCTTGCCTTATTTAGTACTTACTTTTTTCTAACAATATTTAAACGACAATAAAAACAATTTATGGTATTTTTTTTAAGTTTATATGATGGACTACTTACTACACATAACACAAATGAAATATTCTAAAAAAATTATACAAATCAGTTCACAGTTAACATATGACATAAAAAGAAAAAATATATAGGGCAGTGGTAGCCCAGTGGTGACGCGCTCGCTTGGGAAACCGAGTGAAATGGGTTCAAACCACGGGTCTCGCACCTCTGATATTTTCATGTGCGAATCACTTCCAACATGATTAGCACTTGTCTTACGGTGAAGGAAAACATCGTGAGAAAACCTTCATGTCTGAGAGAACCTAGCAAGTTTTTGAAAGACATGTGAAATCTACTAACCTGCACTTGGCTAGCATAGTGGACTATTTCCTGATCCCTCTCGTATTGAACATTCATAAAAAGTATAAAAAATATGCGAATGGTTATCCTTTTTTTGAAGTAAGTCAAATATCATGTCTCAAAGAAAGAAAGTCACTAGAAATTAATAAGATTGAGATTAAGTAACAAACTATAGTTTTGTATAGCATCTTTGGTTCCATTATGATTTTTAAGATTTTTTAATTCACACCACATATTTATTTGCTTGGTAGGTTGTTTCCGCATACAAACTTTCATCCCCATTTTCACCCCCTTAAGGAATGTTTTTCGATATAAAAACTACCCTAGGTCTTTTCTAGGGTCTCAAACTATTCTTGTACCAAATTTCATCTAAATAGGTTCAGTAGTTTCGGAGCTTATTTGGTACAAACAAAAAATCTTTCCTCTTCATAATATAAGTAAAGATTTCGTTTCAAATACAGTGCAATAATCTTTCTAATAATGATGATGATATATTTTAAATAATAATAAAATCCTTAAATTCTCCTCTCTATCTCTATTGTAATAACTTCTTTTACATTATAAAAATAATTAGTAAAAAGAATCACTTTGTTGTCTATAATAATAATAATATACATATGTGTGCTTGATTGATAATAATAATATAAAGAAACTTTCAACTACATAAATCAAAATATTTATTTGGTTGTTAGTTCGGTCGTTCATTTGTTCGTTCTTTCGTTTATTTATTTAATTATTAGGGAAACATACAAAGAGATGGTACTTATAAGATACTAATATAAAAAAATACATACATCTGCTAAGTTTCCACTGATAATAATAATTACATAAATACTAAAACTATTCACTTTGAAACATTTATTTCTAATTCATGTTGTTAGTTCACTAAATATACTTTACTTACTTATATTTTATGAATAGGATAATAACGAAAAGGGGACTTATGTATTTGAGCTTTTTCTTTTATTTTGGCCGATGTGGCCACGAGTTGAATGGACTGTGCTTTTTAACCGAAACTTCACAAGCTTTTTAACGTTAAAACTTTTAGTGTCACATGCTTCTGTTACAAGGTAAAAGAAATTTTTACGTTTCAAAAATCTTACACGATACCTTATATCCATAGCTAGCTAATAGCTATGTAGAAAATGTTACTTTTTTCTTTATTTCCTACCAATATTGAGTCAAAGTTGCTGTGCCAGCGGTCACGGGTTCAAGTTCCGCTATAAATATTTAAATAAACATAGTTTCATCACATACAATATAATCAATCATTGGTAGCTTGAGTTTAGACAGAAGAATTATCTATCTAATGAATCACGACACTGATCAAATCCAATAACTAAATATACCTACTATGGGAATTTCTCGTAATACCGGTATGAAAAGTATATTAAAATCCAGAACTATGGAATTAACATTCGTTTAACAGTTATTGTGTGACTGAACAATAGACTTTCAAAGATTATATTTTACATGGGTAAAGATAGATATAGATCTATACTAATATTATAAAGCTGAAGAGTTTGTTTGTTTGTTTGTTTGGTTGAACGCGCTAATCTCAGGAAATATTAATCCGATTTGAAAAATTCTTTTTGCATTAGATAGCCCGTTAACTGAGGAAGGCTATAGGCTATATATCATCCCGGAAAAATGCACGGTTCCGAACCCGAAGACGAACCCGAAGCGAAGCAAGGGTGAGTCGCTAGTTTATAAATACGAGCAGATTTATCTAAATATGAATTCTCATACTACACCAATAAAGGTACGCTTGGATTTCCCCTAATAAAAAATTAAACTGTACGAATAGGCCAATTTGTTCAAAATTACACATTCCTTTCAAATAACTCAGGATAACGCGAAATATTAGGTTTTTATATTGCATTTTAACAAAATGTACTGTAAAAATAATATCGTATTATGAATGTGTTTATATCTGTATCATGCGGGTTATATATTCGATTTCTGGTATGGAACAAATTTAATAAATACCATAAAAAAAAAATCATTTAATTGAATTGAATTTAATTGAATGTATATTTTAAAAATATTTTACTAAGCAACTTATCACTATATTGCTAAGTAAGCATTTTAGTGTGAATTTTACGTCCCAAAATACTGTGATCGGATTTGGGAAGTCAGTGTTTTACACTGGGAAAGCACGTTAAGCTGTTGGTCCTGCGTCTTATTTCATACTGGTCATGTTAAGTTGTGAAATGGAGCGTGCACTTGTATTCACGCATATACTCGTATTTGTGTACTGTATTATGGTCTAGATGGCATAACCAAAAACTTTGGGAGGGCATTATATGTTTAAGTATAATGTTCATATTTTATTTTTGGATCTCATTTGCTGTAAAGCATTCGAAACGTGGGGAACTAAAAATCAAAATAAATACGCATAAAATCCGAAAATACAAAAGTATAACCTTAACTGTTGAATATCACAACAGAGGGTAGAATGCCAAACCTAAATCAAAATTTAGAATTTCGAAAAAAACGAATACATACATATATTTGTTGTGCTCGCGTTTTGAATTTGTTCGCGTTAAGAATAACAGAGTTTTATACAATCTTTTACCCCCTATTTTACCCTTAGGGATAGAATTTAGGAAAATGCTTTCTTATCGGATATCTACGTCATATAAAGAACACACTCTCCAAGTTATAGGTCTCTACGATCAGCGGTTTAGGCTGTGCATTTCTCCATCATTCATTCAAGCCAAAGCATTTTGTATGTATAGATAAGTAAATTAGTGTGTTAACCCTTTAATTGTCACATTTGTTAAATAAACTAACTAAATACCAAATGAAATTGTAGTAAATACGATTAAAACGTTCTAAATAGGTTTAATTAGGATTGGGGTTATAACGAGCTGGGCGTATAGACTTAGATGGTTAAGTACTCAAACTGTACTTGAACTTCAAAAGCCATCTGGCCTAGTAGTCTAACTGCTAGGGTTGATGACAGATATGATTACTGCGCTATTATTTGTGCCAATACTAATAGTACTAACATTGTAGTACTATTGACAATGGTTTGTGTTAGTTTGTTCTTCTTGCAAATTGCATTGGAGAATGAAAACCAGTTTGTAGAGTGAAGAGTGACTTAGCTTTAATCTTCATAATACATATTATGTTAATTGGAATATATGAGATATGTAAAAATAATAGTGTAAAAAAAGGAATGCAATTGAATAATTTTGAATTATCATTAAGGAAATTTCCATACGATAGTACTTCATTTGCAAATGAATCACACTCGTTGATAAATGGTAAATTAATACATACCCTATTTTGTAATCATAAGTTGTTGTTGTTGTTCAAAAAGTTGGTATTTCTACGGTTGTGTCACAATATATACCTACTGTGTAAATACTCGCAACTTACTTATTCGCAAAAATTTAAATAGTTATGTAAAAAACAGTGACACATAATAAACACTAGGAATAGAAATAAGCTTGTTACACTCAGATTTCGAGTCGTGAATAAAACCTTCACGGGCCTGAGTATACGCATATATGATAAGATTTCACAAAATGTCCTAGATTAACCTATTCAAAAATTTTAAGATAAAATTAAAAATATTTTATTGAGCAAAGCGCATTACACTTTCTTGTTGATGAAAATGTGTGGAATTGAGTAATATTAACTCATATGCGGGCTATCTACAATATTGTTATGTAGATAAAATAAATGTAACTTCGATATTTAAAAGAGCAACTGTTGAGTTTCTTGCTGGCTCTTCTCAGCAGAACTGCTTTCCGAGCCGGTGGTAGCTTCCTCACGGACAGACTACACTGACGCTTGTAATAAATCTAATTGAATAAAATTTATTTCATTTCATTTCGTTGAAAAAATATTTTTATAATACATAAAAATATTTATTATATTTTCCTTTTATTTCTTATCTATAAACAAATACTATAGCCCAGACATAGATTGTAGACTATAATAATATTATTTTTTATTTGTTCCTTTTTTGTTTATTTATTTGCGTTTGAGTTTTATGAAGCCTGAACAAATATTAAAAAAAAATCTTACAATATTAAATTTTATAACAAAACTCATGTAATATCAAGTTATAATTAAATTATGTATATAAATATACTTTTATATAGTCTGGTTGGTAGACGATATCCTACTACCTGTTACGTTTGATCGAAAAAAAAAACAATATAACTAATTCTAATTCCTGATCTATTCACAAAAAAGATTTCATTAAAACCGGCTAAGCCATTTAGAAGAAGAATTACGAAATGATGCATCAAAATTTAAATATAAAGATAGTTTATTTGTATTGGTCATAAAGAAAGGCTTCTTGGGTGAAATTTATATCCAGGAACAGCTGCCTGCAGCATATTTTCCTAAATATTCGGAAAATTATTCTATCGGAGGTAGAACAAATCGCTACTTTACTTCGCCTTACTGAAATACTTCTGTTGCAAATATGAGAGAACGAGATATAAGAAAAGGAAACAGTTAAAATTTTTATGGCTTTAAAAGAAAAAGAAGATTCTTAATTTGAATGCACATTTGTAAACCATTTTCAATGATTCTTTGTTTGAACGACATGTTTGCCTTAGTTTGTGACCTTACTTGCTGTGCCAGTGGTCGCGGATTCGTGTCGAAGTCGAGCACGAATGTTTGTACTCCAGTCATGGGTGTTTATGTATGAATTTAAAGTTATATATGTGTAGTGTATCAACTAACTGGTATCCTTAGCACAAGCCGCGTAGCTTACCTTGGAACTAGATGGTGTTGTGTGTTAATATCCCAAAATATTTATTATTTATTATTTCGTATTTATGAGATATTATTATTTTTTCTATTGTTGAAATTTTTTTGAATTAAAATCATTTTTGTAATACATATGGGCAGAAGATGACTGAAGACGATATGGGTAAAGTATGTAAATAGCTTTTTTAAATTTTCTAATAACAAATTTTGCTGATTCATAATTCCGTTAAAAAGATAGTGAAATATTTGTACATAAATAATACATTATACATATATTCTATAGGGCTTCTTATCGTTTTAAATCAAAACACTAACTCAAGCGTTTATTAATTATTATTTTAGAAAATATTCCATAATCTTAGGAAATACATAAGAAATATTTTGATTAAAATTTCCTTCGAAATAACTATTCGGATTACGTTCGGGTACATCACGACAAGCTTTTTATGATGAAAAATCGACCTGTCAAGTCGACTGACTATTCTGTTTGGTGAACAAATCAACGGTTCCGTAAACAATCAAACAACGTCGAGAATATTTCATCCTCGGCAACTCCACTAGCTGCCACCAATATCGTATAAATTTTGTCTGGTGGGGTTACGTTTTATAGGTTTTTGCGAACTAACTGCCAGCAATTAATTATTAACTGCCTCAGAAATTTACGTCATCAAATGCGAACATCATGCATAAGGGCTAAGTGTTTAAGCAATACTCATTTTTTGATAAATTAGATTTCTTGGATATGCACCGCACAATGAAACCGCGGCAGTTATACAAGCTGTATTAAACTTTTAACTCACGACGTAAAAACGATGGGGTGTTATAAGTTTGACGGGTCTGTGTGTGTCTGTCTCTATCATCGTAGCTCCCGAACGGATTAACCGATTTTGATATTTTTTGTTTGAAAGGGGAAATAGTCGGGAGTGTCCTTAGCTAAGTTTGATGAAAATCGGTCCAATATGGCCGACGCCACAAAATGGTGGATTACGTATTTTTTCACAACTCCCTCAGTATGGGAATCACTATGATAAATTTCAAATCCAAGATAACCGCCACCACAAAATAGCAAATTACATAATATATTTTATAGTTTTTTTTTTGTCGCGGGTTACTTAAAAAAATAATTTTATGGTATGTATGTAATGTAGTCAAAAACCCTTTTACATAGTTTGAAAACTAATGAGCGCCCTTATTGATGTTTCTACGTGAGTGCCAATCACACGATTTTCCAGGTATAAAACCATCTATAAAAATAATTACTTATGTGTTAAATTAGTCAAAGATTATGATAATGGAAAAAAATAATATTTAAGAAACAGTTTCTTGTGAGATCGTTAAAATGTCATAAACAATATTCTAACAGTCGCAATAATACACCAGTTGTGCTGAATAGCGGCCAATAAAACATTTGAGATCGCTTTGAGTTCCCTCAATAAATTAAATATATATACTGCAGCTTCATTACGTTATGATATTTGCTTAAATTCCATTTATACATAACAAGCAAAACCCGCGGCTTCGCTCGCGCTACAACTACAACAAAAAAACTTTAAAAAGGTAGGTTTCATACAAATTTTCATCCCTTATTTTATCTTCTTATGGGATTTATTTCAAAAAACGCTAAAACACGTATTTATTTAATTTTTATTGAAGATCATCATAATAAATAAATAAAATCATAACGCGTATTCCCGTGAGAATGAGATAATCTCCCGCGGTAAAAAGTATCTTATATGTTGACCCGGATATCCAGCTATCATCATACCAAATTTCATCAAAATCCCTCCAGTGGTTTTTCAGTGATGCGGTAACAGACAGACAGACAAAAATTCTAAAAACTATAGATTCGGTCTCTGTATCGATAATAAAGTCTATTTCAATAATATTTTACAAAAAATATTTAAGGCACAGATTCGACTCAGAATATGTATAATAATGAAATTCAGAGTCGAATCTAAACATTAAATATTTTTTGACACATCTTATTGAAATAGTCAATATTATCGACACAGAGACCGAATCTATGGTTTTTAGAATTTTATCTGTCTATGACCATATCACGAAAAAACCACTGGACACATTTTGATAAAATTTGGTATGATTATAGCTGGTTATCCGGATCAACATTTAGGATACTTTTTACGCCGAGAAAATATTTCATGTCTGAGAAATCTATACTAACCTCAAAACTTAGGGACGACCCCAAGCGGAGCGGGGGTGAGTGGCTAGTACTGTATATGCATCTTCTCTTACTAATAAAATTAACGTAACTTTCTATGATTCAAAATAGCTCAAACATTTTAAGCTCGTATAATTTATATGATAATAAAACTTAAAAAAATTGCTATGTTTGTTTGTTGATTGATTTTCGAAATGGTAAAGCTTAGCGAATTTGAACTAAACTTTCTCTTCCTGCTGATCCAAGAAACAAAGAGGTCGCCAGTTCTACTCAGAAATTCAACATGCTTTTTACAACGTAGTGAAAAACTCAATAACGTTCCGCATACCTATACTAATATTATAAAGAGTTAGTGTTTGTGTGTTTGTTTGAACGTGCTAATATAAGGAACTAGTAATCCGATTTGAGAAATTCTTTTTGCATTAGATACCCCGTTTATTGAGAAGGGCTATAGGTTATATATTATTCCGGAAAAAAGTACGATTCCCATAGGATAGAATGTTTTTGTCTAGGGACAAACTCGAAGCGAAGCGAGGGTGAGTTAGCCTGATTTCATTTATTTAGGAAAATGAACAGTATAGAATGCTCTGACAACCAGGATACACAATGGACTGACGACTTAAGAAAGAAAGTTGCGGTTAGCGGATAGATGCGGGCTGTACCTACATGTTAAGTGGTGCTTATTTGAGAGAGTATAAGAATATATGTTTTAAATGAAAGCCAAACCTTTTAAATATCTTTTATACTGCATTTTTGTGGTGATAGATATGGGTTTTTATATATCTTTTCATTTATTCTTAGCGATAACACTATAATACACACGAGGAGTTATAACTTGGATACAGACTAGTTACCGAGTTATTGGGGACAGGATAAACAGTGCTACGAGTTTTATTTTCTTTGAAATTCCATATCCTGCGTAAAACTTTAACATTTCTAATATAAAACGACTTTAAGGATCAATATTCTCGAAATCTATCAAAAGGTGAACTGTTTTGAAGTTCAAAGATAATAATGATGGATAGCCATTATATGATTTTTGTCTCAAGTAAAGTTAAGAAGCCTTAATTGAGGCTTAAGATGAATAAAGTAAAGTTGTTTCTAACTTGTTGGGGTGAATACCTAATTGAGTTTCTCATGATCCAATCGATCTCTTAATTAGTGGATTTAATAAAACGGCCGAGCCCTTTAATTTCCTTTTATAATTAGTAAGTAATACGTTTTCAATTCACCAAGGCCCTATATAGATCACAGATCTTTCGCAATATTAAATGGAAACGATTTTAAGTATTGGGAAAAAAATTTAATATATTTATTTATACGTACATGTAATAAAATTTTGAGTCGAATCTGTACATTAAATATTTTTTAGAAAATCTTATTGAAATAATCATTATTATCGATGCATAGGCCGAATTTATAGTTTTTAGAATTTTTGTCTCTCTGTTTGTTTGGGAACGTATAACGACAAAACCACTGTACTAATAATTTTCATACGTCAATGCTGTAATACTTGTTCCATATTATGATGATCAATTCAACGAATATGAATGCGAAGGTCTGTTTGATAGAGCGACTGGTCGATATGATACCTATCTTTAAATATAACGTAGGAGAGTAGTAGTATCCTACTCTTTAAACCAGACTACAAACCATTTCCAAAACCTATACAAAGTCATAAGTATTACATAATGAAAGTTTCAGAAAAGGTTAATAAAGTAAAAGTGCTTTTGTATGATCCCTAAACCCATATCCAACAGCTACAAGATCCTTCATATGAAAGGTATTTACCTAGCAACTGCAAAAATAATTATACTTTCCATAGTTGCTCCAAATATATGATGAAATAGAAGCTTATTTTTCCTTCTATTTTTATTTACACTATTAATTATACGATGAGTTTGAACTTAGCTGCCGTTAGATGAAAAGGTATACACTTCAAGTTTTCATGGTATTATATAGATTCAATACTAATATACATAACGACACGTTTGGCTCAGTTTGTTGTGACCCTACTTGCTGTGCCAGCGGTCGCGGGTTCGAAGTCGAACACGAATTTTTGTACTCTAGTCATGGGTGTTTATATTTATAATATGCATGTTTTTAAAGTTATACATGTGTAGTTTATCAACTATCTCAAGTCGCGTAGCTAACCAGAGAACTAGATGGTACTGTATGTTAATGTCCCAACATATTTATATTTATAAGCACATCTGTTGTACTCATCATTTTACTTAAGAATTAAAAAAAATGTATTTTTTTGCTTTAATAAGTTTGTGTTGAGTGTCTTCTAAGGATGTGAACATACCTACTAGTGGTAGTCAACCTAAAAATCTGATTAAATAAGTCCAATCCAATATAAAAAATACAGGATAATTTTTATTTACATTAGCAATAATTCCTTATGTGAGAGTCTTTGTCTCTGTATATAAATGCTTGCATTGGGAGTTTAATGAATTATTAAATTTAAATATGAAACGCTAATTCATTTATAAAATATCCCCTACTTGACACACGCTCATGTACAAAATCGCTGACACGGCAGAATTCATACTTACATTGTCCCTACACTTACATGACTATATATAGAAAAAAACACCTATCTTCTTTAATGACATACATAAACTTGAGACTTCAAAGCGATCCCCTGATTCCATTAAATAAAATTCTGTTGTATAACGAAATTAATATATAGTTTTTATTTCGTAGTTATCACGAACATTTCAAGTTTAAATGTTCAGTTGCAAAGCAAGTTAAAATTAAAATGTTGTGATAATAAAAATTTTCATAAGAGTAGCGATATGTATCGGATAATTGAAAATGATGTGATCGCCTGCGGGCGATGTCTATGTTGGAGAACTATCGTAGTTTATTTAAATGAAAAAGAAACAACAAATATTTCAGTATACTAAAATGAAGTTTAGATAAATAAATTATATAAAGAAATATTTTGATTTTGAATAAATTGTAACTAGTTAATATTAGATATTGTAAATGAATCTATGTATGTCTATATGTACATAATATGATAGTCAAATGTGTTTTATTAAATATTCGCGACATTTATATTCACTGCTATGCACGGGCCTCCCTTCAATACGAGGGAGATTAGGCCATAGTAAACCACGGTGCCCGAGCGCGGGGTGGTGGACTTTATATGTCTTTTAAAAACTTTGAAAGTTTTCTCAGACATTCGGGTTTCCTGATGATGATTTCCTTCACCATAAGACAAATAGTAATCATGTTCACACATGACAATATCATAGGTGCGAGACCCGGCATTGAAACCCGCTTCATTCGGTTTCCTAAAGGAGCGCGTCACCACTTGGCTATCACAGCCGCTAAAAAGAAAAATTAATTGATATTTTATTTAATAATCATTATTAAATAGTTTATGTGCTACAATATTATAATAAATTATACTATGCGTAATGAAATGCGATTACAAAGAAAATATCGTATTTCTCTCTAACAGCGCAATTAGAAACGCTACCACGTTATTTCAAAAGGAAACCTAATCTCTCACGAACTGATTGAGTTTAAACTACATGTGGAAATGACTGAACTTCATGGCACAAAGCGTTATAATTACTTTATTCATACATTAGTATTCTTGTCTTGAAGTTAAATTGTGTGACAAGAAAGTTATTTGCACGTGATCAGAAAGGATGATAAATAGTACACCGAAAATGGTTCATTAGAAAAATTATAAGTTTTAGGATATCTTAGTTTTAGCATTTGTTACATAGTATTGTAGCTTTGCTTAAATATACATACAGTTTTGAAGTTGTAATTTGTTTTCAGTTTTAAATTTAGGTAGTCATTCTATTCATTGTTATTTTATGATAAAACTTAAGTTGCGAGACTGGTTTTTCTTCACAGATCAGTTCACTCGTTTAAGAGCTAAAGTGCTACATACAGATACATATGTCAAACTTATAACACCCCTCTTTTTGCGTCGGGGTTAAAAGTAAACTAGTTGCCCTATGACTCCATATGGGTAAATAGAGAGAACACGTATCTTAACTGCTGCCAAAATTAGAACTATAGTTGGAAACGTCACTTGGAAATCAGATTTGGATAGGCATTACAAAAAATAGTAATAAAATATTATAAAGGGAAGGGAAAGGCTAGTATCTAAGCGTATATATTATTTGTAGTGTGAGTCTGTTTGTGTTGCTTTATCTGGTTCGCTTGAGGCAAGGAACGTGCCATTTGAGTGTTTATCAAAGGTCTTCTCGTCTGTTGACTTTTTATTTTCTTTCATCCATATATGTATATAGAGCTTTCGTTTTTTTTTAAATTGCTTCAGAATTAGAAACTAGAATTATAATATTTTACTAGTTAAGTAAATAAAGTAATATAAGTATTTATAAAGGACGTTCGTTGTCGCTAAGTGGTTCTAATTGGTACTATATTGCTTAATCGCAAATTCAGGTAATTTCAAATTCAAGTAAATATTATTGTTTTAATTACTATGGGATTAATTAATCTTTGAAGGCTCTTTTTTATGTGATTTTCTAAAAAAAAATATCTTTAAATCATAAAAACACTAGTATTTGTCAGATTTAAACCTTTATTAAAATTTTATATGGCCTAGTTTTATACTAGCAATTACCCGTGACCTCACCCGCGTTTTTTGCTTCTTATAAAATAGGTTCTAAATTAATAACCTTATACCATGCAAATATAATAAAAATGATTAGAGATTTATTATACCTACAAATCTCAAAATTGTCATGTTCTAATTTGTCGAGTACAAATTTCAATTTAAATATACAGATTTTCACTTCACGGCTCCAACGTTCAGTGCTCATCTTTCAATTCATTATAATTAACATGAATTAGCAATCCAAATTTGGGGTTTAACAAATTAACTCTCTAAGGGTTACAACGTGTTCGATACTTTGTGTTTTTGAATCCAGTTTCAGCATGGATTTAAATATTGAGTGTTGAGTTAGCTCTAGATTTATATCAAATCAAATTAAAATGTACTTTATTCAAATACACCTTTACAAGCATTTTTAGATAGTCTATTTTACATTTTGAATTTAAATTAAATATCAGTGTGTACGTCCGTGGGGAATCTACCACCAGTGAGAAACTCATCAGTTGCTCTTTTATTATAATATTTGTTTACAATATAGTAATATAATAGTTATCTACTAGGCACTGGTAGCCCAGTGGTAACGCGCTCGCTTGAGAAACCGAGTGAAGCGGGTTTAAATCCCGGGTCTCGCACCTCTGATATTTTCATGTACGAATCATTTCCAACATGACTTCCACTTGTCTTTCAGTGAAGGAAAACATCGTGAGGAAACCTGCATGTCTGAGAGAACCTAGCAAGTTTTCGAGAGACATGTGAATTCCGCTAACCTGCACTTGGCTAGCGTGGTGGACTATGGCCTGATCCCTCTCGTATTAAAGGGCCCGTGCCCAGTAGTGGGACGTTAAAAAGTGTTGAATACAATTATCTACTTATCCTACGTGAGTTTTTTTTTTAATAATAATAAAGTAATAAATAAAAACACTTATTTGCAAACATTTCAAGTTAATTGAGATAAGTAATAGTTTTAGTTAAATATTTTGAGTAACACAAATGTTTGACACTTAGGGAATCCAAGCGAAAAAAAGTGAATCAATCGTCAGTTAGAAAATGAAATATTTAGAAATATAATGTGAAAGTTTGTGAGAGTGGATAGCTGGATCTGGATAAAATTTAGCACAGAGTTAGGTTATAGTTTGAAATAGCATATAGGTTACTTTTTATCCCGGAAAAATGTACGATTCCCGTGGGATAGATTTGTTTTTGTTTAGGGACGAACCTGAAACGAAGTGAAGGTGAGTCGCTATTTTTTATATGTTTTAAATTAATCTACAATTCTTCTTCGTGCCATTCAAATTTCTTCCTGGCCATTTTCAGTAAAATGCGCTTTATTCTGTAGAAAATATAACAGCGTGTCTCTTAGATGTAGCTATAAACCGTATTAAACCTGATGTAAGCTCGGCGTTAGTCTCAGCACCTAAGTAAAGAAGCTTTATCGTAATGTATATACAATCTGCTTACCAAAAGTACACAAATTTATGCGACCTAAATATACAAATTTTACGCGTATAAGTATAACATAGATATTATACAATCAAAGGGGATGAAAGTGGTACCTTAGCTTATTTTTCAGTTCTTTTTGGTTATATTTTAGATTGTAGAAGGAACAAAATAGACGGTTTATAAGATTTTTTACTTATCTACTTAATATCACATAGTTCGCGAAGTTTTATTTCAATCGTTTGGACTCAAACTCTATGTTCTAGGCGATGTAATTTAAAAAATATTTTTATTTCGACTGATGTAGTTATTTTAATATGGCTAGAGTATAGCAAGCGTTGTATTAATAACTTAAGGAATGCTTTGTGACTAAACCACTTTAGTGATTATTTATGGCTACAGTGAAATTAAAAAATGTGATATTATATTGCCACACATAAAAGCAGATTTTAACTAGAACCGGTGGTAAATTGTTTTTAATTCCTAGTAATAAGGGAATATTATAATTTTTTGAGAAATAAATCCTCAATGATATTCCTAACCATGTATTGGTATGATTATTTTGTCATAATTTAATTAAGATATTATAAACAAACTAGCAACTCACCCTCGCTCCGCTCGGGTTTGTCCCTAGTTACCTTTTAACTTTTAGTATAGATTTTTTAGAAATGAGATATTTTTCCGCGGTAAAAAGTATCCTATATGTTGACTAGGATAATCAGCTATCGTGATACCAAATCACATCAAAATCTGCCCAGAGGATTTTTTCGTACTGCGCTCCCAGATACCCGAGAGAACCCGAGCGGAGCGAGGGAGAGTCGCTAGTGGATTATTAAATGTGCAGTTCTTGTATATATATTTATGTTGTATATATATTTATGTTTACATATATATGTGTCTTTTCTGAAAAACGCTATTTTTTACCTTTTCCAAAAAAAAAATCAAGCGAAGTTCGGTCGTCCAGATACTGTAATATATATAGAAGACCACTTACGAGAATTGCAAGATGCATGTCAATTGTGGGCTGTAAGCCTATTAGCCAAATTATTATTGGAGGGATAGAAGCCTCAAGTGGCCTTTAATAATCAAATTATGTATTACTCAGTGTAGCAACGGCGATTATATAGTTTTGAATATGGCCATTTCTTACTTAAACGATGTTTGTATTTGGTACTGCTTATTAATGTGATTCCGTTCCTTAGATACGTGAGAACAAAATAGATAAATAAAATTCTAAATAAAATTTTGTTTTCGGATTATTTTGCAAATTTATTTTTAATTTTTTGAACACATTCGAATGAGTTACAGTAATCATATTTACTGGAGAGATTCCAAAAACCAAAAAGATAGATATATTTAGAACGTATAACATTTGCGTAAATCTAAAAAAGTATTAGATGAATAAAATATTTAATGGTTGTTTAAGCTTGGGCATTGTAGTCCAAATAAATAATCATGAGGCTTGTAGAAGATGTTACTTTACAATTGTTAAAGAATAGAAATATAAGGCAGTGGTGTAACGCGCTCGCTTGGGAAACCAAGTGAAGCGGGTTCAAATCCCGGGTCTCGCACCTCTGATATTTTCATGTGCGAATCATTTTCTAACTTGATTACCACTTGCCTTACGGTGAAGGAAAACATCGTGAGGAAACCTGCATGTCTGAGAGAACCTAGCAAGTTTTCGAAAGACATGTGAAGTCCGCCAATCCGCACTTGGCCAGCGTGGTAGACTATGGCCTGATTCCCCTCGTCTTGAAGGGAGGCCCGTGCCCAGCAGCGGGACGTTAAAAAGGGCTGAATACAAGAAATATTAAAAACTAGCGATACGTTTAGTATAGATTTTTCAGAGTTAAGATATTTTCCAGCATTAAAAAGTATTTTGGAGTATGGGGGAAATTAAAACCAACTCCAATAGAATTATTTACACAGTTTAATGATGTATAAAAAACCAAATAAAATTACATGACGTGAGTCAACTTAACTTTTTTCTTCCTCTTTTAAAATAGGCGAGACGAAACAACATATAAAAACTCTTTTAGTGTTTCGCCACATCACCCCCCCCCCCCCCACGGAGTAAAAAAGGAACAATGCTAAATCAACTTACATAAAAATACAAAATGACATAATAAATAATAGAGTACAATTTGGTAATAAAAAATATTTCAAGCAAATTTTATAGGATAGCTAGTTTAAATATATAGGTAATTGCAATATGTATTAAAATATTTTGAAATAAAAACTATATAACAATTGTTGTATAAAAAATACAAATCAATAACAATAATATTTAAATATTGTTTGTGTTATACTCCACTATGATACTATACTTTTTCAAGTTCCACATTTATAAGTACTCGAATTGCATAGAATGTAACTAATCCGTCGCCTGCAGGATTATCGCACAAATATAATGAGCGATAATTTTAAACAATGGCGGCTTGACATCCATAAATCGAAGAAAATTATTTTATTTAAAATAACATGTGACGAAATATTTAAAATTTACACTTTTCTCACATATACAGTTTACTTTTCACGACGCTCGTTAACACTTTAACAATAGAAACATCTTCCAGGCATTATATGCGAATGGATGAGATGGCGATCTAAATATATTAAAACTGTTACATACTCGTATGTTTGAAGTGTGATTCGTCGTATAAGCGTTGTTCTGGAGAGGGTCACCACTTTGGAGTATGGGAGGAATTAAAACCAACTCCAATAGAATTATTTACACAGTTTAATGATGTATAAAAAGCCTAATAAAATTACATGACGTGAGTCAACTTAACTTTTTTCTTTCTCTTTTAAAATAGGCGAGACGAAACAACAAATAAAAACTCTTTTAGTGTTTCGCCACAGTATCTTATATGTCGACCCGAATGACTAGCTATCATTATACTAAATTTTATAAAAATCTGTCCAGTGGTTTTCTGATGATGCGTTCCCAGACAGAGACAAAAATTCGAAAAACTATAGATTCGGCCTCTGTATTGATAATAAAGACTATTTCAATAAGATTTTCCAAAAAATGTTTAATGTACAGATTCGACTCAGTTATAATTTTATTATAATGTATAGATTTTAGCGAAAAATATGTTATAGATTCATTATATTATATTATATTTTTAGATTTCTATTCAGAAACTATTGTAGAAAGGACAATGGGTGGTTTCTTCCCTAGAGTTTATCAAGTTGTATATATGTTATTTTAAAGATCATAAAAATAGCTTCATTTTATTCATCTTGTCTAAATTATCCACGTAATATTAGATAACTATGTAAAAATCACATATACTGTCTAACATTTTATTTACAAGTTCAGATTTCCCTATAGATTTATTTATATTAATAATCTCAGACTTAATAACGAATTCTAGATGTTATAATTGAAGCAATCATGATTCCAATTTCAATGGGACCGCATATCAAGGAACGGTTAACTTAGAGGCGCCGTAGTGAATACACGAGTAAGTCTCACTGCCCCCTGCTCTTAACAGAGAACGTAGCTTCATGATGAGCGGAAAAAAGCTGTTAGTTTAATCTGTAACTTTTTAATAGACTATTAATTGTAATTAATTGTGAAATATGGTACGTTTTTTTAATAAAATAATGCTATTTTACTCTTTGATATTATTTCACTTACTTTTTCTATGGGTTTTTGTTACTTTTGCATATAATATGGCTTGTATAAGAAAAACCATCCAAAAAAAGAAGACTCGATGTACTATGTACATCAAATATTGTACTAAATTTATCAAATTAGATGTATCTACAGAGGGATTGCCTAACAGTACTTAATTGTTGAGTTACACCATACATGCTGTTTCAATACAAAAAAACTCGACGTAAATAAGTAATAGTACATATTTTATCTACATATGTATGTATTAATACGTAAAGAGAAAACTTTAAGCCCCTTTTTAAGCATATTGCACATGCGGAGGAGGATGAGCTTTGACATAGTTAAAGTTTATATAGAGACAGACTGCAGAAAGCCAACATTAATTGACTTTCTTTTACCAGCAAATCCGCTTGCGTATTTTATTTATATATAATTACTTCACTGCTAAAAGATCTAGTATGATGTTAGATAACCTTCATCAATATTATACGAGTACTTACATAATATATAAATGAAAAGTTTATTTGTCTATACGTGCAAATCTCTGGATCTATGGGCCCGTTTGAAAATTCTTATGGATTCTATAGGTTATCTATATAACTTCGAAAAAAGAACTTCAATATCGATCAAACTTTATAAATCATGGTAAATTTTCAACCACGCGGTGATCACTAGTAATATTAAATAAGGAATTCTTATACATATATAACCACACACTTTCTCATTTATAATATAATTAAATATGTTGGGACATTAATACACATCACTATCTAGTTCCATGGTAATTTACAAGACTTGTGTTATGGATACCATATAGTTCATACACTACAAAAATATAACTTTAAATACATACATATTATAAATGTAAACACTCATGACTAGAGTATAAACACTTGTGCTCATCACATAAATGAATGCCCCCAGCGGGACTCGAACCCGCGACCGCTGGCAAAACAAGTAGGATCACTTCAAACTGAACCAAATCTATCGTCACAATGTCATCGCATCGTTATAATAATACTAGCAAAACCAGCGGCTTCACTCGCGCTAAAACTACAACAAAAAAAACTTTTATGCGCTCCCAGAGGAATCATCATACCAAATTTTATCAAAATCCCTACAGTGGTTTTTCTGTGATGCGGTAACAGTCAGACAGACAAACAGTCAGACAGACAGACAGTCAGACAGACAGACAGACAGACAGACAGACAGACATACAGACAAAAATTCTAAAAACTATAGATTCGGTCTCTGTATCGATAATAAAGTTTATTTCAATAAGATTTTCCAAAAAATATTTAAGGTACAGATTCGACTCACTTAGAATTTTATTATATGTATAGAAATTAGTAAGAATTGTAATTTCAAAGATAAAACAGCATAAACATAAAGTTGAAAATGAAACACGTAGAAATCCGCAGGAAAAACTATAATTTAAAAGAGAAATTTAGCAAATGCTATCGAATATGAATTAGTATTGTTTAATGCACAATTTACGGTTCGTAATCCGATTAACTGAATGCATTATTATGAATAGGAAATCTAAACAGCGGATACAGAATACGTACGTATGTATATTATGTTGTGTCAATCGCATTCTAAGTGCCTGCTTGTGGCACTTAGATCCTATTAATTTCGCTATATCTAACGCTAGCAATAACGTTAATGTACCGAGTACATGATGTACTATACATTGAATGTTAGAAATGACAGAACCATTTGGTTAGTTTTAGTATTTTATATAGTTGAAAAGAATTAATTAGGTTTAGTTCGAATTTAATTGGGTAGGTGTATGATGTTTTCATCGCTGTACAGAGAAAAAACCTTGTTATAGGTAAAGGTTGCCATATTTATACTAGCAAGTAGACCTCACTTCGCTCGAGTGCGCCCCCAGATGCCAAAAATTACCTATGAGTTAGCGCAGTTCAGTCTATCCGTGCACCTAATTTCATCCAAATCCGTACAGTGATTTTAGCGTAAAGAACAAAAAAAGCGTTTATAACAAACATACACACACAAACTTTTGTATTATAAATACAAAAGTTGTGTGTGTATGTTACATTATACATAAATATTTAAAATAGTTATTTGCCAGTGTTGGCCATATATTTATTTTTTTTAATTTTTCTGATGTTATAATTCTTATTAACCTATTTCCGACTAAGAGAAATCCAAAAAATCTAATATCATAAAAATTGATCCAGCCGTTCTTGAGTTATAAATGGTGTAACTAACACGAATTTGTGTTACATATATATATATATATATATATATATATATATATATATATATATATATATAGATAGTAGTCCAATTAATTAATGTAAAAAGAAACTGATAATATAAGTGATAGAAAAGTGCACTCATAATTGTAATACGTTCTAAGCTACAATCATAATTTAACTAACTTAATGCTAAAGTACCTGGGCAACCGAGCTTTGCTCGGAGTTCTTTTCTGTTATTTATATTTTTTAGATAAAAAAGAACTAAAAACTTAAATAAATAAAGCAAAAGTAAAAACTTTGTATCCGTTCGAGATTCAAACCCGGACCACCTGTGATTATTAATCTTGTACCTTGGTCGCTTGACCACGAAGCTTATTCTTGAGTGTAAGAAATTATCAACCATATTCTGCCTGGAATAATGCGAAAGAAAACCGCATAAAAACTCGATTTTTCGCTCCCGAAAACCCCCACATGCCAAATTTCAGCGAAATCGTTAGAGTCGTTTCCGAGATCGCCGGTATAAATAAATATACAAGAATTGCTCATTTAAAATTTAAATATATTAGATATTCAATTAAATATATTAATTTAATAAATTAAAAAAGAAATTTAAGTTTCGATATATAGCTATATATTAAATGCTTTTGTAACAAAAAGTTACGTGAAAATTTTCCACTGCGAAGTTAGGCAACTAATTTGCAAACTTTTATTCACCTGTTCCAGGCCGACCCTATTCCCCTCGCGGTCTCGTTCAACAAAATGAAATTTCGCGGTAGCCTATCGGTACCGTTGGAAGCAATATACATTTTATAAAATGTAAAACCGGACAACCAATCTATATGTATTGATATTTAACAAAGGTAATTTCAAATGATACCTACCTATGTTTTAATAGCTTCATCTAGCGATGAATGATATAAAGAAGCCCAGTCAATTATGTTTTCATCTATGATTGTCTCTATTCTCGCTTATACCATAGTTTTACACAAATTTCTTACCCAAAAACAACTATTATATCATACAAAACAATTTCTGTCTATACCTACAGATAAATAAAATTGACGTATCTGTTTGTAATGTAAAAATAATAGCTTTTTACTAAATGCATATGAAATTATTCACGGTACATATAAAAAAAAAACACAATTTTAAAATATTTTGTCTGTATGTCTGTTTGTTCCAGATAATCTCCGAAACGGCTGGACTGATTTTGACGGAACTTTCACTGACGATAGCTGATGATATAAGGAGAAACTTACGCAACTTTTATTTTAGAAAAAAAAATTAGGATTCCGCTCAAAAAAATTGAAACATATCTAGCTAGGGACGCACCCGAGCGAAGCGACGGTAAGTTGCTAGTGTAACATATGAGTTATTATTCCCTAAGAATTAAACATAAAGGTTTGTATTTTGGTAAAAAATAAAACACAACAAATAAATAACTAAAATGAATTCAGGTCGCCGGTCTTTCACGAGCCATAAAATAATGAATCGCGGGGAGATAAAACGCTAACTTCGTTAATCTTCCCAACGCCTGAACTCGCGATCCTCGTAAAGTAGACTCACTTACCTATAACAAAGGCAACGTGACGACGCTCATGTAGAACAGTCATTTCGGTAAATATTTCAAAGCTTACAAGTAAAACTTCTTGACAGATTAAATCTTTTCGCATTTTTTCGTACTTTTTTAATACCTCTTCTAAAGAGTATATATCAATAATCAATTGTCTCGGTAGTGGCTAGCATGTACAGCTGCACATCCGGAGGTCCTGAGTTCGAGTCCCGAGTCGGGCCAAGTTTAGCTATTAAGTCTTTCTGCTAAGAAAGCTCCAGTAACATAGAGTTAAAAAGTTGGCGGTGTTTCACCCTCGTGCCTTGTACGTAAATCCGTCGGTCCTGCGCCTTTACTCACTACGGATCTCTTTAAATCGGCGCTTAACAAAAACTTACAATAATCCATTTTTCTTTTTCTTATTTTACGCTGATTCGGTATTTTTTTCTTGCTATCTTCTTATTGAGAGTGAAACAAATACTATCATCGTATCTTAATGTTAAAGATAAGTAAAGTTCAAGAGTCAAATGGTCATTTTTTTTAAATAGGAAACTCATTACACACGTGACATATTTAAGATTAGATATTAAAGAATAAAGTTAGTTGTATCTTTTGTCAAAGAACATTGTATTATTACAGCTCCCCGACAAACCAAGATAACTCGAATCGTGAAGGAAATTTTGTGTACAAAAACCCTAGAAAATAAACATACATACATGGCCTAGCTTGATAATTCAACCCTAGACCTCAATTTTTCAGCCCAATATACCAGGCTACTAGATCAACAAGACAGTTACATCACGGTACACGAATATGTACTGTGTAAATTTAGAAGCACTCTGATACGTATACATTTAAATATACGAACAGACGTGTTTACATTTACATACACTTATAGCAACATAAGCCCTCGAATGTTTCTACCTTAATATTATGTTTCAATATAAGAGATCACAATATTATATTTGGAACTTTGAAAATAATTTGAGTTAAACCATTTGGTGCAAAGTATAATAGCATGTTACTACATTATGGATTTGAGTCTCACATAAATCTATGGGACTTTATTCTCTACTAGCGACTCACCCTCGCTCCGCTCGGATTCACCCCTACGTACGTTTAAACGTTTAGTATAGATTTCTCAGAGATGAGATATTTTCCCGCAGTAAAAGGTATTCTATATGTTGACCCGGATAACCAGCTATCATCATGCAAAATTTCATCAAAAACCCTCCGGTAGTTTTCCCGTGTTGTGGTAACAGACAGACAGACAGACAGACAAACAGACAGATAGACATATAGATAGACAGATAGACAGACAGACACAAAAATTATAAAAACTATAGATTCGGCCTCTGTATTGATAAAAAAGTCTATTTCAATAAGATTTTCCAAAAAATATTTAATGTACCTACAGATTCGGCTACTGTAGGTTATTCTACTGTAGGTTTAGTACTATAGATATAGTATATGTATGTACTAAATCTTTGATACAATTGTGATGAAACTCTGTTGGGCTATTCTGAATACGCCTGGGAAAGTTCCTGGGGCAAAAAAAGTGTGTGTACTTACATATGTACGTACGTATGAAGTTATCCTTTTTTGGCGTAACAGAACATAAATAGCTAAAGATTTCATTCCGTACGTGGCACAACTTTCTGTGTATAAAAGGAATGATAAATTAATAAAATAATTAAACATATTAGGCATATTATAATATTAGGCATATTATAATCATATATTTATAGGATATCATTTAAGGAAAGAATATACTACTATAAACACAAAAGAACAATAGTGAAAACTTGTTTAAATAAATCTGACAATTAAATATTTATTTTTAAGCACTTGTATTAATTTCTGGTTTATGTATACAATTCTACCAAAACTATCTAGTAATGCACTGATCTGTATATCGCGCCAGCTCGAAAAAAAGTAAAGTCAACTTGACAAAGACTCTTGACAGCTTGATGTATGTAGTCACAGATTAATAATTATCAAATATCAAAATAGTGGATTTGTCCTTATTCTATTACATACCATTTTTCAGACAATAACAACGGTTACCATGGTAAAAAGGAGTTATCAGCTAACTTCATCATGTCGCTTTTTGGCTGTCGGTGTGTGCGCGCATCGTAACAATTTTACTCTCAATTTTTTTCCAAACGTCCCAAAAGAAGTATAACTTCGTAAAGGTCGTTTTCTCGGACTTTTGTCTTTTATGCATTCCTAAACCATTCATTATAGAATAACAATTTTCATACTTTATCTAAATATATACTAATATTATAAAGCTGAAGAGTTTGTTTGTTTGGTTGAACGCGCTAATCTCAGGAACTAGTAATTTGATTTGAAAAATTCTTTTTGCATTAGATAGCTCGTTAACCGGGGAAGGCTATATATCATCCCGGAAAAATGTAAAGTTCCCGTGGGATAGATTGATTTTTATCTGGGGACGAACGCGAAGCGAAGCGAGGGTGAGTCGCTAGTTATGTATATACTTATTTTGTATTGTCTTTACAATTGCAAATAAAGGCATTGTTTTGAATAATTGTCAACGGTGCAAACGCCGGAGTACTTCGCTATTTACTAGCACGAAATGGCTCTTCAACTTTTAAACATTAAACATTTTACTCACCGTATATAAAGACTTTATAGGTACAATTCTTGAATAGCAGTGTTACATTAATAGCATACAATTATTGCCAATTTTGATGCAATAAATGATCTCAGGATAATGTAAATTAATTTTCATTGTAATACCAAATTAGTTTACTCAATACTAATAAAAAATAATAGATAAAAGCTTTAGAGTATTAATTAGAGCGGTTGTTCTGAACGATTCGAAGCGTCTTGTAATTGATTTCTCGACTTGATTTAATGTCAAATCTACATTTTTTAATTTCTTACGAATAAAATCGAGTTTTGGTAACTTCGGTTTGTAATATAATTTATGAGTGTTGATTAAATACAATTTTCCATGGCTTGAGAATATATTGTAATGGCTTTGTGTGGGAGATTACAAATTTGATTTCCATACTATTTATATGACTTCTGGTGCGGTGCTACCGCCAGGCATAATCCTGTACATAAAAAAATATTTAAATCAATTTACAATAATTGACGAAAATATCGTACGATGTAAAATATACAGCTTAATTGAGTTTATCCTCTTTTCTAAAGTCAGGTAAAATATACACGAAAGCTTAATAACTGGATCGACGGTATTATGTATATGTACATAACACTGTATATACATATAATACGTATATATTTAATGAAATTTATTTTTTCTTTTGTCACGCCAACACGTAAAAACTACTGAACGTATCAGTATGAGACTTTAATCAATCGACACGGGATGTCTGTACATATATTTAGCCTATTATTATTTTTTAATGATTTTTTATAAATAATTTTTCTCGCCAATAAAAACAAAAAACGTTACACTATTTTTATTCATTTGCTTTTGTTTGTTTAACCTCAATACTTAATTTATTATCGAAGAACCTAAATATACATGAAGATCTCTGAAGACCAAAAGCAATATTTACATACGCCCAGCAAAGCGGGCGAGTGATGGCTAGTATTAGCATAAAAATAGGTCATAGACTAGTGAGTCACATAGATTGCTGCTTACTAGATTTTAGATACATCAGATACATCAAGTTATTTCCACAGGAAATTAGTACCACGCGCGGGTTGCAGATGCTCCCTGAACGAAGTATACGTAAATATTATTAAATTTAATACAGCCAAATAACTGACAGATGCAGAGGCAGCCCAGTGGTAGCGAGATCGTTCGAATGAAGCGGGTTCAAATCCCGGGTCCCGCACCTCTGACCATATGCAAATTATTTTACAACATGATTATCACTTGCTTTATGGTAAAAGAAAACATAGTGAGGTAACCTGCATGTCTGAGAGAACCTAACAAGTTTTTGAAAAACATGTGAAGTCCGCCAACCCGCACTTGGCCAGTGTGGTGGATTATGGCCTGATTATCGTCCTCGTATTAAATGGAGGCACGTGCCTAAGCGCGGGACGTTAAAAAGAGTTGAATATACAAATGACTGGTGCTTAGTCAAATATAGTAAATTATTTTTGCTCCCAGTTTCATACCATGGCAAGTACGTTCATGAGAAGTATTTCTCTATATTAGTCCCAGATAAAATATATGAGCTAACTGTCTGCGGGGTGTTGTAATGTGTGCGCACTGTGCAAGCGATCCTACAACGTCCCCTTGCACGGTGTTAGAGTTCCGCTGATTTAGTTAAAAGGATACATATAAACATACTAGCGACTCACCCTCGCTTCGCTTCGGGTTCGTCGCTGGACAAAAACAATTCTATCCCACGGGACCCGTACACTTTTCCGGGATGATATATAGCCCATAACCTTCCTCAGTTAACGGGCTATCAAATGCAAAAAGAATTTTTCAAATCAGATCAGTAGTTTCTGAGATTAGCGCGTTCAACCAAACAAACAAACAAACAAACAAACAAACAAACAAACTCTTCAGCTTTATAATATTAGTATAGATAAGCTAACCCCATTCAACGTTTTACTTAATATTAAGCCGTTACAACGTGGAGAAGTTACAAACATATTACACGCACACAAACGTTTGCAACTGTCCAATTGCAGCATCAAAATACTTTCTTCCTCCCCTACAATCCAAAACATTAGCTAGATATGTAAACAAATGTATGAAGTATACAGCAATAAACAAAGTATAAAATGTTATAAATTTTATAACATCTTTATCTTTGAGTAAAATGACTGTGTGTAACTAGCGTGACTACAGAACCCTAAAAATTATAAAAAAGTAAAAATATCCTTTTACATACTGGGCTGTACTACTTTATGACAACATACAAAGGTGCAAATTGAAAAAAAAAACATTGTAAAAATCTTTATTTCACCATATTACATCCATACAAGTTTTTTATAAACAATTAGGTGTAAATTTACGATTGACATTATAAATAAAATTATCTTTTCAGATTTTTTCGCGGATTGATAGACCATGATTGCTGTTAAGTATTTGAAACGTCAGGTATCAAAAATCAAAATAAATCCGCGAAAAAATCCGAAATTCATTTAGGTCTTATCGACTATATTAGCACCTGCTGGTTATTTCTAAGAAATCAATTGTTAACTGGCACACCGGTGTGCCCACAACTCTCGACAGGTTAGACATCAATACTAAATTTCGTAAGCATTAAAGATATTGTATTAATTATTTAATTTAAATGATAATACAAATTACTTATCTTACATTATGACTATTTAAGAATTATAAAAATAGCAACACTATAAGCGTAAAAATCCCCTAATAATAATAATCCCCTCATAGATAAATACTAACCCCTTAGGTATTTTTCCAAAATACCTAAGGGGTTATTTATCTATTTTCTATTTAGCATATTATGTGAGCAGGTGGCTCTTATTGAACTTTCAATAACGGTCGAGCAGAAATCGTGCAACTAAGAATAAAATATATTTCAATATTATGTTAAAAACGTTATTCTTAATAATATTCTAAAAAGAAAAATCTGTCAATTTGTTTTCGTTGGCAAAAATCAATAATACAAAGGCTTGTATTTAGCCCTTTTTTAATCCCACTGTTGGGCACGGACTTTCAGTACGAGGGGTATCAGGCCATAGTTCACCACTTCACCACGCTGGCCAAGTGCGGGTTGGGGGACTTCACATGTCTTTCGAAAACTTGCTAGGTTCTCTCAGACATGCAGATTTCTTCACGATGTTTTCCTTTACAGTTAACAAGCAATCATGTTGGAAATGATTCGCACATGAAAATATAAGAGGTGTGACACTCGAGGTTTGAATCCGCTTTACTCGCTTTCCCAAGCGAGCGCGTTACAAAAAATTGTACATTGTTATTACAAGAATGTTGATTTATATTGACACTACATTTTTTAAAATTATACTTCATACTTTCAATTTTAAAAGTATTTCTAGGGGAAGAAAAATAAAATCTTACATGACTTTTAATATGACTCGATTGCCCTCTATATAATTTTAATTAAATTGTATAGAGAACAATAGACTAGATATTATGAATACAATGATATTTACGAAATTAACTTTTACTATACCAGGTTTCAGTATTAGATGCACGGTATAATTTTTATCTAATCTATCTATATCTAATATATATATATATTTTTTTATGGGATTCAGTGACAAACGAGCAGACAGACCACCTGATAGAAAGCAATACCTGTCGCCCATAACACCTACAGTTCATGCACTTAAGTTTTAGGTAAAATACAGCACCGCCGGTACGTTGTCACTGTGAGGACTAAGATGATATGCCTCTTGCCTGTAATTGCGCTGGCTACCTTACCCTTCAAACCGGAACACAACAATGCAATCATTGTTGCTTGGCGGCAGAAATAGATAAGGGGGTGGTACCCATCTAGTAGGACTCCTCAGGCTTGACAGAGACAGAGTCCTACCACCGGTAAACGAACAATTCTTGTATATTTATATCTTTATATCTTTATTAATTTATACCATCGATCTCGGAAACGGCTCTAACGATTTAGCTGAAATTTGGTGTGTGGGGGCTTTTGGGGGCGAAAAATCGATCTAGATTAGTCTAATGTCTGGTAAAATGCGTGTTTTTAAGTTTTCACGCGGTTTCCTTTTGAATTATTCTACGCAGAATATGCTTGATAATTTCTTAGACCCAGGCATAAGCATCGTGGTCAAACAATCAAGGTGCAAGATTATCAATCATAAGAGTGTCCGAGTTCGAATCTCGATCGGATACAAAGTTTTACTTTTTTTGTATTTATTAAAGTTTTAGTTTTTTTTTTATCTAAAAAAATACGATATAACAAATAAGAACTCCGAGCGAAGCTCGGTCGCCTAGGTACTTTTTATATAATACTAGCAACTCACCCTCGCTTCGCTCCGGTTCTTCTCTAGCTTGCTTCCCCATATAAACTTTCATCCCCACTCTCACCCCCTTAAGGGATCATCCCTGCCATTCCGGAATAAAAACTATTTCACTCACTCAATTTTTATATCATGAGATTTAAAAAATCTTATTTTAGAAAAAAAAATTTTTTCTTTTAATTTTCTTCTATACAAAATTTGTCCTGACAATAACAAACACAAAACAAAAAAAGAATTATCCAATTTGGTGCAGTAGGTTTATGTAGACTAGTTTCATTTTTCACGATCGCGACATCTTTGTTAATTGAGAAATGATTTTTATAATTATACTATGGGGTTTCTATGGGTGAAATAATTACTTAATCTACGCTCAACTGGCACGCTTTGAAGCGATTAACATGAAAATTGAAATTACTTTTAAACACTTCGGTAGGCGGTGTACCATGTGGATTGCTCCTGGTACTTCTCTGACAGCAGAGTGAATTGTTGGAGCAACCCCATGGTTGTTGTGTTCTGCCGTTGGGGGATCGCGGTTAAGTGCGCAAGCGATCCTGCGACACCCCATTTAGATAGAGGTAGTTTTGTTGGGTTTTAGTAGGTAGTACAAGCTTTTCTAGACGGTGAGTCTTACATAGCTACCCGTATGTCTATAGGTGGTATGTGTAAATGCGTTTTTCAACATTAAAAAAAGAACATATATTTATTAGTTTTAATTAATACTTTTAAAATAATAAAAAGCGATCAATTAGTTAATTCTTTGTTACAATAAAATATTGTATAGTTTTAAAACACTGTGATGTCACTATAAAAATTCAATGTGGAAATGGATTCTATGGAAATAAAACAGCTTTACAAAGCTCGCAAAGTTCTTTGTTTCCAGCTATTGTTGTTAGTAATATCGTTATTACTGTACAACTATGTACTTAAGTGTTTTATTTTAACCGCTTTTAAATTTCATAGTAATATTATAAATGCGAAAGTAGTTACTTTATAGAGTTCTATCTCTCTGTCTGTCTGTTTGTTTATTACATTTTTACACCAAAACCTCTTAAGCGATATTGATGAATTTTGGTACGGAGATAGGTTGGATTTTGGAATAATACATAGCCTAACTTTTATCGCGAAATTATTCATCAATGTATTTTAATAATAGGGGATGTTTTCAATTATTTTTTTATATATTATCGCGCCCTCATTTTGAAGAGGTCAATTTCACAAGTTCATATAAAACCCCTATGTTTTTGTTAGTAGAGTTATAGTTGATTTACATTTAGTTATATTATATTTATAGAAAATAAGGAGTTGATATTTTTTAATTAAGATATCAAGTTTAGCGAGTGGGGTCCTAATAATATAAATACAAAAGATACCTTAAGACGCATAAGAGTGAGGCAAGAGTAAGAATTCACTAGCACGAAACAAAATTATATCTTTTAGATTTGTTTAACAAATAAACAAATAATAAATAAATAAATATGTTGGGACATTAACACGCAGCACCATCTAGTTCTATGGTAAGCTACGAGGCTTGTGCTATGGATACCAGATAGTTGACACACTACACATATATAACTTCAAATACATACATATTATTATAAATATAAGCAGCACCCATGACTGGAGTACAAACATTCGTGCTCATCACACAAATGAATGCTCCCAGCGGGACTCGAACCCGTAACCGCTGGTGCAGCAAGTACAAGTGGGTCACTGCAAACTGAGCCAAACGTGTCATAATTTTTTTTTAGTACAAAGTGCACAGCAAAGACAATAGACGCTAGAACTTTGTATGAGCTCAAGAATCTGACTTATATTAATAGTCTCATTAAATGGGCCTTAAAACTGATATTAATCACACTTAAAAAAGGCACACCAATTGTTTTATTAAAAGCAATAGTTATTCTATTATATTATATCCTTATACATGCACACGCACACCAAAACGTAACAGACTTCACTACCCCTTCGTTTTGAAAACTGTCAGAAACTACATACTCGTATGAAAGTAAAATAGCTGCCAGTGCAGCGTCCGAAAAATATCCGTTCGAAAAATATATTTTTTATTTATTAAAATCAGAACAAAGAAATATATTCTATACAATACACAATTGCCATAATAATTTACTATTTTGAAAACAAGTGAAATTATTATAGTTGTAATTCTTACCCTTTATTCTTCTTTTTTGTTTTATGTATGGCACTGTAGCCACATTTGTTGTTATGCCCTAATCAGTTAATATTATATTATTGTTTAAAATCTTCACATTTCATATAACATAAGCTTTGAGTTTGTATTTTTTGTTAACTTCATTATCTATCTGTTTTCATGTAGGTATATTATGTTGAATTGTATTTGGTTTATTTTTAATAATTCTAGCGTTTATTTAATCAAAAAATCGTCCAAATATATCGAGTGGGGTATCAAAATAAAGTTTTTTACGAGGTGATTACAAATACAGCATACCTTTTACTTTGTCGACTTGTTCATATCTTTTTAGTTCACTTTTTACGCAGTCTGATATTTTAAGGCTTACAAGTAATAAGTGAATAAATTAAATACAAGTAATGCAACAAAAAAGTCTAGTCTAGATATAAGATCTAATATTACTTGCATAATACCTACTTAGCCGCTTAGCGTCTGTGTATACTCGGGGGTGCACTTAGTTGGAATTGCAAGATGCATACCAATTGTCTCTCTAAGGCTATTAACTAACGTTGGACGGATATTGCCATCAAGTGGCCTATATTCTAATCATAAATTGTAATTTATTGTTAGCTAAGTCCGATTCCAGACTTTGCTCACTCAAATTAATACATCCATACTAATAATATTATAAATGTGAAAGTGTGTTTCACTCATCAGATATACTGACATTTATGTAATTACTAGCATTGCCCGCGGCTCCGCCCACGTTCAGATCTAGGTGATTAAAAACCAAATTCTTAGGTTTATATATAAGTATCCCCTCACATTTCAGTTTTTGTATTTTTTCTCAGAAATGAGATATTTTCCCGCGGTAAAAGTATCCTATATGTTGACCCGGATAGCCAGCTATCACCATACCAAATTTCATCAAAATCTGTTCAGTAGTTTTCTCGTGATGCGGTAACAGACAGACAAACAGACAGACAAAAATTCTATTCTATTCTGATCGATAATAATGACTATTTCAATGAGATTTTCCAAAAAATATTTAATGTACAGATTCAGCTTGGTTAGAATTTTATTATATGTATGTATAGATGTAAATTCGGCTACGGTAAATATTATTAAATAAAAATAATTTTATATATCTATATATAAAATTAGTATACATTAATATTTTTATTTATATAAATAAAAATAATAATTTATTCGTTCGTATGTTTGTCCTCTATGCGTATGCGTTCCTAAGCTATTGATCCGATTGTGATGAAACTTTGGTAGATTATTCTGTATATGCATGGAATGGTATTTTTCTTAATTAAAAAAATATGGACGTTTTTCTTTTATACGTTCCTAAACTGTTCAAGCTTAAGGACGCATCCGGGTGAAGTTAGAGTATGTCGCTAGTAATAAATAGTATATTATATTGTTCTAGTCCAACCATGAATAATATTTACCTAATCTATATAATTATTCATTGCATACGATTGACGTACTCGCAATTTTTATACTCACTGCTGAAATTATTCTAATACTTTAATATATTTTTTGAAATGAAATTTCAGCTCCATTCACGAGAAATCGTAACGAAAAACCATCATCCCCGTGACGCTTGCATTAGGTTACCATAGTAACCGTAGTTACTGTCTGTCAAATGATAATATAGTATATAACATTCCTTCCGCTTCTATCTTCAAAGAATACTTTTTACTAATTTGTTTTTAAATATGCAAAATATTTATAATTAGTGGCTCACCCTCGCTTCGCTCGGGTTGGCTTCTTGGAATATACGCGACAGATATAAGAATTCAGCTTGATAGAAAGAAATAAAATATTATTCTCGCCTCTTTGTATGATACTCCTTTGAATCATATTTTTATCTGAGTGTGTTATTAAAAGTTTTAATTAATTTATTATTATTGCAGATATGAAATATTAATTAATAACCAATGCAGTTTCCCATCTAACACCTTTTTCATAGAAACTTGTTTTTCAAGTAAAACTTCTTTACGCATGCTTGACTTGGGGAGTAAGCTGGTGAATGCGTTACGAAAAGCGTGAATCGAGCGAGGTGAAAGTTTGTTTATGGTAACCGTCGTTATTGTCTGACATATGATATATAATATTATATTCATTCCTTTAATGATATTCTATAAATATATGATTATAATATTATGCCTAATATGCGTTATTTTTAATATCTCACTTATCCTAATTACTTAAAACATAAAGTGAATTTCATAAAGAGTACCAATAACCTACAGAAGTTTTACTTTTTGCGCGTGTACACATTCATACACGCGCTCTTTTTTTTTTATATTACCTAAATGTAGCTACGAATTGTTGCTTAAAATTCTCACGTTGTTGTTTTTTGAAATAAATTGTAACTTTTATTTACCTCTTACTAGCTACATATCTCTAGCATGAATGTAGACACACTCAAAGTAAAAAAAAACCAGGCATTTCTAAAAAATTGCACTGCAGAATGTACTGAGTTAGCAATAATAACTTTTAATTTTATTAAAATTTCACGATTCTTATTTAGTTTTTTATTAAAAAATTTCGTATATTCTATCGTTTTTCACTTGTAAAAATAATGTACCTGCTATATCGTTGCCCCATCTTTTTAATCGTTGTTTTTTTATAATGTGTGGTAGGACTACTAGTATTTTTTCAGAATGATGTCTAAGAGCCTTTCTTATATTATGTAATAAATAATTACAAAGAATTACAAAGAAACAGAGTTTGTTTGTTTGTTTGTTTGAATGCACTTACATATCTCAGGAGTTATTAATCTGAGTTGAAAAATTCTTTTTGCATTAGATAGCCATGCTCATGTTACTACCGAAGGTAACGGAGCAGTAATCATAAATGTCAAGAAATCGGGCAGACATCCACACATTATTGTAAAACTGATGTTTATAATCAAACAATCTTAACGCGGGTGAAACCGCGGGGCACTGCTAGTATGTAATAAACTCATAAACTTATTATCATCACAATATAAATATCAAAAGAAAATATCCAAATATTCAACTACTTTTTTAAAGAAACAATTCTCAAAATTCTTAATGTTAAAAATTTCAAAAGTATGTTGCATAAAATAATAAATAGCGTTCTGTTTTATATTCATTCTTTAAGTTTTACTCAAGCTTAAAACTATTCATAGTTTTAACTTGAACTCTAACGCGAATTCCGCTACTGCGGATAATTTCATAAACAATGGAGATGAAACTTGGAAAATGTTCAATTATATTTTTTTGAACATCAGTTCTGTTGAACAAAGTTAAGATACTTCAATTAACAAGCCCATTTAGTTAAACTTCATAAAAATTCTTTTAATCGGTATTATCAAGTAAAAAAATGGTACAAATGTATTATATTACCACGATTAATTACAAGATTTATAAAAAAAACTAGCGACTCTAATCTATGGGGAATGAAAACATCGTTCACCTTTGTTCTTTTTCTTATTTTTGAAGTGGTCCACCTGTCCCGTAACCGTATGTTTAGCATGCTTCGTTCCATGTTTTGTTGGCATACTATAAGTTTATGGTTGTTTATGTTAGTAGAAGGCCAAGTTTGACGAAGTTTGAAGTTTATTATTATTATTATGAAAAATGGAACCAAACTTTGGTTTTCTTGTATCCCAGAAACGCAAAAAGGAAACATGGGAGACAGTTCTTAAGGTAGGAAGATGAAATAACAGCAACAGCGGGGAAAACATGGACCAGGACAGCACTCAATAGAAAAAAATGAAAAGATATGGAGGAGGCCTTTGCCAATGGCGGCAAACAGACCGTTGTCGATGTCGACTCACCAGAGTCATAATTTAATTTTTTCAATTGTGATATGTACAATTAGTAATATGTAACAAAAATTATTATTATTATTATTATTATTGAAGTCTGTGGTCAAATTGAGAATAGATTAATATTGTAATAACGCAAGACAGTAAATATATAACTTAATGAATTATGGTTGATTTTCAATCACGCGGCGATGACTAGTATAAATAGATAGATAACTATTTATATTATACGTAATGGTGTTCATATTCTTTTTTTATTTCGCAGACAGAACAGAACGTGATAAATTCAAAGGGCTCTGTTTTTTCCTTTTGCCTACGAAGCGTTAACAAAGTCATAATGCTCACATTATTAAAACGACCTGAAAAAGTCATAGAGTCGTTATAACTTCGGAGGTCACAGACTCACTTCTAAAAAAAATCTGTTTATATCTACTTAGAATTTTCTTATATAATACTTTTCTACAATACAAAACATTATTTTTTTTCTAAGAAGTAATACAATATACTAATATTAATCAGAATAAATGACACTTTCTTCAACCCTTCAAAAAACACACGTTAACACATAAATATCTTTATCAATGTATCGCTTCACGAGGAAGCGTGAAGTAAAGCGCTCGTATATAATAGCAAAGTAGATAACCGGTTTACAGGCGACACAGGCGCAATCGCCCAAAAATATTACTCTCTTAGGCACTACTCAGACTAGCGCCTAGAACAGGATGGACAAAAGTTTTTGATTTATTGAATTAAGCTTGGTGTCCACTGGCATAGAATTTCATGGAATACTAAATGTTTCCGGTGGGACTTTTTTTTGAATAAATCATTAACAAGTGCTATTTACTACATTAAATTTAGCATAAATGTATTTATATTAGTTTTATTGTGAAAACAAGCTAACTAAGGATTTTAAATAAAACTATCTTTTCAGATTTTTTCGTAGTCTTAGTCTCGTCTCGTCCCGTGACCATGATTATCCGGAACCAAAAATTAAAAATAAATCCTCGAAAACATCAAAAAAGAAGTTTTATTTAAAATGTCAAATATTCGGGTAAATATAAGAAAGTATCAATAAAGGATTGTCTTTATTTCGTGCATTAAGAATGAAATTTATTCGGTCTGATCGATTTTCTAAGTTAAAGAGAGGCATAAGCTGTAGTATACGAAAATAAATTATAAAGTTCATTCAAGGGGAACAATCACTTTTAGTATGTTAAAAAAAAATTATTACCAAAAACAAACAGTCGAAGACAGTAGTATATTATGTGGTATTACAAGTCTATACATATTATAATGAAATTGTTACTAAGCCGAATCTGTACATTGAATATTTTTGGAAAATCTAATTGAAATAGTCATTGTTATCGATACAGAAGCCGAATCTATAGTTTTTAGAATTTTTGTCTGTCTGTCTGTGACCGCATCACGGAAAAACCACTGAAGGGATTTTAATGAAATTTGGTATGGTGATAGCTGCTTATCCGAATCAACATATAGGATACTTTTTACTGCGGGAAAACATTTCATCTCTGAAATCTATACTAAACGTTAAAACGTAACTAGGAACGAATCCGAGCGGAGCGAGTGTGAGTCTATAGCGCAATATGAAACTATTATATTATAAACTTGTTTTAATCTAATAAAATATGGAAATTCGTTATTTTATAAACAGAACAAAATCATGTGGTTCGTCTATAGCGAGCCTTTTAAGTCATTGGCATCGCAGTAATAAATCAGCGTTATACGGAGGCATGTGGCTTTATTTATATATGGGATAAAAATATAACCCAAATACGACTTATAGCCTATAGGTATATTAAATCAAATGTCATTGCTTATGGATTTTGATTTGATCTGATTAAGTGATAACAAAAGCTTTGAACAAGTAGTTAAATTAAAAAAAAAATGAATTAACTATTAATATATAAGTTATTGCTATGCAATAAGTTATGTATTATTTTATCTTCATATTAAAGTGAAGGGGCCTGGAGTGTTCACTCTGTTACTAGAATAGTCATGTCACAATCTTTTAACTTATTTATACTAATATTATAAAGAGAAAAAAATTGTATGTTCGTTTGTAACTGATAAACTAAAAATCGGCTAAACTGATTTAGATGAGATTTGGTATAAAGATAGTTTTTGGGCCCTGGGAAGGACAAGGTTTTTATGGGTAATGAATCATTTCTCAAGCAAGAGATATAAAACTCATTTATCATAATATTATATATCTTGTATAAATAATATGATAATTCGAGGTGGCATTATGATTAAATTATCTCTGAATATTTTACTATTTAGACCCGACCCGGGGTTCGAATACAGCACCTTTAGACCTGCAGCCGTGCATGTTAGCTACAAATCAACAAAGTATCTTTCTAATATTATTATGAATGTAAAAGTGCGTTTGTTTATGTGGTTGTTTATCCTCCTTTTACGTGAATTTGAATTTGGAACACATTTGTACCTGCAAAGTTTTCCGTAAACGAATAATATGCTTTGCCTAACAGTTTATTATTACTTTTTAGATTCAATAATGAAAATCGCTAATGTAGAATATTAAAACGATTCAAAATATTTTTGCCAATTTTTTAATCAATCGACTTCCAATAAAAGGAGGAGGTTCTCAATTCGACCGTATATATATACATTTTTTTTATGTTTGTTCGCGGGTTTTTTCGTCGTTTATGAACCGATTTTGATAACTCTTTTTTTGTTAGAAAGGAGATATCCCAAGAGTGGTACCATGATAAGAAAACCAGGATCTGATGATGGGATCCCAGAGAAATCGAAGGGAACTTTCGAAAATTGTGCAACTAGTGCGTTTATTAACATTTTCATTAGGTATTTCAAAGCACTACTATTTAATGAAGGTCTGGAGTCGATCTGATGATGGACCCGAAAGACAGTCGAGGGAACTCCTTAATGATTTACAGCAATTACCTGGTGTTTGGGCTTGATTAATTTGTATTGATGATACGTTTACACTAAAAATGGAAAAATAAAAACTTAAAAAAAAAAAAACGACTTCGAGGCACTGAAAAGTAAAAAATAACTAAAAGGGAGTTTTCATTTAGAATAGATACTTAATCAGATATTTTCGAAGTCGGTGCCAGCCGATACAAATCAAAGTACACCGACTTCGAAAATATCTGATTAAGTATCTTTTCTAAATGAAAACCCCCTTTTAGTTATTTTTTTACTTTTCAGTGCCTGGAAGTCGGTTCTTATTTTTTTTTATTCAGATCATTATAAATAAATGTTATTAAAATTATTAGAGCCAATAAACAAAAAATTATGTAAAAAGGCAAACTAAAATTATCAAATAGAGCTTACAGTATATTCTAAACATGTGTTGAGAAAATTTTCACACAAATCTGGATTAAGTTAAATAAAGCCAATACAATTTTATCATACAAATCGATATAGCTCAGACTGCTACGTCTTAATAAATTTTGTTCAAACTGCACTCTACCACTTAGACTCGGGAAATTTAAACAGCAGATAAGCCAAAAATGTACGTACGTTCACTATCCATATTATGTTAGTGAAATCATGTTGGAACACTGAACTCGTTCAGTTCATGCATCTGAGTACTTTGAAATATAGTCGTTATGAATTTTAAATTTTAAAAGAAAAGAATTATAATTACTTATACTACATTGTTGTATAAAGTTTCTTCAACGATTATATACATATATGTATATACTAATATAATAAAGAGAAAAAAAATAATTGTACGTTGTTTGTAATGGATAAACTAAAAAACTAGTGGACTAATTTTAAAAAATCTTTCACCTACCAATAGCTACTTTATCACCGAGTAACATGAGGTATATTTTATTAAAAAAAAATAGAGATTCCCACGAAAATTGCAGTAAATAAATCTAAAGTATCAAAAACTTGCCTATAGTAGTCATTATCAGACGTGCGCTGCGAAAATACTATAAAGATATTTTTTATCGATTCAGTGAAGTCTTTTTACGTTATCTTGTATTTTTTTAATGTAAAATCACTGTAAAATGTAAGACTCTACCAAATTAAAACTCTCTTTGACCATTTGTAAGTCAGAACTTAGCCAGTGACTGGACTATATAGTTGACATCCGTTCGTGTTGCGGCGCGCAAAAGAGGAAGCTCTATTTGGCTCGATAAGCTTGACTTAAATAGATTATAAAGAATAGTATATTTTTGATTAAGAATATAATAATAATATCTATTATTATTTTTTCTCATGCTCGAGAGTTTCTGGTAGAGATCTCTTAAGGACATAAGTGATCCTTGTACACATGTTTACCATTTTCTATTTTATACGTATTTTTTTTGTTACATAAATTAATAAATAAATAATTATCTGTAATCAGAAAAAATAATCTTTTAATTTATTATTAGTTTATACAGTAAATAATATTGGAACATTAATTTTGCTTCCTTTACGTACGGATACCCAAAAACGAACTATTCCATATATATTTAATTGAAACGTTAAACTTATTAGGATTATTATTAACAATCATCTTACAGGGTTGTAGAAACATTTCAGTATCTGTATTAGCGCCTATCAAATTGGAACACAGAGTGGATAACTGTGTAAGTTGAAAGTCTACTCTAAGGGCTGTTCAAAATGAGTTAGACAACTTGTAAGGAAATAATAGAACATCGGACGTAGCTAATTGATGGACATAAAAAAATTTAAATCTTTGAAACTTTTAACATTTAATATATACTAGTGATCATAATTCATTAAGTTATATATTATTTAGTATCTTGCGTATATTACAATATTAATCTGTTCTCAATTTGACCATAGACTTTAACAATAAACAAAAGAGTGTGTGTGTGTGTGTCAAATACATGGTAGAGTGTGTAATGTTTTTTATTAATTTAATGTATTTTTATGCATAATTAAAAAAAAAAAAAAACTATTAGCATACTGCACTCCTTCTCTATATAAACTATAAGTGTGGGAAATTTCATACTCCTCCGTCCGCGCAATTTTCGTAAAAAGGGGTACAAAGTTTTTGCTTCACGTTAATATATAGATATTATGTATTGTGTTTGTTTATAATATATTGTTTCACTCCATTACTATTTATCTGATTGCAACGAAGTTTTGATTAATTCTTACGGGCACTATTAAGAAGTGTGTGAAGTGTCACTTTGCACTTGGGTCTGTGTGTCCCAGTCATAATTTCCACCTAGTCATAATTTATTAGAGTGAATAAACTTTACATTTGCATTAATATAATAAATATAAAAAATATATTGTCGTAAAACTGATAAATAACTTTCGTAAATGGACTGTCATGGTACCCTTATTTCTGTAGCCTATAAAAGAACATTAACATAATTGATAAAGTGTTATTATTTATCTAGATTACAAATTAAACAAAAACAGTTAGAATAAAAACCTAAATTAAGTGTCCAGTTATATAATTTTGTACACTACATCTCAGAAGAAAAAAAATTAAAAAATAAAACTGTTTGAAATAAATGTTTATATTTCACTTCGAAACCTCTAATACTTCCAGCTGATTTAAATTTTAATATACTCTTTATCGTTCTCGTTTAACTCTTGCACTTAACGTATAACTTTCTATACGTATAACTTTCTTACTAAACGTATAACTTTCTTTTGGCGAATTTATTTTAAATATAAAAAGTAAATGGCTTCACGCTCTTCATTTTATTTAACATAAAAAATAACGGTCTGTTTAATATTTTTCTTACACTATTTTTGACTATATTTTTGACGATATTATGTATGTATATAAACGATCTCATGTCCCGTATAATATATTTTAATTTTTTGCCTATAAAGGTTGTACCTCGAATATTTAGAGTAAAAATGAAGCGACGTATGCATGTGACGGGGTATTAGTTAAAAGTTTATTCAAATTATATTTCACTCTTAACTCGCACAAAACACATTCCGAAAAAACAGAGGAACGCCTATTCAATTATTTCAATAAGTACAATCCTTTAAATCAAGATTGGCAGATAGATGGACATTCGTCCAACAATAGCAACGTACACTTAGTATTAAGGTTTCTAAGGTTATATAAATAAGTCTAGTTTACGAGTATAAAGGTAGGTTAAATCTGAAGAAAAACAGCATACAGTACATGTTATGGGCAATAACCTATTGAGTTATCATCTGGCGCACCACACGTATTGAGAATTAAGATTCGCATATAGATAAAATGTTCATTATCAGTACAAACACGATGACAGCAAAGTTCTTACGTACATGCGATATAGAGATTATAGCGAATATTGCGGATGCAAATTATATTTCCTATCGTCTACCACGAAAACGTGGTTTTCGATATTCCCTGTGGGAATATGCTTAAGAATTTTGGTCTATGCTTTGCCAATATTAAGATATGTGAAATAATAAATGTGTTGTACTATGCGCTTACTAAAAAGTGAAGTAGAAATTGGTCAAGTACGTGTCGTAGATGTGCGATACTATGTCCGTATATTACATGTTGAAAACTAGGACCATCATATCAATGAATATCTGCTAAGCCCCCTTTATATTTTACTCATTAGCTCGTTAGTCAGATTCATAAATAGTAAGTCTGGTGAGTAGTATATAGAAATTATTTCTATGATTTCAAAGTAACCTAATGTAAAGCTTAATGTTGTATGGTTACTTGCATTCTGCTAAAGTCTAAAAGTAGCTAAACTTTTACTGGTGGATGATATTCGAGTTTGGGTGAATGCGGAAATCTATATCCGTTTAATGGTACCTATCCGTATGTATAATTACGATTGAATAATAAACCTCTGAAATCCAAACGTCTTTACAAACTTTCACATTTATGATATTAATAGGATTAAAACGAGTAGTTGAACGCCTTTGACAAACTTAGCTATCGCGACGTGCTCGTGCAAGTTAAGGAATTCCATTGCTTAATCTGCATCTGCCACATCTAGAGCAGCTACGAAACTGTTATTAAAATTAGCAAAATTTTAATTGAGTTATTATGAGCATTATTTATAAAAAAACTAGCGATTTACCCTCGCATCGCATCGATTTAGCGGGGCTCTAATTCTTTTTCTAAAATAAAAGTAGTCTAAGTTACTTCTTATAATATTAGTTCAAAATCAGTCCAGCCATTTTGGAGATTAGCCGGAATAAACAGGCGGACAGATAGATAAAAGTTTAAAGTTGTGTTTTACTTATAAATAAAGTAAATAATTTCATATGCATTTAGTAGAAAGCTGTTATTTTGACCTTACAAACAGACATTTCAATTTTTTTTGTCTGTATTGTAAATAAATAATATTCGATTAACTGATTTGAACAAACAGATACTTATCATTTGTAATTAGATTTATTATACTAAAAATTTCTATTACTTCTGGGATTCTTCATGGGATTCTAGTACGAATTTTAAAATATTATGTCGTCATCCTATTTTAGTTTTGAAAAAATATATCACAGTATAAAATATTTTCCGCCTAAAAGTTTCGATTTTCCTGAACAATTTAACCAATAATGATTTTATATAGATACGAATATTACCCTTTTTTAATCACGTTAATGCAATCGTTTTGTTTATAGCTTTTTCTTCTACTCACAATAAGTATTACAATCAGGAGGTTTCAGTGAACTTCGATATACCTGTTATTGTTAAGCACAAAAAAGTTTATCTTTATCCCATAATATTATAAGAAGCTTTCATGTTAAAAGCTCTATGGCATAAGAGCTTGCAATCATTCTTCATAGAAAGAACGTACTTCCATGAACGTACAGTACTCCAGAGACGCTTCGCTAACTGCTTTGAACAGCTTTAGTATCAAACGAGGATGTTCTAAAATATAGAAAATATTTATGTAGTAGACAATGTTTATGTAGTACAAAAAAATTCATATTTGTATAGATTCAGTTATGTTGTGAAAACATTGAAATGATTATATATTGTTTACTTGTACATATATTGTCTAGAAGATTAAAATTGCAATAGGAAATAAAAATCACTGGCCTACTGCAGTACACATTGGGAGATGTGTAATGCATGTTGCTGATATGTCTTCTGTCCGACCGAAAACAAATCACTTGGTGAGTATAGAAGAAGGAAAAAAGCAACCCCATTTTAAAAAATTCTACCCACACAAATTTTGGTAAACAGCAGACCATTGTAATGAATGGGAGGTTCTATTTTAGATAGGAGGTACCTGTCAACTTTAACACTTGGTAGAAATTTGGCTTTTGATGTGGCGTCATAAGTGAACATGAAAGCTTATTATACAGGGCTTCTCCATAACTACAAAAGTAGTAATAGAAGAAACAATTACAGACGGAGATGAGGATGACAGGTTCAGAATGTATTATTAACGTAAAAATAAATGCGAAAGTTATTTTGTATGTGCACTGGTGTATCCACATCTTATTTGCAACGCATAGTTTGTGGCCCAGAATGTAACATAGGTTATTTTATATCAGGCAACTCTATTTCGGGTGTTTGCAATAAGTTGCACAAAGCTACTTTAAGACAAAGTAAGAGTAGGTCAAGAGTTAATAAATATATAGTTTTTATTTTTATTTCTGGATATTAACACACAGCATCATCTAATTCCATGTTAAGCTACGAGGCTCGTGTTATGAATACCGGATAGTTAACACACTACACATACATAACTTTAAATACATACATATTATAAATATCAATACCCATGACTGGAGTACAAACATTCGTGTTCATCACACAAATGAATGCCCCAGCGGGACTCGAACCCGTGACCCCTGGCACAGCAAGTAGGGTCACTACAAACTGAGCCAAACATGTCGTCGTTAATATACGTTATAAAGCTTTGGGGGAGGTCTATGTCCAGCAGAAGACTTGTTTCGGATGAGGCGACATTATAAACCATAAATATTTCTAGGAATTGATGAATACAATAAGCACATATTATTTTACGTATTTATTTCATTTATTTCCACGAAAATACTAACAATAAACCCGGAAAGCCATACATTGACAAAAAACGACCTGTCTCGTTTGAAAAGTAGTAAATCTGTCGCAACAATAGCAAGTTTTCGTCCATCAAATAAATAAAATCCAACCCTCGTAATTTAACAATCCTTTGAAGTCAAACGTGGAACGCGTCGTATTGGTTTTTATTGTATGGTCTAAGTAAAAAGACATTATCAACTAATTTTATAATATTATTTTGTTGACAGTATCTATATAACGATCTCTTCAAAATGTCCAAGCTTTTTCTACTTATTTTCGTTTCCTTATTCCTTTCAATCCTTATCAAATTCTACTTAAATAAGAGAGTGTTAAGAATTCAGGTATACAGCTCAGAAAACATATGTATATCAATCGATGAATAAATATCAAGTTGAGCAGGATTGCTTAGAAGTAGTGGGGCTCCTTCGGGGGTCCCACCAGACGGTGGTCTTCGGACCTGCCGCCGGGGCGTCGCGAAAGTTATGCGCAAGCGATCCCGCGGCTCCCCACTATGGCGGATGGGAGAGGAACTTGGTGTTTAGTGGGTAGTACCGGCTCTTCTTGCTGGTGAGCCCCACATAACCACCTGGGGGATCAGGTGGTATGCGTAAATGCATTCCCCAAGGATAAAAAAAAAAAAGATTGCTTAGAAGTTGAATACATCTGTTACTAATATCAATGCAAAATAGAAATGGTGAATAAACCTTTTAAAAAGGGGAAATATAATGTTAAACAAATCATTACATGAAACAATTTAAAATCGTTCAAATCTGCATTATTGTCGATTTCCATAAGTATTCTAGATAGTCGGGTATCTGCGTCACATTAATTCCGTACGTGACCCGCAGCATTATATACCACTTGATAACAACTCTCATGATATGTTACTAGTACTTGGTTCTCTGCGAAATATTGTAAATGATTTTTGGGTCTTCAAATTGGAATTTTTTGTGTTCGGTATATTTTTATTACGTTTTAATGTTTAGTATAGATTTATCAGAAATGAGATATTTTGTCTGTCCTTCCGACTGTCTGTCTGTCTGTTACCGCATCACGGAAAAACCACTGGATAGATTTTGATGAAATTTGCTAGATGATAGCGGGTTCTGTGGGTCAACATTTAGGATAGTTTTATCTCGGAAAAACGCACGGTTCCCGTAGGATAGGTTTGTTTTTGTTTTCCTAGAGGCGAACCCGAGCGAAGTGAGGGTGAGCCGCTAGTTCATATTTTTATGGTTTTATAATTTTATAAAATAGTATTTTAAATTATGAAGAGATTATTATTACGATATAATAAATTAATATTAAAAAAAAGTATATGTGTACTTACATACGTACATTAAGAAGTTATACTTCTTTGTTTTTAGATCATTTAAATAAAAGCTTATTTTTTTAGTGTTTAAGCTTTTTATGTTTTTAATCATTTGTCAATTTTGTAACCTTCGCCATATTGGATTAAAAATGGCAGCATTTAGGTAATCGTGCTGTTATGAGAACCAAACGGATGTGTCAAATTTCAGATTAATTGAATACTGGGAAGTAGATCAAATTTAACTCGCAAGATTTGATTACAGATAGACACCGAAACTAACTTCACACTGTAGCTAATAACGACTAACTTCATACTGTCTTCATAAAATCCGTAAACAGAGTTTTGTTTAAAGCAATGTTTTTTTAAAAACTTTGAAACAGATTTTAACATCGGGATATATTAGTAGTTATTAATTTAGTATGAATATGACGTTCAAAACATGGGTTTTTAATTTAGACAATTTTTATAATATACCATACATGAATAACATATCAAAAATAATACTAAAATCTAAAATAACATTTGAACAACCACAATGAATTTTCATGGTTGGTTAGTTTTTATAAAGTGTATGCAAACTAAATAAATTACGCCAATTACGTTTTATTTTTATTCAATTAATAGTACATATATTGTTTAAGTGGACCTCAAATATTTATTGCGGAGGGAGTTTGGCGTACGTTGTAGTCTGAGCAAATGCTGTGGATTTTTGAAGTTACTCTATATACGACAATAAAGTTTATATAAGATATATAATGCCTCTTTGGCTTGTGGAAAACGGGAGATTATTGATTTGCACACTTTCCAGGATGTAATTAGCCCACCATACCTTAATCGGACGGTTTCAAGTATTTCCACCTTATCAAAATATTTTTTTAAATATTTTGATCGGCTGCCCTAGACATGCGCCCCTATATAGAGGACTTATATTACGGTGGAAGTATTCAACAGAGTGCAAGGGGGGATCCCCTTATGTTAATCTGTCATGCTTGAGTACCTCCAAAAATCCCCTCTTGGGCTTTCCTACTATTACAATTCGATCTTCCTCAGCCTTTGACTCTTTGATTTACTGTAGTTAGATGTGATATAAAAAATGTGATTAACTTAGGGGTTTTCGTTAAATTATAGTTGGAAGTTTGAGATATAAAAAATTAAGTCATCATTTCTTAGATTTTATTAGAATTTTGATTTAAGATTGAAACCATTGCTAAGTATCATTAATTCTATCGTAATTCGTATTAGTAGATCCATATAATTATAAGTTATATTAGATATCCGAATGCTATGGATAGTAACTAGAATTTAAGCCTGTATATATGTATGTATGTATTAAAATACAACGTCATTTATGTATAGAGTAGCGAGAGTTGGGGTTAAATACTAGCACATTGACACTAACTTAATTTAAAAGAATTACGGAGTTTATACGTAATTAATACATGCAGCCAATTTAACTTTTTTCAGTTATTACTTTTAAATCTAGCTACTGCCATGGTATCGTCTAGAAAATTCCATCTTTTCAATTCATTGCCTTGGTGAAAGGAAATATTTTTTGTAAAACATAGTCTAATATTATAATTTGTGATCAAAGCATATTGTGGTTCAAATTTTTAATTAAATACTTTACCATTATGATGAAATCGTTTTATAAAAACTAGTCTTCGCCCAGTAGTCAAAATTTGTCGATAATCATCATCGGATTTCTTTTTTTATTGATAACACTGAAGCTCGTGAATAGCTATTAAACAATAAAAAAAGGAAATTGGTTAAAAAATAGAGGAGAAAAAATTACTGAATTGTTTTGTCTTTGCCTATTTTTATATAGATTAACTTCAAAAAAGGAGTAGAAATTGAAATCTAGCGTATGTTCTTTGTGTTACAAATGTAAAACTTTTTAAGAGATTCTTTTTCTAATGAATATAATACCTCAAAAATAATAACATAATGTACATTTTAAAACAACTCTAAGTTTTAAATAAAAAAAGAACTAATTAAAAAAAGTAGGCACGTCTGAGAGAACCTAGCAAGTTTTCAAATGACATGCATACGCCAACTCGCACTTGGCCAGCGAGGTTAACTCTGGCCTGATCTTCCTCGCCCAGTAGTGGGACGCTAAAAATGGCTGAATGCAATACCTTATTACTTAATAGGAAGACCATTTCTAATTCTAACCATTAAATATTTAAACTATAGTGCAAACCAAATGTTACTATAAATTTGTAATCCCCTAACCCAAATAAAGTATATCCCCCCGAGGTTTGCTGCGACATGATCCTTAATTAGTCTTTATTCGGCTCTTGGAGCCTTGCTTTTTGTATCTTTTTATATAGAGCTTTTTAATAGAACTCCTTGCATTGTATTTTATCTAATTTATATTATACTAACTGGTCTGATAGACGTTGTTCTAAACCTTTTGGATTATAAAATTTATGAATAATTCTACTACAGCGCCATCTATCAGGTTTAAATTTTATTATTTTCATTTTTGTTACTAAATTAACCTCATACTTCGAGTAATTTTGGTACCAAATATAGAATAACTAAAATATTGCAATACATTATAAAAAATTATAAAAAAACATATATTTCATAAAACATTATAAAAAACCTTACGTGCTAAATGCACTTCTAGATTTATACTACTTATACTACTCAGACGAAGACATGAAAAATACTCCATACAGCTTACAAGCCATCTATCGATTGTAAGTTGTCATAATCGAATTAAATGTTCTAGCGAAAATAGTATCTATATATATATATATATATATATATATATATATATATATATATATATATATATATATATATATATATATATATATATATATATATATATATATATATATATTAATATGTTAAAATATAGATACAGTTTAAACTAAGTACAGCTAAAGCCGTGTCTATTCCATATAAGTACTACATATATTATTTTCCATTGTTGTAATAAATACTTGCAAGTAACAAATATGTGATAACCAACAATTTCTCAAAACCGTGTAAGCCCAAATTAAAAATTATAGTACATCGATATTTTGTTTGATAGTTGCCTTATTAAAAAAAGAATTAAATACAAAATAACCTCCTTGCCTATCTCATAGAGCCATTTTAATTATTTAACTTTACATAAATAACAGATCTTATTAAGTGTTGCAAAAGTAATAAATAAATATATTGGGACACACACACAGCACCATCTAGTTCCATGGTAAGCTACGAGGCTTTTGTTATGGATACCAGATAGTTGATAAATACATAAATATTATAAATATATAAAAATTGACGTTATGTGAAAAAGGTGGATGAATAAAATTACATTTGGCAAGTGTATACTATGTATGTGACACTATATGTGTGTCTCGGTCAGTGATATAAATTGACTTGGACCTCTTCGCCTTTTACTCCAGAGTGGACTGATTCGATTAAGTGATGCCAGTGATGCATCTATCTACTGTATTTCAAGTACATTTTGTGTACATGTACCCAATAAAATTCTAAAATAGATATTCGTTACATTTATTTCTCTAATATATAGTAAAACATCTAAGCTGGATTTTCTATAATATATTTTATAAATATTTAATATAGAGTACGTCATTAGTTACGTAGTAAAAAGTATCCTGTACGTTGACCCAGATAACCAGCTATCATCACACTAAATCTCATCAAAATCTGTTCAGAGATTTTCTCGTGGTGCGTTCCCATACACACAGACAGATAGATAGACAGACAATAAATCTAAAAACTATAGATTCGGCCTCTGTATCGATAATAATGACTATTTCAATAAGATTTTCTAAAAAATATTTAATGTACAGTTTCGATTCAGAATTTTATTATACGAGTATGTATATATTAAAATTATGCTATTATAATATTATGAATATAAGAGTTAATAAATAAACGTAATTCATGTGTATATAGGTGTGTATATTTAAGCCGAAACGGATTTTAGATATTATGTTTTAATGTACATTAATTTATATGGTGTTTGGTAAATGTAGATATTCTTTCCTCCTTTAAACGACACTTATTTTAATTTTTTTTCTATATCATATTTTCATATATATTTTTTCATAATTAATAACCATATACATAATTAATACGGCTTAGAAATATAATAATACAGTCAAAACTCTAAATATTATAAAGGCTTTCTTTATAAAGAGATTGTAGAACAATATACATTGATGAACAAAAGGTTACTGTGATGACGTTACTCGATTTTAGTAATGCTTTCAACACGGTGGACCTTGATATTTTACTCGCCATTCTAAGTTCTCTTAACATATCTCCTGAGGTAGTTGACTGGTTTCGTTGTTACTTGTGTAATCGCCGGCAGCGTATACGTATTGAAGACTCGTATTCAGATTGGTCTGCAATTAATGCCGGTGTTCCACAAGGTGGCGTGTTGTCCCCTCTTCTTTTTTCAATTTTTATAAATTCTGTTAGTCATCAAATATCTTCTCTCTACCACCTGTATGCCGACGATCTGCAAATATATGCCTCGACAACTATCTTGAATTTACATCATACTATTGATATGATTAACAAAGATCTCTCAGTTATATCATCATGGGGTAAATCTTATGGACTTAATCTGAACGCCACTAAATCTCAGGCAATCATTGTTGGTAGTCAGAGACAACTGTTTAAAGCTAAAATTATGCAAATTCGACCGATAATACTTAATGGTACCCAAATACCTTTTACTGAGAAAGTTAAAAATCTTGGAGTTATTATCGATCAACATTTATCATGGGGACCGCACGTAAGCGAACTGAGTCGGAAGATGTTTGGAGCAGTAGCTTCTCTTAGTAGATTGCGTAATTTCCTTCCGATACCAACTAAAATTGCGCTGGCAAATTCTCTCCTGCTACCAATTCTTGATTATGCTGATACCTGTTATCTTGATATCAAAGAGGAGCAATTAAATAAGCTTGAGCGTCTCCAAAATTTATGTATACGGTTCATTTTCGGCCTTAAGAAATATGACCATGTTTCTCAGTTTCGCAAAAAGCTCAAGTGGCTTCCAATCCGATTTCGCAGGGATACTCATATCCTCCATCTTCTCTACTGCGTGCTGTTTAATCCTTCGGCTCCTTTCTATCTGAAAGAGCGTTTTGAATTTCTGAGTGACTCTCATACTCGTTCACTTCGCTCTGATCAGAATTTTATTCTTAAAATTCCTAAACATTCTACATGTTTTTTCTCCAATTCTTTTACTGTAAAAGCCTCTCGACTTTGGAATTCTCTTCCTGTAAAGGTAAGAAGTGCGAGAAGTCTAGAAAGGTTTAAAATTTTAGTAAAAGAATATTTCCTATCCCTTTAGTCCTTTCTTTACTTCACATTCTCTTTAATATATAGTATAGTATAGTAGCTGTCGATTAATAAATGTGTATATGTATGTATGTATGTATGTATGTATGTATGTATGTATGTATGTATGTATGTATGTATGTATGTAATGTATGTATGTATATATGTATTTATGTATGTATATAAGTATTTTGTTTTTATTCAATAATTAAAGTATGTATTTATTTATAGTCAAAAATCAATTATCTGCACACCGCCTACCGTCTTTGCCACACACTTCTCCTCCACCTCAAGGTTGCCTGGAAGAGATCGCTCTTAGCGATAAGGCCGCCTGCTGTACATTTATTTTCTTTTTGTATATAATTTTCATTATGTTTGATTCTTTTATAAGGTGTACAATAAAGAGTATTATCTATCTATCTATCTATCTATAATTTTCAAGCACAAACCAATAGTGCTAGAGGTGTGTTCACGGTTTCAGCTGTCCAGTTACATATAAGTTCTTACAAAAAAGCACTACAGTACACGGACTTTCTTTCACTTATATTGTTAACAGTTTAAGAGTTCTTGTGCAACTACGAATATAAAACAAACTATAAATGATTATGATTAATGATGATAAAATGATTTATGACTCAGTTGGTACGTTTGTAATAATCCAACTATAATGATCTCTACAGTGAAGATCAGCATGCAAGGCATTTAAAGTCTGACTCGCACTCACAGGGTTCTGACACATGAAAATTAAAATAAGTTTATATTCGCAAAACTATTTTTTTTGTAATGTATCTACCAATTCATGGTTTTTGGATGTTTTCCTTTCCTTGTGCTATGAGACATTGCTTCTTACCAAAATTTCATGATTCTAGGTCAACGACAAGTACCCTATAGGTTTTGATTCCCTTGCGAGTATCACAATATGCGGAATATTGTATCTATCGGTATCTTTTGAATGTGTTGACTTAGAAGTTTGATTTTTTCACAGCTCCAAGAGATTGCAAAACAACATTTCAGAGAAAAATGGAATTGGTCGATTATAGATCTATATGGATAGACAGACAACAAAATGATCCTATAAGGGTTTCTTTTATAGTTTTGAGGTACGGAACCCTAAAACTAAGGAAGAGATTATTTGAATTTTTTGGTCAATTATAAAATTTGATAGATACTCGATTAGTTATATAGTTTTAACGAATTTACTTTTGCCAGATAAAAGCAAAAATAAAGTGAGCTTTGTAAGCTTTTTCAATTTATAAAATACACACTGTATAATATATTTGCAAAGGATAAAAATGGCAGGATGTAACCTTGTGTTGAGTTTACGTAATCCTAAGCAAATATATATTAGCCCTCATTTAATTGAGAAAGTTAATATTTTTCATGAATCTGTTTTTACAACAGCTTCGTGAAATTGAATTATTTCTTCGGAAGTTTTATTTTCTTTGTATAAATCGCTATCAAAAAACCTTACTTTGATTAGTTAGTATAGTGGAAGTTTATTTTATTTTGTCTGCTACTTAGCCAATAGCCTTTTATATATGAGATAGCTATTACCTTCTATACATATAATAAAGTTCTAACCAAGCCGAATCTGTACATTGAATATTTTTTGGAAAATCTTATTGAAATAATCATCATTATCGATACAGAGGTCGAATCTATAGTTTTTAGAATTTCTGTCTGAAAGCCACTGGACATATTTTGATGAAATTTGTGTAATGATAGCTTGTTATCCGGGTCAATATATTAGATACTTTTTACTGCCTTTAAATTAAATTAACAAAGCGAAAAGTGAAAATTCATAAAAATATTCATGATACTTTCTTAGATTTACGCGAATATTTGACATTTCAAAATAAAACTATCTTTTGGATTATTTCGCGAATTTATTATGATTTTTGGTTTCCGACGTTTCGATTGCTTTACAGCAATCATGGTCACGGGAGAGACTAAGGTGTTAGATGTCTCAATGGCATTATACAGTTGTTACAGACAGCCTACCTACTATTTTATAAATATTAAATATAAAATAGTAGTAAATATAAAATAGTAGGTAGGCTGTCTGTAACAACTGTATAATGCCATTGAGACATCTAACACCTTAGTCTCTCCCGTGACCATGATTGCTGTAAAGCAATCGAAACGTCGGGAACCAAAAATCATAATAAATTCGCGAAATAATCCAAAAGATAGTTTTATTTTTAAAATATTCATGAATTTCCAAAAAAAGATTGACGTGTATAGCATTAATAGTTTACTAGGGGCAAACACAAACTTAAAATGCCTTTCACTCGTTTACTCAGAGTCAGTAATTCTTTTTATGGATAATGAATATGATTTTTCAACAAAATCATAAAAAAAAATCAAATAGCTTCTATTGCTAAATCAAATTGTAACATTTGTATGCTAAATGTTATTATACAATTTATGATTTTATAGAAGTTAGCACGCCTTTGGAATGAAGTGATCCCTTCTAGGCTACTTTAATTTCGTAGAATTATAATAATTTATAATTTTAATTACAAAAAGAGATAAAAAGAGTTTCTTTCGCCATTTTTTTTAGGACTGAGGATTTTTCTATCCTACTGGTGAGAGACTTATGACGTGCAGTAAAAAATAGTTATAATTTAATGTTTTTTTTTTTTAATTTAAGTAACTTTGTATCAGTTTAAATGAGTTTATTTTAATGTTATTTATATTCATTGCCTATTAAAGAATAATAGGACTATTATAATATATTACTACTGTAAAAATCCTGATTACTTTATGAAGAACCCGACGAAGCCACTAAATGACCTTTTAGTGATTGAATCAAAAAGGATAGCAAATCTATGATTTAAATATTTATTAAAATTTCAGTAAATAATAACAATAACAGATAAAAAAATTACAGAGTGCGTGTATAAATTTGTAGCGCGCAAGAAGTAAAACTTCTGTAGGTTATCGGTTCTCTTTATGAAATTCAATTTATGTTTTAAATAATTAGGTTAGGTGAGATATTAAAAAAAATACTTAAATAACGCATATTAGGCATACTACAATCATATATTTATAGAATATCATTTAAAGAAAGAATATAATATTATATATGTATCATTTGTCAGACAATAACAATGGTTACCATGCACAACAAGCGTTCGCCTCGGCCGATCACACTTTTCGTAATGCTCTCGTTACGCATTCACCAGCTTACTCCCCAAGTCAAGCGAGTGCAAAGAAGTTTTTCTTCAAAACTATGGTTAGTCATTTTAGAAGTTAATAAGCTGTGTCGCAATTACTAACGCCCTCCGCCAGCCGAAAGTAATCTTAAAATTATTAATTTTCAGTATTCTTAGGAAATATTGTATTAAAAATACACGAGTGACTTACGAGGTAGGATATTTATTATAATATTTTATTGACATACAAATAGACAAATTAGCACCTTTGTATGGTTGGGCTTTAGGTATATCTCAAAATTCAACCGTATTATAATTTCAATATAATATCTACCTGTACGTGTGCTATTGTGAGTAAAAACACAGCAACACATGTCTTTGGTACACATTTTACATATTTATTTTATTTATTTAGGATCCTGGAAATAAATTAACTTCTGCAAAAAGTTTTCGGTCAGCGCAACTTGTATATTTAAGTGAAACTTTCTTGAAACGTTTCGACCCAAATCGTTATATACTTGACCTAATGGTTCGTAAATAATAAATATCGTAATTTGTGTTCGTAAATAACAATCAAATTTAATGTTTTATAATGAAAACAGTGTATCCAGATTTGCTCGTGTTGATAAGTTTTTTGTAAAAAAAAAAACAATTTTTTTTGATAAGAAAAATTGTAATAAATATATTCCCTAATTGTCACTAGATGTTAAATATATTTGTACAACTAGCGACACACCCTCGCTCCGCTCGGGTCCGTCCCTTAAGTTTTACTTACGTTTTAACGTTAGATTTCTCAGAGATGAACTATTTTCCCGCAGTAAAAAGTATCCTATATGTTGACCCGGATAACCAGCTATCATCATACTAAATTTCATCAAAATCTCTCGAGTGGGTTTTTCGTGATGCAATCACAGACAGACAAAAATTCTAAAAACTATGGATTCGACCTCTGTATCGATAACAATGTCTATAATCAATAAGGTTTATCAAAAAATATTTAATTTACAGATTCGGCTTAGCTACACTTTTATTATATGTATAGATGTATATATATATAAAAAAAAATAATTGCCTCGGTGGTGTAGTGACTAACATGTACGGCTGCACATTCGCAGGTCCTGGGATCGAGTCCCGGGTCGAGCCAACTTTAGTTATTAAATCTTTCTGCTTAGTAAGTCGCAATAATAGGTAAGAGTTGAGAAGTTGGCGTTATTTCACCCCCGTGTCTCGGAGAGCACGTAAAGCCGTCGATCCTGCGTCTTAACTCTCACCGGTCCTGTCGAGTAGTCGTCCAACCGGAGTATGAGAGTGACAGGTATAGAGTGTGCGAGTGAGTGTCATGCGCACACTTGTGTACTATAATATCTCCTGCGCAGTTGGCTAGTCTCAATGAGATTGGCCATTATTAAAAAAATAATAATAAATGTATTTGGAAATGATGAGATCATGATATAACTTTAAATGTATATCCAATATAATATCTTTACTCCAACAGTGACAAGATACTGTACAAACACTCGATTCAATCTTTACCTCTCAATAAACAAAAATAATTTTCTGAACTCAATTAAACTTTTCTGATCGAAAGAATTTGAAATTAAAGGGAAACTAGAAAATTTCAGTTGTTTTCCTTATTTGTGTTTTTTTATCAACTGACAAAGACAACAAAATTAAATTAAAGCCCTATAAATTAATTTGTATTACTTTTCATTAAGTACGAGTACTCTTCTATTTATTAACTATTCAAATTTCAATGTATTTAGCCCTTTTTATCGTCCCACTGCTGGGCACTGGTCGCCATTCAATGCAGAAAATCAGGTCATAGTCCTATAATGTCCTAGGTTAGAAATGCAGGTTTCCACATCATATTTTCCCGCACCGTAAGGCAAGTGATAATTTAATATGTTGAAAATGATTTGCATATGAAAATATCAAAGATGTAAGACCCGGGATTTGATCTTACTTTATTGATCATTACGGTTGATTTAACGTAAACCAAAGAATATTTACAACTCACCAAAGTTTTATAACAATCGGATGGGTTATACACTAGCGTGTACATTGCACAGGGAGTTATAGATGTACAGAAATATATAAATTCATTTTACTATAAATATATGATAGGAAAAACATATATCTATACTACAGATAATATTATAAAGAGGTAAAGTTTGTGAGTTTGTGGGGTTGTAGGGTGTAATCACTGGATCTACTGAATCGATTTAAATGAAATTTGGTAAGAAGACAATTTGAGACTCTGGAAATGACATAGGATAGTTTATATACCGAAAATCATCCCTTAAAAGGATGAAAACGGGGATAAAAATTGTATCAATTTAGGGACTAACCCGAGCAAAGCGAGGGTGAGTCGCTAGTGTTTTATATATTCACTATTTTAAAGGAAATATTTATTAAGCAAGCATGTTAGGCATGCATTTACGTATAACTTTTAAGTCCATATTTTTTACAAAAGAACCTATGTTATGGAACTAAAAGTATAAATCTTAATACTTTCAAAGGATTGAAAGCGATGATACAAGATATAATACAATCCGCTTTGAAACAATAGGATTGTGGCGCTCTCTCGTGGTGAACCAACATTTATTACGTACAGTGATAGGATCACGCGTCAGCATTGACTTGCCACCGAAATTGAAAATGGTTTTTATTATTTTTAATGTCATGTGACATTTATATACAACTAGCGACTTACCATCGCTTCATTCGGGTGCATCCCTAGGAATATTTTATAAAGATATTAATAGTTATTAGCCAGCGTTAGCCATATACAATTTCATTTTTATTTCCGTTGCTTTTACTCTGTTATTCGGTTTTATTCTGTTATTCGGGGCAGAGACAAAACCAAAAAATCTAAAATTATCAAAATCGGTCCAGTCATTATTGATTTATGAATGGTCTAACAAACCCGACTTTACTTTAACTGGGAAATAGCTAATGTTATAAGGAGTACTTTTATTTTAGAAAAAGAATTAGTGTAAGCGCAAAAAAATTAAATCCCATGTAATTTCAAAATCCGCGTACCGAAGGATGCACCTGAGCAAAGCTAGGGTAAGTCGCTAGTCTTAACATAAAAGCTTGAGTAGTTTATTTCATTTAATCCGTATCTACGTCCTACGTCGTATCTACGTCCAGCACGTAAGTGATGTAACACACCAACGACTGCAAAAATAAATTATAAAAAACGATTAAATAAATTTAATTAAACTAAAAAAATAATAATAAAAAACTATGTTATCTTTCGAAAATAAAATGTAATTTTTGGATATTTTAAATCATAGGTCATAGTGCAGGATGTTTCTTCGTTCTTATCTCAGTTTTGTCATTTTCTCGTTGCTATTGAACATTTTAAAACTAGGTTAACTTAGTAAGGCGTTAGGCTATTATAAGAATCAACCACATAATTTTTTTTTAATAATCATTTTAGCCGAAAATTAGTTAGATTTAGAAAAATTAATTCATGAAATAAATTATAGAGAAAATTATGCTAAATAATTTTATAGCACAAATCTAAAAAAAAGTATTTATTATTTTATAATTTTTGTCAAATATATAATAAAAATTTAAAAAAAGGCAGTACGCTTAATTTCTTTCTTCATAAAAATGTATTACCGTAAAATCCGGCCGTGACACAAACTACGTTTTTGAACAGCTTGTAACGAGGCACTTGACCGCCTTGTGTGAATATAATATGTTAGAAATGGGGCCGTAATATATTTCTATTGATGTTAACAAATAAAACAAATACTAATTTTATGAGACAATCAGTATAATATTAGTATATTATTTAAACGAGCAATTCTTGTATATTTATTTATTTATTTATTTATACCGGTGTTCTCGGAAATGGCTCTAACGATTTCGCTGAAATTTAGTATGTGAGGGTTTTCGTGGACGAAAAATTGATCTAGATTAGTCTAATGTATGGAAAAAGACGTATTATCGAGTTTTCATGCAGCTTACATTTGTATTTTTCCACGCAAAATATGGTCGATAATTTCTTACGCTCGGGCGTAGGCACTGTGGTCAAGCGGCCAAGGTGCAAGATTGATAATCACAGGTGTCCGGGTTCGAATTCTGTGTCAGATACAGAGCTTTTACTTTTGTTTTTTTTTTTTTGTATTTATTCAAGTTTTTAGTTTTTTTTAATCTAAAAAAAACAATAAACAAAAAAGAACTCCGAGCGAAGCTCGGTCGCCCAGGTACTACGATTTTATATAATATACGATTATTACGGTATATATGTACATATTACTGTTAAATATACATTTTATTATAAACTAATGACTGATCTTCGCTCCGCTCCGGTTTGTCCCTACTTATGTTTTAACGTTTAGTATAGATTTCTCAGAGATGAAATATTTTCCCGCAGTAAAAAGTATCCTATACATATGTTGACCCCGATAACCAGCTATCATCATACCAAATTTCATCAAAATGCCTCCAGTGGTTTTTCCGTGATACGGTTACAGACAGACAAACAGATGATAGACATAAATTCTAAAAACGGTAGATTCGGCCTCTGTGTCGATAATCATGTCTATTTCAATAAGATTTTCCAAATAAATATTTAATGTACAGTTTCGGCTTAATTACAATAATTTTATTATAAATAGAGATATACTCTTAAATATATATTTTACTTTAATAAAGCCGAAAAAATGTATTTTATCAATATATGTGTATATATAAATCTTAGAAAAAAGCTTTGTATTTAAAATAAAGGAAAAATCATTGTACTGTTAAGTACAACAAGTATTGGTCATTTAAATAAATAAGTACTAAGGAGAAGTAATATTATTTAACAAATAATATGTTAGTAACCTCCAAGTGACTAGGAGTTTTTGATGTTGACGGCATTTATGTAAAAATTAAAGATTATGACCTATTTGTAAATTGACTTATAATTTCTACTTATATTTTTGTTAAAATATTTTTAGACGTCCTAAATTCTATTTATGAATGTTGAAAATTTCTAATTGCTACATAAATTGAATTTTCAAGTCCCTTTCGTAGTATCAACCTCGATTATTTTAGAAAAATCCGCCAATAATATCCATGTTATTTTAGTGTCGTTTTATGCTTTATTTTATGCTAGCAACTCACCTTCGCTTCGCTTGGGTTCGTCCCCAGGTACGTTTTAACGGTTATTATGAAATAGACAGAGTATATATTATGTAACCTATAGCATTCCTCAATAAACGGGCTATCTAATGCAAAAAGAATTTTTCAAATCGGATTAGTAAGTTCCTGAGATTAGCGCGTTCAAACAAACAAGCAGTCTGCCTTTTTATTATATTAGTATAGACTATAATCTAATTATTTTCGAAATATAAGTATTATGATCATCTTATTACAATCGTATATGAGTTTTTTTTTCATAATTTCCTTACTTTACAGTGAAATATTAACGATATTTTACATCTACAAAATATTTATCATTCAAAAGTCACAATAATTACATTTTCGCTTGCACAAAAAGCTTTAATAAATGGCCATATTACACCTACATAATACAATATTATAGGAAAATCAAAATGTTGCTTAAGTACGATATTGCCCAGATTCCGGTACATAACTTTGAAACCCTAACTTATATAGCTTTCGGTTCAGAATAATTCGGGTCGATGGATGTCAACTCTCACAAATAGGTGTCATATTCAAATGGCGGAAACTTGCTACTTGATATTAAGATTTTGTATTCGATCTTGTATTATTGCGGCGATATATATTATTTCATACAGCCATTGGATATCAACTTTGATATTTTGATAAAGGTTTATTTCGATACATAATAAAATAGAACCTTAGCGAAATCTGTAAATGAAATATTAAAAAAACTATGATTGTAATGTATTGTGTATAGAATATAGACCCCAAAACAGTTGTTGAGATTTTTTTCTGTCTATCCGTATGTTTGTTTGTCTGATTCTCTGTATTTCTTTTCGTTTGTTTGTCTGTGTATCTACGTAAGTTTCACGCAAAAAGTATGAACCGGTTTTAAATAAATTAATCGAGTTAATATTTAGAATACCTTTTACTATGTAAAAATCTTTAATTCCTTGGATAATCACAATAACTAAGTTCTATTGACTCGTCTTTAGAAATCTATTTAAAATGTACCCAGGGTCTCACCCGAGCGAAGCGAGGGTAATTTGCTAGTCTTCAATATATCGTATTGTCGCGTCATAGAGATTGTGTAGTGTCATTACACCAAAAATAATAATTAAAAAGACACGTCTGAAGTATGCTTTATACATCCCAAGATAGTTATCAAAACATTTTCAGAGATGCATCGAAATTACTAGAAGTTTTGAATATAAACAAGAACAGTTAATCGTAAATTGCCGTGTGTAAGAGTGAGAGTGTGTCACGAGATCAGTTGAAATTTGAAGCAAAGTGAAAATAGAAAAGAAGCGCGAAAGAGTGAAAAGTGAAGAAAAGTGGAGCGAAATTATAGTGAAAGTGGTGAAAATTAGTGTTCAGTGACTGACTTTAGCCAGAACTGTGTATATACTGCGCGTGTTAGTGAATCTCTATAAGTCACTCTGTTTAACCAAGAGCAATAAAACATCAATAGTGTCAAATACGTGCTTAAATTTCCTCAATCGATCCCCAAACTCATAGAATGTAACAGTATGTTATTTTTAAACATGTAATTATTAATAGGCTGACAACTGCTAACGGTTACTGTGTATATTTTTATTTTATTTCAAATTTTTTCAAATTCAAGAATGTCGTGCAGGTTTAATTACTACGCCTAGCCTATAATGCATACGAGTATATGTACGTATTGCCACTTTGCACGAACTGTATAACGGGTAAAGGTTATTTCAATGTACATACATAAAATGTATATTTTAATACTATAGGTTTTTATAGTATTTTATTTATATTTACGAACTTTAACCATTGCAATAGTAAGAATAAGGAAATAATAAATATGTTAAATTAATTTAGTGTATGTAGGAAACATCTAAGATGGTATTATCAATTTGCTATGGCCTTCGAAAATCAACTATTTATCTAAATTATAATATGAATAATTAATTATCATTTTGCTGTAGCAGCGGTAGTAGGTTTGAGAACCGCTGGGGGCATATTTGTACTCTGATATCTATAACACAAGTCTCGTAGCTTACTATGGAACTAGATGGTGCTGTGTGTTAATGTCGCAACATGTTTATTATTAACATATTTATTATTACTTAGTTACATCTATCTATAAAATGCTTAAAAAAGAAAATAATAGGTATTAAATAAAATCATTAACAGTTATTACATTTCAAAGGTTCATACGAATTGAAACCGCAATAAGTAAAATTCGACAAAACGTTCCCATATCAGTTTGGTCATCCCTTCTAAATTAGATCTCGTTATATCATTATATCCTTTCAGAATTCAATCAATGTGGATGACGAACTTCTGTATTGAGATGTGACTTTCAAACTAATTTTAGATAGGTTTGTACGCTTCTTATACGGAGTGAGAAAAGGTAATGTATGATCGTCGTTACTTAATTCTCTTAGTTAATGCATATGTAATACTAGCGACTTACCCTTGCTTCGCTCGAGTTCGTCCCTAGCTTGCTTTCCAATACAAACTTTCATCCCCATTTTCACCCCCCTTAAGGGATGATTTTCAGGTTAAAAGGTATCCTATGTCCTTTCCAAGGTCTCAAACTATCTTCTTACCAAATTTCATCAAAATCGTTTTAATAGATCCACCTTTGGGTATGTTACTAAAAGTAATCTTTTTATGTCTCTAGGTTACATTCTATCTGTATACAAAAGTGCATCCAAACTCGTCTAGCATTTTTAGCGTGAAACTGTAAAATACCTACATACTTGCATTCACACACGCATGCATAACATAAGCAGACAAACATACAGGTTGATAGACGGACCAGTCAGCTTAGTAATAGTTCCAAATGAAGTCTTTGTAAACGAAAACCTAAAAATTTGCATTCGCAATATGTTTTTATTTTTAAGTTACATCCACAACATATAACAACTTTATTTCAAATGATTTTAAAACTACCCAATTTCCAATCATTTTCATATAAACAAGGCCTGAAATAACTTTATCTATGTAACATTGAAGCTGTTACAACATAATTTCACTAAACGCCTCTAGCGTACGCCTGTATCGTATAATCGTTAAATATCTAAGCCCTGTATAAAGGGTACGGATGATATATTTTTTCTACATAGTATTCCATATTTTTGTAACTGCTAACTTAGTATGCAATTGAGGCCGTATATTTTCTAAAAAAGGTGGATTTATAATAATTATATAGGGATCAATAATTTTATTGTAACTTCACACGAATGTCATGTCTCGTAAATCCAAAGAAATATTTGGCGTCTATATTTCTATATGTGTATGTGAGCATATGTGTATGTGAGCATATGCGTATGCGTGCGTGTGTATGTGTATCACATAATTTATTAACAAGAACACAGAAAAAATAACACCTGGAGTAACATATTCTTTTACGCACTTAAAGACTCACTCGAGCGAGGTAAGTCGTTAGCTTAACTAATCTTTATAATAGATTTTTTGCCATTTAAGTAGAAATTATGCATGCGATTCCCAGAAAGCTTAAATTACTGATCAATTACAATTGAAATGATTATCGTTATTAAAACAATGTTCGATATTTTCGAAATAATTTGGAAACACTTATACATTTAACCATGCGAAGATTTAGGAGAAGTCAATCAAAAAACAAAAGGTCGATCTCGATTAATATGGAGGCAGAATTATTTTCAGTCAAATAGAAAACGAAATTGGATTGTTTTGTTTATTTGAGTTTGAAGCGAAGTAAATAACTGAAATTTAATTCATGGTTCTAAATTCGGTCTGGCTTGTACGTTTTTTTTGTTCTTTAAATAGAAAATTTGTAAAGGTTTTCAAGCAGGTAGTTTCATATATTTTCTTTTTATTTTTGTACTTAGACTAAATACTATTATGTTATATTAATAAAGTAGTTTTGACATGTTATTACTAACAACTTTTTTGGATATTTTTGATTAAAATTAAAATAAAAATATATTTAAGGGTTAACCCTTAAATATTTTGTTTTGTTATAATTGTTTGTTGTCTGTTGAGTTATATAAAACATAAATATTTAAAAATACCCTTACATGCAATATACAAAAACTAAAAGTTTTATTGAAACACGTTTAATTATTTGTAAAAGAAATATAAGTGTTATGCTATGTTAGCAGGAGATATTATAGTGCACAAGTGTACGCGCAGACACAATTGTACTCTCTATTCCTGTCACTCTCAAATTTCGATGGCACGTAACTTCGACACCATCGGTGAGAGTAACAGCGCAGGATCGACAACTTTACGTGCTCTACGAGGCGAAGGGATGAAACACCTCCAACTTTCCAACTCCGGACTGTTAATGGTGCTTCCTTTACAGAAAGACTCAATAACTAAACTCAGCCTGACTCGGGACTCGAACCCACTGGATGTGAACTCTCTGGATGTGGAGTCAAACATGCTAGCCACTACACCACCAAGTCAGTCAAAATAAATAATATTATGTAATATTATATTATAAGCGAGTAAGTTTGTTTTAATCGTATAAATTGTAAATACTTGTTAGGTGTAATCAAGTTAAGTAACAAATCTCATAAGCTTTTAGACTTTGTTAAATCCAACTTAGTCCATATTCATTTGGTTAATGTAGTGTTAATAAATTCGATGTTAGTGTTATTAAGTTTGTTACCTTAGACTGCTTAGGTTAAGGATAAACAAATTGGATGTAGTTATGTAAAATGGATCCATTTTTGCGTTACTTTCATATATAGCACCTACATAATATTAACTTAAGTATATGCAAAAATATCCAAACCGCAAAATGCCTTTTTTCTTTCGAAACATACATACTCTAACGATACCAACAAAATATAAAGTATTTTTGTAGATTTAAAATAGAACCGTGTATCATGATAACCTAGATAGTATATTTAAATAAGTAAGTATAATAAAGGAATGCACCTAACTTTATCATGTCACTTTAAACTACCTTCATAATGTCGCTTTTAGGCTGTCGGTGTGCGCGCGCATCGAAAAAATGTTACTGTCATAATTTTTCCCAAAGTTGCCAAAAGAAGTATAACTTCAAAATCTACGGTTTTGTCATTTTTATATACCAATTTTCTAAAACTCCTATTTTGTCAAAAGTGAGTTTTTGTGATTGGACCTATTTTGCATAACTACGTCCAATTCTTCAAGCATTTTTTAAAAAACATTAGAAATCTATATAAGAAGATAATATTGTAATTCGTATTTGAACTTTAGATGTAGCTGTTGCTTATTGAGCTCATAATTGGTTATTTAGATACAACCAAAACTCAAAAAATAAATATTTTTTGTATATAATTTGTTTTTACCCGCTAATCTGAGTTAAGCTGATTTTAGTAAGATTCTCATTGACGGAGAGAAGATTTTGGCAGAAACGGTGCAGGCTACTTATTATTCTGGGAAAACAATAAGTTTCCTAGTAATAGATGATACAGGTGAGTAAAACATTTGTTTGGAAAAAATTAGGTACTTTTTCTCCAGAAAAAGAAAAAGTTTTCCAAGGTCATCCTAATCAAGTATTTTTATTACTTCTTAGAAGAACTTTATTTAACACTAGCGGCTCACCGTCGCGTCGTTCGGATTCGTTGCTAGGTATATTTTAAATAGATATAAATATGTAGTTATTACCTTTACGTGCTCTACGAGGCGAAGGGATGAAACACCTCCAACTTTCCGACTCCGGGCTGTTAATGGGGCTTCGTTAACAGAAAGACTCAATAACTAAACTCAGCCTGACTCGGGACTCGAACCCACTGGATGTGAACTCTCTGGATGTGGAGTCAAACATGCTAGCCACTACACCAACAAGACAGTCAAAATAAATAATATTATATAATATTATATTATAAGCGAGTAAGTTTGTTTTAATCGTATACATAAATTGTAAATACTTGTTAGGTGTAATCAAGTTAAGTAACAAATCTCTTAAGCTTTTAGACTTTGTTAAATCCAACTTAGTCCATATTCATTTGGTTAATGTAGTGTTAATAAATTCGATGTTAGTGTTATTAAGTTTGTTACCTTAGACTGCTTAGGTTAAGGATAAACAAATTGGACGTAGTTATGTAAAATGGATCCATTTTTGCGTTACTTTCATATATAGCACCTACATAATATCAACTTAAGTATATGCAAAATATCCAAACCGCAAAATGACTTTTTTCTTTCGAAACATACATACTCTAACTATACCAACAAAATATAAAGTGTTTTTGTAGATTTAAAATAGAACCGTGTATCATGGTAATCTAGATAGTATATTTAAATAAGTAAGTATAATAAAGGAATGCACCTAACTTTATCATGTCACTTTCAACTACCTTCATAATGTCGCTTTTTGGCTGTCGGTGTGCGCGCGCATCGAAAAAATGTTACTGTCATAATTTTTCCCAAAGTCGCCAAAAGAAGTATAACTTCAAAATCTACGGTTTTGTCATTTTATATACCAATTTTCTAAAACTCCTATTTTGTCAAAAGTGAGTTTTTGTGATTGGACCTATTTTGCAAAACTACGTCCAATTCTTCACGCATTTTCTACAAAAACGTTAGAAATCTATCTAAGAAGATAATATTGTAATTCGTATTTGAACTTTAGATGTAGCTGTTGCTTATTGAGCTCATAATTGGTTATTTAGATACAATCAAAACTAAAAGAATAAATATTTTTTGTATATAATTTGTTTTTACCCGCTAATCTGAGTTAAGCTGATTTTAGTAAGATTCTCATTGACGGAGAGAAGATTTTGGCAGAAACGGTGCAGGCTACTTATTATTCAGGGAAAACAATAAGTTTCCTAGTAATAGATGATACAGGTGAGTAAAAATTTGTTTGGAAAAAATTAGGTACTTTTTTCTCCAGAAAAAGAAAGTTTTCCAAGGTCATCCTAATCAAGTATTTTTATTACTTCTTAGAAGAACTTTATTTAATACTAGCGGCTCACCGTCGCGTCGTTCGGATTCGTTGCTAGGTATATTTTAAATAGATATTAATATGTAGTTATTACCTATCGTTAGCCAAGTAAATTTCAATTTTTTTTCTTGAATTTTTCCGATATTTTAACAGTTATTTTGCTATTAAAAACCATCAAAAACCATGAAAATCGGGTCCAATCACGACTTTACGATATATCGTATAACTATATATAATATGATGCACACTAGTAACATCATTTATTTCTTTTTGAAAGAACGTGATTTATCAAGAAGAACAAGAAATAAGAAATAATTGATCATTAGCTGTTACGCCCTTTGATTTTGTTCCCTTCATACACAGCTTATGTGAGTAATATCGAGAAGTCTGTACAAGATTCCGAGAAAGTAAAACGGAAAAATATTAAACGTCATGTGAGCTGTCAATTACATTTCTGGCCGTCAAAAATTTACATTTACAAATGAAAATGTGAAAGGAATAACGCATGTCTCTTTAGTTTTATTAGTAACTAAAACACTGCTGCAAAATTGGTATTTGCATTATAATTTTTTAAATTATAATAATGAAAAAAATTGACTTAACCTGTTTCGGATAATTTATAAAAAGTATTTCAAATTTTGTAGAAGCCCTGTTTGAGACATAATAGGCTAGATTAGAGGTTTAGAATGAGTAATGATAGGTAATAAATTTAATTAAAATCGGATAAAAACTAGTTGAGTTGTTTTAAGCAATGAAATAAAATGAACGGTTAAAAGGCACCTAGAGACCGAGAGGTCGCTGGTAAAGTTAATATATATTTAGAAAAAAATATACTTTTTTTTATCTAAATCGACTTAGAACAAGTTCAATACGTATATCATACTATTATATATTTACATCGACGATATAACTTATATTTCATTACAAACAGAAATTCTAAGAATGGTCCAAATTAAACATTCCTATTAAATTATGTCGCTTGAGATGACTTCGAGTAGGTATTTTTTCGCATCATTGCTTTCTATATTTAGTTATATAATACTTACGTTTTAACGTTTAGTGAAGATTTCTCAGAAATGAGATATTTTTCCGTAGTAAAAAGTATCCTATATTGACTTGTTGACCCAGATCCCAGAATCCCTCTAGTGGTTGTTCCGAGATGCGGTAACAGACAGACAGACAAAAGTTCTAAAAATTATAGATTCTGCCTTTATATCAATAATAATGTCTATTTCAATAAAGTTTCCCAAAAAATATTTAGTGTACAGATTCGGCTCAGTTAGAATTTTATTATATGTATAGATTTAAATTGTATATTGTATGTTATAGGTAATACTTTCATTTTTTTTGAAGGTGTTTATGATATTTTTAGGTTCATATATGGCCACTAGACTCAAAGAAGTAAAATAAATTCAGAATAATATAATATAGATAAGAAAATAAAGAATACACTAACTATTACAAAATGCGAGAGTTTTTCTGAGTGTGCGTATGTTTGTTACTCCTTCTTACTGAAACAGCTGGTCAGATTTGGATGAAATTCAGTACACAGATAGTAAAAAAAGGTTGCTCAAAGTTAGTACTACGTACATAATATAATATGTATCTATACTAATAATATGAATGTGAAAGTTTGTGAGTATGGATGTTTGTCACTCTTTCACGCACGAACGGCTCAACGGATTTGGATAAAATTTGGCACAATGGTAGATTAATGCTTGGAATAGCACATACGCTATTTTTATCCCGGAAAAATGTATGGTTCCCGTGGGATAGGTTTGTTTTTGTTTTTCTAGAGGCTAACCCGAGTGAAGCAAGGATGAGCCGCTAGTAATTAATATTATAAACTAGCGACTCACCGTCGCTTCGCTCGCGTTCTTCTCTAGGTTAATTTCCCATACAAAGTTTCATCCCCATTTTCACCCCCTTGAGGGATGATTTTTGGGATAAAACTTTTGTATGATCTTTCCAAGGTCTCAAACTATCTCTTACTAAATTTCATCTAAATCAATTTCGTAGCTCCAGAAATTACTTCCTACAAACAAACTCACAAACTTACAAACTTTACCTCTTTATAGTATTAGTAAGTATTGGATACAAAAGACACATAGGAAAGCACCCGAGCGAAGTGAATGTAAGTCGCTAGCGACGTATTTTATTGTACCAAATAATGTTAGTACATATATAATGAAACTATAACGCAATAATTATCCTTTGTCATATCTTGAACTGAAACTGCGTGACAAGAAACTTATTTGTACGTGATCAGGCACAAATGAGTTTCAGGGTAAATACACACGTCACATATTACCTGAGAGATAAGGCAGCTTTGTTTACAGCAAAACTATTGTTCAAATAAAATTTAAATATTAATTAACATATTTACAAATAAATGTTAAGTTTAATTTAAGCAATAGACATCTATATGTAAGTTATATATATTATTATTTTATTAGTGACTAGCTACTCATCCTCGCTTGGCTTGGGTTCGTCCCCAGGTTGATTTCACATACAAAATGTCATCCCCATTTTCACCCTCTTTAGGGGTAATTTCTGGGATAAAAACTATTCCATGTCCTTTCCAGGGTCTCTACTACCTATCTTACCAAATTTCATCTAAATCGCTCCAGTAGTTTCGGAAATTATTCGGTACAAACAAACAAATAAATAAACAAAAAAAAACTTTCCTCTTTATAATATTATAGTATAGACTAGCGACACACCTTCGCTTTGCTCGAGTGCGTCCTTAAGTACGTTTTATATAATATGTACATTAAAATAGTTACTGTGAGTGTACCTTAGAAGACAGACACACTCTATCCTTAGGAGATAGTTTTATTTTAAAACTAGCTACTCACGCTCGCTTCGCTCGCGTTCATCCCTAGGTGCGTTTTCACAGTTAGCTATGTTTATGCATAAATAGTAGCTTGCTACTTCTAAGATATTTATTTAAAATATATAGCGTAACGTAAATACGTTACGTGTGTACGTTATTGCGCACGCTGTACGCGGATTTTGTTCACAATTTCATTGGTTTTTTTTTTCGCGGAACCCTGATTCTTTTTCTAAAATAAAAGTAGCCTAAGTTACTCCTTATAACAGCAGCTATCTGCCAGTAAAAGTCCCGTCAAAATCGCTCCAGACAAAATTGCAAATATAAAATGTTTAAAAATAAATATAAATAAAACTATCTTTTCGTATTTTTTCGCAGCGAAATCCGAAAAGATAGTTTTATTTAAAATGTGAAATATTCGCGTAAATCTAATAAAATATTAAATAAAATTAGATAAATAAAGTAATAAAGTAATAAAAGATAATATAATAAGCCTATAAAGCACCAATTATTCGAATATATATATATATACAAAATCTGTCACGATGTCCGTGAGAATCAAATGATTTACTCGCAGAAATTGTACAATAAAGGAAAACGCTCGAGCGGACGTGACTGATAGTAATCTATCTAATAACACGATACAGGCGGCGATCTTTGGTTAGGGCATACTTCGATATCGTTATAATTATTATACTTTGTAAAATCTTAGATAATTTTCAACCGACTTTAAAAAGGAGAAAGTTCTCAATTCGGCTGTATTTTTTTATGGAATGTCGGTACAGTCAATACAAATCAAAGCACTGACTTCAAAAATTTCTGATTAGTAAATGATAATAATATATAGTAATTAAAAACTTCCAATCAGTTATTTTTTTTACTCTTTAGTGTATTTTTTTTTAAGTCGATTTTATTTTTATTTTTTGTAAGCTAACATAATACTTTCTTAGATTTACTCGAATATTTGACTTCTACATACATATATTAAAGGCAAACGAGATTGACTGATGTATCAACTATCAACGCACAGGACAAACCCTTAAGGCTAGAAAACTGAAATTTCGCACATGTATTCCTTATATGAATCTTTTTTTCCTTGGACATACCGTCTAAAATAACCATATAACAACTTTCGAAATGTCTAAAATCTTAGTCTCTTCCGTGACCATGTTTGTTGTAAAGCATTCGAAACGTCATCAATCAGATAAAACAGCTTCATTAATAATATATGCAAGCTCTAAAAGCTTTTGATATACGTAATTTTTACTTTGCTTTTTTTTTAAATTAATTAATGGTATATCAGAAATTGAGATTTATCTGAAATAGTCAGAAGCTTTCAATAATATTTAAAGTTTTTAACGCGCTTTTCTTAAGCGAAAGCTCTTATTAAATGTTTAACTTGAGTTTGATAACTTTTTACTTCAAACAGTATTCATACGGACATAATTAAAGTTTTATAATGAAAATATAATGCATTTGTACACATTTACAAACTATATGCATACACATAAATTATCTTCACTGAATGAACTCATAAAATATTTCAACGTAATTCATCGACAATTCTGAATATTTTACAAGGTGTTTTACCGACGTCGAAATGTTCCAAATAACCTTTTGAAGTAACATTTTCACGCTTTAAAATTTAAAATATCATCACCTTATACCAATCTAAAAGGATCCTTTTAATTATTTTGCTATATTTTGACGTAGGTATAACATATTTTAATTAAAGATTAAATTGTATTAGGTTTTCACTATATAGTAATAATTCATTTTTTTTTGAAATTTTACTATCACAAACGGAATCAAGATCAGTTATATGAAAGTAAGTATATAATTATCTAATTTAAATTTAAAAAAAGGGTTTAAATTTTATATACCATACTAAAGACTTCGTCCTTAGTTTTCGCAACGCACGCCCAATAACGACTATTATAGGCAATTTGAACCTCAGGTTTTTTAAAAATAAAATAAAGCCCAAATTACTCACTGATAATGTAGCTTTTGATAAGTGAAAGAATTTTTAAAATTGACCCAGCAGTTTTTTTTTATTTTGTTCATTACAAACATACAAAAAAAATCTATTTTTTTCCCTTTATAATATTAGTATAAATATAGATAATCGTTGAAACATAAGTTAACTATTCTAACCCCTCTAGCGCACAGTAATCACTGCTATATAAACAAACTTTTACACAAGTAACTAAATACTAATACTCAAGCAGGGAGTTCAGGAAAATCATACTGAAATTATTGTATATGAAAAAGTTTGTAACTAATATGTGTACTTCTTAAATCATCTCATTCTCATCCAACTCGTAACTGATCTACGGATTGTAATGGAATTCGGAGATTCTTATCAAAGATAAATTATAATAGATTATTCTATACTAATTATAAAGAGGTAAATTTTGTGAGTTTGTGAGGTTGCAGGGAGTAATCTCTAGATCTACTGAACCGATTTAGATGAAATTTGGTAAGAAGGTAGTTTAGAAGATAGTTTGAGATCTTAAGAAGGACATAAGATACTTTTTATTCCGGAAATTATCCCTTAAGGGGGTGAAAATGGGGATGAAAGTTTGTATGGGGAATCAACCTAGGGACGAACCCGAGCGAAGCGAGAGTGAGTCTCTAGTAATATTATAAAGAGAAAAAAAAATGTTTTTTTGTATGTTTGTTTGTAAGGAATAAACTAAAAATTCGCAGAACCGATTTAGATGAAATTTTGGATGAAGATAGTATGAGACCCTGGGAAGGACATAGGATCCCGGAAATCACCCTTAAAGGGGGTGAAAAGGAGGATGAAATTTTGTATAGGGAATCAATCATTTCTCACGTTGGGCATATAAAATCATCATAACTATGTATATGTATACTATGTTATATATAGTCTATTTATTCCATACTAATCGTTAATATATACTTAACTGAAAAACATAGGATAATATTTATTGACGTAACATGCAAGCAAAACTGCGTGGAAAAACTAGTAGTCCTATAAATTTAATTTTAGGATTATACGATTTTATTATATTAAGAAAAAATGAGTAACCGGTAAAGTGTGAGTTATTCTAGCTATCAATGGCTGGGTCATTTTCAATCGACTTCCGACGAAAAAATAACTAAATGCCAGCCAATACAAATCAAAGCACACCGACTTCGAAAATATCTGAATAGGTATATATTCTAAATGAAAACCCCCGTTTAGTTTTTTTTTATTTTTCAGTGCCTGGAAGTCGGTTTTTTTAAGTTTTCATTGTGAAATAACATTTAAGTCATTTTAGACATTTACATAATTTTAAATTAGTATACTTTTTTATTATATTGTTCGTTTAGTTTGTACATACATACATATATATTTAGAAGTATTAAATCGACAGTAAAATTCTTGCATTAAAAGAGCTACATTATATCTAAGCATTAGATATTACTTGACCGATGTAATATGACATACCATGTCAAAGAAGCGAAAGGAGAAATAACGTTTTGGACTCATCAAAACCGAACTCGAAAGGTTTAATAATAGTCGTTAAAAATCGCTATAACCTGAGGATCTATAAAATCTGAATACCGACTTACCTTTCAGAAAACCAGTTAATCTACCATTAATATAATTATTATATAGACGATTAAAAATTAAACATTAATAATTAATGACTGACTTTATTAAAAAAATAAAATTACCCTATAAATAGTTGCTTTAAAACCAATACCACTTAGGCGAATGCCATGTTTTTTTAAGTTTACTCCTTAACCTCCTTTTCATATAACGCCCCTTGTATAGAAATTTTATGAGGAATGAAATTAATAAAAGCATTATGGTTTACGTCATTGTAAATCTAATATAGTGGACTCCCCAAGATGGCGGACTGTTTTTTTATGCACCCCTATGGTATGGATATCAAATAAAAGAGTTTGCTTGTGAAAAATACGATAAAAAAACCATGATTTTAAAATGTTTATGATATAATTAAATATAATATTATATTAGATACATTGATAACTTATTATGAATTTAATTTTGATGATAAATTAAATATTTCATTTTATAAACGTTGTTTCTTGTAGGAAGAGATGCGTCGGAGCTGACATACACATACTTTTATTTTATTTTAAGTATTTATAGATATTATCAATAAATATGAATGTGGATAGACATAGAAGTAGAGGTACAATGAGAAAAGTATGGATGGACTGTGTGAAAGACGATGTGTGTGAAATATTTTTATGCTGAGATGACGGCTGCTAGAGGGTTTCTTCTGTCAGCCGTGGTCTCAGCACAGAAGGAAGGAAGAAGGAAACATGTTGTGCTGACCCCACCATAGCGTCGGATTAGTCAGGGCGAAGAAGAAGCGACAAATAGCATAATATCTGTTTTAGCTTTCCGTTTTCACGCTAACATTTTCTAATTCCTTCATTAAATCATAATAATGGCATAAAATTATTGTATATGGTAGTAATTCTTTGGATTTCACTTACAAAGTTTCAAATCGAAACGACGATTAGGTAGATTACAATTGACTATGAAGTATTTTAACACATCTAAAGCTGCTTACTAAAAGAAAAGTTAATTTAGACCTTTTAACTAAGCCCCATCAGTTTTTATTATATCGGAGGTGTTAAAAGCTCTTGAAAATTAATTAGAACAAATGCTCTTCAACTTGGAAGCGCTTCGAAACTCAATCTTACAGCTTTCATCGATTTATAGGAAGGAATATTTGAATTTCATTTACTTTATTTCTGTACTTGAGTTTTAAAACTAAATAAATAATATAAATTTGCTTTAAGAAATAAATTTTGCTAAGATTTTATATAACAGATAAATAGTTCGGAATTTATCAATTCTATTGAATTGTTAATATAAACCTTTTCGGATTTCACAGGCTCAATGGTACTCGGTCCTTTGGAAGGCTTGCGTGGGGACACAAGTCTAACACGTATTTTAAGTTTGTTTAAGAAATCCATATTCGGGTTCTGATTCTGACTATGGAAAATATGAGAAACTATATAAATAGAGTTATAAAATGGAGCTTAGATGGGCTAAAAAATTGGGTTATTTTATGAGAATAACGGATGTCTGTATTCTCAACAATCTCAGATTGAATATTTGGTAGACGGTGACTGGCCTTCCAGTAGCCTGGCGAGGCTGCTTTGGGACGCCTAATACGGCAACCTCTTTATTATTGTAATAAAAAAAATATTATGTTGGGACATTAATACACAGCACCATCTAGTTCCATTGTAAGCTACGATGCTTGTGTTATGAATACCAGATAGTTGATACACTACTGGAGTACAGATATTCATGCTCACCACACAAGTGAATGCCCCCAGCGGAACTCGAACCCGCGACCGCTGGCACAGCAAGTAGGGTCACTACAAACTGAGCCAAACGTATCGTCATCAAAATTAATTATGCCATTAGTAATAACATAATTCTTTCCATAACTTAAAAACTTTAGTAATAATATTCAGCCCTTTTTCAACGACCCACTGCTAAGCACGTGCCCCTTCAATATGGAGGAGATCAGGCCATAGTCCACTAAGCTGGCCAAGTGCGGGTAGGTGGATTTCACATGTCTTATCAAAATTTAAATTAGATACTCTCATATATGCAGGGGTCTTCACGTTTTTACCTCATATTTTCCTTCTTCGTAAGGCAAGTGGTAATAAAGTTGAAAATGATTCGCATATGTAAAATACCATAGATGCAAAATCCAAGGTTTAAATCCGCTTCACGTGGTTTTCCAAGCTTGCGTGCTATTATTGTATTTAAAACTTTAGAATCTTTCATTTTTTGTAATATTATCGTATACATAATGTAAAAGATTTTTACTTTTATCTAGGTTACAATAGTTTTCATTATAATATTAGAACAATAACCATCTCTACTGTATTATAAACATTTATCTACATAGATTAATAAAATTGAAGTGTCTGCTTGTAATGTCAAAATACCAATGTTTTACTAAATGCGTATGAAATAATTAAATTAAATATACGGTACTTACAATAAAAACTTATTTTTTTTTAATTTTTGTCTGTCTCTATGTCTGTCTGCTTGTTCCAGCTAAATTCCGAAACGGCTGGATTGATTTTGACGTGACTTTCACTGGCAGATAGCTGATGTTATAAGGAGTACGGAGGAGTACTTATTAAGAATTAAGTACTTTAAGAATTAAGGTTTCGCTCAAAAAAACATGCACCAGAACGAAGTGAGAGTAAGTCGCTAGTTAGAAATAAAAACATTTCATAGATCTAGTTATACAGAACGAAATAATTTTAATAAAATTTTCGATGAATGAATTCTGTAGAAGTAATCTTTTAAACGAAGTAAGCGTACAATAGCGCGTGGTAGAATCTTTTGTTTGTTTGTTTTATTGTTACTAAACAGTGACAATACTTTCAAATGGTTTCGATGTGAAAATATTTCTCATATGAAATAGTAAGTTTTAAAATAAATTTACAGTATTTTTTTAACTTGTAGAATAATATACATTACTAGCATAACCCGCGGCTTCGCCTGCTTTCAATATACAAAAAAAATCTTTGGCTTTTCTAAAAAATGGTGGGTGGGGGCAGGAGGGTGAAAAATACTTACGACTTATTTCTACACTAAATATACAAAAAAAAACATTAAAATCGGTCGAGCCGTTTCGGAGGAATGCAACCACAAACACTGTGACACGAGATATTTATATATTAGATATGCAAGTATAACATTATATAAGGACAATTTTTTATGACTGTGGATTGGCTTTTTGAACATAACGTACATAGTATATAAAATAATGTTTTCCCGCGACTTTTCTACATTTGTTGAAATCATATATTGCAGGTTAGTTATTGTTTTATGATAAACCCCAAAAACTTGTCTGTCCGTGTTCTTCCTGAATATAAATTATAAAAAATATGAATTTCTTGAATTAAATACATTTTTAAATCCCTTAGACTGTTACAGTCTGAAGACGTAACAAACACACACCTAAATATTAGTATTTATTATTTAAGTGTATTATTGTAGTTTCTGAAATCTATATTCTAGATAATACAACAATATACTAAAATAATAAATACTAATGTTTATATCTATTACTAGTAGTAGCTATAGCTATTACTACCGGTGGTAGGACTCAGTCAAGCCTGAGGAGTCCGACTGGATGGGTACCACCCCCTTATCTATTTCTGCCGCCAAGCAACAGTGATTGCATTGTTGTGTTCCGGTTTGAAGGATATGGTAGCCAGCGCAATTACAGGCAAGAGGCATATCATCTTAGTCCTAACAGTGATAATGAACCGGCGGTTCTGTATTTTTGTTACCTAAAACATGAACCGTAGGTGTTATGGGTGACACGTACCGCTTTCCATCAGGTGGGCTGTCTGCTTGTTTATCACTGAGTACCATAAAAAAATTTTTTTGGCCTAACTCGAATGCATATTTCTATAGACAAACGCGACTTTCAGCCAGACCCATTCAGCCGTTCTGGTGTAATTGAGTAACAAACATCCATCCATCCAAATTTCGCATTTATAATATTAATAATGGAATTCATTTCATAGATCAGCATCCTTCTTATATGAAAGAATATTGGTTTGTCATCGTTGACAGTTGTTAGTGTTGTAGTTTTTGCTGACTAAGCTAATGAAATTATGCATAATATAAGTACTCTGTACAAGGATCTCATCTTGTATGCAAGGGTTCTTTAAGGTATCGCCTTATATTGAAGTGAGGTTAAAATTTTTTAGCTCACGCCAGTCTTTTATCTACAGATAAATAAAATTGAACTGTCTGTTTGTAATGTCAAAATAACAGCATTGTACTAAATGCATATGAAAAAAGAAACGGTTTTGCGGAATAATTATAGAAGCCTTATGTTTTTTTTAAATTTTGTTTGTAGAAAACTTTTGTTTTATGGGTAGACTATCTGTGACAACTAAATAATGCCTTTGAGACATCTAAAACTTTAGTCTCTCCCGTGACAATAATTGCTGTAAAGCATTCGAAACGTCGGCAACCAGAAATGAAAATAAATCCGCAAAAAAATCTGAAAAAGTATTTTTATTTAAAATATCAAATATTGGCGTAAATCTAAGGAAGAATTATATCAAAAACTATAAATTCATTATTTTTCATGCGTCAAGATATACATTCAGCTAAAATTATAATTCATTTTATTTCAAAGAGGAACTAGAGACAATCGAATTGTAATTCCTATCAAATACCTTAACCTATACTGGAGAACTACATACTTTCTGTCAATGGAACGTTCCAAATGAAACTATCTTTAACATAAATCAAAGTAGTTGAAATTCTTCGTAGACTGCACTCGGTCAGGTGGCATCAGTCGCATAGTTAGCAAGTCAGGCTTTGAGATGAACTTCTACAAACGATTCCAATTGAAGACGAGATAGCTAGTCAAGAATCCTTATTTACTCCACTTCCATGTTATATGCAGGTATGTTCCTAGAATATTAAGAAAAATGGTATATAACAAATTTTTCAAACATATCCATTACTTGCAAAATTTCTTTAAAATAATTATTTCCATGCAGGTTTATTTGTTATTTCAATAATTGTATTCAATTAAAGTATTAAACTAGACTCAAGAGTAAAGTAACAAACGTTTGTAATATTCAAGATCTATCATATTAAGTTTTTCGGAAGAAATATCTTAATTCAATTCACTTAAAGGACATTATGTAAAAAAAATATATCAATCTTTGATAGAATTTTCAAATTCAAAAACTTAATTTATTTATATATATATATAATTGCTTGTTTAGAATAGTTTTACAACACTAGCGGAACGTTATTATTATTCAGTAATCTGTCATTGGCATTGTCAAAGGCAATGTCGCCAGATCTGAGAAGAACTGACGAAAGAAACTCTGTGGAGTATTGAAAATTACCTTTAAAAATATATTATATGTATGAAAATATAGGTGATTAAATATAAACACAAGCTATATATCAAACAATAACACTAAGCAATATGTTAAGTACATATAATAAAATATTTGAACAAACTTTTGTTTTTTGTTTTACACTCATATATTTGAACCCCTGACACAAAAAGGGCTATCTTAAATAAAGGGGTAGTTCTAAATTGTAAAGGTTAAATTACTTCTTAAATATTTTTAACGAAAAATATTTTGAATAAGATACACTGAGTAGTTTTTGTGAATATATATCTCATATCCCATTTTCGTTGTACGCTTTGTTAATTAGTTCAGAGGCCGCAAAATTAACTCTATATTTATATCTTTGAGAAATGATATATATAAACTTAATATGTATATTTTCGCTCAACTTTTTATATGTAGGTAAATATTATATTTTATTTGTATCCAAAAAAAATGAAGTAAATAAAAACATAACACAACATTTTAATGATACAGAATATCAGTACGCCCTCATCCGATTTCTAAATAAAAAAATGGATGAAAATGAAAAGACAAAAGCTATTTTCTTTTATCCCTGTCTAAATAGATTCTTCAAAACTCTATAGTGTACAAAGACGACGTCATCACTATTTTGCTATACGCATAAATTATAATCTGACAATAACCTTCTCATATGCTTATACCTTGAGATGACGTCACTTGTCACATCTGACAGCTTGATGGATGCTTCTTGAGGCACCGAGATGATTAAGACCTTTATTAATGTTACAGTGAATATATCTTAGATATGTTATTTTATGTTTATGAGTAGGATTAAAGCCTTCTGGTCATCTCAATCAAAGGTGCGAGCAATCACGTCTACTTCCTGCACTAGACGTCGCAGGTTCAATTTTCACTGAGTTCATTCATAATATATTTAATACTTTCTTAGATCTATGCGAATAGTAGACATTTAAATAAAACTAAGGTAGTTCGGATTTTTTTGCGGATTAATTTTGATTTAAGTTCCCGACGTTTCGATTGCTTTACAGCAATCATGGTCTCTCCCGTGACCATGATTGCTGTAAGGAAATCACATCAAATCCATCGGGAACAAAACGTTGGGAACCAAAAATCAAAATAAATCCGCGAAAAAACCCGAAAAGATAATTTTATTTAAATACATAATATATTTGTCACGAGTATTTTGTTTTTTTTCGGACCCACTAAGTATAACTATATAATATTAAGGCCATTATTTGTATCAACTCTTTATAGAGTTACCTGGACTAGTTATCCCGATACATCAAGTATTACTCAAATATATTATTTACTTTACAGATGATAAATTAACCGATTTGGATGTGATTTCCTTAACAAAAAAAAATTTTTTTCAACACTTTTTTTTTAAGAATCTATGAGGCATACTATGAATAATATCATTAAATATAATATGCTGTCGTAAAGTAATTATTATCGGACATATCTCATTTTACTTTTAACCTAATAAGCGCGAGTCAAGTCTCGTACTTGTCCAATTTTTACCTTTTAAATTGACCATAGGACATTATTATCTTGCAATTAATTACTTAGGGGCGTTAGTAGGAAGAATGTAAATTGGGTTGTTATCGTTTTATTTTTATTAAAATCACACTGTTTGTGTGTGTGTGTGTACGTTTGATATTTCTTTACACTGACACAGCTAGATGAATTTGGATGAAATTTAATATAACTAGTAAGAGATAGACTATGACCTGGAGTAGAAGATAGGCAATTGTTAGTCACCTGGGGACGCATCATGTTTTAATGTTGGAAAACTCCCTAAAAGAGGGGGGGGAGGGTCCCTTAGCGAAGCGAGATTCATCACTAATATCATAGTAATGACTAGTTAAAAATAATATTTTAAAGTATTAATTTTAAATCTATTATTCTCGTACCCGTATATAAAGATTTATTTTCAAGGAGTTGAATGAGAAACTTTTGTATGTGAAGTATAAGTTCTCGAAACGCAGCACAAGTTTGTTCCGCAACTTGGAGTAGATCGACTTTTTGCGTAATGCGCTCCGACTTACGGTAGACACTTTGTAAGGAGTGTTTGTGCAGTTTGTAATATATTGTATTTGTAAAATTCTAAATGATATTTTTTGTTCTGTATTCTTATCAAAATATGTTTTTTTTTCCTATATTTTTGTGAATATCTTATCAAAATTGTGCCATCCATTGTCAAGATTAGCGAGGACAAATAAAATCGTTACGTACGTTCTAAAATATATATGTATATATTTTAGAAAAAAGTTATTGTGAAAAATATCACCAAGTCAGAAGCTCGTAAGTAAATGAGTCAAAACACATTTATTTCCTATAATATTCATTTATATTTACATTATTATATGAATGTTTACTCCTAAATAACTTTTTCTTATAATTAACAACGTCGATGTTAATGACGGACGTGCCGCATTAATATTGCAAAGGTCACCTGTACCTCATTAGAAATTAACATTCTAATTAAGAAAAGGGCACTTCATTACAATTTTAAAATTATTTCTGAAATACCTTGAGGCTTGAAAATATTGTTCTTGATATTAAATTTTCTTGTTTTTATTATATTTATGGTACTACTTTTTCTTTTATTTCTTTTATCCTAATTAATTTCGGTAAAATCGGCTAATTTTACAGTAACTAGTCAAACTGCTGAGGAGTTATTATAGTTTAAGTACATCAGTATAGTACATACATACATCAGTAGCGTACATCAGTGCATCATTGTATAATCAGATCAGAACTTATGGCCTTACGTGCATTCTACAAGGAGATCAGGACCTTATGACCTTACGTGTATTCCTAGGACCGAGGTTGAAACACCACCAATTCCCTACTAGTTCGTTACTGAAGACACTTGACAGAAAGTCCAAATAACTACTCTTAGCCGCACCCTGGACTCGAACCCAAAAACTCTGATCTGATGTAATCTCTTTTCGGTCATGTCAAATTGTCACCCGGGCGTCAAGAGTGAAAGGAATAGAGAGTATATTTATGGTTGCGCATATACTTCTCCACTATAATATCTTCTGCACAAATAGATTATGTCCTTGAGATTAGCTATCACGACGAATATCGTTTAAGAGAATATTAGAAGTACTTTGATTCAATCAATTCTCTTGATAATGGTATCAAAGCATGCCAGTTGAGTACAGATTACTTCGCCAATATCACGTAGAATGAAGAAGATATGAAGTAGATTGGTCGGTTTAGTATTTAACTGGTTATACTATTCTTTTAATAGAAAGTGCAAAAAGGCATTAATTATACGCCTATATTATTTTTGTCTGTCTATACCGCTGATTACTTGATTATACCGGCTCATAATAAACTGACAATAAATACTGTATTAATTATGTTTTAATATCAAAAGCAGGACAGTCTATTTAAATCAGGCCCGAAGTCAATTAACTGAATTTATCTCTCCTCGTACAGATTACATCTAATAAATCGGTTTCATTAATCAAGTCGTGTTTCACAGCCAGTTAATTTATATGACGAGCTTGTGATTAGTTAACCTATACTTGTACCTATAACTTTAAAAGTACTTGTAAAGGTCAAATATTGAGCTTCATCTCTTCAGAAATGCATTTTAAAGGATATCTACAGGAGGGATAGGATAGATGGATATTTAAAGGATACATACAATAAAATTGTAACTGAGTCGAAACTGTACATTTAATATTTTTTGGAAAATCTTGTTGAAATAGTCATTATTATCAATACAGTGGCCGAATATATAATTTTTAGTATTTTTGTCTTTCTGTCTGTCTGTGAACGCGTCACGAGAAAACCAGTGGAGAAATTTTGATTAAATTTGTTATGATAATAGTTAGTTATCCGGGTCAAGATATAGGATACTTTTTAGTGCGGCAAAATATTTCATCTCTGAGAAATCTATACTAACCGTTAAAACGTACCTCTATATAAGCGAATTATCCTAGTTTCGCTCAAATTCATTCCTAGAGATGAATAATATAGGATTTACTTATATCTTTTTTAGATTCACAGTCTTATCAAAACCAAAGAAAAACTTCTAAAAGTTTTATCAAAATCGGAGGAATGATTTTGGAAAGCTAAAGATAAGGACAAACATATAAATAAATATACAGTGTTTATTTATGTAGATTTAAAATTTTACAAACATTTTGCAAAGGTAAAAGAAAATTATTGCGTAATTTTCGTTAGTCGAAACCTGTATTGGAAATTATGGCACACGTTGTTTGCAGATTAGCCGCGAAGGCAAGGGTCGAGCGGAACGGAGTATATTTTAACTTTGCACTACGAATAAAGAGCAGAAGTCGAGTTTATATTAAATTTAGGTTAATTAGGTGGTTGGAATTATTGTCTGCAGAAAAATATTATGATTTTCTAAAATACATCGAAAGCTGTTGATATATTAATGTGATACTGTGTGAGTGTCTACTTGTCAAAATTACAGTTTCATTTTATTCAGATGTTCAGCTTCAAGTATTATGATAAACATTAAAAAAATGATTAACTGTCTGTTCGATTATTCGAGATTTACCGAGATTTTTTATAGAGAATACAAGAGAGAAATGGATAATTTTCATATTATTTAAAAATGGATTTGGGGTATACGTGCTTGTAAAGTATATTCTCTTACGTTATAAAAAAATGGATTCCTCCAAATATATAGTACAGTATAAAAAACATCTCAATCGATTAAAGTAAACTTTCACTGTTAGATTTCACTGGTGATTTAAAAATAATTGCCCTGGTTTAGATTACAATTTTTATGGTATGCAATATATTTTTATGGTGCATACCATAGCATGGTACCATAGCATAACATGCAAAATGAGGACGAGGCGCTAGTTTTGAATGTAAAAAGCCATATATATACATTCAACAAAATTTATGAAGCGTTCTACAAAATGAACCCAAAAACACTTCTAATAATATTAGAACACCTATTTAAGTGACTTGACACCGAATGCTACATAAAGCTAAATGGAATCTTTCCGGACCTTTTAGATACTTTGTCTCGTGTTACCTTTTACTAAGTATTACAATGCTATCCAATAAAGTAAAGTAATCGCTATCTGTACTATACATAGCTGATTTTATTACAAAAGCGTTAATCCTTTTGAAGAAAAACAGCAGTGTATACTAAAATTTCGTGTTAATGAAATTCCAGTACGATATAATAAAGAATTACTTAGACTTAATATGGGATTCTATTCTCACCCACTTACAGAAACAAACTAAACTAAGGGGTTGTTTTAAAACAAATGACGTCATTCTACAGGAATGTTTATTAGGTACTAGCGACTCACCCTCACTCCGCTCGGGTTCGTCCTTAGTATTACGATAGTACGATTTAACGTTTAGTGTAGATTCCTCAGAAATGAGATATTTTCTCGCAGTAAAAAGTATCCTATATATTGACCCGGATAACCAGCTAACATCATATCAAAATTTCATCAAAATCTGTCTAGTTGTTTTCTCGTGATGCGGTCACAGACAAACAGCCAGATAGACAAAAATTCTAAAAACGATAGATTCGATCTCTTTATCTATAATAATGACTATTTCAATAAGATTTTCCAAAAAAAATTTTATGTTCAGATTCGACTCAGAATTTGATTATATGTATAGATTTGGCTAATGTTCGTATTAAACAATTTATATTATGTGGATTTAGTTAAAATTCATATGATTATTTGTGTCATTAGATGTTGTTTTATAGTTTACTAGTGACTCACCTTCACTCAACTCGGGTTCATCCCTACTTACGTTTTAAAGTTTCGAATGCTTTACAGTAATCATGGTCATAGGGAAGACTGTAATGCATTAAAAAGGTCGGGAACCAAAAATCAAAATAAACCCACGAAACCCCGAAAAGATAATTTTATTCCATATATAAAAAATATTTGCGTCATCAAATATGACTTTTTAAAATAAGTTTCAAATTCATAGGTCCTTTATATGCATTATATTATAAGTGCATAAAGAGCTTAAATTCTTCCGTGCACTAAAGCCATGAATTTGGCTTCAACGTAATTAGTAACTATGTAGCGCCGAGCGTCGGCGACCATCAATCACAATAATTGTCTGATTAAAAACGTTTAAGTGCCCTTTTATTAATTCCTGTGCTGTTTTTACATATGACAATTTGTTGTAGATGATTTGTATTAATGGTCTCTTGATGATTTGAATACTGCAATGTTTATTCCTACTTCGGATATAAGGGGTTCGGTTCCGGTTTTAGGTAAAAATCTAAGAATGTGTGACAATGTGACTGTTACAAATAAATAACCTAAAATTATATTTAAGAGCTTTTATCTACATTATTCTATTTTATTTGTAGAAGTTAGAACATATTTTTGAATTATAGAAGAGAATGCTCTAAACATTTTATGTAATACTTCTGTATGGATAAATTATTTGTATTTTCTGTACAGCCATATGTTGCATTTATTTCCGTTAGGTAATTTACAGTATAAAGATTACACTAAATAAATAATATGGATATGTCTTCTAATGTGAATATGACTCTTTTTTTAATATCACATAATATGAGAAAGAACAAACCGAGAATAATAAAGAAGTATGATTTTCTTGTTAAAAAAAAAACATAAATTATTATACAGCAAGAATGTAAATGTCTTTTTTTGCAATATTATTTGTTTAACTGTATTTTTTATAAATAAATCTCATACAATCACAAGAAAACAATTTAACTATCAGCATCCATAATTCACTCAACTTTAGTCAGTAAGTCTAAAATACGAGAGCTCAGTGATTTTGTCAACTCGCATTTACAATGCTGTATTTTCAGAAACGTTTACAAAGTCAAACAAATATTTACTGTGGAACGTTAAATTTCGTTATGTTAAAGAAATAAAAATATTTCTTTGAAATTGTAATTTCACCAGTTTCAGAGATGAAGGAGTGGAAATGTTTTTTTTCATATATTATATTTAGGTAATACATTTTTTAATAAGCATTTTAACATTATTTTGACAACATGTTTTGCTCAGTTTGTAGTGACCCTACTTGCTGTACTAGCGGTCGCGGATTTGAGTACCGCTGGGGGCATTCATTTGTGTGATGAGCACGAATGTTTGTACTCCAGCCATGGGTGTTTAATAATATGTATGTATTCAAAGTTATATATGTGTAGTGTATCAACTGCCTCGTAGGTTATCATGGAACTAGATGGCGCTGTGTGTTAATGACCCAACATATTTATTTATTTATGGTTTTTTGATATACATTTTTACCAAATGAATGATTTAATTGTATTTTTATCTCAAAATTTACCCTCAAAACTAGAATTCATTATCGCTTATTGTTAAACCTTACATTTTCTTGATCATTTAACTCTATAGACTTTGTGCTATTTACGTATATCTACTAGGAATTAGGATATTCGGATAAAATCGGGCATGATAGATGGGCAGAAAGAGAAACAGAAGTACGAGTGATCCCAAAAAAAATATATTTTTCACTTTTGTTGTACGGACGACTAAAAAATTAGACCATTTTTTTGCAAAAACGACTACAAGACAGCACTAACAATAAGTGGTAGTTCGTTTGCCGTCTAATATCTTCTATCAAAACATGCTAAATTAGTTTTCGTATAGCAAACGCTTCTTAACTTTTTTATCTAACATTCAATGTAAACAGGCAGTGGTAGCCCAGTGGTAACGCGCTCGCTTTGGAAACCGAAGCGGGTTCAAATCTCTCGCACCTTTGATAATTTCATGTACGAATCATTTCCAACATGATTACCAAGTTGTTTTACGGTGAAGGAAAACATCGATACCCTTTTCACCACTTTGTGGAATGATTTCCGAGATGAAAAATATTCTATGTTCTTCCCAGGGTCTCAAACTACCTTCATACCAAATTTCGTTTAAATCGGTTAAGCGGATTATTAGTTTGTCCATTGCAAACAAACTCATAAACTTACAAACTACCTCTATAAATATTAGTATAGATGAAGACTTAAAGATTTCAGGCAAAGTGATTCATTTAACAGCGAAAAGCAGTAAAGAAAATTATAATAGTTTCAATAATAATAAGCATTTATCATACAAAGAAGCTTATATCATAAAAGTTAATGATCATCATCTATTAAAATTCGCACGAGTCTTGCTGGAGCCAGAAATAGTCTGACCCTTGAATTTATTGCTCAGGTATAAATAAGCTCCGTTTACTGAAGATAATTCTACTTTATAGTAATTTTATGCGCCACATTAGCTAGTATAAAATGCAAGCCGTTCAAGATTAATTACTCGCCTACGCCGCAGTCTTAATCGACGCAAATTGTTGTACTGTCAGCACTCAGAAAGTGTATATTTTCTTCCTTCTTCAATTCAATTTCTATGTTCAATGGCTTCTAGGAGTGCCATTTGGGCTTCTTCCTTCCTATTTTCATTTCACAATATGTCAAATAAATAGCAGTTACTACCTGCAATCTGACGCATATCATGCTAATGTTACACCTGAATCATTACGGCAATTCATGCAGTACTTTCTAGTCGAAAGTCAGCGTTATGGTCACAAGTGTCAAAAGTTTTATGTAAGTAATCCAATAACCTAGTTTTTGGTCCATCCAAACATCATTATTTATTTAGTTTTTCGTTTTTTCGACAGTTCCTAGTTAGTAGCCTGGGCAATTCCCTATGGTATAGAGTGAAAGATTCCGGCTGATGCGTCACATTAAATAATTTAAATCCCTAAGTAAGGACCTCTTCGTGTCGGAATTGTGTCATGCTAGCCTTTCAAAGGGCTGGCTGGCTCCTTTGAGACTTAAACATAAACTCTAAAGAGATACAATATAACAATATTTTTCTATAAAAATTCTTTTACTAGTCTGGTTAGTATGCATTTTTGTAATGTAAATATTTTGCGGACTGTACTTTATAGAAAGTTAGAAACAATAGTGTTATGAGTGCATTCAACCGACGTAAATGAATGTAGTATTTAATTCTAAAATTTGTTTCAAACACAACGTGAATTGTTTATTACACTTTATGGGATTTATTGTTTAGTAAAACTATCTACGAGTATATCTACTTACATCTAAAACTTTACTGAGGGTTAAAATTATTATGAAGTATTTTTAAAGCGCACCTATTTGTATTTTATGAAAAGCGAATTCAACAATTTTAAACTATTTTTCTGTTTTATATAATACTTTCTTAGATTTATGCGAATATTTGACATTTTAAATTAAACTATGTTTTTGGTTATTTTCGCAGATTTATATATATTTGTGGTTCCCGACGTTTTAAGTAATTATTCAAGCAATCATTCATGGTCTCGACAGAGACTAAGGTTTTAGACGTCTCACAGATGACCTATTATGGACGGAGCCTACCCACAAAATTATATATTAATTTTAAACGAAAAAAATACCTTAAGTATAATTTTGATAATAATTAAATTTAACTAATCTAACTATAGTAAAACAATTTGAATATCTTTAATTTGAGTTGCTATTTTTTATAATCTTCATGATACATATGACACTTTTTTAGATTTACGGGAATATTTGACATTTTTCGTAGATTTATTTTGATTTTTGGTAAAGTTAAATTTAACAAATATTGTAAGTACTTTGGGGCCATTTTTGAATTTTTGAATTCATTTTTACAATTTGTAGGCACTGTCTGTAACAACTATAATATCTACCATGAGACGTACAAATTAGTCTCTCACGTGACCATGATTGCTGTAAAATATTCAAAACGTCGGGAACCAAAAATCAAAATAAATCCGCAAAAAAAACCAAAAAGATAGTTTTGTTTTGAATGTTCAAGATATATATTTCAAAAATGTTATATTTTTATAATAAATGGTTCTATTTAATTTTGCTATATTAAATAATTATATAATTAAAAAATTAAAACATCTTTGTATAATTAATTTCATTTAAAGCTATTATAATAGTCTTTACAGCGTGAATTTTTATCTTTAGATCTTATTATATTCATAACAGGATCCCACAACTATGGTAGTTCTCGGTACTGGGAGATGCGGATAGTTAAGGAACAAAAAAACAAGAAATCTAGCTATCATCATACCAAATGTTATCAAAATCCCTCCAGTAGTTTTTCCGTGATGTGATCACAGACAGACAGGCAGACAGACACAGCCAAAAATTCTAAAAACTATAGAATCGGATATAATATAATAATATAATATAATCGAAATAATAATAACTATTTCAATAAGATTTTCCAAAAAATATTTAATGTACAGTTTCGACTCAGTTAGAATTTTATTATATTTATAGACTAATAGTTGATAGTACAAGTTATACTACAGCGGTGTAGTATATAAATAATGTACTGGAGTACAATTGCACATAAAAGCTGTTGGTGTCCCCAGAGCGTACTCTAATTCTATCTCTTGAAGAATGATCACTTGAGTTTAAGCGTATTTCTAAAGCACTTAGAGAAGTAAATGTTTTGTTATTATTATATTATATATTATTTAAAGGAAATAATACTTATTTATTAGTTTACGTTTTTATATTCAGCCCTTATTTTTGTAACGTCTTACTTCTGGTCACGGGCCTCCCTTCTGTACGAGGGGGATCAGGCCATAGTCCACCACGCTGGCTAAGTGCGGGTTGGCGGACTTCACATGGCTTTCGAAAACTTGTTAGGTTTTCTTAGACATGCAGGTTTCCTTACGATGTTTTCCTTCACCATAAAGCAAATGGTAATCATCTTAGAAATGATTCACATATGAACATATCAGAGGTGCGAGACCCGGGATTAGAACCCGCTTCACCCGGTTTCCCAAGCGAGCGCGTTACCACTGGGATACCACTGCCTTATTACTATATATCAATTAGAAATTTTGAGAGAATACTCGTTATTTTTTCATGTGGCAGTTGAAAGGTTTTAAGTAGGGGCTACACCTATGTTAAAAGTCTCATGTCTCAGGCTATGGACGGATTCCTCCAAAATAAATGTCAAACTACTTCTTCTACTATTCTTGATTTTACCATACAGATTAAATATATATATATATATATATATATATATATATATATATATATATATATACCGCCGGTACGTTGTCACTGTGAGGACTAAGATGATATGCCTCTTGCCTGTAATTGCGCTGGCTACCTTATCCTTCATACCGGAACACAACAATGCAATCATTGTTGCTTGGCGGCAGAAATAGATAAGGGGGTGGTACCCATCCAGTCGGACTCCTCAGGCTTGACAGAGTCCTACCACCGGTGAATATATATATATATACCTTTTTCAAACATTATAAATATACTAACGCCTCATCCTCGCTCCGATAGGGTTCGCTCCCAGTTACATAAATAATGGGTGTAGGAGGGCGAAAAATACTTTACAACCTATTCTCATACCTAATATACAAAAAAATCATTAAAATCGGTCGAGCCATTTCGGAGGAGTGCGACCACAAACATCGTGACATATATTACATTATATAACAAACAAATATTTGGCTTCATGTTTAGTTCTACGACACTCTGTCTATTTTATCCCATAGTCTGAGGTATTGGTGTAATTTCATACTTGTATTCAGCCCTTTTTTAACGTCCCACTGCTGGGCACGGGCCTCCCTTCAAGACGAGGGGAATCAGGCCATAGTCCACCACGCTGGCCAAGTGCGGATTGGCGGACTTCACATGTCCTTCGAAAACTTGCTAGGTTCTCTCAGACATACAGGTTTCCTCACGATGTTTTCCTTCACCGTAAGGCAAGTGGTAATCAAGTTAGAAAATGATTCGCACATGAAAATATCAGAGGTGCGAGACCCGGGATTTGAACCCGCTTCACTCGGTTTCCCCAGCGAGCGCGTTACCACTGGGCTACCACTGATTTCATACTTATTTTTTGCAAAGGACAATGGGCATTCCGTCCCCAGAGTGTATCAAGTTGAGACATATGTCATTTTGAAGAGCAGAAGAATAGCTTCAATTTATTGTATGACACCAACACTGAGACTCGTGCAGGGAAAGAACTATGAATCATTTAATTTTATTAAACCCGTGAAAGTCTAGAACAGTATGACGTATGTACATAACTTTAAAGGTCATAATAATAGCTATATTTCATTGTATGTCGCAAAAAGTGAGACAGTTGCATGGATGATGGAAGAACTATGAATTATTTTATTTAATGAAGATAAGATTGCTTTTAGGTTATTCACATATTCATACATTTCCTTGTCTTTACAGAAATTGACAAAACACTCAAAGGACTTGATTTTTTTATTTGGGACTATTCGTCACCCGGAAATAGAATAGGTTACCATATTTGAGCGTTAACGAGTTGTTCCTTTCTCTTTGAACTTCCAAAAACCCTATAATGCAAAATAATATAATTCCAATAACCAATCTTAACCTGCTCAATTCTTCGTCATTTATTCATTCACCTATCCTGTACAGGGCTGCAAACGTCGCAATATGTGCGAAGGTAAGTGTTAGGAAACACAGACGGCTCGGTACGATATAAAATAATATGTATGAAAATATTGTACAATCTAAATTATACTGTTTTACTTTCACGAATTTAATAAAATTAAATGATTCATAGTTCCTTCCCTGCACGAGTCTCAGTGTTGGTGTCATACAATAAATTAAAGCTATTCTTCTGATCTTTAAAATGACATATGTCTTAACTTGATACACTCTGGGGACGGATCCCATACAAAATTGCCCATTCTCCTTTGTGATTTATAATTCAAGTAGATATGTACCTATTATGCGTTTGTAGTTGAAAATTGCCTCTAATTGGATAACTAATAAGTATTCAAATAGTTGAAGATCCTTTCTAAGTGCAATGCGGTGTGCATCAGATGTTACGTAATAAATCGCTATTTCCAGTAAAGTTAAGGAACTTTACCTAGAAATTCTCATCTGTTTGATTGCATACGTGCTTAGATCGAAGGAGAAACTTAATTGCAACTATGAGTGTGATTATTTTTTAATGATAATATCTATACATATAATAAAACTCTAAAAGTCGAATGTCTGTACATAGAAAAAAAAGTTAAAAACCGAGTCAGGGGGATGTAAGAAGAGAAATAGAACAAATCCAGTTTTTTTTTAGGTTTTTGTTACTCTGTCTCATTGTCTCTTTGTACGGGCTAATCTCCGAAACAGTTGGACCGATTTAAATGAATTTTTATATTACCTAATAACCTTATATCACCGGTCAACATCTTAGATACTTTTCATTCCAGAAAATTAAAGAGTTCCCGTGGGAGAGTTAAAAAAACTTTAGTAACTTATACAGCTTCGTACACAAAAACTACTGATTGGATTGGATTAGATCCGAGCGAAGCGAGGGTGAGCCGCTAGTATTATAATATTATGCATGATTATTTTTTAATCTTATTTTAAAATTATTATATTCTATAAAAATTCAGTTTTACAAAATAAAAATTGATCATGTTAATATATTAATATGTAACATTATTTTGAATATAAGGTAAAATCAGAAATGTGAATAATTATAAAAATGTAATGGGCGTTTAAAGCAATGGATATTTTAATTGTACCAATCAGAATAATACGAACGGCAAATATTCTGTTCACGTTTTGTACGTTATCATAGGAATTTTGGTCCTTCGAGCACGTTTATTTTACAGAAATCACCTTTCACAGAGCTTAAGAACCCTATAAATCGCGACCTAATGAAAGCGCTCAAGTCGGCATTAAATTATACATCTGCGTAAAAAGATAGTAAAATGTCTTCTGTTTTATGACTATTGGAATTAGATTTTGTTTCATAGACTTCTTTATAGCATACAAGAATAATGCAACTAAGAATAATGAGTACAAAGAAATCCTCGATACGTTGTTGCGCACAAAATAGAGAGATTATAAAAGATATATTATAGTGTTTATAAAATATGTTGTAAAATTCTATGAACTGCTGTACGTTTTGCTGAATTATATTTTTAGAGAGAGTTATACAAGTACATAGTTTTAGGTTATATTGGATTTTTGTTTATACATAATATAGAATCGAGATGTTTAACTAGGTCTATCAAACTTGTTCACATAGCTTAAGGATATATTATACACATTAAAAATATTGTGTTTAACATGAAATATTTATATTTTTTTTACTAAATAACATAAGTCCACCATCATTTAGAGGAAATAATTGTCGAAAGGAACTCAGCGGGACGAAAATGATATTTTTTTTAAATTGTAAATTAGAATATTTATCTAACACTAGCAAAACTCGCGGCTTCGCTCGCGCTAAAACTACAGCAAAAAAACTTGAAAAGGTAGGATTCATACAAATTTTCATCCCTTATTTTATCTCCTTATGAGATGAATTTCGAGAAACGCTAAAACACGTATTTATTTAATTGTATTGAAGAGCATTAATACCAAGTTTCAAGAAATTCTGAGCATAAATATTTTTTGGGTTGTGTTATAACGTGTACTCCCGAAGGAATGAGATAATCTCATTCCCACCTAAAGTATCCTATATGTTGACCCGGATATCCAGCTCTCATCATACCAAATTTCATCAAAATCCCTCCAGTGGTTTTTCTGTGATGCGGTAATAGACAGACAGACGGACAAAAATTCTAAAAACTATAGATTCGGTCTCTGTATCGATAATAAAGTCTATTTCAATAAGATTTTCCAAAAAATATTTAATGTACAGATTTGAATCAGTTAGAATTTTATTATATGTATAGAATAAAATAGCCAAATTAATTAATTAATATATGAATAAATAAACACCGTAATGGATCGATATTTTAGAGACAGTATTATATACATCACTAGAAAACACACAAACGAGGTTTGACGACTGTGAAAAGCAATTCTTACCTAAAATCTTAACACCAATGTCCTCTCAACCTTTCACCTTTAAGGTTAAGCATAAATCGTCAATTATGCGTAGGAATTGAATGACAAAACTAAATAAATTATTTTATTGATAGAATTTGGTCTATGCTTAGAAGGGTTTCAGAATTGTGACACGACAATTTTGTTTGGCCATGACTTCGTGTGCATGCTCCAATTCAGTTTGTTGATGATACATTTAAATAATAATAACACAATAATTCCTCCAAATGGACCGTCTAAATTATCAGATCAATCATAGATTATATTATTATATTTGTTTTTGTTTGTAAAAATTTTTATCCATTTAAATTATTTTACAAATAAATATGTTGAGATATTAATACAGCACCATCTATTTCCATGGTAAGCTATGAGGCCTGAATTATGGATACCAGATAGTTGATACACATATATAACTTTAAATACATATATATTGTAATATACAAGATATAAGTGAAGACACTTCCAACTAGTAGAATTTTTAAGAAAATACCTATATTATATTATTTTTAAAACAAAAATTAATCGACTTACTAGAATAAATGCGCACAACTATTATAAATTTTGTTAATATAAACTAGAGTAACACAAGCTGTGTAGAGTAGTTATTGATGACCTTGTTGTGGTGGGGGTGGGGGGTACGATTCCAGTGTTGTGTAGTTCCTTTGATGTGGACTACATCGCAAAAAATAATGTAAACCTGTATTTTTAAAAAATATTTTTGTAAACACAAATTGACTAGAACAATTAAAACAATATCATATTTCATAATGTGCTTTTCGACTTTTTTCAACGAAATTATAGAAAACTTTTATTTGAAAACACTGTAATATCTCAGTCTAGATTCGAATGAGGACCAGTATACTATGTTCCTAGTACTGTACTGTAATAATTATTTTATAGTTAAATATTATACAGTAATGTTTCCACAACTTGATCCCTTCTCAGAAATCAGAACAGTCTTCAAAATATATTTAGAATAAGTCATTAATAAGAAAACTTATTTGTATTGAAATATAAGTCATTGTAAGCTTCTTAGTAACAAAATAACGACCTCAAGAAAATTCATTTATAATAAGTTAAACAGAATAATTCATTAAATGATTGCAGGCCACAGAATAATTACTTCAGTTTATTTGCTATTACATTATTCATTTGTATTGTGAAGACTTACTCAAAACTGAGAAGTTACTTTATTATAAGACTTGTAAAAGCAATTTTTAATAAACTTTTTGGATGCGGAAATATTTGTTTGCTGGTTTGTTTGAGATTGCTGACAAGGCTGAACCGTTCTTAATAATTTTTGCTATTATGAAAACTTCACTATCCTTGAGTAATGTATGTTTTTATTGTATTATATTATAATATAATATACTAGCAAAACCCGCGGCTTCGCTCGAGCTAAAACAACATACAAATTTTTATCCCTTATTTTATCTCCTTATGGGATGAATTTCAAAAAACGCTAAAACACGTATTTATTTAATTGTATTGAAGAGCATTAATACCAAGTTTCAAGAAATTCTGATCATAAATATTATTTGGGTTGTGTTATAACGTGTACTCCCGAAGGAATGAGATAATCTCATTCCCACCTAAAGTATCCTATATGTTGACCCGGATATCCAGCTCTCATCATACCAAATTTCATCAAATTCCCTCTAGTGGTTTTTCTGTGATGCGGTAACAGACAGACAGACAGACAGACAGACAAAAATTCTAAAAACTATGGTTTCGGCCTCTGCATCGATAATAATGTCTATTTCAATTAGATTTTCAAAAAAATATTTAAGGTACAGATTCGACTCAGTTAGAATTTTATTATATGTATAGATAATAAAAATGTAACTAAGCCGAATGTGTATATAAAATATTTTTTGGAAAATCTTTAGAAATAGACATTATTACCAATACAAAGGTGGATTCTACAGTTTTTAGAATTTTTGTTTGTCTGTCTGTTTGTCTGTTACCGTATCACGGAAAATCCACTGGAGGGATTTTGATGGAATTTGGTATCATGATACTTGCTTATCCGGATCAACATAGAAGATACTTTTTACTGCGAAAAAAATATCTCATCTCTGAGCAATATATATTAAACTTTAAAACGTAAGTAGGCACGAACCCAAGCGAAGCGAGGGTGAGTCGCTAGTATAAGTATATAAATAAAATATAAAATTACATAAGCGTCAAACATTTAGCTACTCCATTAAACTATAAATAGTAATGTTAAGCAAACATTCACGTAAGTCTTACTGAGAGGATAAGTGACATATTTCAAGACTTGAGGTGAAATAGTTACGGAGCAATCGCAAAGATAGACCTGTTCTTACAAAAAGCTATTTTAGAAAACAAAAATGTTAGAGCGTATTTGGTTCTCTCCCTGAGTATGAATTATTTAATACTCATACTCATATATAGGTAGAGTTTTATATCACTGTAACCTTTTTTTTAATGTTGGGAAATGCATTTACGCATACCGCCTATACAGGTACAGGTGGTTATGTTGAATTTACGGGCTAGAAAAGCTAGTACTACCCACTAAAAGCCAACAGAACCGTCCCCGTCTTAATGGGGAGTCAAAGGATGAAATGAAATATACTTTATTCAATTAGACTTATTACAAGTACTTTTGGATCGTCAATTTAATTTAAGCGTTAGTGTAGTGAGTTCGTGAGGGAGCTACCGCTGGCTCGGAAAGCAGTTCTGCTGAGAAGAGCTGGCAAGAAACCCAACAGTCACTTACGTAATCAACTACGACGATTGGTCGATGGCAAGTCTGTCAAAGCACACAACCAAGGAGTTACTCCCGCGGTCCTCTCTACTGTCAGAGAAGTAACAGGAGCAACCCACATAACGAATTGCTCACCAAGATGGGTCACCACCTAGTGCGTTTTTTGGCTTCGCGCCCGGTCTGATTACCGGACGCTAATGATCCCCCCGACCACAGCAAGGTGATCGCACGTTTGGGGGGATATAAATGTTTCCCGGAACAAAAGTTTTTAACCTAGCTCAGGTAGGTTCTAAATTAATTATTCAACCAAATTTAACTGTTTATCATTTACCTAATTTTAATAAAGCTAATTTATGATCTAAGAATTTATTAAGAGAGAGATTTACTCAGAGATGAAATATTTTCCCGCAGTAAAAAGTATCCTTTATGTTGACCCGGATAACCAGCTATCAACATACCAAATTTCATCAAAATCTGTCCAATGGTTTTCTCGTGATGCGATCAGACAGACAGACAAAAATTCTAAAAACTATAGATTCGGCCTTTGCATCAATAATAATGTCTATTTCAATAAAATTTTCCAAAAAATCATTTTAATGTACAGATTCGACTCAGAATTTTATTATATGTATAGATTATGTAAGTTTGCATAATATAATATTATGTATCGCATAATTAGGGTTCTGTTTCTATTATTTTCACATGTTTAAGCGACGATGTTTGAAAACTAAAGTGTTGTTTAAATAACATGAACGTATTGCCATTTTTTTATCCTAATTTTTACAATTTCACAAATAAGCAACGCTCAGTTGGAAATATTTTAAGTCTTTTTTATGATGTAAATGCTTGTTTTTATGTTATGTTTGCAATTTGCTTTTTGTAGTTTATTTATAGTAGAACGTAACTAGAAAATGAGGGCTCACAATACCTTTTATAACTACATCACAAGAGAAAGTATGTTGCGATAATAAAAACATAAACGTTAAAAACATACACTTACATGATCTTTCAGTGGACGTGCCAAATATTTCACCATTAAAACTTCGTTTTAATGCAAGGAGCAAAGCACAAAAGATGATGACCTCTCAGAGACTACTTGGCACGAAATCTTGGTCTTGGCAAACAGCTAGAACAGAGTTGCTCAAAGTTAGGTTTGCATAATATCCTTTATTTATCAAACTTATAAAATTGTGGTCCAAAAAAATGAATCTCAAGTTACTCTTTATAATATAATGATGTCAACTTCCTCACAAAGCTTAGAGATTATTAAGACAAGTTTTATTTTTGACGCTGTACATCAAAAAAGACTTCAAGTACTCTTCTTACCCATTGGCAAACATTTTTTCATCAAGATTTTTCCTTCGATCCCAGATTACAGTAGTAGCGGACAGAAATAGTATATACTGCGCGAATTTGATTCGTTTTGAGATTTAATTATTTTTAACTAGCGGTTCACTCTCGCTTCTCTCGAATTCGTCTCTAGGAAAACAAAAATAAATCTATCCCACGGGAACGTATATTTTTCCGGGATAAAAAGTAGCCTTTGTGTTATTCTGATGTATGGGCTATATTATTGTAAAGTTCAACTAAAATCCATTCAGCATTTTTTGCGTGCAAGAGTAACAAACATCTATACATATCATACATCTATACCTCCAGACATTCAGATAACCTCACAAACTTTAGCACTTATAATATTAGTAGGATTTTTCGCGAAACTTTGTCTATCTTGAAACAATTATTCAGAGATGAAATTTTCTATACAAACATTTAAGATATTAAAATAAGATTTTATTTTTTCTTTCTTAATTCTAGATATTATAACTCCTCTACATTGTTATTAGAATTAAAGTGAATATAAAATATAATTGACAGCTATACCATTGCTTTGTTAAAGAATATTTCATGTCAACCTAAAACGTAAGATGGCGAAGAGTCAATGCACAGGTAAAATCTTTAAGGCTAGAAAATTGATATTTCGCACACGTATTCCTCATATAACAAAGGCATCCACTAAGAAAGGATTTTTCAAAATTTAACCTCCAAAGGGGTAAAATAGGGGATGAAAGTTTGTATGAAACCTAACTTTTTAGAGATTTTTTTGTAGTTTTACCACGAGCGAAGCCAATTAATTACAAGTTAACAAGTTACAATGTTTGAATACCGCTGCCGTAGACAATGAGAAGTATTATTTTTATAAATACTTTATAAGTTCTTTCAGTTTTGAAGAGTTAGTGAAATGTTCTTCACATTTCTCTAACTCTTAATCTTAATGATTTATTTTCTTGTCATACAAAATTATAAAATCTCTTTTAAGAAAGAAATACGCCAATTACGAGCACAATGCTCAGAATTCTTAATCAATAAGACCGTATTTGAAATGCTTTTGAATACTTCGTTTAATGCTATGCTCTGCAATACATGTTAGGAATAATTTGTATAACCTCAAGAAAATCCGGTTATATCTAGTAGAGCTTTAAATAATAAAAAAAAAACTAAAACTAAAAAAAAAACATCTCATTTTGTCTGAAAAGAAGTGGCACCTATCTAAAAGTTTAGAAGTTATTTAATTATTTAATTATTACAACACATATTAAAATTAAACTATCCATACAAGTATTATTATTTCTAAAGTAACTCTGTCTATCTGCTTATCTGTTACGGTTTCACGAATAAACCACTAAAACAATTTTAATGAAGTATGGTATTAAGAGAAGGACATAGAATGTTTTGTGTCGAAAAAATGAAACTCGAAAGGGGTGAAATAAGGGTTTATGAAGTATTATCAAATTTATCAAGTTAAGGACAAAAATTCATTATATTAACTATAATTTTGGTAAGAAATAAAGAATAATTCGGCGTTTACGACCAATCAAGATAAAACAGGGGATGATTACAAGTTTTTTTTAAAGTCCTTACTTTTCTATACCTATATGTGGGCTCATTGAATTGATAAGGGCGGGATCTTAATTACAATCGTTTATTAAAATTAAAATGAACTAAGAAATTGCATATAATATACCCACATATACATACATACATATATATAGTCAATCTATTCCATACTAATCGTTAAAACGTACCTAAGGACGAATCGAACCTATATATTAATGGAATAAAGTGTATATTATTTGTTAAACCAAACAGCGTTCTATCTCCGCGAGGATAGTTTATGCGACGGCGGTCTTGCGAGGCGTTGTTGCATCACAGCGATAGGGTTACTCTGTGGGTATGTGTGATTAAGTGTTTACAGTCCCCTGCCTGTCAACGGCCGCCAGATACTATGGATATTCTCTGCAAAAAAGGAAAATGGATACGATCTATTTGTATCCCAAGTTTTATTTAAATTCGTCCAAAACTTTACATTTGGTTGGACCACAAACAACTAAATCTAAAATATGACACTAAATATTTATAAGTTTTATTATAAACCTAGTGTTTATATAATATTGAATATACAATTTATAACAAGCGCCAACTTTTGGCAAATTTAATTCTCTATTAATAGTAGCTTATATGTTACACTAAACTGTAAGGTCTGTATAGTAAATTTGATCTTTCATAACGCATTTATTCCAAGCAAGTGCTTAATTTACGTTAAAATGTATATGATTAATAATAATGTAATATGTTGAGACATTAACACACAGCACTGCTATGGATCGTGCTATGGATACCAGATAGTTGATACACTACACATATGATGATGTTCTCTCCTGACCGATTCCGGCCACGGCGGCCAATCTCATTGAGACTAGCCAACTGCGCAGGAGATATTATAGTGCACAAGTGTACGCGCAGACACAAGTGCACTCTCTATTCCTGTCACTCTCATACTCCGGTGGGACGACTACTCGACACGACCGGTGAGAGTTAAGGCGCAGGACCGACGGCTTTACGTGCTCTCCGAGGCACGGGGTGAAACACCGCCAACTTCCCAACTCCGGGATGTTACTGAGGCTTACTATAGAGAAAGACTCAATAACTAAACTTGGCCCGACCCGGGACTCGAACCCAGGACCTCAGGATGTGCAGCCGTACATGCTAGCCACTACACCACCAAGGCAGTTAACACTACACATACATAACTATAAATACATACATATTATAAATATATACAGTGAAACTCGAACCCGCAACCGCTGGCACAGCAAGTAGGGTCAATACAAACTGAGCCAAATGTATCATAGGTTATGTACGTGATTGTTGGTACCTCATCATACCAGCTTGCATGATCGTATCCGCGCCGCAAACTAACCGAGATATTTCTTCGAAATATACAATCTGTATTCAACATAAATTGTGAGGCTTAACTTAATACGAGTTTTCGTAACTTTGAACGTGACCTTCATTAATTATACTTTTAAAATATAGTTTGATTATTTTTTAGTTTTATTTTTTACACAACTTCTTCCTGAAATCGAACCTGTAACCGTTTTAAAATATATGTATATTATATATTAATTTAAAGATTTAAGTTAATAAACACAGTAAATTGATTTTTAATGTTATTTGAGAAATGGGTATTATTATTTCAAATATGTTAAGAACTTTATATAGAAGTATTCATTTTCTTTTGCGTTTTATGTATTTTAAATCACTATATTTTAGTAATTATAGTTAATATAATTTATGAGGCAGATCGGGGAATTATACCCCATGGTAATAATAAAAGTTCATTCTAACGAATTTTGGTTTTTAAGTTTATCTATATATGCAGGAGCCTTTTCTTGAAAAAACACAATTTCTTCATATTTTTTTTGAAAAATACCGAGCGAAGCTCGATCGCCCTGGTACTTATTATAATTTAAAAATTGATTTTTATAGTTGTCCTCTTTGTAATTTCTCATCAGAAGTTTCTATTGAGTTGAAACTTTGAACAGTTGTTTTGTTGGTAATTGTACAAGAGTTACTTAATACAGTTTAATTCATTTAGGTAAATAGGTAGTTTAAATAAATTATTTATATAATAATGATAAAAAAATTATGCCGCTAATCTATACATATGTATATACAGATAAATTAAATTGGAGTGTCTGTTTGTAATATTAAAATAACCGTTTTTTACTAAATGCATATGGATGTATACACGTTATACATATATGTATACCAAAACATAATTTTTTACAATTTTTGTCTGTCTGTTCCGGCTAATCTTTGAAATGGCTGGACCGATTTTGACGGTACTTTCACTGGCAGATAGCTGATTTAATAAGGAGTAACTTAGACTACTTTTATTTTAGAAAAAAATAGGGTCCCAAGAAAAAAAATGTACACCAAATTAATTAGTTAATTTTGTTTTGGGAAGCAACCAGGGAGGAACCCAAGCGAAGCAAGGATGAGTCGCTAGTTAATTAATAAAAATATAAATAAAAGCAAAATATTATTTTCTTTTATCAAAAATTTTATTTAAAATAAAATATATTTATATGCTAACATTACTATAATATAAAATAAATTAAAGCGTCTGTTACTTTTCTGTATTGCTAGGAAAACTGAACGGAAATTGTTTATATTCAACAAACAGATGTGGAGATAGAAAAGCTTTTCTAAACGCTTTATGAAAACAAAGCATTATGCAAAATTACATCAGAAAGCTGACATTTTAATGTTTAAAACATTACATTGCTAGTATTATAATATGAAAGTGTGTTTGTTTCTTTGTTCTCGTTTCACGTTGAAACAGCAATCTGTTCCAATCCACGTCAATACGTGATTTTTTATGTGGAGATAGTTGGAGGGCTGGAAAGTGACATTAGCCACTTATATGTATACTAGCAACTTACCCTCGCTCCGCTCGGGTTCGTCCCTAGTTATGTTGCAAAGTTTAGCTTAGAGGTCTAAAACTATAGATTTGGCTTCTGTATCGATCGAAATATTTAATGCACAGATATATATATATATATATATATATATATATATATATATATATATATATATATATATATATATATATATATATATATATATATATATATATAGCCATCTATATATAGTCGATCTATTCCATACTAACAGATAAAATGCACCTAAGGATAAACACGAGCGAAGTGAGGGTGAGTACTACCTAGTCACCCTAAATGGTAAATTTAATATGAACTAAATTATACAATAGCCTCTTTTTATGGCTTATAAATATAAGCTTATTTTATAAGTAAAATGTATGTATTTTATATACATTAAGTAAAAAAATCGCAATTTCATTTTTTCTTGAATAACCAAATTTATATCTAATAGCTTCTGGCTAATAACATAACCTTGCAATCCTCAGAAGCATGAAAAACGTTTTATCTTGGAAAGTATTTTTACTCAAACATTCATCTAACATAATTATATATTAAATAAGTTAATATTTCAAGAAATTGTGCCTTAAAGAGCTTTCAATTTAAATTAGACTAAATTTTCTACCTTACTATCGCATCTGTTATTCATGAGATTTTTGTTTGTGTTGTTTTATAATGTGATAATTTGCTTTATTAATGAAGAATTATGAAACACCGATTCATACTAAAACTTATTAAAAAAAATAAAAACCGACTTCCAGGCACTGAAAAGTAAAAAAAAAACTAAACGGGGGTTTTCATTTAGAATAGATACTTAATTAGATATTTTCGAAGTCGGTGTGCTTTGATTTGTATTGGCTGACACCGATTTCGAAAAAATCTGATTAAGTATCTATTCTAAATGAAAACCCCCGTTTAGTTATTTTTTACTTTTCAGTGCCTGAAAGTCGGTTTTTTTTAAAGTTTTTATTTTTCCATTTTTAGTGTAGACGTATCATCAATACAAATTAATCAAGTCCAAACACCAGGTAATTGCTGTAAATCGTTGAGGAGTTCCCTCGACTATCAAACGCACTAGTCGCCGCTACAATTTTCGAAAGTTCCCCTCGATTTCTCTGGGATCTCATCATCAGATCCTGGTTTCCTTATCATGGTACCACTCTTGGGATATCTACTTTCTAACAAAAGAAGAATTATCAAAATCGGTTCATAAACGACGAAAAAATCCGCGAACAAACATAAAATATATATATACGGTCGAATTGAGAACCTCCTCTTATTTTTGGAAGTCGGTTAAAAATAAAATACTAGCGACTTTTCGTACCTAAGGACGTTTTAACGATTAGTATAGAATAGGCAGTGGTAGCCCAGTGGTGACGCGTTCGCTTGGACAACTGAGCAAAGCGGGTTAAAGCGCTCTGATATTTTCATTTGCGAATTATTTTCAATATGATTACCACTTGTGTTACGGTGAAGTAAAACATTGTGGGGAAATCTGCATGTCTGAGAGAACCTAGCAAGTTTTCGAAAGACATGTGAAGTCCGCCAACCCACACTTGGCCAGCGTGATGGTCTTTGGCCTGATCTCCCTCGTATTGAAAGGAGATCCGTGCCCAGCAGTGGGACTTTAAACTGGGCTGAATACCTAAAATAAACTGTATACATATAAATGTACGTGGTCCTATATAGATATGGAAAAGTGGATAAGTACTTAAAAAAACTTGAAATCATCCTCTATTTTACTTTGATTCGTCAAATCGCCGAAACATTATTTTTCATCAAAATTATAGGATATAACCAATTTTTATGTTAATCCCTTAAACTTTCAGTTTTGCGATAAAAAGTAGCCTTTAGTTGAGTTACATACTTCAAAGTCCCATCCATACTCTATCTATACGAAATTTCATCAAAATGGGTTCAGCGATTTAGGCGTGAAAATGTAACAGACAAAGTTAATTTCGCATTTTTAATATTATTATGAACTAAACTTACCCTCGCTTCCCTCGGGTGCGTCCCTAGATACGTTGTAGTTTTTGGGTGCAACCCTAATTCTTTTTTTGCAATAAAAGTACCCTATGCATCCTTATAGCATCAGCTATCAAGTAGTGAAAGTTCTATCAAAATCAGTCTAACCATTTCGAAGATTAGCCAAACAAACAGACAGACAATCAAGAATTTTAAATTTATGTTTTTCTTATATGTACCGTATATAATTTTATACGCATTTAGTAAAAAGCTGTTATTTTGGCATTATAAACAGACACTTCAATTTTATTTATTTGTATAGATGTAATACTAAATAACTACCCCCGCTTTCCTCAACGGCCCTTAAGGTGCCTAAAGAGTAAAGAGAGTAGCGTACGTGCTATCCAGATTATTGTGCATCTGTGAACAAAAATGTATCGAAATCCGTCCAGCCATTTCGGCATAGAGAGTAACAAACTTTCACATTAATTTTAATTTGCTTCATTTACTCCTGTTTTTATGTATTTGCTTTCAGAAATGTTAAATTTAAGTTACTTGGTCTATTAAAATTAAGCGTGACTATGCTATGCTTTCTATTTGTACGGTTAAAAGTTTTATTTGTAATCCATCCAGACATCCAGTAAGCGAATTATACAGAATTATTTTGATGATAGGTAAATGATATAAATTACTACTGTACAAAAAACAATATATGATATACTAAACAAATACTAGTATTTGTTTTTTTTCTTCATTTTTACTCGTATATAAACATAAAAAAAAAATTAAAAAAAAAAAAAAAACAAAAAAAAAACGTTAAATACGGGATGATTTGCATATACGAAATATTCGCGTAGCATGTACATAGTACATTGTACACACAAAAAATATACGCTTGTATTGAGTTATGAATATAACTTTCGCTTTTGGAGTTGGTCAAATACGATTAATTTATGAAATTGTAACTTTGGACACGCACCAGTATTATTAAGCATAAGAGTAAGACACATAATGTACGTAGAAGCTTTAACGTCCTTTGAAAGCTACGTGAGCTTTTTCTATTCATGATTTCCAATCAACATAATTGGCCTTATGAGTATTAACATGATATATTCACAATTTAATAACGTTATTATGGATATGTAAATGTAAGCAATCTCTGGAGCCGCAATGCGTACTTTGTGAAAGTAGGTAAACTAAAATACGTAAACTTCGAACGAATGCTTGATGAAATCATTTGATTTATAAGCAGTTTTATTGTAAAATAGCATAAATAAGGCAGTGGTAGCCCAGTGGTAACGCGCTCACTTGGGAAACCGATCGGGTTCAAATCCCGGGTCTCGCACCTCTAATATTTTCATGTGCGAATCATTTCTAACATGATTACCACTACTTGCCTTGCAGTGAAGGAAAACATCGTGAGGAAATTTGCATGTCTGAGAAAACCTAGCAAGTTCTCGAAAGACATGTGAAGTCCGCCAATCCGCACTTGGCCAGCGTGGTGGACTATGGCCTGACTCCTCTCATATTGAATGAATTGACGTTAAAAAGGGCTGAATGCATTTATTGTAAAGAAATATAAAAAATAATTAGGGAGGTACTAGGTACTAGTCCTCACACAACTCTCCTCATCAATCTAGGGCATTGATCAGACTAAAACAAAATCGATTTCAATTACATACTAGAATTGACACAAACAAGGCAAACTAAATGAAACCGTTTAAAAACAGTTTACTATTTAACATTTTGTACATATAAAATCTTTGAAAAGCAAAATAAATTATGTTATTGTTGATTTTTAAATCTATATTAATACATATAATGTAACTAAGCCGAATCTGTACATTAAATATTTTTATGAAAATCGTATTGAAATAGACATTATTATCGATACAAAGGCCGAATCTATAGTTTTTAGAATTTTTGTCTGTCTGTCTATGACCGCATGACGGAAAAGTCACTGGAGGGATTTTGATGAAATTTATATGATAATAGCTGGTTATCCGGGTCAACATATACGATACTTTTTACTGCGGGAAAATATCTCATCTCTGAGGAATCTACACTAAACGTTAAAACGTAAGCAGGTACGAATCCGAGGGGAGCGAGGGTGAGTCGCTAATGCCTAATAAAACTGATTATTTTGTTAATTGTGTAAAATAAAATTAAAGTTTATTATTTCTTTATATAATACTTTCTTAAAGAATGTAATGTTCTATTTTAATTAACATTTTAATAAAGCTTTTATTCTACTATGACAATTGCAATATCACTTTTTCCATAACTATTACAAACTAGCAACTCACTCTCGCTTCGCTCGTGTTCATCACTAGGTGTTTCTTTAAATTGACATATGAGTTTTTATTTATGAACCGATTGAAATAAAACAAATACTTAATATTAAGGGAAGCTTACTACAATACATGAGTGAAAACCGCAGCCAAATCGGTTTAGCCGTTACTGAGATTAGCGCACACAAGCGCACAGACAAACAGAAAAACCGGCAAACAGATAAACATTCTAAAAATCATTGTTTCGGGTGCTATTGCGTTAATAAAGATCCCCCAATAATAGTTTTTCTCAAATAATTTCCATGTATAGACAGAGATCTTACAATCTTATTATATATATAGATGCGAAAGTTTGGATGGATGGATGTTTGTTACTCAATCACGCCAGAAGGACCAAACTGATCTAGTTGAAATTTGACACAGAGATAGATTATAGTCTAGAATAACACATAAGGTACTCTTTATCTCGGAAAAACTATTACAACTTACTCATCCATGCTTTAAAGAGCTTTAGATAATTATTTATAAAGCAATAGTCACTTACTTTAATTTTTTGTAATGTGTAATTGTAAATGCGTTTAATTGCGAAATGCTAATATTGTCACTATAACGTTTACATTTTTATTACAATAATTTCAAGTCAATTCTGTTATACGCAATGTCATGAAAAATAAGTTTTATTTGCTTACATGTATAGATGTACATATAAAGATACAGTCTTCAGTTGAATTCATCATAGCACGCTCTGTAAGTAATGTTGTTGCGACGTTCCTTGTTTATTTCGTAGTCTCGAAACAAATGTTACACAGTAAATTATTCTAAACTCGTAAAGAATTGCCGGCGTAACATTCAAAGTGATACGCTAGAATTTTACGGGACTGATTTAATGTACTTGTATCTCAACATATTTTCTGTTTTTTTTCTTTTTTGTAAAGAATTTAGGCATGGACTAAATGTTTAAAATAAATCTATCTTTTCGGATATTTTCGCGGATTTATTTCGTGGAATTTTTGAATTCATAAACTCTCTGTAACAAGTACATAATGAGATGTCTAAAATCTTAGACTCTCCCATGACCATGTGCGCTGTAAAGAATTCGAAATGTTGGGAACCAAAAATCTAAATAAATCAGCGAAAAAATTCGAAAACATAGTTTCATTTAAAATGTCAAATATTCACGTAAATCTAAGAAAGTATTATGTACTAAATATGTCATATATACTAATTTTTCTTGAGACTTAATGTTTTTTACAATCTATAAAATTGTAGCTAAGCCGAATCTGTACATTAAATATATTTTGGAAAATCTTATTGAAATAGACATTATTATCGGTACAGAGACCGAATCTATAGTTTTTTTTTGTCTGTCTGTCTGTTACCGCATCACGGAAAAACCACTCGAGGGATTTTGATGAAATTTGGCATGATAATAGTTGGTTATCGGGGTCAATATTAATTATATAGGATACTTTTTACTGTGGGAAAATATCTCATCTCTGAGAAATCTATACTAAACATTAAAAAGTAAGTAGGGACGAACCCACGCGGAGCGAGGGTGAGTCGCTACTGTAAAATAAATTATTATCAATCGTGGTGGGCAGGTTTGGTTACTTGGAAATTTATTATCCTCAATTAAAAAGGTTTAACAAATATTTTAATATTAGCAGATGAACGTATGTAAATATGTGCCTATATATTTCAGCCAGTAGTAGTCTTCTTGAAAATGTCATAAATAATACTTTTTGAAAATTAATTAAAATTTCATAAGTAACTTTAATACATTATTTTTTGATTATCTTAGATTTAATGTTGAAGTTAAAAAGCAGACATGAAACGTTATTTAGAAAAGAAAAAAATATTTATAATTGTAGTATAATAATTTTTTTATTGATAATACTTTCTTATATTTAGCCGCATATTTGACTTTCTAAATAAAATCTTTTTAGATTTTTTTGCAGTTATATAATTAATATTTTTTGTAAATTTTTTAAGGCTATTTCTTTATTTGATTTGTTCTTTAAGAGGACGAATAATAAATAAAGGAGGCTCCTACTAGTATATTAAATGAATAAAAATGTATCTATTATTCGTCCGACTATTGTCGGTTTCTACGAGTATTTACCACTTTTTTTTGTTTTCTAATGTTAAATAAGTGATTTTAGGTGCAGGGCTTTCTATATGCAATAAAATAACCTTAACCTACCAGCTGGAAACTTATTCTTTTACATTTCAACGATTTTTAAGTTCAAGAGATTTTAAGGTTAAAAAAAAATATTTTTAAGTGCAGGAGTTTCTGTGTGCAAAAAAATAAATAACCTAAACCTACCGAGCTGAGCCGTACTACTTATTCTACTTATTTATTAGTCTATTCGTCCTTGTTTATAATTTATACATTTTATAAAGTATGAATACTTATTTTTTATTCGTCCTATAAAAAACGAATATACTCCGACTCCGTGTTTTAAAATAAAACATGAAATAAAACCGCGTGAAACCAAGTATTATTACTCAAGTCACATCGCGCTGATGAAGCGACAGTCAATCTTCAACTTGATAAGTATCTTGAAAATAAGCAATTATTGTACGTTCTTACAACAACAACTAACAAAAGAATCATTTTATAATAATAATATACTTTAGTTGCATATAATTTTATAGTTTTTGTATAACAAATAATTATTTTTTGACATACTAACGTTTTACCGTCGTCTTACTCGTCCTAAGTACTTCAGAGTATGTGTTAGAGTAACCAACATACTCACACAAACCTAGAAACATTTGCATTTCATCATATGTAGTATTTCAATTCCTCTTTATTTAATATACTTTTTTTGTGTATATTTAAATATATATAAAAAAAGCTTTGAATACAATATATTAAGCTCTTTGGTTTAAAAACAAACATGTTTTTCGAAGATATATCAGTATCTATATATACGAGGAGATACCAGCGTAGCCAATCTTTCGTGTGGTAAGTAATAACGCTGGAGGCTAAGCCACCCTTCCCCAACAGCAAACAAAAATTGTGTTGTAATATTATATAATATGTTTAATACGATACAATTTCGTAAAACCTACTGCATAATATACTTCATATGGTGTGTAGCAGTCACTATCTATACATATAATAAAATTCTGAATCGAATGTGTACATTAATTATTTTTTGGAAATTTTTATTAATATAGTCATTATTATCGATACAAAGGCCGAATCTATAGTTTTTAGATTTTTTGTCTGTCTGTCTATCTATGACCGCATCACGAGAAAACGACTAGACAGATTTTAATGAAAGTGAGTATAATTATAGCTGGTTCTCCGGGTCAATTTTTACTGCAGGTAAATATTTCATCTCTGAGAAATCTATACTAAACGTTAAAACGTAACGTACGAACTCGTGCGGAGTGAGGGCGAGTCACTAGTATTATATAATTAGGTAAAGACAAAACCATTCAGTACCTTTTTCTGATCTGTTACTCAACCGATTTCTTTTTTTGCTAAGTAGCTATTGATGAGCTGTAGTGTTATCAATAAAAATAATATTATGTCCGAAAATCGACCACTGGATGAACACAAGTATTCATTAAGCCATAGATTATTACCTGAAAACGATAATTATGATGTAACTTACTAAGTATTGGAATAGGTAGTTTTGTTTAAATATCATTAAACGTGTTCAGATCATTCTAACATAACGCCCATTGAAGACAAAGTTGTTCGGCCCAAATTAATTCAGAACTCTGATAACTTAGCCGATGAAGATTCAAAGTTTTGAATCTAAGGTTTCCATAGTAATTTGTGGTGTTTAACATTTCATATACTTAAAATTTTATAAGGGCTTTAATAAAAATATTGAAAGTCTACAAAAATATCCCGCAGCAGTTATTCGTACTTTTTCTACCTTCCTGGTAGCTGCTAGCTTTCCCTGGTCATGTCAAGGTAATTATGTAAATGGAACTAATATTGTATCCTTGGCAAGTTATATGGCGTGGAGTTTTTTATGTATTTCACTAATATTGTGGGGTCCGATACATGTTGCATGTACTTTGTTCTTAGTATATTTCTCCATCTATTTAAAAAACCGGCCAAGTGCGAGTTGGACTCGCGCACGAAGGGTTCCGTACCATTATCTATAAAAACAGGAAAAAAAAATCATGTCTGTTGTATGGGAGCCCCTCTTAAATATTTGTTTTATTTTAATTTAATTAGTTATTTTTAAAGTGAAAATATAATTAAACATTCTGTTGCTATTGTCAATATCGAGCAAAAACAAGCAAAAAAATCACGTTTGTCGTATGGGAGCCCCCTTTTATATTTATTTTATTGTGTTTTTTTAGTATTTGTTGTTATAGCGGCAACAGAAATACATCATTTGTGAAAATTTCAACTATTCAACTATCACGGTTCATGAGATACCGCCTGGTGACATACGGATAGACAGACAGACGGACGGACAGCGAAGTCTTAGTAATAGGGTCCCATTTTACGTTTTGGGTACGGAACCCTAAAAACTATGTACTAATCAAGATATTTCTTTTATAATAAGGTTTCTGAAAGGTAACATTGATAAAATCAGTTCCTAATAAAGTTCCACTGAAAATCATATTACAAAATCTAATTTTGAGGGTCCAAACCTATATGAGCGTTTTGTTGAATTTTATTCAAGTACACAAAAAAGTACGTACAGATTCAATACGACCTCAATCCGTGTTAGCTATTCAAACGTTACAATTGTATATACAGGTGGCTTTATTTAATATTGGAATAAGCCTACAATTGCTTTGGGTCCCTTCATTTGTGATTAGGTTTCACAAAGCACCGATCTGATATGTTTTAGTGAATAAGTTCAATACATTATTATTATAAATGTGAAAGTACCTGGATATGTGTGTGTGTGTGTGTGTGTGTGTGTGTGTGTGTGTGTGTGTGTGTGTGTGTGTGTGTGTGTGCGTGCGTGCGTGCGTGCGTGCGTGCGTGCGTGCGTGCGTGCGTGCGTGCGTGCGTGCGTGCGTGCGTGCGTGCGTGCGTGCGTGCGTGCGTGCGTGCGTGCGTGCGTGCGTGCGTGCGTGCGTGCGTGCGTGCGTGCGTGCGTGCGTGCGTGCGTGCGTGCGTGCGTGCGTGCGTGCGTGCGTGCGTGCGTGCGTGCGTGCGTGCGTGCGTGCGTGCGTGCGTGCGTGTGTGTGTGTGTCTTGACGCTGAAACTGGTCATACAATGTATAGGCTATTGTTAGTAATTAAATTTGCTAAAAGATAGCGTTGATCGTTCGCCAAAAGATTATTATATAATAGAATATTTATTTATGTTTTTGTATCAATTCACCAAATGCACCTAAGGACAAACCCGATTGAAGTAAGAGGAAGCCCTTAGTATTTAACGTAGTAAAAATAAGTACTTTATTAAATCATTTTTACTTATTGAGGCTTAACTGCTTCGGTGGTCTAGTAGAGGGCAGGTATAGCCGCAGTTCCGGAGTAAATAAATAACAAAAATATTTAAAATAAAAATATTTTCGTTATTCTCTCTCTCTCTCTCTCTCTCACTCTCTCTCTCTCTCTCTCTCTCTCTGTTATTCTATGTATGTATTAATGTATACTTTTAAGGTCATGTTTTCACATAAAATACAAAGAATATACAAATTCAGCACGATGTTAAGAATTTCATCTCTAGCCCTTTGATCCATTGTATTTCCAGTTCATTTCACTAATATTTCACAAAGCTAGACATATTTGTAACTAATATTGCGATCTACTGAAGTATATTCAATGTAACTCTGAAATTGTTGGAATCCAATAGATTGTGATCTGAATAAAACTTAAAGTGTATGTATGTGTTTTCGAAATATTCTGGTGTGATTATTATAACCCTGTTATGCAAACACAAAATATACGTTTTAATGATTTCGATTTTTTTTAAATAATTGTAAAAGACATTTTTAAAAGCAAGCTTTTATTTAAATTCTATGAAAGGAAGAAAATAAACTTTCAATTAAATCAAACCCATCAATTTATTATATAACACAATTTGTATAATATAAAAGTTTGTCGCACGATTTACCTGTGTAGATAAACAAACAAAATGTTAAAAAAATAAGGTTTTCTTAAAGATATTTTTTACAATTATTTCGTTTCTTTTATTTTTAATTAATTAGTATTCTTCTCAGCAAACCCTTTTATTTGATATCCATATAATGGCGGTACATAAAAAATACATAGTTCACCATCAGTGAGAGTTGACCATATTGGATTTACATAACGTCACTTTACTTATTGTGTTTCGCTTATCAAGCCCTTTCATTTGATGTCATTATTATAAGGGTTACTGTGGAAATGATAAATCGCCATTTTATAATGTCCCTCATATTAGACTAATTAAATGTTGACATTTAAAAAATCGTGCACTGTCTCAGAAACCAAACTAGTATGCAAAATTTCAACTTAATCGGACAATGGGAAGTGGATTAAATTTAACTTGCAAGATTCCATTACACACACCGGGACAAGTGAAACTGAATAAAAGTTTGTAATAAGTCACCCTCAATATATTTATATTGTTTTTTTGAGCAAAGCCAAGTAACATATTTTACTAAATATTATTATCTTGAGTCCCAAAGTATATCTCGGAGCCTTTGTAGTCTCAACATCATCCAAGCAATGAAAATCAGCTGAAAGTAGACACTATATATATAAAAACAATTTTATGTTAAGGAATGTATATTGTACAATGTACATATATAAGGAATAATATTTGTGTAATAATATTTGTTATGCAAAAGTCTGTTTGGATAAAGTTTATTTTGATTTGATCTGTATACTACTATAATAAAAAAAAAACCTAAAAATAATTTTATAATGATATCTATTGCAAATCGACATGTTTTCCTTACCCAAGTCACGTTTGACTCTGATGAAGGGTTGGTAGAATCTCGAATGCGATCAGTGTCCGTGAAATGGTCCAAGTATTAGTTTGGTGCACAAATTAATACAGGCTAACCGATATTTAAAATTATTATTAACTTTAATATTATCAATCATCATATTGAAGTTAACTAGTATTCATATAAATATTCTAATTTAGTTTTAAATATTTTTGCTTTTGTGCTGTCAGGTCCAAAATGCTCCATATGTGCCGTGTGCAACATTTAACAGCTTCTACCTTCTCCATGACCATGACCTCGAGTTGCTTAGCAGATAATGAGGCATGTAAACCTCAACGCCTTCATTGTAACTACCTGCAAAATAGACAAGTCCTGTTGATTCAAGTGTTCTCGAGCTTTGCACAAATTAATAGACCAACAAGCAGGAAGATATTCTGGGGATTTTATAATTTATATTAATCACTGTGATGTACTCACAATAAACAACCAATATTCGTCCACTACCGTCTCAATTGCTCTTCATTCATTTATTAACTATTTAAGGGCTTCAACGAGTTATAGAGTGCTCCATTCTATGCTCGAAGATTTTTTTTAAAGACAGCTTCTAGCAGTCTATAGCTAACTTCATATGCTCCAACAATTTTACGAGCTACGTCAGATTTTCTAAGGAGATCTTGAACAAAGCTATATTTATTTTGCACCAGGTGGCTTTAAGTAGTATTTCGAGTTTCGATAGATATTTTGGAAGCTTTAGTTACTTCATAGTTTGAGACCAAATGCTATTGTCTAGCCCTTTGATCTCGAGGATTCACCGCAAGCAGCAAAAAGCACCCGGGGGAGAGCTGACTCCTACCGGGCGCGTCCCCAGGTGGCGGATGGGGGAACGCCACCCGCTTAGTCTGCAGCGGGTGGTACCGGAGAAATCCGGCGTGGACCAACAGCAGGGTGGTGCCCTAACCGCGGGCCGTCAACCGCGGTGAAGGGCGCTACCCAGACGGGGCCGCTCTCCGTTGAGCGGAGTTGCGGCCACCGGGAGCGGGGCCGCTTCGGCGGTCTTGCGACCGGAGGGCGGGGACCGGTTGTGGGACTGTGTGGGAGGGCAGGCTCGTAACCGGTAGAGGGGAAGGCCGCGGTGGGAGAGGAGTGCCGGTATTTCGGTGCGCCGTTCTCCCTGCCCCCCGCGGCCTTGACGGGGCTGCCACCGTCTTCGATGGCAGACGCGGTGGGGCTGCAGGGGAAGAGGAGTGTCGGTGTTTCGTTGCCGCTCGCCCTGTCCTCTGCAGCCGTGTGAAGGGAGCCCACTTCGGTGGGCGGATTAGGGCCGCTCGACGAGGCTTCCGTTTGCAAAGCCACGACGATGCGGCCACCGGTGGCGGGACCGCTTTGGCGATCCCGTGATCGGACGGGGGGTGGGGCTGGATGCAGGACTGTGTTAATAGGCCCGCAACCGGTAGAGGGGTGGGCCGCGGTGGAAGGGTAGCGCTGGTGCCTCGGTGGTCTGGACGGGGCCGCCACCGTATGATGGCGGACGCGGTGGGGCTGCAGGGGAGAGGGCTGGTGTTTCGATGCCGTTTCCTTGTCCTCTGCAGCCGAGGTAGTGTTGCCCACTTTGGTGGGCGGTGAAGGTGCCAGAGGGCGGTCGGCTAGGGGAGGCCGGCCGTCCGCTGTTCTGGCTAGAGGAGGCCGTCAGGGGTGGTTGAACATCTCAGCCCCTGACACAGAGACGGGCCTTAGCAGGCGCTCGCCGTCGGGGTCGCGGAAGAGTCTTTTTGGTACCCGCGGCCCCGGCCTTATGGCAACGAGGAGGAGTTTGGTCAGGTTTTTAGTGGGTAGGCTGCCGCACATCGCGGCAGGAGTCCCACATAACCCGACTTGCTTCCCCACTAGCGAGCGGGTACCCGTAACAGGGGTTTTCCTGACGGTAAAAAAAAAAAAAAAAAAGCAGCAAAAAGCAAGCAAAATATTTAACGAGCCCGATACTGCAACCCGATACGATACTGCCTATTATAGTTGCGCCATAATTTCAATGTCACTTTTTGACTTTCCAAACATCTTTTAGTCGTGAGAGCTTCATTGATTAGGTTAGGATGGTTTCTGCTTACTTCTTGTACCCCCAGGTCATATTAAACTCAAAAGGGTATGTCGCCAGTTTTCTACTGAGTGAAGTTCTACATGCATGATCAGTAGTGACGGATAGATATTATTTTCACCAGGAGATCTCAAGTGTTCACACTCATCAATATCTCATCACCAGCTGCCTTATGAATTTATTAATATTACAAAAATATTTATAATGTAGGAAATATTAGATATTGCAAAATGCTCTATGTACCTATACATACAATGCCAAATAGTTTTATTTATTATTAGTTATTTTAATAGGTTTTTTCAAAATCCCTTGGTACGAGTACATCCATGTTCGTCCTATTCCGTCTATCTGTCACACCCTCGCTTTTTTCACAATTTTAGACACGTGAAATAAAGTTTTCCGTATTAAAGTGTGTTGTTTTTAACTGACTCCTCCAAGGAGGTGATTTTTGATTCGGTTTTGTTCTTTTAGATTAGAAAACTATTTTGAAACGATTGAAAGCTACAGAAATATATCCATGAATTTCTGTATAATCTATACTTTGACTTCACTATTGCTTTTAGTGAGATAGAACTCAAAAAATTTAATTCTACGTTAAAGCAAGATCGGTAAAAGAGATAAAGAGTGTTTTCTTTGAATAAGACACTGTCTAGATCTTTACGACCGTCCTTTTATAATAATTTTACAAAAATAATGTTGACTCGTAAATACTATTTCTTTTCCATTTGTTCGCAATCTTATTATATTTTTAGTAGATTATATTGAGTATATAAAAATATTTGAAATTAAGTGTTACAGAATATAATAATAATGAACTTTGACGTGTCTGACTGCCAATACGACGACTATGACGCAGGTCGTGACTTCGTCAATCTTTTATATGCATTGATTTAGCAAAGAATATTTATATAAAAAATGTTTGTATACATAAAATAATTGGCTTAAAATAATTATTTTCAATATTTTATTTATCCAGACCTATTATAGAAGAAATAACAAGCTGTAACTTTTATAAGAAAAAAATATATGACAAAACGTTTTGTTCGAACATATAGGCACGTAATACGAAACCATTCTGAGTTAACCATTCAAAGGGTACAATTGTATTCAGGCTTATGGATGGGACCTGAAATTGAGATTTTTGGGTTGATAAGGTAATACGGATGATTGTATGGATGTAATCATTGGATTGGACGAGATTGGAACTTTACAGTACAATATTAAATGAATACGTGATGATAGAGAAAACTAAGGCATTTATATATTATGTTTGCAGATAACGATCGAGTTAGATGCTCGAGTTCAGCGATTAAACTGAAATAGTAAGTTTATTCTATTAGATTTTACGTTACAAACTTTATGTTTAAATTAACTTTATATACAACTAGTGACTCACCCTTGCTTCGTTCGGATTTGTCCCTAGATACTTTTTAACTATAAGTAAAGAATAGACTACAACTATTAATACTATATATACATATATGTACGATGTACATACAACAAAAAAATTAATAACTATTGTTTTGGGGTCTACATTATGTACATAATACGTTACAGTCATTGTTTTTAAAAAATATTTCGGGTACAAATTTCGCTAAGTTACTACTTTATTATAGTAGAGTAAGTACGGTAGAGACAGCTATAAGAGAGAGGTACCTACTATATTTAAAAATTAGAATTCAAAATTTTGCCTGATCCGGAACGCATCCATAATACGTCAGTCGAAAGTTTAATGTCAGTGTGGAAGTTTTTACACAAAAATATATTAATTTTAATCAATATTTTGGTATAAATTTGTAAAATAAGATAAGCGTAGTTAATATATACGTTAGAATATTATCTTAGCTTCTAGCTTACAGTATTTTTTTCCTAAATTCTTTAATTAAATAGTATTAAATCATTTTATAATCTAACATTGTGATCTTGTTTTGTTAACAATCCATTATTTTGTATTGTAAATACTGTAGGGTATGTTCAGAGTCGATAGGTATATCTCCCTAATGATCGGGAGAGATGATATTTTGGTTAGATGCCTAGTATATTAATTGTTTCCTCCTCAACGTGCGTCACCTTGTCATGGTGGAGGAGCTCATTAGTGTCCGACAGTTCAGTCGGGCGCTAATTAACGTAGTAGTTGCTCAGTGGTAACGCGCTTGCTTGAGAAACCGAGTGAAGCGGGTTCAAATCCCGGGTCTCGCACCTCTGATATTTTCATGTGTGAATCATATTTTCTAACATGATTACCACTTGTTTTACGGTGAAGGAAAACATCGTGAGGAAACCTGCATGTCTGAGAGAACCTAGCAAGTTTTCGAAAGAAATGTGAAGTCCGCTAACCCGCACTTGGCCAGCGTGGTGGATTATGGCCTGATCCCCCTCATATTAAAGGGAGACCCGTGGCAGTGGAGGCAGTGGGACATTAAAAAGTACTGAATACATATAGTTTAGTCGGGCGCGAAGCCAAGAAACGCACTGGAAGATGGCCCACTTTGGTGGGCGCTGCACCACTTGGGTTGCTCTTTGTTCTTCTCTGACGGTAGAGTGGACCGTGGGAGCAACCTCCTGGTTGTTGTAACCTGCTTCGGTAGACCTGCTGTCTCCTGTTGGTTTTAGTGGGTAGTAAAAGCTTTTCTAGCCGGTGAGTCCCACATAACCACCTGTACAACGAGTAAATAGGGTACAGTATGTGTAAATGCATAAAAAAAGAATATAATTTGCGTCACTACGCAAAGTACAAGTATAAATTAACCTCACACATGTGGAGAGTATTGTTACACCACTAAGAAGAAATACAGCTGATTACAGTCAACTCTCTCTGACTTACCATATAGACAACTAAATAAAATGCAAAATACAAATTTTTTAAATCCTAAAGACTCATAAAAAGGAAAAGCTCAATTATCCACCTCAATATTGCAATATTCTACTATTATTTTATCTACTTTTAATATCATAGGCAATTATTTTATTTACTTTCAGGCTCCATCATAAGATCAACTAGATGGTATCAAGTTATTAAATAAAGAGGTATCCAAAATTCATGTAGTTATAAAATTATTTCATTTAAATTTGATAGGATTATAAGAAGAGGTCAAAGTCGACTTCCAAAATTTGGTTATATAATTTTTTGTTAATTAGTTACACAAATTAAAGATTAATTAGTTCAAATAACTTACAAACTATTTCAACTAGTTCAAAATAGGAAGTTCTATATAAGATAGAACGTGAAGCTACGGCTTTGTTTGAACATGTTTCATAATTTAGTTCACAACTGCACCAGCCTGCAATAAAAACCATTGCGCGTTCGAATTATTGCTTCAGATCCAACCAAAATATATCAATATTGATCTAATACATAGATAGTTTTACGTGAAGTTTACTCAAAAAGATTGAAGATTGAAGTCAACAGTTTTAATTTAAAACTGTTTCTGATAAATAAAAAAATCTGTTTACGCTAGTTTGATCTCCAGCATCCCCTTGATTTGTTTTCAAAAATTTCAACTCACCAATTTCAACAACTATACTTTTCATAATACTTTCTGAGATTTACTCGAATATTTGACATTTTAAATAAACTATCTTTTCAGATTTTTTCGCGGATTTATTTAGATTTTCAGTGCAAGATGTTTCGAATGCCTTACAGCAATCATGGTCACAGGAGAGACTAAAGTTCTAAACGTCTCAAAGGCATCATATAGTTGTTACAGACATACCCATAAAATAATAAAATGATTGATTTTGTAAATAAATCCGCGAAAAAATTCAAAAAGATAGTTTTATTTAAAACAATAGTTTTATGTAGAGGATAAAGTTAACATATTCGTTACTCAAAATATCTCTTAAACAAAAAGTCTACTTTGAATAAAAGAAGAACTAAAGGTATTATGAGAAATAATACAGTTTTGGATCAGTCGATAAGAATAAGTTTATACCTAGGACCTATGAAATATGGATTTAATGAATAGAAAGTGCTTTAGCTTCAATGTTGGTCACCGGTCAATTTTACTGATAATAGGCTTGTGGGCAGAAGATATTGACTGTATTATTTATTCTAGGCTCGACTCGCAAATCCAACTCTGGGGGCCTAGGATGCGAACTGAATATACAAGCCACAAGAAAAATGAAGGAGTAAGTAAATTTTTGCAACATATTTGATTATTATTCCAAGAGTTTACGTATCGGGATATAACTAACCTAGATCTATTCAGCGTATCAATTCTCCTTGCCAACAAAATCATGTCGATGCGTTGCTCCGTTACAATGTGGAAGAAGGAATAATCGAAAATACACTGTTGTATTTATGAGAACAGTAGCTCTTGCTAGTAGTTTTTATTATGCATTATATACAATATAAGTTTATGTTGGGAAATGCATTTACGCATACCACCTGTAGACATACAGGCGGTTATGTGGGACTCACCGGCTAGAAAAGTCACTACTACCTACTAAACCACAGTAAAACCTCCCCCGTCTTAATGGGGTGTCGCAGGATCACCATTACGTACATTACACACGTACATAAAAAAAAAGAAAATTACCACACATTACGCAATATGAGGTACAGAATCAATTAATTTAATTGACTCTGCCGCTAATTACTTTGACTTGTTTAAATACAATTTATATAAGGGTTCAACTCTATTAACGGTTAGTATAGATTTTTAGATATGAGAAATTTTTCCACAGTAAAAAGTATCCTTTTTGTTGACCCGGATGACCAGCTATACCAAATTTTAACAAAATCTATCCAGTGGTTTTCTTGCGATGCGTTCCCAGGCAGACAGACATTGAAAAATTCTAAAAACTATAGATTCGGCATCTGTATCGATAATAATGACTATTTTAATAAGATTTTTCAAAAAAATATTCAATGTACAGATTCGACTCAGTTACAATTTTATTATATATGTAGGTGACATATTTTTCAGTTAAATTCTATGTGAAAATGAAAAGTTATTTCAAAATTGCGGATGAATATTTTAATTTTATTATTTGAAGAGACAAAAACCATATAATATACCCTCTTCATCACCATGTACATCCTACGATAATAATTATTAAGTCAATGATTAATCGGCGACGTATGAGCGACGTACATTAAATATGCCTCACTCAGGTGTGGAGCTTGCGTAAAATTAAGTGGTCGCATAAAGCTTGTACAGCATTTTCATGACAAAGTATATTATAGTTGGTAATTTTTAAAAATGCTGTTTCTGAAAATATGTTTGCTTTTTAGCTTATCTGGAATAAACTCTTTATTTTTAAAAGTTATTCCCAATTTTCATAGATTAAGCAAACTCTGTAATGGAAATATCAATAATGGTCTCTTGTAAGATTTAGAGCTGCGGCATAAAAAGCTATGGCACTAATACATGAAGCAATATGTTATATATGTAGATAAAATTGAGATTTTTTTAGTTATTAAAAAAAATGTTTTACTTTAGGCATCACCATCACATTTGTCTAAATTAATTATTATATATCTGCTTCTACTTGTACCAAATAGAAAACCCATGAAGCACAGCATCCGTTATTGGACGATCCCTACAGTACTTTATTCCACAGCTGTGTAGGGCTTAGCTTATGCGGAGACATATCGCCCATGTGTACCCGACCTAATCTCGAAAACATAATTAACACATACGAAGAAGCTCGCCACCCTAGATCTTTAGTTTCATCGAACCACCGTATGCTTTATTACCAATGAATAAAGTTCTAAATAGTATAACTCATATGCAGGATAATACTGGCGCCTCTAATTCTCGTTAGGGCAATATTATGATTTAGTGTTGAATAAAGCTGCCTCTTACGGAGGATTTTCTGCAGGAAATTGTGAATATATCCCTCAATGCGAGCTACATTTTGTGTATTTTAGACGGTCGAACCTTATCATGTTTAATTTAAAGTGGAAACCCGTGATAACATTGGAAAAATACGGCGTTAATGGTATACAAAATATTTGCTTAAGATACAATTCTTAGCGGTTCATAATATTTTTTTAGTTTAGATTTAGAAGCTAACCCTAGGGATGCTGTAATATTCTCCTAACCAATTTTGGTCAATCTCAATGAGACTTGCCAACTGCGTTGAAAATATTATAATGACACATGAAAAACAATTTCTGGCCCACTACGGCGAATGCTACTATCTTATAAGCTTTTATTTAACTTGCAATATTTGTTAGTTAATATGTTTGTGTGTCTAATCTTGCAAGCTGAATTAGAACTACTTCTTATCCTATAGAATTGAAATTTTACATGTTCGCTGAGTTCCGATGACAATGAATTTTCATGATAATCTAATCTATAATTCAATAGTCTCATTTAATTAGTGAAGATATATCACAAATATCAGACCCCTCAGAGTGCAAAAAACACTTAGCCGATTTATTGTTTTTTAAGTCAACAAAAAAGAAACGAAATGAGAAGAACCATGTTAAGAACTTTGCATAAGCGGATTCGAACCTGAACATTTAATTCCGAAAGAAGACCTGAGGACTTTAAATTCTAAAGACTTTACTAATTGTTCTTGAAATACAACTTAAGCTTATCCTCAAACTGTACAATATTTCTATGCTTACTGACGAATGGCCTAATTTGCTTTCTAGATAGATGTTGTGCATATTTCTATTGTAATAAATCTATACTAATATTATAAAGAGGTAAAGTTTGTGGGTTTGTGAATTTGTGATTTTGTAATGAAATTTGGTAAGAAGATAGTTTGAGACCCTGAGAAGGACATAGGATACTTTTTATCCCGGAAATCATCCCTTAAGACCCCCTTAAAATGGGGATAAAAGTTTGTATGGGAAATCAACCTAGGGACGAACCCGAGCGAAGCAAGGGTGAGTCGCTAGTATATAATATATAATTTAATCAAAAGATATATTGATCGCAATCTCTGTTAATGAAAACTGAGTATTCTGATAACAAGACTCGTATTTTTGTAAGAATAACGCAGGACTTCTAAGTTACGACGGATTAAATATAACTCAATCTGGCTTTGGTCGCCCCTTTCCTTTTAAAATAATATTTTTCTTTAAGCATTCTTAGTCACAACATTCTTTTTTTGTTACTTAAATTTTATTAGCATTTTTTGAAATAAGATTGGATATAACTGAAACTTTTAGGAAATATTGGAATTTACAAAAACTAGCGATTTTAACGACTAGTAAAATGGGGACTCTCCCATATAAAATTTTTACCTTTTCATTTTTTGTTAGGGACCCCATGTAACTGCATATACCTAATAATAATAACAATAAAAATGTTACATTAACACACAGCACCATCTAGTTATGGCCACGAGGCTTGTGTTATGGATATAAGATAGTTGATATATTACACATATTATATAACTTTAAATACATACGTATTATAAATATAAACACCCATGACTGAAGTAAAAACATTCGTAATTATTACACGAATAAATGCCCCCAACGGGACTCGAACCCGCGATCGCTGGCACAACAAGTAGCGTCACCACAAACTGAGCCAAACCTATATCATATCTGTGAAAATGTCAAACTTAATTAGAAGTTATACATTTCTACATTTTCAAGCCATTAACAAGAAAATTGAATTAAATTGAAATTTCCACAGAATTTGCAATTGTTACAAAAGTTTTTTTTGAAGACTAAACAAGACACAAACAGATGTATAAAAAGAAGAAAGCTTAAGCTTTATAATACTCAATTTGTTTGATTAAAATTCAAGTCAAATATTTGTGCAAGCTACACAAAAACTATTACAGAAATTTCTTTATTACATGTTTAAAAGTGCATTGTTTACGATTCGTAGTAGCGCCTTTTCTCCAATTGATTACTACTAACACTTAGAACGAAATATTATAATTTATCTTCTAAAGCAGGGGTTTCCAACCAGGGGGGCGAGCGCCCTAGGGGGATGTAGAGGGAGTTTATTTTGTATAATTTAAAATTAAAATAAATTTATTAAAATAAAGTAGATAAAGGGGGCATGACAATATAAAGCGTTAGAATAATGTTTCTTTTGATATAATAAAAAAGGGGGATACGAACATGTTTTTTTATAATCCGGGGAAGCTCAACAGACGAAACATTAGGAAATCCTGTTCTAAAGTAAGGAATCTACTTGTATATCCAAGGGGTTGAATAGGGGATGAAATTTAATCATTATCAGAGTTCGATATGAGAATTAATACTTAAGCTGTTTCTATTGCTGATGGTACATCCCATCGGGCTCACTACTTATTTATTTATGAAACTACCTTATATTTTAATCACGTTAAAACAAATAAAATTGCATTTTCCGCTAAATCCCACTCTAGCGGTGCAAGCTAACGACTGACGTTACGGAACGTGTTTACTGCGAGTTAATATAACATACCCGTATTTAAACATGAGGTACAGACGTACCTCATGTTTTACGATACGAGTATCTTTTTCCCGCGAATATATCACTTACAAACTTCAGACACTTAAAATAGTTTTGCACGTTAAACTTAGCTTTTACGGTTAAATATTCAGGTGTAACCTGGTTCTAGTAATTTTCTGGGGGAGACTTTAGTTTTAAATATGAAGAGCTTTGAAACGCGTCTTTATGGTGTAATTTTTTTTATGGGTCAAATATATTGTGAGAGAACGGAATATATGAAACATATGTAAATGTGTAAAAAATATGTAACATAAAATTATTTAAATATGGACTATTTTTCAAATTAGATGGTATTTAGTGAATAATTCATACCAATATTATAAATATCAGAGTTTGTGAGGATGGATGGATGATGTTTGTTACTCAATCACGCCAGAACGGCTGAACGGATCTAGATGAAATTTGGCACAGAGATAAATTATAGTCTGGAATCGCACATGGGTTACTTTTTATCCCGGAAAATGTACGGTTTCCATTTGATAGATTCATTTTTGTCTAAGGAAGAAGCGAGGGTAAGCCGATAGTAGAAAAATAATTGAAAAATAGATAAGGTATTTCTGATTGAAAAGTCAAATTACTTTAACAGACACAGTACAAAATATAGAAAGAAATTATGACTAAGATATCTACGAGTATCACATCTAAATATCCATTAAACAATGACAATATCCATTAAAGGAGCACATCACGCCAACGCATAAAATTGAAATACAGGTGATGACATATTTATATTTTCTCCGTAAATATTCTCCGTACAACATTAAATAATGTTTTTTCTATTAAAAATTAAATTGAATATATGACGTATATATTTCAAAAGCATTTAGCTTGCACGTAGAATTACTTCCAAAAATATTGTTCAGATGTTCAATTTTCTTTACTAATAGAAAAAAATCTTCCGTTACCAAGTCGATTAAAAAATAACAAGTACTTAATTAATTTGAATTATTATAATTGTTGACTTGTTTATTTTGTTTACTTGTTGGTCTAACCTTAAATTGCACGATAAATATAAATTGTAAACGTTCCTGTTGAGAAGATAAAATTTAGTGAACTTTAAAACATAAATATAAATTATCAAAACCGTTTCACAGTTAAATGTCGTTCAAAGGGCAATCAAAAACAAAGGCAGACTTTACGATATCAGGACGAGAGATGAATTAATTAAATCAACCCTCACCCTGCGCCCTTTAACTTTACAATTTGAACAGAAAGCAAAATTGAGAGGTTCATCTTGGTATGAGTGCTACATAACGTTTGCTTTGCTGTATGTCAAATAAGAGAAGAGTCATTGTGAAGAAAAATATGCAGTAATATGACATTTTTGCATTGTGAAATATTCTTATATATTCTGTTATTGAATTTTAGATTTTTTGTAATGTTTTAGTAAAGGAATGAAAATAATTTGACTCCAATATACAGCTTTATAGGTCCAAGTAAGTACTTTACATTACCAGTACGTACATGTTGATTGTATCATATTTTTAACGATTTCCTTATTAGTTTTTGTACATGGTTTCATTAGTGTGGAAGAATCATAAAAAAATAATAGCTATATTTATAATACTTTCTTGAATTTTCGTGAACAATTGACATTGACATCTATACATATAATAAAATTGTAACTAAGCCAAATCTGTACATTAATTTTTTTTGAAAATCTTATTCAAATAGACATTATTATCGATACAGAGGCCGAATCTATAGTTCTTAAAATTTTTGTCTGTATGTCTGTTACCGCATCACGTAAAAACCACTAGATGGATTTTGATGTTTGGTACGATGATAGCTGGTTATCCGGGTCAACATATAGGATACTTTTTACTACGGAAAAATATATTTATGAGACATATATACTAAACCTTAAAACGTAACGTTTTAAATAAAAGGAGAACTTAAAGTAACTGAGTCGCGGGAGAACTTAAAGTAACTGAGTCGCGCCCATTACCATGACTGCTATAAAGCATGCGCAAAAAAAATCCAAAAATATAGTTTTATTTAAAAAATACATGTATTTACTTTATATTTCTCTCAAATCCGTTGAATTGTAGAAGTAACGTACACGCTTACGTAATTATATTTGTTAATTCCCGAATTTTGAGCTTTCACTTTTGCCCAATATTTTTCACTACTTTAGGGGTACAAGTTATTAATTACATAAAACTATTTTTTAAGCAAAATGTTGCTTATACAACTATATATAAAAATATACAATACGTTTTAACGTTTAGTATAGATTTCTCAAACATGAGATATTTTCGCGCAGTAAAAAGTTTTCTATATGTCGACCCAGCTATCATCACGCCAAATTTCATCAAAATCTGTCCAATGGTTTTCTCGTGATGCGTTCACAGATAGACTTCTACTAAACGTTAAAACGTAACTAGGGACGAACCCGAGCAGAGCGATGGTGAGTCGCTAGTATTTCTATAAAAATAAACACGATTCCTTCCATTGTAATATTAATCGGTAATCAAGGATTTATGTATGCAAAATGTTTTATCGTTATTAAATGCAATTGATAGTACGTCGTCTGAAATGCTAAATTATTATAAGTACACCACAAAACCAAATACAAATGTTTAGTAATAGATATGTGGGTAAAACAGATTATTGAAATACATGACGTAAAATATCAAATCTATCTATACATATAAAATTCTGAGTCAAATCAGTACATTAAATATTTTTTGAAAAATCTTATTGAAATAGTTATTATTATCGATACAGAAGCCGAATATATAGTTTTTATATTTTTTGTCTGTTTGGGGTCTGTCTGACGAGAAAACCACTAAACAGATTTTGATTAAATTTGGTATATTGCATATTCGAGTCAATATATAGGATACTTTTTACTGCGCGAAAATATCTTATCAATGAGAAATCTATACTAAACGACAAAACGTATCTAGGGAAGAACCCGAACGGAGCAAGGGTGCGTTGCTAGTCCTATATAAATTACAATAAAAATCATCCTAATGGTAGAATAGTTACTTTTCGGAAAGCTTTATTTTATTTTTCCTTATCAACTTAAAGCAAATCTAAAAAGCTCGTACTAAAGCAAATCACGTATTTAGATCAATGTGTTAAGCACAGTCCCTGATGACCGCGTAAACCGTTCTGCTCGAGTTCGAGCGTCCCTACAACATTCAATTACATCAAATCGTACCCATGACCCTTGTAATTAGTTCAAATACTGTAATAGTTATATCCATGATAGTTATTTGATTGTTACCTACCATGTTAGAGAAATAACCTTAAAGTTTTCGCTTGCTTTAGAGTTCCATAATCATAGTTCCAGTTGGAACCCCATATACTAAAAATAAGCTATCTATCGGTCTTTCAGTCATATTTTAAAGATCTATGTATATTATTTAAATCTTAAAAAAATAGCAAAAATACAAATTAGAGTGTAGGTACTTAAGTACAATAAACATATAAAAATACATACCCAAGCACAACAAATTAATAGAACTGGTTAAGAATTAGTCAGATATTTTTAGTAGAGGACTAAACCTGTGAAGTGCTAGATTTATCTTTATATATGTATATATATATATATATATATATATATATATATATAAAAGGCAAAAGTGATTGACTGATTTATCAACACACAGGTCAAACCCTTAAGGCTAGAAAATTGAAATTTCGCACACGTATTCCTCATATAACGAAGACATTCACTAAGAAAGAATTTTTCAACATTCAACCCCCAAGGAAATGAAAAAGGGAATAAAAGTTTGTATGAAACTTTTTATTCCTTGGACATATTTGGGAAATTTCATATGAATTGAGTACGGAAAAAATAATCAGTTATGTATTTCAGCGTTCTCTAAAATTCAACCCCTAAGAGGGTAAAATAGGGGATGAAAGTTTGTATGAACCCTATCTTTTTATTTTTTTTTATAGTTTCTGCTATGCGTAATAAATTATTGATACGATTTCAAAATGAATGATGGAAGGCGTGTTCTGATTTCATTTCTGGTAAAATAAAACAAAAAAAAAAATAAAACATTATTACACTTTGTTCATTAGACATTTTTGTAATATCTAGTTCCTTAAATACTTTTTGAGTTTAATACAATAGTTCGATAAAAATCAAAATGTATAATATTTTTCTAACATTATAATTGTTCGTCCTGCAATTTTCACTACACTAGTTATTCATCAGACATCAAATTACTTAGGTACCTGACTGAGTGATATTGATATATCATTCACTCAGTTCATGTAGCAGCTCTAGTAGCGCTGCTACTAGAGTAGAGTAGAGTAGACTTGTGACTTACCCTTGCTTCACTTGGATGTGTCATTGGTACCAAGCAGTAGCCTAAAAGTTACTCCAGGTTGTACTATATGTGTATACTGAGTTTTATATAAATCAGCTTAGCAATTTCAGCGTGAAAGATTGACAAACAAACACACACATACAAACTTGAGCAATTTTAATAGTACTTAAACCGTAATCGTACTTTTAAATGGATTCTTGGTCTAAAGGTGAGCTTATATGGCTGCGGGTCATAGGTTAAAGTCTTGAATAAAGGCAAAAGGTGAGGGTGAAGGTTGCAAATGTACTAAAAGTCAAACGCTATTTCGCATATAACTACAGAATATAGTGAAATTTTAATAGTTCATTGTGTAGGTAGTAATCTATTCAGTCGATTAGGTTTCCAGATTAAATTTTATATATATAACGTGAGGTTATGTTAAGCGATTGCCGACTAAATGGATCTATTCAGACGAACGAACCATAGACTGAAGCTAAGCTATAAGAAATAGTAATAAAAAAGCATAATATGTTTTTTGGTTTGTTTTATTGCACTTATCTCTAATACTACCAGTGCGATTAAAAAGAGTTATTTTGGAAATTAATAATTAATTAATTGGTACCTTGGCGAACGAGCTTCGCTCGGCGTCGGTGCACGTTTGTACGGTAGGTTATCATTCATTGGTGACAATGCAAGTCTAAAAATGTACGAGATGGCGCTATATGACATTCAGTTTAAGATCATACATAAAAGAACTCGAATAATATAAAAATCTTATAAAAAATGTTTTTTTTTCTGTGAAAAATTGTGTGTTTTTTTAGAAAAGACACAAGATAAGTTAAAAAAGCAAAACCTAGTCTAAATATAAATTTGATCAAAATCATTCGTCATTTCCGAATTTCATGAAACAAATTTATATATAAATATACGAATTGATTATTTATATAAGAATAATATTATATTATTTATTGGGAAAGGTTGTAAGCCTAAACTTTATAAAATAAGAAAAAAAAAAGAAATTATACAACATAAATAAACTCTGTGAAACTGCGAGCAAAATGTAGTAAAACACAAAAATCCGTCCGTGTTAGTTAAAATTTTAAATAAATTAACCTATTTTTATTAAAAGCCATTTGAATAAATGTTGAAATTTAAAATCTTAATTGATTGCAAAACACGATTCAAACCTGAATGCAATTTTTCAATAAAATACCTTCATTTTACTTTGACAAATAATATTTGTACATATTCCCCTTTAATTGAACTCTGCGTAGTTTAAAATGAACATGCTAACAACAAAAAATAGTCACTAATATGTTTTGTATAGTAGATTTTCGAGAATTATAATAGGTACTTAAAATAAAATTTATAATATGTATGTCTTTAAAATTGGATATGTGTAGTATATCAACTATCTGGTATCCATAACACAAGTCTCGTAGCTTACCATGGAGCTAGATGGTGCTGTGTGTTTTTTTTGTTACTTTTATCTAAATAAATCAAGTGATTTCATGATATATCATTATAATATTATCTCACAAAAGATCCAAAATAAAATATTATTATTTTTATTGTATTAGGCATTAATTTTGTTTATACCATATTATGTTTTAAATAAAACTATTTTTTCGGAATTTCCTCGGGTTTACTTTAATTTTCGGTTCCCGACATTTCGAATGCTTGATATTAATCATGGTCACGGGAGAGACTAAAGTTTAAGACGTATCGAAGGTATGATATATTATATATTTGTTACTTGTAAAATGGTTTCAAAAAAGAAAGTAAACTCTTAATCTCTAAAAAAAAAGCATAATTCAGAACAGTAGCTTTAATAGCAAATAAAGCTAGTGTTTTGGACTTGGACATTTATTTTGGAGGATTTCGTCTATATAACTTAAGTCTGAATATATTATGAATTATTAACTAACGACTCACCCTCGCTCCGCTCGGGTTTGTCCCTAGTTACGTTTTAACGTTTAGTATAGATTCCTCAAAGATGAGATACTTTTCCGCAGTAAAAGGTATCCTATATGTTGATCCGAGTAACCGGCTATCATCACGTCAAATTTCATCAAAATCTGTCCAGTGGTTTTTATCGCGATTCGGTAACAGACAGACTGACAAAAATTCTAAAAAGTATAGACTTGGCCTCTTTGTTGATAATAATGTCTATTTCAATAAGATTTTCCAAAAAATATTTAATGTACACATTCGACTCAGTTAGAATTTTAAATTATATTATGTTACACAGACTAGCGACTCAAGTTCACTTCGCTGGGGTTCGTCCCTATTTACGTTATAACGCTTAGTATTGATTTCTCAGAGATGACATATTTTCCCGCCATAAGAAATATTCCATATGTTGATCAGTGTAACCAGCTATCACCATACCAAATTTCATCAAAATCTGTCCAGTGGTTTTTCCGTAATGCGGTAACAGATAGACAGACAGATAGACAGACAAAAATTCTAAAAACTATAGTTTCGGCCTGTATATCGGTAGTAATGTCTATTTCAATAAGATTTTTCAAAATATATTTAATGAACAGATTGGGCTTAGTTACAATTTTATTAGGTACATGTATAGATAGATATAGATATAAGTTACCAAAGAGCGTATGCGACGAGTTTGAGTAGGTACATAATAAAGTATTGTTTATTATATATTAATACGTTTATTTCATATCAGAAACAGTATTGGTTAGTCATTTGGTTAACTCGTCTACTGACAAGGGTATATTATGAACGTATTTATTATTGACGTACAATACTGTGATATCAAATTGTTTTATGTATCTAATTACTTAGAAGGAGGGTACTGTTTGTATGTCAAGATATATTACACATGATTTTAAAGCTTTAATTAGAAATTTAACCAGTTTGAATTCTAAATTCGAGATATATACATTACTGTAAAAACCCTTATTTTGGTAAATCATTCCATTTTCTTTTGCTTAAAAATTCTCTCAGTAGATTCGTATTATATATATATTTTCATTTTCCTTTTTTTCTTTCAAGTACGGAAGCTTAAATAAAATAAACAAATTATATATGAATATATATTTACTCAGTTAAAATAATCTACGAAATGTTTTACTTGGTATGCAATATTAATATTTATTCCCGTACTAGCAACTCACACTCACTTCGCTCGGGTTCGCGTCTAAAAAAATATATCTATCCCACGGGAACCGTTCATTTTTCCGAGATAAAAAGTAGCCTATGTACTATTCCAGACTATAATCTATCTCCGTGTCTAATTTCATCTAGATCCATTCAGCCGTTCTAGCGCGATTGAGTAACCAAACATCTATCCAAATATCCAAACATCTAAATTTTCACGTTTATAATATTAGTAAGAAGTAAGATAATGAAAAAGCTGTAACGAGGTCGACACGATTGAGTTTTTACTGAACAAATTAGCTCTCCAGAATTCCTTACAATAAAATGTTAAAATTCTTTTCCTTGCTACAATACAAGTATTTACAGTATCGTTTCATCCCGCTTGAGGTTTTTGTTCAAGAACTACGCAAACACGATTGGTGAGACTTCAGACGAAACCCGCTCAATTTCACGCTCTCGGCCTTATATTGTACTGAGGCGATATTGCTTATTGTCATGAGTTGACAGAATTTTTAACAATTTTGTTTTTCGATTGCAGCTATTAGATAACATGATCACACTAATATTTATCTAAATATAATACACATGTTGCTTCTTACTTTTTACCCGACTGCAGCGAAGGCCAATGGAGGGTTACCTACGTATTTGATCTATATGTATCTCTGACACTATGTTCTCTCGTAATTACTTAACAGCTTAACCGATTTTGACACTTAATACGTCGTTCGATTTGTCTCGATAATTCAAGTATCAAAGGATATAAAGATACCAATAAAAATCAAAATGGAGGATCCTAAGCCCTAATTTGACATCTTGAAAACAAATTTTTTGTCATAATAAATCGAGTGGGATATCAAAATACAGGTTTTTATGAGGCGATAACAAAAATATACATACTAATTTAAATACTTAAAAGTTATTGAGGATTGATTGAGCTTCGCTCGGTGTTTTGTAAAATCGAGGTATTTTAGAAAACATGTAAGAATAAAGTGTAATTTACTAAATAAGACACAAGTCATTTTCAATACATGCACCTATATAGATAAACTTACAGTCTTGGCCTTGTTAAGACATCGAGCTTTCTAGAATACCGAGTCCCAATGTAATTATTTTGGGTCGAATAACTCCTGTGACATTAGGGAAGTCGTTGATTGACAGCGGACTTGCTTTTACTCCCTAAGAGGCCTCTTATTAGTGGGGTGTAAATGACAAGAAAGGAAAATATTTTTAAGTGATTATACACAGTTTTGTCCGTGGAAAACGTTATGGTTCTGAGTTTTATACGGAAAAGAGTGCTACATTATGTCTTCTATGTTATGGAATCGGGTTCGTCCCTTGATACGTTTTAACGTTTTATATATATTTTATTCGTATTTTCCCGCAGTAAAAAATATTTTATATTTTGACCCAGATAAACAACTATCATCATATCAAATTTCATCAAAATCTGTCTAGGTGTTTTCTCGTAATGCGTTCCCAGACAGACAGATAAAATTTCTAAAAACTATAGATTTGGTCTCTGGATCGATAATGATAACTATTTCAATAAGATTTTCCAAAAAAATATATAATGCACAGACTCGACTCAATTAGAAATTAATTTTAGTTGCAACTAAAAATATACCTTATTCTGAAAATATATTTTCGATGTTAAGACGCAATGATGGACAAGGGTTTATTTACTTTTATAACCATTCACTTAATAAGAATATTATATTTATGGAATATCGAAAGAAGCAAAATATTATATGATTATTGATCGATTTCAAAAAAATACATGCTGTATTTATTGGTCATTGATTTTAGTGAGTAGACTTTAAAAATGCTACCGTAAGAGTAACCACTAGATTTTAAGTTAAAAGTGCAATTTACACTCACTCCACTCCACAGACACTTTAAATATGATTAAATTTATATTAAACTAGCGACTCACCCTCACTTCGCTCTCGTTCGTCCCTAGCTTGCTTCCCTAAACAAACTTTCATCCCCATTTTCAACCCATTAAAGGATGATTTCCAGAATAAAAAATATTTTATGTCCTTCACAAGGTGTCAAACTATCTTTTTACTAAATTTCATCTAAATCGGTGCAGAAGTTTTTAAGTTCATTAATTACAAACATACAAAAATTAGCTAAAAATCTTGCCTGCGCAAGACGGTGCGGGAGGAGGGTCGGCGATTGCATCAAGCGAACGAGGTGCTTGAATTTTATTCTCGCGTCCGTATTTTTTTGCGATTACTCCTAAGATATTCGTTTAAATTATATGATGTAAAAGAGTAAAATAATATGCATGAAATGCTTAAAGCCTCTAACTTATTTAAAATGATAAGGATTAATACCGTATTTGTGTAAATAGCTTTTACTATAGTGTAGTATTAAAATGCATATAGTATTTTTTTTCTACATCTCCAACAAATATCGTTATATTTTAGCGAATGTATACAAAAACTTAACAAATTATATATAAAAATCTTCTTCGAGAACCACTCTATCCATTGGTGAAAACAGCATGAAAATCAGTGTAGTACTTTTTGAGTTCTTCGCGAACAGAGAGACAGACAGACGCGGCGGAGGATTTTGTTTTATAATATGTAGTGATTCTATATAAAACCGTATTTTAATGTTATCATATAATTATATTATCATAAATACGAAAGTTTGTTTGTGCGTATGTAGGTGTGTGTAATGTGTATGTAACTGCATCACTCCAAAACGGTGGATCGGGATGAAATTTAGTGCACAGTTAGACTACACAGCCTGGGGTATCACTAAAGCTACGGTTAGTAATAAAAATCGCTAATTGCTTATAGTTAATTTTCTAGGTTCAAACAACACTAACGGACATATAAGTCGCGGGTATGTTATAATGTCCTCCTGACCGATTCCGGCCACGGTGGGGCCAATCTCATTGAGACTAGCCAACTGCGCAGGAGATATTATAGTGCACAAGTGTCCGTGCAGATACAAGTGCACTCTCTATTCCTGCCACTCTCATACTCCGGTGGGACGAATATTGGACACGACTAGTGAGAGTTAAGGTACAGGACCGACGGCTTTGCGTGCTCTCCGAGGCAAGGGGATGAAATACCGCCAACTTCCCAACTCTGGGCTGTTACGGAGGCTTACTATATAGAAAGACTCAATAAGTAAACTTGGCCCGATCCGGGGACTCGAACCCAGGACCTCCGGGTGTGCAGCCGTACATGCTAGCCACAAGGCCGTTATATAACATTAATTAATGAAATGAGTTTGCAATTAGTTAAGATATCTCGTAACAATCACACAACAATTACAAAAAAAAATGTATATTCAAATTGAATACCTAGTTTTATTTAAAGTCGGTCGAAAATAAAAACCTAAGCATACATTTTGAGTAGCTCCAAACATCCCAAATATTCCAAAAATGTCTCAACATTATCTCAAAACTTATTAAGCGATACAACTTTTTCTGTTTTAGGACTAAGTTGAAATGTGTTTTTGTCTAGAAAGAACACTACAAAGGCGGTCTTACTTTTTCGAGTTTCTTTACGATCTATTCATATAAACGAACCTTAAACAGAGCCTAAGTCCATACTTGACATCTGACGGTGCAGAATTTTGCAATTTCCAACGAGACTCAATTTAAGGGATAGTGTTTCTACCATTCATAAATAATTTATTTTATTGTGAGTTTCATCTTATATTTGTTTTGTTATAAGCAAAAACTTGTCTTTTTTCTTAAACCTTTCTTTACCAATATAATACTGACAGTATGACGCAATATTATTATAGATACCTATTGATACCAATATAGTCTTATAGAGTCACTGAACAAAGAAATGAAATTATTTCTGAAATTGATCCTGTAGAGAGTAACTTTAGTATTATTATTTTTTCTTCTCTTAACTTGAAAGTTTCCTCAATTAGAGGTTTTTTATTTCCGTCCGTCTGTTCGTCAGACAGACTGTCACAAAAAAAATTTTATTTGCGATTTCGGTGCGTGAGTTGACTCGCATTTTTTTAATTTATATTAATATTTTCAGATGTAAGCAAAAACCATTTTCATTTACTTGACAATTCCACGTTGGAGGCTGGAACATTACAAATAGATTTACCCACGCCTCAATCTGATTTAATCTACTATTGGGCAATATACAGGGTATTTACGAAACGTATTGAATGTTTTAAAAGCCAAATTTAAGTGAAAATGTGTATAATAATGGAATATGAACAGCTGGATGCCGGATGAAATTGCAAACGCTGTAGTTAACTAGTGATTAAAAAACATACAAAATGTTTTGGTGAATACTGGATATATCTTATCTTATCCTGACATACTTTCAAAAAACTTTGCATTTTGAAATTTATCATGTTTTATTAATAATGATCTATTATATAATAAAACTCTAAGTCGAATCTGTATATTAAATATTTTTTTTAAAAAACCTAATTTAAATAGTCATATTATCAATACAAACGCCGAATCTATAGTTTTTAGAATTTTTGTCTGTCTGACTGTCTGGGAACGCATCACGAGAAAAGCACTGGACAGATTTTGATAAAGTTTAGGTATGATAATAACTGGTTATCCGGGTCAACATTTAGGATACTTTTTACTGCGGGAAAATATCTCATCTCTGAGAAATTTATACTAACCGTTGAAACGTACCAAGGGACGAATCCGAGCGGAGCGAGGGTGAATCGCTAGTATAGACTAAGTATAATGAACATGAAATAATATTTTCATATAATCCTTTATATTTTTATGAATAAATTATTTGTGTAACATGTGAAGAAGAAGAGGAAGAAGTGAAAAAACTACTTGTTTCTGGGTATGAAGTATGCAGGTTTCAGAAATACTAAATAACTGAGTGACCTCTGAATAATAAAAAAAAAATAACTTATTGCATAATAACTTTTTTAATATGTTATTATTATTATCTAATTATTTACTTCATTCCAGTGAAGTGTTTTGTATAAGTTTTCTAGCAGAGTTTAGGTACACATTATAACGTGAACGTGAAGTACATTTTCATGATTATTAATATTGTTATGGTTATCTAAACAAATTTAAAAAAAATATAACTTTTACGATAAATATTTAAAATTATGGCAGAAAAATGTATCTCAAAAAAAAATTGTTTTGTAGAGAAATTTCTACAACAACATAAAACTTCAAAACTAATCCAACATTAAATATTCAGATAATTTTACGGGCCTGTTTAAATTAGCATCCATTATCCGAGATATTTTACGATCGATTGACTTTATTATAGTTTAATAATTTAATATAAATTTCAAATCTGTATTCAAGTTGAATATCTTCTTCCACAGTAACAAATTTGGCATTATTTACATGAAATTTTATTCAAATTAGAATTTTTACATTATACCTTTTATGTTTTTCAGGAGGCATCCTAATTTAATGTTGATCTCATTGCTTAAAACCATGGTTCTTAGTTATTTAGTGTTGCTACAGGTTCTGCAGCAACACTAAATAACTAAGAACCATGGTGGGGGGGGGGGGGGGGGGGGCAAATAGCGTCTAGCAGTTCGGCCAGGCTGGTTGGTTCTGGTACTTCATGGTTGCTTCAGGTACTTCATCTTTGCGGTGGTCTGCTTCGGCAGATATGCCGTCGGGCGTCGTGTTTGAGTACGTAAGTGATCCCGCGACGCCCCAATAAGACAGGGGAGGTTTTGTTGGGTTTTAGTGGGTAGTACTGGTTTTTTTTAGCCAGTGAGTCTCACATAACCTGTGTGTATACAGGTGGTATGCGTGAATGCATTTCCCAGCATAAAAAATGGGTTTTAGTCGCTCACACCTATACCACATACTGCTTTTTATGTAAATATAATGTGAACGGAATGCATAAATAAAAGCATTCGATTATATTGTGACACTAGCAGCCTGCTCCTGCTTTGCCCGGGTGTTTTCTTTATTTTTATACCTATGTACATATAAGGATCTAAAAAAACATTAGTTTTTAGACCCTTACATATAATATGTACATATCATCAATGGACAAATATGTGGAGAAAATTTTATTCTGATTGGTTTGGAGTTAAGAGATCAGTCAATAAGTAGTAGCAAATTTACACATAAAAAATAGCTTTGCCCACGGCTTAACTAGTATAATATATTTAGAATAGTTATTTAGTTATTTAGTTCTAGAAATCTCAATGTACTTGCTTCAACAAATAGACTTTGAAATGCAAAAATAAATATTCTAATTGAACTGGTGTATATATATATATATATATATATATATATATATATATATATATATATATATATTTATATATAAATGTAAAAATAAACAGATTTACATATTAATGTATTTCACGCCTCTAACCAACTTCCTTATTCATACAGGAGTTTCACAATTTATTAAGAAACACGCATGTATAATGTATACACTAAAAAGCAAAATATGTTTCAAAATGGGAGTAGACAGGAGCAATGTAGGTCGAGATGTGAGATGCAAAATGTCTAAAGGGTCCGGAAAGGTTCCTTTTAGGGATACGTTATGACATTTAGTAAAATTTTAAACCCATTTTAATACGTGTTTTGATGATAGTGGATTTGTTATGATATCCGTTACAATTTATGGCGGTGTTTTGTTAATTTCATCTAAAGTATAAAACAACGATCCGTTGCGGTCAAATTGTGTGCACATTTTCAATTTTTTAAATAATTTCTCATAGAAATTCATTATAGTTTGTTTGATTTTCATACCGCAGTTTTTTGCTTGTTTTAAGCCTTTATTAAATATAATCATTTTAATCAAAACTATCTTTTCAGATTTTTTCGGGATTTTTGTTTCCCGACGTTTTGAATGCTTAACAGTAATCATGGTCACGGAATAGACTACGAAAGTATTAAATATAAGCAGTTATAAATATAATGATATCGGAATAAAAATATTCTAATATTAAAGTTGTCTTCATCTACTCGTATAGGATAAAATGATAAAGACGTAATATAATAGTGCCAGCCAATACAAATTAAAGCACACCGACTTCGAAAAAATCAGATTAAGTATCTATTCTAAATGAAAACCCCCGTTTACTTATTTTTTATTTTTCAGTGCCTGGAAGTCGGTTTTTTTTTTTAAAGTTTTTATTTTTCCATTTTTAGTGTAGACGTATCATCAATACAAATTAATCAAGCAAAAACACCAGGTAATTGCTGTAAATCTTTGAGGAGTTCCCTCGACTATCTTTCGGGTCCATCATCAGATCGACTCCAGACCTTCATTAAATAGTAGTGCTTTAAAATACCTAATGAAAATGTTAACAAACGCACTAGTCGCCGCTACAATTTTCGAAAGTTTCCCTCGATTTCTCTGGGATCCCATCATCAGATCTTGGTTTCCTTATCATGGTACCACTCTTGGGATATCTCCTTTCTAACAAAAAAAGAGTTATCAAAATCGGTTCATAAACGACGAAAAAACCCGCGAACAAACTTAAAAAATATATATATACGGTCGAATTGAGAACCTCCTCCTTTTTTTGGAAGTCGGTTGATTAAAAAATTGGCAAAAATATTTTGAATCATTTTAATATTCTACATTAGCGATTTTCATTATTGAATCTAAAAAGTAATAATAAACTGTTAGGCAAAGCATATTATTCCTTTACGGAAAACTTTGCTCTTGAAATATCTAAATTATTATCTAAGGTTCATAAACGACGAAAAAATGCCCGAACAAACATAAATATATATATATATATATATATATATATATATATATATATATGTCGTAGTCTTTTCGCAGAATTCGTCATTTCATGAAATACCTAGGCACTTCCGGCAACTCGTGTTTACAGCCAATATACACAATCCGACGCATAGTCATTGCGGACAGTTAGGCTTTTCATGTAATGCCTGTTATATACACCGTGGCACGTTGAAGAAAGGAAAAAAATCCTTATATCCTTATTTAAAAAAATCCTTAAAATATTTCAATCCTTATTGTACTTAAATATTTATTTTAACACTTAAAATCACGATTTATTCGTATTTAACATCAATTTTATCAGTAAAACTGGTACTTGGTTATGTTAAATGTCAATGTCAGAATTAGCATTATTATGATAAATCGACGCCATAACAAAACCTTTTCTTATCTTCTAGGTTGGTTAGGTTAGGTTAGAACAGTTAAAACAACGCCGGGATAAAATGTTACACTTTAGTTTATTTAATGTAAACATAACCTCAAAATTTGAAATTTCACGGCAGACCTCGACATCCGCAAAGTCAGGGCAGCGTAGAAAGAGCAAATCAAGATGTCGAAAATATGCTACGCGCGTGGATGATTGATAATAAATCAACTTCTTGGTCTTTTTAACTTTTTTTAATATAATTAATTTTTTTCCTTTTGATTAATTGAGAACCTCCTCCTTTTTTTGGAAGTCGGTTAAAAACTCAGTAGAGATCTACTATATATGCAATAAATAATAATATTCTACATAGATGTGCCGAAATAAAAATAGCTTCAATCACACTCAGGTCTATGAGTTATTATTTCTATAGAAAAACCACATGAAGTCATTGCAAAGTCGCTGCTTGAAACTAGGACGAAGAAGAACTATGAAGAAGGAGACCATAGAAGAAAAAGACCTTAGAAGAAGGACTAACATACAAACATACCTTCACTTTGGTATTTAATATAATAGTATCATTAGGTACGGAGAAAGCCTCTCATTTTTATCAAAACAAACGTTTCGCATGTAAACAGAATAGGTATATATGGATGTAAATGTTAATCATAATAATTACTAATGTACACAATTTGTTTTGTACCCACAAACGACCGAGATAAACATAATCTAAAGCTGTACAATCCGTCACGTGAGCTGTTTCATACAAGTTCCGGGCTTTCACATCGCATTAAATTAAATCGCGAGTTAACGTTTTTATTAGTTTAAGTATTAAGACACTTATGGTTAGATCTAGTTAGTTTTTTCGTAATTAAATCTAGATCTGTATCTAAGAGCAATTGCGAAAAAATGGTATGTGGATAAATAGATGTTTTCAGTTCTTTTTAACGTTTCACTGCTGGGCACGAGCCTATATTCAATACGAGGGGTATCAGGCCATAGTCCACCACGCTGGCCAAGTGCGGGTTGGCGGACTTCACGTCTTTCGATAACTTGCTAGGTTCTCTCAGGCATGCAGGTTTCGTGGCATAATGAGATTCTTCTTGCACAAAATGTAAGAAATATTGTGTTTAAAAAATTGTGCAAAAAATACTTTTATTATTACAAATATTTAAAATTATTATATAACGTGTACTTCTCCTTGGATTTGGATAAAATACTACAGCATTTTTTCAATTTTTAATTTAAGTCAAATTTTGATAAAATTATATTGATTTAATAATAATATATATAAGTATAATATATAGAATTTTTACGGCTAAATTATTAAAAAAAAATCTTCTTCAATCAACACAACCATTTACTAAAGCAATTTTCAGAATCGTTGTTATTTCAAACTTTCAAACTTTATCTATCCTATAATTAGTGCATAAATCTGAGAAACTCAACTCAAAAACGCGAAGTAACTCTACCTTGTAATAATTATGATGAGCTTAGCCAAGCTAATTACAAGCACCGGGCTCTCGCATAAAGGACTCGTGGTTAAGGCAATATTTTTAGTATAAAATAAGGAAGATTCATTATCATATTTTATAGACAAACGATCCTTATATAACACTAGCGATAGCGGCTGGTTTTACCCAAACCTAATTAATTTGTCATAACTTCAATTCGTTAATGTTATTTATAAGAATGCGTGTAGGATCACTTGTCTCGTTGGTGTAGTGGAAAATATGCTTACAGATCTATAGTTCTTGAGTTCGACTCCTGAGTCGGGCCTAAATAGTTACACATCTGTTTAGTTTTTTCTATCATGTAATGTTCAGTAGCAGCCTGGAGTTGAGATACGTCCATGCGCTTCAGAGAGCACGTTAAGTAGTCGGTCCTGTTTATCTCTCTAGCCATGTCGAGTTCTTGTTCCACCGAAATATGCGGTTTGAGGGGATGGTGAATGCTTTTTTGTCAGCGCACACACTATAATATATCCGTGCAGTTAAGACCAGTCACACTGAGATTAGTCGCCGTTAACGAAATAAACCAGAAGGATACTATTATTAATATTGTAAAAATATAACAACTTCCCGAATCTCAATTAAGTTCTTCAATCTCCGTTTACAGTCATATAGATGAGATTCTTTCTGTCTAACTGAAACCACCTCCTTTGACTCCGTATAAAGAAGATATAATGTTATACTCCAAAACTTTCTTTAAAACATTAAATATAAGCAGTAAAAATAAATATTGATTTTAAAATAACAGTTCCTTTGTAATTTAGCTACTGACCAAAGCAGACTACTGAATGAGTTTTTGTTGCTAATATGCATGGCACTATGTTTAATTCTGTGCGGTTTCCTAAGTACTGCCAGATATGCAATAACATTCAACAACTGTTGTAGTGTATTAAAACAAGTTTTACGATTCCTAAGTTATATATGTATGTTTTATCTTAAAAAAAAGGGCTGAATACATACCTACTTAATACTAAGTTACTCATTTACATTGATATGAGTTTTTTTTTTAATAGAATTAGCAAATACAATAGTGTGCATATTTTATCAGTGTCCTTTATTTAATCCAACTGCCGCGGTGGTCTTGTGGCTAGCATGTATAGCCACAGATCCAAAAGTCCTGGGTTCGAGTCCCGGGTCGGGACGGGAAGTTTAATTATTGAGTTTTTCTGTTAAGTAATTCTCCGTAACAGTCTAGAGTTTGAAAGTTGGCGGTGTTGCACCTCCGTGTTTAGGACAGCACGTAAAGCTACCGGTCCTGTGGCTTAACTCTTACTGGCCGTGTCGAAATATCCTTCCATCGGACTGTGAAAGTGAAAAAAATTGAGAGTATGAACTCTCTACTTCTTTTCTTGTATCTACTCGTATACTTGTGCACTATAATATCTTCTGCGCATCTGGCTAGTCTTAGTGAGATTGACCGCCATGACCGAAACCGATCAGGAAGACATTATTATTATTACATTTCATTTAAATCTGTTTTGAATACAAACTATCAATTAATATGCGTTTTGTCTTTGATGGTAAGAGGCTATCGTCACTTATAGACATTTGCAACATAAGAACAGTTATGAATGCGTTGCCGGCCTTTAAGGAACCTGAAGACACGACTTTTGAAGAGCCCCTTGTTATAGCGCTCAGGGATAACCTCAAGAGGAAGATCGCTCCACAATTTGCATGTGCGAGGTAGAAATGAATGTGATGCACGTACATTTCTGTGATGCCAAGCATCTAGGATATGTGGATGATATCCGACCTGATGGCGAAGGGTGTGTTGTATGTATGTAACTACGTATTTTCGAGTACATATTACATATTACACGTTTGTTTGTGCCGAATAAGTTCAAAAACCACCGAACCGATTTAGATGAAATTTGTTAAAAAGATAGTTTGAGACCCTAGGATAGACATAGGATAGTTTTTATCTCGAAAAACATTCTTTATGAGGATGAAAATGGGGAGGAAAATTTGTATGGGGAAGCAACCTTGGGACGAATCCGCGTGAAGTGAGGGTGAGTCGAATTTAATCTAGAAATTTATATAATAGAAATCGAATAATCGTAAACCTCTCTCAAGCAAAATCTTAAATTCTTTTCTGCCTTAAAATGTTTACAGTATTTCTGTATCCGAAGTTATTGTACGAATTGAACAACTGGTGAGACTACTGAAAGAACTCAATTTCACGCTTTCCACCTTATCGTGCTAAAATATTTTAAAACATTTCATGTATTTTATATCGCTTTTCTTTACAACTTTATTACAGTTAAGCTTATTTTAATAGAAAAAGTTATTTTATCTAGAACTTAGTGGTGTATATTATGAAGAATTCTTCATTCATTTCATTTCCTGTACAAGTTTTATATTTCTTTCAATTACTGAAATGCCTGTATCTGTTAAACTGCTAGTACTATTGTGGGTCAAAAATACTAAGGAGTGTCTTAACATGAGTGGAAAGTAAATAAAAGAGCATTTAGTACATCATTGATACACATATAATAAACAATAACATATTACACTAAGCATAACTTTTAAATGAGTTAAGAAAAATATTTGTAATTATTATACAACTAAAGAACGCGTGTCTTTTCGACTTCGCTATGCGCCGTTAATGAGTTCCACTATCCACCTCCTGATTCCATCATCAGATCAGCTCAATAGTATCAGATTATTGCATCATTACTAAATTTGCATAAATATGCAAGATTTCAGCTCAATCGAAAACCGGGAAATGGATTAAAATTGACTTTTAAGATTTTATTACATTGTTAATTAGTTAGTTTTTCCTCGATTTTCTAGAGATTTTATCATCAGATTCTGACTTGATGATAATGGGACCATTTTTACGTATACTTTTCATTATGTAATTATAGCGAATTTTATGTACACTTGTAAAGACATATCTCACTACTGATTAATGTTCTCTAAATGTTTATGAATGTTTTAATATGTGTGTTGTAAGTGTGCTTTTTTAAATAAATAAATAAGGCAAAATAAATAAAATAATCAATAAAAAATAATAAATAAATAAATAGGTTCAGAATTGGCGAAATAATCGATGTCCATACACAAAAAAAACATACAGACGAACATAGAACCTCCTCCTTTTTAAAAGTCGGTTAAATAAGTCGCATGTCTTAATAGTTCCTTTGGCCTATATAATGAGTAGCTTGGAACGTATCGACCATACTTCTCAAATGATCGCGGTATATGTAAATTAAATAATAAATAAATACATATATACAAGTATGTTGGGATATCAGGTAAATGAAATTGGGAATCGTGTCCTATCAGCTCGTATTTCCTTCGTAGTTTGCAAACAATATTTTACAGATAAAAGTGAGCTAAGTGAAACAATAATATTGAAAATATATCTTATAGGTGAAGTACACTGTCTAGTGAATGGCCATACAAACCAATAGGGGCGTGCCAACTTGGATCCAGGGGGCCGTCAAATTACAAGGGATGATATTTTATTTATGTGCCAGATAAAAACTTGGCATTCTACCATAAGATTGAATATTTCTAAAGAAGATAAACGATGTGCTTGTTTTTCATTTAAAAGCTTAAATAAAGTTGATGGAAAATAAGTAAATAACAGTGAAATAAAAAAAATGTTATATTTAATACTTTCTTAAATTTACGCAAATATATGATATCTATACAGATAAATAAAATTGAAGTGTCTGTTTGTAATATCAAAATAACAGCTTTATACTAAATGCATGTGGAATAATATACGGTACTTGTAAGAAAAACACAATTTTAAAAATTTTTGTCTGTCTGTCTGTCTGTTAGTTTCGGCTAATCTCCCAAACAGCTGGACCAATTTTAACGAAACTGTGGGCTCCTCCCACATATTACACACATACATTCGAGTACATATATACATATACATTACACATAATAAAATAACATTCATAACTTTTATACATAAGCATTTATACATAATTTTCATACACAGACATACATACACATTCTTTCATAAACAAATTATATACAAATATTATTAATATATGTATTCACGCCAGTTCAATTTTTTATGTTTGTGACGTAGTTGCTATGCGTTCTAAAGTTACAAACTCCAGCGCAGGTATGACCCCGCGCCCGCGGCCGCGCCGGCGGCAGTCGGTCTCTCGCACCTACGCTATACGCTCACAACCTACGTTCCGCTTGCTTACGATTTCGTACATTCGAAACTGTACTATAATATATATATATATATATATATATATATATATATATATATATATCTATATATATATATATATAATATTCTCATCTAATATAATATTCTTATCTTGTGGACTTTTTGGTGGACTGTTTTGTACTAGTGAATATTACAAAGTGAATAAACTCGATTGAACTGTTCTTATGCCACCGAAAAAACTATCTTCTCGGATTTTTTCGCAAATTTATTTTGATCTTTGGTTCCCGATGTTTCGAATGCTTTACAGCAATCGTGGTTAATTTAATTCAATTTCTTTGTTTAGTGTCTTTTAGGAGTGACGTGTTGACACAATTTACTTTGCCAATGTCGCGTAGCATGAAGAAAATACGTTATTTAAAGAAGTATCAGTGAAAGGAGAAAAAAAACTCTGGATTTGATTACATGTAGGAACGGAGCGATTCGTTGTAAAAATTAGGACGAACAACAGACAACACAATATTATATACATAAAAAAATATAAAAACCGACTTCCAGACACTGAAAAGTAAAAAATAACTAAAAGTCGGTGTGCTTTGATTTGTATTGGCTGGCACCGACTTCTGATTAAGTATCTATTCTAAATGAAACCCCCGTTTAGTTATTTTTTACTTTTCAGTGCCTGGAAGACGGTTTTTTTTTTTTAAGTTTTTATTTTTCCATTTTTAGTGTAGACGTATCACCAATGCAAATTAATCAAGCCCAAACACCAGGTAATTGCTGTAAATCGTTAAAGAGTTCCCTCGACTATCTTTCGGGACCATCATCTGATCGACTCCAGACCTTCATTAAATAGTAGTGCTTTAAAATACCTAATGAAAATGTTATCAAACGCACTATTCGCCGCTACAATTTTCGAAAGTTCCCCTCGATTTCCCTGGGATCCCATCATCAGATCCTGGTTTCCTTATCATGGGACCACTCTTGAGATATCTCCTTTCCAACAAAAAAATAATTATCAAAATCGGTTCATAAACGACGAAAAAATCCGCGAACATATTTAATATTTAATGTTGGCGAATATTATTTAATATTTAATGTTGGTTGCTTAAAAAACCTTATTAAATAATCTTATTTAGTGTTCCTATTATATTTTTTATAAACTTAATGAATTTTAAATATTAAGCCACTATCATATTTATAACTTAACAGTATTATTATTTCAATACATTTTATCTAAGCCGTAGTTCAAGTAAATTAGGATAATTTTAATTTGAAATTTAACACTGATTTTCTCGATATATAAATAAATAAATACATAAATATTTTGGGACATTAACACACAGCACCATCTAGTTCCATGGTAAGCTACAAGGTTTGTGTTATGGATACCGGATAGTTAATACATTACATATGCATATATAACTTTAAATATATGCATATTATAAATATAATCACCCATGACTGGAGTACAAACGTGTGTGTGTGAAGTGGTTTTTCTTAACGAGGGCTCGCTGAGTTCAGGCCATTTCTCAATTAAAATGTAAATTACTAATGAGCAGGTACAGTAGGGGTGACCTTTGTAATATTTAAGTGCCCCCATCGTTTGTTAACGTTCGAATTTGGTCAATTTATAAACTTTGGTGTTTGAGCTTCGATTTATACTTTACTAGTTTTTGTCCGCGACTCCGCGTCATTGAGCACATCTATGACAAATAGTTTATATTTTAGCCTTGGATATAATCTTCAATCTGAATTTCATGAAAACCATTGAGACTTTACGACATTATGTATAAATTATCAAATAAATTCATATTAACATTTATATGTATGACATGTTTGGCTCAGTTTGTAGTGACCCTTACTTGCTGTGCCAGCGGTCGCGGGTTCGAGTCCCGCTGGGGGCACTCATTTATGTGATGAGCACGAATCAGTCATGGGTGTTTATATTTATAATATGTATATGTAGAGTATCAACTATCTGATATCCGTAACACAAACCTCGTAGCTTACCATGGAACTAGATGGTGCTGTATGTTAATGTAATTTGTACGATTTGTTAAGTCCCGTTGAGTTTATTTCACCAGTTTTTCTCAGGTCTGACTTCTGAGACTTCTTCTTTTCGAACTTCTAGTAGACTAGCTCACTCACTCACTCACTTAATGTGACTCATACTGGTTTTGTTTCCTTGCCATTAATATTTTTTGATCCTTAGTGAAAATGTTAGTTATTAGTACAGCATATAAATATGACTTTCTTTGTATCTACGGCATTGTAGCTCTCAAACAGCTGTATCAGTTTCATTGCGATATTTCTAATTCGAAATTTGTTTACTGTTTTTATTTTCGGTCAAATTTTTAGTATAGTAGTATAGTAGAAAACAATTTGTAGTATAAAGTAACTTTATGTTAAGATGACTTCCATGAGTTAAAAGGTAACGTAACGACGAACAAACACTGTTGCATTAAAATTATTAATATTCATATTTTTGTAAAAGATAAACATTTTCGTAGTTTTACACGAATATTTAATATTTTATATAAAACTAGCTTTTCGCATTTTTTCACGGACTTATTTGTATTTATTGATTTGTTACATTTGAAACGCACGTAGTAACGCGAATGCTGTAAAGCATTCGAAACGTTGGGAGCCAAAAACCAATAGTATTCCGCGAAAAAATCGGAAAACATAGTTTTATTTTAAAAGATATTTGTTATATTTCTAACTCGTGTGTACCAGCCCTTACGAATACAACAAGAATTGCCTCGTAATGCTCCTGCAATAACCTCCCTTAATGATGGCGCCAACTGGCAAACGATAACGGCAAATAAACTTCTTGCTTATTTAGTTTTGTATACTTTTCTCGAGCAATTAATTTATATATCTACATTAAGGAAGTTATTAAATAATATTATCAATTTTAATTATTGAGGAACTTACTCGGTTATGTTTTCGAAGTTATACTTCTTTTGGCGCGTTAGGGAAAAAATGATGAGAATGATTTTTTAAGATGCGACAGATTTAGACTACAGTATGAAGTTAGTCGTCAAATCTCCCTTTAGTTTAGCGTGAATAGTTGCCTATATTCAAGATATTTATACCGGTATTTATATATGCACAATATGTGTTTTTGTTGATAAAAATAAAAATTGTTACATGTTTTAATTTAGTTTCTCCTATCCTGGTGTCTGTTTGTAATCAAATCTTGCAAGATAAATTTGGACCACTTCCCAGTGTCTGATTAAGCTGAAATTTGGCATTCACGTTTGGTTCTTGTGACTGCACGATTAACTAATTGCCGCCATTTTTAATATGACGGATATTACAAAATGGCGATTTATCATTTTCGTAGTGGCCCTTATGATATGGGCATCAAATGAAAGAACCTGATGAGGGAAACACAATTAGTAAAGTGACGTTATTCTAAATCGAATATGGCAGACACCCAAATATGGCGGACTATGTTTTTTATGTATTCCATGATATAGATATCAAATGTAAGGGATTGCTGAGAAGAATATGAATAAAAACAAGCTTTTATTGGAATACTCTAAAAACAAAGAACAAATAAATGTTACTTCTTACGTGAGTACATAAGTACACACACACTTTTTTTCAATTTTACACAATATCAATTATAATTTTCAGACGCATTTAGGAGTATGTATACATATATACTCGTAGATCTTTGAATAGTATATTTTATTTGTCCTTTTACGCAGCAGGTTCTTCTAAACTATGCAATGAACTTTGATATAGTTTTACAGAATAGTTTATTCAGGAAGATGTACACGTGTTATATGCAAGAAGGAAGAGATTACATTCGGAATTAAGTTCGATGTTTTGTAATTAGATCGTCAACTCTGTGCGAAGCAGAAAAATTAAATACTCTTGGCCATTGTTAAAATTCGAGTTTGTATTTTTTCTTTATCATTCAGTAAAGGTACATGGTTCTGAATAAGATAATAAAATAGTCTGAATTACTACAACAGTGTCAAATACCTCAGTTACAAGGGATAAAAGAATGCGACACGACCTTTATTTGTGTTTATCATTGTTAAAAGTTCGATGGGATCATGATATTTATCATGGCGGGGAGGTTTACATTGGAACTTTGTAACATAAACCTAAATATATATGTGCATATATTTATTTTTATATTATTAGGATTCATTGAGTTAATTTCTTATGAAACTTTTATATGTTAATATGCATTTAATTATTTTGTGATATTAAAATGAGTTTTGTGTTGTTAATATACTTACCTAATATAGTTAAAGTGATATTGTAGCAAAGAATCAGCTTTCTCATTTATGTGAATAGAACCCTACTAATATTCCTAGAAAAGAAACACCTAAAATCTTAGTAATGTTATAAATGTGAAAGTTTAGATGTTCGGATGTTTGATGGATTTATTACTCAATCACGCCAGAATGGCTAAACGAATCTGGATGAAATTTGGCACAGAGATAGATAATAGTCTGATATAGCACTGAGGTTATTTTATCCCGGAAAATATACGATTCCCCTGGAATGGATTTGTTTTAGTTATATTATTTTAAAGATAAAATGTATGAAAATATTACATTGTAAATATTTTATTAAATGCAGTAACCCATTGGTGCCAGTCTATTCCTATCAGAATCTTAAGTCGAAAATACTACTAAAAGAAAAGGTACCTAAATATAGACAAAGGAAAAATTTAGCTTACGTTTTTCATATTTTCTTAACCCTTTGTTTTCCTAAAATCATGTATTAAGGTCAAACATCCACGAAGTTAGGGAGGATTGACGAAGGTTCATTCAATTCCAGGACAATTCCTTGCACAAAAACCAAGCTTTATTTTCAATTTGTTTTTTAGAATATATTGCTTAATGTGGTTATATTTTAATAACTTCAGTTAAATTCACTAAGTATTGCTAATAAGAGTAGCTGGTTCGATTTCTGCTTAAAGAAAATTTGGAAATAACCGCGGTATATGAGTTTTTAAATACCTGATGTAATAATATATTATATTCGATATATCCCAAGGTTTAGGTTAAACTGTACTATGTTAATGAAATGAAAAGAAACCTTATTCAATTAGACTTACGCAGATACTTTAACTTTTTATATACGAGTATAAAAAGTAGCCTAAATTCCTTACTAGATATAGTAATTTTGATATAAACTCCATATAAATTTTGCCAAATTTCTACATCTAGTATGGAAAATTACTGATAGATATGTTATTGGAATAAACCGTTGTTCAATAAACTATCTAATCTGATGAAAATTATAACGATCATTTGCGGATTCATGGAATGAATGGCAGAGGCTGACTGATTTAAACTCACTTTCGATTTTATAAAGTTGCTAAGAATTATGAAAGAATAAATCGGATATAATAAATGTAAACATTTTTTTATATATGTATATGTTACAGTCAAAACTATATTTTAGTCAAAAGTAGTTTTGACTAAAGAGGTTGGTCAAAAGTAATTTTGACTGCAGGCTTTGGTCAATAGCAGTTTTCACTGGCATATCGGTCAAGACTCTTAAAAAGTTAAGGAGGTAAGTAGGTTGAAGGTTACTTGGAAGAATCCTTTCTTTCTTTCTAGGTTAGGTTAGGGTAGAACAGTGACCACAGCGCACGAGCCGAGCGAGCAAAGTGAGTGTGCCCCGGTAGCGGCCGGCGAATGCCAGTTTAAGAGTTTTGACCGATATGACAGTAAAAACTGCTATTGACCAAGGCCTGCAGCCAAAACTACTTTTATTTGTTTTTGTCAGTCAAAAGTACTTTTGATCACGAAAGAGTTCTGACTGTAACATATTATATATGAATGAAATTTTGATGATTATTTCCTCGAGTAATATATTGGGTACTATTAGGGTAAGTCGCAATATAAGCAAGGGTAAGTCGCTAGTATAAACTATGATTATATAATAGACACAGTCTCGTATGCTTGTAACTCAGACTAGACAGACTGCCATAGAACTAAACATAAAGCCAAACAAAAATTGTTTTAAGAATTTATAATGTTTTGAAATAGTATACAAATGACAATTCCTATACTGAGTGAGTATAACGGTATAATGGAGTAGATAGTCGATCCCTTGCTCTGTGAAAAATAAATCTATCCCACGGGAACCATACATTTTTTTTAGGATATAAAGTAACCTATGTAGGTATTATTCCAGACTATAATCTATCTCTGTGTCAAATTTTATCCAGATCCGTTCAGATGTTCTAAATGTTTGTTACTGAATTATGAGTAACAAACATCCATCCATTACAACTTTCGCATGTATAATATTTTATTATACTATTATGAGATACAATATGTGTAAAATATATTCCTTAACAAAAGTTTTTTTTTTATCTTTCCGAAACATACAGCGTACAATTAATAAAATTTAGTTAAACACATCTAAACAAAAAACCTTAAATAAAATTTCCACTAAAAACATAAAAGTACATAATAAAATGAACTTAAAATTAGCAACAATAAAAAGAACAAAAAGAAAGAATACTAAACATTAACAATTTATGTTTTTCTTTTTTTAATAAGTGAGCGAATTTTTTGAACCCATTATTTAACAAGTCGATGTCATAATATTGCTTATTATACATATATTTCAGGATCTTATAACAAATGAATTGTCACAATACTTTGTTCTGGAGACAGAAGTTGAGAAAGTAGCCTGAGATTGAGTGCCATGACTAGGGCATTTAAATGATATTTAGTAGGTACAGAGAGTCAACTAAGAGGAGTTTATATATAGCAAAATCAAGAATGCATAAGCAATTCAATTCAATTCTTTTGTTTAGTGGCTTCCAGGAGTGCCAGCTGGGCAAAATTTACTTTGCCAATGTCGCGTAGAATGAAGAAAACACGTTATATTAAGTTGTTGTTTTGGTATATGTACTGTGTATACATCCATATGCATTTAGTAAAAAGCGGTTATTTTAATATTACAAACAGACACTCCAATTTTATTTATCTGTATAGATGACCGGTAACAGAAAGAAAAAACATCACTAGATCTGATTATATGTTAGTACTAATAATCATCTAATTATAGCATAAGCAGCAAATCACGCTACTATTTTTGACTTTGACATTTATTTTGACGTCTTCCGTGTATACATATTTAGTCTCAGGCTACTTATAAAAATTATATTAAAATTCACGGTATGATTTAAGAAAACCGCGCCGATTAAATTGAACTTACTTGTAAGTCATTGAAAATTGACTCTATCAAGAAACTTCTGAAACGAACTTAAATATTCACTTCAAATATTAACAAAGTCGAATATTTTACAACCATGCTTAATAATTGTATAACATTTAAATTTATCTAATTTAATTAAGAAAATACCCACTAAGCAAACTTAACCTAGATTTTATTATTAATAATGTCTCGTTCAAAATCTTAACACAAATCACTCACAAGAGTTGTTGGAAGAATTTATTTTTAATGGTTTCTTTTTAATTTATATCTATACATATAATAAAATTAAACTGTGTCGAATCTGTACATTAATTTTTTGGAACATCTTATTAAAATAGACATTATTATATACAGAGGCCGAATTTGTTTACAGAATTCTGTCTGTCTGTATGTCAGACTGTCTGTCAGCCTGTCTGTCTGTCTGTCTGGGAACGCATGAAGAGAAAACCACTGTACAGGTTTTGATGAAATTTGGTATGATCATATCTGGATATCCGGGTCAACATACAGGATACTTTTTACTGTGAAAAAATATCTAAACGTTAAAACGTATATAGGGACGAGCGGAGCAAGGGTGATTCGCTAGTGTAAAATAAATATTATTCATTAAACATTTTGACTTCATAGAAACAGAGGGCTTTAGTAATTCATCATTATGTTCTTTATAGGGTCCAAGTCTAGTAAAATAAAAACGTTACAATTTCATGTCTGTTCGTTTATTTATTACCTATCTGCAAAACGTGCTAATTTAATAATACTTTTTTAGATTTACGCGAATATTTGACATTTTAAATATTTAATTTTGTCATAAACGGTCACAATTTCTTTAAACCTTTGAATCGTCGGGAACCAAAAATAAATCCGCAAAAACCTAAAACATAGTTTTATTTAGTGCTATTTAATTATAGCGCTATATTATATAATGTCTAAATTACATTGAAACTCAAATTTTATTCAAATAAATCTTAACAAGCACTTTTGAATCGTCAACTTAATTTAAAAAAAGTCAGCGAAGTCAGTCTGCGAGAAAGCTATCACTGGCTAGAAAAGCAATTCTGAGAAGAGCCGGCGAGAAATTCAACAGTTTCTCTCATAAAATAAAAATATCAAGTAACAGTAATTTTAATATAACATACAGCATCCCGCATACGAGTCAATTTATCTTAATTCTACATATTTTCATCTACAAGAAACTTTTGAAAGTAATATGTTTTACTCAGTAAGTTAGTAGTACAGTTTTAATTTGAGCTTTAAAATGTTGGAAAAATAAATCATAGACGTTGTGCATACACTCGGTTTCAAAAAAGATTTATTCACTGTTTGGAGATGAAAACCAAGTGTTGCTTATTTTTATTTTTAGTGTTATAAATTACTAGCGACTCACCCTCGCTCTGCTCGGGTTTGTACGTAACGTAACTAGGAAGTTACGTTTTAACGTTTAGTATAGATTTCTCAGCGATAAGATATTTTCTCGCAGTAAAAAGTATCCTATATGTTAGTTAACCCAGATAACCAGCTATCATCATACCGTCAAAATCTGTCTAGTGGTTTTCTCGTGACGCTTTTCCAGACAGACAGGCAAAAATTCTAAAAACTATAGATTAGACCTCTGTATCGATAATAATGACTATTTCAATTAGATTTTCCAAAAAAATATTTAATGTACAGATTCGCCTCAGTTACAATTTTATTATATGTATAGATATGTATTATATTAAATTTCAAATTTGTAAATGATATTTTCCTTTTGATCCCACCACTGGTTTTAAACCTAATAATTATTATACTAACACAATCTGACTGATCTTAATTAAACTTGAGTTACTTGAACAAACTTAAATCAACTATTCATTGGCAGCTGTGAAGTAGATCTAGTTAACCAAGCAGTCTATTAAAAATTAGGACACATTATATTCGATTAAATTTTCCACTCAGGCACAAAATTTCTCAATATCTCTAATTTCAAATGCCAATAACAATTACTGTCGAGCACAAAATATATCTAATCTAATAAACTAATCAAATTGCTCAGTTATATAATACCAAAATTTCAGAGAAAATTTCCTTTTATTTTAAACTAACGACGCCAAATAATGACTAGGTGTTTGATACCCTAGGTTACATTATTGCAATTTTCGTGGGGATTTCTAATTAATTAATCAATAATAATATGGTCCATGTTACTCGCTAATAATGTAGCTTTTGATAAGTGAGAGAATTTTTAAAATTGATCTGGTAGTTTTTAGTTTATCCATTACAAACAAACATACAAAAAAACAATATTTTCTCTCTATATTAGTATAGATATACGTAAATCCAAAACGTTAACAAGGGGCAGTAAAATTCAGGAATGTTAAAATTTAAAATTTTTCGTGTTATATCTATGTAAAAATATAAAAAATATATAAATATCCATACATTATGTAAGAAAACAATGACACGTCTCATCCTTATGAGCTCGTGTTAGAGCGGTTTACAATAAAGCCGTCTGGGACCTCGATGGGATCACGATGTCATTGCTTACATCGTTGAAGAATTTCTTGATCCCTCGTTTATTTCTCAAACGTATGTTCAAAATTATATTATTTATTCAGATAGAAATTTTCTAAGCTTCTGAATTACTCTAATATTATCTATTATCGCCTCGAAATGCAATACTAAGAAGAACTGTCCTACAGGTCTGAGGTAGGTTGACAGTTCGACACGACATTTGTGACCTACTTGTGAGACATGAGAGATCAAGCGCAAGACTGGCTATTACTGCAAATTAATCTTAGGAATAGCCAACTACAATTATTAATTAGGAAAAGCCAGCTACAATTGGCCCGACCCTGGACTCGAACCGATGACATTCGGATGGATGGCCGCATACTAAGTACTAGACCAAGGAGGCATCAGTGACATTACTATCAAGTCAGAGAAGTAATAATTTTGAACTAGTGATGGAATCGTGGTTGAAAATCAACCATAATTCATTAAGTTATATATTTATTGTCTTTCGTATATTACAATATTAAGCAATTCTCAATTTGACCACAGACTTTAACAATAAACAAAAGAGTAGATATATATGCGTGTGTGTGTCAAATACATGGTAGTGTGTGTAATGTTTTTTTATTGATTTAATGTATTTTTTATGCATAATTTTTCAAAAATATTAGCATTCTGCACTCCTTCCCCATTAAACTATTTGTGTGGGAAATTTCGTCACCTCTGTCCGTGCAATTTTCGTAAAAAGGGGTATAAAGTTTTTGCGTCACGTATTAATATAAAGATTTTCTACGATAATATTAATTCTTTATTTCATACATTAAAATCGCTAAATTATTCACGAATATGCTTTAATCAAAAGTACATACATATTTAAGTTACAAATGGCAAGTTTAATATTGATGATGGTATTATTCATGCGTACACTTCAACCCATAACAGACCAACCGTCTTTTGGAAGATGAAAACTTTGGAACAAAATGTCCTTATTTCTAGTTATTAGTTGTTTTTATGTATGTCTTTATTTGTTTAATAATATTGAAAGTTTTGACGCAGTAGTAAAACACTTTGTACATCTTTGTAATGTATATGTATATAAAGTAGATGAAGAGTTTGTTTGTTTGAACTGTTATCTCTGAAACTACCCGTCTAATAAGAATTATTCTTTTTGTTTCTGGATATGGAAGGGTATAAGAAGTACATACAAGAAGCGAGTGAAAAAATCCATTTTTATGTGTATTCTGCCCTTTTTTTCGCTTTCCATTGCTGGACGCGCAAGGGATGAAGTTTTACTTCAAGGGTGATCTGGTCATAGTTCACCACGCTAGCCAAGTGCGGGGGTGGCGGACTTGTCATTCGCGGCGGACATGTCTTTCGAAAACTTGCTAAGTTCTCTCTGATATGCAGGTTTCCTCACGAAATTTTCCTTCACCGTAAGGCAAGTGGTAATCATATTGAAAATAATTGGCACATGAAAATATCAGATGTGCGAGACTCGAGATTTGAACCTGTATCAAAAGTGCCTTACAACTGGACTACCACTGCCTTATTTTTAAATAATTATAATATGAAATACAACATTTTAAAACCAATTTTATATATGTTTATAGTGAATCAAAAATGAAAAACCTATGATTTTAACACTCTTACACTCAGTAATGCTCTTGGTTTGTAAAAGCAATTTCTCTTACCTTCCCCTCTAATCCATGGTTGGACAGTTTATCCCATCCCGGCAGAGCGCGGTAGGATCAAGGCCTGTCACTATTTATATTAGAGCATATTATCTCTAAAAGGTTAGAGAGATCTTTCCATAGTAAATGACAGAATAGTTTGCTTTGCACAGTAAAAAAACACATGTTATCGTAGCTCTTTGTTTCTTAGACAATATAAAAAAATCTAAATAGTAATGCAAAGAATTAAATTTGAGAGTATATTTTTATCAAAGACTAGCGGTTGATTCCTCATACAAAATTTTATCCCCATTTTCTCCCCCTTAAGAGATGATTTCTGGAATAAAAAATATCCTATGTCCTTCCCAGAGTCTCAGACTATTTTGTTACCAAATTTCATCTAAACCTCACAAACGCACAAACTCACAAACTTTACTTTTTGTAATATTAGTATAGATTATATATTATAATATTAGTGTAGAAAAACCTGTAAAATCGGTAAGATCATCAAGAGGCTTGTCATCGTTTTTCACACGTAATATTGGCACGCTTTAAGCAAAACAATATTTACTTCCAAAAATTTATTTTCACAACGGAACATATTGATACATTCTTTATACAATAATCCAGCATTTATATATAGCGAAGTATTTTTAAATTTACAACTTAAAAACACATACAATATATCAAATAAAACTAAATGTATGAGACATACAATTACTTCATATTAATTAAGTTTAACAAAAAAGTTCAGAATATTTTTGTTATATTCAAATTGATCATATGGCTTAAGCCACATAATATATAAATATATTAATACTTAGTGTCCAAAAAGCAAAAACCAAAATGGAACTGTTTAAAACTTCTACAGTTTTTGCGATTACTCATATTGTAGATAACTCTTACCTCATAACAATACTTACCTTACATACGTCTATGTACATTCAAATGATACACTAATCTATAAACAAACAAACAAACAGATCACACAGTGAAAAAACAACATTATAATCACAAAACATTGTAGAGTGAGTTTTATTTATTATATAGTCTGATATGACTAGTTCGTGCTAAATATGTACAGCGGCCTTAACTTAATTATTCTATGTACATACAATATTACATTCAGAACAATGATTTAACGTCGAACTTTATAATGCTGAAAGCAAATTATTTAAAACGATATTTAATATCGTCAGTATCTACTTGGGAACGCGGGTTCGATTCCAGCATAAGGTAAATGTTTTATATCACCCAATATTCAAACTTCGCCAAATAATACGAGTATAGCGTGAAACTATTATAAATTCCTTTCACTTGCAAGTCAGTAATTCTTATATGAGAACTGAAACACTGAATACTTAAAAAGTTCATAATTCAAGTACGCGTCACGCCATACCGGCGAGGACCGTCAGTGCTAGAGCAAAGAGGGGTCCTGTGAGAGATCCAGCGAGGGGTCTCAGGGGTCCAGGGGATGTCCGAGGGGCGACACTCGCAAGGGGCCAGCCGTCACTCCAAGGGGACTCCGGGCCCCGCAACTCAGGTCACATCGTCGTTACCATTTCTGTTAGGAATTATTATTTAAATTAGTTTTTGAAGTAAAACTTCCTTAAAATCGTTGCGATTTGAAACTTGATGAAACGGAAATGCGACACTAGAAAGAGACAAACACATAAATATATAGGATTAAGCCGGCGAGAGAATGAGATAGAATACATTGCCATATTGCCATGGTAACCGTTGTTATTGTCTGACAAATATATAATATTATATTCACTCCGTATATGATATTACAGTATGTAATATGTGTATTATGTTTAATATACCTTATTTAATTATTGATTTGTTTTAATTTAATTGCGATATTTACCAAACAAGTTTTAGTTCAACCGTGCGTAAAGGTTACAAGCACCATTTTTTAATATTATTATTTTAGTGACTAGTTTTAGTAACTGATCATAAGTTTCATTTAAGCTTATTTTTAAATAATTATTATGTGACAAAATATTTCAAATTTGTTCTTTTGCTTTTGGCAATGGCAAATGTCTTGCTGAGTTTTGAGCTAATTACTGCAAATATCTTTTAAAGTTTAATCAGTGCCACTTATTTAAAAAAAAATAGATTTTATTTATAATACCAAATAATTAACATCTTATAACATTAAAAAAAATATAAAAAAACTGTATTTTTGTATTTTTTATATTTACAACATTTTTAGTTTTGGTCAGTAAGACATTTTTAGTTTTGTAACAATTTCTTATCTTAAATTCTTTTGAATCATATAAGTTGTATATAATTTTATAATCAACTCTTAAAACCTGTATTTTAATACTCCACTCTATGGTTCAGAGGTAAAAATGTTTTTGAAGACACAAATTGAAGCCTAGGATCCGCCATTTTGATTATTAATGATATCTATATAACCTATGGCACTATATCAAGACATACACATATTCCTCCTTTGGGCTTCGCCAGCAGCCGGCTAAAAAAGATAGCGAAGACAAAATTTCTTTGTTTATTGTCCAACCAACAAGCGTTCAGTTTTAATATAATTATTGTATTTAACTGAAGTGGTTAAAAGTCGAAAAGAAATTATGTCGTGTTAATTATTTAGTAGTTTATTTAGAGCTTTTTAAAACAACTTAAAAACTTTCCCTTACACAATATATTGTTTTTACACATTAGTTCTTAGAACATAAGTTTCATTACGACAAAAGCGTGTGTATGTTTACGTTATATTATTAGTTATTACTAACCGACTTTTAAAAATAGGAGGTGTCAATTTGCGTTTATTTCTTTTTGCAAACATACATATAGGTATAACATATTTTAATATATTATGTAATATGTTACATTGTATTATATAAAATATATACACATACATATATTTTTATGGCATAAATATTTTTTGCGATATTATTATCGATTCTGAACTTTTTTCCATTATTGAATAAGCTATATCTCAAAGTTATAGTCTTCTAATTAACTAATTGAGGTTGGTTTTGTTAATTTTAAATTTAAGGATTATTTTTGTATTAAAACGCTGTCTATTAACATTTTAACATATATATTAATCTATGTTAAAACATTTATATATAGCGTAAAGATTAAAGCAGCATATTAAATAAAATTCGCTGACCTATCGCTTCATTCAATCATAAAAATATACCATAAATAATTCATTTCTAATTAATGCCCCAATATATGGCAAGGGCCTTCTCTCAATGCGGATCCAGAATGCTAGTTAAGGCCGGCGGGTGGAAGTTCATATCTTTTTAGTTACTAGAAAACATGAAAAACTACAAAAAAATATATTTGCACATATAAAAAATATATTGGCAAACATACATACATAAAAACTTACATGTTTTACATGTTGTACATTTTTGGAAGCCTTGTATTCTGCCCTTTTTTAACGTCCCACTGCTGGGCACGGGCCTCCCTTCAATACGAGGGGAATCAGGCCATAGTCCACCACGCTGGCCAAGTGCGGACTGACAGACTTCACATGTCTTTCGAAAACTTGCTAGGTTTTCTCAGACATGCAGGTTTCCTCACGATGTTTTCTTTCACCGTTCAATGATTCGCACATGAAAATATCAGAGGTGCGAGACCCGGGATTTAAACCCGCTTCACTCGGTTTCCCAAGCGAGCGCGTTACCACTGGGCTACCACTGCCTATATTTTGGAAGCCTTAACAGATTATAATCATATGGGAATATTTTGCAGTTCCAATAATATTACAGACATAAGACATATGTATCGAATTGATAACCTCCTTTTTTATTGAAGTCAATTATTAAAAAAGAGGGGGACATGTGTTCGAATCCTTTACATTTTTCAAACGAGCGCCTTACCAATGCCCTAGATCCCTACTACTATAGATCACTAAGTTAAAACTAATTTTTTCCACTGTAGATATACGTACCACACATTTTCCAAGTATATTTAAATAACTCACTGATAATGAGGCAAGTTTTACGTCAGGTTGGATTTTATGGCACTTTTCGAGCTTTATATTAAAAAAGAACTTTGCAAGTAATGAGATTAGTAATATATGGTAATTTTATTAGCTTTCAAAAGCTACCTGTGAAAAAAAAACTGTGCTTAACACTTATATTTTTGTACTCATATATTTTTAGTAACATTTTTATAGACAGATAATTCTAATCTTTATATTATAAATTTTAATAAATCTATGTCTAAGAGTTGAATAATTTTATTTTTAAGTTATTTTTGAAATTAGTATATATTTTTTCTTAGTTAAGAAATATTGTTATTGCACCTGAATTTTTTTTTAATGTTTAACTTAACGTTTTGCTAGAAATTTTAATGAATTAATAATATTTGGTACTAACCAAGATTCTGCATTTGGTGTTGACTGAGCACGATGTAGTTGTTTTCATGCGTTGGATCTTCCATCACACCGCGGTGAAGTTGTTCGAGATGCCTTTCAGCGTCGACTAAACAAAAGAAGCGAAAATAGTACATGTAATAGTTTGCAAATGTGGCAATTACAAAAGTACAAGTAATTCTTGACAATAGCCCTCTAAATGACGCTTTGATACGAGTTTCCTCTAAAAATCATAGTCCACTAGGTTAAACAAATGCGGACCAAATATAATGGTACATATACTTTTTGAAGTAAAACTTCTTTATACAGGATTGACAAGGGGGATAAGCTGGTGAATGCGTTACGAAAACATGTACATACGTTTCTTGCCATGGTAACCGTTATTATTGTCTGACAAATGATATATAATATATTTCTTTCCTTAAATGATATTCTATAAATATATGATTGTAATATGCCTAATAGCTATGCGTTATTTTTAGTATCTCACCTATCCTAATTATTTAAAACATAAATTGAATTTCATAAAAAGTACGAATAACCGACGAAAATTTTACTTTTTGCACATGTACACATTCATACACGCATTCTTTGATTTTTATGACTGAGAAACAATCTGAGTTAAAACTGTACTGGAGCTATAACAATATATACATAGGTATATATATCCCTTACTTGAGAAATGGTTGAGCCCCATATAAATTTGCATCCCCCTTTTCACCCCCTTAAGGAATGAAAAATGGTCTATATATTTTTCAGGGTCTCAAACTATCTTTATACCAAATATCATCTAAGTCGGTTCAGCGGATATTTAGTTTATCCATTACAAACGAACTCTCAAACTTACAAACTTTACCTCTTTATAATATTAGTGTAGATATATTAACTGTTCAAAATATACAAATTGTTCTGTAAAAAAATATTTTAATAAAAAATCCCGACTGCATAAAGGCTAACTAAAAAGATGAAAACAAATTCATGATGGAATATAGTATTATGCAGTCGGAGACATACACGTTTCATCTTTTCCGCGAGATGTACACAGTCGTTTTTACCCTTTCCTTGCAGTTCGGTAAAAACGACTTTTAATTTTTGAAGTTATACATCTTTTGGCACGTTTGGAAAAAAAATTAAGAGTGAAATTTTTACGCGCATACCGACTACCGAAAAACAACATGATGAAGTTAGCTAAAAGCGACATGATAAAGTTAGCTGCATTCCTTTTACAAACAGAGAGTTGTGACATACGGGATGAAATCTTTAGCTATTTTTGTTCTGTTACGCCAAAGAAGTATAACTTCTTACGTGCGTAAATAAGTACACACATACGTTTTAATTACTCTTTATTTTATTATTACGAGGTTATTAAATATAGTATAAAAATTAAATGTGGTAAAAATTGACGAACTTCCATGCCTTTAATGTTTCGTAGTAATTGCTGTTACTTGAGATTTAAGCTGTAAATTTTGTACGTAATTAAGCTCCATTTGTTTAATATTAAAACTTTTTATTACTCCATTCTAAGGAGATAAAATTAGACTATTATTCTGTAACTTTAGCAATAACAGTAATTAACGAATAAACGTAACGGCAGCGTCAAGCGTTGTAATATCTAGGCAGAGATAACATCGTAATAGCTAGTTCTCATATTAGCACAGTCGTTTTAAACGAATTTTTAATTAGAAAAGTTGTACATGTTTTTTACATAAAATACAGAAAAATGAAGAGTTTTTGATGTTATACTTCTTTTGGGATGTTTGGAAAAAAATATGAGAGTAAAATTTTTACGATGCACGCGCACACCGACAACCAAATAGCGACATGATAAAGTTAGCTTATAACTGTTTGTTACCATGGTAACCGTTGTTATTGTCTGACAAATGATATATATAATATTGTATTTTTTCCTTAAATGATATTCTATCTATATATACATATAATGCTTTGTACTGGCTGACTGATCGATCAATGCACAGCCTAAACCACTGGTCGTAGAAACGTGAAATCTGGAGGACAAATTCCTTACACAATGTAGGCACCCGCTAAGAACGAATTTTTCGAAATTCATCTCCTAAGGGGGTAAAAAAGGGGATAAAAGATTGTATTAAACTCTGTCATTCTTAACGCGAAATGCACGGAAAGTGGTATTAAGGATCGCGGGCGTAGCAACAGGTTCTGCTAGTAAATATATAATTGTAATTTGTATATTTTGTGTTATTAAATTTTATATTACAGAGAGTTGTGACATAAGGGGTGAAAACTTTAGCTATTTTTGTTTTTTACGCCAAAGAACTACATCTTCTGGTACACACACACTTTTTTTACATAATAGTAATAGAAATAATTCAACCCCATTTTTTTATGGTACTCAGTGATAAACGAGCAGACAGTCTACCTGATGGAAAGCGATACCTGTCGCTCATAACACCTACGGTTCATGCACTTAAGTTTTATGTAACAAAACTGCAGAACCGCGGGTACGTTATCACTGTGAGGACTAAGATGTTATGCCTCTTGCCTGTAATTGCGCTGGCTCCTAATCCTTCAAACCGGAACACAACAATGCAATCGTTGTTGCTTGGCGGCAGAAATAGATAAGGGGGTGGTACCCATCCAGTCGGACTCCTCAGGCTTGACAGAGTCCTACAACCGGTAATAAACGTCTTTCAATAATTAGTTTAGGACCTTTCAAAAATGAAGGTTTTATTTACTGTTTAAAATGAAATTTACACAAGATATGTTGGATATAATGATAATGTATTTTATTTGTGTGCATGTGCGTGTGCGTGTGCGTGTGCGCATGCGCGTGCATGTGTCAGGTACATTTGCACGAAATTAAGTACACAGATAGACTATGATCTGAAGTACTACAAAGGATACTGTTAGACATTTAGTGAATCGCCTGAGCAAAGCTAGGGTGCGGATACTAGTACGTACATTTAAAATTATGAGAGTGTAATAAAATAATTTCTTCAGATATCTTATAATCAATGACAAATTCAAGTCACGTTATATCATTTATCATTTTGCGTACACGCGCGTATTTACGATGTTGAGCGGCTCGTAAATCTATTCACGTCATTTTGCTTTCGACGTGAAACTGTCGTTCTTTGCCAGCGGTTTACTTCCAAGCAAGTAGGTCGCCTTTTAATGCATAGTGAGTATATAATATGCGCTAAATGTACGTCAAACTTGCATAGCTCTTAAGTTTTAAAACTAGTCTAACATCTGAAGTATTTTCCCTTACCCATCTGTTTAAGGGATGAAAAGTATTTTCTATTAAACGTCGGACTACTATTGTATTGTACGTATTCAGTTATTTTTAACGTCGCACTGTTCCCTTAATGCGAAGGGGGATAGGACCATAGTTCACTACGCTGGCCAAGTGCGGGTTGGCGGACTTCACATGTCTTTCGAAAACTTGTTGAATTTTCTTAGATATGAAGGTTTCGTCACGCTTCCTCCGCCATAACTACTAATATAAATGCGAACATTTCTGTACGTGTGTATGTTTATAATGTATAAGCAAATACTTGCTTATACCTTACTACCGACTTACCCTCGCTTCGCTCAGGTTCTTCCTATGCATTTAGTAAAAAGCGGTTATTTTAATATTACAAACAGACACTCGAATTTTATTTATCTGTAATGTATAGATGTATAGGTACTAGCGACTCACCCTCGCTTCGCTCAGGTTCATCCCAAGGTACTTTTTAACAATTAGTACGGAATAGGTAAACTAGGTTTTTTCCTATATTGTTTATACTTAAATTACCCCTGACAAACCCCCTACAAAACAAAAAAAAGAATTATTCAAATCGGTCCAACCGTTTTTTAATTTTAGCGAGACTAATGGACAGTGATTGATTTTTATATATAATGAAATTTTATATAAAATAAAAATATATTTAAATAAAAATATAAATTTTATATTATATATATATATATATATATATATATATATGTAGATAATAAAAGTACTTAAAAATTCTGGATTTATAACCAAAATTTGCCTTTACAGTATTCACAAACTTACTCATTTAGTCGAAAAAATTTACACTACTATTATTTCATTCTACATACATGCAAATTGTTATTTTCTAAACTCTTAATTATTATTTGAGTAAAGTTCAGAAGCTTATAAAACTTTATAATAAATATGATTTTAGTACGAAATACAACAATATAAATGCAAAAAGATCACGGAAACCATATATTTGTTAATAAAATATATTTAAAATCACCCTTGGTCTAATATATACTAATATTATAAAAAATGTTTGTTTATTTGAACGCGCTAATCTCAGAAACTACTAATCCGATTTGAAAAGATCTGTTTAATTATTCTAAATTCTAAAACTATATATAATAGGTAAGAACCCGAGCGATGCAAGATCGAGTCGCTAGTATGAAAATAAATAGAAGAAAAGGAAAAAACACGAGATAATACGTATGTGCTATTATAAAAAAATCCATCTTTTACTCGTAAAAGGTATTTTCCTTTTACATCTAATAAATATGGTATTTTAAATGAAGGTGGTTGTGAAAGCTAGTTAGCGACCGACTCCATTCATTTATACATCGACCGTTGACTTCATTCCGAAAACTCAAAAAGATTTTACGTTAGAATATACCTGAGTTCCTTTCATTGGTAAAATTTTTAACGAAATAATTATGAACAGTGCTCTTAATTAAATATGTATTTTGTGTAAAGAAATATTTTTTCCTGGTTTTTAGTTGAATGAGCACAAGATTTAGAATTCTTTTTTCTATTTCTACTGAACATAATCATTTCTTGCCTTCTTTTCAAAAGAAAATAAATGTTTATGTAAAATATAACAAAAGATCAGATACTTTAACAAGGTAAAAATAGGAGGTAATAAAATGATGTTTGAGCGGATTTTTTTTGTTTCCTTTTATCGCATATTTTTAAAGAAAATACGGTGATGAGGTTGTCCCATACACATACTATAGTAATGAACTAACAATAAGGTCCGGAGATGAATTGTGAAATAACTTAACAGTTATATTAACAGTATTTTGTTTTTCTAAAGATCTTTCTTTAGCGTCAATAAAAACAAATATTTTTATGTACGTTTTTATTAAATTGGATGATTTGTTATAAACTATGTAATGCAAGAGTATTTTTAAAATTTATTAATCCAATCATCAATTAATTATGCTTATTATGAATATAATATTTTTATACTTACAAGGTATTAACGTGGTTGTCGGTTGCGGCGTTGTCGTGGTCGTGGTTGTTGTTGTTGTGGTCGTTGTGGTTGTAGTTGTTGTGGTTAACACTGAAAATGACTTGCGGTTAGTGATTAAATAATAAGTTCAATAAAAATATCAATAATTATTAAAAATAAATAAAATTAAGTATTTATTTCATTTATATTTTTAATAATTGTTTATATTTTTGAAAATTTTGAAACTTACAAAGCGTTTATAAATATTTGTTCCAAGCAGGAATAAAATTTGAGGCCTTTATTATAGAGACAGGTACAGTATTATAATTGTAAATTAAAAAACAAAAGTAATCCAATAAAACATTAATTATTGAGGATCATCACGAACTACAAATTATTTATTCAAGTAAAAATTAAAATTTAACTACATATTATCAATTGTTGTAACGTACCCGTTTAATCCAATATTTAATCGCTTTAATTTAAATATGGATATATTAATTAATGTTTGTTCATATTATAATTAAAATTGGTAATCCAATTTTTTAATAAGTTTACAAAACGTAAATTTTTCTCGATCATAATTGACAATTTCAGAGTGCGTCCTCAGACTATCATTCATCAGTGATGACAAAAATATTGACACCTCAATTTTTACAATTTTATGCCGCTGTTTTTTTATTATAAAATGTGTTCAATTTATATTATTATAGAATCAATAAATTAAACAAAATATACATTAAAATTTATTCGTGTAGTGGTACTAATTGAAGTCACTACTTTTCTAGATGAAAATTCGATACATTATATTTTTAATTTTTAGTCTAAACAAGTATTAAAATATGAACTTACTATGTAAGTACAGTTCCGCCTGTGCCTTGCCAAGGCTGTTTTCTAAGACACAGCGATATGCGCCTGCGTCGCCTCGAGTCATAGAGCTTAGTTGTAGGGTCGCACTGTGTCGGTACCCGCGCGAGGTCTTGCTGAGTCTGTACTTAGTTCCTGATGATAAAATAATTGAGAATTATATTACATTTTATTATAATAACGTTATTATGGCTACTATTTTGTTAAAAAAATAAATGCACATATAAATAATAATAAATAAATATGTTGGGACATTAACATACAGTACCATCTAGTTCCATGGTAAGCTACGATTACGGCTTGTGTTTTGAATACTAGATAGTAAATACACTGCACATATATAACTTTAAATACATAGATATTATAAATATAAACACTCATGACTGGAGTACAAATGTTCGTGCTCATTACATAAATGAATGCCCCCAGCGGGACTCGAACCCGCGACCGCTAGCACAGCAAGTAGGGTCACTACAAACTGGGCTAAACGTGTCGTCGTATTCTTTATAAGCAGTGACAGAAAAACAGCACGTTAGATTTCATTTTTTAATCAAATGTCAGTAAAATTAGATCTTCTTTATTTTCTAAAAACTTTAAAATGTTATTTAAATAAACACATAGCAAAATATTTAGCTCTTATATATAATATACGAAAACCACATTTTAGTTGATATGGCACTAAATATAATCATCTAACCACAGATACGTTATTTAGTATATAATTTTCAGATTAAAACGTATTTTGGAGGATAAATAGAATGTTATAATGCATATTATCGATAAGTTTATTAATTTTCCTGTACTTTAGTAGCCAAAGTCTAAACCATACTAATCCATACTCCATACTTAATATATAAATGCGAAAGTAACTCTGTCTGTCTCCTTTTTACGCTTAATCCGCTGAACCGATTTAGATGATATTTGGTATGGCGATAGTTTGAAACCCTGGAAAAGACAAAGGATAATTTTTATCCCGGAAATCATTCCTGAAGGGGGTGAAAAGGGAAATGAAAATTTGTGTGGGGTATCATTTCTCAAGTAAGGGATATATGTATATTTTGTTATTTTTAAAGTAGGTACTTACTTTTCTATGCCTATGTATGTACATATATATATAGTTTATTCTATACTAACCGTGAAAACGTACCTAGAGACGAACGCGAGCGAAGCGAGCGTGAGTCGCTAGTAAATTATAAATGATAAAGTAATTTATTCATTTGCTTATTTCATCCAGAGTCTAAGACATACTTCATATTACGATTTATTTAGCAAGTCTTGTTAAACCAATGCTAATATAATAAAGCTAAATAGTTTGCTTATTTTTTTTATAATATTTTCTTAGATTTACGCGAATATTAGACATTTTAAATAAAACTATGTTTTCGAATTATTTCGCGGATTTATTTAGATTTTTTTATTTTATTACACTAAATAGAAACTTTAATCACAAATCGTATTTAAAAAATCATTTTATAAATATCACATTTGAGAGCCTAATTCTTGAAGAAACTATCAAACAATACGCTAGGACTTTTAGGATTGAAACAATTTAACAGAAATTGACTACGAAAAAAGCTAGTACTTTAATAAACTATCGTTTAAATTAAGGTTTTTTTAATAGAGATTTGAGATTCGAATTCAAAATATTTTATTCAGTATTAAATTATTACAATTTTTTACTGAACGTCATGAGTCTACTATCACTTCGGAAAAAAGAAGCCTCAAACCTGAGAAGAACTGGCGAAAGATGACTGAGAGATTAGATTATTCAGGATAACTTGCTTACATTTAAATATAACGAATAGTTCCTAACTCTATACGAGTATAATGTCAATAGTAAAAACAACATGAAACACCATTTCATTTCCCATACCAAATAGAAAGTTAAAGTCAAATAAAATATAACAGACGATAAGATCGGTTTTTACCATTTTGGACCAAAATATACAAATGAAGATTAAACGCAATGTGTAAACGAGTTGGCTCTTATTATCGAAATCAATCAAGCATCGGACATGTTGGCGACTGTCCAGACTTAGACGGTCCACGAATGATAGATGACGTTAGCGATTATCCGGTGAAGACATTTTAAAAACCCCCGGATATTTTTTCAAAGATGAAATGCTCTTTTAAGTATTGTTTATGTTAATCTATACAAATATATAAATAAGAAGGAAAAAAAAACAGTTCAGTGCCATATCTACTCTGTTTGTTAAGTGATTTGTGTTTTTTGTTTAGAAGCTATTGATGAGCTATACTGATTAATAAAAAAAATGTTGGAAACAATTTATGTAGATAGGTAAAGGGTATAAAAGAGTGTTTATATTTATAATATGTATATATTCAAAGTTATTTATGTGTAGTGTATCAACTATCTGGTATCCATAACACAAGCCTCGTAGCTTACCATGGAACTAGATGGTGCTGTGTTAATGTCCCTTTAAAGTCTTTTTATATACTATTATGTATTTTTCAAATTTTTGATTATGATTATGGTTACCAACAGGCGAACACTAGCTTTTTTTAAAAACAATCTATATTCTTAATGAATGGAAATAAACTGTTAAACTAGTTAAGAAATCATCTAGATAATTGCGATTTGTTATCATAAAAAATATACGTGTCTAATTGGAATCTCCTCCTTTTTTTCGTCGGTTAAAAATGGTATAAGAAATTGGTTTTCAATAAAAAAAATATTTATTTATTATACACAATATTATTATTCTATTATTCTTGCATCTACATCTATGTAAAAATGTGGAAAAACCAAACGTAAGAAATAAAATAAAAATTCAATATCCTTTCTCAATTTTCCATTCCATTTTCTTTAAGCCTAAGAAATAATTGAATTTGCACCTCAAAGCTTATACCAATTGATTCTCAGGTTTTAGAATAAAAATATGTTGAACTACTGACCCGTCCCTGCTTCGTTCAAGCGCGTCTCTAGACGATATTTTTTTGCTACTAAAATCGAATGAATAAAATGAATAAAAGTAAATTATATCTTTTTTCGGCTCACTAACTGTTATAAATATCAAAATATTTTTAGTATTATTTTTTCCTTTGTTAAAACGTCATGTTTCATTTGTAAATAAATTCTAAGACAAGAATCGTTTTATTTCACTATGTCTGTATGCCGTATAATAATTACGTAAACAAAAAAAGCTTGTATGTACTTATGTAAGCACGTAAGAAGTTATACTTCTTTAGCGTAACTGAAAAAAAATAGTTAAAGATTTCATCCCATATGTCACAACTCTCTGTTTGTAAAAGAAGTGCAGCTAACTTCATCATGTAGCTTTCAGCTAACTTCATCACGTCGCTTTTTGGTTGTCATTGTGCGCGCTTATCGTAAAAATTTTACTCTAACATTTTTTTCCAAACGTGTAAAAAGAAGTATAACTTCAAAAAATGTAATAGAAAAACATACTTTCATGTTTATGTTATTAGTAAGGATAATTTAATTGCCTTGTTAGTCTAGTGGCAAGCACATACTCGTACGTTTGTGGACTGTGAGGTCCTAGGATCGAGTCAGCAGGTTTAGCAGGTCGGGCTAATATGGTAACTGTTTTTAACTAAGTAACTATTACTATTAGTAAAGGTCGTTAGAGACGAAGAGTTTTCGTGTAGCGAAGAATAGAGATCTATGTGGAAGTCTTTAAGCTGAGATGATGATGATGACTATGATGACGATGATGACAATGATGGTATTAATGATGATGGTAATGATGATGGTAATGATGATTGTAATGGTAATGATGATAATAATTAGTACAATAGTAATGTACCTACCATTGACCAATCTCTGCTCCCCGTTCAATATCCAGTATACTTGTGGCGTGGGGAAAGCTTCGCCGGTACAAGATAAAGTTACGGCAGTTCCTGCGAGTGCGCGCAAAGCCGCGCGTCCCGCCCACGCCGTCGGTGCGACTGAAAAACCACAATCTGTTTAAAATTGCTACTTTTCCAGTATGAAATTGAGTTTTTAACTATAGTATATAATATTACATTTTTTGAATAACGTAGTAAACATTGCATAGTAAAATTAAATAACGTATCTTAATTTTTTAGCAAAGTAATTATTGAATTTGCTCGGCTTTGTTTCCTGCTGAATGTATTTCGAGCCGATAACAGCTTTATTATGGATTGCTGCCATTAATATTAGTAAATACATGTAAATATCGTTGTTTAGTATCAAAAATTCTTGTCAAAACTCATTGAAACAAAATAATTTTGAATTTCATATTCATCACAAGATATTTATAAATTTAAATTCAGTTACAATAAACTGATAATATAGATATTTAATACGTTTCTAAGACCATTTAAAAAGATTTTTTCAGACACCAAAAGCGGCACTTTGTGCAACGCGTCGAAGCCGACGGAGCGCGTTATTTCCTTGTCAGTGGCAATTTCATTTGGACATGCGCTCTGAGTGAAGCCACACGATTTAATTTTGGGTTTCAGTGATTGGATTTTATACGTATTTTTAAAGCTGAAATGTTACAAATTCTTTATATTTTTGTTTTAGCCGTCCAAAATCTGTTTGTAATAATGAATATATATGAATTTTTACAAAGAAAATAAAATTAAGATTACATTATTTAAATATTTTTATTTAATACTAGTTGTGCCCCGCGGTTTCACACGCGTTAAATGTATTTTAATAAAAACATTAGTTTTACAATAATGTGTGGAAGTCTGCCCAATTTGTTGACTTTTATGATTGCTGCTCCGTTCCCTTGGGTAGTAGCATAATGAAGTATAGCCTATGGTCTGCCTCAATAAATGGGCTATCTAATGCAAAAAGAATATTTCAAATCGGACTAGTAGGTCCTAAGGTTAGCGTGTTTAAAAAACAAACAAACAAACTCTGTCTCTTTATAATATTAAGTATAGATTTTAGTACTAAGCTTGATTTAGTACTAACTAATATCTGAAGTTTCTTTCTTTTTTTATCTTGGTCGTTTGACTATAACATGTAGCAAGAAAAGTCTTGCTCAATAAATTAATTTAAATGCACTGCAAAATATGAAAAACCTTAAACTTTATACCTAGTTTATACGATACTTATTTTTATATAAAATAACACTTAACAGAACATTATTGAATAAAATTACATAATCGAGACTCACACATGACGTTTATTTGTATCCTCTTGCTGACAGACGGTGGGACGCCGTTCGTCGCTATGCAAAGATAAGCACCTGACGTCACCCGCTCTATCCCCGTGAGGTTTAACCACTCTCCGCTGTGTTTTGAAACTGAAACAAAACGTTAAATTAATATACATATTACTTACGCTGATTTCAACCTACACATTTTTCAATTAATGTTCTTACTACTATTTATTTACAAATTGTAGACTAGTTTTCACACTAAAATTAAAGTTGAATGATTTAACGAAAATGATTGATGACCCCATAGGAATGATATAATCGGATATAAAGTATTCTGTGTTTTACTCCAAGATGTAGTTTATCTGAGTGCCAAGTTTTATCCCCATTTTTTTCACGGATTTCTGTAAAATCATCCAAATATCTGTACAAAATTTCATATTGTTAATAGTAGTATTATTAAGAACGAATACGATTCATAAGATTATATTATATTTTTATGATGTTAATGAACGAGAAATATGTTATTACTACTTACAGTTTAAACTCCATGTAACGTCACTCGATTTAACGACAAACTCTCTAAAGCGTCGAAATAAATTGGCTTTGGTTGGTTTAGCTTATCTTCCATACAATGATACACTCTACATAGCATTACATCCACTCTCAATAACGACAACAATTGAGTAATAAAAAGTACCTTTTAAGTTGCTGAAATTAGTAAAAAGCGCAGCTGTGTACGTTTTTTTGTCGCTTTATTATCCTAGCCTGCAATAAACTCGACTGTCGGCATCACGCATACCGAACTTTCTAAGAAATTCATTCTTTTGTTTACAAATTGGGATTGCTTGCACGTGTAAACTGATCTTGCTTGACCATGATTAATAAGTAGGGGTCATGGATTGTCTATACGTTATCATATTCTTAGTTGCTCACAAACTTTCAAACTGTAAACATTACTTCCTTTATCACCAAGATGCCTCAATATCGCAACATATGAATAAAATAAGTAAAAAAATTCAACAAAATTACTGGTGCAGCAAAAGACGTCAGACAAAGATAACAGACTATACGCAATAGCGATCAAATATAAGATTCTTTTTGACGTACATAACTACTAACTCTAGTCTGAAATAAACTTTTTCTTTTTCTAATTCTGATTTTTCTTCTCTCCATTTAACGACAACTCTCTATAACGCCATAAAATGCACAGTCCCTTCAGTGTCGTTATATAGAGTTTACACTGTAATTACATTTGAAATTTATGTGACGACACGTTTGGCTCAGTTTGTAGTGACCCTACATGATGTGTCGTGATTGGATCGCGGGTTCGAGTCCTGCTTTTTCGTGTGACGAGCACGAATGTTTGTACTCCAATCATGGGTGTTTATATTTATAATATGTATGTATTTAAAGTTATATATGTATAGTGTATCAACTATTTGGTATCCATTACGCAAGCCTCGTAGCTTACCACGCAACTAGATGGTGCTGTGTGTCAATACACATATTTTATTTATTAATTTATATTCCCTTTATTTTTTTCTGAGGCGAATGAAAACCTGTTATCCAAGAGATCCCACCGTTTCTATTGAGACTAACCCTTATCACTGTATGATGTTTTTATTTGTTTGTTATATAGAGTTGGTATTTTGAATTGAACAAAAAGTAAATATGATGTTTCAAACAATATAAAACTTGTGGCAAACCCCATACGCTCGATTGTGAATCCCTAGAGGTTTGTGAACCCTTGGTAAAATGTTGTACAATAAATATTAATCATACGAACATAAAAAACTGTATTTCCTAACATAACTTGGACAGTTCATCAAAAAGTTTGAAGAGGGCAAAATTGAGTGGTTAAAGTTGAGTATAAAAGTAGTGACACAAAAACTCTAATGTATCCGTAACCATTAAGGAAACGGAGATACTCGTATTTTTCCTTGATGTGTTGGCACGATTTTAGCATTTTTACCGTCGTTAAGCAAATGGAAGAAAATAAAGTCACAAGATACATACACGATTTTTACCATTTTTTTTATTTGAAACACCTTTAAATACTGTAAAGATGTTTTAAATGTTTAACAATTTTAAATTTTAACAGTATCACAAAATATTACGAATGGCCGGTTCAGAGTGGTTTGCAGTTGAAGACTTATTATAAGCTGTTTTGTAATAAAAAAAACGTGATTAGTAATTTTATAACGTAGCATCTAATATTTACATATTAAAGGGAAGCGGAAAAAGGAAGACAAGAAGGTAAGACTAGAAGAATTACTATGACTTTATCTTCTCTACGTAACTAATGATAATTTATTGATGTTATTATTAATTCGAATTAATAATAGTATTAATTTGAGATCAATATCGATAACTATGAATCATATCAATAACTTTTTAAGTATTAGTATAATTTTAGTAAATCTTGCCTTTTATGTTATTTAACATAGTTACTCTATTTATTTATTGGTTATCGTCGTATTTTATAAACTTATATTTATTTTTTATACATTTATTATATATTTATAAGTAATGTATTAGTATATAATAAGTATATATTTTTTCTTATATGTATATTTATATCCATTATAATTCTATTTAAATCACGTCCCTTCTATCTTTGTGCTATTCTCTACAAATTAAAGTTGCTTGGAAGAGATCACATTTTAGCGATACGGCTGCCTTTTGCACATTTTCCAATCTTTCTGTAGTTTTTTTCTTTCTTCTTTACTGGGAGTACAATTAAGGGTATTATTGTTTTTTTTTGTATATTTATGAATTTCTCGAAATCTATGAGCCCGGTCCTTTGGACGGCTTGCGGGGACACAGATCCAACACGTTGAAGCCCCTTAAGAAATTCAAGTTTGTTTAATGTGACGCATCAATCGGCATTCATCTCTAAGTAACCCATAGGAAATTGCTTAAAGATAGTCTCCGCATAATACGTAGGGTCTATTGAATATATAAAAAATTAAAACTTAAATGACAGATTAATTAGATTGTGACTACCAACTTAAGTGTATAGTAGATGGTTGGCAAATTTAAAAAGTTATAGAAATCAAGAAAGTCATATTATTACACTGAAAATTAAGACTCCGGCAACATTTTATAAAGATGCCCATCCTGAGAAGAACTGGGGTAGTTTCAAGTCTTTGAGTACGTTTCCTTGAATTTTTCTCTTTGGACTTTCTCAAGTTATTTTGAACGCGGTGAGTTCAGAATTTCTGGCAGACTCGCTCTGCAATTGTAAGCACAAGACGAGCCCTGATTGAAAGTAAACTGCTCTTACTAGGAAACTTACGGCTGAAGTTTGTTTGAAATGGCAAAGTTCAACATCGTTCTTTAACAAAATTATAATTGCTTTTAAACTTTTTTGGTAGTATTAGTTATAGATTGTCAATTTTATTAAGGAATGTTTTTCTAACTTTAGTTACGGTCCAGTTTCTTTTAATTTATGCCTTATAATATTAATTTCTCTCGGAATTCATAATTTTCAGATATAATTAAGTTTGAGCTTAAAATAAATTTATTACGTATTTAACAAGTTTTGGTCTTCACGTTTCTATCTCAAATGAGATACTTTACTTTATATAATTTGAATTTGCGTAGTGTATAAAAGTATTCCAGATTACTTTTTAACTCACGTTTATGAAAAAATATGTTTAATATTGGTTTTTAAATAAAAATAGTTACTTTTTTTAAATATATTTCGGCGTATACTTTAGCTATGAATAAAATAAAGATATAGGCAACATATCGTTATAACTTAAGTTGACGACTGTCACTATTATAGCTTTTTTGTCTTTTCTATTTAGTTTATAAGAACAAAAATTTTCAAAGTACTAAGGATTGAAAAATTACGTTATACATACATACATTTAATCATTTCACAATCATTTCAATTTTCATATGTATTTATTTGTATCCAATCGCTATAATAGAGTATAAAGGAAGTCATATTAAGTCTCAACTATTCCCTTCCTAAACATAAATATATAAATAAATATTCAATGTTCTACTTTAAACTCATTACAATAATAACTTTTAACTATTGGAGTTACACTGACTCCAAATTCACTTTAAAAGTAATTTAATATCGAATTTAAAAGTAAAATAATTCCTTGAAAACGATTATACATATATGGAATTACTTTTAAGACTAATTAATAAGAATAATTAAAAACTGTAGAAAAATAAAAACAACTTTATCCCACGGGAACTGTACATTTTTCCGGAATAAAAAGAAGCCTATGTGCTATTCCAGACCATTATCAATTTCTGTGCTAAATTTTATTCAGATCCGTTCAGCCGTTATGACGTAATTAAACATCCATCCCAACATCCAAACTTTCACATTTATAATATTAGTAGGATAATGACACAATAAAAACATACACTCAAATTGAGTACACTCTCCTTTTTGGAAGTCAGTCAAAATTCTAGTATCTGCACCGTCCATACTAATATTATTAACGTGAAAGCAACTCTGTCTGAACTGATTTCGATAAAATTTGGCAAGGACATAAATTGCATCCTGGGAACAGATATAGTCTAAAAAATATAGGGTAGAAACCAGTGTTTCATAAAAAAATCAGATTTATTTAGATCTACAGAATATTTTTTCAATACCATCATCAAACCTATAAGAGATTTTATTATGGACTAGTTCTTGCCACGGCTAGTGGCATACTAGATACTTCGAAAGTATCCCATTACTATGTTATTCGCCAATACATACGTAATTTATATCCATTTAGAATTTCACTTAACTCCCTCAAGCCCTTGCAGCGTGAAAAAGTAACAAACCCGTTCACTCAATCATTCACTCAATCACTCACAAATGGTGGAAAATGGCCTTATCCCCCACGTATTGAAGGGGATCTCCCATGCCCAGCTGTGGGACGTTAAAAAGGGCTGAATACATATATGACTAAAATCTACGATAAAAATTGTGTCCATCTAATGTACATATAGGTATTTATGTTATTATATAAATACACAAGGTAGGGTCGTTGTGTCATTATGCGGAAGTAATGTCAATTCTCAGCGATAACTACAGGGACAATGACGATACTGTTGGGCTTTAGTACGAATATTCTTAAACAATCGCCGTCTTAGTGCCTTTTGTCCAAATGACCAATGCACCGAAAGACTTTTTTGTAGAAGATAACTCTATTGGTATTAACTATAAATTTTACTTTAGTAAAGTCGCAAAAATGTATTTATATATATATATATATATATATATATATATATATATATATATATATATATATATATATATATATATTCAACCCTTTTTTAACGTCCTACTACTGGGCACGGGCCTCCCTTCAATACGAGGGACATAGTCTACCACGCTAACCAAGTGCGGGTTGGCGGACGTAACATGTCTTGAAAACTAGCTAGGTTTTTTCAGGCATGCAGGTTTCTTCACAATGTTTTCCTTCACCGTTAAGACAAGTGGTAATCGTGTTGGAAATAAGTCGCACATGAATATATCAGAGGTGCAAAACCCGGGATTTGAACTCGCTTCACTCGGTTTCCCTAGCAAGCGCGTTACCACTGGGCTACCGTTGCCCTTTATGTATATAAATTTTAAAAATAAAGCTTTGTTTTTAAAATAGAGGAAAAAAACTCTCTAATGTAAAGAACAACAAGTATTGGTGGTTTAATAAATAAGCACTAAGGCGAGCCAACGAGTCTCATATACCCACATACTAAAGTAAATAAAATATTTTTACCCTACAAATAAACTTGAAAATACAATTATTTATTACTCCTTCACGCTGAAATATCTAGACGGATTTAAGTGTAAATTAGTATACAAATACACTATGATCTGAAGTAACACATGGGTTAATCTATACTAATATAATTTTATAAAGAGGTAAAGTTTGTGATTTTGTGAGTTTGTGAGGTTGTTGGGGGTAATCTCTGGATCTACTGAACTGATTTAGATGAAATTTAGTAAGAAGATAGTTTGAGATCCTGTTTATACATACGGACATAGGATACTGTTTATTCCGGAAATCATCTCTTGAAGGGGTGAAAATGGGGATAAAAGTTTATATGGGGAATCAACCTCCGGACGAATCCGAGCAAAGTATAAGTATATATAGTAAGTTGCTAGTAAATAAATATGTTGGGACATTAACCCACAGCACCATCTAGTTCTAAAGTAAATTACGAGGCTTGTATTATGGATACCAGACAGTTGATATACTACACATATATAACATTGAATACATACATATTATTAACTAGCGACTCACCCTCGCGTCGCTTCGGATTCGTATTTAGATAAAAACAAATCTATCCCACGGGAACCATACATTTTTCCGGGATGATATATAGCTTATAACCTTTCTTAGTTAACGGGCTGTCTAATGCAAAAAAAATTTTTCAAATCGGATTAGTACTTCCTAAGATTAGCGCGTTCAACCAAACAAATAAACTCTTGAGCTTTATAATATTAGTATACATATAAACACCCATGACTCGAGTACAAACAGTCGTGCTCATCACACAAACGAATGCCCCCAGCGAGACTCGAACCCGCGACCGCTGACACAGCAAAAGTGTCACTATAAACTAAGTTGAATTACTTATAAAAGTCAACATAAAAATATAGATACAAAAATTGCACTACTTATTCGACTTACAAAAATTAACAAACGTGGCAACAGTAGAAAACTTTAAAAGTGACAAACCGTACGTAAAGTTTGTTTGAGCTTGGAATGCAAATTAGTTGAGTTTACATTCAATTTTCAACCACTGGCTGCAAAGTTCGTCTTTGTTTACTAACCACTGTTTCTACCTATACGGTGTTTTTGCTTACTACTACCATATTATTATCTGAAACACAAATGGTTACTATGCGGCGGCGTATAGAACTTTACATCGAATGGGCCATTCTCTAACATAAATAGTATTTCTAAAGCTCAGAGATATCAACTTTTCCTCGGAGTTAGATGGTATTACTTGCTTAGATTATATTAATAAGATATTTACTGTGTATATTTATATTAGTACTAGCGACTCACCCTCGCTTCGCTTCGGGTTCGTCCCTAGACAAAAACAAATCTATCCCACGGGATCCGTACACTTTTCCGAGATCATATATAGCTTATAGCCTTCCTCAGTTAACGGGCTATCAAATGCAAAAAGAATTTTTCAAATCGGATCATTAGTTCCTGAGATTAGCGCGTTCAACGAAACAAACAAACAAACAAACTTTTAGCTTTATAATATTACTAGCGACTCACCCTCGCTTCGCTTCGGGTTCGTCCCTAGAGAAAACAAATCTATCCCACGGAACCCGTACACTTTTCCGAGATGATATATGGCCTATAGCCTTCCAGTTAACGGGCTATCAAATGCAAAAAGAATTTTTCAAATCGGATTAGTAGTTCCTGAGATTAGTGCGTTCAACCAAACAAACAAACAAACAAACTCTTTAGCTTTAGAATATTAGTATAGATTAAGAATTTCAGTTATTAGTGTAATCGGTCCTTAGCACTTAAAAATAAGTATAGTGTATTTGTTAAAGACGACAAGACTACGCGACGGCTGAATCTCATCACGGTAGGCATAGAAGCGGCCACAAGAAATAAAACATAGGAAGACCTAAGCAATTGGAGTTTCATTTAGAAACCTTAATACAGTCCATCATAATAATAATTATAAATATATACTAAATTCTAGATATCATAATTTAGGTAAGCATTATTAGCTCTATATTCCCGTTTTACCTCAAACACGTGAAAAAAACAGGTATCCTAAAATATAATAGAAAATATTCTCTGAAAAATTTTTCTAGTTTTCTTTTTCAACTATCACAAAATACAATACATTTTAATGATATTTCATTCGAAAATACCAATTCGTATAGAGAAATCCATTTACATTTACAAATTAATGATCAGACCGCAGTTTCATTTCAGCGCTTCAGAAATCTGAAATACGCAGTTAAACGTATGTAAGTAATGAGTGTTATGAAGAGGTTTCTGATTTTATTTTATACAATTTTAAACATGAAATATTTAACTTCAAAATTATTGGCGGGAGTACTTTACAAAATGTAATAAACTGCTAGTATATCTCACACATTGCGCCAATTTCAATACATTCGTTAACAAACAAATCTTTTGCAATAAACAAAATATGATGTTCGTTCCAATATCATTCATGCAATAAGTTGTCTTTTGAATCAGTATTTGTTTTATGTCAAGTGTCATATATTTTACTTTTTTGCTGGTTAAAATGAACGAGTCATATTTACTCGTATTTTATATTATTGACTATAATATACCTTTGCCTTAGTGCTTATTTGTTCATATCATCAATAATCCATGTACTTTACAGTAGAGTCTTTTTCCTGTATTTAAGCTAAAAATAAAGAATTATTTCTAAAATGTACATTATAATATAAATATATAGATAACTAGTGACTCACCCTTGCTCCGCTCGGGTTCGTCCCTATTTACGTTTTAGATAGATAAGATATTTTCCCGCAGTAAAAATTATCCTATATGTTGACCCGGAAAACCAGCTATCATCATACCAAATTTTATCAAAATCCCTCCGGTGGTTTTTCCATGATGTGGTAACAGACGGATGGGCACACAGACAAAAATTCTAAAAACTATAGATTCGACCTCTGTATCGATAATAATTTCTATTTCAATAAGATTTTCCAAAAAATATTTAATGTACAGATTCGGCTTAGTTACAATTTTATTATATTATTATTAATATCCTTTATTGTACACCAACAAGAAACAAAAAAAAAAAAAATATATACATAAAAAAAAAGAAAAGATGCACAGCAGGCGGCCTTATCGCTGGAAGCGATCTCTTCCAGGCAACCTTTAGGTGGAGGAGTAAGTTTTCATAAAAACGGTAGGTGGTGTACTTGCTTTTACACGTTTGTATATATAAATACTTATAGATAAATAGATACATAAATAAATTCATATATAGGTACATACATAAATACATAAATACATACACACATACATAAATACATAAATACATATATACATACATACATACATTCATACATACATACATACATGAAGAAGAAAAAATCTATCAAATAATATATAGAATTAGATACTAGAACATGATAGAGGAAATGATAATAATAATAAGGATGGTATTAGGGAAAGGACAAAAGAGAAAGAGGGAAAAGGCCTAAGGAGAAAGGGTTAAAAGGACAGATAGTAATCTTTTAATAAGCTTTTAAATTTATCTAAACTTTTAGCACATCTAATGCTTAAAGGAATAGAATTCCACAGTCGAGCAGCTTTTACTGTAAAAGAATTTGTGAAGAAACAGGAAGAGTGAGAAGGAATTTTAAGAATGAAGTTCTGAGCAGAGCGAAGTGAACGAGCATGGGAATCACCCAAAAACTCAAAACGCTCTTTCAGATAAATAGGAGTTGAAGGATTAAACAGCACGCAGTAGAGAAGATGAAGAATATGAGTATTCCTGCGGAATCGGATCGGGAGCCACTTGAGTTTTTTACGAAATTGAGAAACATGGTCATATTTTCTAAGGCCAAAAATAAACCGTATACAAAGATTTTGGAGTCGCTCAAGTTTATTTAAGTGCTCCTCTTTGATGTCGAGATAACAAATGTCAGCATAATCAAGAATCGGTAGTAGGAGTGAATTTGCTAGCGCAATTTTAGTAGGAATCGGAAGAAAATTTCGCAATCTGCGAAGAGAAGCAATCGCTCCAAACATTTTCCGGCTCAGTTCACTCACTTGCGGATCCCATGACAAGTGTTGATCAATTAGTAAACCAAGATTTTTAACTTTTTCTTGAAACGGAATCTTAACACCATCTAACGTTATTGCTGGTATTTGTGTAGTCTTAGTTTTTGACAACATTCTTTGACTGCCAATAATTATTGCCTGCGATTTCGCAGCGTTTAAGTTAAGGCCGTACGATTTACCCCATGTGGCTATAGAGGAGAGGTCTTTGTTAATATTTTCTATTGTTTGTGGTAAATCAGCCACAGATGTCACGGCATAAATTTGCAAATCGTCAATTATATGTATAGATATAAGTTTTTTCGGCTTTATTACACTAAAATGTATATTTAACACTAATAAAATTGATAATTTAAAAGTCAATAATTCTGTACTCCCGGTAAATTGGTGGCTTGGCCAAAAAAGCACTGAGACGAAAAAGCACAACGACTTTTTTATCCCGGAAAAATATACGCTTCCCATAGGATAGATTTGTTTAACAATAAAATAATGGAAAATAATAGTAAATATAATGATTCTACGTTACAAAAAACATTTTTGCTTTAACACTTAAATAACCGTACTTTTTCTTAAAATATCTGCTAGCAATAAAATATCAATACAATATATAGAATGCTTATTATTAATATGAATATTGAAGAACATTACTATTATAAATGTGAAACTTTGTATGTGTGTATGTTTGTTTCTTATTAACGTTGATACGGCTTGACAAATTTTGATTAGATTTACTATACAGATAGACTATGACCTAGAATAGATCACAGGCTACTGTTAGTATTAAATTTTCTACTATACAGTGTGCACTGTACTTATTGTCCAAGACAAGATTAAGAACCTTATGGACGTCGAACGAATCTGTTGTGACATACAGCATTACGAATTCTAACCCAGACGTAATTTTGACCTTTACTATGTAAAAAGAGAATTAAAGGACCAGTCATCCATCACTAAAATTGTCCCTCGGAAACAACCTGTCAAAGACACTGAAAACTGCAACGGTTCGCAGGCAGTCGGTGGGTTGTGTTATAAATACGCATACGTTAGGGTTATACCAGAGCGTAGCGAAGGTAAACCGATAGTGTAAGTGTCGTTTTTAGTTTCGGCAAATGTTCTGCCGTTAAATATATTCTGTTTTATTATAAAGGCTTTAAACACTTCCTATAAGAACATGATAGAATACATAAACCTAGCAAAATACAAGACACTTTAGATGATGAGGCGGCGTTTGAGAAACAATAGTAACTGACGTACATATGCAAGCTCTGAATATTAATGAGATTCGTCCATATTATTAAACAAATAGACTCTACAAGTAACGTTATTTTCATCACTAGGATTTTTGGAATACATTTAAAAGGTAATTTTAGTAAGTACTTTTTAACTAAAAAGGTAAGACGACTTCAAAATTACTTTAAAAGTTGTTATTTTATCCTTAGTGGGGGGATTTATTTTTAATTTTTTTTATAGGACATCCTTAAGATTATCTGATCATGACAAAATCGAACAACTGACTCGCATACTGCTAGCTTATATTTTGGTTTAAGTGGAAAATTAGTTTTTTAATGTATTTTGTTCAAAACTTTACAAATAAATTTAGTACAACGGACCCTCTAACACAAACCGTACAAGATTTATTTACGAGGAAGGAAGCGAAATCCTTATAGACACCATATTACAATAGAAATCTATCTCATTTTTTAAGACCCATCCAAAAATACCCCACAAGCTTACGTTTATTAACATTATTCGCTCTCATATTATGTATTTGGAGTGCCACCCCCATTTTTTTTATTTTAGAAAATTTTCTTACATAGACATATAGCGGTTCATGTGGAACTCCAATTTGATAAATTACAGCTACATGTATTGAACCAATAGTCTTGAAATGGCTGTGACAGACATACATGATGGAAGTATAATGATTTCATTCATAGCTTTTTTCTAGAGAACCGTAAAAAGAATTGTGAAAAGCGGTTCAAATTTAGTGAAGACGTATAAAAACATACAACCGCATTAAGTACCTCTCCTTTTTTAAGTCAGTAAAAGAACGAGTATGTTATACTGAAACCTTTAATACCTAGTCACAATATTAGCTTTCCTAATAATAAAAGACATATACATATATCTTAAGACGTCTAAAGAATATTCAATTCTATCCATATTTTATCTGTCACATTCCTAAAGCATGTAAAATCAATAACATGTTATCTTAAAAGCACTTATACAAACAAAAATTCTTCAGAGAATACGTTATACATATGTATATTCATAATAATCTCAATGCTGGATTGTAATGGAGCTCTTGTCGGATTATCTTTCAATCCTGTAAAGATACCGTTTTTATTTTAATGGATACCTCTTTTTTCCTTTCTATATAATATATTACAACAAAATATGTAACCGTAAATGCCATTAAATGTTGATTTTCTTTTATCAATTTATACTAGCGATACGTTCGTGCTTTGCTTAGGTTTTAAACATCAAGTTAGTATTCAAACTTTTTGGAAACTACAAAGGTAGGTTTAAATTGACTTTTGAATCGTATATATTTTTAGTTAAAAAGTAATTATTATAGCTTAAATTGGTGTGTGTCAATATTTTATATATAGTACCTGGGCGACCGAGCTTCGCTCGGGGTTCTTTTTTGTTATATCGTATACTTTAGATGAAAAAAAAAAAAAACAAAAAAAACTTGCATAAAAACAAAAAAAAAACAAAAGTAAAAACTTTCTATTGGATAATGTGATTGGCTGCTAGACCATGATGCTTATGCCCGAGTGTAAGAAATTATCGACCATATTTTGCGTGGAATAATCCGAAAGAAAACCTCATGAAAACCCAAAAACACGCATTTTCCCAGACATAAGACTAATTGAGATGGATTTGTCGCCTGAAAACCCCCAAATACCAAATTTCAGCGAAATCGTTAGAGCCATTTCCGAGATCGCCGGTAAAATAAATAAATAAATAAACAAGAATTACTCGTTTAAATATATTAGATTAGATAACTTCAATGTGATCTAAATTAAGTAACTTGAACATATTTATGTGTTCTTTAATAATATAACGATATGCTAAAAGCAAGAATCATAATAAAACTTACCCAAAGTCTGATTGTCGAGCTTAAAGTGTCTAGAGTCCTCTCGCCTCCACGTGACCGTAGGTGGGGGAACCCCCGACGCAACACAACGTAGTACTGCGTTGTCACCTTCTTTAACTAAGACCTCCCCGCTACTCGCTTCATCGTCGATATCAGGTGGAACTACAAAAAAAAATTCTTATTAAAAACTTATAATATTCTTCGACGACACATTTGGCTTAGTTTGTAGTAGCCCTACTTACTGTGCCAGCGGTCGCGGATTCGAGTTCCGCTGGAGGAATTCACTAGTGTGATAAACACGAAAGTTTGTACTCCAGTCCTGAGTGTTTATATTTATAATATGTACGTATTTAAAGTTTTTATATGTGTAGTGTATCAACTATCTGGTATCCATAACACAAGCTTAGTAGCTTACAATGGAATCAGATGGTGTTGTGTTAATGTTGCAAAATATTTAATATTTAAAAAAACCTAAAAATCATTAATTTACTCGATGATACCACATAACTAAATATCTCTACAGATATTGGGTTTGCATTGTAATTTTTTTGGATGTGACGCGCTATGTCTTAGATTGTCAACAGCTCGAACCGGAAAATACCGGTTTTGTCAATGGGTAGCGCATATATGATCTCATCAGGGAGCTGTCACGCACAAACCGTCTTCTGTTCTAGTGTACCTATAGTTGTGGGGTATATGAAACTTTACCTCTGTAGAGACATTGTGAGCTACTGGATGTAGAAGCAATAAATTGTGCACAAGGTTTCCTTGTATAACGAAGCTCTAACAAAGGATTTTCAACTATTCTTTCCCTGAAGGGATTGAGTAGAGCCTACAATTCTATCAGGCACAAAAATCATCATAATATATTATGCTAATGGCTTCAATAGGATTTGGGCGAAGTAAGATCAAATCACTAATCGGTATTATAATTATGATTAAAATTAAATATCATATTTAAAACTAGCTATATAGTTTATAGATTAAATAGGAGAAATATAAAAAATATATAATGTATGTATGTGGTTCCCTATATATGTATGTATGTATGTACTTCCCTATTTGAATCGAATATTATTCAGTTTTTCATTGAGTTTCATTGTTTTTCGTGGGACCCAATTTTTTTCTAAAATTAAAGTAGCCTAAGTTACTCTTTATTATATCAGCTATCTGCCAGTGAAATTCCCGTCAAAATCAGTCCAGCCATTTCAGAGATTATCCGGAACAAACAGACAGACAGACAAATATTGTGAAAAAAAAAATGTTATTTTGGTATATGTACCGTGTATACATCCATATGCATTTAGTAAAAAGCGGTTATTTTAATATTACAAACAGACTATCTAATTTTATTTATCTGTATAGATATGACCTGGCTCCATCATTAGATCAGCTTGATAATACCACATAATTATTATATCATCCGAATTTCACATATTTATTAAGTTGCTCTCAAGTTGTATTTGCTTTAAAGATCTGATTACGTCATAGTAAATTATAGTGAAACTAATAAAATTGAATTAAAACATAAAATAAATGTCATATAATGAGGTATTTACATAAGTCATAATATTATTATGACTATAAGTAAATAGTTATTTCAAAATGCTTATATAAACATTTTCAAATAACTTTTTAACATTCTATATATCTATCTATCTATACTAGCGGTTCATCCTCGCTTCGCTTGGGTTCGCCTCTAGGAAAACAAAAACAAACTTATCCCATGGGAACCGTACATTTTTCCGAGATATGTTTCCAGACTATAATCTATCTCTGTACTAAATTTCATCCAGATCCGTTCAGCCGTTCTGGTGTGAAAGAGTAACAAACATCCATACTCACAAACTTTCTCATTTATAATATTAAATACAGATTATATCTTTGAAAAAAATAAGCACGATTAAAATGACTTTAAGTCTGCAAGTATGAAAAATCGATAAAAGTTCAACAAAATTATATGACCTGTTCTTTATTACCTGCCTTTGTGAAAGAACTCATTCAATAATACACTTTGTGAGAAATGACTCGCAATTTAGGTCATTTTTTACGTTCAACCATTTATTTGGCAGTTTCAGAGCTCTTCTTTCAATGCCTACTTGGAGCTCATGATGAGTTATAGGGCTTAAAACTTTATGTGTTAAATTTTAAAAGAAATAAGAAATTAAATTCATCTACTATTATATCTATACTAATATTATAAATGTGAAAGTTTAGATGTTGGGATGTTTGTTACTCAATCACGCCAGAATGGCTGAACGTATCTAGATGAAATTTGACACGGAGATAAATTATATTCTGAAATAGCGTTCCTTTGGGATAGATTTGTTTTTGTTTTTCTAGAGGCAAACCCGAACAAAGCGAGGGTGAGCCACTAGTTTAGGTATATTATTATGATAATTCGGACCTTTTAACGTCCTGTTGGGATCGTGCTTTCCTAATGTGAGTGGGATTAGCTACTCTCCATATTTCTCTCATATATATGTATACTTCTTTACAATGCTTTTTTACAACATTAACAAGTAATAGTCATATTGAAAGTGAGATTATTCTTAAGTGATAAGAGATACAATACGCAGGGTTTGAAGTTTAATTCATTTTCAAAGCAAGCGAGCTCTTATTTGGCTTTTCCAATAACCAATTCAAAACAAAATTTAATTCTTGTATATGTACGTATATTATAAAATGGAACAAAATAAATATTTTAAAATTCAATGAAAATTTTAACATGTGAATTATTTTATAAAAAAATTAAATAACAAAATCATTAATGTACGATTATATATATACAAAAACGATTATATAGGTACACGGGAACCGTACATATTTCCGGGATAAAAAGTAGCCTATTTGTTATTCTGATATACGAACTATATTATTGTAAAGTTTTATTAATATCCAATTAGTAATTTTTGTATTTTAAGCTGTAAGTACTAAAGTTTTTTGTAACTATCCCACGAGAACTCTTTATTTTCCGGGGGAAAATTATCTAAAATGTTAACCGGGCACATAACATACCACCATACAAAATTTCATTTAAATTGGTCCAACAGTTTTGGAGATTAGTCCGTACAAACAGACAAACAGACAGACAGACAAAAAAATGAAAAAAAAAAACTGGATTTGTTCTATTTCTCTTCTAACATCCCTCTGACTCGATTTTTAGCATTGTTTTTCTATGTACAGACATTCGACCTCTACAGTTTTAATATATGTACCTACACCTAGATTTATAAAAAAAAATAAAGCTTAAATTTTAAGTTTTGTCATAAAAGCAGAATGAAATTATGTATTTTTTTATTCATTCTCCAAAAATGAATGTACAACAAAGATGCGTGATTTTATGCATATAGATACTTTATGGGAGTTTTATATGGGAGTTTTTTTACTTTGAGGAGTGGCATAGTGATATGATCCTAACACATAAAGTAGTTCATATGGGAGAAAGTTACTTAATGATACTAGTGTAAGCTCTTAGTATATTTTACTATCACTACTTAATATAAAATAAAATTTCCCCACTACGTCTATCTGTCTGTCTGAACGCGGTAAACTCAAAAACTACCAAACGGATTTTCATACGGTTTTCACCAATACATAGAGTGATTCATGAGAAAGGCTTAGATGTATAATTCTTAAGGTTTTATGTAAACTGGTTGAAATATGACGATGATTGTTGAAGATGCCGGAAAAAATCACGCCGATTGAGAGCTTTATTGGCGTGCGCCGCGTAAACTAATAAATTTATATGAAAACAATGTATTACAGAATTATTCCTCATAAATAGATCTTGTTATTAAAATGTAGCAACACTATGTGCACGTACCTAGAGATACACACGAGCAAAGCGAGGGTAAATCACTAGTCAGAATATATTTCGTTGCTTATAAAAAATAACATAACCAATAGTCATACGGTTCTTGTAGCCAAGAAGCGTAAAGGCCGTAGATAAAATAAAGAGTAAGTAGTTTTGTAAAAGTTTTCCTAAGTTTATTTAAGACGGCTCGCTTTTCTAGTATCTACGTTTGAGCTTCCGGAATGTTTATCATTGCCATCGTAAGTTTTGTAAGGAACTTAGATGAAATACTTTTCGTATTTCAGAGATATGAAGTAAATTTCGATTGCATGAGCTTTTCAGGATGGCAAGTGCACTGACTTAGAAGTTTTAAAAACTAATTCCTTTAAGTTAACATGAATAGTTGTTACAATAGAAACTGAGTAAGCTTATGTATTTATCCATTTAAATAGATTGAATATATATTATATTTATATTTCAATACGAAATAATATAATAACTTTTTAAAAAAAAATAAAAACCGACTTCCAGGCACTGAAAAGTAAAAAATAACTAAACGGGGGTTTTCATTTAGAATAGATACTTAATCAGATATTTTCGAAGTCGGTGTGCTTTGATTTGTATTGGCTGGCACCGACTTCGAAAAAATCTGATTAAGTATCTATTCTAAATGAAAACCCCCGTTTAGTTATTTTTTACTTTTCAGTGCCTGGAAGTCGGTTTTTATTTTTTTTAAAAAAGTTATTATTTTTCCATTTTTAGTGTAGACGTATCATCAATACAAATTAATCAAGCCCAAACACCAAGTAATTGCTGTAAATCGTTGAGGAGTTCCCTCGACTATTTTTCGGATGCATCATCAGATCGACTCCAGACCTTCATTAAATTGTAGTGCTATAAAATACCTAATGAAAATGTTATCAAACGCACTAGTCGCCGCTACAATTTTCGAAAGTTTCCCTCGATTTCTCTGGGATCCCATCATCAGATCCTGGTTTCCTTATCATGGTACCACTCTTGGGATATCTCCTTTCCAACAAAAAAAGAATTATCAAAATCGGTTCATAAACGACGAAAAAATGCCCGAACAAACATTAAAAAAAAAAAACATATATACGGTCGAATTGAGAACCTCCTCCTTTTTTTGGAAGTCGGTTAAAAACATTTTTCTCCTCTGTGTGTCAACCAATTTTCTTTTTTTTTTGTTTAGTATCTATTAATTAAAGCTTTGTGTTATCAATAAAAATACAATAATGGTGATGATTATAGTCGAATTTCGGCCACTGCTTTAAAATAAATTTTCATTATTATTTTGTTAATGAATAGGGACATCACTATAAAAAAATCAACAAGAATATTTCACCTTTAGGGGCGGAATACTTTGAAATAATTTTTAAAAGTAATTATTATATACTTTGACCTACACATAACTATCACAAATAGAAATATAAGTCGTGAATAGGATTCGAACCCAAAATATCACATATTGACACACGTCACCTTAGCACTTATTTGTACAAATCACTTAAATCACTACTGTAAAGTATAGTTTCTTTCCTCTACTTTAAAAAGAAAACTTTCTTTCTACGCTTTACGTACGTAGAATATATTTTTTCGCTTTTTTTTTTTGAGTAAAATATGTATTTTATACGAATAGAAATGACATTTGAAAGTCAATAATTCTGTATTAAAAACTCTTTCGTTAATTTGCTCATTTAAACAAATAAGCACTGAGACGACAAGCTGATACCCTATCATATTAACTCACCATGTATAAATAAATAATTGTAAATTCACTTGTGAAAGCGAAACGTCTGTCACCTAAAATACAGGCTCTGGCTCAGTTTAGGAGACAGCAGATCAACCGTTTTTTGACTCTTTTTGTACCGCATTATATGTTACAATAAATAAATTATTATTATTATTACCAACAACTTGTAGAAGATGTGTTTGACTCATCATAGGCTCAGTGTTGACTTGACACATGTATCTGCCACCGTCAGCCGCACTAACGTCCCGGAGGCCGAGAGTCCAAGCACCATCCCCATGTTGCACGCTGATGCGATGGTTCTTGGTTATCACATGGCCAGCTATGGTTAATATTGTCTGTGTGTCCACTCGAAGCCACGCCACCTTAGAAAAAAAATTTTTTATTATAAAATTATTTTATAATATTTTCTTATATTTACACGAATATTTGACATTTTAAATAAAACTATCTTTTCGGATTCTTTCGCAGATTTATTTTAATTTTTGGTTACCGACGTTTCAAATGCAGCAATCATGGTCACGGGAGAGACTAAGGTTATCACCTCCCGGACAAATTCTAAGAAATCCGAGCGAATTTCCGAGAATTCAATTGTTATCGTACACGCCGGCGTGTATGCGGTCCTCGAGGGGCTAAAGACGTTTTAAATCATTATATTGTTGTTACAGACAGCCTACCAAAATACCAAAATGGCACCAGAATAGGTACTTTACAATATTTGTTGTATTTAATTTTAAACATTTTTATAATATTAATACGTTTTATAACTGATGGATGAATGGAATATTATTTATTTAATTTTAGCTGTTATTATTATAATTGTTACATTTTTTTAGAAAACTTTATTAATTAGTAATCTTATTTAGTGTTGCCATTATTTGATTTATAAACATAAAGACAACAAAATATTAATTATTCAAGCCATACTATTATTATAATGTTTTATTTAAAACTTTTTTATATTTCTAACCTGGTCTTGAAAAGGAGGGTAATGGTTTTAAAGGGTGTATCTACGTAGGTAAATATCTTAGTAAACAGCTCTGTACATGTTAACAAGTAAGATGGTTAGCTTAATCTTAACAGTAGTGTACTTGAGTAGTGACAATTTGTAATAATTTAGGTCTTAATACTATTTAGTATGTTTAAGTATATATTTTTTTTGTTTAATAATTTATTTTATAATATTATAATAATACATTCTTTATTAATAAGTAAACCTATCAAGCAAGCTATATATTTCCCATAATATAATCTTCATGTACATATATAATTCTTTCCTATATAAATCACGCAAAAGCTATATATTATATTATTATATTATAATAATTAATTAGTATTAATATAAAGTAAAATATTATATGGAAGTTCTTATTACACAAAATATTACTAAAATAAGACAAACAAAACGTATAAAGGACAAAACCAATCCCCATACAAACTGGGGCCCGGTGTTACAGGCTTGAAAATTAGTCATAAAATAATACATTTAGAAAAACGTCATAGGGCCAATTTTCATGGGCTCCAGCGATGGCCAAGTTAGTTAAATCGGGTTTTAAATACGCTATTTTTAGGTTAGATTTTACGTTATATTTTGACACATGAGACATCATTACATGACAAATTCAATAAGGTAAATGACATAGAGTATGTAACTGCTTTTGTAAATGATGAGCGCACGGGGTCTCTTACAGACACTTCTATAATTATATCTACAACATGTTACCGCGTTTTTTTATTGAAGCATTTAGAAAGCGCGTACGTGTCTTGTACGTAGGTATATCTACTATAAAAATAATCCTTAGTGTTTTAAATTAGATAAATCATAGTAAGATCTAAATTATAAACTATAGTTAAGCGCACAAAACATGTTTACTTAATATGGACTAATCTGTTGCACCTACCTGCCACCCATTTCAATAAGACAACTTGGTGCAGTAATATGTAGAAATAAAAGAAATACTTAGATGCTATAATTTATTTTATAAATCATCATCGTCATCAGATTAACATACTAAAATATTGTCTAATAATTGTGCAGGTGGTATACAATCTTGGTGTCGTGCCCAATCAAGAAACCATATCATGTTCATTGTGCGGGCACAGCAACCCACTGTTCTTTTCCCCACAATACAGTTGCATTAATATCGCATTATTGCATTTCTCCCACTTAAAGAGCTGTCAACTAAAATATAAATAACATATATTTTTTTGTTTATATGTCTTGATTTTATTCTTCCTCTTAATAACCATGTAGTTTCAGATATAAACAGCTCCTGTAATAACCCTCTGTTCACCTCTCTGTGCACTTCTACAACATAAGAGCCATTCGCCCTTACATATTTCCCATAATATGATCAGGCCTGTTTAATTTGATACGTACCCAAAGATACAATAATTAAATCACTATAACATAGCTCAGGAAAATCTTTTAGATTATTTGTATTGACATCTATTGGTCGGAATTGCGTTCTATGCCTATTTAAGTTATTACTTATTAGTTAGTTATATAGTTTACGTGCAGAAGTATAAGAAATTCGATAGAGATTAGGACTCGGTTAAAACACATTTACTTGCGTACAAATCCAAAAAGCAAATGACAATATTATGTCATACGATTTTCATATTCAGATATTTAACATCTAAGGAGGTTTTTATTTAGCGTTAAAAATAAATCATATTTTGGATTTTCGTTTTATTTTTTTTCGTTATACTTAAAATATAATTCAGCTTAAATTGTACAAAAATGTACGCAAACCGCACAGTATCAATTCTCAAATAAATTGATTATAATTTTTAATAGAACAGTTCTATAAAATCATTTAATTTATATTGACATTTTACAAAATAAATAAGATATAATATCCGTTTATAGGAGCATTACGCAATATCGAAAAATGCATTTTTTCGTAACTTGGCCATTGCAAATAAAATTAAGATTTTAATAGAATAATCAAAAAAAAATTAGGGTTTTTTTGATATATATTTGGTTCCTAGTCATCAGGGCCCAAAATTGGGTTTCTCCTTTCCATTTTTATAGCACATCCTTATTATTTTTAGATAGTCATTAATCAAAATATCATCGGGCACAAAATTAAGAAAATGTTTAAACGGGAACTTTCGGAGAGGTCAATTTTCATAATAAATGACAGTTCAAGTCTTCAATTGTTTGACTGCGCTTGATAAATGACATTGAGTTTTGTCGAGTCGTTTTTAATTTTTCACCGATCATGTTTTATTCAAGCTTCTGTGAAAAATGCTTCGGCATAAGCGACACTTTATTAAGGGCAAAATAATCAAAATACATGTTTTTAGATGACATCTGAAATATTTATTTTTTGTGAACATCATTATTTATATTTGATTTGTTACGTTGTATTAATTGTTTTAGATACTTACATGTACTATTTTTCATTTAATCTTGTAAATTTTAACACGACCTTAATTTACTAAAATTTTGGCAATGGATTAATAAAAGACATTATTAATATAATATCTGCCAAGAAAATCTAGATAGACATCTTTCATTTTGAGAGAAAATCGAACTAACATAAATGGAGGTTTATTGATAAACTTAACCAACTAAATTAACTATGATTGATAGCTCTAAAACTATTAAACCAATTTTAATGAATCTTATACCGTTGGAAAGTTAAATAATTTTAGCTGTCTTAGAAATAGGGCTGTCTCTTGTATGTACATTATCTTTTTTGAGCGGAATTCAAATTATTTTTTTAAATAAAAGTAGTTTAAGTTACTTCTAATAACGTTAGCTATCTGCCAGTGAAAGCCCTATCAAAATCAGTCCAGTCGTTTCGGATATTAGCCGGAAAAAGGAGACAGACAGACAAAAATGTAAAAAATTGTGTTTCTTTATAAGTACCGTATATAATTACTATGCATTTAGTCAAAAGTTTTTATTTCGAAATTACAAACAGACACTTCAATTTTATTTATCTGTATATATAATTAAGCTATGTTTTATTTCAGTAATTATAAGTCAACGGCCTGAAACCACCCTCTACCACTAGTAATAAATTAATGAGTAAATGCAACAAGCTGGTTAAAATTATTTAATACTGAAAATAAATAAAGATAATATGGTGTAAATTTACCTTAAAACCTTGTAAATTATCGACTCTGCATGTTAGTGCCGCGTCTCTGCCCACCGCGACGGTGACGTTGGAGCCAGGACCCACAAACCGTGGTAGATCTGTAACAAAGATATGTATGTATGATATGTATATATTAAGAGTAAAAAGAAATTCCATTCATTGCTGTCTTTTCGGATTATTTCTAGGATTTATTTTGATTTTTGGTTCCCGACGTTTCGAATGCTTTACAGCAATCATGGTCACGGAAGAGACTAAGGTTTTAGACGTCTCAAGGGCGTTATATACTTATTACAGACAGTGCCTACCCACTATTTTACAAAAATGATTTCAAAAATTCAAAAATGGCACTAAAGTACCTTGCAATATTAGTTGATTTTATTTGTAAACATTTTAATTTTATTTTAATAAGTGTTATAATTAATTTTATCAAAATTACTTACTTAGTTTAGCTATTATTACTATAATTGTTACAATTTAAAAAAAACTTTATTAATTACTTATAATATTTAGTGTTGCTATTATTATATTATCTATAACCATAAAAAATATTCATTTTTTTAATATTAATTATTTATTTAAGCAATATTATTGTTTTATATGTAATTTAAAAGAATTTAAAATATTAATTAAGATTGCTATTACTTAAAGTTAAAATATTGAGCAATGCTATTGCTACCTTTAGAATGTCAAATATTCGCGTAAATCTAAGAAAGTATTATCTTGAGATTCAATATTAAATTACTAGCGACTCGTCCTCGCTCCGGATTCGTCCCTAGCTACGTTTTTACGTTTAGTATAGATTTCTCAGAAATAAGATATTATCCCGCTGTAAAAAGTACTATAAACTACTTTTTTTACTATAAACTAACGACTCGCTCTCGCTTCGCTCGGGTTCGTACCTTCTTACGTTTTAACGTTTAGTATAGATTTCTTAGAGATGAGATACTTTCCCGTAGTAAAAAGTATTCTATATGTTGACCCGGATAACCAGCTATCGTCGTACCAAATTTCATTAAAATTAGTGGTTTTGTCGGACTGCGTTCCCAGATAGACAGGCAGACTTAAAATTGTAAAAACTATAGATTCGGCCTCTGTATCTATATTAATGACTATTTCAATAAGATTTCCCAAAAAATATTTAATGTACAGATTCGACTCAGAATTTTATTTTATATATAGATAATACTTTGAGTTGATTTGCAGAAGGCTACGAATATTTGTGGCGGCGATATTAATGTCTTAGCGCCTCTTGACAACAAGTGTATAGAAATATGTGAATCATGCCACAAAATAGTTGCGCCCTGAGTGAAATGTAGGAATGTTACTTGGTGTTTCCACAGTAACTGATACCTCTTTAGACGCTCAGAACATTCTACTATATAAGGGTAGATAAGATGCCCCTCATGGATAATAAATGATAAAAAATGTTTTGATACGTAAAATCGGATTATTATAGACCAGGGAGAGAAATCACCACCCATCCCAGTCAAGTTAGGTTTCGACCAATGTAATATATAGTGATACTAGCGTTTTTCCGCGGCTCCACTCGCGTAAATATAAATTAAAAAAAAACAGTCACCAAGCGGTGTTGTAATGTCCTTACATTACTACACCGCTTGGTGACTGTTTTTTGTGACTGTTTTCTGTGGTGAAATCGATATACCTTTTACGGCTAAAAACTAAATATAAATTATAATTTATTTCTTATGCACAAGGTTCAACGTGAAAGCGTACTAAATCTTAGAATATCGGGCAATCGTTTAGTACATATTGCATATACAATTTTTTTATTATTAATTATTACAATGAACATGTACATAATAATATAATATATTATAATATATATAATATTATAGAAATGAAAAATTTATTCTACCTTTAAATTAATTATGAATCTAACAATGTACAGAAAGAATGGGCTCTACTGCGAATAAAATATCGATAAAGTTTTTCATTTTCATTCAGCTCTGCGAGAAATATTCAGATATAATTCATGTCAAATTTCTAAACTTTTTAATTTATTGTTCATTTTAACAAGCAAAAAGGCTTTTGCAGGTGGACGACAAGCTTTTTTTAAAAACCGTGATATATTTCAAACGAACATTTAAGAGAAACTAGCGGCTCACCCTCGCTTCGCTAGGGTTGGGCGCTAGGGAAAAACAAAAACAAATCTATCCCATGGGAATCGTACATTTTTCCGGGATAAAATGTAATGCAAGTGTTATTCCAGACTATAATCTATCTCTGCGCCAAATTTCATCTAGATCCGTTCGGGCGTGATTGAGTAACAAACATCCATCCATCCAAACTTTCGCACATATTATATAGTAGTTAAATTCATAAATAGATGACTTAACTTCTGGACTTGCTCGTGTATAAATGAATATGATAATTTAAATCTGTACTTATATTATAAAGAGGTAAAGGTTGTGAGTTAGTGAGGTTGTTTGGGGGTAATCTCTGGATCTACTGAACCGATTTAGATTAAATTTGGTAAACAGATAGTTTAAGGTCCTAGGAAGGACATAAAATACTTTTTATCCCGGAAATCATCCATTAAGGGGTTGAAAATGGGGATGAAAGTTTATCTTGGGAAGCAAACTAGGGACGAGCGCGAGCGAAGCGAGGGTAAGTCGCTAGTATAGTTAATATAGTTAGTAATTAGTTTAGATAGTTTCATTTAAAATGTCAAAAATTCGAGTAAATCTCAAAAAGTGTTATTACGAATATGATATTCTTACATATTTTATCCAATGTTTCGCTGATTTTGCTGACAAATATTGTGTACAGAAGAAAAATAGGGTTGGAGTGACCACTAAAATTTTTACTGTTTTTTTGTCTGCAATCCACTCGCCTGTGTGGACATTGTATATATAAATTGATATTTCTTTAAATTATACGAACAGAAGTATGTGTAACAATTATTTATTTAACACCAACCAGACTACACTAACATTAGCATAATATTTTTACAAGAAATCATAAATTCTCAGTAAATACTTAGAATTTATGATTACTGATAATTACGAGTATAATATTACGAGTAGTAAAGTGTACAATATGAATAATCATATACGAGTACCTATTAAAAATGCAATTACACATAGGATATTGTTAGTTACAAAATTTTTCAAAAGGTGGCGCTGCCTGTGCATAAAATCATAAAAGATACACCTAGGGACACACCCGAGTAAAGCTAGACTAAGTCACTTGTACATAATCCCATAAGGACGTATTTAGTAAAATAAACTCAGTCCTAAAATATTCACCTGACCCTTACCTAAGCAAATTGGGCATTTCACCCTTACAATGATATACTATTTTTCACGCCAAAAACCCCCGAGAGAGACCAAGCCATATTTTCCAGTAACGGACTCTTCGTGAAGAGCGTGAATCGACAATCGGTCCCCAGACATCTGAGCTCGAAGAAAAGTAAACGAAAACTGTTCATATTATCGTCCTTAAATATTCGCTGTAAGCTTCAACAAACCAAAACATTGGCTACATCCTCGGGCTTACTAGACAATTTAGTAGGATAACATTAGTCTCAATAAGATTACGCTTTTTCTGATTTTATACAGATAACAATTAATAATTCACATTTCACACTGTATTTCGTAATATAAACGTAGAAAACGTAATTAAAAAGAAAATGTATTTTTTGTACTATTTGTATACTACACACAATATGATCGCTATAGTTATTTTTAAACTAAAGCTGTGTTTTCAAAAACTTTAAGCTTTGAGCTTTTTTAACCTTTTGTTAATTACTTATTTTATACAATTTTCATAACTTTGTTATATACGGGGAATAGGAACAAAGAAAGGAACATTTCATATTGTGCATAATTTTGAAAAAGGTTGATTTTGGCATTTATCAAAATTAACATTCCTGGTTATATAAATAAAAATAAGCGTGAATATCTGAACTATATGTATGTAGGGTTAAAGCCGGATAGTTGCGCTACCTTTTGAAAGTCTTAAATTACATAAAAATTAAGTATCTACTTACAACATGCTCTGTGTATAATAAAACATTGGTCTTTAATCTTTCATTGTGACTTATTTTTTTAAACACAATCAATATTGTTTTTCAGTAAATCCTGTTTTATTTGACCTTTACAAAAAGGGATAGTTGCCCTCTAAAATAATATGGCAATCAACTTTGGCACAAATATTAAAATTAGTAGGTAGGCGAATTTTTAAAATCAATTACGAAGACAGAACTTTCAATTTTTCACATGTTACACAATATTCTTTGAATGATGAACAAGTTTCCTGAAAGCACAATCCAGTCTATTTGGATTTAGTATTATTGTAATTTTAAAAACATTTACGATAATCATCAACTGAACTTTTCTCATTTGTATTTCCTATTTTCTTCCTCCTTTTTTGTACTCCTTTAGTAGCTTTTTCTTTTGCTATTTTTGTATTTATAATGCTTTTTTCACTTTCACTCTCGGAACTATAAATTGTTATTTGTCATCCTTTAGCTCTTTCTCCGTTCAGTTTAATTAAATATATGTTTTCACATTCTGTATCACTGCTAGGGAAATCGACATATTTTTTGATCTTTTACTTTCGTTTCGATCTCTTTTCTTCATAATTTTGATCTCGTTATCAGCTAATTTATTTTCTACCGTCTTAAAATCTTTTTATTTCTTTGTCTCCATTCTAGTTCTTTTGTAATGTTTGTTTCTTCTTTGTTATTCTTTTTTGGACAATTTTTTCGTTGGAATTCAAAACTTTTGCAGATTGTTTAGCCCTATTAGACATGCTAAACTCATGCTCATATTTGCGAGGCATTTCGCCTACTTGCAACTCTAATTGCCATTAGGGCGACTATCCGCAAAATTATATGGGGCGACTATCCTTTTTGATACGGATACCAGCCCTAATCTTTTGAAAAAAAAAAATAAAGGTTATTTAACAGTATAAGGTAATTGGTAGTGTAATTTAAACTTCACTGCATGCGTAGAAGCAAAAAGTTGACTGAACCGATAACCATAACAGAAAATATTGAATAGAAAATACTCACGATTTCAACGCTCGTCAACGTTCTGCCGCGGAAAATGTTCGCTCACACAGACAAAACACGTGTACCTAGTCCTACTACTGGCATGGACCTAATGTCTGTGGAAGAGGCGCTTCAAATTACAGAAGAGCGCTAACGTCAGGGACATCTCCAATATAGCGTATTGAAAACCGGGGTAACTATCTAACTGAGGCGACTATCCGGGTTTTACCCTATACACATTTGAATAAGCCATACATAATACATACAATTAACATACGCTTCTAAATGTTTATTGAAATTCGATTTTGAGTAATGCATATATACATAATATAAATAAAATTGAAGTGTATTTCTGTGATTTCAAAATAATATTTTCTCAAGTACATAGAATCTATATGGTAACTGTACCTAAACAGCCATTGTTTAAATTTTTGCAGGTTTGTCTATCTGTCTGTTTTTCCGGGGTAATTTTTAGAACGGCTTAACCGATTGTAATAAGACTTTCATTGAAAAATAGAGGAGATTATACGGATACATATAGAGCATGTTTTATTTCGAATATATTTAGGATTCCAACGCGAAAATATAAAACCGTTCAAACACCATTTCATGAAAAATTTCGCCATAACATGTGTGTATCTCCTAAGGTGCACTTACATGAAATCTACTTATATCCATTTAAAATGTACGTAGGGACGCACTCGAGCAAAACGAGAGTAAATTGCTAGTTTTGTTACAACATTAAATAGAAAAATAACATTTATTAATAATAATCAAATAGTTAATCTTAAAAAAATCTATACAAGCCACAGTATGAATGCTAAGCAAAATATTTACATACAGTAACTCGCAACATACGACTATCATTTATAAAGCGAGATTTCTTCAAACTTCTCTACGAATAATATTGCTGTGAGGATTTATTTTCTTTATGTGGGGTATTCGGGACTTTATTATTTTTTGCTTGAAATATATTTCAATTTCTTGAATTCAATGTACTATTTTAGGTATTAATCATATTTTCATGAAAATCGTTATTAGAGGAAAATATTACTGTAAAACGTTCAAGTTCGTTGCTTTAATATAATTCTATATTTGGAATAACATAAAATATTTGGAAAAATGCAAATTAAAACAATTTTGCTGTCATTAAAATCTAGATTACTCTATTTAAATAATCTCTCCAATATTCAGTTTATATAAATAAAGACAAGTAATAGAAAAAAAAAAAATAATTTGAAAATTCTCATTGTATTTTTATGTTAATACGTAATATAAGGCTCTATATAGCTCCGGAGGTCGTGACTTTAATTCCCTCTGGACTCAGCCTCCTAAAATTGGCAAATAATAGAATTTTAAAGTAGTAGGTATGTAATTTTCTATGTATCATGCATGTCACTTTTTATGTATTTAAGTATAAATTTAAATAAATAAGTTTATCGAGTGTTGAATAATATAAATTAGCTAAATATAAACTAATGCATGCATAAAACTGATCTTTTTACAAAATATGTATTTACTAGCGACTCACCCTCGCTTCGCTTCGGATTCGTCCCTAAACAAAATCAAATCTTTCCCACGGGTACCGTACATTTTCTATGTATAAAGTAACTTATGTACTATTTAAAACTATAATCGATCTCTGTGCCAAATTTCATCCACATCCGTTCTGCCATTTTGGCGTGATAGAGTAACATCCATCTATCCTCACAAACTTTCGTTTGTTTGTTTGAACGCGCTAATCTCAGGAACTACTAATCCGATTTTAAAAAATATTTTTGTATTAGATAGCCCGTTAACTGAGGAAGGCTATAGGCTATATATCATCGCGGAAACATGTACGGTTCCCGTGCGAAAGTTTTTTTTTTTTTGGTCTAGGTATAAACCCGAAGCGAAGCGAGGGTGAGTCGCTAGTTTATAATATTAGTATGGATAGTATATTCTTTCTTAAAATCCTAAGTTAACTCAAAAACTAAATTAACTTATGACTAAGTTAGTTTATAACTAAATTTAGCCTTCATAAACACAGCTCAAAGAAACATACGTCTAAAATTAGTTTTTATTAAAAGTAGCTATGATATTATTGTGCCAATAACTGTAGGATTTAATAAAAGCCAGTTATTTTGAAATGACAGATATAATATCAAAGCTTCTATAATTATAACGAAATATCTGTCCGTACATTTATTAGTAAACATTTAAGTTATTAGTAAATATTCGAGTGAATCGCTCAGTATTAAAGCGATAAAATGAAAATTGTTATTAACAACCTTCATCAATTATTTCCAGCGCCAGATTGGATTGTCAGAATGGAAAATACATCGAAGTCACTAATTAGTTGTGAATCATCATCCAAATAAACACCGTCGTTAGTGTCGTTGGGTAATGTTACTATTTTATGACACAGGAATATATTATTCGAAAGATACATTTTTACAGGTGAATATATATATCATGACTAGCGACTTACCCTCGCTTCACTCGGGAAACCCTGATTCTTTTTCTAAAATAAAAGTAGCCTAAGTTACACCTTATAATATCAGCTATCTGCCAGTGAAAGTCCTGTTAAAGTTGGTCCAGCCGTTTTGGAACTTATCCGGACCAAACAGAAAGACAGACAGACAAAATTTTTAAAAATTGTGTTTTTCTTATGAGTACCGTATATAATTCCATATGCATTTAGTATAAAGCTCTTATTTTGACATCACAAACAGACACTTTAATTTTATTTATCTGTATAGATAGGGATGGAATTGGAAAGTCTTGCCAGCCCTTTTTAACATCCCAGGATTCAAGCCATAGTATACCACGCCGGCCAACTGCGGGTTAGCGGATGTCACACGTCTTTCGAAAACTTGCTAGGTTTTCTTAGACATGCAGGTTTCTTCACGATCTTTTCCTTTATCTAGACCTTTATCTAAGACTAGTAGTAATTATGTTAGAAATAATTCGCACATGAAAATATCAGAGATGGAAACCCGGGATTTGAACCCGCTTCACCTGAATTCCCAACGCGTTACCACTGGGCTACCGCAGATTATTGCTATATTTGCTCTAACTATATCGTGTTGTCAAATTTAATCAATAATGTAGTTATTTCTAAATTGTTTTATTTACATATATACATCAAAAAATATCTTGACTAGTTATTAAGTAACTATTGAAAATATTTCAAATAGTAAATTTTTATGTGTGTGTGCGTGCGTGTACATGCGTGTGTGTGCACGCGAATTTGTGTGGGTATGTGTGTATTTGTCACCTCTTCGGACCGAAACAGCTTAATTAGATATTTAGATATATGTAGATAAACTATATGACCTGAAGTAACACATAGCTTACTATTAATAATATAATTTTCTATGTGGTGTTAGTCATAAATTGATGTCATTAGCCTACTTTAAGTTAATATTTAGCTAGTGTATCTTATTATATTAGAGCAGAATTAAAGTGTAATCAAACCTAATGATTGTCTCATTACACACCCGCTCCACACCTACACCAGAAAGTGGCGTTGTCTGTATATAACATTTTAAATGCAAAGGCCACCAAGAGAGAGAATAAGTTGTAAGTTAGTAAAATAGCTACATATACTAAAAAAATTTACTAGTAATATAATGTCATACTGCATTCTAAGTATTTACGACATTTAATAATCTTACAAAGTTTGAGGCACATGACCCGATCTAGATTTAACTTGATTGTAAATTCTTTCTAAGGAATCTGTGGAACTTGAACTTAGCTCGTATTATATAATGGGGAAAATAGGCGCAACCTCAAAATCACTCTTAAATAATTTAACCATTGCACTGTTTAACATATACTAATAGGGATGTATTTATTTTTTTATATTTATATAATACAACCCTATGAGTATATTATACTATTTTAAAAAAATATCAAAAATCGATTAATTATCGATAGTAATTGACATAAACATGGCGTAGCATACTCATAAAAATACAGCCTTCAGTACCTCTTCCTATTCGAAGTTGATTTAAGTGTCAAACTACTGTATATAGACACGTGCCAATTTCCCATATTTCACTTACAACTGTTTCCATGTATAATTGCATGCTTAAATACCCATAAAACATTACCAAATCAGTCCCAAGATACATCTGTAGATATCGAAATAATTGCAGGATTATAGTAATTGATGAATCAATTTGAAAATTAATTCGAAATTCAAAATATTTTATTCAGCATTAAATTATTACAATTTTTTACTGAACGTCATGAGTCTACCACCAGTTCGGAAAGAAGAAACCTCAGACCTGAGAAGAACTGGCGAAAGAAACTCAGCGGGACTAATATTTTTTTAATAAATTGGTTTTTGAATAATTATAAAAATTAAAATTTCAGCAATTCTTCAGCTTTTTCATTGTCAAAACGAATATTTAATTTTTTTAACAATTATTCAAAAAAAATTTAATAAATAATTAATGGTGAATTTTTTTACATTGGTCAATTCTAGCAGCCATCTTTTTAGTATTTATATAAATATAAGTAACAATCATAAAAAAAATGAAAAAATGTGTTTCTGAGTTTAATCATACATTAACTAATTTATTATTAAAATCAGAAACAAGTCACTATAATATGATAGTTAATTATTACAAATGACATGCCTTCACGTTTCTAAGTGCGAACTTTTCTCTTTAGGAATATCTTATGATGGTCTATTTGAAGTAATCAAGAGTGGGAAAAATAAAAAATAAATAATAAAAAAATAAATCCCATATTTGTAAAATCTTGTAGGTAATTGTATAATATTTGTATATCTATACATTATGTAACATTCTTTTAAGTAACGCTTTCAACTCGTTACGTTTGCTGTACCTCTTGACAATTGAGTTCAAGGTATCCAAGATTTATACGTGTCAGTAGCAAACGTACGTGCTTCCAGCGCTGAGAGTTGACTGGCTAGTTTTGTCAATTGCCGGCAATTTAGCTGAAGGAAAAGTTACAACCTTCATTGAAAAGAGGTCCGTGTGTAGAATTTTTGTTTATTTTATATGGAAAAGTTAGAAATATTATTAAAGTTAGAAAATTTGACGTTATTAGGGTTCCGTACCTCAAAAAGTAAAAGGAACCCTTATAAGATCATTCTCTTGTTTGTCTGTCTGTCTGTCCGTCTCTCTGTCCGTGTATCACCACCGATTTTCTCAGGAATGGGTGGATCTAGCAAGTTAAAATTTATACCAGATACTGAAGTCTATAGTCCCTATTAGGTTTATAAAAATCAAGGTCCTGAGTCAACACGACAAAAAGATATGGGCAAATTTAGATTTTTGCGAAAACTTGTAAGTACCAAAATTTACCTTAATTTTTAACATTTTTTATTTTTCGGAATTTTCCCTTTACTTGTGTTGTAAACCTTGCTTTTAACCAAAATTGACAATTCTAAGTTTTGGGTCGTAAACCTATATTAGATAGTTCCCGTTGACCTAGAATCAAGACTAGAATAAAGAATACCTAGAATAAAGCAAGACCTTACAAGTAAAGGAAATATTTCAAAAAATAAAAAAAAATGAAAATTAAAGTTAAACAGATTTCCTATAAATTTGTACGGAGCCCTCGGTGGGCGAGTCCGATTCGCACTTGTCCGTATTTTTATTAAGTAACGAATATTAGTCATTTAATAACATCTACATATCAGTAAGGCTTGAAATTTCTAAATGAAATCAGAAAAGAGAATTTGTTACTAGTTTACAAAAGTTTCACTGTAATAAAAGTAATTTATAATTAATAAGTAATAATGTTCTGCCGACCGATTTCTGTCACGACGGCCAATCTCGTTTAGACTAGCCAGCACAAGATATATTATAGTGCACAAGTGTACGCGCAGACACAAGTGCACTATTTCCTATTTTCTATTTGCATTCTATTCCTGTCACTCTCATACTCCGGTGGCACGACTCTCAATTCGACCAGTGAGAGTTAAGGCGCAGGTCCGACGGCTAACTTGCTCTCCGAGACACGGGGTTAAAACACCGCCAACTTCCCAACTCCGGGCTGTTACTGAGTCTTACTAAGAAAGAAAGACTCAATAACTAAACTTGGCCCACCCGGGACACGAGCCCAGGACCTCCAGATGAGCAGCCGTACATGCTATTCTCTACACCACCGAGACAGTTATAATATATAATAGAAGCACTTATTTTCTTTTTAACATAGGTACATGTTATTTGGTATTATGTAAATAAGTTCTAATCAAAATTCTATTGTCCCAATGACGAACGTATAAGAAGTATGATAATAAAAAACTGAAAGTGGCATAAAGAGATAGTAGTCCTTGGCACTATATCTTCAGCTTATATAATATATAACGAAGTTTGTACATATTTTCACGCTATATGGATTCCGCATACATTTTTCACTTTCAATACTATCGTCCAATACTATGAACTTGTCGCAGAATATACAAGATATTTCACCAAAAATTTCTTTTAGTAGTTATAATGTAGCACTTGATCTTCAAAAGATCTGGTTATATTATTTTGTCTTTCACTTATTCCACTATTCTACTACATTGTTGATACTTCTTAAGTCACTTATCTTCTATACATACTCGTATAATAAAATTGTAACTAAGCCGAATCTGTACATTAAATATTGAAATATTTAATGTACAGATTTTAATGTACTTATTGAAATATACATTATTATCGATACAGAGGTTGAATCTAAAGTTATTAGAATTGTTGTCTGTCTGTCTGTTATCGCATCAGTTCGGATACTTTTTACTGCGGGAAAATATCTCATCTCTGAGAAATCCATACTAAACGTTAAAATGTAAGTAGGGACGAACCCAATCGGAGCGAGGGTGAGTCACTAGTTTTTAGAATAAATCTTTAAAATATACTGTCTATAGTTTACTAGATGCGATGGTAGCTCAGTGGTAACGCACTCGCTTGGGAAACTGAGTGAAGCGGCTTCAAATCCCGGTTCTCGCACCTCTAATATTTTTATTATATTATAGAAATATTTTTAACATGATTACCACTTGTCTTATGGTGAAGAAAAACATTATGAGGAAATCTGCATGTCTGAGAGAACCTAGCAAGTTTTGGAAAGACATGTGAAGTCCGCCAACATGCACTTGGCCAGTGTGATGGACTATGGCCTGACCTCCCTTGTATTTAAGGCCCGTGCTCAGCAGTGGAACATTAAAAAGGGCTGAGAGAGATCGTTTACTATGTCTAGGTTAAGTGTTTCAGTCTAGTATTTCTAAATTAATACTACATAATTTAATCTACGGAAAACATATACCGTATATCACAGTATTTCATAAATCTCGATGGTACCAATATTTCAATTGATTCAATTTGTATAGCATAAAAGCTTTAAACTCAATTTATTATCAAATCTGTATAAAATATATGACTGTTGTGTGATGCGTTATTACTCAATAGCGTAGATTTTTTTAACTATTTAAATTTTTGCAGGTTAATGAGAACAAAATTTTTTGGCAAATTTTCATAACATTTAAAAAAAACTTAGAACATGATGTTAATTATTGTCAATCTAGAATAATTAATCTTCATAAGAGGTGTAAAACCTCGTAAAACCAGGACTAGACAAGCTTGGGTGCTAGAGCTACAGTGAACAGATGCACATATTTTTAACTCCGGCTTTGATATTGTAATACACGAGCACAGCGTTACGCGAGTGTTGTGTAACGAGTCGGTAACTACTGCATTACAAAGCAGATTTTTCACATGTTTCTATGCAAATGTCACGTGTAAAGCAAAATTATATTTTTTTTTTCATACATCAGGTTTATCTTTGTATTATAATATGATCGTGATTTTTCATGGTAAAATTTGTTTCAGTTTGTAGTGACTCTATTGGCTGTGCCAGCGCTCGCGGGCTTGAGTCCCGCTGTGGGCATTTATTTGTGTGATAAGTATGAATACTTGTACTCCAGTTATGGGTGTTTATATTTATAACAAGTATGTATATAAAGCTATATATGTGTAGTGTATCAACTATCTGGTATCCATAACACACATCTCGTAGCTTACCATGGAACTGGTGCTGTGTGTTAATATAATATATTTATTTATTATTAAAATATTAGTATGAACTAGCGATTTACCCTCGCTTTGCACGTCTACTTAGGTGTCTTTGGTAACCTTTTGACACTATTTACAAGCAGTACAAGCGCTGTTTCCGCTCATTTTCTGTACAATTTGCACTAAATTTTATCTCCGCCACTTGAGTCTATGTCGTTTCTCTAAATCAATCAACTTATTGGCTAAATATGTGCCAACTGCTTGCTAAACTGCCTTGGTGGTGTAGTGGCTAACATGTACGGGTGCAGATACATAGCTCCTGGGTTCGAGTCCCGGGTCGTGCCAAGTTTAATTACTGACTTTTTCTGTTAAGATATTCTCCGCAGTAGTCCAGAGATATAAAATTGACGGTGTTACACCCCCGTGCCTTAAAGAGCACGTAAAGCCATGTGTCCTGTACCTTAAGTCTCACCGGTCGTGTTGAGTATCGTCTTTGAGAGAAAAAGGAAAAGAAAGTGCACATGTGTCTGTGCGTACACTTGTGCTGTCTTAGTGAGATAGGCTACTGTGGCCGAAATCGTTCTTGAGGGCATTCTTCATACTTTCAATCATTTCTAAAAAACTTTTTTTAATATATCTCCAAAGTATATTATTATATTTCTATATAAGATCTACGTTACATTAGACTTTCTTCGTCCATTAAAATTTACAAACAAGTAATATTTTATCACTATCTCAGAAGCAAAAGTTATCATTTTATAGTGTTAATTAATGATGGCTCCCAAGAGAACTGTCCCAAAATAATTACAGCCCGCTTAATATTCAAACAAAACATGATAAATTATGACTCATTACTGTAAAGTTTGTCAACGAACCCTTGTCTATTTATAGCGATTTTGCTTCCAAGACTTTATTTATTTTTTAATGCCTATAAAAAGTAATATTTTTGTTATTTTTATCCGACTGCGATGAAACCCAAAGGAGGGTTATTTATTTGACCTATATGTACTTATATACATACGTCCGGTTCTATGTTCCCTCATAATTACTAAACGGCTAAATCGATTAGACGACGTCATTAGATTAATAAAAATCAAACACGCCTGACTGCGAGTAATACAAGTGACATATTATGTAGATGTATGTGTGTTATGTACACACATACATCTACATAATATGTCATCATATTTCTCCAACTGCAAAACATTATTTTACTCCTACAAGCTGTTTTCATCTTTTTGGTTTGTTTTTACGCAATCGGATTTTGTTATTTTTATATTTTTAACGAATATTATTGACAATCGTTGATATAAACAATATGGAATTAATGAGAGATATTGATGAATAAATACAGCAGATATATGTCACGGCCAACACCAACTCTCATCATATTAATTATTATTTATAAATTCTAGCACTTCATTTGCAAATAGTAAACTAAAGTACCTATCCCATCCTATGTTCTCAAATGATTTATTTATTAAATTTATTTTAATTAAGAAGAAATTATAAAAGTTGCTACTGCGGTAATAACGTTCCTTTACATTTTAGCGTCCGATATATGTATATGATTTCAATTTTACAAATATAAGTTCCAGGATCTTTACGTGAACATGCTAGAGTAGTTTTAAATAATTTTGAACATTTTACCTGCACGTTTTACTAAAAGGCACTATTTTCTGTACATTACAATGAATAAAAGCACACTTTACCATCTTAAAAAGATCGGGACAAATAATTAGATTACAATACGAGGTAGAATATTAGTTCTTGGCGACTTCTAAACATTTTTTTTTATTATTTTATATTATAATTATTTTATATTTTATTCTTCTACCATCTAAAAGCCTCAGTTCCGAGAACTGGTAAAAAAACTCAGCAGGATTAAAATGACACGACCTTAACACAATAAAATGTTATATTTAGGTAAACTTAAAACAAACAAACAAACAAATCCTTCCTCTTTATAATATTAATACAAATAAAAAATAACATTAATAATGTAATATTTTGCTTATACATTTTTTTTAGTTTTAATAACGTTCTGAATTTATACTCCAACAATATTCACGGACAACACTCGTCATTTTATTGCGATAAAACAATTACTTAAATAATATCCCTCTGAGCGATTTCGGCCACGACAAAAATTTTACTAGGTAATTTCACTATCACTGTACGCAGGAGATATTATATCATATGGGCGCAGACTCAACTTGTCACTCATACTCCGGCGGGAATTTGACACAACCGGCGAAAGATTAAGTGCAGGACCGACGATTGTACGTGCTTTTCGAGGCACAGGGGTGAAACACCGTCAATTTCCCAACTCCGAGCCACTGAGACTTTCTTGATAGAAAACCTAATAAATATTTCTACTTGGTCCAACCAAGGAATTGAATTCAAGACCTCCGAACCTGCGACCGTATAAGCCAGCCACTAGGTAACCGGGACAGTTGTTACCTAAATAAGTACAGTAGTAATATAACAACGTAACATTTTTAAAATAATACAAACAGATTCACATAATTTCAGTACATCAGTTCTAAAAATGGGCGCACACATTACCCACTACGAGATATATTCGGTTAATATTTCATAAACTGAGAGCTCAAGTATTTTCACGTAGTGTACATACATCGATTTACATCACGTATACGTGTAAATATTTGATTAGAAAATTTGTTTATACGTTTACTGTATGTCTTACGTACATATTTGTTCGGTTAAATCGATTGTTATATCTAATTGGGCAGAGTATGACTGAATACAGTGTGCATGAACCCTTACTAATTGTGCACTCAGATTAACTAATAATAATCAGAGCGAACATATACACAGAGTATATGTTTACTCTGACTATTAGTTAATCTGAGATTAGCCACTATGTCCTAAATCAATAATAATTATCATCAACACCCTTTTTTAACGTCCCACTTCTAAATACGGGCGTCCCTTGAATCCGAGGGGAATCAGGCTAAAATTCACCACGCTGGCCAAGTGCAAATTTTGCAACATTTGCAACTTGCAAGGTTCATGATATTTTCCTTCACAGTAAGACATGAAAATATCAGAGGTGCAAGACCCGGTATTTATACCCGCTTCGCTCGGTTTCCCAAGCAAAAACACACAAATATATTTTGTTAGTGTCTAAAGTGATTATTGTCGTTCTAGACATAAATATACGTATAAATAAATAATAAATAAATATGTTGGGACATTACCACACAGCACCATCTAGTTCCATGGTAAACTACTGCAGGGTCTTTGTTATGGATAGTTGATACACTACATGTATATAATTTTAAATATATACATATTATAAATATACACACCCATGACTGGAGTATAAACATTTGTGATCAGTAGGACTCGAACCCACGACTGCTGATACAGCAAGTAGCAATACAAACTGAGCCAAATGTGTCTTCAAAACTACTACCTAGATAAATTAAAAAATATATTACCATAAAGTAATGATGGTGGCGGGGTCTTCGGTTTGATTTCTATAAAAGATATGTAAGTGTTCTCTACATGAAATTGTATTCTCATCAAAGCCGCAGCCGGCTGGATTAGAATGAGTGAGGGATGCGAGAGATGAGAGGGACTGGCAAGAATGGAAGCATGGTGTAGGCCTGAAAAAGTGCACTTTTGCTCTATAGTATCTCCTGCGCAGTCCTATAGTCTCAATATTTTATTTTGATTTTTAGTTCCCGACGTTTCGAATGCTTTAAAGCAATCATTGTCACGGGAGAGAATCTGAAATATTCGAAAAATCCGAAATGATAGTTTTAGTTAAAAATTACATAAATTTTTGTAATTGTTTAATATTTTTTTTATTTTTTACTAACTTCATAAAACGACCATTTATTACAACTTACATAAAACCACCTTTCAAAAATGAAAACAAAATTGTTTATACTATTTTAAAATAAATGTTCAAAATGTTAAATATTTTTGAGTTCTGAGTGAAACGAGTTAAGCAATAATCTAGGCCATCTCTCAATATTTCATAATGTATACTCTCATATTGAGTATTGAAAATAGAAAAAATATATATAAAATGAGTATTTATTGGACATTTTATTTTTCGATAAAATACGAAAATTTAGTCAGTTAGGAGGACTTATATATTATACAACAGTATTACGCAATCATACGCAATCATACGCACCTAGGGACGCAGCTGAGCGAAGCGAGGATAAGTCGCTCGTTAAAATATAATTCTAAACTTAACTTCTGTTAGGGTAACATTTTACTTGTTTTATCTATATAATAAAATAAGTAAACTATTACTTCAAGGTAACGATTTTTTTTAAAATAATTATAAAAGTTTCTTTGTGAAGCAAAATAGAGAAACTTTCTCCTATACAAAAAACAAAATCACTAAACACGTAACCGACAGTCAAATGTATTTTGTAAATAAAAAGCCAGGCCTATACAGATTTAAATATGCTCAAATATAAAATTCTATTAATAAAATAGTTTCGTAGATTTGTTAAAAAAAAATACTGCAAAATACGTAGCAATTTAAATTTGTTTGCAAAGCTATTTATTCGTACAGCTACAAAAATTTAACCATTTATAGCACTCGTAGATTAATAAGGTTCCCAGCATTCATCGGGGCCTTTGACGTGGAGTGAAAGCTTAGGCTCGCCCGGTTTGCCAAATTTAACCAATTACACGTATATTATATAGTGAAAAAATTTAGTCCTATATATTATAAGTTTCTTTTTATATCAGGTACTATTATTACTTGGTTATGTAATAGAGTTAAAAAGTTCTATGGACCAGAAATAATTCCTTGATTTTATGGGGGTAAGAGATCTTGGGAGCTTACATAAAATGGTCATTCCCATACTTTTTTTAAGTTTCTATTCTTCAACGAGTGTATAATAACATCTTGTCTAACCTCCTGCATATTAGTTGCATGTAGCTTTCTAGCATTATTTATATATAAAAAATAAATAAAAGGCAAAATAATAAATCGCCATTCTACATAAGGTAAGCACTGTTGTTTTTAATTGGTTTAGGACTAAAAAAATAAAAACAAGAAATTGAATTGAAACCAATATAAGTATTCAACTACCTGGGCTACCGAGCTTCGCTCGGAGTTTTTTTTTTGTTATATCGTAGTTTTTAGATAAAAAAAACTAAAAACTTGAATAAATACAAAAAAAAACAAAAGTGAAAATTTTGTATTCCGACCAGGATTCGATCTCGGACATATGTATGTGTTGTCTAATTTGCGCCTTGACCGCTTGACCAAGATGCTTATACCCGAGTGTAAAAAATTATCGAACATATTATGAGTGGAATAATGCAAAAACAAAACCGCATGAAAACTCGAAAACACGCGTTTTCCCAGACATAAGACTAATCTAGATCGATTTTTCGCCCCCGAAAATTCCCACATACCAAATTTCAGCAAATTTGTTAGAGCCGTTTCAGAGATCGCCGGTATAAATAAACTAATAAAGATATAGATATACAAGAATTGCTCGGTTAAATATATTAGATTCAATTTAATTCTCTTGGCTTGAAAGCCAGTTGAGCACAGATTACATCGCCAATGTCACAGAATGGAGAAGATACGAAGAACGAACGTAAATAAATTGCGTAAAGAATTAATGAACATATACAAGTCACACATTCAATTTACGCATTCAAAAACTTACGTATACATAATATTAATTGTGTTATTATTATCCTTATTAAAACTTTCCGACGTCTGAATATCTTTAAGTGCGGGAAAATTTGACTTTCGTTTATAGTTATTGGTTTATTTAAAGTAATGTCTATAATATTAAATTTGAGGTTAAGTGAAGTTAATAGTAGTTTCGAAGCCTTGTAAATTAAATTCGAATTAAGTAAATAAAATTCTCTTCGATTGAATTTATTAATACAAAACATTTTATTTAACGCTGTAAAAAAAAACTTTACCAATTAATATTTTTTGATTCTGAAAGATATATTTTTATTGACTATGTAAATATTTATCTCGGTTCGACTAAACGTGGCATAATTTGCTTACTCAGGCTTCATATTACTGAAGATCAAACGATCTAAAACATAAATTGTTATTACAAAAAGATAAAAAAATAAACGTTTCAAAGTAAATTTTGTTATATCTCAATACTATTATAATTTTGAAAGTTTGTATGTGTATACGTTTGTTATCCCTACACATTGAAACACCTGGCTTGGAGAAATACACAGGCTGTTAGTCATAAAATTTGTCAAAAGGGCTCAACGTTGACAATTTCATTGTCAATCATCTTCTATATTATATAAATAAAAATGAATGTTCGTATGTTTGTCCTATATGCGTTCCTAAATCATTGATCCGATTGTGATGAAACTCTGATGAGTTATTTTAAATATTTATGCGAAGATTTCTGGGGCAAAAAATAGATTTTTCTTTGGACGTTGGTATTTTATGCATTCCTTAACAATTCAAGCTTAGTGACGCTTCCGAGCAAAGCGAAGGTAAGACGCTAGTAATAAATAAATTACCTTAATTGTATGAAAACTTGCGCAATCAAAAGTCAAATCTATTTTATTCATAAAACCGAATGTAATTACTGCTATGTGAAGTAAACCGGTCAAGTGGCCATACATTCAAATCAGATTTCACAGCTTGTTGGCTGCCGTCGGTGGAGTTCACATGTGGAATAATTTGAGGCTTTTTTAATTTTCACTCATTGAAGGGTAGAATATGTACGTTTTTTTCATTAAAAAAATGTGTAATAATGATTTATTTCATTAAAAATACTAAAATATGTGATAATATAATTATATGAAAGCGGTAACAGTTGATTTGCTATAATCTATACAGCGAAAATATTTCTGCTGTCTTTAATAGTTATATAAGATTAAAGCCCTTGAGGTAAAACCAATTCATAAAAAATAAAAAAGTTGATTTACTTCGCCTAATATACACATAACATATTTGCATTGGTTTATTCTCTAATCTATACTAATAATATTATAAAAAGGAAGGAAAAAGGAAAATAAAGAAAGGAAAGGAAGGATTTTTTTGATTGTTTGTTCGTACCGAATAAGCTCCAAAACTACAGAACTTATTTAAATGAAATTGATGGTGAATTGATAAAAAGACAATTTGAGACCCTGGGAAGGACATAGGATAGTTTTTTACCCGAAAATTATCACTTACAGAGGTGAAAATGAGGATAAAAGTTTGTATAGGCAAGCAACCTAGGGACAAACCTAAGCGAAGCGAGGGTGAGTCGATAGTCGTATATATTACGATACATTTTCTAAAAAATATGAAGTATCAACAAAAAATACCAACAGCATAAAAATCATAGGTATCACTGTATGTGTCAACACAGTATCAAATTTTTCTATTTGAACTAAAACTAAATTTCATATATAAAATTTGTGCCTAACATTCCTAACTAGTTAGCTTTTTCAATACTAAATAACTGCAGTGAGAGACAATTTTTCGTGTAACGAAAGGCTGACGAACGTGACCGAATGTTTGTATTTTTTCGTTTTACATCCACTTTTTTTCTGCTTTTCATTTCGCTTGTGACTATCCTAATATAACCATAGTATTTGCAAACAATTTTATTAAATCTATACCTATAATAAAATTGTAACTAAGCCGAATTTTTGTCTGTCTGTCTATCTGTCTGTTACCGCATGACGGAAAAACTACAGGATAGATTTTGATAAAATTTGGTATGATTATAACTGGTTATCCGGGTCAACATATAGGATATTTCTTACAGCGCGAAAATATTTCATCTCTGAGAAATCTATACTAAACTTTAATACGTAAGTAGGGACGAACCCGAGCGGAGTGATGATGAGTCGCTAGTTAGTAAATAAATATGTTAGGACATTAACACACAGCACCATCTAGTTCCATGGTAAGCTACGACGCTTGTTTTCTGGATACCAAATGTTGTTATATTACACATATATAGTTTTAAATACATACATATTATATATCTATACACCCATGATTGGAGTACAAACATTCGTGCTCATCACACAAATGAATGCCCCCAGTGGGACTCGAACTCGCAACCGCTGGCGCAGCAAGTAGCGTCACTACAAACTCAGCCAAACGTGTCGTCAAACTATTAACTTGTTTTTACTAAATTTAGTAAATCGATTGTCTAACTTTCTCAATTGAAGTACTGGTTTGCTATACAGATGTACGAGTATGTCGTTTTTTTTATTAATTGTACAGAAAAAAAAGTTTTACCCAAAAAATACTCGGTTGCATCTCTAAGTACGCGAATTTCGTTCACAATTTCATATGTTTTAATATTTATTCTTTTGCGCGGAACCCTAATTCTTTTTACAAATAAAAGCAAAAAGTCCTATCAAAATTAGTCTAGCCTTACAGACAGACATACTTTTATATACATTTAGTAAAAAGCTGTAATTTTAACATTACCAACAGATACTTCAGTTGTATTTATTTGTATTGATTTAAAAACCTTTACTTTCGATTATATACTAGGTATAAATCTCTTACTTCACCATCTCGTATATTCACGTCATTTATATTTCTTAACTTGGTGCCAAGCAACTGAATTAAGCCAAGCGTTCCAAATCCTTTACTGCCCAAGATGTAAAAACTCAATCTTCATTTAAAGATGCAAAATCTTTGATACTTTACCGGAAAATATCCGGAATTTAAATAGCTATATTATAATGACGCTCGAGTTATTAGTTGGGAGAATAATATTACCCCAGCGAGATGGCAATCTGTCTTAAGACAAGCTTTTGTAAATTGCTATTTAATCAAAAATAGGATTGAATCGCTTTCAAAGATTTTCTATGTATTCTACGCGACACCTTGCGAGCGTATATTAATTGAATTTTCAATCTAAATATTATTATATCTGTTTCAAATAATACTTGCTTACGCCCATGGTTTTACTTGCGGTTTACACTTCTTTTGTATTGTATGTAGCCAGGTCTTGTTTTTAATGTCCTACTGCTGGGTCTCATATTAATAAAAGGGAGCTTTACATAGCTTTCGAAAACGTGCTAGGTTCTATTAGATATTCTGGTTTCCTCACTCACGATGTTTCCTTCACCGTAACACAAATGGAAATTACATTTTGGAAATGTTTGACACATGAAAATATCAGAGGTGCGAGACCCTAAATTTGAATTCGCTCGGTCTCCCAAGCGAGCGCATTACCATTGGGCTACTACTGCCTTTTTTGTATTATAATAACAAAATTAATTTAGCCCATTTAACATCGCACTAATGGACACAAGCCTCAATATGATCACGCCATATACCAGCACGCCGGCGTAGTGCTGGTTAAATATACACGTCCTCTGAAACTTAGTTCTCTCAGGCATACAGATTTTCTCACAATATTTTACTTCTAATTTGTAATTAATTTTAAATTGTAATTACGTTTAAAATAAAATTCGCACATTAAAATATTGTGCGATACCCAGAGCTTAAAAAGACTTGCTTCCTCGCCGACTCATCTCAGTACAACTGCCTTCCGAGCCAGTGGCAGATACTTCATGGACTTACTGACATTTAATTTGAATTTAAAATATGTAAACAGTGACGATTTAATAGTACTTGTAAAATTCTATTTGAATAGAGTATATTTTGATTTGATATACTCGGTTTCACTGTGAGCATGCTTTCATTGGGCTATAGTGGTAGCCCGAAAGGAAGCATGGTACAGTTACATCAATTATCCTTTCCTTCTACCTACCTCAGATTGTTGCCTTAAAAATTTAAGTATGAGTAACAAAAACTGATATTATTCTTTTTCAATTTATGTTTTAAATATATTTTTTTTTCAATAAGAAACTTCAAAAATTCAAATCCTAAGTTATAAATATAATATATATAGTATATTCATATTTTCTAAAATTGCTACTAACATTTACATTGAAGTGTCTCCAATAAATATAAGATATTGTGAAAGCTTATGAGTTATTGAAATGAGAAATACAAATTTGCCGTTTCTTCCGAATCGTTGCTTGACTGAAGAGAAAACACGATGTAATAGTAAACAGTGTTTAATAAGGCTTATATTTACCAATATTACATTTCTATTACAAACCATGCAAATAAACTTTTAATATGAAAGTTGCTTATTATATTATGGGTTTTTACCATAACGTATTTTTCTTATAAAATGATGTTCTAATATGTACTTACATAATATCTATACTAATATAATAAATATGAAAGTTTGTGATAATGGATGTATGAATGTATGTATGTATGTTTGTAGCTCTTTCACGCCAGAACGGCTAAACGGATCTAGATAAAATTTAGCACAGAGATAGAATATAATCTGGAATAACACAAGGCTACTTTTTATCCCGGAAAAATGTATGGTTCCCGTGGGATAGGCTTGTTTTTATTTTCCTTATAAAATTATGTCCTAATATTTACTTACACTTTTTTAATGGAATAAAAAAATTGAAAATCTTCTCATGTGTGAAGAGTAAAACTAAAAGAATAAAGTTAAAGATTGTAATATGATAAGAATGATATTTTTAGCTGACTTCAACAAAGACCTTCAATTGACTTGCATGTATTTTTATGTAAATGTAGGTTTCGCAATAACTTCTCAAACATGGACATGATGAATAAAATTATATTTAACTAAACTAGTATTGGTTAATATCTATTACAAAATATCTGAAAATAGAATGTCTTCCAATAATTATTTGCGTAGCTTCCTATTAAATTTGTATGCTACAGTCATGATTTTTATTTTTTACACATAAATGTATGTATAAATAATACAACAGAAACTCTTCAAATGAGAGGTGTTACATTTCTCATACTAATAAAGATAATTTTACATATACTCAACTAAATCGTGCGTCCATGTTTATTATAGTCAAACAAAAATATATTTTCCGTTACATCCAAGAATAAAATAATCTACAAAAATATAATATCAACGAGCGCAAAATAAATAAAAGAATCGGGGTACTGTAAAATAAAGCAATCGTGTCGCAATTCTAAGGTGAAAATACCGCAAATCCCTTCGAGATTTGCTGTTCAAACATTTCTTTGTAATAGTTCGATTCAAATTGTCACGTCCCACAGTCGGCATTCGAAAGACGACAATTTTTCCATAAACCATGAAATTACTGGTGATTTGGAGAACATAAAAAGGGTCGGTTTAGTTGATGGTGGTTGGAAATACAAGTCATTATGTACATAAGACTAGAATAGTGACGGAAATGGAACTAATGTTACTTTGTACACAGCGTAATGTTACTAGCATTATTATAACAAGGCTAAGAAGAAGTTATATTGAATAAAACTAGCTTCGCTCGGGTTCGTCCCTAGATTGCTTCCCAAAACAAAATTATTTAATTAATTTGGTTTTAATTTTTATTCGTGGGACCCTATTTATCCCTATGAAATTAAGGGATGACTTCCGGGATAAAAACGATTCTATGTTATTTCCAGGATCTCAAACTATCTTCTTACCAAATTTCATCTAAATCGGTTCAGTAGTTTCGGAGTCTATTCAGTACAAACAAACAAACAAAAAAGCAAATCTTTCTTAAATAATCTATACTAATATTATAAAGATAATATTAGTATAGATTATTTATAATGTTGTTTAATTTTTTTTTATTATATACGAGTATATAATAAAAGAGTATATAAGTGGACCGACAACTTGGTCAAAGTCGCTGGACCGGTTGTCGTGAAAATCTTTGGGGGAGGCATATGTCCAACAGTGGACGTGTTTCGGCTGAAACGAACGAACGAACGATACGAGTATAATATCTTTAAGGAAAAACTATAAGATAACATTCTGTTTGCTTAAAATCGTTACCTACATAAAATTTGCTTTGATAAGATGTCATTCTATAATAATCATTGAAGTATTGATATTTAGAGATTATTAGAGAACACAACATTTTAAGGGTTCCGTACCTGAAGGTTGCCAACAGAACCCTATTACTAAGCCTCCGCTGTTCGTCCGTCCGTCCGTCTGTCAGAGGGCTTTACCTTATGAACCGTAATAGGGAGAGAGTTGAAATTTTCACTAAGTATGTATTTCTAATTGTCGCTATAACAAAAAAATAAAAAATGAAAATACAAGAAACATTTTTTAACGTTCGTCATCGATCACCAAATTTAATATATTACATTCTCGTACATACAGTAAAAGTCATATTAATAAAAAGTACATGTACGCTGGAACGGAACCCTTCGTGTGAGAAGTCAACTCGCACCTGACCGATTTTTTATTCTATTACAACGATTTCATTTATCATTTCAAAACACTTAATAATTTCTGTTCTTCAACAGTTCATATTAATTGCCATTATATATAAAAATATGTACGATAAAAAAAAATAACAGCCTTGTTATTTTTACCAATATAAAGCTTATACACAAAAAGCACTTTGCAGCAAAAATAATAATATTTTTGTATGTGATTTGGTAAATTGCCTTTATGAATGTTCCTTGTACAATAACAATGTGGATTCTTTTGATAAATATGGCGAGTGGTTATTTAGCCACTGGCTTCATCCATCTGACGTATGAAAGATGGACGTATTTGTGCGAAAAATTGTCTTCGCGAAAACGTGAATAGTTGTGAAATATGGAATTCTTTCATGCAATTGGATGTAGAGAGCTTTCAGTATATTTTATTCGGTTTAAGATTGCTGTAAGGAAAATAAATTTTGTAGATATATGTTATTACTAGTGACTTACCCCTATTCCTTTCTAGATTTGATAAAAATACCGATACTCTCAGCAGTGGTAGCCCAGTGGTAACGCGCTCGCTTAGAAAACCGAGTGAAACGGACTCAAATCCCGGGTCTCGCACCTCTGATATTTTCATGTGCCAATCATTTCTAACATGATTACTACTTGCCTTACGGTGAAGGAAAACATTGTGAGGAAACCTGCATGTCTGAGAGAACCTTGCAAGTTTTCGAAAGATATGTGAAGTCCGCCAATCTGCACTTGACCAGCGTAGTGGACTATGGCCTGATCCCCCTCGTATTAAAGGGAAGCCCGTGCCCAGCAGTGGGACGTTAAAAAAGGGCTGAATACTCTCAGCAGAATCGATAATAGATGGAGATAGTAGAGACGCTCACGAACATTCAATACTCAAACTTAATTTAAAGGTTTTACGGTGAAGGAAAACATCGTGAGGAAACCTGCACCACTGAGAGAACCTACCAAGTTTTTGAAAGGCATATGAAATCCGCCAATTAGCAATGAAAGGCCCTTGCAGTAAGGAGAAGCCCATACCCAGCAATGGGGCGTTAAAAAGGGCTAAGGGTTAAATTAATTTAAATATAAAATTGATATAAAAATGCGAATACGTATATAGGTACTTATACGTATATATTTTCATTCTACATATACATTGTATGAATACTAATCATAAAAATTTGAAATTGGTTAAAGTCATAGAAGCATAGGTTTTATACGTACCGTTATTTTTAATTACGGTGAAATATAAATCTAAATTGATAATATTAATACTTTCTTAGATTAACGTAAATATTTAAAATTTTAAAATAAAACTATCTTCTTGGATTTTTTCGTGGATTCATTTATTTATTATCGGAGAGATCAGTCTCTCTCGTGACCATGATTGCTGTAAAGCATTGGTAACGTCGGGAACCAAAAATCAACATAAATCCACAAAAAAGTCCGAAAAGATAGTTTTGTTGAAGTGAAACTTCTTTCACTCTCGATCATCTCGATGAAACAAAAATGCGACACTAAAAAGAGACAAACAAATAAATATATAATAATATTTATTAAATAATAAATATTATATAATAACAAGATAGAATACGTTGCCATGTTTCCATGGTAATCGTTGTTATTGTCTGATAAATATATAATATAATATTCTTTCCGTATATGATATTCTATAAATATATGATTGTAATATGCCCAACATGCCTTATTTAATTATTAATTTATTTTAATTTAATTGTTATATTTGCCAAAGAAGTTTTACTTCAACCGCGCGTAAAGGTTACTCGTACCAATTTTTTTTTATAATATGAGCTAAACTAATTCATGATTCACATTATAAAGCAAGTCGAATGCGCATCAATTGCAAAATGGATGTAATCAATTCCTAGAGACCCGACCAACCGTTATTCGACGGGCAATCAGTCTCGACTGGTAGTGCAATTGATAATTTTGTGAACATTTCATTTCCTTTTACATCACAGTAACATATTTGTACGCTGAATATTTTGCGAGATAAATATTATTATCATTCTACCCACAACTTGGACTAGATGATAATCTACAGTCATTGCCATCTTTGATAGAAAACTACAATACATACTAAAGGATAATTTCTTAGATTTATGAGAATATTTGACATTTTAAATGAAATTATGCGGGACAGACTCTCCTGTGACCATGATTGCTGTTGAGCATATGAATATTTGAAAGCCAAAAATTTATATAAATAAGCAAAACCATCCAGAAAAAAGGGGTGCTTAAAACTAAAGAATATGTATAAAGTGGTCATAATATATATTTCTCATATATTGTTAAATTTTTTACCAGTTACATATTATGTAGATTATAAAAATTAATTTGTATAAGGAAGCTCGACTTACAGCTAACATCTCAATGATACTCAGTGTGGCGGAGAACAATACGCAATGTCATGCAATCATGAAAAAATCTCATTTAGAGATAGTTAAGTGTACTGACTCATGAGGTCCTAACCTAAATATTCCATCAGCAGACCAGTTATATGGTACTATATTACTTTATCACGAAATTGCATACCTTAATTTAATTAATGTACAATATCTTACTAGTAACGACGTACAGTGTAATAGATACCTATTAATAGAGCTTTGACTTGAATTCGAGTTTCGATGTTAAAAGAAAACAAACAAACGAACAGACTGTAGATTGTAGCGTATGGGATTAATTATTATTATTAAACTAGTAAAGATAAATAATAATTTTATTAGTATCTATTGAATAGTCCGACTATCCGCTTTCTGGTTCCATCATCAGATCATCTCATTGGATTTCACATTTCTAGTAAGTTGGTAAAAAATAATTTGAATCAAAATAAATATAAAAATAAAATATGTAAATTCATTTTAAATCTACTTGAAATTTTAAAAGACGATTTTTACGTAATATTTAAGTTAAAATCGTTGTTAAATTTCAAAAGACATGCTTTAAAATTTGATTACATACGAACTAAAAGGGAAAGGTAACGAATGTGCTAATAACAACCTATCTTCTTTTCCTTTTTAAAAATTCAATGAAAAAAAGACATCATGGATTCCTTAACAATATTAATTAACATGATTATTCTAATAGACGACTATAATTGAATTGTTAACTACGTACATATATATACACCATTGTTGCTTATACGCAATGGAAGCGGGTAACAATAGGTTTAAAAGACAATAGACCTTAACTGTACCTGCGCCTGAATGTACTTACGATTTTTATTGAAATAATACATAAATTATTCTTTTTAATTAGGTACTAGTAACTTAATGGGTTAACAATAAATAAATATGTTGGGACATTAACACACATCACCATCTAGTTCCATGGTAAGCTACGAGGCTTGTGTTATGGATATTAGATAGTTGATACACTACATATATATAACTTTAAATATACACATATTATAAATATAAACACCCATGACTGGAGTACAAACATTCGTGCTCATCACACAAATGAATACCCCCAGCGGTACTTGAACCTGCAACCGCTGACACAGCATGTAGGGTCACTACAAACAGACAAACGTGTCGTTTTCATCAAAACTATCTCTTCGGATTATTTCGCGGATTTATTTTGATTTTTTGTTCTCGACGTTTCGGATGCTTTATAGCAATCATGGTCACGGGAGAGGTAAGTTTAAGCCTTAGTCACTAAGTTACACATAAATTACAATATTGTAAACAATTATTATTTTAAAGGAGTAGGCCGGTGGTAGATTCCTCACGGACTGACTACACTGACATTTAATTTAATTTAAATTTAAAATATGTAAAATTGACAATTTAAAAGTGCTTGTAAAAGTCTATTTAAATCTATACTAATATTATAAAGCTGAAGAGTTTGTTTGTTTGTTTGTTTGTTTGTTTGTTTGTTTGTTTGTTTGGTTGAACGCGCTAATCTCAGGAACTACTGGTTGGAATTGAAAAATTCTTTTTGTGTTGGATAGTCCATTTATCGAGGAAGGCTTTAGGCTATAGAACATCACGCTACGACCAATAGGAGCGGAGCATAAATGAAAAATGTTGCAAAAACGGGAAAAAATCATTCCTTTTGAGAGCTTCCGTTGCGTGCGCTGCGTAAGCGGTTGAAGTTACGCAAAAATCGTGTATGACGGAATTGTTCTCCTTTAAAAGTTCTAAAAAAAAGTCCGCGACAGCATATGTCTATCTTTTAAGGTTGACTCAAAATAACCCTTTTTATGGCAATTAAATTTGTTCTAAAATAATGCATTACTTCCGAAGGTGTTTTTATAAACATGATATTAATCCTTATCCAAATAAATACGTTATTCATCACAAGTATTTAATTTTGAACAAAATTGCCCTTGACATCATTTGATTTCAATGAATATCTTAGGAGATATCATAGTTTTAAAATATACATATTTAACTTTACGCGGTCTATGGGTGAGCGCGCTCTCAGCCCGATACAAGGCGAGGGCAGGGCGGTCGTGAGGGGGGAGGGCGCTGGCCGCCGCGCCGGTAGCTCTGCGAGCAAAGTCACTATTCCACGCGGACGAAGTCGCGGGCAAAAGCTAGTAAAGTATAATTTGATTTGATTTGGAGGTGAAGATAGGAGGGGGAAAAATACTTTTCGACCTATTCTCATACCTAACCAAATATACAAAAAAAAACATATTAAAATCGGTTGAGCCGTTTCGAAGGAATGCAACCACAAACACCGTAACACAAGATATTTATATATCTATACTAATATTATGAAGCTGAAGAGTTTGTTTGTTTGTTTGTAGTTGAACGCTCTAATCTCAGGAACTACTAATCCGATTTGAGAAATTCTTTTTGCATTAGATAGCCCGTTAACTGAGGAAGGCTTTAGGCTATATATTATCCCGGAAAAATGTATGGTCCCCGTGGGATAGATTTGTTTTTGTCTAGGGACGAACCCGAAGCGAAGCGAGGGTGAGTCGCTAGTTAGATATATTAAAGCATCAAAAATAATTTATACGTTTGATAAACGTTAGCTTTTGCTTTAAGTTTAAATTAAGGTTAAAATTATGAAATAAATATTTTAAAATTTTCTCGCCTTTCAAATGTTCAAGTACATGAATTTTCCAACAACATCATCATATATTTATTTTAATAAATTATTTGAAGACGAGTTTTTGCCGGTTGAAGACTAAGTTCTGCATCATAAATCTATTTCACCAATTTCTCATGTTTCAGCAGAGTAAAGTATAAGTGTAAAAGAAAATATAACACAAAAGCTTTATTCATATTTCAAAATAAAATACAAGAGGAATAGCTAGTTTGATTAACATACAAAAAGATTGATTGAAGTAACTTTCTCTACGTTGAAAGAAAAAAACGTTAATATTGTTACTTCATAAATCTAAAAACAAAATGTGGATATCCGGGAGCTAAATTAAACGTCATTTCATCATAAATCATATCGTTTTGAGTTCATAGTGTAAGAGTCAAGAGATAGAAAGTTAATGTATTACAGTAGAAAATACTTCTAAATACGTCTTAACGTAAATGAAAGATGAGTAAAAAAAGAGAAAAATTCTTTTTTTGATTTAAGTGCGAGTGAAATTGCTATGGAGAATGGTTTCGGAGGGCTATGGGAAATTAAATAAATAAATATGTTTGGACATTAACACACAGCATCATCTAGTTCCATGGTAAGCTACGAGGCTTGTGTTATGGATATCAGACAGTTGATATACTACAAATATATAACTTTAAATACATACATAATATTATAAATATAAACACACGTGACTAGAATACAAACATACGTGCTCATTGCACAAATAAATGCCCCCAGCGGGACTCGAACCAGAGACCGCTGGCACAGCAAGTAGTATTACTACGAACTGAGCCAAACGTGTCGTCGAATTAAAGCATTGAAAGATTTTGTATAGGTATATACTTTTTGTAAACTATGTATGTGTATCTTTTGTGTGTCTAAATTTCAGATTCAATATACAAAAATCGCTATCAAAAATTACTTACAAAACTTTTAACGGATTTAGCTAACATAATCTTTTTTTATAAAATATTTTTAACACTTCAGTTATTCGTGGTCACGAACTGAGCTAGTATTAGGCTATTAAAATTCGAAAATATATGTTTTACAATTGAGAGGTTACTTTAACAATCACTATTGATTGATGCCAACTCAATTTACTTTAAAATAATAATAATAACTTCAAATCCACAATGGCTTTATGTTATCCAAAGTTATATTATACTTTCAGACTACTGTCATAAATGTGAAAGTTTTTATGTTTTTTACTGCTACGGTTAGACGAATTTGGAGAAATTTAGTACATAGATGGTCTAAAGAATAGTATAGGCGGTTAGTCTTCATGGACAAACTCGAGCGAAGCGAGAATAATCCGCCAGTATTACATAAATATTTATGGCGGAAATAAAATAAGTAATGGTCCGTCTAGAAATCTATATACGAGTAAATAAAAATGAATCAACGAAATGTATGTACGCGCATAACTTCCGATCGACTGCACCAAATTGGGTGATTTTTTTTGTGTGTTTGTTATTCGTTAGGACAAGTTTTGTATAGCAGAAAATTAAAAGTTTTCTTTTTTACTAAAATAAGATTTTTTTTTAAATCTCATGATATGAAAAGTGAGTTTTTTTTATGAGATTCAGTGACAAACGAGCAGGCAGACTACCTGATGGGAAGCAGTACCTGTCACCCATAACACCTACGGTGCACCTACATGCACTTAGGTTTTAAGTAACAAAAATGCAGAACCACAGGTGCGTTGTCACTGTGAGGACTAAGATGATATGCCTCTTGCCTGTAATTGCGCTGGCTACCTTATCCTTCAAACCGGAACACAACAATGCAATCATTGTTGCTTGGCGGCAGAAATAGATAAGGGGGTGGTACCCATCCAGTCGGACTCCTCAGGCTTGACAGAGTCCTACCACCGGTAGGACTCTGTCAAGCCTGTGAGTGAATTAGTTTTTATCCCGGAAATCATCCCTTAAGAGGTGAGAATGGGGATGAAAGTTTGTATGGGGAAGCAAGCTAGGGACGAACCTGAGCGAAACGAGGGTGAGTAGCTAGTATTATATACTTTATATGAGGACTAGTGACTCACCCTCGCTCCGCTCGTGTTAGTCCCTAGTTATATTTTAACGATGAGTATAGATTTCTCAGAGATAAAATATTTTCCAGCACTAAAAAGCATCGTATACGATTTCCTTTTTTTCATTAAAAACAGCAAGTCGACAATTTCTGGCTTGATTTTTTTAAATCTACTAGTCTAATCTAGTTACTAAGGATCATGATCTATCTCTATTATAAAGCTTATCACATCATCCTAGTCACAGTTACATATATAGAACGCTACCCTTATTTTTCGTGATTTGACACAATTCTCTAGCAGTTCATATGGGGTACCTACTAACAAATTTCAGCAATATAGCTTCAATAACCTCCTAGTAAAATGGCTGTGACAGACAGACATGACGAACTGCTTCGTGTTACAGACTACCTTACAACACGTGATATTGCGTGCAAGAGGGATCGTGATATATGAGAGATGAGATGACAGGTAAAAATAATTTTGACTCATTTATTAATCTAGGGTAATAACAACACGAGAGTTTTCAAAAATTGTTGCTAGTAGTAGACCAGATTATGTTTAAAGAAATATCATTATCCAAGTAACATATGGTACTAGATCAAAATAAATATTATTTTAAATAAAACTGTTTTTTTCGAATTATTTTAAATGAATTTATATTGATTTTTGGTTCCCGACGTTTCAAATGCTTTACGGCAATCATAGTCCCGGGAGAGACTGATCTCTCCGATAATAAATAAATGAATCCACGAAAAAATCCAAGAAGATAGTTTTATTTTAAAATGTTAAATATTTACGTTACGACTAAGGTTTTAGACGTCTCCAAGGCATTATATATTTGTTACAGACAGAGCCTACCCACAATTTTACAAAATGATTTCAATAATTCAAAAATGGGACCAAAGTACAAAATCAAGCAGAACTTACGCTTCGTCTTTAGAAGTTCTAAGAAAATATTCAATATATTACTGGTATGACCTGATTAAATTTTCTATCAATAAACCAAATGTCTAAGTTATATACTCTTACTCAAAGGAGACAATAATCCTATAAATTAACATAAAATTAATAATATTGCGATGGTTGTCATAGTAACTATAGAATTATATATGTACATTAAATATAAGAATATATATATGTATATATATATGTATATATATATATATATATATATATATATATATATATATATATATATATATATATATATATATATATATATATATATATATATATATATAAATTTCCATATTTAATACTATAACTCACCCTCGCTTTGCTCTAGTTAGTTCGTTTTAACTGTTAGTATGGAATAGATATACTATATACATAGGTATGATGAGTAGTATTATAACGAGTTTCCCGTGGGAATGAGATAATCTCCTATCGGTAAAAATGCATATGTCACTCTCCAGCTATAAATTATCTTTGCATAAAAATCACGCTAATCCATCACTCTGTTTTGACGTGAAAGAAAGACAAACATACAAATGAACGAACGAACAAAGAAACAAATAAACAAACAAAAAAACAAAAACAAACATACTTACACATCTATAATATTAACGTATGGATACGTATATTTGATAAGCTTTCAATGTATTTAAAGGCGCGAGCTTTAAGTGCTTAGTAACCACTACACTACAAAAGGCCCATTACCTCTAAGTAAGCTTTAATATTTATGAATTCACCTCTATTGATCACTTTTGTGATCAAATATTGAAAGGCTCGCTTCTTTATTTACATTTCTAACAATAGGTATTAAAACGCTTTAAGTGTATTGTATTTTCAATGACAATTTTTTGTTTTCTTCTTTTACTTGAATACAATATTTTTATGAATACTTACATTTATTAATGATATTGAACGTTTAGCTTAGCACTGATTACAAAATATGTTAAAAAAGCGTTTGAGAATTAAATTGATTTTGTAAATTCATGCTTCTTTGTGTTAGAAATATTATTTCTCTTTTAGCCAAATGGAAGCGTACCTGCTTGATGAACAAGCGCTCGTAGGTTCAAACATAATTTTATTAGTAACTAGCGACTCACCCTCGCTGCACTCAGGTTTTCATCCCTATTTTCACCCCATAAGGAATGATTTCCGGGGTAAAAAGTATCCCAAGTCCTTTCCAGGGTCTCAAACTATCTTCTTACTAAATTTTATCTAAATCGATTCTGTAGATCCAGACATTACCCCCTACAACCTCACAAACATATTAGTATAGATAAGATACATCCGTACATACGTACATACATATGTAAATATTACATGTATTAACACGTCTTATACTATCATAGAGATGACATTTATTTAGTTTATTTAGAAAATAATATAGAGAACTACCTAAAATAATCGCGACGAAAAAATAAGTTATTTCTGAATAAAAAGCTATTTCATCGACGTACATAATACGAGTATGTACAATTCAAACGTAACGGTAAGCGAAATTTATACTAATATTATAAAGAGGTAGAGTTTGTTTGTTTGTTTATTTGTTTGAACGTGCTAATCTCAGTAACTACTAATCCGATTTGAAAAGTTCTTTTTGTATTAAATAGCCCGTTTATTGAATAAGGCTATATATCATCATGCTATTACTCAAGGGAGCGAAACAGTAATCATAAGTGTTAAAAAATCAGGCAAACTTCAATACATTATAGTAAAGGAAAGGGAATGAAGATTTGTTTTTTTTTTTGTATTTTGAACGCGGACGAAAACACGGGTTTTGCTATAACAAACACCAGAACTTAGTCTTTCCCAAATATTCGTAATAAAATTCAATAGATATTCTCGCAAACTAATTAAGAGAATCAATTGGTATTACTTATGGAATATAATGTACGTCACAAAAGTAACTCATATCCTTTATGTACGTCTTATGAAGAAAGCCAAGGACGAGATATTATGATGCCCGCATAGAGATTGGCGAAGATGAAATTGTGATCAATAAATATATACTGTATCCGATCACATATTACATGCACCTACAACATATATTTTCTCGTGGGCTTACTCATATTATTAGTGTCTTTTTTTCAATTATATAATAACTGGTAGGTTTCAAATTTTTTAAAGCTCTTCGTGCATCTGTTGCACCAGATTTGAAACTTGAAGGGATGAAAACTTTGAACTATGTACATAATATATATTACAAATTGAAAGTAAATAAATATTATAATATTATCTATACATATAATTAAATTGTAACTGAATCGAATCTGTACCTTAAATATTTTTTGGAAAATCTTATTGAAATATACATTATTATCGATGCAGAGGCCAAATCTATAGTTTTTAGAATTTTTGTCTGTCTGTCTGTTACCGCATCACAGAAACACCACTAGAGGGATTTTGATGATATTTGGTATGATGATAGCTGAATATCCGTGTCAACATATAGGATACTTTTTACCGCGGGAGATTATCTCATTCCCACGGGAGTATACATTACAACACAACCCAAAAAATATTTATGATCAGAATTTCTTGATATCTGGTATTAATGCTCTTCAATACAATTAAATAAATATGTGTTTTAGCGTTTTTTGAAATTCATCCCATAAGAAGATAAAACAAGGGATGAAAATTTGTATGAAACCTACCTTTTTAAAGTTTTTTTGTTGTAGTTTTAGCGCGAGCGAAGCCGCGGGTTTTGCTAGTTTCGATATAATACTTTATAATTCCATAAAATATTATTTACTAATTTATACTAATATTATAAAGAGGAAAGATTTTTATGTTTGTTTGTATCGAATAAGCTCCGAAACTACCGATTTTAATGAAATTTGGTAAGAAGTTAGTTTAAGACCCTGGGAAGAAAATAAATAGTTTATATCCTGAAAATCATCCCTTAAGGGGTTGGAAAAAAGGATAAAAGTTTGTATGGGGATCAACCTAGGGACGAACCCGAGCGAAGCGAGGCTGAGTCGCTAGTCATTTTATAAATGCAAATGATTGTAATTCTTTGTCTTTCTTTTATGCAGCATTTGCGTAATCTTCTACATAATATTATAACCTAACTTCAATCCTATTATATAATCTATTTTCCTAAGGATATTACGCATCAATGTCTCTTAAAGAGATATTTATAAAGTTTGTAAAAATAGAAGCTACAATTTGTTTCAATATAAAACCTAAATTATTTCCAATGTTGGCCAATACAAAATTCGTTCTGCAAACGATTCTAACATAAAGGTCCGAAAATTTAATAAAACGGATGTATTGAGGCAAACATACGCATCACAATAATCATAACCTACAAATAAAAGAGCAATGGAAAGTCCGGATGAGGGTCTGATGTAATCGCGCAGTCGCGTGACCGGTGTTGGATATGTGGACAAAGGCACAAAACATTCCCTTCGACCTAAAACATATTTTCTTAACGTTGCCTTAATAATTATCAAGATTCGCAATTGTAAATTATGAAGACTTAAATTTTCAATTTTTAGCCTGTTTATTTTAGAAGGTTCTTTATTTTAAATATGTAACATCTATCTATACAGATAAATAAAATTGAAGTGTCTGATTTTTAATGTCAAAATAACAGCGTTTTACTAAATGCATATTATGAATACTAATAAGAAAAACACTTTTTTTTTAATTTTGTCTTTCTGTCTGTTTGTTCCGGTTAATCGCCAAAACATCTAGACTAATTTTGACAGAACTTTCACTGGCAAATAGCTGATGCTATAAGGAGTAACTTAGCCTAGTTTTATTTTAGAAAAAGAATAAGGGTTCCGCTCAAAACACTTAAAGCGTACCTAGAGATGCACCCGAGCGAAGCGAGGATAAGTTTTGAATATAATCTGTACACAAAACCATGTCTATCTTGAAAATATTGTTCTAAATTTTCCAGAATATATTAAGTAAGATATGTCATTTTACTATCAAATTTGGGGTTAAGGTAAAAATCAAAGGGATGATAAGTGAAAACTATGAATAAATCATCTTTGTGAGATGCTAGTCGCCTCCCATGAGAGACTCCTCCTTTGTTCACATTTATGGGATTTATTTTTTCCTACAGAATAAAATTTTGATAGATAGTTGTTAGTATTTTTAGAGAACTCAGAAAAAAAAGTAAAACATTCATTGATACGACCTTTACATCGTAACGCCGTTAAATTAGTTTCCTCAGATATTTCAACTCAACGTTTTATTGAAAAATAGACTACAAGGTGAAACGAATATTAATGACAAAGCGTTACTTAAATTACTTCAATCTATACATTTAATAAAATTCTAACTGAGCCGAAACCTTACATTAAATATTTTTAGAAAATATTATTGAAATAATCATTATTATCGATAAAGAAGCCGAAAGTATAATTTTTAGAATTTTCGTCTGTCTGTCTGTCTCTTTGGGAACGTATCACGAGAAATCCACAGGATGGATTTTAATGAAATTTGGTATTATGATAGCTAGTTATCTGGGTCAATGTATAGGATACTTTTTACTGCGAAAAATATCTCATCTCTGAGAAATTTATACTAAACGTTAAAACGTAACTAGGAAAGAACCCGAGCGGAACGAAGGTGAGTCGCTAGACTAAATGTAAATTAAGACTTAGACGATATATAAACGATTAGGTACTGTTTTCTAAAGCCTCACATAACCTATAAATAAGTCGTTTTCGGTCAAAAATCCGCACGGCAATTCAGCGAGAGTGAGCAGCTAGCAATCATGCCACAATTCCACGTGGAATTAATTTGTATAGTGATTATTAAGTGGTTATTTATTTTGTACAAATGAATCCAATATTTATAATAGTTTGTATATGTGTCAGTGCGTGCGTGCGTACGTGCGTGCGTGCGTGCGTGCATGCGTGCGTGCATGTTTGCGTGCGTATATGTGTACATATGTATGTTTTAAACTTTCTTATTTTCTTATTCTTCAACCACATAGGCTATTGTTAGGCACTTAGGAACCCACCCGAGTGAAGCGAGGGTATGTCCTTAGTTTAAGTATATTATTAATTTCCACTCACTATATTTTCTTTTATAAATAAAAAGAAATATGTAATAAAAAGGTTTATCATATAAGTATATATGGCAATTTATCTCCAACCTAATCAGGCGATCGTCGGATCCAATATCCTACGGTAACCACATCAATTGTTCTCTTCGGCGGTTCGTTAAACAAATTAATACCTAATTGCTTGTTCACGTCCCTTTTTGATCAAAAGTATTCTCTTTTCACTGCTCTTCGCTCAAGAGTTTCGGCAATATACACTATGCGTATAAAATCTTATATCTTTAAAATAATGTATCATTATATTATTATTTTAATTAACTAGCTTATTCTATGGCTTTACTTACGTATTTTTTATTTTACCACAAAATTATAAAGTGTAGTCAATAAGTATAAAATAAATAACCTACCTTTCGATCGTTTAATCTACCTGATATAAATATTTGCCTTAATACCTAGATTTTTGTCAAAGTCATTAAAACCCCTAGCGAAATAAATCTTAACGCGATTGTTATTTAACTGATTTACATTGACTATATTGAGAGTACCGCGTTTGATTTCTACTTGATATAAATCCACTTACACAATATTTTTTAAGTAATTCTTTATTTGGTTAACTACATACAATATAGAGAAATCAGAGCAAGAAAATGGAAAAGAGTGGATGCTCTATTATCTACAAGAGAATGAAGGTTATAATAGGATAATTAAAATATATAAAGTTAGTTATCATAATGTCCCCTTAAGGGATTTTGGTTCACAGTTATCAATCTAAATGATTGATACGAGAGGTGGTACTCGTAAAATAAACACAAGTGTACTCTCTATTCCTTTCTCTCTTAAGATGGTAAACCAGTACAACATGAGTGATCACGTGCTCATCTATACATATAATAAAATTATAACTGAGTCGAATCTGTACCTTGAATATTTTTTTGGAAAATCTTATTGAAATAGACTTTATTACCGATACAGATACCGAATCTATAGTTTTTAGATTTTTTGTCTGTCTGTCTGTCGGTCTGTTACCGCATCACAGTAAAACCATTGGAGGGATTTTGATGAAATTTGGTATGATGATAGCTGGATATCCGGGTCAACATATAGGATACTTTTTACCGCGGGAGATTATCTCATTCCCGCGGGAGGACACGTTATAACACAACCAAAAAAATATTTATGATCAGAATTTTTCGAAACTTGGTGTTAATATCCTTCAAAACAATTAAATAAATACGTGTTTAAGCGTTTTTTGAAATTCATCCCATAAGTAGATAAAATAAGGGATGAAAATTTGTATGAAACCTACCTTTTTAAAGTTTTTTTACTTTTAAGAGCGAAGCCGCGGGTTTTGCTAGTTAATGCATAAATCTATACATATAATAAAATTCTTACTAAGCCGAATCTGTACATTAAATATTTATTTGGAAAATCTTATTGAAATAGACATTAATATCGATACAGATGCCGAATCTATAGTTTTTAGAATTTTTGTCTGGCTGTTATCGCATCACAGAAAAACCACTGGAGGGATTTTGATGAAATTTGGTATGGTCATAGCTGGTTACCCAGGTCAACATATAGGATACTTTTCATCGCGGAAAATATCTCGTCTCTGTGAAATTTATACTAAACGTGAAAATGTAAGTAGGGACGAACCCGAGCAAATTTTTAACAAAAAACTGTTTAATTTTTTCCCCGAAATCTCTTGACCTATGTGTATCTTGTATAAATTACCAAGCCATCGCCGAGGTTATAATATACTAGCGACTCACCCTCGCTTCGCTCAGGTTCGTCCCTAAGTTGATTCCATAAAAACTTTTATCCCCCTTAAGGAATGATTTCCGTGATTAAAAATATTCTATGTCCTTTACAGGGTCTCTAACTATATTCTTACCAAATTTAATCTAAATCGGTTCAGTAGATCCAGAGATTACGACCTACAACCTAAGAAACTCACAAACTCACAAACTTTACCTGTTTATAATATTAGTATAGATTTTAAGATAGAAAAATTTGCGTTTGAGTGTGTATGTTTGCTAATTTTTAACGTGGTAACAGTTTAACTAAGAGAGAGGTTCAACTAAGAGACAGCGTCAACCCTGGAATAATTAATGCATAGTTTACTTTTTATCAATCTTCATACTAAGCAACCAGAGCCGTTGGATAAATCTAAATCAAAACTACTTATAATGTAAGTAGATATAAAATGTTGTTGAAATAATTAGAAACGTAATCTACATATTATAAATAGGCAAAGACAAAACAGTTCAGTACCTTTTTCTCCTCTGTTTGTTAACCTATTATAAGGGTTCCGTACGTAAAGGGTAAAACGGGACCCTATTACTAAGACTTCACTGTTCGTCTGTCTGTCTGTCTTTCTGTCTGTCTGTCTGTCCGTCTGTCCGTCTGTCACCAGGCTTTATCTCATTACCCGTGATAATTAGACAGGTGAAATTTTCACAGATGACGTATTTCTGTTGCCGCTATAACAACAAATACTAAAAAACAGAATAAAATAAATATTTGAGGAGGCTCCCATACAACAAACGTGGTTTTGCTCGTTTTTGCTCGATATTGATAACGGCAATAGGTAGACGCTTAAAATATTCACAAAATATTTATTATTTTTATAGATAATGGTACGGAACCCTTCATGCGTGAGTCCGATTCGCACTTGGCTGATTTTTTTTTGTTTAGTAGCTTTTGACGAGCTTTAGTGTTAACAATAAAAAATATATAGATAATTATATTCTATTCTTATATGTCCTTATATTCAGTTCAAATACTGATAGTTTTCTAAATCACATCGAATTTTCTTTTCACTTACAATGTTATCAGTCCTTTTCATTCCATTATCGGAATTATATAAGAGCTGATCAAGATCCATTTCTTCACAACATTCGAAGACATCAACGAAAGGTATAATCTAAAGTTTATTGAATGGGTAAAGCTAAAATCCTTTCTTTTGATTTCACTTTTATCTAGATTAAATTTAATATTTTAGGTAGATCTTTACTTTTATACTTTTTTTTTACTTTTATTTGTTGAATTTCTCCATCGTAATAGGAGAGAAATGGGAAATGAAAATGGTATTATAGGTCTCCTTGTATGGCTAGGTAACTTAGGTTGGCATACCTTTTGTTGTAAAAGTCGTTTTGTAGTAAAAATACTATATTATTAATGTAATAATAATAATACATAACTAGCGACTCACCCTCGCTGTACTAGGATTCGTCCCTAAGTTGATTGACCATACAAATTTTCATCCCTATTTTCACCCTTTTTAAGGATGATTTCCAGGATAAAAAGTATCATATGTCCTTCCAAGGGTCTCAAACTATCTTCTCACCAAATTTCATCTTAATCGGTTCAGTAGTTCCAGAGATTACCGACCGCGCGAGCGAGCGTACGAAGCAGACGTGTTTGTTGGTTTTGTTTAGAAGTATTAGAAGTGCACATGCAAGTTTGAACTAAAATTATCTATACAGTGAGTTAATTTTTGCTAAATAGCTATTTAACGCAAGTTATTACTCATAAGTCTCGCACGCATCATAGAACATGCTACGTTCACCTAATGGAAATGGCATCGGGCAGCGACAGGGTGGTTCCCTAACAAATTTATCAAGTCGCGGAATATATGTAGAAGATAACTTAGCTAATACAGAAGAACCATTTATTACTACACGGAAGAGAAAGCAACCAGAAATAGATACAGATATAAAGCGGGAAATAGATATCTTGCATCAAAAAATGGATAAAATGATGGATTTTCTAACAGAATTCACGAACAATCAAAATGAAAGTATTAAAAAACTATCGGAGGACATATTATCAATTAAAGATCAGATGAATAATATGCAAGTCACAACCGAAAACCTTGTACGAGAACAAAACTCAATTAAAACGAAACTATCAGACCTAACAAATTCATCAGAAAACCAAGATAAAAAGATTGTTTCTCTTGAATCTACAATGCAACAAATCCAAGTAACTTTACCACAACAAAGAACATACGACAGTGAGGATATTATGTCAGAGATAAGTGAACGCAAAAGTCGGGAAAACAATATTATTTTCAAAGGTGTACCTGAACCATTTCTCACAGAACACCGTGAAAGACAAGACTCTGATAAGTGTGAAGTCATAAACATCATCAAAATGATTTCCAAAGATATACCAGAACCAGTAAATATATATCGCCTGGGAAAATACGATGCTAAAAAATGTCGCCCAATAAAAGCTGTTTTTCTGAACCACGATCCCGTTAAATCTATATTACGTTTGAAACGAAATGTACAACTTAATGACATAAGAATATTCTCTGATTTAACACCAGCACAGCAGGCTTATTTTAAAAATGTAAAAAATCAGTTAGATCAGCGTATTAATAATGGCGAAGAAAATCTGACCATAAAGTATAAAAATGGTGTACCTAAGATTATACAGAAACCTTCAAAAAAGTCCAACCCATTATTTCCAGAGGCGAGACAAAAATGCTAAAGGGAAATAAAGTGACCTATGAAATAGCTAAAAAATACTCAGATATAACAACCTCTAAAAAATCTTTAAAATTCTTTTACACCAATGCTAAAAGTATAGTTAAAAAGGGTAAGTTAGATGAATTACAATGCATTCTACAGTCTTTTAAATATCAAATACATATAGTTATTATTACGGAAACATGGATAAGGTCAGAGGATCAAGCAAAAAAACAAGTTCTGCCAGGTTTTACACATTATTATAACTACAGAGAAGTTTCAAGAGGGGGTGGAGTGTCCATTTTTATTCACAACAGTCTAAAGCATAATTTAATAGAACACCATTATATACAAGAAAATCATTATTTGTGGACACACATTAATAAATATTGTCTGGACATTGGAGCTATCTACAAAAACAACCGAAAGAATGTTGCAGAATTTCTCGAAGTTTACTCTACTCAATTGTCTAATAAAAAACGAGCTGTAATTATGGGAGATTTTAACTTTGACCTTCTCTGCCCTGATAAACCGAGTAAGGAATATATAGATGCACTTCAAGAATATGGTCTTGTAGCGTTAAATAAAGTAGACTCAGACTATTCTACACGTGTTACTTCAAAAACAAGAAGCATATTAGACCATGCCTGCACAAATCTACAAGAACATTCTTTCCACCTAGCTATTATTGATTCGGCTATGTCCGATCATAAGCAAATTTATATGGAAATAGAAAAATATAAGCCCAATATACTGAAGAAGATACAATATAATGCATTGAATTATGAAAACATTTATAAAGCCGTTGAAACATATAATACACACGAAATATTAGAATTTACAAAATTAGAATCAAGACTTATCACTTGCATCAAAGAAAATAAGGTCCAGAAGGTAAAATTTCTAAATCCACCGAGAAGCGACTGGATAAATAAAAATATAATAGACAGTATAGATAAAAGGAATCTGCTATGGCAACATTACAAGAATAATCCAAAAGATAAAAATATAGAAAAAGAATTTAAATTAGAAAGAGACAATGTTATGGAAAGTATCCAGAGAGCAAAAAGTCAATATTATTTAAAATCTTTTGATTACGCAAGGAAAAAACCGTTAAAAATGTGGAACTTAATTGGTAGCTTATGTAATAATAAAATTAAGGAAGACTTTGCTCCTTCAAACATTGTTACACCTAAAAGTACGATCTCGGATCAACAACTAATTTGCGAATACTTTAATGACTTCTTTTCTAACATTGGTAAATTATTAGCACAAAATATTCCACAAAAATATCATAACAATACCATTTACACTCTACCAAAAGGACATAATATATGTCATAATTTAAGTGAATTGACTCCAGCTATTCCTGAAGAAATTGAAAAAATTATTGATAACCTAAATTCTAATACATCGACAGGCTTTGACGAGGTAAGTACGAGGGTAGTAAAATTCATTAAACCTCTTATCCTAAGTAACCTAACTAAATGCATTAATCAATGCCTTGAAATAGGTACCTTCCCAGATAGCTTAAAAATAGCTAAGGTTACCCCCATATTTAAATCTGGCTCCAAAACTGATCCTGGAAACTATCGTCCTATATCAGTTTTACCCGTATTATCTAAAGTATTTGAAAAGGTGATATACAATCGTCTTGAATCCTATCTTAGTGCTACAAAAATTTTATATGACAAACAATATGGTTTTCGACCAAAATCTAGCACATTGTCAGCGACAATCGACCTGATAACAAAAATTAAAATAAATATTGATAAAAAATTAATTGCTCTAGGTATTTTTATTGATTTAAAAAAAGCTTTTGATACAGTTAGTCATGAAATACTTCTAATGAAATTGAAGAGCATAGGTATCACTGGTAATGCCCATAAAATGCTTAAATCATATCTTGAAAATCGATATCAAATAGTTAAAATAAAGGAGTATCAGAGTAGACCTTCTTTAATTACATGGGGAGTCCCGCAAGGATCAGTTTTGGGACCTCTTTTGTTTCTTATTTATATAAATAATATACAAGAAATCGGTTTAAATGGAGATATTACCCTCTACGCTGACGATACCAGTCTGTTTTACTTTGGTAATTCTATCGATACTATTATAGAAAAAGCACAGAATGACCTTAATATACTCAATGAATGGTTTCAATATAATTTATTAACAATCAATACTAAAAAAACTAACTATATTATATTTTCGGCAAAAAATAAAAGAATTAATAATTATCAACCTCTTAAAATAAATAATGAAATCATTAATAAAGCTAAAAGTGAAAAATATCTTGGCCTAACCCTTGATAGTCATCTTACATGGAAGCCGCACCTAGAAAAGTTACGTGGAAAGTTATTATCTCTCATGGGATCCGTTCGAAATTTTGTTAGATGTCTTCCGAAACAAGTCAAATATATAATATACAATACATTAGCGAAACCTCATATTGATTACCTTATCGAAGTCTGGGGTTCAGCCGCTAAATCTAATATAAAACCAATTCAAGTTGCTCAGAATAAACTAATTAAAATTTTATTTCAATATGATTTTTTAACATCATCAGAGAAAATCTATAAAGAAACTAATATATTGAGCGTGACGCAAACATATACGTATAATACGTGTATGCTAATAAGAAAAATACTGAGCGGAGATATACATTCTAACATAAAATTCACTAAAAAACAACAAATTCAAAAGCATTTTCTAAGAAACGCAAACAACTTAGTCTTATATGCCCCGAGAACTAACTACGGCAAAAGGAATCTAATGTTTGAAGGAGCACAGTTATATAATAAATTACCAACAGATATAAAGGAATCAAAAACAATTACAACTTTTAAAAAAATGCTCAAATACTACATTTTAAAAAATATGAAGTAAAACGTAGTCTTTGCCATTTCCATGATTTCTTTATTCTTAGTGCTTTGCTATGAACTGACTTGTTAACTTGTTTGTCGCTTTAAGTATTATTTTTAAAGATTACCCACATGCTGTGTATTTCTTGCAATTAATGTAACTTGTACGTACTCGCATTTAGTGAATGTTATAATATTTAATGTGTTTTCTCATGTAAGTGAATTTGTTATTCTTAATGAGAAATAAAGATTCTATTACTCCTTAAACCTCACAAACTTTACCTCTTTATAATATTTAGTATAGATAAAAAAGGTTTTCAATAAAAAAAAATATACTAAAACATAAAGACCTAAAGAACTTTAACATTTAAAGAACTATATTTCACATACTCATATTTTAGTCGTAGATTGATCTAATACAAAAAAATCCTAAGATCTTGCCCGAGCGAAGCAAGTGTCGGGTACTAGTCACGCATATACATATGATATTTAAAATATAATTCGCAAATGTTTGCTCGAACAGCCGAGAAATAGAACAAAGTATTAACGTGATACGTTCTGTAAAGCTCCCAACAAATACGGGGATTTAACTCATATAAATCCGATTTTGGAGATGAAAGATAAAGATGTAATGATTTCATACAAAATTCAAGAACGCGGCAGCCTTGTATGAGTATGTATGTAATATATATATACGTTGCATAAAGTTATTGCTTTTTGACTGACTTGAAAAAAAGAAATACTTTTGAATTAATTCACAAGTTGCATATCATTTCTTTGATTTCTTGATTGTTATAAATATAATATATTTCACGACATGTTGACCCTACTTGCTGTGTCAGCTGTCGCGGGGTCGAGTCCTGCTGAAGGCATTCATTTGTGTGATGAGCACGAATATTTGTACTCCAGTCATAGGTGTTTATATTTGTAATATGTATGTATTTAAAGTTATATATGTGTAGTGTATCAACTATCTGGTATCTATAACACAAGTAGCTTACCATGGAAATAGATGGTGCTGTGGATTATTGTCCCAACATATTTATTTATTTATGGATATGCATTATATTCCAGTATATCTGTACATAAAAGGAGCTGTATTAGCAAATTAAAAAGAAAAATAACTTGTAAGACGCATATGGAAATAATTGTAAGCTACCATTCCTTTTTTTACGAATATTAAAACTCCATCACGCTGAAACTGCTGGTCAGATTTTGATGAAATTTAGTACACAGTAGAAATTTAGTAGACTATGTCCTAGAGTAATACGTAGGTTATTATTAATAACTAGAGACTTACCCTCACTCCGCTCGGGTACGTTCCTAGTTACGTTTTAACATTTAATATAAATTTCTCAGAGATGAGATATTTTCCCGCAGTGAAAAGTACCCTATATGTTGACCCGGATATTTAGCTCATACCAAATTTCATCAAAATCTCTCCATAGGTTTTCTCGAGATGCAGTAAAAGACAGGTAGACAAACAGATAGACAATTTTTTTAAAAACTATAGATTCGGCCTCTATATCAATAATAATATCTATTTCAATAAGATTTTTCAAAAATGTTTAATATACAGATTCGGCTAAGTTACTTACAATTTTACCATATGTATAGATTAATTTTGTAAATGGCACCTAAGGCCACATCTGAGCGAAGCGTGGATAGTGAAACCTTAAGTTAAAAACCTTAGTTTAAAAGTAAATATTATGCTTAATCCCTTGTTTAATTTACTGATGAAAATGTTAATCTCTATAAATATCATGAAGTGTATTATTTTAGTGCCTTTTCTAATAATTAATTCAATAGTAGAATTACAGACTAAGATATACTATGCCTGTGACTTTACTTGTACATCAATTTTATCTATGGCAGGGGCCATTAAATTAAGGGTAATTAAACCTTGTTTCACATTCACATGTGGAACATGGATCTCAAGCAAATTTTTAGTTCTATTTGACCATGATGTAACCAAAATTATCTATATATTAAAAACAAAATAGACAAATGAATGTACAGTATTTTTTTTAAACTTGATTAAAATTGGTTCATCCGTTTAGACGCTACGATGCACACAGATTCACACGTTAAACTTACAACACCTCTTCTTTCACATAGGGATTAAAATAATAATTAATTAATTCTTCTTATTAATATTCATATATTATCATATATGAACACATTTGGATTCTTTTGGAATGCGGAGTTAAGACATGGATGTTAAAATACGTTATGGTTAATTTACATGTATGCCAACCATGCTGAAGAATTACTAATACATAATTGTTAATCTTTGTATTGATCATACATATTCGTAGCGTATTACTGCTTAATACTTTCTTAGATTTACGCGAATATTATATTTTAAATAAAACTATCTTTTCGGACTGAGAGACTGAGTATCTCCCATGATCATGATTGCTATAAAGTATTCAAAACGTCGGGAACCAAAAATTAAAATAAATTCGCGAAAAAACCGAAAAGATGGTTTTATGTAAAGTATTGTTACTTGTAATAAAAAGCTTGATCGATTGAACGGTATATCATCTAGAGTATTCTGTCTTTATTGATAATCCTAATAAACTTTCAATATTGCGATGGTAAAGCAATTATTGACTTCTAATTTGGTATACAATATTGAGTTAAAATTAACTAGTTTAATTGGAAAGATGAAGTACAATGGCCTCTAAATGGTGTTCGAGTAACTGTTGCCTGAGTTTGGTATAGTTTGAAACGAAGATTAAAATCTGTAGATCATATTATTTAATATTGAAATTCGTTATCTTTTGTATGGGTTTCTTTATCCTTCTGTAAGGAAGCAATTTAAAATAACTTAATGTATAGAAATATTTTGTGGGCTAATGAGTGAAAAAAGCTACAATTTAAAATAATTCCTGATAGATATTATAACTATAATGCACAAAACTGAAGAATGCTCGAATTATATTCATGATCTGGATGAAAACTAATTTGATATTATGAATATTAAAACATTTCGTTAAATATATCGGCTATAATGAAAATAAGCTTTGCGAAGCTTTTTTTATTAATCTATATTCATATAATAAAATTCTGAGTCCAATCTGTACATTAAATATTTTTTTTAAAATCTTATTGAAATAGACATTATTATTCATACAGTGGCCGAATCTATAGTTTTTTAGAATTTCTGTCTGTCTGTCTTTGACTGCATCACGGAAAAACCACTAGAGGGATTTTGATGAAATTTTGTATGGTGATAGCTGGTTATCCGGGTCAGCACATAGGATACTTTTTACTGCAGGAAAATTTGTCATCTCTGAAAAATCTATTCTAATCGTTAAAACGCATCTAGGGACGAACCCGAGCGAAGCGAAGGTGAGTCGCTAGTAAAAATATATATACGAGTATGAATATTGAATAACCAACCATATTGTTTAAGACGCAATAAAAATACAAACTATAGGTGTACCTTTATTGTGTATCACCTACAATTTCTTTTCAGAATTTTCTCAAGAGTATTTCTTAGCAGAACAACGTGATAAATTACAATTTGAGCGTTTTACTCCTTAGAAAAATTCTAAGCCGTCCGCTTAGATTGAGATCTATGAGTCCTAAGTTTGTTGATAGTAAACACTACATTTTAACTCAATGTACCATAACATAAGCGAAAATATATCTTGCAAAATACAGTACTTACTACTAAAAAGATAGGTTTATTTATAAATAGCGATTTATCGTTTCGCTCTGGTGTGTCGCTAGGTACATTTTAGATAGATAAAATAGTTATTGTGCGCATATCATAGGAGATAGACACACGCTATCGTGGATTTTTAAGACCTTCAATTTTCTAAGTACATTGTTTTAATGTATTTACAAATGTATGCATCTTTTGAGGTTTAGCCAGCTTTAGCCATATAATCGTGCGAAAATAGTTTTTTTGACAAAACATCGTTTAAGTTCACTGGTTCACCCATTTTGTACAATATATTTTTAAATTATATGTACAAACCTAAATAATATGTACAAACCTTCCTCGTTTATTGCTCTTTCGATTAGTGAAAACCATATTGCAATCCGTTGCGTGGTTTGCTAGAAGTAAGCAAAGAAACAGACAGACGTTGACAGCGACTTTGTTTTGTACTGTATAATATGTATGTACGAGTATGTATATATTATATTCTTTATTGCACTAAATAAGTAATAAAATAAAACAATACATAGAAAAAAACGTGGACAAAGGTGGACTTATCTCTATAAGAGATCTCTTCCAGTCAACCCATGTATGTGGGAAATAGTGTTACGCAGCGGGACAGAAAGAGAAAGTGCAAAGAATGATAAGGAAATATATATGAATAAGCAAAATATATAAAACAAAATAAATACAATATATAATTATATATACACACTATATTTCCATATATAACATATAAGCATAAATACATAAATACAAATATGTATTATAAACATTACATAAACATTAGAGAGAATAAATAAATACCAGAACATATATACATATATATACATACAATATATATACATACAATATATATACATGTATATATTATATTATATAGACATACTTATATTATTACAAAACAGAAAGATGTATAATTTTCAATTCTGAGCTAGAAAGTGCTTTTTTATATTGATTTTAAATACATCATTAGAAGGGCTCTCCTGTAGGATTTTGGGAAGTCTGTTCCATAGCACTGCAGCGTGTACCGAGAATGAGTTTTGGAAAAACTTGGTGTTGCTTCTCGGTATTTCAAGCATTGATGTGATGCAGGGCCGCCTGGAACGCGTTGGAGGGGGAAGAAAGGTAAACCGGGAACGAAGATAAGAGGGGGAATTGAGGTTATGAAGGATATTGAACAGAAATGAAAGGATGTGCATATCCCGGCGAAGGCGGATAGGGAGCCATTTAAGACGAGCTCGAAAGTCGGAAACATGATCATACTTGCGCAGACCATAGATAAAGCGTATGGCGAGATTTTGAAGACGCTCTAGTTTGTTCAGTAGCTCCTCCGTCACATCCAAATAGCATACATCGGCGTAATCAAGTATGGGTAGTAGAAGAGATTGCGCAAGCATAAGTTTGGTTTTGAAGGGGAGAAAGTATTGGAGACGCTTTAGAGAATGGAAAGTGAAGTACATACGCCTACTAACTTCATTGATATGAGGTTTCCAAGTCATGTGACAATCTAAGATAAGACCCAAGTTCCTTACTTTATCACAGTATGGTATTTGGACCCCAGAGTATATGATCCCAGGAACTGATTGCCAATCTATTTTACACCTAAGCCTGCTGCTGCCAATAATTATGGCTTGAGACTTTTTAGGGTTAACTAAAAGTCCGTAAGATTCGGCCCAAGTTTGTATAGCGACTAGATCATTATTTAATGCTTCAACAGCATCGGGCAACTCAGTTAATTCAAAATGGCGATATAGTTGTAAGTCATCTGCATACAGATGGTAGGGAGAAGAAATGACGCGAGATATGTTGTTAATAAAAATAGAAAAGAGTAAGGGTGAAAGAACGCCGCCTTGGGGGACCCCAGCCGTGAGATCCAACCACACTGACGAAGTGTCGTTAGCTCTCACACACTGGCGGCGCCCGAAGAGATATGAGCGAAACCAGTCAATAGCCGCAGGAGAAACATTTACTGCGCGAAGAGTGCCAAGAAGAATGTCGAAGTCTACAGAGTTGAATGCACTACTGAAGTCAAGGAGTACCATTGCAGTGAGCTTGGTGTTATCCATAGCAAACCGAATGTCCTCCGTGATGTTCAGCAACGCACCAATAGTACTGTGGAAGGGACGAAAACCGGACTGGTAAGGACATAGTAGGTTATACGAGGCAAGGTAGGAGTAAAGTTGATTGTGTACTATAGATTCTAGGACTTTGGATAGGATAGGAAGAATGGATATAGGACGATACTCATTGAGGCAGGTGGGATTTGTGGTTTTAGGTACGGGTATGACAAGAGCATTCTTCCATTGAGTTGGGAAAACATTGCAAGCCAGTGAATAGTTAACAATGTGAGTGAAAACTGGAGCAATGCAATCCAACACGGGAAGAATCATGTCGAGACTGAGATGGTCACTACCGATGGCTTTGGTAGTGATGGAGCGGATACACTTCTTGATGGCATCCTCTGAGACTGGTTCGAAAGAGAAAGAGAAGGAGTCTGGTGGGACAATATTAGACAAATGTGTAAGGGTAGCAGATTTTAATTGCGAGTTTAATGTTAAAGGAGGGATAGTGAAATGTAAATAGATGTCAAATATTAACATAAATATAAGAAAGTATTAAATACACTAAATCTAGGTTTTTTAAACAGTGTCATCATTCGCATTCCCATTGTCACATTGTAAAGGAAAAATGTAAATTTTCAAAAATCCTTCTTTACCTGGCCTCTTAATTACACTAAATCAAAATGTCATCTGAACAAATTTCATTATAGCTTTAGTAGTTTTTGAGATTTCGGGAGTAATTAGTCAGTCAGTGGATGGTACTTCACTTTTTGACCAACTTCCGAAAAGATGGAGGTTACATGTTCGTCTTTATGTACCTACCTATTTTTTATACATAAATGTTCACAGATTTTTCGGCTTGGCCGACCTCGATAATATGTGATTATTAATTAGTATCAATGAAAACTTCAGTTATTTTTAACTTTTTAGTATCAAGTTCTGCCATAATTTTTTAAAGTTTTTATTTTATAGTGTCTGGAAGTCGATTTTTATTTTTTTAAGTTTTTAAATAATACATAGAGAACGGAAATGAATTTATATTTTAACATAAAATAATAATTTCATTAAACATCTGTAGCTGCCCTTAAGTTTTATTCGTTAGAACGATTTGTCTCCGGAGAACTTTTTTATGACGCTGATAACGAGTCTTTGGAGAGTAGACACAGTTCACTTCTTTAATTACTCGCCTTTCCTGATTAGCAAGTGATCCAATAAAACAGAGTGAAAATATTTAAAGACCTTGTGGGAATCATTTTTATTATGTACATACATACTATGTATATGGCTCAAAAATCAAAAACGTTTATTGTGTGAAAAAATTTGACAGCACAAACAGACTACGACACCAATTTCATGTATATTCCTCATCAAGAATCAAAATTTCGACGACGAGAAATTGTAGTAATCAAGATTAATTGCTATAATGCGTTCTGAAGGTTAATTTCATATTTTTTGCGATAGAATGCGATGGACGACGTTTGTTTTTTTTTTTTTGAGTTAGCCACAATGCACAAAGCTTTTTTTGCATAATGAGAGTTCTTTTTAAGTCTAACATAATAATAATAATACACACACCCTTTATTGTACACCAAGAACAAAAGATAATAAAAATATACAGAACAGATAGATAATGTAGGTACTAGAGGTGGCCTTATCGCTAAAACAGCGATCTCTTCCAGGCAACCTTTAACATATCTTTTCATCTCTTCTTCATATCTTCATATGAAGTGTGCAAAGAGAACGAGTGTCAAGGGTAACGATTTAGTCGGTAGATTCTGAGATTTTTGAGCAAAATAAATACTTTCTTTATAAAACCTAGTTGGTGTATAAAACACAAAAAAATTGACTATTTTTTCACCATAAATTCATTCTATGATATTATGATATTGTCAGTATGAGAGCAGATAGTAAAAAGGCTCTAATAATTATTTATAAAAAATGTTTTTTCTTTTATGACAAATCGTGTTTTTTTAGAAAAGACAGTCAAAAACCAAAATAAAAAGCCAAATCTTATCTAAATACAAAGTTTAATCTTCATAATTAGGGCCATTTCCGAAATACACGTAATAAATATACAAGAATCGCTCATTCAGTATTTATTATAAGATATGTACGTACTCGTATAAAGTATTACGTACTCTAAAATAGTATTGAAATAAACAAAACAGCTAGATCGTGATAAAAACTAAGTACACACACCCTCTTTCGCTTCGCTACAGTCGGGTAAGAAGTAATTTATGGCAGCGAAAAAAACAAAATCCCCATTTGAGGCGAATATTACCATTGTTTTACCATTGGCAAAAAAAAGGAATAGTAGCTTACAATTATTTCCATATGCATCTTACGCGTTATTCTTCTTTTTTAATTGCTAATACAGCTCTTTTTATGTACAGATATACTGGCATAAAATGTATATCCTATATAAATAAATAAATATGTTTGGACTTTAACACACAGCTCCATCTAGTTCCATGGTAAGCTAAGAGGCCTGTGTTATGGATATCAGACAGTTAGTTAGACACTACACATATATAACTTTAAATACATAGATACATATTATAAATATAAACACCCATGACTGGAGTACAAATATTCGTGCTCATCACACAAATGAATGCCTCACATCACTACAAACTGAGCCAAACGTGTCATCACCATTACTTACGTTAAACCATAATCTCCATATAAGTAAATTTTCTTAAGTTTTCTATAAAATATTAAAAAAAATTACTATACGTAATTTTTGTGTATTTAGCGTAAAAACAAAATTATTAGAGTTCAAAACTCACAAACTTTTCAGCATACTTAATAGGTACATAATGAAGGGGTTTTTTTTCATTTCGTTCCGTACAAATTCTTTTCATAATGCAGTCAAAGGCTCCACTCGACTAGTTACATAAGGGCAAGGGACTGCCGATGTTTGCAGTGTGATGGGAGGAAAGAACTGCAAGCTACGCTTTATATTTGAGTTACATTCTATTTTTAGTGGAAGTTGGTGTAGTTTTAGAAAGACATTTATAAATTTCAGTTAAATTGAGTCACTTTTGCTGAAATTCATTAAGGTATGTGTTATATACGACGATCATTATAATTGTTTAGTTTGTAATGTTTTTTTTACTTTCTTATATATTTTATTTTGCTTACAATATTATTACGCGAAGAACTGGTCAAAGTGGAAATTGGACTTCGCTATATATTTTCTCAGTAAACTAAAAATAAGAATTGATTTACCCTATTTTATTTAAAAAAAATGACGTTAGTCAATAAATAACTTAGAATTTCGAAAAAAATTCTTGTTATTTAAACTATTTCATTTTAAACCATGGAGAACATCAGAAAAACCAGACAGATAAAACGATTCATTTGAACAATATGTTTGAATGAATAATAATAACCGAAATGGTTATATGAATAATACGAGTTTAAAGTAACTTAGTACATGTTACTTTATACTATCTCCCTTGCGCAGACATTCGTCAAGTACTTAACTGGCCATCTAATAATACTAATAATATAAATGTGAAAGTTTGTGAGTATGAATGTTTGTTACTCTTTCACACCAGAACGTCCTATTCTGATCTGGATGAAATTTGGCACAGAGATAGTTTATAGACTGAAATAACACATAGGCTACTTTTTATCCCGGAAAAATGTTCGGTTCCCATGGGATAGGTTTGTTTTTTGTTTTCCTAGAGGCGAACGCGAGCAAAGCGAGGATGAGCCACTAGTATTCTATATAAGTCAAAAACTTAATTTACCAAATTTGCGATTCGTCAGTTGTTCGTCAGAACCTAAATTCGTCGAAGGATTAGTCAAGTGGAAATCAAAAGTTTAATCTATTTGGGCTCTCCCTGAGATCTATTAAGGCAAAAAATAAGATATCATTTATGTTACTTTTCCTTCTTTCTTCACGAATAAAAATTATTAATTTGAAACGTGTCTTTTTGGAATATCACTACATTTTTTGTTCTGTACAAAGTTTTATAAAAGTTGCTCGAACTATGGATTATTATCTTCTTTCATTTGCCCCTCGAACATTTCAATTCCCATAACAAGGAATAGAAAAACTTATTTGTACAAAACTTATACGAAATGAATCCCTTGTCCCGGTGAAGGTTCGCTACGGTCGTAACATAATATTTTCTAAGTACTTTGTTTTTGAATAGTGCCAGATTTTTTTCGTTTTTATTGTTATTCCATATTAAATTGGACTTGTTTTAAGTGATATTTGTTAATAATCCCAATCAAATCTCCTAGAAATATGAGAAAATAGCTTTAATAACATCAACTACTGGTTATTTAGCTATTACTCTTAACTTAAAACTCTTAAATTCAAAAAAAATAATAATTTAAAAAAACCCTGACGTAATAATCTAAAATAATTATTGGGGCCAATATAATGAGACTAACCATGATATATCTCCAGTATTTTTAGAAAGAGTTGAGTATCTAGCAGATTCAGGCGACGTTGCAGGATCAGGCCTAGGTTACCATATCTTTTCAATGTCATTAAAGTAACGAGATACCAAATTTCGAGTCAATTAGATCTGTGGAAGTTGTTCATATTTTTTTACCGTCTACAAAAGTGCTCATAGCCTGCAAACGACTTAACAGTTTTTTTTCATTTATAGGTAAAAACACTCTCGAATAATGTCACCTTTCACACAAAGAAAAAACTAAACTAAAATAAATTCATCCGTTTGGGCGTTACCATGCCCCAGACAGATACACAGGTACACGTTAAACTTATAACTCTACTCTTTTTGCGCCGAGGCTTAAAAATGCCTGTACAGTTTTAAAAATCATAATAAAAGCAAAGTAAATAATGATCACGGGAAAGACTATGACTGCTGTAAAACATTCGAAACGTCGGGAACCAAAAATCTAAATAAATCCGCGAAAAAATCACAAAAGATAATTTTATTTAAAATTAAAATGTCAAAAATGTAAGAAAGTATTATATTAGCAACCCAAATTAAATTTTGTAAAACTTAAGGAATTCGAATTAGAATTATCTTTAATTGTAAAGTATTTTGATGTCAGTGTCACTTTTCTCTTTTCTTTGAAATTGTTGTATAATTTTGTTGATAGACAGCATTTGTAATAATTATCAATTTTAAACTTCTTTAGCCTCTCCCATGGCCATGTTTGCTGTATGAATCGTTTGATACATCAAGAACAAATTAAAAAAAAATCGCAAAAAATCCAAAAATATTATTTTATTTAAAACGGCCAGAATTTGAGTAAAAAGGAAGTATTATGAAAAATACGGGATTCAAAAAGTTGAAATTTCTAAAGAATACTTCACGAGTATGTTCTTAAAGGTAATATCGTCGGAAATCGATCCCAAAGGGTCTTACTGACTTTTCTATTCAACATAAAAATGTTTGATATACCGCTTTAATAAATGTTCGTTCTAAATTAGAATAGTTCAGTAAGAAAATATTTTTTTCTTTAAAAAGGATACATTACAGCTATTGGCCTAAAAGATTTTTAGATTTGTATTAAAAAATAACTTGAGTACGATAAAACGTGAAGCACCGGGCCATGATAAATACTTAATATTTATTTTAGTAATTATTATTAAAACTTATTTTTATTTAGTTTAAATAATATTGAATAATATTAAATTAATTATGTACGCATGTTATTTCTTAAGATATAAATCTAAATTACGTTTATTCGAATATATTTTGTTGGTAATATGAATATTATTTTACCTAACATACCCAATACTAATATTATGATGGAAAAACCACTGTTTTTCATTTAATAAATAAAAATTCAATAAAATAATGAAAAAAAAAACAGGATCAAGAGGTCACCTATTTTTTTATACTTTTTTGTATATTTTTATTGTAACATGTAAAACTTTTTAATAAGTTCTCGAAATTTAAAATGAAATTGTTTATAATTTTAAAGACTTACACATTTAAAAAATACACGTCATATAATTTTAAATATTAAGAGCTACTTTTTCTTAAAGTTGTATAAACAATGTACATTTCAACATATTTAACTTAAATATAATAAAAAATACAAAGTATGAAGAGAAAACTTATTAAAACATGTCACAAACTTACCTACTGAGTCCGTACATCTGAACAACACTGTAACTCCCAAAATAAAAACTTGTAAAGACCACATCACTACACTAAAACACTGTACGAGGCATATTAAATTTCATCAAAATAGTTCGCAAAAACAATGGCAGATATAATATACCCCGGCAACGTCCCATTCACAACTGTTCACAGCAACTTTAGCTCCTAGGAACAAGTCCTCCCCGCATGCGCAAATAGGTACTTGCAGAATTCCCTTACGATTACCGATGTTACTACTTCAATTATAGTCAAGATGGTACTTAAATTACCTATACTAATGTTATAAATCTGAAGAGATTGCTGTCTGTTTGTACGCTCTAATCTCTGGAACTACCGTTAAATTTGAAATTATTTTTGGTTCTTATTACCTATTTATTGAAGGCTAGCAACTCATCCTCGCTTCGCTACGGGTCCATCCCTAAATAAAAACAAATCTATCTCACGGGAACCATACGTTTTTCCGGGATAAGAAGTAACCTATACTATCTATCTCTGTGCTAAATTTCATCGTAACAAACATCCGTCCATCCACCGATCCGTCACAAACTTTCACTTTTATAATAATTAGTATGGATCATTATAGATCGCCTAGCAATTTGGGGTATGGGAGTTCTTCTCGATGTAGATCCACAATAAATCAAACGTATGTCCCCTATGAACTCCAAAACTGCTAAAGCGATTTTGAATTGATTTGGAAATTTTCAAGCAATCTTCACATTAGCCCAGCAGATGGGGATCCTGTGTTTGGTAGTGATCGGAAGTTAGAACGCTCGAGAAGCCGCGAGTACTGCTAGTATGTAATAATTACAAATGTACCCTATGAGAATTATTAAGGTCATAACTTTCCATAGAATAAGCTATGCAAATCAGATAATATTATATATATTTCTGCACCGCAAGGTTATCAATTTCAATAACGAAAATATCATCTTTCTAACTTTAGAACTTTCAAAAAACTCCAACTAATAAAAATACTTAACTACAGTATTGTAAATTAATTTCATAGAAATTCTTTAATATTTCAACTACAAACAAAAACATTTAATTTAAATTGGAAACAAATTATTTCAAAAAAAATATTTATATTTGTCGTACCAGCTACCAAAGTTTAACCTAATTTGTTCAATGCCAATCAAACTTAGTTCGTGAAGCGTAATTGTAAACAGTTAACTCCACGTATTTTGCTATCTAGGGAATATTTTTAATTTAAATCAATCCAAATTTATATAAAAGTTAAATCCGATCTGGGTCGGAATATCTGATAAGGAATTTATGGGTTCGGTTCTGGTTTGAGCATCACCTTATCAATACAAGTATCACCTTACTCGCCTTCATTGCCTTAGTGTCATATTCTTGTTGTACTTTACAGTAGAGATTTTTTTTTATTACTTAAAGATTAAATACATTTTTTTATTATTTATTATAGTATACTTTGTATTTTATATTAATAGAATTGATATTTAAAAGTCACTTATTCTATATTAAAAACTTTGTCGGTAAATTGGTCGTTTGGACAAAAAAGCATTGAGACAACGACTTCTATTTTAAATGCGAAAGTTTTTTAGTGAGAGAGTACGAGAATGGGAAAATAAGAGAGGCAATGAGAAAACGAATGAGTGAAGGAGTACGTTTCTTTCATTGCTCTAAAATCATAAGAAAGAGGATATCCTTATTTTTTTTTTTTTGAGTTGATTTGTATTTTTTTATCGAAGTACCTTTAGTTGTTTTAAAAAAATGTTAATAACATCAAAATTAATCCTCATCTCATCAGCACAAAGTGCAATACCATAAACTTGCTTAGTAGCAGTATGTATTCATAGTGGTGGTAAAAAATCATGTTAAAATTAAAAATGTATGTCATATAAATCTTTTTATAGTTATTACTGTTTGTTATTTATAGCTTTTTGCACGCGAATTTTAAACTTTTTTCTTGTATTACAATGGTATTTTATGTGCTTTAATTTTATATGTTTAATGATTTACAGTTTGTCCTCTCATTCAAATGGTTCTAGTAAACTACTGTATTTTTTATTTGTGCTTTTCATAATTTAGCTTTTCTAAACATTGGGGAATACATTAACACATACCACCTGTATACATGCAGATGGTGGGATTCATCAGCTAGAGAAGCCAGTATTACCCACTAAAACCCCACGGAACTTCTCCCGTCGTTATGGGACTTCGCAGGCAGACCACAACAAGAAAGATTTTTCAGTAGTCGGGTTTTTTTTACATTTGCAAGGATAATATTTTTTTTTTACAATATTTCGAATGATGTGCAAAAAATTTAAAACATAAAGTATGGAAAAATTTCAGTATCTTTTTTCAAAATATACAATAGCTTTAAACCAACATTCCAATAAATCTAGTTCACAATAAAATTCATCAAAACGTCACTCGTTAGATAGAAGTAACTAAATTCATTAATTGAAGGCAAGTAAAACCGACGAGGTATTTGCTTACACCTGGTGAAATACGAATTAATATACACCCTAAACGTACTGAAATAAGGTTTTAACTGCTGTGTTGTATAACGCTTAGTATATTGACGTGACAGATGATGTTTATACAGAGATGGCTAATGTGTGTATAACGGTTCTGTTTATAGCAAAACTGCAGCTTAACTTAAGCTTAGCTTAAGCTTATTATTATTGCTTATCAGCAATAATAGATATAGTGATTTTTATAATGTTTTAGACGTCAAATATTATGTCTAAAATAGTTTAAAAAATCACTATATACTTACATCCGTGTGCTTAGTCTTTTAATTAATACCATCTTGAATGATCTTGATTGATTCGATCATTACGAAAATACATATATAAAATTAAGAATGAATGTTTTTTGTACGTTTAAGTATTCTTTCGATCATGATGAAACTGGTGAGTTGCTGCGTACGTCCGCGATACCTGGCCTATATATACAGGGTGAATTTTTCAAGTGGGCGTGCATGGCTAAATCCGAAACTATGAGGAATAGCGAAAAGTACTCAAAGGAGTCTCGGGCCCAATTTTCATGAAAACTAAAACTGCATCATTGGATTTCTGAAAAATCAATTTTCCTAGCCAGGAATCGAACCTGTTGATTTTGAAAAAAAAAACACATACTGTATAATAACACATTACATTCGATAGTGTTGCTAATAAGGAACGCATTCTGAGAAGTCATGACATACTGCAAACTTAAGGAAAGAGCTCATTTTTAACAAAATGTTTTTTTTATTGTTCTTTGTTATTTACTTATTAAACCTAAACAGATCAATTGTTCAAAATGATAGCCGTTGTTTTCAATACATAGCTGGATTGGACGTTTCAAGGATTGTACTGCATTTAGCATTACAATATAATTGATTCCGTTTAGAATATTTCCAAAGACCGTTTCAAGTCATCAATTACATTATACGTGTCTTTATAGATTTCGTTTTTTACATACCCCCAGAGAAAATAATCTAAGGGTGTCTTTGGAAAATATTACTATTTCTAGATCTTCAAGTTACTTTATGAAAGTTTCGATTTTTCATGTCATAATTTAGTAAAAATATATTTTTACAAAAGCTTTTAGCTTTGTTAACGAACAACAAATTTCGTTCAATTCGATCAATGCGCGAAGACATAAGACAAGAAACAGACACATTTATAATCATTACTTCGTACATAAATATTTATGTTAAGCGAAAAATTCGTGCGCACGCAAATACAATATGCATACATTAATATTTTATCCAATATAAATAACAATTTCGCGCATTAGTTAAACGCTAGTAACTTTCTACATAACGAATCAAATTCGTAACAATTCTAGTTGAAAATAGCTGTTTATTCGTAAAATCTAATTAACTGTTATACAGTATAGTTATAAAGCTTTATAGTGAACTGCTTACGACATTATAAAGGGAAACGTTTTAATCGCATATAGCGTTATAAGAGATAAATATTTTAATATTTTGTTTTAAAACCTATGTTAAGCTTAAAAATAAATAGATTAGTGAGTTAATGTCTTTAGAATAAATTATCCCATGTGACGTACAACTGGCACTTATGAGGAGAGGAAAGAGAAGGAAAAAGACACTGTGATTCACGCTATTTTATTTATTACTAGCGACTCACGCAAGCGAGTTGCGTTCGTCCCTAGGTGCGTTTTTACGGTTTAGGGTGCGTACGCCGTACGCGGATTTTGTTCTCAATTTCATGGGTTTTAATTTTTTTCGCGGAACTCTGATTATTTTTCTAAAATAAAAGTATCCTCTCCAAAAGTATACTCCTTATAACAGAAGCCATCTACTAGTGAAAATCCCGTCAAAATCGGTCCAGCCGTTAGGTTTAGGTTTAGGTTTAAAGAACTTTATTATCAACAAAAACATATATTGTCACTTATGTGATAACGTAAACTAAAGTAGTAACATATAATTCATCGTCGTTGCCATTATATGTACTATTATTATAATGTACGTAGGTATACTTAAAGACTTTACAAGCGAAAACAAAAGAAAAAGCAAATACAATTATGTTCAATTTTGTCCCACCTCATACATTCAAATCAATTTTTATGATAAGTAAAATTAGTTATTGTTCAATAAATAATCGGATAATTGTTTTTTAAATGCATGAAATGAGTTAACATTTTTTATATGTGAGGGTATACTGTTATACAGCCGCGCAGTTGACTGTTATCATTGTTTTGCCGTATGAGGCGCGATGTTTCGGTATGATGAGGTAGCTAGCCCGTCGACTGCTACGCTCGGAAACTTGTTTTTGTTTAGTGAACGAAAGATTAGTATGGATAGTCCTATTAAAATATTTTCGAATAAAATGCAGATATTGTATTTCTATAAATTTTCTATGTTCATTAATTTAGTTTCTTCATATATTTTGGTAGTTGGCGTTAGGGAGTGGTAATTAAAAAGTTATTTTATTATTTTATTTTGTTGGCGTTGCAATTTATTTAATTGAGTTTTGGCTGCGGTTCCCCATATCTCGACAAGGTATAGCAGGTGTGGTTTAACTAAAGCATTGTAAATTGTATATCTTAAGGTATGAGCCGTTTCGGAAATTAGCCGGAACAAACAGACAGACAGCCAAAAATTTTAAAATTGTTTTTTTCTTATAAGTACTATATAAACTTTCACATGCATTTAGTAAAAAGCTATTATTTTACATTACAGACACTTCAATTTTATTTATCTGTATAGATTTTATTTCACGCGATTAAAGAATTTATAAATAACTTTAGTATACATATTGTTTTTGGAAAAGTCTGGAGGAGGCCTTCACCCTCACATAAGGGAGGTTTTTGCATGCCTACGTGTTAAACATTAAATTGGATTATTTTTAAACTATTTCAAAAATGTCAAATGTCTCAATACATTACTCATATTCATCATGACAAAAAATATATAAATACTAATCAATTTCAATAAATATAAGCTTTGCTTAATATTATTTTCACTAGATTACAATAAAATATTAAAATTTGACTTTTCCAATTTTATTAGCAATTAAAATTGAATAACAGTTATTATTAGAATAGAATCAAATTCAATAATACTTTTACATCAAATCTGAAATCTTAATAATAATGTTAATTTTATATTTATGAAATCTGTATTATATACTTTTTAAATTTACTTTCTTTTATATGCAAGAAATAAGGGGCTTTTTTATTTTTATTTTATACATATTGCAACACAAAAGTTTAGTTTTAAGTTGAGATTTATAAAAAGCTAGCGACTCACAAGCGACTAGCGACACGACACGAACTAATGTCCCTAGGTAGGTTTTAACAATTAGTATAGAATCAATACTATAATATTATAAATATAAAAGTTTGTTTGATTGTTTGTCCATGTTTCGCGTCAAAACGGAGGGACAATTTGGGGTGATTTTTTGTGTGAAGCTAGTAGATTATATATGTATATATACATACAAAGTTGTGGAAAAGTAGCTAAGTACTTTAAATAATTAAAATATTATATCCCTTATTTGAGAAATTATTAATTCCCTATATAAACTTTTACCCCATTTTCACTCCTTTAAGGGATGATTTCCAGGATAAAAACTATGTCCTTCCCAGAATCTCAAACTATTTCCATACCAAATTTCACCCAAATCAGTTCAGCAGATTAAGCGTGAAAAGATAACAGACAGACAGGCAGAGTTACTTTTGCATTTGTAATATTAGTATGTATATAGCAGCTATAGCCAGTTAATAATTTAAAACTAATGATAATATGAATATACGTTTCTGATATATATTGATATTTCATCAATTATAGCAAATGCCTCTCACGTCGCATTGCATTTAAAACATCAATACTTTTGGAGATTACTTCCTACATGTATACAAACAAATCCAAACTTACTTTAGTCCCGCATCCACAACTTAGAACGTTTCAGACATTTTCAGATTCGCTTTGTTAGCTCAACAGCATTGACAGTATTAAATCAATCTCCTTCGATATCCGATAACTCTTATTTTAGGAAGCTTTTTAAATATAATGTTATGTTTTTAAAACTTAAATGTACGTCGATAAAGCTTTTTAAATATAAAAGGCTACATTGTTTTCGAAAATAAAATATACGTCAATGATTTTTTTTCTCTCATGAACTAAATTATTTTAATTACTCTTAAAAACAAATTTTAATGATTTTATTATTTTAAATCGGCATCAATTAATTAGTAGAATTAAAATACTAAAACATAACTTTCACATAAATACGTAAGAATTTATAGATGACTAGCGGCTTACTTTCGCTTCCGCGGCGTTTCTAGGTACTAGTACTAACATTAGCTATAAAAGACCCGTCCAAATCAGTTCAGCCGTTTCGGAGATTAGCCGGAACAAACAGATAGACTTTTAGCATTTAGTATAAAGCTATTATTTTGACATTACAAACAGACACTTCAATTTAATTATCTGTGCTCAGCAGAACTGCCTTCCGAGCCGGTGGTAGATTCTTCACGGATGTAAACACTGACATTTAATTTAAATTTTGAAAATGTAACATTGACGATACAAAAGTGCTTGTTAAAGTCTATTTGAATAAAGTATAGTTTGATTTGATCAGAAAGAAGAGTATTACTAGGTCAGTACTTACCACCAGAAAAAGCTTTAAAAAATAACATTTTTATGTTGTCTTTTCTATCCTGTAAGGAAGAACGTAGATTTATTAAATAAAAGCAAAAATCTGCTTCGAAATTGCTATTATTTTTATTTATTGTTTTCCAGCCTCTTTTATTATATCAGATCCATAGCACCCTTGCATTTTTATTGAGGTAACATAATCATGTCAAATTTTAGCTCATAATATGGATATGAATAATTTGTTTTACTTTTGATAATGATATATGACATTTTTTTAATATAAAGAGTACCTGAATTTCAAACATCTTGAGATGCTACTGCAGCTTACTTAACTTTGAACGTTAAATAAAATAATATAATACTTTAATAAATATCTTTGTGATTCAAAAGCTAGAGCGGGAAGTTACAAGTTATATCCGCCTGAAAATTACTACTAGATATAGAAATTGAACACACACTCAATACAAAAAATGTTAAATTTCTCTCACTGTTAAGTAAAACCACAGACAAATAAGAAATGATAGATACTAACAAATGCTGAAAAATAGGCAACAAAATACCAAAAAGACCGACAATACCTTTTAAAAATAGAAATAGGATGTTAAAAGTGCATTTTTTTCATTGGATATTTTGAAATATATAACAAAATCTCTCTATTTCATCACATCAATCCACAGATAGCTGTAAAGCCATTAAACCACATTCAGTTCAAGTTATCTAAGCTTTATGTCAGGATAATTCTCATACCATCAATTCAATAATAAATCAAACTATGATAGAACACTGTGATGTTTTCACTGGTCTCGAGGGTAAATTTAAATCGCGCGTTCGGTTTGAACAAATACAATACAACGAGCACGTATTGCCTTAGCGTAAATATTGTTATGGACGAGGCAACAAGGGAAAGTTTAAAGGAAACAAGTTATTTATGTAATCAGATATGGATTTTCTGGTACATATAATGTGGTGAAATAAGTTAATTTAGAACTTTAATAACCCGGATGCTCGTAGAGTCGATAGTTTTTACTCTCCATTTTAATTTACAAGATGAACCGGTGACAATCACACCGGGCCATCTTGGAAGTCAATTTAGCCTACTTCTAATGGTCGCATCGTAATCAAACTTTTTATTCATATATGTTACAGTAAAAACTACTTTTCAGTCAAAACTACTTTTGACTAAAGAGTTTGGTTAAAAGTAATTTTGACTGCAGGTCTTGGTCAATAGCGGTTTTGACTGTCAAATCGGTAAGACTGTTAAAAAAATACGAAGTTTTAGTCATTTATAGCACTCTCCGGCCGCTATCGCGGCACGCTCGCTTCACACGCTCGGCTCGTGCGTGGTGGTTACTGTTCTAACCTAACCTAACCGCGAAAAAAAGAGTAACCTTCAACCTACTTACCTCCTTGACTTTTTAAGCCTAAGACTTTTTTACCGATATGACAGTCAAAACTGCTATTGGCAAAGGCCTGCAGTCAAAACTAAAAAAAAAGTTTTGACTAAAAAATAGTTTTGACTATAACATATATAATTCAGATGACAATATTATGATTTTGTATCTTGGAGCTGATCTGATGATGGGGTTAGAAGGTGGATAGTGGAACTCTCCAGTACCTACTAGTAAGTCCCTCGAGCTTGGGCTCTTATGATTCGTTTTGACTAGCCCCTAAAACATTTCAATTCGGCAAAAGCGTGTTTCTTAGTTAAAAATCTGTTTTTATCCCTTTTTCTTCGTAACTGATGCCCCTTCTAGTTTACTCTGTAAATATAATGATGGACTACACAAATACTACGGTAATTCCCAATCCGATATAGTAAATGACTATTAGCTCTATTTGCGGAGGTTGCAAATTGATGGAACGGTAACAATAAAGCAGAACTAACAATTGCTTTGGGAATTGAATTCCTACATAGAAATTATCTATGAAAATGATTGAGTGTAGAAAACTATTATATTTTCCATACTTATTCTACAAAAAAATGATAATAGACTAACTTGATTAACTCTATTATAGTTCAACATACCAAGAAGTACATTTTGAAGTTTCATAAAACGTGCCATGTGATAACTTTGTTCAAACGTATTTATTTTTTACCCCCAACGCAAAAAGAGGGGTGTTATGAGTTTGACGTCGATGTCTGTCTGTCTGTGTGTGTGTGTGTGTGTGTGTGTGTGTGTGTGTGTGTGTGTGTGTGTGTGTGTGTGTGTGTGTGTGTGTGTGTGTGTGTGTGTGTGTGTGTGTGTGTGTCTGTGTGTGTGTGTCTGTGTGTGTGTGTGTGTGTGTGTCTGTCTGTGGCATCGTAGCTCTCAAACCGATGGATCGATTTCGATGCGGTTTTTTTCATTTTCCAAAATGATGTAAGGCATTTTGGCGTATGATTACTCAATTAAGTGCTTCACATATGCCAGTATAATCGTTAAATGACAATTAATTGACAACTTTGAACTGATGCTGCAACCAAAATGGTCTCCAGAGAACCCAACTCCTCTGGTGTATATGTATGTATGTGGACAAGCAGAAATATCGATTCTCAACTAGCAATACCCCGCCGCGACTTTAAATCCCTACAAAAAAATTTAAGTATATTTCGGAATGTTGAAAAACAAATACCGTTAAATTGAGTATATAGTTTATTGTTAAGTTTCATCAGAAAATATAATGTTTAAATATGGCTTGTTGAATATTTTTCAATTCACATTTCGATAAACATTTGTTTATTTGGTTTCTAACGACTGATAAAGGACAATTAGTTTTTACTTTTTTAATTCCTTAAACTATAAGTATTTTTTGCATAGGGGTTTTTTTTTAATTTTTAATTTATAATAAGGTCCAATTTCAAACTAAATCATATAATACCAAGAAATTATGAATTATATTGCAAATTATTACAAATTGTTGATACAATAATTTAAATACGAAATTCAAATTGTTACCTTATACATTACTAGCGACTCACCCTCGCTCCGCTAAAGTTCTTCCCTAAGGTACATTTTGACGCTTAGTATCGAATAGATTTTTTTTTCTTAAATTTTTTCGATGTTAATAATCATTTTGCTATTCGGGGTGAAGATAAATCCGACAAAACAAAGATCATAAAAATCAGTCCAGCAGTTCTGGAGTTATAAGTATTGTAACAAACCCGATTTTGTTTTATTTATTAACTAGCGACTCACCCTCGTTTCGCTCGGGTTCGTCCCTAGTTTTAATGTTTAGTCTAAATGTCTCAGAGATAAGATATTTTCCCGCAGTAAAGAGGATGTTGACCAGGATAACCAGCTATCATCATACTAAATTTCATCAAAATCTGTTCAGTGGTTTTCTCGTGATGCGGTAATAGACAGACAGATAAAAATTCTAAAAACTATAGATTCAGCCTCAGTATAGATTGGATGAAGAGCTCTTGCTGCAGAACAAAATACTTATTTCTTAAATACGAATTATTCAGTTAAACATTGGATTTATCTTTGTTTTCGATCCCATTAGTTTTATATTATTTTATATTGTATAGTCTGTAGTCTAGACAGTGCATGAACTTTGTGTTATCTACAGGTATTTCCGTTCACGTTAATACCGATAAAGATAATATTGAATTTGCATAAAGCTGCGTGTTGAGTAAACGTATTTGTGGCGATATTTTAATAAATTGTGATAAGAATTTTCTATAGAAATCGAACCAGTAACGTAATTATCTCAGTAGTAACCTCAGTTCTAGCACATGATCATGACACTTTAAATTAGCTTATTTCTAACTGTCGCATCAATTTAAAACTAAGTAAGTATTTAATAGCATTTTTACATTGACTGTTAGTAATACTTTCGAGCTTGGGCTTTTATTGTTCGTTTTGTTAATTTCCGTACTAAGAAATCGACCAAAAGTTAAAAAATCTTGAAATAGAAAGTGGTTGCTACTAATGTATAGAAAGAAGTTAATATTAAGGTTAAACAAAACCCGAGGAAAGTAAGGCCATGACACTAGTACAGTGTGAAAACAAAATAAAGATTAGGAAATATCGCAAACATCGTTAAAGATGTTTTCTTGTAAGGGTGGTCTAAATCATAACTTTTTGGAATTACCATAAATCTGCGGCAACCGACGACTAAATCAAGAGCGGTTCACTGAACCTGTATTATATATGCTAAATAACCGCTTTAACTTGTTGTTCAATCTACACAAGTAATATCATTTCACATCCTAAATGAAATACTTAAATTTCTGATTTCTTATATAAATGAAGATTTTAAAAGGTTACCTGCTAAAAATGTTGTAGGTAATTATTATTTATAAATTACTAGTGGCTTATCCTTGCTTTGCTCGGGCGCACCCATAGGGGTTTTTTTTTGCATTTGTTATATTCCCACACTCGCTTCCCTTGACCTTTATTATAAAATATCACAATTTATTTTCTATAAATATATACATACTATACCAGAATATATAACTCATTTTTACGTCCCTAGCAACAAAAGGTTAAGACGTTCGTACTTTCATTTCACCGCCTTCAAGTATAATTTTGACAAAATTCCGCGTATGCGTTTTTCCAAGGTCCATGGTCCCATCTCTCTCTATATCAAAATTCTTTAAAATTGGTTCAGCGGTTTAGCTGTGAAAACGTCACAGAAAGACAGAGTTACTTTTACATTTATAATATTAGTAAAGTATGGATCATAAGTGTCAAACTTTGTCTATAAGTTTATTTTTTTGTCTTTCTTGTTTTTTTTAGAATAAAACGCATCTCTGTTTTAAAGATGTTAATTTCGTTTTACGATATAAACCGATAGTGAAACCAGGCATAGTTTGACATAATTCCGTCACCATTTGCAAGATCCCAACATACTACGAGGCGATTGCGAAATCTTTGACTTAGCAATAAAACTACAGCTATTATCAAACAAGAGAATATATATTTTACATAACGTATGCTATTGTCCTTTAGCAACAGCTCGCAATAATTTTTAAAAGAATTTGCATTTAACATTGTTGTCACCGAATTGCGTTGAGCGTGATACAGTGCGTTCTAGCGTTTAGGAATAACCGCACACTAGCGAGTTTTTTAAAACTATGCATATAGCATGTTCTTATAATCAATAGAAACTTTGCTATATCTGAAGAATTATAGGAAATAAAAAGTATCCTATTGCACTTTCTGGCCCCTACATTATTTCTGTGCAAATAATCATGTCAATATGTCACTCAATAATATATCGTTTCTGGCACCAGTTGGCGCCACTGGTGAGTAAGGTGCGTATCGCTGTCCACAAATTTTATATAATAATAACTGTTTCAAATAATTGATATATAATAAACAAACAGATAAAATATTGATTTTTTCTTAGCTCTTCTTTTAAAGTAATAACATTTGTTGAGCCGTACTGTGTCTGCCATAATTAATCAAGAATGGCACAATGTTTACAATAATCGTGAATAATTAGTGAAGATCCGTGATAAAAAGCTTGCAAACAGTAAACATTCAGTGTCATCTGACATTTCTAGAGACCTCACTCTACACTAGCGCTGCCCGCGACGAATTCAAGCGCGGTAGCCTTTCTTGCTACGTAAAAAAATTTAACTGAGAAATAAAACGAAATTATAAAAATATATTAACTAATGATAGTAAGAACATCTATGTATTTTGTTCTTAAGATATTTTTTCTCTTCTACTATTATTTAGATTTTCATTAATTGTATTCATTGTATTCAGCCCTTTTTTTAACGTCCCACTGCTGGGCACGGGTCTCACTTCAATGCGAGGGGTATCAGGCTATAGTCCACCACGCTGGCCAAATGCAGGTTGGTGGACTTCATATATCTTTCGAAAACTTGCTAGGTTCTCTCAGAAATGCAGGTTTCCTCACGATGTTTTCCTTCACCGTAAAGCCGTACCGTAAAGTAATCATATTAAAAATGATTGGCACATGTAAATATCAGATGTGCGAGCCCTGGGTTTGAATCCACTTCACTCGGTTTCCCAAGCAAGAGCATTACCACTGAGCTTCCACTGCCTCATTAATACTGATGAGTAACTTAGTATTTTATTAGAATTAAAGCGTTACCTAAACTTTCGACAATGTGCGAAAGCGCTATTCGTCACTATTGTGTTGGTCGTTTCGGAAATTGCTATCAAGACCATACAATTTGTTTTAATATTTCACACCCCAATGTCCGTTTCATAAATAAAAGTCTAACAATACCCGTATAAAAATATTTATTGATCGCATCATTTCAAAAATCCTGTTTTTTACCTTATGGATGACAATTTTTATAGTACAAAAGGGGTCTAATTGGTATTACTATACGCTGGCATGAGTTCGATTTCTAAGTAGTTTAAATATTTTTAAAGAATAATAAGAATATTATATCTATTTTAATGTATGCAATAAATTAAATTATTATAAAAATATCTTAAGTAAAATTATATTTTAGGATTTTTTCGCGGATTCATTTAGATTTTTAATTCCCGACGACGGTATTTTTTGAAATCAATTTGTCATTTTGTGGACAGACACTGTGTGTAATAAATACAGCCTTTGAGACGTCTAAAACCTAAGTCTCTTCCATGATCATGATTGTTGTTAAGTATTTGAAACGTCGGGAACCAAAAATCAAATCTGTGAAATAATCCGAAAAAATAGTTTTATTTATAATGTCAAATACTCGTGTAAATCTAAAAAAGTATAAGTTTTTTCTTACAATTAACAAAATATGGGTTATGTATCCAGTGCAGCATAAGTTTTATCAGTGTATTTTATAATAAAATAAAAATAATAATATGTCACTTTGTTTAAATAATAGGTAATATTTATAACCTAAATTACTACACAGCGTAATGCCCTTTTAATAGTATTACTAAATAAAGTCCCTTTCTGTGGCATTAACTTGGACTTAACTCTTTTTGTGTTCTTTACAAAGCTTTTAATACTTTAGATAAGCTTTTATTTTTCATACGCGCCATTCAATTTAAAACGAAGTTACGAAATAATATATTTTATTGTTGGACTGCAGAGTATATGGACATGACTAGTAGTGACCTGTTACTTTGTACATAGCCAAACTTTCTATAATTAATAACGCCAATAGATATCTAAAATATTTAAATGATATGTTTGGATACTACGTCTTCTTAGATTTTTAGATATCGTGCTTCCATACTTTTTAGATATCTGTTACTAATCCATACTAATATTATAAATGCGAAAGTTACTCTGTCTGTCTGTCTGTTATCTTTTCACGCTTAATTTCCTGAACCGACTAAGATAAAATTTGGTATGGAGATAGTTTGAGATTTTGGAAGGGACATAGGATAATTCTTGTCCCGGAAATCACTTCTTATGGGGGTAAAAAGTGGGTTAGTAGTTTATATTATAGGGAATCAATCATTTCTAAAATAAGGGATGTAAAACTTATCATAGCTATGTATATATTTATTTCATACTATCTGCATATACATAAATATCTTAGTACTGGTCATATTTACTTCCTTTATGTATTCTGTAAGTCAAAATCAAACTTGTGATGCGTTTGGAAGTAAGGCGTAACCAGTCATGTATAAACATAATATAAAAACATAAAGTTGTTATATAATATTATCGTATAAAATAGACCAAAGGAAGATTATAGACATTGTAATATTATAGTGACATGGACAGCTACAAAATTTAATTCTAAGAGCATTAATAAACGAAAAATTTTATAAGGAACAATCTTTCTAGCCTTAACCTTATAATCTGTGACACTAATAATGTATTTCATTTCAGTATTTTCATCAAATATCAGAATAAAATATGTATATTCTATGGACAAAGACAGATCAAAACGTTTGCATGTGTCTGTATCTGTATAAAACTCTCAATTTTCATATTTTTTTTTAAATACAACACTTTAAGCTCTACATATATTACTTTCATCTAAGCCTGAAAACTTTACCATTTAAAGAACTTCAACAAGCAGTATCCTTTTAAAAAGTCTAATTTATCTTGAACTATGTCCGGTGTTAATTACTGTTGCGGTTAAACTTTAAACATCGCTCCACCAACAAACTTGGCGAAGACTGTAATACTCTACAACGCTCTAAAAACTGCTAAGTACAATTTACTTTAATCTTATTGATGCTTCGCATTGTTGTTTTGGGGTGACCATATGTGTTAACTTTGTGTATATATTCAACATGACATGTAATAGAAGAATTTTCACTCAGTATTAAATAATCTATGGTTTTACGTGTTATTATCTAAAATTTTAATGGGTGATAGAAAAAGAATATTTTTTTCGATAAGATCTCGTTGAAATCTTCATTACGAGACATAATGTTGATTCATAATACATACATACATTTTGTATTAAAAGTATTATTTGCTTTTATAGTCTAAGATCTGAAGTACGATCATCCATGGGTATCTTTTGTTTTATCCAGGTTATAGTCTATCTGTATACTTTTCATACAAATCTGTCCAGCCGTATGAGCTCGAAGAAAAAATAAATGTACACACATTCATACAAACAAATTGTCATATTTATAATATTGGTATTTTTTCTTCGTTTTATTACAATATTATAAACCTTGCTGCTATAGCGAACGACATCTGTCCACCACAAGAGGATGCCATACGACCCCCCCGTCGTGCGCGCCGACCGCCGGTTCGCTACAGCGGACGGGAGGGGTAGTTGAGTCAGGTTCGGGACGCGCATTACGCAAGGCACGCCACGCTCTCTCTTACGCTATTTTTATGTAAAGATATTATTTGAAATTAAAATTGTTTCGTAGTAAATCTAAAATTGTAGAGTATATACATTAAAGTGCTAAATAACAATTTGAATATTATTGACCTTAGCTATAATTGGCAGCCCAACGTTTGGCCGAATCAGAGTGTATTTTAGTGTCGTTCGTGTGTTGTAGTTAGGTACCTATGGTGAATACGCGTTCGCGCCGGTTATTAGCAATGAGTGATACAAGTGAATCCGTGCCGTCGCCCCAGGACGGGCAGGCCGCAGGATTGGTGTTACCCGCTGATGTCGCGCCCGGCGTGCGTACAAGCGCCGACGCGACGCTCCGTGCGTCGCCGCCACCATCTGCTTCACACGTGCCATTCGCGCATGGCGCGGACGCGCTGGGACACGTTGCGCCGAGAGACACACTTACGACACCTACTCCTGTTATTATGACGGACCAGCAGCTAAGTGTCATTTTACAATCTTTGCGTATGCCATCGACTCCGTACACACCACCGCCTGGATATGGTGTCCATGTGTTACCGAACTTTGCGAACTGCACGGCACGCTTTGACGGCTCAGGTGACGTCGAGGCGTTTATTGACTCAATTGGGATTTATAAAGACTGCGTTAGTATAGACGATCATATAGCTCTGAAGGGACTACCTATGTTGTTAACTGGTTTTGCAGCAACCTGGTACCTAGGTGTAAAACACAGTATTTTCACATGGAGTGATGCACTTGTATTATTGAGGCAGACCTTTGGCCCGCGCATTCCGCCTCATAAAATATATCGAAAGATATTTGAACAGGAGCAGGGTGATGAAACGGTAGACGTCTTCGTGTGCAAAATTAGAGCTTTGTTTGCACAATTACCTGCTAACAGTCTGAGTGATACGGTACAATTGGACATGGTATATGGTTTGCTACACAGAAGAGTCAGGGAAAGGCTTCCACGGAATTCCTTTTCCACTTTCACTCAGCTTTTGAGTGAGGCACGCCGTTTAGAGGAGCTTTTTGAAGAGGGACGTAGTCACCGTAGAGCGCCGGCTACAGCCGCGTTTCCTATTCCGGAGACGTCCCGAGCTTCTTGCGTGTCCACCGCACCGAAAGCAGTGAGCCATAGGCCTCGATGTTTGTACTGCAAACAATATGGTCACACGAGGGATGATTGTAGGAGGTTGAAAGAAAAGGCATCGAGTGTAGTTACAAAATCTGAGGAATCACCTGAGCGATCTCAAATAACCTGTTTTGGTTGTGGAACACCCGGTGTTATACGTGCAAATTGTATAAAGTGTAGTAAGACCGTCGCGAGTGCCGCGTTTCATACAGTGTCTGCAATTGGTTCGAAACCGATAGATCCGCGAAGTCGACCACTTTTAGAAGTGTTAGTGTACGGCGCTAGGGGTCGCGTATTAATCGATACCGGTGCAAAACATTGTATTGCTAGTGAAAGTTTTAAAGCGCACTTAGTTAAGAATAACCATAAGTTTGTTAAAGTTAAGATAGAATTGAAATTTGCTGATGGCACTGTAAAAAATTTAATTGTAGATACTGCTCAAGTGGAGGTGACGGTGTTAGACATAGTAGTGTCGACATTTTTTATCGTTCTTCCCGGTGCCACAGATTCGCTGTTAGGCATGAATTTCATTAAGGATTCTGGTATGGTACTTGATTTTAACCGAAATTTATGGGGATTAAAAGGTTTGTTGACCCATGCTCTTGAATTTGAGGGACCTTTGGATAGTTTTCGCATAGCATGTTCGACTGTGGGTCTCCGAAACGATGAGGGAACTCTTTTGAAACCAGAAGAGAAGCAAGAGTTATCAGATGTTCTGGAAAAGAACCAGGATATCTTTGAGCCAGGGGGAGCCCCTACGACTTTTGCCGTCCACCGCATTGATACAGGAGATCATGCGCCGATCAGCGTTCCGCCATATCGAGTATCCCCTGTAAAAAGAGAAGTTATGAAAAAAGAGATTGAGAAAATGTTAGAAGAGGGAGTTATTGAAGAGGCAGAGTCTGAATGGGCCTCTCCGGTAGTTATGGTGCCAAAGAAGAATGGAGAAGTTCGCTTCTGTGTGGATTACCGAGCCCTGAATAAAATCACGAAAGATGACAAGTATCCCCTTCCTGTAATAGACGACTTGTTGCTATCTACCAAATTAAACAATGTAATCTCGACCATTGATCTAAAGGCAGGGTATTGGCAAATTGAGGTAGACGCCGCTGATAGAGATAAAACTGCATTCGTCTCTCCTTTTGGAACATTTCGGTTTCGTCGAATGCCCTTCGGCCTTAAAAACTCTCCTTCAACCTTTCAGCGTCTAATGGACCGTTTTCGTTCTGGTCTTAAGGAGATTACTGTAGTTGCTTATTTGGATGATATATTAGTGATATCCAAAGATCTTGAAACACACATACAGGATCTGCAGCAAGTGTTTGAGCGTCTAAGATTATTTAACCTAAAAGCTAATAGGAGTAAATGTGTGTTTGCCAGGGAAAAACTAACATACTTAGGTCATGTGATATCAGCCAATGGAATTGAACCGGATCCTGTCAAAGTGGCAGCAGTAGTAGCAATGAAACCGCCTACAAACATTAAGGAACTGAAAAGTTTCCTTCAGACTGCATCTTGGTTTCGTAAGTTTATCCCGGAGTTTTCCGATGTGGCCCGACCATTAACCTACCTTACAAGGAAAAGTCAACGTTGGCAGTGGGATGAAGCTCAGAGAGTCGCTTTTGAGGAATTGAAAGGAAGACTTACCTCTGCACCAATTCTTCGTCAGCCAGATTTTAATGAACCTTTTGTGCTACGAACTGATGCGAGCTCTTATGCTTTAGGTGCTGTGTTGCTGCAAGGACCAGACCCGACGTCACAACGTCCCATCGAATACGCTAGCAGGTTATTGACTAACGCAGAGCGCAACTACCACACCACCGAAAGGGAAGCGCTAGCTGTGGTGTGGGCGTTGGAGCGTTTTCGTGGATACTTAGAGGGAGCTAAAATACACGTGCTTACCGATCACCAGCCGCTGAGATGGCTCCTGACGTTGAAGACGCCAAGTGGTCGACTGGCCAGATGGGCAATGAAGATACAAGCATTCAACTTAGATGTTAATTACGCACCAGGGAAGATGAACGTCGTTGCAGATACTCTCAGTCGTCCAGTGGGAGTAGCTGACTCGGAAGATATTTGTGAGATCTGCCCTATGGTAGTAGACTTACCGCATCGACGACCTGGAGAGCTCCGCGTTTCTCAGCTGGAAGATCCTGAAATTAAGAAAATAATCGATGATTTTGAAGATGAAGATCCAGACGCAGCATTGCGCTGGACACGAAGAGGGTACTATATGACTCAGGGAGTTCTTTATCGCGCAGATCCTGAAGGAGAAATAGATGAGCCATTACTGATTGTGCCCGAATCGCTACGTGCAGAACTGATGAAGGAGCTGCACGACGCATCGACCGCTGGACACCTCGGCTTGGAACGCACCCTGAAGAAAATTAAAGAAAGATATTATTTTCCAAATATGCGAACCTTTGTAGCTCAATACCTCAAGTCATGTGACTTATGTAAGCAATATAAGCCTACAAACCTGAAACCTGCAGGTTTATTACAGACTCCGACCCCTCAACAACGCTTTGAAGTCCTAGCAATGGATCTTTTCGGTCCCTTACCAGCTGGAAGCCAGGGGGAGAAGTGGATCTTCTTAGTGGAAGATGCTGCAAGTAGGTGGGTGGAACTCTTCGCTTTAACCGACGCTACATCTGAAACCTGTGCTAAGGTTCTAATAGAAGAGGTATTCCTTCGATATGGGTTACCCCGCAGAATAATTTCTGACAATGGGACTCAATTTGTCTCCGCAGTCATGCAAAAGGCTATGTTCACGCTCGGAATTAAGCAGAACTTAACCCCTGTGTATCACCCCGAGGCGAACCCTGCGGAGCGTAAGAACAGAGACATGAAGCAGATGCTAGCAATGCTTGTAGGGACCGAGCATCGAAGCTGGCCGCAGTACCTGTCCCCTGTTAGGTTCGCCCTCAACAGTGCCTATAACGAAGGTACAGGGCATAGTGCAGCTTACCTTACCTTTGGACGAGACCTCCGATCTCCTTTTAGTGTAATCAACGACATCAGGGCCGTAGTAGAGGAAGAGAATTTTGTACCTCAAATCACGCCCTACCTTCGACAATTTACTGACGTTTTGAAGGAGGTCAAATGGCGTATCGAGGAACAACAAGATCGCAGAAAAGCCGTGGAAGACCAACGCCGACGACCAACAGCAGCGTTTAAAGAAGGTGACCTCGTTTGGGTGGAGAACCACAGTCAAAGCAATGCTGAGAAAGGGGTTACCAGAAAATTTGCGCCGCGTAGGGAAGGGCCGTATAAGATTTCAACAGCCGTCTCTCCAACTACTTGGGAAGTGGTAGATAAAGACGGAGCGGTTAAGGGCAGGTACCATGCCAGTGCGTTATCTTTGTATCAAGGGACTTCTAGGTCTGACGCCGTCACCCTGCGTAAGAGAGGACGTCCAGCCAAGTCTCAACCTCATAGTGGCTGTGACTTGGAGGGGGAGGCTATAGCGAACGACATCTGTCCACCACAAGAGGATGCCATACGACCCCCCCGTCGTGCGCGCCGACCGCCGGTTCGCTACAGCGGACGGGAGGGGTAGTTGAGTCAGGTTCGGGACGCGCATTACGCAAGGCACGCCACGCTCTCTCTTACGCTATTTTTATGTAAAGATATTATTTGAAATTAAAATTGTTTCGTAGTAAATCTAAAATTGTAGAGTATATACATTAAAGTGCTAATTAACAATTTGAATATTATTGACCTTAGCTATACTGCTATATTTTTTCTATCATACCAAATAGAGCGCGCAATCTTGCCTAGAATTAATTTCTGAAATTCAAAGCCTGGCAACTATAACTCATAATTGAGTTTTCGTGAACCACCAAACTTTTACATGTTCTTAACAGTTCTTACTTTCAATTAATTTATTCACTTGATAAGCAAGTACATAGGTGAAATATAAATTAATATACCGAGAAATATGGATGGAAATCGATCTGATTTTTTCTATAAAACCAACTTTACTTTCAAACGAATACTTCATTATTTCATTACTCTACTATTAATAAAATTATCATATTTGCATATTTTTACATTTTTATAAATCCGCCTTTTTTTCAGGATAAAATTTATCATTTATTTGTATCTAATAAGCAAAGCCCTTAGATTAGTGGCTTTAACAAAACAATTTTTGCATTTCAGAGCCTTAGTGCTTATTTGTTTAAACTATAAATACTTGTTTTATAGAAGACGGGTGTTCCCCTATTTCAAAAACAAAGCTTTATTTCTAAGATTTATATACTAGCGACTCATCCTCACTCCGCTCGGGTTTGTCCCTAGTTAAGTTATAATGTTAAGAATCGATTTCTCAGAGATGAAATATTTACCCGTAGTAAAAAGTATCCTATATGTTGACCCGGATGACCAGCTATCATCATATCAAATTTTATCTAAATCTGTTTAGTGACTTTCTCGTGATGCTTTCCCAAATAAACAGACAAACACTTAATAATTCTAAAAATTATAGATTCGGACTCTGTATCGATAATAACGATTTTCCAAAAAAAAATATTTAATGTACAGATTCGACTTAGAATTTTTATGTGTATAGATAGATAAAATATATATTTTTGGTTTTTTTAAAGTATGCATTGAATACCAATAGAATTGACATTTAAAGGTCAATAATTCCGTATTAAGAACTCTTTTAGATTGGACAAATAAGCACTGAGACAACGATTTGTTATATATCAGAGTAGGAATAATATTTTTAAATTTTCTAAGTAATAAAAGTTAAAACAACGGAACTCTCCACACTTAGACGATCAGCATGAAGAATAATGATCAATTAATTTGAATACAACGTAGCGCTCCGTGTATACTGTATATTATCTCCATATAAAGTTATATTATTAAAATTTACACTTGATTAAAAGTTTTAAAAGTTACATCTAATATCAGGTTTAGTTACTTTTGTAGGCGTTCTATTTTAATGAGGATATTTTAAATGTAACTAGCGACATACTAGTCACTTCACACGGGTACGTCCCTAGGTACGTTTTAAGCAGATAAAAATTGTTATTGCGAGTGTATTTTAGGAGAAAAACTTATGCTATTGCAGATTTCTGCATGTCAATCCCTTGTTCTGTAAAAACAAATCTATCCCACACGAAACATAAATTATTCCGTTTATACGTTCTTTAGTCACCGTTTTATTAAACTTTTAAAGTTTATGAAAACTCTACATATCTATACATATAGATGTCCACCAGACGGATTCCAGTCACGGCGGATAGTCTCATTGAGACTAGCCAACTGCGCAGGAGATATTATAGTGCACAAGTGTACGCGCAGACACAAGTGCACTCTCTATTCCTGTCACTCTCATACTCCGGTGGGACGACTACTCGACACGACCGGTAAGAGTTAAGACGCAGGACCGACGACTTTACGTGCTCTCCGAGGCACGGGGTGAAACAGCCCCAACTTTTTTCTATCTGTCTGTCTATCTAGGAACATATCACGTGAAAACCACTAAACAGATTTTAATCAAAGTTGGATTGATGATAGCTGGGAAAATATCTCGTCGCTGTGAATTGTATACTTAAAGTTAAAACGTAACTAGGGATGAATCCGAGGGTAGCGAGGGTGAGTCGCTAGTTATAAATAGAATTTATACGATTATCAAACCTGCGATCTAAGCTTATTACAAGTAGAATCAATAAGATTTAGCAACTAAAGATCTAATAAAAGTTCTACAATGTGTTAAAATTATGGCCAGCCCACATTGAGACAAACTCGTGAAGTAACTCGTACTAAGTAACGGAACGAGGATTAATTCGGCCACAACACAGTACTTTGTGTTGTCTATATTTACATGTAATAGAGCTTTGTTTATATTTAATAGCTTGGCCAAAGCTCTTTAAGAAATATCTGCAAGAAAATGAACAGCGAAATATTTTCACCTGACTCTTCCATAAAATAGTGTAACACCTTTCAAAAATAAACCATCTGTACTTCTATATTAATATTATAAAGAGGAAAGATTTTTTGTTTGTTTGTTTGTTTGTACCAAATAAGAAGATAGTTTGAGATATTGGGAAGGACGTAGGATATTTTTTATTTTCGGCAATCATCCCTTACGGAGGTGAAAATGGGGATGAAAGTTTGTATGGGGAAGCAACCTAGAGACGAACCCGGGTAAAGCAGGGGTGAGTCACTAGTGTTATATATACAGTTAGACTTATAAAAAAATATTATGGGAGTTATATAAAACATAATGCCTTTGAGTAATTAATATTTTTTATGAATGTTTTTTTTAATAATCCGATTAATATTATAAACTAGCGACTCACCCTCGCTTCGCTTCGGGTTCGTCCCTAGACAAAAACAATTCTATCCCACGGAAACCGTACATTTTTCCGGGATGGTATTTAACCTTCCTCAGTTAACGGGCTATCTAATGCAAAAAGAATTTTTCAAATCGGGTTAGTAGTTCCTGAGATTAGCGCGTTCAACCAAACAAACAAACTCTTCAGCTTTATAATATTAGTATAGATTAACTGTATATACTAGCAATAATGTTCAAAAGATATCATATCTTTAAGTACTTCCCTATAGTGTACTTGTTTTGTATTGCATCTAGTAATATCTGATTAGAGAATGGTGCAGCTTTCCCTCATTTAAGGGGAAGGAAACATACGACATGAAAATTGTGACAAAATCGTCAGTTTTCATTTTGCTATTTTAATTTTCAACTAGCGTTTTGGTTAAGTTCTAGCTGTTCTTAATTAACGAAAAATATATTAATTAATCAATTAAGCGTTAATTAAACTTACGTTAAGCAACTTTTGGCAATATGCTTATAATTTTGAGAGTTACTTAATTAGTGCGGGATAAAATAAGTTGTTGCTGGCACATTAATTAATTATTAGATAGTTATAATAAAGGTATTCTTGAATTAGAAAAGAAATAAATTGAAATAAAGAGACCTTGTTACTGTTTTATATTATGATGCTAAAAATAGAGCTCGATAAAATGTTTTAAATATAAAAAATCAATTTTTATGTTTCGACCTGTTAAAAAACATCTTCGGTAATAATCTTTTACAAATGCAACTTTTACAAAATAATAATTCGTTATATCAAATTAATATTACATTTTTTGGTCACATATTTATAGTGTACGTAGTTTAAAAATGATAAAAACTAATATTTACGGTTAAAATTCCGCTTCAAAGCGAATTAACAGTCATATATTTTCAATTCTATTTGCCACTATTATTATTAGAACGATAAGGAAAGCTAATGACTTCGCTCATAGTATACGTATACAAGATACTAAAAGCATTCACTTGAAAACTAACAATCGGAATAAGTTTAATACTATTATCATATAGAGAAAATGTTTTTATATCTATATAACGGATGAGGATTTATTTATCTATTTCTGCTATAAAATCTTATTATTGTATAAAGTCACTATATTGTTTAGTTTATTTTTTATTGCTCTTAGAAGTAATTTCAAATTTAGAGCAGAGATTACGTCTCGAGTGTGGTTGAGACGCCATCATGACATTCGATGGATACGTGGCTTAGTAACGTTGGTTGATCATGGTGAATCATTTGAGAGTTGGGTTTCGATATTAAATTTATGAGTAGAAGTATGATCGGTGCCCTGAGACCCGCTTGCTCTAAATCATTAGAATTACCGTTTCAAGTTTATAACATTGTGATTTCCCTGATTAAATTGAACTGATCAATAAATAATAAATTATTTTAGCCCTGTTAACGCCCACAAGATTAGTAAAGACTAAAGATGATGTCGCTAGTATATGGATAACACGATATATGTACATAAAATTATAAGAACACATTCACTATCATGTAGGCAGTATAACCTTCCGCAAAGTTTCATATGTATAAAACATACATATTATAATAGAAAAAATCCGGTGCGAATCGGACTCGCTCATCGAGGGTTCCATACAAATTTGTAGGAAATCTGTTTACAGATTTCCTACATTTGTAAAAAACCTTTAATTTTCAACTTTTTTTTATTTTTTGGATTTTTTCTTAATTTGTGCTGTACCGTTTATAAGAAATGTAGCCTAAAAATTAATTTGCTTTTTTTAAATCAGACATACATTAGTCTCATTACATGTAGAGTATGTTTTTCCGGGATAAAAAGTAGCTTATTTGTTATTCTGATGTATGAACTATATTATTGTAAAGTTTCATTAAAATCCAATCAGTAGTTTTTGTGTACTAAGCTGTATAAGTTACTATTATTTTTAACTATTCTACGGGAATTCTTAAATATTCCGGAGTAAACAGTATCTAAAAGATTGACCGAAAATATAAGGTACCACCATGCAAAATTTCATTCAAACAGGTTCAACAGTTTCGGAGATTAGACCGTACAAACAGACAAATAGACAGAAATACAAAGAAGTTGAAAAAATCAGGATTTGTTCTATTTCTCTTCTTACATCCCGCTGACTATTTAATAAAAGTATAATTGATCAAAGAAATCGTACTTTCAACTAATTTACTGGCAAAGTGTAATATCATTCTAAGTTATTAGAACTTTATCCTAATAATAAAAGTAAATTTGCAAAATTTTAATGAACAATTATTATTAATGGTCCTATGTATTTAGTTTTAGCATATAAATTATAATAGAATCATTTTCAATGTCTGTGAAAACTATTTAACATTATATTTTATAAAAGTATTAACGATTTTCAACGTTCATTTAACAAAGCTTTATTTTCTGCATCAAAATTCTCAAAATTATATTTTTTCAACTTCAGAATAGTCTTTAGATGAATAGCAATTAAATATAAAGAGGCAAGAGGGCAATATTTAATGAATAATATCTCGAATATACAATAAAAATATACTGGTGCACTCGTAAATTTTGATAGTTAGCACTTTATTTTAAACTAGCAACCTACCCTCGCTTCGCTTCGGGTTCGTCCCTAGACAAAAACAAATCTAAAAAGAATTTTTCAAATCAGATTAGTAAGTAGTAGGCACGCGAGCGAAGCCAGGATAAGTCGTTAGTGCTTAGTATTAACATGTCAGGAATTATGGGTTCGATTGTTCGTAATATAACAAATTATAATATCGTTTTATATATTATTGTCACAAGCTTACTAAATGAAAGTTGTGGCTTTAAGTGCTACCAAAATTATATTCGGTTTGAAGATCTATTAGGATATGTAATACAGGAATATAATATTATTATATTATCATACTAATCAGGAATATATTTACTTCTATTATAAAGATGTCTAGTTTCGTTATTATTCTTAAGAGGACATAGTTTCTTTTTTTTTTTTTTTGGAACTTTAACACACAGCACCAACTAGTTCCATGGTAAGCTACAAGGCTTGTATTATGGATACCAGATAGTTGATACACTACACATATATAACTTTAAATACATATTATAAATATAAACACCCATGACTGGAGTACAAGAACTCGTGTTAATGACAATGTATGCACCCAACGCGAATCAAACCCGCGACCACTGGCACATCAAGTGGGGTGACTACAATCTGAGCCAAACGTGTCAACGTAACGTCATATAGTTATTTGGAAACTAAAATCAAATTATTACACTTTTTTACTATGAAGAAGAATAATATGCAAAAGGAATCAAGCCATAGTCCACCACACTGACTAAGTGCAAGTAAGCGGTCTTTTAAAAACTCATTACTTTCTTTTAGACATACAAACATGCCACATGACATTTTTCTATACTGTATTAGCGTTGATAAATGAAAATTGTTATTTACAATATCTAAAATTAGTTGCATTACTGTTTATATTAGATTATGTGTGTATTATGTACACTATTTATATTACATATGGGTTAATATGAATTTATTAGAGATGAAATATTTTCCGCAGTAAAAAGTATTCTACATGTTGACCCGGATAACCAGCTATCATCATACCGAATTTCATCCAAATCTGTCAATCAAATCAAATCAAATCAAAATATACTTTATTCAAATAGACTTTTACAAGCACTTTTGAATCGTCAATTTTACATTTTAAATTTTAAATTAAATGAAATGAAATGAAATGAAAATCTGTTTAGTGGTTTTCTCATGATGCGTTCCCAGACAGACAGAGAGACAGACAAAAAAATCTAAAAACTATACATTCGTCCTCTGTATCGATAATAATGTTTTTCCAAAAAATATTTAATGTACAGATTTGACTCAATTACAATTTTATTATATGTATAGATGACATTGAAGTATTATATAATACTAAATATTTTATGCCAAATAACTTCGAAAAATTTAGAAGTCATGAAGTAGTATCTGTAAAATATTAATCATCTATAATGCCTTGTTGATAAAATTAGCAATAAATAATGTTGAAGAGCTCATAACAAATATTACGAACAAAAACTTTTAAATTTAATTTATGTTTCTAGATAATTTTAATAATTTCAACGTGAACTTATACTGTAACTTAATTTTGCTTTGTGAACTTGAAATTCATTTATTTTATTTATTTTTTTATGCGATTCAATGACAAACGAGCAGTCAGGCTACCTGATGGAAAGCAGTACCTGTCGCCCATAAGACCTATGGTTCATGCACTTAGGTTTTAAGTAACAAAAATGCAGAACCACAGGTGCGTGTCACTGTGAGGGCTAAGATGATATGCCTCTTGCCTGTAATTGCGCTGGCTACCTTATCCTTCAAACCGGAACACAACAATTCAATCATTGTTGCTTGGCGGCAGAAATAGATGAGGGGGTGGTACCCATCCAGTGGGACTCCTCAGGATTGACAGAGTCCTACCACCGGTAAAAAATACAATAAAATAGATCACAATAAATAAATTTCAGAAATTCTTTTTTTTTAATTTACAACTTCTTTTAGCTTAAGAAGATAGCCTTCTAGATAATGACAAGTAGAATACTCAACACTCATGCTATCTACGCTTCAGCTTGACAGTAGTGAAAAAACCATTATATTAAGCTGTCGCTAATTAGAGTATTTGTGACGTATATAAATATTGTGTAGGTATCAATCCAATACTCGGCACCCGTAAAGTGGTTTCCCCACGAATCAAAAAAAAAGGTGTCAATCCAGTGATTTACACTTAGAAAAAAAACTGTACTTTGAAAAGTACTTTTTGCTAATTGTATACTATTTCAATAAATCATTAAATCTTGAAATTGATATAGCAAATTAAAAGCGTATAGTAAAATGCTAATACCTATATACTTCGTTTTACAAGAATATACAATTATATATCGTATATAATTATATATCAATTATATACGTCTATGCTATGACATTGCTACGCTACTGTTACGACCAGATGCTAGGACAATTACCGTTTAAAAAATTCAATAAAAATATTTTTTTTTTGCATGAAAATAAAAATTTTAGAAATCTTTTTTGTTAAAGATATTGTTGTTATGATCTAAATAGGATATTTGTAAAAGGTCTTCAATAAATTAAAAATGACCTGTATATCCATCATTATTATGTATTTGCTATTTACTACCTTTCAAATGCGATATCTTTCATATGTTATATTGAGGATTTATTTGTATGTAAATATACTTATATGTATTTCAATAACCTGGCATTGTTTAGTTTAAAAAAAGTGTTCAATATCAAGACCTTTACGGGAGTTACTCGATATACATACAGACGCGTAAAATGGGTGCGCAAACTCGCAAATATAATTTGGATGGGCTAACGCGTGGCCGAATTGCACGCTACAGCGTGAATTGCGTGCTGGCACGCTGTGTGAGGAATTAGTAATGTCACTCTTGTTCAGTGTCTTCACTTCTGTTCCCCATTTGCCATCATTATACTCATATAATTACACTTATGTAATATATGTATGTGTCTGTATGTCTGATACTTTGACCTAAATTAACACAAAGGCATACATTTGCGTACCCGAATGGAGTAAAAGCAAGTCGCTATTATAAGAATAAAACTTTGTCTTAGTAATTTCAAATATGAAATTCGGAATGATTATACATTAATACTGTCTTAGATTTACGCGAATATTTGATATTATAAATAAAACTATCTTTTCAGATTTTTTCTCGGATTTATTTTCAATCAAAAATCAAAATAAATCCGCGACAAAATGCGAAAAGATAGATATTTAAAATCATTATATATTGTTACATTATACAATTTGAAAAAACTAATACATGATAACATTAAATTATTTGGTATAATTGACTTTCAATGATATTATACATTTGAATATATTTTAAACATCAGAAAATAAAAATAAAAATTATATTTGACAAAATATCCCTCTCTTTGGAAAGGTTTAAAAGCATGTAGATGTATTTTTACTTTCTCGTGGTTAACATATAATATAAAAATTAATTTCTTATAATATAATATTTATTTATATATTTCTTCTTGTAATACAATATTAATTTCTTATAATTATTTACTACTAAAATTTGTTTTTTTAGCTTCTGCTATCTCAACATATTTATATAAAAGCTTCTTCATTTAAACTTTCTGCGCGTTTTGCTTCACACAGCTAAGGATATTAACTAAAGTAATTAGCGCATTAGGCGCTTTGTACAAAGAGGCAAAAGCATCGTATGCTTATGATTTATAATATGCGTTCTCTGTATTTAGTTACTTAATACTTCATAACAAAATTAATCTAATAAACTTAAAATATTTTCTAAGGTTTTTTTTTATTTCTGATCTCTGTAATTTACTCCATATCCCAAATTCTTTTAATATACGCTTTTCACTGAATGTTGAATTTTTTGTTTGGTCTTCTTTATATTAAAAAAATAAATAGTAGTAAATACTTGGTTTACAAAAGTTGTTAGCTTAATAATCCATAAAAAAGTCCTTTTTTCACTTCTAATCAGATTTACTAGTATTTTAGTAATGTTTGTGTTTTTATAGTCTTCGATTAGAAAATAACCTTCATCAGTCTCTTTTACAATAATTAATTTTATTGCAATCAAACCAAAATAATATATAAAGAACTAGCAAAACCCGCGGCTTCGCTCGCGCTTTCATTTTCATCCCTTATTTTATCTCCTTATGGGATGAATTTCAAAAAACGCTAAAACATGTATTTATTTAACTGTATTAAAGAGCATTAATACCAAGTTTCAAGAAATTCTGATCATAAATATTTTTTGGGTTGTGATATAACGTGTATTCTCGTGAGAATGAGATAATCTCCCGCGATAAAAAGTATCCTATATGTTGACCCGGATATCCAGCTATCATCATACCAAATTTCATCAAAATCCCTCCAGTGGTTTTTCTGTGATGTGGTAACAGACAGACAGACAGATAGACAGACAGACAGACAGACAAAAATTCTAAAAACTATAGATTCGGTCTCTGTATCGATAATAAAGCCTATTTCAATAAGATTTTCCAAAAAATATTTAAGGTACAATTTCAACTCAGAATTTTATTATACATACATATGTATAGATTATTGTAGAGCTAAAAGCTCATAAATTACTTTAAAGAGTTCAAGAATTTTATATTAATAAGCATTAATTTTATATTATAATCATAATATTAATATTATGATATGGTATTAATAGAAAATCAACTCGTCTAACTTAGAATAACTAAGCTTAGCTCAGTCGGCAGTTCAGCCGGACGCGAAGCCAAGAAATGCACAGAGAGGTGGTCCACTTTGGCGAGTGGTGGGAGGTGGTCCACTTCAACGAGCAATGTACCATGCGGGTTGCTCCTGGTACTTCTCTGATAGCAGAGTGGACTGTGGAGCAACCCCATGGCTGTTGTGATCTGCTTCGGCAGACCTGCCGTCGGGGCGTCGTAGTTGAGTGTGTAAGCGATCCTGCGACACCCCATTAAGACGGGGGAGGTTTTGTTGGGTTTTAGTGGGTAATACTAGCTTTTCTAGCGGGTGAGTCAAACATAACCTGTGTATGTCTATAGGTGGTATGCGTAAATGCATTTTCCATCTTTATAAAAACGCCTACCTCTTTAATGTACCAACCACTAATTAATAATTAGGAAAGTTTTATTTAGATTACAATACTGATAATATTACTTTAATCAGGTTGCAAAAATATCACAATATTTACTAAGACTTATATTTATAATCCAATACTTGGTATGAAGTATAGTTGTTTCATAATCAAAGCTTTATCTAAAGTAATATTTAAGGATTTTAACCAAAAATCAAGATAAAATCGCGAAATAATCCGAAATATAGTTTTTTTTCTATATGTCAAATAATTCCCTAGAAAAATATCCTCTAAGGTAAACGCAATCCTGTAAAGTGTGTACATACCACTAATTGTGAATTATTATTAATTTAACGATTTCAACTATTTGTATATGTAGTCGATAAATTTTAAGTATGAAGTATAAATTTTTAACTCAACGACCAACTGGAAGGCGAAGAACCAATTACTTAGCTTTATCCTTTCAGTCTTTAAGGATACATTGAGGAAAATTTATTGGTTTTAATCAAGTTTTTATATTGCTCTACATTTTTAGAGCTTAACTATGCCATGAATGACCGGGACCCGAAATTCAGTCTTTGCAATATACATATAGAACATCTATTACCCTCTAATCAGATCAGTTTTATAGATCAACTAGCGACTTACCCTTGCTTCGCTCGGTTGAGTCCTCAGGTGTCTAACAGTTTCCTATATGTCCTAGTTCCCAGGAGAATATACAATAATGGTATTTTTATTATAATACATTATCATATATCAAAACATATAAAACATAAAAAATATAAGTGCACGTACACGTACACACAAGCACGCACGCATGCACGCACGCACGTACGCACGCACGCACGCAAAAAGCTTTCAAATTTATAATATTAGTCCGATTTTTTAATTAACATATACAAATTCGTTATTCTAATACCGTGCAAATGTACCTTCATTTAACCCTGAACATTGATTAAACTGACGGCTGGTTGGTCTTGGCATAAATTTTCTTGCTTTAATTTATGTTTCTAAACAAATTACAGGTGCTTCGCATAATTTGAGTGGCAGATTATGAAAGTTGTTAAATGTCAAACATGGTGCTCTGAACGTTGTGAGTGATCCAAACGTGACAATACATTAAAGAGAAAATGTTATAGAATACGGTTATTAATATACACTTAATATGTAAAAAGTTTGGGCAACCGGAATACTTTAGTTTTAATTCTAGCTATTGTACAAGTGTATTAAGTCTTGGGTTTTGTTTTCGTATAAAGTAAACATAAGTAATTATGCTGCATGAGTAACTCAGGATGTGGTAATGATAAAATTGTTTTTATGGAATGGCCAATACATTGTAGTAATCTTATGTTTTAAGTAAAATTTTGATCTATAAGGTTCTTCACTAGAACAATTCTTTGAACTTTAAATTTTGGACCAGATATATCCCTGTAGAACATTAATCACATTCTATAAAAGTAAATAAATAACCTATAACACTCGGTAGTAGTTTGTTATTTCCTATTAGTGACAAAAAAAATTAGAATCGGATCATGTCCGATTCTAATCTTTTTTTAGTAAGTAGTTTCAGAGATTAACTCCTACATTCAAACTTACAAACTTTATCTACAAAAGTCACTCAGGTAATTCTCTAAGCAAAGCGAAGTAAAACGTTATTTAAATATATCGTATATCCCTATAATGGTTTCTCAACATAAAAATGAAATTAACTTCACAACCACCAAAAACAATTATCCCAAACATAAATGTTGATGTTTTTGTTAAATATAAATAAAATCTTTTTCAGTTACAGCCTATTCATAAAAAAAATGTTTAAAGTATGTTCAAATTCGTCAAGGTCAGTAAATTTATTATACAAATTGCTCTTTTTAACGTTAGATAAAAACTATAAAACCAAAAGTATATTTTATTTTAACATTTTGTTTATGAACAACAAAATGTTTACAAATTGTTCAGTAGGTAGGTACTGTCAAAGTTTTCGTAAAAGTTTTATTCATAACTTTTTGTTTTGTTATCGAAATTAGCTTAGTTAGAAATTCATACGCACTGCGTCAACATTAAATTATACAAAACGGTTTCAAATATATAAATTGAATTTATATTAATTTTCTAACAACATATTACTTTCTGAGATTTACGCGGATATTTAACATTTTATATATTTTATTTATTCAAACGGACTGTTATTAGAAATGATTCGCACATGAACGGGATTTGAACCCGCTTCACTCGGTTTGCCAAGCGGGCGCGTTACTCTGAGCTACCACTGCCTTACCACTTAAATTTCGGTGAAGGAAAACATCGTAAAGAAACCTTCATGTCTGAGAAAATTAACAAGTTTTCGAAAGACATATGAAGTACGTCAGCCCGCACTTGGCCAGCGTGGTGGACTATGGTCTGATCCCCGTTGCGTTGAAGGGAGGCGCGTGCCCAGCAGTGGGACGTTAAAAAGAATACTATAAATTAAAATTAAAAAAATATTGTAACTTGTTTCGGCGTCATTTGACTTTTTGCCAAGTTATTGCAAATTTTTGGTATAACTAGTCTCTCCCATGACCATGTTTGCTTTAAAATAAAGCATTCTAAAAATGGGGAAATAAAAAAAAACTAAATAAATTGAAATATTATTTAATTTTATTTAAAATAATACATTAATCAATTTTTAATTAGGTACATTTGGCGATGTATTAATCTTAATATTAATTATTCCCCATCTACTCGTAAGTCTCGCCCTTAAATCAATTACCATTAAATATGAATCCAGCTTTATTTGATAGCTTCTAGATTGGAGGCATAGATTATAATTTAGCTATGTACAAGATATGTAAATGGTTATAATCAAACGAAATAAAGATACGTTTTAGATACAGTATAGCATAATTTCACAATCGATTTTAAAAGAACTGAGATTATTATAACTAAATAAGTATTCATTTAGTATGTACGTATGGACATATAAACCCTATGTAAGATATAGTAAAAAAATAAGGCAATGGTAGTCTAGTGACTTGAAAAAGTAACTTTGAAAATCAAGTAAAGCGGGTTCGAATCGTGCACCTCATATCTCTGACACAAACGAATTATTCTCAAAATAATTACCACATAATTATGTATGAAATAAAGATAACGATGAAAGAAAACATCGTGAGGAAAACTGCATGCCTGAGAGAACCTAGCAAGTTTTTGAAAGACATGTGAAGTCCGCCAACACGCATTTAGCTATAACTACGGCCAGATCCCAGCACAATAAAGAGAGACCCGCGCCTCGTAGTTCTTTGAAAAATACTGAATTAATATAATTATAGTTAAAATAATGTTGATTTTACAAGTACCCATTAAGAATCAAAACTTGCTTTTTCGTGTTTCACGTAGCAATAAAGCAAATAATCGACGAGTGCCAAAAATTGGATGAACTACTTTTTATGTATTTATCACTTCATATTAATATATTAAAGCTTTCGTGAAGTTATTATTTTAATTTAACTAACTACGTTAGGTACACTTTAACGGTTAATATGGAACAGATAGACTATATATTATATAAATTATAAATAGACATGATGAGTTGATATGGGTTGTAAAATAACGTGTTTGCCTGTGGTAATGAGATAATCTCCCGCAGTAAAAAGCAGCCTATAACGCTCTCCAGTCCATTAACTATCTCCATATGAAAAAATCAAGCCAATTCGTCAATCTGTTTTGACGTGAAAAAAGAACAAGTAAACAAACAAACACTTTCACATTTATAACATCATAAGATATATAGTATGGGTTTAAATTTGGTCAATTAAATTGAACCTAAGGTTTTTGACTAACAATAAAACAATTACGAATGCTCATTGAGCAGTCATGTTCAAAATTTGGCTAATAAATATTATATAATATGCAATTCATAATCAAGAATAATATTTCTTTTCACAACCATGAGTGATATAAAATTCCGCGGTTTTTTTGAATAATGTCTTATTCAGTTTAATACAACTTATTTTATCGCAATATAATATCTAGGAACTGTTTTAATTATAAGATGAATTTGAAATGTTGACTAAGTTTATTGTTAGAAGTGTTTTTTTTATCTGCTAATTTATACAACCTCTTTGACATACTATTTTTTAATATTCGGAAATGCATTTACGCATACCACCTGTAGACAAACAGGTTGTTATGTGGGATTCCCCGACTAAAAAGCCAGTACTACCCACTAAAACCTAACATAACCTCCCCCATCTGAATGGGGCGTCACAGGATCCCTTACGCACTCAACCACGACACCCCGTTGGCAGGTTCTCCGAAGCAGATCACAACAACCTTGGGGTTGCGGTCCACTCTGCCATCAAAGAAATACCAGGAACAACCCGCATGGTACATCGCCCACTGAAGTAGGCCACCTCCCTGTGCATTTCTTGGCTCCTCTTTAAGATCCTAATCTTACCTAGGCATTACGTTACCGCACAGAGTTTATAATTGAGAAAGTAAGGATGTTAAATGCACGGATTTTAGTTATTTAAGAAAATGTAGAATTCATTAGACCTAGTAACATTGTTAATTAAGAAATATCTATAATTCATTTGAAATACTAAAATCCGTACAAACATCGTAACTTGAATCATTTCCCATCTGAACACGATCCCGACCAAATTGGCTTTAACCCGAGTAAAGTTGAAAACGATAAGCGAATTGAATTGAAATGAACAAATATATTGAGTTGTTAAATGTAATTTTTTAACAGTTATTTCATTTCATGGCTTTATGATTTGGGGAAAAAATATTATTTTATACTAACGAATGGTTATTTCTGTTGTAATATTTTAATATATTTTATAATAACTTTATTGGACTAAATACCTATTAATTTACTAGAAAAATTAGAATAAAAAGTACTGTTATTCATCCTTCCCAATTCCACAGATTATGACATACTAAATTTCATTTGATTGGTTAAAGTATCTTGACTAATCGAAAAAAAAGCAAACTCATTAGCATTTACGATATTAGTAAAACTTAAAACTCATTAGGCTTTAAATATGTAGTATCTGGGTGAGCGAGCTTCTTGAGGCGCTCCTTCAGTACGTTATCATCATCCATTGGCGACAATGCAAGTAATATATTCACAAGATGGCGCTATGTGGCATTGTCAGCACGAAAGCAGATAGAAAAAACTCTAATAATTAATTAGTTATATTTATTTTTATAAAAATGCATTTTTTTTTCAGAAAAGACGCTTAAATAAATAAATTTTAAAAGCAAAACCTTATTTAAATACAAAATTAGACCCAAATCGTTAGAGCCGTTTCTGAGATATACGAAATAATTAATATATACATATACAGGAATTTAGGTCATTTAATATTAGTACCTGGGCGACCGAGCTTCACTCGGAGTTCTTTTTTGTTATATCGTTTTTTTAGATAATAAAACTAATAACTTGAATAACTACAAAAAAAAACGAAAATAAAAACTTTGTATTCCGACTGAGATTCGATCCCGGGTATATATGTTGTCTAACTTGCGCCTTCACCGTTTGACCACAATGCTTATAACAGAGTGTAAGAAATTTTCGACCTTATTCTGCGTAGAATGTAAAAGAAAACCGCATGAAAACTCGAAAACACGCGTTTTCCTAGACATGAGACTAATCTAAATCGATTTTTCGCCCCCGAAAGCCCTCTCATACCAAATTTCTGCGAAATCGTTAGAGCCGTTTCCGAGATCACTGGTATAAATAAATAAAGATATAAAGATAAAAATATACAAGAATTGCTCGTTTAAATATAAAAATAAATATATAATATGAATAATATACATATATAGATTACATAAGATACTATAAGACTTTAAACAATTAAGATATCACATATGTTATATTTTAAGCATTTGAGCATGAAGCATAAAACAATTAAAATATTTTCAAAGAAGTTCAAACGTAAAGTTTGCGGAAGCACTTTTATAATCACTTTAGCTGTAAAGTAGGGAAGAAAGAGACCATGAATTCGATGTACGCGAGGAGTTTTCATACATAATTTATGTCTTCAACTACGCTTCCATATTAAAAACATTCGGGAAATTTTTCCAAGGCGTCATAAAATTCGATTTAAGCTCCGCTATATTCATAACCTTTCTGGAAGAATTAAAATTGAGGTAAGTTATGGTTTAATTTGAATCATTTTGTCATCTTTGAGTTAAATTTAAAGAATTTTTATATATAATTAGGTGTATTATTTCCCTTTTTAACTGACAAAAAAAAGTGGAGGCTCTCAATTATGTACAATATGACACATATATTTTTTATGTTTGACCACGTATAATTTTTTACAGTATAATCAGATTTCGAAGATTGTTTTTTATTGGATAGAGTTTACCTCAAAGTTGGTCCTATTTAAATTTTAAAAAATCCACTCCTAGATGTATAAAATAAGGGATGATTTATTTTCACCTACTGAATTTCTAAAAACACTTTCTACTTACTTTACTACTACTATATGTCTACACAAAAAATGGAAAAAACTACTTAAAAAAAACCGACTTCAAAAAAAATATTTGATTAGTATCTATAGTAAATGAAAACTACCAATAAATTATTTTTTACTTTTTAGTGCTTTTTTTTAAAGTCGGTTAATACACTACAATACACTATAATATACAACAATTTAAAAGTAATAACTTTACTTACAATTGACAGGTTTTTTTTTTATTACTTTTTCATTAATAAAAAAAATTAAGTCAATTCACACTTATTGTGTAGGACAACGCGTAATATACGCACTTATATATAAAAAAATGCACCAAAAATGAGTATATGCCTTTTTTGTATTCCACGATAGAAAGATAGTAATAAAAATAGAACCACTAGACTTTTTTATTTAGGAATTACTAAATGGATAAGCACTATTGAAATTTTGAGGGAGACGTACATATATAAATAGAATTTACCTACTACATATACAAAAAAAACTATTTTATATTACTATTTTTTTCCAAGACAAAAAATATATTGAAAACACTAAACTTTAATAACTAAAGAAAAAAAACTGTCGACAAACAGAGGAGAAAAAGGTACTGAACTGTTTTGTCTTGACCTATTTATGTATATACATACCTATAGATTATTAAACTATAATCATATTTCAAGTGAAAGATAATATAACATTGAGACTATTGAGAAAATTAATAACTTTTTTTAAATATATTTATATATAAAAGATTTTATTTCAATTAAATATAAACTACTCGTAGGTTTGTATATTAGGCGTATTATTTATCGTCTGTTAGTTCGACGGAAGTCGTCTAAATGTGAGTAAATGTAAGACGTTCATCTATCGCAATTAGCGTACTGACTATTGAGCTGGAATGTACGGAATCGACTCCTATCTGTAGCAAATATTTGTATTTTCTGGAGATGTTCCACATTCTAAGTTATTTTAGCTTTAGTTGTATTTGTTTAAGTAACGTATCAATCAGTACTAAGAAATGTAGAATTATCTTTTTAAGTTGTATTTATATTTTACGTAAACGTACGTAAAATAAATAATGTACAAGTTTCTTCAAAAACAACAGAAAATATACATTAAACAGGTTGCAAAATAATAAGCTATAAGAATTTCTACGTAATATTTTTCCCATCTAATAATCACAATAACAACGCCTAAGTTGATACTTCGACAAAAAGGAAACAAAGTTAATACTTCTATTCACTCGAGTCGGTTATGCAAATAAAATATAAAGTTTAACCGAGTGTAATTGGCGTCTTAGCGTCTTCAATAGGCATTACTGATTTTGCTTGGATTTTTATAAAAATAATATTGGTTTTTTACTATTGAAATGTAGTGATACGTATAGAGTTGAGGCTTACGTATAACCTATAACCTATCCATCCATGGTTTTTATTACTAGCGATAGGAATTTGACAATTCATATGCAACTTACAATAACTGTCTCGGTGAAATAGTGGCTTGCATGTATGGTAGCAGATCTGGATCCTGGGTTCGAGTCGGGTCAAATCCAGTTATTGAGGTTTGTCTGTCAAGAAATTCTCAGTAATAGCCCGGAGTTGGGAAGTTCGCGGTTTTTCAAAAAAAAAAGTTTTATTTCAGGCTGTTTACTTATTTGTTAATCGACTTCAAAAATATTAGTTTTTAAGTAATTTTAAAGTTAGTGGACCTTTTTTGTTGAAAAGTAACTGCTTACATCTAACTTTTCTAGTCTAAATAAGTTAGTAATTTTAGATAAAAGTGAATATTTTTTTCTAAAATTACATTATTTAAGTTAGTTATTTAATATTAGCCAAAAAATAACAGGATTATTAAAATGCCAGAGCCTACTTTTAAGTTCTTCATAGTTTGTTTTAAGATTATATGTGTCCGCTTAGCTCAAAGGATCTAAAATAAATATTAGTTTGCCGCCATCGAAGATTATCGATTTCTTCTTATTCTTGTTTACAAATTGTCAAGCCATACGGCATTTGACGACGGCGTCAAATAAAATTTAGAGTATCTGAAAATTGAATTACCTTTTTAGGGTTCCGTAATCTAAAAATCTAAATATTATAGATGAGTAAATATTTTATTGTACTTTTAATCAGTAAATTAAAACAAATCATAAATTTAATATTTCATACTGCGGAACCCTCGTTGTGCTAGTCAGACACGCACTCGTCCGATTTTTTTATTTAACTGACATTTGAAAAGTACTATTAAAAATGAAGTCTTAGTTATACTTTTATTATATAATAAACTGAACCTTTACACATAAACATTCGAATTCGTTTCCAAATATTTTTGAATAATATATCTAACAAAATTTAATTTTTAATATGCAAATATTATATTGTGTTTATGCATCTATATATATAAAAATGAATCCCTATTTTCCTTGGTCACGCCATCACGCGTGAACGGCTGGACCGATTTCACTAATTCTTTTTTTGTTGTATTTTTTATTGTCAGGAGAAGGTTCTTACATTTAAAAAAATGAAGAAAATTGTGCAGGAACTTAGAAAATGGGGATGAAAGTTTGTATTGGGAAGCGAGCTAGGGACGAATCCGTGCGAAGCGAGAGTGATTCGCTACTGTACAATATATGTACATAATAATATGTATAGTTGAGTTGGACTCGTAAGGAACCGGCGCAACCCGGGTGCGAAACCAAGAAACGCACTAGGAGGCGGTCCACTTCGGTAGGAGGTGTGCTATGCGGGTTACTCCTGGTACTTCTTTGATAGCAGAGTGGACTGTGGAGCAACCTTATGATTGTTGTGGTCTGCTTCGGCAGACTTGCCGTTGGGGTGTCATGGTTGAATGCGTAAGCGATCCTGCGACGCCCCATAAAGACGGGGGAGGCTCTGTATGATTTAATGGGTAGTACAGGCTTTTATTATTATTATTATAACTCCTTTTTGTTGCTGATGTTTATGTGTGATTGCAGTGCTGTGTGTAATTGCAGGTGTTTATGTGGGGTTTGTAAGTAGTAATCCGCATATATAAAGTTAAGCATTTAAAATATAAATGATAACTGATTATTTAAGACTTTGTTGTATAGTTGTAACTTTAAATCATATTATTTTAACCCTATACTATTAAATAAATGTAATAATATACAAATAAAACTATCTTTTCGGATTTTTTCGCGGATTTATTTTGATTTTTGGTTCCCGACGTTTATTTATTTTGAATGTTCGCGTAAATTTAAAAAAGTAAAATGTACTTATAACTAAAATCTTAACTAAAAAAGGCTAAAAGCGAAGCACCTATTTACAGGCTTAATTTTTCTTTCTTTACAGTTGCAAATTATTCGTACTTTGAATTATTTACTTAAGCATGGGCGGTTCTCATTTCGTTGGCTCAAAGGCTAAATACATTTGATAGAGTTGGAAATTTACCGGATAGCGCTAAAAAGAACACTATGCGGTCGGCCATCGACGTTAGTAAAACACAAGTGGTAAGCGTACAGCGAATAATTTATCAAAGAAGTATAAATTTTTTTCTTTAGTGGCTTAGAGATGCGATAAACAAGTATATAATAAAAAAGCATTCAACAAATATGTAATGTAGTAAAAATTGTGTGTTAATAAAACACAAAAAAATGATATCAGTTAAATTCTTATCATTCTTTGCATGTAGGACTATCCAGGACGCTGACGACATTCTCTCTTAAGATAACCAAAGTTCAATCTGAGTAATATAATAAAAAAATGTTAAGAAACGGTATCCAAGTTCTGAACTAGAAAAATTAAGTGTATTATGTAGAAAACAGAAAGATCCCATGCAACTTCTGTATGAAGAATTAGAACAACATAGAACAATCCTCTTTCTAAAGTGTATGGAATTACTATGCTTTTACGTTTTTAATTTAATGATTTCCTCATTATTTTGTATCAAGTTATTAAACTTAATAGTTATTCACAGATAAAAATTAAAAACTTATATACCATACATATAATATAATATGTTTTTATTCACGCTTGCTCTCCCAACTCAAAAGTAAACTGCTCTTGGCACGAAGTAAAAAGTACCGAATGCAAGCGCTATTTATTCCGGACTACATAATGTTTTGTGGAATCTCAACAAATACGGATTGTTCCTTTTGTACAATATCTATGTATATATTCTAACTAGCGACTCATCCTCGCTTCGCTTCGGGTTCGTCTCTAGATAAAAACAAATCTATCCCACGGGAACCGTACAATTTTCCGGGATGATACATAGCCTATAGCCTTCCTCAGTTAACGGGCTATCAAATGCAAAAAGAATTTTTCAAATCGGATTAGTAGTTCCTGAGATTAGCGCGTTCAACCAAACAAACAAACAAACTCTTCAGCTTTATAATATTAGTATAGATAAATACGTTAAGCTAATAATATACATAATATGTGTATACTCGTATAATATTATTATAATTAATGTGATATATGAGTTTGTTTGTTAAGTCTAACCTTAGAAACTACTGTACAGATTTTCATACGGCTTTCACTAACAGAAATGGCAATTATCTAGGAAAATTATACATAAGTAGCGGCTCACTCTCACTTCACTCGAACATACTACGGGAACCGTACATTTTTCCGGAGTAAAAAGTAATCTATGTGTTATTCTGATGTATGAGCTATATTATTGTTAAGTTTAATTAAAATACATTCAGTAGTTTTTGCGTAAAATAGTAACAAACATCCATACATATATACATCCTCACAATCTTTCGCATTTATTATACTCGTATTAGTACGATTTATATACATTTTGCAAAACGATTCGTCTTTTCTAGAGGCATCGGATACAAAGTAAGGGTATTCCACAAGTTTAGTAGAAATAAGGTTCGAGTCAGTTTTATTGTTCGATTACAAATCAAATCAAAATATACTTTATTCAAATAGGCAATTACAAGCACTTTTGAATCGTCAATTTTACATTTAAATTTAAATTAAATGTCAGTGTAGTCAATTCGTAAGGAATCTACGACCGGCTCGGAAGGCAGTACTGCTGAGAAGAGCCGGCGAGAAACTCAACAGTTGCTCTTTTAAAATAATAATTACTAAGATAGAAATGATATTCTTATTTCACGTAATGTTTATTGCCATATCTTTGAAGTTACTTTATTTTAAATCTTTAAATGAACGTTATATTCCTAGAACACGACATGTAAAGTTAGTTAAAGCCATGGATAACCTACCAAGGTGCTTTGAAAATTGAATTTTTATCCACTTGTTAAAGTATCAACGTAAATTTAGAAAGAAGAATGAGAAATAATTAAGAAATGATGATTTATGCGACGGTTTAAATATTACTTTTTGGAAAATTATTAATTCTTTAATATTTTTATTATACAGTAATTATTTTAACTTGAATTTAGCCCTCAAACTAACGAAAAATATAGCAGAGTGTCATATATGTAACTAAATATGAAGCCAAATAATAATTTAAATATATATATATATATATATATATATATATATATTAATATTAGTTTTTGAAGTTATGCTTGTTTTGGCACGTTTGGAAAAAAATGAGAGTAAAAAGCGACATGATGAAGTTAGCTGCATTCCTTTTACAAACAGAGTGCTGTGACATACGGGATGAAATCTTTAGCTATTTTTGTTCTGTTACGCTAAAGAAGTATAACTTCTTACGTGCGTACATAAGTACACCCACACGTTGTATTTTTTAATTAAAAATAATTATATTTTGACATAGGTAAGTAAATAAATGTTAATTAAATCTGAAACTATACAATTATAGTATTTTTTTCTATCAATTATAGTTTTACAAATAGACACCACACAGTTAATAATGATACTAAAAAGTGAAATAAAAGATAACTTTGCAATATCAACAAAAAAACAATGTACGTTTGTAGATCCGTCTGATATCAAAATCGAACCTCCAGTATCGAGGTATCTCACTCCACTCTATATCTCAAACAGTTTAAACCTTTTTCATCAACTTATGAAAGCAGAGAATAGTTCTTAATATTGCAAACTTATGCAAAATTACATGTGCAACTATCACTTCTAATGGATGACCCGTAAATTTAAAACGACACTTGAACTTGTGTCTTAAATATGTTTGTTTTTTATTCATCGCGTATGAAGTTTTGACCGACTTAAGAATAATTTAAATTTAATTCAAAAAATTTAATTAAAAAAATGGGGTAACTACTCAATTTGGTTAGAAACTTACATGTACATTGTATTCTACATATTTATGCTTCGCTATATCTTAGAGTATCGCAGATCAATTTCCGTTTATTATTTATGCATATAATTAACCTAAATAATATTTATAAAGAGAAAGAACTAAAATTAACATCGATCAAAAAAGTACTAGATACACAATCAGCGACAAAAATGTCCTCACCGAATGAGCGCTCATTTTAACATTTGAGCGAGCTTTAATTTTTTTTTGTAAAAACAACTTTAAGCATTGTACTTAAGGTTTCATTTACATTATTGTACATTTATTTCAGCTAGATAATCAAAACACAATTGGTGATAGTTTTAATAGAACGTTTGCAAGGGATAGTGTATCTAATACTTTTTTGATTGATGAAAATTAACTAAAAATTAAAATAAACAATTAAATGTTGGGACATTAACACACACCACAGTCTAGTTTTATGGTAAGCTACGAGGCCTGTGTTATGGATACTAGATAGTTAATACACCACACATATAAGACCAGATGAATACATACATATTATAAATATAAACATCTATGACTAGAGTTTTTTTTTTTTTTTTTTTATGGTACTCAGTGATAAACGAGCAGACAGGCCCACCTGATGGAAAACGATACCTGTCGCCCATAACACCTACGGTTCATGCACTTTTACGTACAAAACTGCAGAACCGCCGGTACGTTATCACTGTGAGGACTAAGATGATATGCCTCTTTTCTGTAATTGTCCTGGCTACCTTATCCTTCAAACCGGAATACAACAATGCAATCATTGTTGCTTGGCGGCAGAAATAGATAAGGGGGTGGTACCCATCCAGTCGGACTCCTCAGGCTTGACAGAGTCCTACCACCGGTAAAATAGTACAAATATTCAAGCTCATCACATAAATGAATGCCCCCAGCGGGACTCGAACCCGCGACCGCTGGCAAAGCAAGTAGGATCACTACAAACGGAGACAAGCTAGTCGTCAAAGTCGTGAAGTACACAGTTAATTTATACCTGTATTGTATTCCGAGTAAATTCTGAAGAACTAGATTTCGGCTTCCAATACTTTTGTTTGAAAATGTTATTACAAACTTATTTCATTTACTTTTTATTTTACTACTTCATACGAGAATTGAACCTGCTAGTACTTGAATAAAGTATATAGACTTTACTTGTACGCTTCACTGTATCACATAAGTTATCTTGGTATTGAAGTCAATAATATAACAAAAGGTCACCGTATCTCTCAAGTGGAAATATTTGATAGATAAAATTATTCAGCTTCAGTTAACATAAGCTTCGCTACTATTAAATAATATAAAACTTCTCTGTCTGTTTGTATAATTACTTTATTTTATACTTAGATATTCTTTTACTATATATTTCAAACGTGTAAAAATGTATAACTAATAAATAAACAGGTGAAAAATCAACTTAAATGTATTTATTAGTATTTTACGCAAAGTAGATATTTCTGAGAATTTCTTAACAGAAAAACTCAGTAACAAAATATAACCCATCCCGGGATTCGTACCTAGAACCTTCGGATTTTAAAAGCTAAACACTAAACCAAGGCTGTTACAGATACACAATTATAAAACATATCGTGTAAAGTGGACCAAAACTGTGGAATTGATTATCTCTTTCTATTGAATTCGATTAAAATTAGATGTGATGCTCAATAGGCGATCAAATCTCGGAAGAATAAAAACGGTTGGATATAATACAATACATACAAAACTATGCTTGTATCAGTTAGTTTTTCGTGTGAAATTGTATAAAAATGGAATATTATAACATTTATATGAAAAAGGTCGTGACTCGTCACGTTTTCTTTTATCATTCAACCAATATCACCAAAGGGAATGCGTCACACAATAGTATTACGAAATATATGGAACAGAAATTTCGTCACACTTGAGTGCTTTGGGAGAACTATTTTCCTTATATCCGTTCATAATATGTATAATGGATTAATCAGTATAGACTTTACTTATTATACTATATATATAAAGCTTTGCTGGGAGTTCTTTCTTGTTATATCGTATTTTTATATAAAAAAAACCTTAAAACTTGAATAAATTAAAAAAAAGAAGTAAAACTTTGTATTCGATCGAGATCGAGTCGAGTAGTTAATCTTGCACCTTGGTCGCTTGACCACGATGCTTATGCCTGAGTGTAAGAAATTATGGACCATATTCTGCGTAGAATAATGCTAAAGAAAATGGCATGAAAACTCGAAAACACGCGTTTTTCCAGACATGAGACTAATCTAGATCGATTTTTCGCCCCCAAAAACCGCCACATACCAAAATTCAGCGAAATCGTTAGAGCTGTTTTCGAGATCGCTGGTATAAATAAATAAAGATATAATATACAAGAATTGCTCGTTTAAATATATTAGATATATTTGACTATTTCGAAAGAATTATAATAGTAAAGGTTTCCAATTTACTAAAATTTTACGTGTTGAAGGACGCGGGAACACCGTTGGTTCAGTTAACAATTAATTTCTTAGAAATTATCCTGGAGTGGTTAAAAAAGGAAAGAAGCGGTAGCTCGGTGATTATGCGCTTGATTGGAAATCTGAGTGAAGCTGGTTCGAATCGTGAGACTCGCACATCTGATATTTTGATGTGCGAATCATTTTCAACATGAATACCACTTGCTATATAGTGAAGTAAATCATCGTGAGGAAATCTACGTGTCTGAGAGAAAGTAGCAAGTTCTCGTAGTTGTTCTCGAAAGACATATAAAGTCCCCCAACCCGCACTTGACCAGCGTAGTGGACCTGGTTATCTTCGCGTCCTACAATGCGGCTCGTGCGCAGTAGTAGGATGTTAAAAATTGCTGATTACAAAATTTAAACTTTAAATAATATTATTATTATTTAACCAAGAAGATATACTAATTTCATAATTTTATATTATTTAAGATAAAAAGAAATAAATAAATATGTTGGGACATTAACACACAGTAACATCTAGTTCCAACCAGATAGTTGATACACTACACAAATACATACATACACATTATAAATATAAACACTCATGACTGGAATACACCCATTCGTGCTATCACATAAATGAATAAAGCAGGACTCGAACCCGCGACCGCTGGCACAGCAAGTAAGGTCACTACATACTGAGCCAAACTTGTCTTTAAATCTTATTACAATTATTTAATTTTTACTTAGGGATAATATATTTTCTTGAATTCGTTTTCGTGTGATTCATTGAAAAACAATTATTTAAATCGATGTAAGTACAATAACAGGCAGTGGTAGCCCAGTGGTAACGCGCTCGCTTGGGAAACCGAGTGAAGCGGGTTCAAATCCTGGGTCTCGCACCTTTGATATTTTCATCTGCGAATCATTTTCTAATTAGATTACCACTTGCCTTACTGTGAAGGAAAACATTGTGAGGAAACCTGTGTATCTGAGAGAATCTAGCAAGTTTTCGAAAGACATGTGAAGTCCGCCAATCCGCACTTGGCAAGCAAGGTGGACTATGGCCTGATTCCCCTCGTATTGAAGGGAGGGCCGTGCCCAGCAGTGGGACGTTAAAAAGGGCTGAATGTATGTAACATACAAGTATAATAAGCAAAGATATGTTTCTCGTAACATATACGACTTGTAACGATAACAATTGTCATATACATACCTAGATGGTACAATGATGGTAGATAAAATTCAACAACCGGAAAAAAGTTTTTTGTAGATTTTAACTTCATTTTTTTTTTTATTTGTGACTCAAAATTAGTCACGTCAGCTCTGTAGGAGCTTAGTTATTCAGGGTAAAAATATTGACTTTATTTTTTACTTTTAAGTGCCTTTTTTTCCATTTCATTTATAAGTTTTAGTTAAAAGTTTTTAAAAACCTAAGTCTCCTTTTTCTTTCTATAATACTTTCCAATTGAAATGAACTTATAAAATTAGCTTTTCTTTCAATTAATTCACAAAATTAATTTCATATTGTTATATCATTAAAATTACTTTTGAAATCATAAAACATCATTGTTCATCTATACTATAATATTATAAAGAGGTAAAGTTTGTGAGTTTGTGACGTTGTAGGGGGTAATCTCTGGATCTACTGAACCGATTTAAATAAAATTTGCTAAGAAGATAGTTTGAGGCCCTAGGAAAGATATACGATACTTTTTATCCCGGAAATCATCCCTTAAGGGGGTGAAAATGGGGATAAAAATTAGTATTGGGAATCAAGCTAGGGACGAATCCGAGCAAAGCGAGGGTGAATCGCTAGTATTATGAACGTTATCGTAATCCAATAACCTTAATTTGAGCTAATTTATTTGATAATAAAATTTAACATGAAAAAAACTTTTATGGGTTTAATCACCAATTCATTAACTAAACACGTAATTTAATTTACTCTATCAACGTAAATTATGTACTCGTGTTTATGTATGCAGCCTTTTTTAAAGTCCCCCTGGTGGGCACGGCCTTCCATCAATACGAGTGGAATCAGGTCATAGTCCACCACGCTGGCCAAATGCAGGTTATTGGACACGTTTGTCTTTCGGAAACTTGCTAGGTTCTCTTAAATATGCAGATTCCCTCACGATGTTTTACTCCAAGTGGTAATCATATTGGAAATAATTCACACATGAACTTATTAAAGGTTCGAGACCCGGGAATTAAACCTGCTTTACTCGGTTTCCCAAGCGAACCGGTTACCAGTTATTATTAGGCTACCATTAGTATTTAAGTATTTTTTATGACTGTAATAATCAATTTATTTATCACGTAATTTAACCTATTATACTACGTAGATCACATCACTTTCTTTGTAAATTTTGTATATAAAATATAATATTGTAAGGCAATAGTTGATCCAGAAATTATTTTACTCGCAAATTCAATTGGTACCTCGACTGAAAGGCAATTTGGTCGGGATCATAATATTCTGAAGAGTAATGCGCTTGAAATTCAATTACATTTAATTATCACGATATTGTGATAGGTTTAAGCGATATCTTATTTAATTATAACCGCTGAGAGTTAATATCCAGTTTTTTTTAATAACATTTTTTGACGATACGTATAGCTCAGTTTATGGTGACCCTTCTTGCTGTACCAGTGGTCGCGGGTTGAGTCCCGCTGGGGGCATTCATTTGTATGATAAGCACGAATGTTTGTACTCCAGTCATGGGTGTTAATATTTATGATATGTATGTATTTAAAGTTATATATGTAAGTATATTGTATCAACTGTCTAGTATCCATAATACCTACAAGCTTGTAGTTTACCATGGAACTAAATAGTGATGTGTGTTAATATCCCAACATATTTTTTATATATACTTATGTGTTATTATTACAAGTTAAAACTTAGTTAACGATTATTATAACAGGAAAGGTATTGTGTGACTTAACACTTTATATCGAAAGAAGTCGTAAGGCATAGCTAGTATTATGAACAGTATAATATAATATAGCTAAAAATAGAAGACGAGAACATCAGTATCAGTTTCTCGACGATTAGGCCGACAAATGAACCAACGCGTATTGTGAGACGCTGCTCAAATGAACGGCTGCCGCGTGTCGCGATTATCACCGCGATTCTTCTTCTCACTCGGCTTAATATTTAAATTACATTTTAGTGTATCCTCTTGTTTATACAGTTTATAAAGTTTTGAATGCTTTACCTACATTTGGCTCAATTTGTTGTGATCCTACTTTCTGTGCTAGCGGTCGCGGGTTTTAGACCCGCTGGGGGCACTCATTTATGTGATGAGCACGAATATTTGTACTTCTGTCATGAGTATTTATATTTATAATATGTATGGATTTAAAGTTATATTTGTTTAGTATATCAACTATCTGGTATTCATAACCCAAGCCTCGTAGCTTACCATGGAACTAGATGGTGCTATGTGTTAAGGTCCTAACATATTTATTTACATATACATTGTAATTTAACACATACATTGTGAAAAAATGTTGTCAAAAAATATTTAAAAACACATTAATTAGAAATATTTTGTTGATCAAGTGTCAGTGGGACTTACGGGAGAAGGTTCTGATGATTATTTAAACATTAAATTATGAGTTTTATGGTAATTCTATGCTCAGTTTTTTTGTCTTTTTTTTTATAGAATAAAGAAGCAAATGAGTGAAAGATGATGGTAGTTGCTATTGTCGCTCATAGAACATACTCGAATGAATTAAGTGGAATGGAAGCGACCTGATGACATAACTGTAAAATAGATTTTATAGATGTTTAAAAAATTCGAATGCCTTAATGATGCTATTGATCTGATTTTATATGGAATATCGATACCTCAAAATCAGAATTCATTAATTCACGCGAGACATTCGTTATTGGGTCATCTTAAACTGTATGTTATGTTTTAAAGAGAGAAAGTGAATAACATTCGTCATTTTACATACGACAGAACGACAGACAGACACACGATTTCTATAACGTATTTTGCATTTAAGATATGGAACCCTAAAAATATATAAAATTTAAAATAAACTAACGTTATTTTTAACATACCTCTTAACTAAAAGGCTATCAAAAATTTATTGCTATTCAATTTCTTTATTCAATATTGGTTTTGTAGATTGCACTTATTGTTTTATATAAACTCCACCAGCAGTTACAAATCCTGTTGAAAAATTGTATACCTACAAAATCCATAAAAATTGCTAACTGAACGTAACATAGTAATGTATTATACATATATTATACATAGGTATGTATTACATGTTTAACCTTGCTTCTTGATAAAATGTTACATATGATCTTTTATAATATGATATGAAATATTTTATAATACTTTCTTAGATTTACGCAAAAATTTGACATCTATACATATAATAAAATTGTGACTAAGCCGAATCTGTACATAAAATATTTTTTTGATACAGATACAGAGGCCGAATCTATAGTTTTCAAAAAATTTGTCAGCCTCTCCGTCTGTTACCGCATCACGGAAAAACCCCTAGAGGGATTTTGATGAAATTTGGTATGATGATAGCTAGTTATCCGGGTCAACATATAGGATACTTTTTACTGCGGAAAAATATCTCATTTTTGAGAAATGTATACTAAACGTTAAAACGTAAGGAGGGACGAACCTGAGCAGAGCAAGGGTGAGTCGCTAGTTTTAAATGAAACTATCTTTTCGGATTATTTCGCGGATTTATTTGTTTGTTTGTACGCACTAATCTCAAGAATTACTTATCAAATTCAAAATATTTTTGCATTAGATAGCCCATTTACCAAGGAAGGCTTTAGGCTATTTTATATAGTTATAAAGTCTATCTATTTCATACTAACCGATATAACGCACCTAGGGACGAACCTGAGCGAAACAAGGGTCAGTCGCTAGTGATTTTCTATTTTCATAGAAAATTTTCATGAAACTTAAATTGCGAGACAAAATTATCTTACAAATTTTCACATCAATTTCTACGGAGTAATTTCTAATAATAATCTACTTGTATGGAATATTTTGACACGTACCGAGATGATCGTTGTAAATCTTTTACGCGCTATTGAATTCTTTCAGCGAATGAGAATTTGTACAATTACTAGTCTATTAGAACATTTTAGTTACGTCGCCATACTTTTATTTTATTTTAGGAGTTTATCTATACTAATGTTATAAATGTGAAAGGTTGTATGGATGTATTGATGTTTGTTAACTCTTTCACGCCAGAACGGCTGAACTGATCTGGATGAAATTTGGCACAAAGATAGATTATAGTCTGAAATAACACATAGGTTACTTTTAATCCCGGAAAAATGTATGGTTCCTGTGAGATAGGTTTATTTTTGTTTTCCGCTAGTCGTATCATATTTTCTTATTGCCTACATATTTGTACTTTCTCTTTCTTGTCTTGTCCCGCTTTTTACCACATACACGGGTTGACTGGAAGAGATCTCTTATAGAGATAAATCCACCTTTGTCCACGTCACTTACTGAGTATTTTGTTTTTTATAACTTATTGTGTAACTTATATTTGTGAATATTATAATTAATTTATACAATTTTATAAAATATTTTAGGATTCCGTAACTCAAAACGAAAACAGGATCCCTTTTAGAGCACTTCCTGCTGCATGTCTGTACATCTGTTTGTCAAGACCCTTTTTCTCAGGAACGCGTGGGGATATCAAGTTGAAATTAATATTAAATATAGAAGTCTGCAATCTCTTAGAGCTGCGAAAAAATCAAACTTCAAGTCAACGGAATATCATAAAGATTGACGATATGGCCCTTTATGCCGTAAATTTTGACACTGCAAGGGAATCAAAACCTATAGGGTGGTTTCCGTTGACCTAGAATCATGGAATTCGGCAAGAAGCACATCTTATAGCACAAGTAAAGGGAAGGGGAAGGTTTTTTGCAGTTATAAACTTCTTTTAATGTTTCCTTTTTCTAATAAAACCTCGGTGTACGAGACAAACTCGTACTTGTTCGATTTTTTTTTATAGATTTTTATAAATTAATTATTATTGCATAATTGAAAGTGTAGAATGTCTTAACATCACAATAACAATTACAACTGTATAACAAGAATCAAGCTAATTTTTTAACATGTTCAAAATGATTCACACATGAGAATAACGAAGGTGCAAAATCCAAGGTTTGAATCTGTTACCACTGGGCTACTTCTGCCTTTTAAAAATTATTACTAGCGACTTCTTCCCTAGCCTGCTATCCAATACAAAATTTTATTCCCATTTTCACTCCGTTAAGGATAATTTTCAGGATAAAAAGTATCCTATGTTCTTTCCAATCTCTCAAAATATCTTTTTACCAAATGTCATCTAAATCGGTTTAGTAGATCCAGAGATTACCCCCTACAATCTCACAAACTCACAAACTTTACCTGTATATAATATTGGTATAGATATCCCTTACAAACAGACTGCACAGCGAAACATTACATTTTATTGGAAAAATCAAAAGGTATTTTGATTTATATATGTCGCCGTAAAATTGTAAACATCGCTAGATTACAATCTATCTTATCGCTCGCGAGATATATTACAATCTAGCGGCACTTACAATTTTACGGTGACAAATACACTAAAATCAAAATTCCTTCTGCACAATTCGAATCCAAACTTTCGGGTACGCAGTACGAATTATAGTAATGTGCTCTATCATTACTCCAATTTTTATACTTGTTATATTTTTTATTAGTATGTTATAGTATAGTATCTAGGCGACTGAACTTTGCTCGGAGTTTTTGGCCAAAAGTACAATTTTCTTAAAAAAAACTAAAAACTTGAATAAATATAAAAGTAAAAACTTTGTACCTATCTGACCGGGTTACGAACCCGGACACCTGTGATTGTCAATATTGCACCTTGGCCGCTTGACCACGATGCTTATGCCCGAGCGTAAAAAAATATCGATCATATTTTGCGTGGAATGATGCGAAAGAAAACCGCATGAAAACTAGAAAACACGCGTTTCCCCAGACACAAAACAATCTGGATCGATCTTTCGCCCCCGAATTTCGTTGAAATTTCATATGTTTAGTATGGGTACACAAAACGAAATCGTTAAAGCCGTTTCCGAGATCGCCGGTATAAATATATAAGAATTGCTCGTTTAAATATATTAGATATTTATTACTTCAGGTTTTGATTAATTCTGTATATTGTCATAAAGGAGTAAATAAAGGCTAAGCCAATAAAATTTTATAACTTAATAAACACAGGTCTCCATGAATGCTATAGAGAAATTTTACGAAGATATTTTTTGTTAAAATTTTATATGTATCGTCATATGAGTAATTAGCAGTTTGCTTTTGTTTTTCTTTATTACGCAAATACTTTATATTATACTAGCGATTCGCCCTCGCTCCGCTCAGGTTCGTCCCTTGGTACGTTTTAGGGTTATTATAGATTTCTCAGAGATGAGATATTTTCCCGCAGTAAAAAGTATCCTATATGTTAACCCGAATAACCAGCTATCATCATATCAAATTTCATCATAATCTGTCCAGTGTTTTTTTCGTGATGCGTTCACAGATAGACAAACAGACAAAAAACCTAACAACTAGAAATTCGGCCTCTGTATCGATAATAATGTCTATTTCAATAAAATTTTCCAAAAAATTTTTAATGTACAGTTCCGGCTTAGTTAGAATTTTATTATATGTATAGACGTATGTCCTTCATAATATTTAATCGAAATTTTATAAAGGAGACTCTCGACTATGAATCTCTTGAGATAAAGGCGTAGCTATATTTTTAATTGGATAATTTTTAGCTGTACCATAAAAATCCTTGAAACTCATCCAGGCATTTTTAAGTAATGGTATAAATTTAAAATTCTTAGTTCTAAAAGCCGTAGTCATAAAAAAATCAGAGTGAATTTAATAAATTATACGGAAAATTCAGGCAAAATATCGGGAACATTGGCATGGTATACAATATTTTCGTTTCTAGGCCTTTAACTAGGAAATTCTAACCACGTTGGCTTACCGCAGGCTAGCAATTGAATACACACAGTATATCTGAATATCCACTGCGCTGCACAGTCTCAATTTTACATTGTGTGAAACTGGGAATGTATTGAGAAAATCTTTTAAAAACTGTATAAATGAAAGATTTTTTAACCCTTTTTTTTAAAACATTCATTTACATTTCAGTGGAATTCCATATATTGGATTTTTATGTATCTGTTCTTTTGAATAAAACTTTCTTTTCGTATTTTTTCTCAGATTTATTTTTATTTTTTGTTCCTGACGTTTCGAATGCTTTAGCAATCATGACTACGGGAGAGAATAAGTTTTTAATCCGCTAACAAAATAATAAAAAAAAAAACCTCAATGTCAGAAAAATGAAAATTGATTAATATAATCTTTTACTTTTAATGTTAACTTCATGTTAAAAATTAGCCATCCTGCCTTCTTCGCTCCAAGGAATTTTCGGGGAAACTCCGCCAAGGACGGTTCAATTCTAAATTCAGATCTTATCCGAATCGGAGACCCACACTTGAGACCTAAAATCTACGTTAGCTAGACCAATGAGGTAATCTCTTCTGGGTAAAACTATATAAAGAAATATTAAATTTTAACAATTTTTGGGTTTTTGGTGTTCATATCAGCTCAATCATTCATATGAACCCGTATTTCAACCTTATTTATGAATAGAACTAGATTACTTATCATACTAGCTAAGATTAGTAGTGCTATCAATTTAGAGACCAGTTATTTTAAATGTCTTTGCCAACCAAGGTTATATTTTTAATCAAATGCGTGACGCAAAGTAGGGTTTTGTGTTTATCAGTCTGAGTATGTATGTTTGTTTGTTTCTATGTGGCGTTCTAGATACCAAACGCGTGGGCCTATTTCAATAAATTATACGTCTTGATAACGCGAATGTCATAAGCTATATAAAAATAGTTAAAAATTAAAATGGCAGCTGTGTCAAATTGTGTTTAAATCTTTAAAAAACATTTTTTCCAAGCTAATCGAGTCGAATATTAAAATAAAGGTTTTTAAGAGGCAATTGCAAAAATATATGCAACATATATGTTTAAAAGTAGTTTAGGATAAAAAATTATTACTTTAAATGTCTAATTGGCAAAAACTAGAAAGCTGTAAATAAAAAAAAATATTATAAAAAAAACACGACTACATAAAAGCTTATTAAAAAGATGAAAACAAGTTGACGACCGAATAACGTATTATGCAGTCGGAGATACACATATACATATATGGGCATACATCTCGCGGTAAGGATGAAACGTGTATGTCTCCGATTGCATAATACTTTATGTCATCGTCAACTTGTTTTCATCTTTTTAGTTAGCTATTATAATAATATAATATAATATAATATTTTTTTATTACTGTTCCAGTCAAGTGTAGTTGAGAAATGGGTTTTATATGAATTTAAAATCATCAATACAAATATTTTATTTTATTTGAAGAAAATATTTTATTTATTATAATATAATTTTAAGAGTGGTATGTCTTGTTATCAAGGTATGCCTTCAAGAAAAATTATTTCAGATATATGTCAACTGATAACAAGAAAAAATTGTGAATAGGAAAGACAAAACACATCGTATCTTCTACGTTCTATAAAACATTGGCAAAAAATCTGTGCTCAGCTAAAATACACATAATTTAGAATTGAATTGACTCGAAACACAGTGGTTGTGACATAGGCCATTATTGTGTGTATATATGTACTATTGTGACTCCTATTTACGTGTTAACAATAAAATATTTTTATTGCAAGTGACCGGCTTTAGTTGCTAATACTAGAATGTCCAGACTAACCGAAAACTTGACTTACAATTTAAGCTCTAAGTTAAAATTGTGAAAAATTTATAATTAGAATTCTAAAAGTGAAAAAAGTCCCAACGTTTCAATAGAAAACAATCTTTTTCTAATCGTAACACACGTAAAACACACATAAAACTTAACACACGATTGAAACCGTTACAACCGATCTGAAGCAGCAAGTATTTTCTAAAATATTTTTAGTATTATTTCTTTATATCAAAAGTTTTACTGAAAAATATAAGTAATAAAAGTTATTAAACATAAATACAAAAATATAAGCGTACCGATTTTTTATAAATAGGAACAGCTGTATACTACTGCTTTAATTTAATTCCAATATATAATACTCAAGAGCAAATGACGTCAAGCAAGTGACTGTCCGGTCACTTGGTAATCTTCTATGGGATTTGAACCTCTTAAGTAGTCTCAGTCGCTTTTATATTTTGGTATAAGTTATAAGAAATAGAGATCTATGGATAATAAGTTTTGGATCAAGCTAAACATTGAAATATTTAGCTACACTCAAAATGCACATTACATTACTAAGTTATAAGTGTACATGTAAAGTTTTTAATTAAAAAACTTATCTTGCAATATTATTGCTTATATTATCATTAGAACCTGCGAAGCTAGGTGTGCATGTTTTTTTAGAGAAGAAACCTAAAAATAAACTTAAAAATCAAAACTTTATCAAAATTTAATTTAAACATTAGAGTTGTTTCGGAGATACACGAAAAAAAAAAATTATATTATATTTTTGAAAAATCTTATTTAAATAGTCATCATTATCGATACAGAGGCCGAATCTCTAGTTATTAGAATTTTTGTCTGATTGTCTGTCTGCCTGTCTGTCTATCTGTATATCTGTCTGTCTGTCTGGGGACGTATCACGAGAATACCACTGAATGGATTTTAATGAAATTTGGTGTGATAATAGCTGGTTATCCAGGTCAATAGGATACTTTTTACTGCGAGAAAATATCTCATCTCTGAGAAATCTATAATAAACTTTGAAACATAACTAGGGATAAACCCTGCTCGGGTTTATCCCTAGTTATGTTTGAAGAATTTTTGATCCCGTCGAGTGAGAGTGAAACGCTAGTCTATACATATAATAAAATTCTAACTAAGTCGAATCTGTACATTAAATATTTTTTGGAAAATCTTATTGAAATAGACATTATTATCGATGCAGAGGCCGAATCTATAGTTTTTAGAATTTTTGTCTGTCTGTCTGTCTGTCTGTCTGTCTATATGTCTGTTACCGCATCACAGAAAAACCACTGGAGGGATTTTGATGAAATTTGGTATGTTGATAGCTGGATATCCGGGTCAACATATAGGATACTTTTTACCGCGGGAGATTATCTCATTCGCACGGGAGTACATGTTATAACACAACCCAAAAAATATTTATGATCAGAATTGCTTGAAACTTGGTATTAATGATCTTCAATACAATTAAATAAATACGTGTTTTAGCGTTTTTTGAAATTCTTCCCATAAGGAGATAAAATAAAGGATGAAAATTGATGAATATGAGCAAAGCCGCGGGTTTTGCTAGTATCTATATATAATATAATGTTTACAGTTTCAAGTCGCTACCCGTGTATATTATGCTACGACGCTACGAAACCCAGAGCTAATGCTACGAAATGTTTTCGCTACGTATCTCTAGGAAGCACTAACATTCAGTCGAAATACTTATCATTATAAATATAGAAGTCAGGATTGTATCATATATATTTATCTATGTTATATACAGGGTGAATTTTTTAAGTGGGCGTGCATGGCTAAATCCTAAACTATGAGGAATATCGAAAAGTACTCAAAGGAGTCTCAGGCCCAATTTTCATTAAAACTAAAACTGCATCATTGGATTTTCGAAAAATCAATTTTCCTAGCCAGGAATCGAACCTGTTGATTTTGAAAAAAAAAACCACATACCGTATAATTACACCATTCGATAGTGTTGCTAATAAGGAACGCATTCTGGGAAGTCACTAATTCTTGAAAATTTATTAATATGTTCCATATTTTCTATTATAATCAATTTTAGATCTATTGAACGTTTATAAAAACACTAAGGACTCATCATCGCTTCGCTCGGGTTCGCCCTAGCTTGCTTCTCAATACAAACTTTCATCTCCATTTTCATCTCATTAGGGGATGATTTCCAGGATAAAAAGTATTTTATGTCCTTTCCATTGTCTCGAGCTATCTTCTTACCAAATTTCATCTAAATCGGTTTAGTTGATCTAAATATTAGACCCTACAATCTCACAAACTCAAAAACTTTACCTCTTTATATTATTTTTTTTTATTTTTTTATTTTAGGAAAATAACACTTAACTATTCAGCGCCTCCCAGAGATATAATTGAAAAGGGCAATAAGTGAAAGCGAATGAAGCATTTATCCAAAATTCAATTGTGTGTGTAATTTTATGGTGGCCGCAACTGATTGGCCACATTCCAGCCATTAGAACTATTCTTGTTGGGAAAACATCCATTAGTGTGTAATCTGAAAGACTTTTACATCACGGGTTTGATTCTAACACAAAAAAATGTCAAAAAATACAAAGTATTTTCTACATATGTATAAAAAATTGAAGTACTTATTGTACATATACTAATGATAATCTATATCTATTCTTTATTATATTAATAATAATCTATATTATAAAGTGGAAAAAAAATATTTTTTTGTTTGTATCGAATAAGCTCCGAAACTACTAAAATGATTTAGATGAAATTTGGTAACAAGATAGTTTGAGACCATGGAAAGGACATAGTATAGTTTTTATCCCAAAAATCATTCCTTAACAGGGTGAAAATGGGGGTGAAAGTGTGTATGAGGAAGCAACATAGGGACGAACCCGAGCAAAGTGAGGGTGAGTCGCTAGTATATAATAAAAATATTATTAGACTCAAATCTGTACATTAAATATTTTTTCGGAAAATCTTATTGAAATATTCATTAATTATCGATACAAAGGCCGAAACCTATTGTTTTTAGAATTTTTGTCTAGGAACGCATAACGAGATAACCACTGAATAGATTTTAATGAAATTTGGTGCTATTATAGCTAGTTATCCGGTCAACTTATACAGGATACTTTTTAATGCGGGAAAATATCTCACCTCTGAGAAATCTATACTAACCATTAGACTTATCTAGGGACGAATCCGAGCGGAACGAGCGAAATATATACATTAAATTCGATTACTTTTTATGCCACACTGCTGTGCTAATGTCGGAGAAAGTCAACACTCAAGTATTGGTCCATTAGTCGGATAATCCCATTATTAGAATTACGTAGTCGGTCCCAGAATGCAGCAATTCTAGAACGGACCACCAAGTATATGTGAAAATGTGTTAGTTTATTTCGTTGTTGTACTTAACGATTTTATTAAGTGACCTGGTACTATATATTATGTACAATTTAGGGTGTGCCAAAAAATTATGATTTTTTTTTCTTTCCTCTCACCCCAAAATATCTTAGAAAATGCCTTACAAATCTCATGTTAAAAACGGAGCTCAAAATTTTAATTCCATGAGGTTCCCCATCGAATTTTAAGTTTTCCCGTTTAAATAACATGGAAAACATGGTTTTTAATGCTTTTTTGTCCTGCAAACTGTAAAAAAAATATTTTTCAAGAAAATGAAGGACTTTTTTTAGTATTAAATTTAGTACAAAAAGTTCCATTGAGTCAAATTTCTACTTCAATATTCGATCTGTTATATAGCTTTGTAGTGCAAATTGACAATTTTTTGCATTTTTTAGCTAAACTGTAAGATTTAGAGAAAAAGAGGATTGTGAAGTTAAATAAAAAAGGAAATTTTCATACAAAAAGCGATAACGTTTTTCCCCCCATTAACACAGTCTAATTTTCATAATTTTTGGAAATGTTGTAAATATAATGAAAAACTAGGTCCGTACGTTTTTATTTTAAAGAAATATTGCGTATAATAGAAGTTATTAGCATCTATATATCTGTATTTTTGACATAAAAACTTCCTCGAGCGTTTTTATTTTTTTATAGTTAAACTAAACTGAATTAGTAAAAAAAGAAAACGTACAGACCTAGATTAAGGTGTACTGAATCTAATGAGACCAAAATTCTCATTTTGTAAATGTTTAGGGGGGTGAAAACGTTATTGCCCGAAACAATATTTTAAACAGGAAATGTAGGTAATTGCCTCTAAGATTTGCAACTCTCTCTATCGCACCATAAGGTTTGGCAAAGCGAGCAATATGAAACAGATAGCATTTTCTTAAAAACCTACTCGCGCCGTGTATCGGCACTTCACAATCCTCTTGTGGTACGTTTAAAATTCTATAAAAAGTCTGTGTCAACTTTTTTATATCATCAATAACAACAAAGTTACAGGCTCATGAATATTTATTTTTTCAAATTTTTACTTTTACGAACTGAAATATCGATAATTAAACAAAAAAATTGGTGCAAATTTGCAATTACATCAAATTTGCAACAAAATTGGATAGGTCAGATATTTTGTACTATCAATAGTAAGTTAGTAATTAGTTCATTAAAACTGTCACTAGGAACGTGAAGTCCTGAATATAGTAAATACACATCACCAATACCAATGCAAACTTCTTATCTATCAAGATTGGAATATATTACTCACGATAATACTATAAGCTTTTACTGTCTTTACTTCACTTCTATCTCAGCCATGAAATATTTATAGATATAGAGACAAATAAAATATTTATCATCTTATTTAAGTGACGAAGATATAAACGATGGAATAATACTTCGCCATTGAAATGAAATTTTTAGTGCAGCGACGCGGAGATATTGCTTTATTACATCTTCAGGAGAATTCAAATTGTTTTCAGTTTAATATTTTATTATACTTTTCTTTATGTTATAATATAACAAGGAAATGACTTATTAACAGAATTGCTGACTAATTTAAATCAATGTACATCTATACATATAATAAAATTCTGAGTCAATCCTGTACATTAAATATTTTTTGAAAACGTTATTGAAATAGTCATTATTATCGATACAAAGGTCAAATCTATAATTTTTAGAATTTTTGTCTGTCTGTCTATCTGGGAACGCATCACGAGAAAGCCACTAGACAGATTTTGATAAAATTTGGTATGATGGTAGCTGGTTGTCTGGGTCAACATATAGGATACTTTTTACTGCGGGAAAATATCTCATCTCTGAGAAATCTATACTAACCGCTAAAGAGTTTCTAAACTAAAATTGAATTAAAATTTATTTTTTTAAGAAAAGACGTACGATGAATCAGCATATCTTAAGAAGGGTAGGCTTAATAAGTATATATATATATATATATATATATATATATATATATATATATATATATATATCGTTAAATTATAATATAAATGATCTAATCGAAAAAAAACGTAATTAAAAATGCGACGTTTTTTTAATTTCTCTGTTTTAAAATAAAATAATTTGCCAACGTTTTTAAATTTTATCTTTGTATTCTATACTGATATAATTTTATTTGTATCCTTAAAATGGTCTTTAACGTTTTGGAGCAATAGAGTATGTTTCAATCAATATAACTACTCGTATGCTTGAAACGTCTACACAAGTTTCAATTTGTCTTCCTTACATAAACTTCATAGTTCTACGTACTACATAATCTCGTGGTTGTCAAACGTCACTAATAACGTATGATATCAACTCGGCTTAAACATACATGTAAAGTAACAAGATATACCTTGTCATTACATACTAGGTACGTTTTGACGTTTAGTATAGATTTCTTAAACAGTACCTGGGCGACCGAGCTTCGCTCGGAGTTCTTGAAAGATTGTATATTTTACATTAAGTGACTAAGTGTTACTGAGAAAGTTGTATAGATGTCGCGATAAGAATAATTTTCTTTTTAATTTGGCTTAAAAATAATTTTACATTAAGTGACTAAGTGTTACTGACAGAGTTGTATAGATGGCGCGATTAAATTTTGCGTAGAATAATGCATAAGAAAAACGCATGAAAACTCGAAAACACGCGTTTTCCCAGACATGTGACTAATCTAGATCAATTTTTCGCCCCCGAAAGCCCCCATATACCAAATTTCAGCAAAATCGTTAGAGCCGTTTCCGAGATCGCCGGTATAAATAAATAAATAAATAAATAAATAAATATATAAATATACAAGAATTGCTCGTTTAAATATATAAGATGAGATATTTTCCCTCAGTAAAATGTATCCTGTATGTTGATCCGGATAACCAACTATCATCATACTAAATTTCAGTAAAATCTGTCTAGTGATTTTCTCGTAATGCTTTTCCAAAACAGACAGACACAAATTTTAAAACTATAGATTCGGCCTCTGTATCAATAATAATGATTGTTTCAATAAGATTTTCCAAAAAATATTTAATGCACAAATTCGATTCAGAATTTTATTATATGTGTAGATTATATGCGACGTTTCCTCTCTAATGTTCTTAAAGAAAAAAAATATTTGTTCACATTAGATAATGTCTTTGAAACAAAGAATTGATTTTTTATGAGCCTTAGTGTTATATAGACTATTTTATATATTTAAATATTATTATAAGCTGTTTTTATCAAGTGGAACATAACATTTAGCTTCTGGAGAGTATATAAGAGGGTGAAGGGTGAGGGTATAGTGAAAACGGTGTAATATTTAAATGATGTTTTTTTAATACATAAGTTTTCTTTAATAATGTAAACTATAAAGAGGTATAATTTGTAAGTTTTTCAATGTAATAGGTATTTACTGAAACAACAAATTGTCAGAAATCAAAATAAATTTAAATAAATTCGATTTAAAACTGGCTATTGAGTTGTTTTATCGTCGTGCATTATCTAAACGCTTTAAGATAAAGCATATAATTTATGGAAAAAAATACCCAAGGTAGCAAATAGCCCAAGCGAAGCGAGGGTAAGCCGGCAATTTATATGACGAAAGAATTTATATGACGAAAAAAAGCTCATATGACACATTTTAAGTCTTTAATTTTCTGACAAATTATTGTAATAAATTAAAGGTTTGATTTCCATTCAAGTTCTGTAGTTTAAGAGAAGCTTCGATACCTATAAGTTTGAATGTAAGTATTTCAAACAATAATTAATTAAAACAAGCCAAATATCCCCAATGAGATATACGCTCGTGGTACTAACTATTACTAAATATAAAAACCATATTATGATCAATCAATACAAAAACACTATTATTATGATAGCATCAGACAAAAAATATTAATGTTTGGGAAGCAAATATGAGGTATGGGAAACGCGAAACATTATAGTACGAAATGTATCTTGTATCAGAGATTCATTGAGCTCCATTAATCAGGGCTGCTTAGCTAACCGTTGTCGCTGCAAATAATGTGGCGTTGAACAACAGTGTATTTACTCGAAACATGTTGTTGTTTTCAAGTTCTTTCAATATTTTGGCAAAAAATTATTATTCATAGGAGTGAATTTAAATTTATATTGGACGACCATTGGTTTAAACTGTTTATTTTTTTTTTTTGTGAAATTAATGAAAAACACAGACTAGTACCCATCTTTTTTTAAGTTGGTTCAAAAATGCAAAATAAATTATAGAATCTTCATTTTAATCCTACGAAGACCTATTTCTTTACCCTACACTTAAATTATAATTTTATCTAAATCAGTTAAGTTATTCTTTCTCTATTCTTTATCCCGTTGATTTCATTTTTTCTCGGCACTAAAAGTATTCACGTTTCGCTAGCCTATGAATGTCGCGTAAGTCGTTTCAAGGATTATTTATGTATAAGTGCTCCAATCCTAAAGGTCACAGGGTGATGTTAGATAACCCAAAACCTGTCTGGTATTTTCAGAGATTAGCAGTTTCAAAAGAAAAACAGACAGTTTCTACACATTTATAATACTGGTTAGTATATTCCACATACATGATAGCCAGAAGGAAAAAAATTATCGTAGATCTTAACAAGTTTATATTATATTATTGTAGATGTTCCTTTTTGCTAAGATTTAGGTGATAACATAATTTTATTTTTTATGTTATATCTACTTTATATCATAATAACGTATTGAATGCATACAATTCATTTTATCCCAAAAGCAATAATAGAACTTACATGAAGCTTGACAATCAAAGCTCGATTTTGGCCACAGCATTCAATCCCACTGAGACAAGCTAAAAAAGGGCGAAAATTTATCACGATCAGTGAGAGATCAGGCGCAAGACAACGTGCTTTACGTGCTTTTTAAGGCACGAGGGTGAAATACCGTCAACTTCCCAACTCTGGGCTTTTACTGAGACTTTTCGAAACCGAAAGATTCAATAATTAAGCTTGACTCTACCCGGGACTTGAACTAACTCAATCAATAGTACAATCACAGATCACATAATACTATACTAGAAGTACAGTGTAACATATTAAGTCATTTATTTTGTATTGAAATGAAACATTCCTAGCTCCGTAGGTTAAATTGTAAGTACTTCACTAAGCATTAATATAAACAACAAATAATGAGACAAAAGAAGATTAGAAGTATTACTTACTACCAGTTTCTTAATACAATTCTACGGTTTTTGGCTTCACGCTTGACTGGACTGCCGAACGCTAATGGCGCCACCACGAGAAGGACAACGCACATTGGGGAGAAGGTCACAACAACCATGGGGTTGCTCCAACGGTTTACTCTGCTATCAAAAAAGTACCAAGAACAACCCGCATGGCACACCTCCCACATTTGGTTTGACGCCCGGCTGGATTGTCAGACGCCAATAAGCTCCCACCACGATAAGATGAAAACGTAGCGGTGTGAACATATATATACAAATGTTGTACATTCTGCTAATGTTAGTGTACTTATTCGATATAAAAAACATAAAAATGTTATGTTAACTTTAAACTTTATTCATCTTAGTCCTAAAAAAAAATAAAAAAAAAAAATTGCAAAGGACATAGCATGAATTAATATTAATACTATAATATAACAACTTTATCACAGTAGAAGTGGGAGAAGATTAATTGGTAGCGTCGTCTCTAATTACGAGCCCTGTCAATACTGATTCATTAGTCTCGACGCTCAACTGCTTTATAATTGATACATGCTGCGACCGGCTTGCTTTTGATTTCACTGTAAATATATTTAAAGTCTAAGTGGTTTTTAATTATTCAAATCGATTTTAATTGAAACCAGTTTTTACCCATTTCTATTCTCGTCCTAGTCTAATAGCTAGCATGCACAGCCACAGATCATGATATCCTGGGTTCGAATCTCTGGTCGGGCTAAAATAGTTACCCGGTTATCTGTCACGAAATTAGCAGTATGTTCTCTAATTGTGAATCTGTAACTACCTCGGTACAGCGGTATGTTCTCCGTGTCTCTGGGAGCAGCTATCGATCCTGTGCTTTATATCACCTGAATATTTGCATGTATTCAGCCCTGTTTAACATCCCACAGCTGAACACGGGCCTCTCTTCAATACGAGGGGGATCAGGCCACCACACTCAAAATTTCAAAATTATTATCATGACACAGTATTTCTTATTGAACCTTTTATACCACCGTATAATACTCGTACACATAAGCTTATCTTATCATCTTTTTACAGCGCATAGTAAAATAACAAACAAATAAGCCAATAAAAATGTTTTTCGTATCCGACATATAAAATATTTCAATAAAACGAACACATTTTACGATACGAAGTCAAGGAACTATAAAACAATGTTACGTGACGTCTTTACTTCAGAGTCAAATGTCTATACACTTGGCTTTCCTTGAAACTTTAGTACTGAAAGGCGTAGGTATAATATGAGACCTGAATTTTTACTATTGTCGTTACTTAGTTTTCTTTAATATAACTGAAGTAGAAATTAACTGCTTACTTATTAATAACTCAAAAGGAATAAATAAATAAAAAATTAATAAATATGTTGGGAAATTAACACACCGCACCATCTAGTTTTATGGTAAGCTACGAGGCTTGTGTTATGGATACCAGATAGTTGATACACTACACATAAATAACTTTAAATACTTAATTTTAATATTTTATAAATATAAACACCCATGACTGGAATACAAATATCGGGCTCATCACATAAATGAAAGCCTCCAGCGGTACTCGAACCCGCGACCGCTGGCACAGTAAGTAGGGTCACTACAGACTGAGCCAAACGTGTCGTCAAAGGAAGTTGTTTGTTTACTCGTATGTCACGTTTTAACTCATCAAGTAATACTAAAAGTGCTGTTAGGCATTCATTTAACCTATTTTAAAGAGCAATATAAACTACTAATTTCATAGTATCAAAAGGTTTGTATGAAATGCTATTGTACTTTTATGATCATTGTAGTTACCGACGTCTTTTGAATGAATAATAATACAAAATAGGAGATTGTCTGGCTTATTTGCTTGTATGTTAGTGATCTCGTTATTAGTATTATAAAGACGAGAATTTTTGAGGGTTTCTTACTTTTCGGTTTGTATGAGATCAAAGGAATTCAGTGAAGTTGAAGTAAATGGAGATAGCTTATAGTTTTCCTGGGTTGACAAATAGGCTACTTCTCATCAACGTACTTACTTCCAAAAATATAAATCTATACTAATATTATAAAAAGGCAGAGTGTGTTTGTTTGTTTATTTGTTTGTCTGTTTGTTTGATGGAATGCGCTAATCTCAGGAACTACTAATCCGATTTGAAAAATTAATTATTTTTACATTAGATAGCCCGTTTATTAAAGAAGGCTATAGGCTATATATCATCATGCTACTACCCAAGGGAGCATCATAAATGTCAACAAATCGGGTAGACTTCCATACATTATTGTAAAACTGTTGTTTATTATATTTCAGAACTTTAAGCTTAGAAACTACTCAGCACATTTCAAAAATGTCTTTTGCATAAAGACTTATGCAAAAATTAAATATAATTTTATTCCTGAAGTTTCGAATGCTTTACATCAACCTCCTGTGACCATATATGATATATACTTGTCGAAAGAACCAGTTTATTGTATTGTACGGTTTTATGTAATATATTTAAACGAGCAGTTCTTGTATATTTATTTATTTATTTATTTGTACCGGCGATCTCGGAAACGACTAACGATTTCGATGAAATTTAGTATGTGGGGGTTTTCGGCGGCAAAAAATCGATTAGTCTTATGTCTGGAAAACGCGTATTTTCGAGTTTTCATGCGATTTTATTTCGCATTATTACACGAAAAATATGTAAATAATTTCGCACATTCGGATATAAGCATCGTGGTCAAGCTGCCAAGGCGCAAGGTTGACTCTCACAGGTGTGTCCTAATGCCGGTAGGTTACAAACTTAAACGTTAAGGTTATTTTGTACTTATTCAAGTTTTTTTTTGTTTGTTTTTAAGGCAAATTAAAAATAAAATTACCAAACTTTTAACCAAAAACTCCGAGCAAAGCTCGGTCGCCCAGGTACTGCATTACTTGTCATCGCAATAATTTGTTATTACTACTCCATACAATCTCTTAAATAACAACTCTGTATCGTACAATAAAGTCAAAACCAACATTATGTCGTACTCGAGTGCCGTTAAGTTTACAGTCACTTTACTGCTACACGCTGTAAATTGCTCATTTTATTATCAATCAACACTAACACGTTTCATTACAAATTAATATGTAAGAAATGTTTTGGCTTTTATATTCTAATTTTATTTTATTTAAATGTGGCTCTGAATTTTAATTTTAGTGTGCCTTCTTTTTGACCAATTTCAAAATAAAAAGGGTTTGAAACTTATGTCTCGATGATGATGAAGCTTTTTTAATGGAAAAGTTACTTAATTTTAGACTAATGTGAATATTTCACATTTTAAATAAAACTTTTGGGAGATACTCCTTTATCATGTTTACTGTAATAAAAACTTAAAAAAAACCGACTTCCAGGCACTGAAAAGTAAAAAATAACTAAACGGGGGTTTTCATTTAGAATAGAATATAGAATAGAATAGATATTTTCGAAGTCGGTGTGCTTTGATTTGTATTGGCTGGCTTCGACCGTATATATACGATCGAATTAAGAACCTCCTCCTTTTTTTTTGGAGTCGGTTGAAAAATAATATATAGGGAACAAAAAAAAAACCGCGAAAAATTCAGAAACAATACTTTTTTTGAAAACCCTATACCTAAAGGGTAGTCTCATATAAATTTCTAGACAAAATCTACAATTATTACTTTTAAGGTAACGCGCTCGCTTGGAAAACCGAGTGACGCGGGTTCAAATCTCGGGTCGCGCACCTTTGATGCATATTTTCATGTGCGCATCTTTTCCACCATGATTACCACTTATCTATATATGGCTAAAGAAAACATCACGAATAAACCTGCATGTGTATGAGAACTAACAAAATCTGCAAAAGGTCCGCCAATCCGCATTTGGCCAGCATGGTGGACTATGGCCTAGAGGGATCCTCTCGTATTAAAGGGAGACCCACGTATTAAAGGGAGACACGTAATAGTGGGATGTTTTTTTAACATCCTGGAGGACTGAATATATATAATACATACATATATTAATAGTATTTGGTCTAAAAGACAGCAAAATTCAATAGCATAACTAACTTCTTTCTAACATAAAGCTTAGTATCGACCACATATTCACACGAATTTTTAACTTAATTCTAAACGTTTTCTGACCTTTATATAATATGAAAAAGTAAAATAACATAAACATTTCAAAGTAAATAAGAATGTTAAATAGCGCCTAAGGCAACTATTAGTATTACAGTCACCTTTGTTACCTCACGCTACGATGAAACTTAATTGTTTTGCGATGGTATATTCTTTGTCAGTCGCTATTCTTAATGAGGCCCCGTTTACGACGTAAAAGGAATTATATTTATTGAGCTGTTAAGTTATTACTAAGATGAAATTTTTGTTATGGGAAATTTGAAGATATATGTTGTGATGTTATGTTGTAAAATATAAAATTGTTAAAAAAATATGTATACAAATAAAATATAAATATAATATTCATAGGGGATATAGTAGGATCATCTCACTGGATGTGCGTTCGTAGTAGTGAGAGGAGCCCACTTCACTGGGTGATGCAGTATGCGGGTTGCTTTATAGCATAGATTCCTTTATAGATAGCAGAGTCAACCGTAGGGGCAGCCCCCTGGTTGTGTGGTCTGCTTCAGCCTTGCAGTTAGGCAGCCTTCGAGGCATCATGGTTGAATAGGTCAGTGAGCCCCATTAAGACGGGAGAGGTTCTGTTGTGTTGTAGTAAGTGGTACTAGCTTTTCTAGCCGGTGAGTCCCACATTACCGCGTGTTTGTATGCAGGTGGTACGCGTAAATGCATTTCACAACATGATAAAAAAGGGGTATTAGGCTCATTAATTCTGTAATAATTACATATAAGGAAACCAACAAATTGTTTTAACGAACTACCATTTTCTCGTCCAAAAAACTAAACAATATAATAACAAATAAATAAAAAAAAAACTCTACGCAAAAAATACATATAGTTTAAGGAACAACCCTTAAAAAGTAAATAATTTTGCAAAAGAGCTGATACTCTTATACTGCTGGACCGATATTAACCAAACATAGCTAAAAACAATTGCAAGGAAACTGGCTCTCAAATGAAAAAAACCGCATCGAAATCGGTCCATCCATTTGAGAGCTACGATGCCACAGACAGACAGACATCGACATCAAACTTATAACACCCCTCTTTTTCGTCGGGTGTTAAAAAATAACTGCGCGGGTATCAATCATACCATGCTATAACACTATTTACGACCTTAAATATGATTTAGGTTAAAAACATCATTACTTTTCTTACTAATATAATTGTATAAACAAATGTTTTTTTTCGATTTTTTTGTTGATCAACGAATCAAAGTCGTTATTTGTAAACTAAATAGGCAGGAGACAGCGTAGTCCATTTCCATTTCAGTAGGTATATGGTATTTGATAATCTATACAGATAATTAAAATTGGAGTGTCTATTTGTAATATTAAAATAACCGCTTTTTACTAAATACATATGGATGTATACGCGGTACATATACCAAAACAACATTTTTCTGTCTGTTTGTCTGTCTGTTTGTTCCGGCTAATCTCTGAAATGGCTTGACCGATTTTGACGAGACTTTCATTAGCACATAGCTGATGTAATAAGGAGTAACATATGCTGCTTTTATTTTAGAAAAAAAAAATAGGGTCACACGAATAAAAATTAAAACCAAATTGATTAATTGATTTTGTTTTGGGAAGCAACCTAGGGACGAACCCGAGCAAAGCGAGGGTGAGTCTCTAGTTTATATATATATATTTTTATACCAAAAAATAATTTAGGCTTGATACCTTAGCTAAAATAAAGCTAAGTTTAAACTCTAACTTCACCAAAATTTCTCATGTAAGCAATTTGTTGGCAGGTGACGTAATCATCCAGGAGCTATGTACTACGCCTCAAGTTTCATCAAACTAATGTCGCGGGAAACGATCTAGCTTTGGATGAACGCCAAGTTTGCTATTCTAATTTCATTTTGTATTCACGTATGTTTGTAAAATTATATTAAAGCCTTTTCACTTTAAAGTAATAGTTTATATGGAAGCGTCTCTATTATTATTTGAATCCCCCTGAATACTTTTGAATAAAAAATATGTCAGGCCACAATAAATTACTCACATTTTTATTCTATAAATCCTACTAATATTATAAACGCGAAAGTTTGTAAGAATGTATGTATGTATGTATGTTTGTTACTCTTTCACGCCAGAACGGCTGAACGGATTTGGATGAAATTTGGCACAGAGATAGACTATAGTCTGGAATAACACATAGGTTATTATTTATCCCGGAAAAATGTGCGGTTCCCATGGGATAAGTTTGTTTTTGTTTTCCTAGAGGCGAACCCGAGCGAAGCGAGGGTGAGCCGTTAGTATGGCAATAATTTATTGTAGTGGTGGTGTGGTGGTGTTAAACAAAACTCTCCTTTGGATTTCAGCAGTCGGATATAATGACTATTTCAATAATATTTTCCAAAATATATTTAATGTACAGATTCAACTCAGTCAAAATTTTATTATATGAATGTATATTAACACATTAAATTAAAAATTTAAAAAACGCATGACAGAAAATTGTAACATGTTTTGGAGAAACATGCTTATACTGTAACGCTCACTAGCGGTCTGTCATATTATTAAAATTAGCTAAGAACATGCTAAGAAATAAGACTTACTCAAAGTAAAAAACCGTTTCAAAATCGGCCAAGCCGTTTCCGAGAAAAGAGGTAAAAGGCACACACACAAACACCTCATATCCTAAATGCATATCGTCACGGATAAAAAATATAATTATCCCAGTCCAGTTATATAATAAAAATTATAACTCAAATTTAATTTTAAAAATATACAGCGATAAGCTTTCATTGTAAATGCCGCAAAAGTTGAGTATTTTAACAAACGTGGCTTTGTTTCATACGTGTACTAATGCTCATTGTTCTCTACATATTTTGTAAGATTCATGTAATAATGAAATAAAATGAAATGTATAAATAATAGTTGTATCTGTGATTTTATTTACATATCTAACCTGCCTCCTTCTCTTAATCCTGCTAACGAGGTACATCAATCTATACTAATATTATAAAGCTGAAGAGTTTGTTTGTTTGTTTGGTTGAACGCGCTTATCTCAGGAACTACTAATCCGATTTGAAAAATTCTTTTTGCATTAGATAGCCTGTTTATTGAGAAAGCCTATAGGCTATATATCATCCCGGAAAAATGTGCGGTTCCCGTGGGAAAGATTTGTTTTTGTATAATATATAAAATCTATGTGTAGTATACTAAGTAATTTATAATTAGTGCTATGGTCTGTGCTAAGTAATTCTTCACGCTACAAAAGCTTAAAATAATCGAAATAGAGATAGGTAATATTTTGACGAAACGTTTGGCTCAGTTTGTAGTGCTTACTTGTGTACTTGCTGTGCCAGCGATCGCGGGTTCGAGTCCCGCTGGAGGTGTTCATTTGTGTGAGCACGAATGTTTGTACTTCAGTCATGGGTGTTTATATTTATAATATGTATGTACGTATTTAAAGTTATATATGTAGTATATCAACTAGTAGTCTGGTATCCATAACACAAGCCTCGTAGCTTACCATGGAGCTAAATGGTACTGTGTGTTAATGTCCCAACATATTTTATAAAAAAAAAGCAAGTAAAGTATTCTCGCTTCACTCGAGGACAGCTTGAAGTGCCTATATAGACTATGTTTGTGCACTAAATTTTATCCAAATCTATCCAGCCGTTTCGACGTAAGGGAGTAACAAATGAAAATACACATAATATACAAAATACTTTTTTAGATTTACGCGAATATTTGATGTTTTAAATAAAACTATCTTTTCTGAGATGAGAAGGGGGTTTCTCTCATGAAAATGATTGCTGTAAAGCATTCGAAACGTCGGGAACCAAAAATCAAAATACATCCACGAAAAATCCCGAAAATATAGTTTTATTTAAAATACACATACAATTTTTCGAATTTATAATAGTATTTCGTTTGACGTACACCGACCATGAATATCTAATAACTAAAATATTTATACATAAAGTAAAAAAAAAACTAAAAATCACGGCTAGTTAGGTGATTTTCATGCTTATTTGCAAGCTCAAAGAATTTTCGCTGCATACCCATGACGTAAGTTGCGTTTGAAAAGATAATAATAATATCGGGAGCAGTTGGCAACCGGCTCTACGCTGGCGACGCCTTTGTTGACGATATTTTGGTCTAAGTAAGGAGCGATTGGCTTTTTGTAATGATTGTTGATACAATTATCTTATTAATTTATTATTTTAAAGTTATAGTACCTGGGCGACCGAGCTTCGCTCGGAGTTCTTGAAAGATTGTATATTTTACATTAAGTGACTAAGTGTTACTGAGAAAGTTGTATAGATGTCGCGATAAGAACAATTTTCTTTTTAATTTGGCTTAAAAATAATTTTACATTAAGTGACTAAGTGTTACTGAGACAGTTGTATAGATGTCGCGATTAAATTTTGCGTAGAATAATGCATAAGAAAAACGTATGAAAACTCGAAAACACGCGTTTTCCCAGACATGTGACTAATCTAGATCAATTTTTCGCCCCCGAAAGCCTCCATATACCAAATTTCAGCAAAATCGTTAGAGCCGTTTCCGAGATCGCCGGTATAAATAAATAATGATGATTTGTACACCTCAACTGTATCCTCTTTCTCGTCTTCTATGTCTCTATATAATACTGACTATACAGAAGTGGAAAATGTAATAAATAACCTTAAGAATACATCCGCAGTGGGATGGGATGAAATTCCAACGTCATTGATAAAGTTATCGAAACATGTACTAATTCCACTGATTGTTCATATTTTTAATACATCCATAGAATCTGGTATTTTTCCTAAAGTTTTCAAAAAAGCCCTCATACACCCAATTCATAAAAATGGCGACACTAGTAAATTAATTAATTACAGACCTATATCAATTCTCACCCCGTTTCCAAAAATATTTGAAAAATTATTAAACCTTAGACTCAATAATTATCTAACTACTAATAATATAATAGCTCCTAACCAATACGGCTTTAGAAGTGGTAAGTCAACTGAAGATGCTATTTTAGACTTTACTAGTACAATCGTAAAAAATTTTAATGACAAGAATAAAGTTATCGGAATATTTTTAGATTTATCCAAGGCATTTGACACAGTTTTCATCCCTAACCTTTTGATGAAATTGAATCATATTGGTATAAGAGGAGTTGTGAATGACTTATTTAAAAGCTACCTCAGTGATCGATCACAGTGTGTGGTCATTAATGGGATCGTGAGTGATGAGGATAGTGTAAGTTTTGGAGTACCGCAAGGTAGTGTCCTTGGACCGACATTATTTCTCATTTATGTCAATGAATTATCTATGCTTCACATTCCAAACTGTAAAATGATTTCATATGCTGATGACACTATTCTTCTCGTTGATGGTAAAAGTTGGTCACAAGCGACAACACATGCAGAAACTGCTTTATCTTCTGTCTATAAATGGCTATCTGCAAATATTTTAACGTTGAACTTGGATAAAACTAAATTTATGACCTTTGCTCCAAATAAAAATTCTCTCCCGTCTGCCTCTGTTTCTATTAATGTTCATGAGCTAAATTGTACGAGGAATGTTGGATGTACTTGTAAGAACATTACTATTACTACTCATATTAAATATCTGGACATATGGATTGATAATACCTTGACATGGGATGAGCATATTGCGGCTACTTACACGAAACTTCGTAAATTAATTTTCGTTTTTAAAAAATTAAGACCCATCATTGACTTTACGTTATTAAAAAATATATATTATGCACTCGTACAATCAATCATATCCTATGGTATTATTGCTTGGGGAGGTACTGGAAAAACCAAGCTACTACGTCTTGAAAGGGCTCAAAGAACTCTTCTTAAAACAATGACATTTAAATCCATGTTGTTCCCTACTGATGAGCTGTATAAAATGACACGGGTATTATCGGTTAGGAAACTATTTATACTGCAAACTATACTTCGCAAACACTCACAAACACCTTTCAAAGACCATACAATTGAGAATAAACGTAGATCAGATATAGTTTGTAAAACCTACCGAAGTCGATTGGCCTTGTGTAGACAACATTATTATTATTTTTCTCCAAATATATATAATAAAATAAATAAAATTATCAATATCTTTCCAAGAACACTGCATGTTTGCAAAAGTATAACTACAGCCTGGTTACAGGATCTAACTTATGAAGAAACTGAAAAATTACTTATCTTTCCTTAATAAGCGGCAGTTAAAACTTCACTCATACAACACACGCACACACGCGCACATGCATACGCACACGCATACGCACATGCACACGCACACGCACACGCGCACGCACACGCACACGCACACGGGCACGCACACGCACACGCACACGCACACGCACACGCACACGCACACGCACACGCACACGAACACGCACACGCACACGCACACGCACACGCACACGCACACGCACACGCACACGCACACGCACACGCACACGCACACGCACACGCACACGCACACGCACACACACACGCACACACACACACACACACACACACACACACACACACACACACACACACACACACACACAAACGCGCATCCACACTACACTCGCTCTTTTTACTTTATTTTATTTAATCGCAAATTTTACTAGGCTGTTGGAACTACTTGTAGTATTAAAAATTTCTTGGAGGTGGGCGTTATTTACTACAACACAGTTTATAGCTAATGTAGTCTTTATCGTAAAATCTATAATTATTGTAACTTTCAGTGTGTTCCAATAAAGATTTTTATTTATTTATTTATTTATTTATAAATAAAGATATAAATATACAAGAATTGCTCGTTTAAATATATAAGATTAATGTTAAAGTGAAAACATCTTCATTTTCGTTTTATGTTGGTAGTTATGTTGATTTTATTAATATTAATAACTATCGACTCACCTTCGCTTCGAGTTCGTCCCTAGATGCCCCTTTTTAACAGTAGTTCACTTACCCAGTGAACCAAAGAGCTCAAGACCAATTTTTTAGTCGCAAAACATTTTTCATTTTACATTTTATATATCCATGACTTAGTTTAGAAGTACTAAACGCACAAACAGACAAGTACTATGTCTGCGTGAATAATTATTTTACAGCATAACAAGTATAACGTACATATTATGTGTAACGTATATTAATAATCCAATATTTATGTCTTAAGAAGAATTAATCATAAAACCTAATCTACTCACAAACATTCACATTGTTTTTTTTATATTAATATAATTTAAAATGATAATATAATCTATTCCCTTAAACCATGCTCAAAGGCCGTGCAACGAACGGCCACCCTATAAAATATTACAACGGCAAAAATGCGCTCATACACATCGCCATTCCGCGATAATTGTTATGGGACGTATGAAATTCATTCTGGATTCTTTTTTGTTTGCTAATAACTGCTGCCAAGAGATAACGTTTCATTTGAATGATGAAAAACATTGTCTAATAGTCTAAGCTTTTAGCTTATACATTATTATGATATCCATACATATAATAAAATTTTGAGTCGAATCTGTACATTAAATATTTTTGGAAAATCTTATTGAAATAGTAATTATTATCAATGCAGAGGCCGAATCTATAATTTTTCGAATTTTTGTCTGTCTGGGAACGCATCACGAATCACGAAACGCAATCAGAAGAAGAATCGATATTTAAAGTTTGTTACATAGCGATAACCCGCCGCGACTTTAAATCACTACAAAAAAATCTAGGTATATTTCGGAATGTTGAAAAACAGATATCGTTAAATCGAGTATATAGTTTATTGTTAAGTTTCATCAGAAAATATAATGTTCAGAGACGGCTTGTTAAATATTTTTCAATTCACATTTCAATAAACATTTATTTTGTTTCTAATGACTGATAAAGGGCAATTATTTTTTAATTTTTAAAGGTTTCTTCTTAAACTATAAGAATTTTTGCGTACGGGATTTTTTAAATTTTAAATTTAATTTTTATAGTGCTAACCTAATAAAATACGTAAGTTAGAAAAAGGACAGTATAATAATAATAATAATAATGTCCTCCTTACCGATTCCGACCACGGCGGCCAATCTAAATAATACTAGCCAACTGCGCAGGAGATATTACAGTGCAGAAATGTGCGCGGCGCAGACACAAGTGCGCTCTCTATCCCTGTCACTCTCATACTCCGGTGGGAGAATTATTCGACACGACCGGTGAGAGTTAAGGCGCAGGACCGACGGCATTATGTGCTCTCCGAGAAACGGGGGTGAAACACCGCCAACTTCCCAACTCCGGGCTGTTACTGACTTTGATAGAAAGGTCTCTCTTTATTTACATTCAATTTTTTAGAATTAAAACTAGGTATTTTAAGACCACATAAATAATCTAAATAATACTTAAATAAATATTATTTACATTATTTATGTGTTTTTAAAATACCTTTTGAGTTATTTTTTTTAGTGAGCAAAATAACTCTGTAGATATTTTTTTAAATAAGCTATTTCAATAGTTTTTTGCCTTATTTAGTAAGTAACCTAACAAAAATGTTTATAGTATCTATATTTATAGTATATAGTAGGTATCATTGTGATTTAATTCTAACCAATTTTGGTATTTTTTCTCAGAAATTCCCGCGGTAAAAATATCCTATATGTTGACCCGGATAACCAGCTATCACCATACCAAATTTCATCTAAATCCTGGAGGGATTTAGATGAAATTTGGTGGGTTTTTCTGTGATGCGGTAACAGACAGTCAGGCAGACAGGCAGACAGACCGACAGACAAGAATTCTAAAAACTATAGATTCGACCTCTGTATCGATAAAATGTATATTTCAATAAGTTTTCCAAAAAATATTTAATGTACAGACTCGGCTTAGTTACAATTTTGTTATATGTATAGGTTGTTTAATGATAAACCAAAGTAATATTTATGTCTGCTTGTATACGGAATACAAGTTTTGCAAAAAAAAATTGCTTTCGTCATTGCATGATAGCATTCAACTATGAAACCTTAAATTATTTTCTTCAAATTGAATATCCGTAGAAATTTTTATCAAAACTGTGCTTAAAGAAGATTAAACAAAATTTCATCTTCTAATTTCATTTAAATCGGAATTTATTTTCAGATTTTCGTTTTTATCTACAAGGGCAGAATTCGATCCTAACCTCGGGCGGTTATCCGCTTGACCTAAAATCGCCATCGCATTTTCAATTGATAGCCGAAACAAAGAGGGGCGAATTATTGGAACCAATCAAGCAGTTACATTCGGACCGGATTCATTTAAGTGTCAAAACACTCTGGAATAGGAAAACAAGTATTGATTTTCATTTAATTTACAAAAGATATAGCGTGATTAAAGCCATTAGGAAAGGCTTATTCCCTTTTTGTTAACTCGTTTTTATATTAGCTGTTGTTTTTTTTTAATTAACTTGAAAAGGAAAGAAAAAAAAATACCTAACTGCTCCAAAATGAAAGCCGCCAGCGGGAATGGAGCCCGCGACCGCTGGCACAGCAAGGGTCACTACAAACTGAGCCAATTATATCGTCAGTATGTAAGTATGTATGTTTATTTTGTCGCATATTTTGTAACCCAAACAGACACGCTAAATAAAAGAAATATATTCTTATAAGAAAAATACGGGAATAGTTTATGGAAATGCAGTAAAGTAAATATATATGTATATTATAACACTATTATGATGCCATTTTGATTATAGACAACGCTTTACGCTGTACATTTTTTAACAATTTTTTTTTTCATCAAATTTAAAATAGTATCAACTACTGGAAATAATTTGATCCAAAATGTTGCAAACATTTTCATAATGGAATGCAAGTGCGTGCACGTGTGTGAGTACAATGTGAATATGCGTGTGTTATAAATGCGTAGATTATAAATTAGTAATATCTTCAATTGAAATAAAATTCAATACATAAATATTCATAATTAATATACTATTTTGCCAATTGATGTACGATGCCTTAAAAACATTAAGGTTCGTGCATTTTTGCGCACACAAATATTGCTGTTTGACATAGATTACTTAATACAATTATGATAAAAAGTATTTATTAGGCTCTTACTATACAATTTCCTCTCATCTCCCCACACATAATTCTTTAGCTGACTGCTGACAGTGGGATATCAATTCTTATCTCACGTGTAAGTAATATTATGTATATGTGACGCCACCGTAGGCAAAAGTGGACTTATTTCGAAAATTTATCTTTGATGAATATTTACGAAAGGTACTTCCCATATAATCGAAGTGTACTTTCCATATAAACTTAAATAAAATCACCTTTGTAAATAAAATATTAGTTTGAAACAGATTAATTATAATGTAAAAATACATTATTTTTAATATACTCTTTAAAATATATAAATAAATATGTTGGGACATTAACACACAGCACTTGGGGCTTGTGTTATGGATACCATAATATATAACTTTAAATGCATATATGTTATAAATATAAACACCCATGACTGGATTACAAACATTCGTGCTCATCACACAAATGAATGCTCCCAGCGGGACTCGAACCCGAAACCGCTGACACAGCAAGTAGCTTCACTACAAACTGAGATAAACGTATCGTCATTCTATGGTCATTGAACCAATTTATTATTTTATAATAAACAAGTTGAATTCTAAGTTTTAAGAACTAAGTTTTCGCTTCGCTCGGGTAGATCTCTAGGGGCCTAGTAGCCTAAGTGTTACTTCAAGTCATAGTCTATCTAGTCTATCTATGTATTAAATTTCATCCAAAACTGTGCAGACGTTTAAGTGTTAAGTAACAAGCACACGCACATACACACAAATTTTCACACAAATTTTCGTATATATAATAGTAGTAGTAGTAGTAATTTCGTAATATAATAGTAGTATTTGAACAATTTAAATCTAAAATTAAAAATGTATTAGTGAATAAAGCTTACTATACAGTCACGGAATACTTCGAAGATATCAATGTGTGGAACTAATATCTGGTTGGATCTCACGTAGGATAAATATATAATAATTATTGTATTACAATATTGTACACAGTTATTATTTTAAAAGAGCAACTGTTGAGTTTCTCGCCGGCTCTTCTCAGCAGAACTGCCTTCCGAGCCGGTGGTAGCTTCCTCACGGACTGACTACACTGACATTTAATTTAAAATTTAAAATGTATAATTGACGATTCAAAAGTGCTTGTAAAAGTCTATTTGAATAAAGTATATTTTGATTTGATTTGATTTGAGTCAGATATGTATATAGATGATGTTAACATCCATAAATACCGTTGCAGTAGTAACGCTTGTATTAACTTACTGATTGAACGTGCGGTTGCGAGTTTTGAGTTTAATTAATGTTTCGTCCCAATTATAATTACAAACACGTGTTTACGGGAACCCGCCTCATGTCTGATTGAAGGAAATTCGAACGGATAAATTAACTGTGAAAAGTATTTTAATATACACTCACATTTCCAAGCTTTTTGTATACAAATTTTATGTTTTTACTGTTTTTAACCGACATTAAAAGTATTAGGTTCTATTTTTTGTACAGTAATAACTAAGTGTAAATTTCTTTTGTATATTTTATATATAACTAGCTACTCACCCTCGCTTTGCTCGGGTTCATCCCTAGGTTGGTTCCCCATACAAACTTTCATCCCCATTTTCATTCCCTTGAGGGATGATTTCCAGAATAAAAACTATACTATATCCTTTCCAGGATCTCAAACTATCTTCTTACCAAATTTCATCTTTATCAGTTTAGTAGTTTCGGAGCTTATTCGGTGCAAGCAAACAAACAATCAAATCCTTCCTCTTTATAATATTAGTATAGATTAAGTAATAAGTATATTTATAATTTCCTTTATTGTAAATAAAAGTACAAAATTAAGAAGTATTTTTATGTATGTTGATCTATTTTTAAAAGACGTTTCGTCTGATTTTGCTCGTTTTAAATGTTATATATTTAAACGAGCAATTTTTGTATATTTATATCTTTATTTATATATATCAGCGATCTCGGAAACGGCTCTAACGATTTCGCTAAAATTTGGTATATGGGGGCTTCCGGAGGCGAAAAATTGATCTAGATTAGTCTCATATCTGGGAAAACGCGTGTTTTTGAGTTTTCATGTGGTTTTCTTTTGTATTATTCTACGCAGAATATGGTCGATAATTTCTTACACTCGGATGTAAGCATAGTGGTCAAGCGGTCAAGGCGCAAGTTAGACACCACATATGCCCGGGATCGAGTCCCGATCGAAATACAAAGTTTTCACTTTTGTTTTTTTTTTGTATTTATTCAAGTTTTTAGTTTTTCTTATCTAAAAAATACGATATAACAAAAAAGAACTCCGAGCGAAGCTCGGTCGCCCAGGTACTTATATTCTATAAAGCTAGATTACGAGTAAATCTCATATAATTTTCTTTGACATAGAGTTTACAATAAAGAAAACATTAAATCTAAAAAAACCTATTTTTCTCTCTTTTACAGGTCGTCCTAAATATAACGCGTCTTCTCCATTCCACGCGACATCGGCGTAGTTAATTGTGCCAATATGGCACTCCTAGAAGCCACTAAAAAAAAGAATTAACATTAAAGTAATTTTAAAGAAATAGTACGTCACTTTAGTAGTTATTACCGATGAAACTATATATATATGCATTTCTGCTTCCACGCAAAACAAGGACCAGTTGCGAGGACTTTATGACTCATCGTTAGAGCTATGAAGATAAAGGTACACGAAAATGTATTGTAATAAAGTTTCAGTTATTTCATTTTCTCCGTAAAATCCCAAGTCGGAATGTAATAAAGGTACATTTATATCGTTATAATATACTGGCTTTAATTATTTGCATTCTTTTTTTAGTTTCAGAAGATATCACTCTCACATATACTTTAGTATATCTTTTTAACATAATTAAAAAAAGCATGTTTTTGTCCCCTTGCTTATCTTTAGGTTTCTTTTAAATAATATCCAATAAATTATTGTAACCATTAGCATTTATTTTTATCTTAATAGTTCTTTAATACTTTCTTAGATTTACGCGATTATTTGACATTTTAAATAGAACTATCTTTTCGGAATTTTACGCAGATTTATTTTGGTTTTTGGTTCATCAGTTATGATTGCAAAAATATTATTGCAAAAATGTGCCAAGTACAAAGATATCTCATAAGCATGCGTTTTTATGTAAATATTCACCCCAAAATTGCTAAGATCATTGAAAAACACAATTACATGAAGCGGTAAATATACAATATGGTTGATGTTTATATACCTATTTATTAATATATCTAACTATATACTCCAGTTACATACATTAATAGTTAGTAAGCATACATTAATGAAAAAAAAGAAATATACAAATGCGAATCATTCCTATCATAGCCTATACTGCAAAAAAATACAAGTGTAATTAACTAATGACCGCAGTAAGCTATTCGAACTCCGTCAACAAATTTATTTCTTTATCTGTGTAAAAAAATGATTTTACTCGCATATTATTTAATATTACATAATACTTATTTCATTAAGATAACATATTAAAATTGTGACATAGTAAATGTCTAATATTGTTTAGATAGTATGTGTGGATCATACTTTTTGTCCTTTCTGACGACGCTGGTACACGATAAAACTCGAATGAGTTTATGATTGTACCTTTAATTTAAATCCTTTTTGTATTGTACTTGTATGAACTATTTAATAAATAAATACATAAAATAACGAATATCTTATAAAAATACAATATGAGGGGTCTATGGACCCCCGGCCGGAACGAAATTCCTTTGGTTTTTTTGTAGGCGTTTGCTATACAGTCATTATAATTTATATTATAAAATATTATGTTGCTAGAGTTCGATAGAAAAACTTACGATAAATTATATTTATTATGTATAAAATGGAAAGGACGTGGAATAAACATAAACGGTGAGTACATTTCACACTTGAGATTCGCAGACGATATCGTCATCGTGGCTGAAACCATGCAAGACCTGCAAGACATGTTGCAAAGCCTAGCTGTTTCTTCAGAACACATCGGTCTCCGGATGAATTTAGATAAAACCAAGGTCATGTTCAATGCACATGTAATACCGGGACCGATAGCTCTCAATGGAACAACTCTCGAAGTAGTACAAGATTACATCTACCTTGGACAATTACTGCAAGTCAGTAAAAACTACTTCGAGAAAGAAGCTCAAAGAAGAATACAGCTAGGATGGGCAGCATTCAATAAACTTCGTCGGGTCTTCTCGTCGCCAATACCGCATAGCTTAAAGACAAAGGTCTTTAACGAATGCGTCCTACCTGTTATGATGTACGGAGCCGAGACGTGGACACTGACAGTGCGATTGGTCCACCAGTTTAAGGTCGCTCAGCGTGCTATGGAGAGGGCTATGCTCGGAGTTTCTCTGAAGGATCGGATCCGAAATGAAGAGATCCGACAGAGAACCAAAGTTATCGACATAGCCCAAAGAATTAGCAAACTGAAGTGGCAGTGGGCTGGTCACATCTGCCGCAGAACCGATAACCGGTGGAGTAGACGGGTTCTAGAGTGGAGACCACGGCTCGGTAAACGTAGTGTAGGACGCCCTCCAGCTAGGTGGAGCGACGATATTCGTAAACTGGCTGGCAGCGGTTGGATGCGTAGAGCTGAAGATCGAGCTCAGTGGCGTGCCATAGGAGAGGCCTATGTCCAGCAGTGGACGAAAGTAGGCTGATTATGATGATGTATAAAATAAATAATGATAAATTAAACACTGAATGATTTGGGTTACTTAAGTTAATAACAAATAAAAAATTAAGAACTGTATAAAACTTATTTTATTAATAATACTTTTCTAATTTTAGAAATAAATATTAATTATTTACATATATAAAGTTTTGAAATTCATTAAACAAAAAATTCATAAACCAAACACATTTTTTTTTTGCATAAATACCTTATATTATAGTTTCATATGCATTTAACAAAAACCTATTATTTTGTCATTATAAACAGACACTTCAATTTTATTTATTTGTATAGATAAAAAAGTCTTATATACATAAATCAGTACCATTATTTTCGAGAAAAACTAAACATAGAAAATCGTCTCGTAAATATAATGCTTGTTTTCTTTTGGAGATTATAAGTATAATGCATATGTATATAGTACGTAGAAGTACTAGCAGCTCAGCCTCGCTTCGCTCGGATTCGCCTGTAGAAAAACAAAAACAAATTTCTCCCACGGGAATCGTACATTTTTTCGGGATAAAAAGAAGCCTATGTGTTATTCTGATGTATGAGCTGTCTTATTGTTTCATTAAAATCCATTCAGTTGGTTTTGCATGAAAGAGTAACAAACATCCATACATTTATACATCCAGCCATCCAAACATCCTCACTCACTTTCGCATTTATTATATTAGGTAATAGGATTAATCTTCAACCAGCCATACTAAGATTATGGAACAAACAAATAAATAAAGCTACAACAACTATTTTTTAGATAGAAAGTCACCAAAATCCATACTTATAAATGTAAAAATAACTCTCTGTGTCACTTTTTCACGCTTAATCCGTTAAACAAATTTCGATAAAATTTGGCAATGATATGTCATTAATAATATCATTAGGATCACATCCTGGGATCGGATGTAGGCTATCCTTGAACCCCGCGTGAAGCTGCAGGTAAAAACTAGTTTTATATAAATCTAGATAACAATCTTATATACTTCTACTTACAGATTAAACCATCATTTACGCCGATATTGAGTTTCAGGATAACTTTTAAAAGAATCCGGTTAGCTCGTTCGAAGCGATCTCCTCACATTTCGTTGCAATACTGTACTGATAAGTTCATTTTACGGCAACTGCAAATACCACTTAGTACGTACAGTTCAATATTACATTTCAAAGCGTTTGAATAGAGAAAGAGTGCCGTCTCGTATAGCGACGTTGTAACTGAAAACTGTGTCTGAAACTATAGATTCGATTACCGGCTAAAAACTATATGTATGTTTTCAGCCGGTAATCGAATGTTTGACCGATTTCAGCCATGGCGGCCAAACTCACTGAGACTCATCTAATACACAGGAATTGTATAGTGCACAAGTGTACGCGCAGACACAAGTGCACTCCCTATTCCATTTACTCACAAAGTTCGATGGGACGATACTTTGACACAACCACTGAGAGTCAAGGGGAAGGACTGACTGCTTTACGTACTTTCATAAGCACAGGAGTGTGATACTGGCAACTTTCCGACTAAGTAGTAGTGCTGAGTATATCTGCACAGAAAAACTCAGTAATTAAATTTGGTCCGTCACGGGATCGAACCCAGGAGCTTCGAATCTGCTATACATGCTAGCCACTAGACCAGCGCTGCAGTTACATTATACAAACCGTTACAACAAAGACACCAACATATGTATTATTTATTTATATATTTACAATTGACGTAATATGTATATTTGTATAAATTATTTACACAAATATTTATTTAAATTTGAATGTTTTTTTTTATATTAAAGCCACAATCAAAAGTTAGGAGAGGTAAAATCAACCGAGTTTAAACAGGCTGTTCTCAAATACGCTGTAGTAGGGAGAGTGGGGCGGAATGAACGCCACTATTTCATTCCGTCTGCGTGAGCACACAGCATTGCAGTTAAATTAACGAACTAGTAATAGATAAAATGGCAAATGGCTATATATATATTTTTTAAATTTATTATTAGTTTTTTTTATTTAAAATATTTTCTGTAGGTGTTGTATAGTAGTAAATAGTTTAGTAAATATATTATTTCCTATTGTGAGCTAGAGTGTGCTCAGTTATTTATTATTGCTTTTACTGTAATTATTTTTGTTCTAATTATACTGTATAGTCATTGACATTTTCACATTTAATCTTGTTAGGAGAGTCAAGTGAAATACTAATTATGAAAAAAAAGAAAAATATTTTTAATTAAAGCTTTAATTAAAAGCCATTTACAAAAAAAACGGGCATGACACATACATGAAAATGACCAAAGGGAATCTAAGGGATTAAGCTTGAGGGATTTGCGTTAAGGTATTAAGGAGTTAGTTACTTGTAATTACATCATAATTTACACATTAATTACATCGTATAATTATATTAAGATACTAGCGACTCACGCTCGCTTCGCTCGCGATCGTCCCTAGGTACGTTTTCACGGTTAGCTATGTTTAGGTATACATAAATTGTAGCTTGCTACTCCTAAGATATTCATTAAAATTATATAGCGATTTACCCTCGTTTTGCTCGGGTGCGTAGACCGTACGATTTTGTTCATAATTTCATGGGTTTTAATTTTTTTCGCGGAACCCTGATTCTTTTTCTAAAATAAAAGTAGGTAGCCTAAGTTACTCCCTATAACATCAGCTATCTGCCAGTGAAAGTCCCGTCAAAATCGGTCCAGCCGTTTCGGAGATTAGCTGGAACAAACAGACAGACAGACAGACAGACAAAAATTGTAAAAAATGTTGTTTTGGTATATGTATCGTGTATACATCCATATACATTTATTAAAAAGCGGTTATTTTAATATTACAAACAGACACTCCAATTTTATTTATCTGTATAGATAGTAAATTGTATGGTAGATAGTAAATTTATGTAAATTAAAAAAAATAATTAACTATTTACAATGATATCTGTACTATATACGCATTGGCTAAATACTCCTTTCAGCAAGTGAGAGCAGTAACCATAAACTGTTTATGGTAATTTCAAAACGGATTATTTTGAAGTATCGAGAGATGAAGTAGTTTCAATTTCTAAAGTAGGTTTAATCATAACATTATTTCTGTTCATTTGACCTACGTAATCTTTATAACCTAACTTAGGTTGTACTTACGTTAAGATAAAAATGAATAATATATGATAATTAATTAATTATGTTATTTATGCAAACACTATTATTTTATGTCGACATATTTTGCGGCTCTTATTGTAATTTATATTGGATGTATATTTTTTAAAACTTTATATATAATGGTAAAGGTTGAACCCACGCGAATTATTACAGTAATATAAATGAAAGTGTGTATAGGCGTGGCCAATCATTCATTATATTACTTAACATTAAGCATTTTATAACTATTTAATGATTCCTAGTCTGAATTAAAGTCTGCGCTGATTTTAATATAATCAAGTTACCAGACCGACTGTTTAGAATGGACTTCAGTTAATTCACTCAAATGGCTCGTTACGCCCCGTTCTCCCCCAAATTATATATACATTATTAATTTAATATTTATTTGTTGATATAATTGAGTTTCTGTAAACAATATTAATTGTTATTGAAATTAAAATTAATTTAGATGTTATTATTGGCAGGGAAAAACAAATATTGAGAAATTCTGTTTGGTAATTTGAAAGTATTATACCTTTGATGAATCTCGAATAAAGAATGTAATTTAATAAATACTTGAAACACATATACCCTTTTTTTACATCTATAACATAATATTTTCTAAATTGGGAAAGTGTGTTATATTTCCATTTATCGTGTTCATCCTACTATTATTATCTCTACCAGTACGAATTCACGAATGCAATTCGTAATCTATCTTAGATCTTCTTCTTCTTCTTCTACCTGTAATTTATTAATCCCGGCTATTGGCAGGGTCTGCTTTATAAAAATTAAGTGTAGTAAGATAGGGAAATGCTATTTTTCCAAAACTGTTAACTGTGGGCTTTGAAATCGTCTTTTAGTTTTGAACACAATAGGTACTATAAATAACAAACCTTCGCTTTCTCATGATAAACTGGTCAGGGCTGTGCCTACGAAGGACCTCAAAACGAAGCTTGATGACTTTAATAGATCTTTTGAACGTGTTTATAAATAAACATGGACAAGAAGATAATGTTTATATTGCAAACAGTCTAGTTTTAATTGGACACTATAAGTTCAAAGTTTTGGATGATTAATATGTATACTGGGAATGAATTACTGTTCACTTTACCCAAGTCCAACTTTAACAAAGAGGTCAAGTTTTTGCTGGGAAGTATAAAGAAAGCTACTTTTCACCATGATGAAGAATATATAATATAATAAAATCAGAAATGAGGAGTTCTGTAGAAAGACCTATATGAAGTGGCATTGAACAGGGCTCATTACTCTTATAATGAATAATTAACCAACGACAAGAGCAGCAGCCAAATACCCAATGAGGTAACATTTGTTGTTGTGGTTGACCTCTCACAAAGCATACCGACAGTTTGTTGATAGTCACCGAAATGCTATCAGCATCTACTGATGTATCAAAATCAATTAGCTTTAAAATATTGGGAGAAATTTTTTAACTCAAGGTAAAAAAATCCTTAATATTTTAGCTTCACTAATTTCAATTTGTGTTAATTTTTACTAGCCACATTGCTATAATAAATATTAATATTAAATAAATAAATGTCGGGTCATTGAACACAGCACCATCTAGTTCCATGGTAAGCTACGAAGCTTGTGTTATGGATACCAGATAATTGATACACTACACATACATAAAATACATACATATTATAAATATATAAAAAATACCATTTATAAATACAGTCAAGTTTACCTACTTCGTCCTATGGGCCTAGTATAATAAAGTGTACCTAAGAGAAGTTTTACCGTCGTCTATTTATAACCTTACGTATACCTTATAGTTACGCTTTAAAGAGACGACGGGATGGTATCTCGCATTAGGTGGGATGAGATAGTAGCAGTGGATTTTTCAAGGTGACATATTTGCCATTTACTTTGAAAGCTAATGGATTACGTTTACCAGGTGCAATTGATTGGGAATCTTTTTAAAAATATTTTCCTACTTTCTAGGACATCTCTTTAATGATTTAGAGGTTGTGATATGTATGTTTTATTTTTTATTTTTAGGGTTACTCTAATTTTGCTATTCGCTCTTCCGTCCGTACGTTTTGAATTAAATAAAGCGTTAGGCGATTGAAATTTTATATATTACCGTGGAATTCAGATATCTTAAGTAATAAAGATATATTGAAATGTAAAATATAAATAATAAAAAAGATCTGTAAAAAAGAAAACTATATCATGAACATATTTAACTACCTATTCTTTTTGTATTTGTTCCATCATAAAACGCAAACATACACAAAAGTTCCTAATAAAATGTAGGTACCTCAGATTTGCAACGAAGAATTCAATAAGGAGATACTATTAAAATATTATTTAAATACATATTTTTTAAATAAATATTATTTTAATACAATAAATAATATACATATGTTATATAGTTTACGTGTATCAAATTTAAAAATTAAAGCAATCCACGTCTATTTAAAAACCACATAGAATTTTCACCAGTGGTAAATCGTTTCAAACAGTCATATAATTAGGAGAACGGCAAAGTAGCCTCTTCGTAAACATAGTGTTGGGTTTCAATGCAGTCGTAGCCTATTCATACTCTGTTAACGACCCACGTACGTTTAAACCCTCTAACTTCAAACTTTACGGCTTTTTAATTCGGTAATTTGCGGGTACAATCGGTAACAGAAAGCTAATAAAATGCATTTGTTTATTACTGTTAGAGTTTTTTTTGTAATAATGACGTAGCTTTTATCAAACTTTCGCTCATTCGGTAATTTAAAATTATTAAAATTTACTATCTACTATAGTATGGATTATTTCAAATCATTGAGATTTATGTACTATATTAATAGCAATAAGCTAAATGATAGGAGTGAGAAAGAGAGCGTGTAATAGAGAGGGAGGGAGAGAGTAAATAAAATAACAAGAGATATGAAGAAGCTAAATAACTGCATTATTGTAGCTTAATACCAATATTAACCAAATTTCATTTTAATTAGTTATTTATTAATAATTAGTTTTATAGTATGTTTTTAGAAACATTTTAGAAATCCTTAGATTTTGACAACTACTCTAAGGGCTTCTTCTCTGCATCACATTTATATTCTTACAAGCAACTCACCATCGCTTGGTTTGGATTCGTCTCTGGGTACATTTTAACGGTTTATATATATTTCTTAGAGATTAAATATTTTCTCACAGTAAAAAGTATCCTATATGTTAACCTGGATAAACAGCTATTATTATACTTAATTTGATCAAAATCAGTCTAGTGGTATTCTCGAGATGCGTTCCCAGAAATACAGACAGACAGACAAAAATCCTAAAACTGTTGATTCGGCCTCTTTATCGATAATAATGACTATTTCAATAAGATTTTCAAAAAAATATTTAATGTACAGATTCAACTTAGATATTATTTTATTATATGTATAGATAATACGGAAATATTTTATAATTATAGATTTTAACTGTTTAAAATTGTTTGTCTACTTAAGTTTAAAACAAATGGCAAAATAAAAAGATTTCTTTCGAAGAATTTTGTAATCGTATATACTGAAGTTCAATGTCTAGAATGTTAAATAAGCACCACTCTTTATAACGTTTCGAGAGTTCAGCAAACACGAGGATATTTGAAATCAAAATATTTTTAAGTCAATGCAAATACCAGTTTTATAACTTTGTTACTAATTAAAAAGACACTTAAATAAATTACCCATTTTTATAATCAACTAGCGACTCACCCTCACTCCGCTCGGGTTCGTCCCTATTTACATTTTAACGTTTAGTATAGATTTCTGAAATGAAAATAAAATATTTTCTCACAGTGAAAATTATCCCATATGTTGATCCGGATAACTAGCTATCACCATACTAAATTTCTTTATAAATTCCTCCAATGGTTTTCCCGTTATGCGGTCACAGACAGACAGACAAAAATTCTAGGGGGAGGCTCATTAGCGTCCAGCAAACTCACCAGGCGGGAAGCCGAAAAACGTAATGGAAGGCGGCCCACCTCGGTAGACGTTGTGCCATGCGGGTTGCTCCTGATACTTCTATGATTGCAGAGTGGACTGTTGACTGTAGAAGACCTAATTTTTGTAAGTGAATGTTAATTATTTTTACTATTTAACATGCCAACGAAAGTATACAAGTATATTACAGGTAAAAATATACAAAAATCAGTCAAAATAAATATTTAATGTGGCCGGCTCGAACCCACAGCCCTTCAATTCAGTGACCAGTGCCGTGATAAATGCACAACGCAGCCATAAAATACCGTCTATTTACAATTGAATATAACACAATATTGCGTATCCATAGCATAGTTTATCAAATTTTAAATGTTTGTCGGTGAATAGACAACGTAATTCTATTTATTTTTTGCATATAGTATTCAAAACTTAATTTCTACGCTAGAATATTGCGACGACAAATTTGACTAAAAGTTGATGAGCGAAAGCTTAGTAAAAATATAGCTTTTATTGTTAGGTACATGTTCACATTCACGAGCTACATATAATGTTCATTACAACAAAAACGTACAAGAATAGAAAAGCGTCAACACAATTCACGTCACGTATACGTTGATAAAAATTCTACGTGGATTTTATTTATTTTAAAACGGTGTTAAAATAATTACAGCTGTAATACGTTCAAACACCGCAAACACATCTTCAAGCGAAAATAAGCATTATTTGCTAAAGAAACAGCTAGTTTTAAAGCGTTTTTTGCGTGAATGGTATAATTGTTCGGCTCTCAGCACAGCAACCGCCGTACTGTTTAATACAAAGGTTAAGAATTAAGATTTTAAAGCAAGGAATATTTTGCCCAAAGAAATTATAGAACTAATTTTCGTGGGAAGGTTTAAACGAGTACAGGTGTGCATATTTATGTCGTTACCGTCATGGAATATTAAAGGTCGATAATTTTTGTAATATTAGAATAACTGTACCTAAGTAAAAGGTAATATGGTGGGTAATGGTTTTAGGAGTGTATGTATGTATGTATGTAAGTTTAGCAGTTGCGGCTTATCTTCGAAACTGTCGCATATTAATAAGTGAGTAATCATTGGTAGCATCTTGCTTTTCTAGTGGTTGTACAGAAATGAAATCAAAATTAACTTTATTCAATTAAAAATGTCTGTCATTATCAGTCAGTCTGTGAGGAAGCTAAAATCGACTCGAAAGGCAGCTATGCTGAGAACTCAACAATTTTAGCCTACATCATGTCGAAGAAAATTTAAAAAAACGGTAAATGTCCTTATTAAAATTATGTCATAAACACCACTATAAGTGTATAACTATAGTTGTACAAAATATGATGACGTGTGATTACAACTTTATATTATTGTGTCTACTTATTTATAGTCTTATATTATTTTGTGTTTTTCTTTTATCTTCTATACATACATATAATAAAATTATAACTGAGCCGAATCTGTACATTACATATTTTTTTTTTTGGAAAATCTTATTGAAATTGTTATTATTATCGATACAGAGGGCGAATCTATAGTTTTTAGAATTTTTGTCTGTCTGTCTGGGAACGCATCTTGAGAAAACCACTGCATAGATTTTGGTGAAATTTAGTATGATGATAATTGGTTATCTGGGTCAAAATATAGGATACTTTTTACTGCGAGGAAATATCTCATCTCTGAGAAATCTATACTAACCGTTAAAACCTACCTATTAACGAACCCAAGCGAAACGAGGGTGAGTTGGTAGTAATAAATAAATAAACAAAAAATCTAATTTTGTTTATTTGTTAATACTACGTACGTACGTACATATCTAGATTTTCTTTTACCAAAAAACTGTGTCAAAATACATAAAGTTCTTATAAATGTACAGATGTTGAGAAAACACCATTTACAGATGCTAACGCGCTCATTGACGCCACAAACACATTAGGCGACTTCGCTCTGGAAATTCAAGTGTCGTGACAATATTATAAGCGACGGTCGTTGACACGCTTGTTTTCTGTTTCTCTTAAATGTTTTTTAAATGTTAGAAAATTCAAGTTATTGCTTTATTTTTCATGAAATGTATAATTTGTATTAAAAGTATGTATTGTATGTATGTATTCAGCCCTTTTGGATGTCCCACAGCTCAGGAGGATCAGGTCATAGTCCACCACGCTAGCCAAGTACGTGTTGGCAGACTTCACATGTCTTTCGAAAGTTTGTTAGGTTATCTCAGACATGCAGGTTTTTTCATGATGTTTTCCTTCTCCATAAGACAAATGGTAATCATGTTGAAAATGATTCGTATATGAAAATATTAGAGGTGCAAGACCCGGGATATGACCCCGCTTCACTCGGTTACTCAAGCAAGCATGTTACCACTGGGCTACCACTTAAAAGTATCGCATGATTATTTTAGGACATGATGTATCAATGCCATCCCAAAAGGAGGGTAATTCTTTTCAAATATATGTGCTTGCATGTTTGTATTTTTTTACAAAGTACTAGGCAAAGAAAAATTGCATCCGGATAATCATTTATTGTACTATTTTAAAAAAGTTATACTTTTAAGGAGTACTCTTAATCTGGTGCAATAATGCATAAGACTATTAGGTAAAAATATATAAGAGTATGTATAACTAACTATCTATGGTCACTATATACAGTGCAAAATATGCATTAGATCTACAAATTTCTATTGTATTTGGTGCTTGAAACTCTGTGCGAAGGTACCGTATCTAATTAATTTTATTTCCTTACTCTATTCCCATATTATAAATGTCAACATTTCATATCCAATCTCATATTTATTGACTGGATTTGAAAACTTCGAAAACTGATAGACCACTTCCTGAACTAAATGAGGATACTTTTTGTCCTCATTTTTAATTATAATTGTAGGCAGAGGTTAAGAAGCCTGTGTTGAAAGTTAAAATAAAAGAAATGTAATTATTCACGTGGTCAAACCCGCAAAAACAAAAACAGATATTCTTATTAATTAAAAATATATGAAATATTAAATTGAAAAATTTTTGCAGCCTCATTTCACATCAAATTAAAGTCATAACTTTGACATCGCTTACTAAGAAATGAGAAATAATACTTTCTGTACTATGTTTTATTACCAAATACCAAGGTTAGGGTTTTACCAAATAAATGTTTTAGTAGAACAGTAATATTAAAAGCTTTCAAAATAATTTAACATTGACGTATTTTGTAATGTAACTTGAATTTCTCGATTTCCCTAATATTCTCTTTTATTTTATTCCAATCTAGCTACTCACCTTCGCTCCGCTCGGATTCGTCCCTAGTTACGTTTTAACGTTTAGTATAAATTTCTCAGAAGTGAGACATTTTTCCGCAGTAAAAAGTATCTTATACGTTGGCCCGGATAACCAGCGATAGCACTTTTTCAGCAAATTTCATCAAATCTATTCAGTGGTTTTCTCGTGATGCGGTAACAGACAGACAGACAAAAATTCTAAAAACTATAGATTCGGCCTCTGTATCGATAATAATGACTATTTCAATAAGATTTTCCAAAAATATTTAATGAACAGATTCGGCTCAGAATTTTATTATATGTGTAAAATCCAGGTACTTCAATAATAAAAACCTACATTGCTCACTACTTAAATACAGCTATCTGTTAATAAAAAAAAGTAATACTAGATATAATACCCTACTTATGAACTAACACATTTTACTTATAACGATAATTGTATCACTATTTAAATAAAATATTTGCCAAGTAAGTGATATAGCGTTGTCTTTTTTCTCTTGCGAGTATAATTATAAATGCTATACTGCCGTTATAAAAAAGAAGGCCGCAACTTCGTCAAAGTTGATAGCATTGTTTTTGATTATTCCGAATCTGCATTTAAGTCATTTTTAAACAAAATGTTAGTTACGGCCTTCTTTCTTATGACGGCAGTATAGGGAAGTAACATAGAATGTCCTGATGTAATAATGAAAATAGTTTAAAGTATTTTTTCTGGGTCATCGCCAAGAGAGTAGCATAATGAGGTGAAATAAGGTCGGTGTCCTGGCAAACGCTTTTGGGGTCAGACAGTCTCGGGTCGCAAATATAAAGAAATTATTATGTTCTTCTCAAACAAAATAATTAACCCCTTATTTAGCGTATTATTGAAAATTTAGATAAGTTTAATTAAACTTTTAAAATTAAAAAAAAAATATCTTTGTTAAAGGCACATTCACAGATAATTATCTGTGAATGTGCTTTTAACAAAGATATTTTTTGTCTACGAATTCACTTTAAATATATGAGTTCAAGATATTACTTAGAAGTTAAAAAAATTGAGATAATAATATAAGAATAATATGTTAGAACTTATCACACAACACCATCTAGTTCCATGGTAAACTACGAGGTTTGTGTTATGAATATCAGATAGTTGATACACTACACATATATAACTTTAAATATATACATAATATTATAAATATAAATACCCATGACTCGAGTACAAAAATTTGTGCGCATTACACAAATCAACGCCCCCAGCGGGACTCGAACCCGCGATCGCTGGCACAGTACTTTATATTATAATGCCAACATAAAGAATCAAATAATTAATTTACAATAATATATATAAATCCTATTTTTATATAATTAATAACTTATATTATTATTAGTATAACACATGACTAGACACATTCTCAGTAATCGATCAGGAAGTCATTACTATTCAATATTAAATCAAAGCTTGGTAAAACTGAATCGTACGTTTCCAAGACACTTAATAAACACAACAAATATAGATAAGATGTTTTATATTCAAGTCAACAAATAAGGAAAGTCAAAATATAAAATGCAATATTTCTTTAATAGATACTTTCTATACTTGAGGTCTAATATCGATGAGGAAAAGATTCAAACGACTTGAAAAATCACTTTTAGAGTAAAATTAAAATATTTTATAAATTCTTAAAGTAAATAACACGATTAGAAATCTCCGCTCGTTAGAAATGAAAAAAAATATCTAATATTTACAGTTTTTTGTTTTTAAATTTAGTGACATATTGAATGAGCCCAAAAGTCATTTATTAGAATTAATTTTTTTAAAACGGTAATACGGTATTTGAGCGTGGCCTCCCGCCTCGCCCACATCAGTCTGGTTGAAGAACTTATAGACGTAAGACGTGTGTAGGGTTTTATGTTGAATCTACTGCGACTGCGATATAAAAATAGCTAATAAATGTACATAATAAAAAGAAAAATGTCAGATCTAACTATTCACAAACCGTATGAGAATAGATTTAAAGAGAAAAATGAATACAAAAGTTTGATAAAACTTTTAAAATAGATGAAAATGAAGTAATATTCGTCAGAGCTTTGCTTGCACATGAACCTCAGCAAATGAACATTTTTTGTACATCAACAATAAAGACACAGACAAACTGTAGTAACTGTATTCTTTCTAACAAACCCAAAAAGGACAGATATAAATCCCTAAAAAAAATTGCTTTCTTATTCTATTCTTGATATAAAATTACTTTATTTACTTTGAACAAATTGTGTTGTAAAAACAACACAAATATTTGATAACACCGAACCTCCGGCGCAAAAGACGACACGCAGTTATCCGATTTTAAGTTTACAGACAGACAATTTCGCTAAAAGGCTTTATAGAAGCACATTATTAAAGTAATGTTCAATTCAATTCAATTCTTATGTTCAGTGGCTTCTAGGAGTGCCGTTTTGGCACCATTTATAAAGTAATGTTATTAAAAAAACTAAAACTTATCTAAACATATTTACTATTTGTACCTGCACGTATGTCATTTTTTGATCGACACCAATAGGGATATATATATTATTTATGTTTGCTTGTATATAAATTGATTTTAAATTTAAAGTTTTTACACCCCTCTAGTTAAATATACACTAAATATTCAGATAAAATTGCTAGAATACAAAATTCTTCTACAATATTGGCGATCTCAATCCATTTGCTATGATTAATAACGCCCCCACTAGCACCTGCTGCACAAATAAGCGATTGAATTTTATATCATATTTTCTATTAAAATAATATATAGAGCTAATTTATCAAAGCCTAGAACCTAATAAAACGTACTTTTTTTTAATTTTATTCAAATATACTCTTGATATTCAAATATACTCTACACACATCATATTTGTTTATTCCCTATGCCATATTGTAGTTCTATGTCATTAAGAAAATGTAATAATTTCCTACAGAACTTATAAAAATACAATAATATCCTTTGGCTTTATATGTTAGAAGTCGTATATATGATAAGAATATTAAAATAAATCATACTATGTTTTAGTATTGATTCCTGAAGGCTTAGCCATAAGTAATACATATTGAGTAAAAATTTTATAAAAACTTATCTGTAATATTAATAATATAAAGTCAATAAGCCTTGCTCGAGTTACTATCATCAAGTGTAGACACAATACCAAAACTTAAAATCAATTTTAAACCTTGTAGTTTACAATGGGTCCACGATTAGTGGAGCAACCGCGACGAATGCAGAGATTAATCAGACCGAATGCACCTGGCGCCTGTATTAGCGCTTTGTGGATGCTGTAAGCTGATAGATTTCATCTAATACACTGTAAATCTGATTTAGATCATTTTGTGGAGAGGAGAGATAGAGTGTGCTTTTGTGAAACTAAAGGAAATTTTGGATTGAAATTTAGGTTAAAAACAGGGTTAACATTTCATATTTTATTTTTGGGTGTTCATTTAAAAATTAACTATATAAGTAAAAACGTACTACTATAGCCTCTCTATCTTCTTCTGCCTGGCATTTATTAATCCCGGCTATTGCCAGGGTCTGAGCCTCTCTATATAAAAGATTAAATCATTTTTTTTAGTTTAATAGCTGTTGTTAGTAAATCTTATTTTTTTTTAGTTTCTTAGTTATAGTTAGTAAAAGCCGTTCCTCATTGTTAACGTAGGTTAAATTTCGTTTTTGCAATATTAAGTTTTGTATGTATAATGTATATGCATGCTGTGTCTGCATCTAGAATAATGTCATCTTTATGACATCTGTCATCTTTATGTTAATTTTATAAGTAATTGTTATTTTATACGTGCTTAATTATCATTTATTTTGTGAACTAATAAACATAAATAAATAAAAACACGGTATATAGGCTTTTAAAGTCATTATTTTATCCTTATGGGAGAGACATTTTTTTTATGATCTCAGATAAAGTTTAAACTTTCTGATCCACATAAATAGCCCTTTTTATCGTTCCACTGCTGGGCACTAGCCTTCCATCAGTGCGATGGGATTAGAATATAACCCACTACGCTGGCCAAGTGCGGGTTGGCGGACTTATGTCTTAGGGAAATTGATTAGGTTCTTTCAGAATATATGTAGGTTTCCTAACGACGTTTTACTTCACCGTAAGGTATTTAAATTAAATTACGTTGAAAATATTTAAAGTAAAAAGATTTTTTTCAAATCAGTCTGGTAGTTTCGGAGATTAAATGTTCAAACAGACAAATAACTATAGCTTACAGATTAAACAGACACATAAATTAAGTTTAATCATATACAAATAATAACTTAGACCTATTATTTCGTTAAATAAATTATAATTGGGCCTCGAAGCCATAAAACAAAACTTGAATTATAATTGTTCCGCACTCCATTGCAGATAGCAGATTTTTTTTATTCTTACGCTTCTACCTCAATATTGAAAATAATAAATAATACTTTGCCTTACTTATCTAACCTAAATTGAATTGAAATTAATAAAACCATTATTTCATATAACCATAATAATACACATGTAATTAACCCTAGTTTGTACAACAAAAAAGTAAAAAAACTCTACTACCTCAAACTAAAGAATTATATAGACGGAGCCTACCAACAGAAAAGGCAAAGTCAAAAATCACGATTTTACCATATAGATCGTTTATTTTATTTAAAGAATAAAAAGAAAATATGAATAATAAAAATGTATTGTAAAAATTTATATGTATTTTTTAAGTATTAGTTCTCTACCATTGGAAGGGAGGTAGCACAATATTAGTTTATTTAATATATTTTTTATAATAATCAAATCCGTTAGCTATATATATAGTAAAACGGTAGAGGTCGAATATCTGTACATAGAAAATAAATGGTAAAAACCGAGTCAGGAGGATGTAGGAAGAGAAATAGAACAAACCCAGTTTTTTTTTTAATTTTTTGTTTCTCTGTCTGTCTGTTTGTACGGGCTAATCTCCGGAATTATTAAATGATTTAAACTTTGCATGATGGTACCTTATATCCCCGGTCAACATTTTAGATACTTTACATCACGGAAAATTAAAGGCTTAGTACACAAAAACTACTAATTAGATTTTAATGAAAATATACAATATAAAAAATAAGTTTAGTTACTTTACAATATAAAAAACAGAATAACAAATAGGTTACTTTTCATCCCGAAAAAATGTAGGGTTCCCATAGGATAGATTGGTTTTTGTTTGGCTAGAAGCGAACCCGAGCGAAGCGAGTGTGAGTCGCTAGTTTATTTATATATATTTAGTTATCATAGTAATGAGTCAGAGCTTAATCTGAGTATATTACATTACTAATTACTGTCTAAATTTAGAAAAATAGCCCAATCGATTTTACAGTTATATAAAAATGTAGAATGTATGTATGTATGTATTCAGCCCTTTTTAATGTCCCACTGCTGGGCACGGGCCTCCCTTCAAGACGAGGGGAATCAGGCCATAGTCCACTACGCTGGCCAAGTGCGGATTGGCGGACTTCACATGTCTTTCCAAAACTTGCTAGGTTCTCTCAGACATGCAGGTTTCCTCACGATGTTTCCCTTCACCGTAAGGCAAGTGGTAATCAAGTTAGAAAATGATTCGCACCTGAAAATGTTAGAGATGCGAGACCCGGGATTTGAACCCGCTTCACTCGGTTTCCCAAGCGAGCGCGTTACCACTGGGCTACCACTGCCTGTATGTAAAAGTAGAATATCGAACATATAATTTGCAACTATAGCCTCAACATAGTATTCCCTCAAGAGTTATGTATACATTTTAAGTGGGACCGCAAACAGTGTCGTAATTAACAAGACCGACCGCACCTGGTGATGCGGTAAATATAATTAAGTTTTACTAAAATTGAAATAACTAGACTAAAAAAAACTTGTACAGCTTTGTTTGTTTTAGTATGTAATATATGTTTCTTGAAAGTTTTTTATTAAATTTACTTTGAAGACTCGTCATTATTACATAGTCATAAAAAAACGAGAAATGTCGTGGGACACGCGGTAAGAACGAAGTTCCTTCCGCTGTCTGCTTTTAGCTCATAAATTAGGTTATTTTTTCTTATGTATATGAAACTAGCGACTCACCCTCGCTCCACTCGGGTTTGTCCCTAGTTACGTTTTAACGTTTAGTACAGATTTCTCTGAAATAAAATATATTCCCGCAGTAAAAAATATTCTATATGCTGACCCAGATAACGAGCTATCATCATACCAAACATCACAATCTATCCAGAGGTTTTCTCGTGATGCGTTCCTAGACAAGCAGACAGACAAACAGACGGACAAAAATTCTAAAAACTCGAGATTCGGCCTCTGTATCTATTTATTAATGACTATTTCAATAAAATTTCCTAAAAAATATTTAATGTACAGATTCTATTCATTTATTATTTTATTATATTATATATAGAATAATGAAATACCTGTTTATTAAAAATCACAAAAAAATCACACAATTGTAAAAGTACAAACACGAATCAAATACATTTTTAAAATCGGTCATAAAGGAATGAATGAAAACCATATTTGTCTATCAAACAAAGGAAACACTTTTCGGTATTCACTTGTTTGATAAACAAATTATTCGTTAGAAATATGTATATATCAATAATAAGGACTGCTTTTAAAATGTGTGAGAATTTCTCAGAAATTTTAATTCAACATACATATGTAATTTGATTTAACGTTTTGAAATATATCATGCAAACTAAGCATAAACAATAGAGAAAGGCTTGGCCAAAGAGCCGTTCAAATAAAATTAGCCGCATCCTAGTTTCCTTGTAAAGCCGTTTATGATATTAGGATCAATGTGTAGACATCAGACAGCGCTAACTATAAATGATCTGGTTTTAAATAACAAAATATATATAACTATATTATATAAAAAAAAAAAAACAATTTTTGGTACGCCTTTTAATCCTGTAGGGAGTTTCGTACTTTTTTTAAAAAAACTTATATAATACAAGTATTCGTGATATTTTTCAGAATAACTAGTAAAGTTTACTTATTATATTTTAAAGGAAGTTTAAGTTGCTTACTTTAAAAAAAATCATAACGTGTAAATAACTTAATTTGCAAATTATGCAATCTATACTTATAATAAAATTCTGAATCGAATCTGTTCATTAAATATTTTTTGGAAAATCTTATTGAAATAGTCATAATTATCGATACAGAGGCTGAATCTATAGTTTTTAGATTTTTTGTCTGTCTGTCTGTCCGTCTGGGAACGCATCAGAAGAAAACCACCAGACAAATTTTGATGAAATTTTGTATGATAATAGCTGGTTATTCGGGTCAACATATAGGATACTTTTTACTGCGGAAAAATATTTCACCTTATAGAAATCTATACTACACGCTAAAACATAACTAGGGACAACCCGAGCGGAGCGAGGGTGAGTCGCTAGTAAATTCAAAAAGTTGTGAGAATATTCCATTACTTCTTCTTGTAGTGAAATGTAAAGCTAGTATTTGAATTATATAAATAAGATTTTTGTTTAAATTACTAACTGTAGTCGTAACTGAAGTCTGCGCAATATTAACTGACACGTGCCAACTTCCGACTGCAAGTCCATTTACACAGAAATGCGCCGAAGGGGACTGACGCGATTTGCGATGATGTGACTGTTGCTGGGACTCGTATATTTTTATACTACATATTATATCTTTATTCATCACTACATATTATAAAACAAAGTCCTCCGCCGCGTCTGTCTATCTGTCTGTCTGTTCGTGATAAACTCAAAAACTACTGCACCGATTTTCATGTTGTTTTCACCAATAGATAGAGTGGTTCTCGTGAAAGGTTTTAGTATATAATTTGTTAAGTTTTTATACACATTGGTTAAAATTTAACGACATTTGTTGGAGGTGTCTGAAAAAAATAAGCCATCTGGGAGCTTTCAGCGAAAACACTGCCTAAACTCTATGAGATATATCAAAATAATATATGGTGGAATTGTGAATTTTATTTAGGTCTACAGAAAAGTCCGCGATGGCATATATATATCTCTTATGGATAATATACTATATCTATTTTAATGCTTAAAAAAATTAAAACTTTAGTTTTTATTGGGAAGCAAGCTAGGAACGAACCTGATTGAAGCGAGGGTGAGTCGCTAGTTACTAGATAAAGCATATGGCTTCGTTCACATGTAAAGTACTTTTACTGTTATGTACTTATCGATCGTATTATTTAATAAGTTCAAAACTAAAATAGCAAGTATGCGAGATTGCGATTTTTGTTGTCATGGTTTTTTTTTTTTGCTTTAAAAAAAAATTAAAGATCATAATCGCGCATCATCGCGATCATAATGGGGCATGAGCCCCATTTTTCGGAACTCTGAGACGAGTTGTACTACAAGTTGATGATACGGTCTCAAATCTACTTTGTATGAAATTCTGGAATTTTTGGTGTAGGATGCCAGCTTCCGGATTGCCTTTTCATCTCTCTGCGCTCTCGAGTTATCTTGGTATGACATGTTGGCATTGTTGGTGTAATTCTATACAAGATTATTGTCATAACAATATTTATAGAATAAAAATTAACTAAGAATAAAACTTAATTAAATAATTAAATCAACTTTCATATGCTTTTTATGAGTAAATTAAATATAAATATTATGCATGTAAATTTTCTCGTAGAAATTCTCTAAATTATGAAGATTAGTAAAAGAAAGATACTAAATTTACAGACATATGTAGAGAACTAAATAAAATGGAATATATGAAAAATATACAAAATACTTTAAACCTTTAAAATATTAATTTTACTTTTAACTGAATTATTTACCATGACACAGTTAAAAGTGAAATTAATATTATCATAATAAAATTACTTCTATTTGTGAGCTTAATTTTATTAAATGGATTCAATAACAGCTTTGCCGCAAATTCGACGTTTGCATCTCATTGCTTGCTCAAACACAAGTATGGGACACCACGCGTATCGTCTAGACAATTTGAATTTTAATAAGAAATAACTTATTTTTGCATTCTGTTTCGAAAACTTGCGAAATGATAGTATTAAAAGACGTTTAAATTATTAACTGAAAAATATTTATTTTGTTCAAGAGAAAGGGATTCTTATTTGAGACATGACAAAGATCTATTTCGACGTATTATAATAAGAAGGAAGATCTCAATTTGGCTTTAGTTCCTGTATATACGTAATATATTACAGTCTCATAATTTTCTGTTATAACAATTTCCGTTAAATTAATTCAGCCAATCTTTTTCTTACCTTTGTCCAGTGTAAAATATGTTTGTCTCGTCCGAAGCCTGCAAACAAACAAACCGACAGAATGATAACCAGAATTGGAATCTTTATATGAGTTTAATGGAAACCAACAATTCCATAAAATCTTTCAGTTTCAGAAATGTCAATAATAGATTCATATTTCAGAATTAGAGTTATGGGAATAGTTGAATGGTAAACGGATTTATCCAAGCGTTGACGAAAGTTTTGACTCAGATTCGTTGGAAAACTTAACGTTTAACTTCGCAGAACGTTTGTAGAAGGCAATGAGTAGAGGATGTAATATCAAGAAACATATATTTTACATATGCGTTTATATATGTATATGTAATATGTATCTATCTTATTAGCTTATAACGACTTAACGTTGTCCTCAATATATAAGAACATAGCTTAAGTTATTATCCATAAAAGATTATGTTATGGTTCAGATTTTTACTTCTAAAGTTGTTTTTATATGTATGTTTATGAAAAATCAGTAGAATCAACAATTATAAAAAAAAAACAATAATCAGATTTAAATCCCATATATACATTATATTGTTTTAGTCTGTTTAAAATGAAAACCTTAATTATTTATATAATCAGCCTAACTAAGACAGTATGTATATAATTTAATATAATATGTATAAAATGTATGTATGAGAAGGATTCACTGAGTATTTTAGGGTAAAGCTTGAGTGATTTGATAGTTTCAAATAAAATTATATTTTTTTCGGAAGTTTCTCCTGTGACTATGATTGCTGTAAAGCATCCAAACGTCGAGAACCAAAAATCTCCATGAATCTGAAAAACACATCCGAAAAGATAGTTTTATTTAAAACTAGCGAGTTACCCTCGCTCCACTCGGGTTCATCCTTAGTTACGTTTTAACGTTTAGTATAGATTTCTCAAAGATGAGATATTTTCCCGCAGTAAAATGTATTCTATATATTGACCTAATAACCAGCTATCATCATAACAAATTTCATCAATATCGGTCCAGTGGTTTTTTCGTAATGCATTATCAGACAGATAGACAAAAATTCAAAAAGCTATGGATTCGGTCTCTATATCGATAATAATGACTATTTCAATAAGATTTTCCAAAAAATATTTAATGTACAGATTCGACTCAGTTAGAATTTTATTATATGTATAAATATCAAATAGTCGCGTAAATCTAAAAATGTATAACGGTTTGATAATCGATAGTATTATAAAATTATATATCGTAGCGCTACTCGCGAAGCAGGTGCGGGTGCTCTCGTTAATCAGGACACGGAGTGCGGTTGAGACGTTGCAATGTAGTATTAGTCGATATTTCCAATACGTGAATAAATAGTTAATAGTTTAAATATTACCTTATAAAAGTTATTGAAAAAATAAAAATTACAACAAAATCATATGGTTATTTGCGCGATAGCAAACCTCCGCTAAAAATGCTTAATAAAACTATCTTTTCAGATTTTCTCGTCGATATATTTTGATTTGAGGTTCCCGACGTTACGAAAGACTAAAAGATAGTAAAAATGTGAAATATTCGCGTAAATCTAAGAAAGCAAAACTGAAAAATTATTTTGTCTTTTTCGATCCATTCGGGGTGTAATAAAATTAAAAGTTTTACGTCGCGGTAATAAGTAAATTTTATAAGTATTATGAATATTCTGTATTACTAAGAGTTTTAGTACGTTAAAGTTAGTTTAGTTTAAATTGCATTTTCTTAATTACGAAACAGCTAGCGCCCACTAATTGGGAACACGATGTATGTAGATTTTTGTCGCCTGATAGGTTTTAAACTAATTTACTAAAAAAAAAATATTTAGGTTCACACTACTTACTACTTTATTCCACAACACCATCCTTGTTTATATATTTACTTTTATTATCTATCTTCTAAAGGATATATAAATATTGTTTGCTATTCGCTGTACTAAATACCTACCTACTGATTGATGAATAAAACCAACTAAAACCACAGATCATATACTAAAATTAAAACAGTCTAAAAATTGGCCTAAATTATTTATGTTCTTTATGATGACCATAGACATATACTTTTTTGTCCCACTGCTGGGCACGGGCCTCCCTTCAATACGAGGGGAATCAGGCCATAATCCACCACGCTGGCCGAGTGCGGATTGGCGGACTTCACATGTCTTTCGAAAATTTGCTAGGTTTTCTCAGACATGCAGGTTTCCTCACGATGTTTTCCTTCACCGTAAGGTAAGTGGTAATCATGGTAGAAATGATTCGCACATAAAAATATCAGAGGTGCGAGACCCGGGATTTGAACCCGCTTCACTCGGTTTCTTAAGCGAGCGCATTGCCACTGGGCTACCACTGCCCAGGTAGGGTTACTAGGTAATACTTTCTTATATTTACGCGAATATTTGATATTTTAAATGAAACTATCTTTTTAGATTTTGTCAGTCAGTCACGGCGGAGACTGTTTGCTGTAAAGCATTTGATACTATAAGAAAAAAAAAACAAAACGATGACAAATTCCGAAAAAATCATGTTGAATAAAATGAATGAAATTTAATTTAAAATATTACTAAGCATAACCAATCGTCGAAACAAAATCTAAGTTAGTACTAATGTTAACAATGTATTTTATCCGATATATAATCATTAATCATCAGAAGTTTAGAGCGAAGCGGTGCGGTTACTCCCGTTAATCACGACAGGATCGCGGTTGCGGCTGTTAATCGAAATTGTGATGCACCTGCATTTCGTTGGAATGCAATTCTATTTATTAACAAACCTAAAAAGATCGTAAGCATGCTTTAAAACTGTGCAAAGATTACTTAAAACACTTAGACCGCAAGAGAGTTGAAAATTATAATTTCAACTTTCACCAAACTTCTTTTATATATACTGCAAAAGGAGTTGAGTGCAATAGATCCTGATTATTTAACAAAATTGATCGACTGGACACAAAACTTGTGCGTAGATTTTATAAAAGCAAAAATTTCAAGTTCATAGTAAGAACTTGGGTGTTTTTGTGGAATGTAGGGTAATTTGTCATAAAGAATACAATTATTAATAAACATTAATTTATTTCAATTTTTTTCATAATACCTTTAAACCAGGGTGGGCATATACTTATGAGCGATATAGTATAGTAACACGCCCCCCCCCCCCCTTTTTTAATCGCGATTTTAGTATTTTTGTATGTACATTGTACAGTATTATATAAATACATAGAGATCTGTATAACACAAAGCCAAAGAGTTTTTTTTGTAGATTGAACGCCGGCGTAACCGCGGTTCTACTAGTTTACAATAATATTATTTGAGCTCACATCGGAACTAAAATCGATCGAAGCTACATCGAGCACGAGTAAGTGGAGCGAGAGTGACTCACTAGTAACCACTTAATAATTAACTTACCTAATTGAACTTCCTAACGTGAATTTTTAGTAGAGAAAAACGCATTTCTTACAAACAGCCGCATATAATAATAATTTTATATGTATAAAGTGTTAAACAATCAAATGGATATCTATAATAATTTCTGATATTAAATCACGTTAGCTTCGATAATCCCAAAGCGGGAACTCAGGTGCAATCTTTAATTGGAATTGATAGTACCCCTGCAGTTGAGGACAAGTTTGCAAACAATATAATATAAAAGTTTTAGATAAAGAATTGTAGCTTTAGTATATGGTATATCATACATAAAATATAATATCTATCTAATTAATAAGAAATATATGTCACGGAAAAGGCAGTGGTAGCCCAGTGGTAATGCGCTCGCTTGAGAAGCCAAGTGAAGCGGGTTCAAATACCGGGTCTCGCATCTCTGATAGTCTCATATGTAAATCATTTACAATATAATTACCATTGAACCGGTGAAGGAAACTATTGTGAAGAAACCTGCATATCTGAGAGAAGTCGTGGACTATGGCCTGATGCCTCTCGTATTGAAAGGGAGGCCCGCTGGGCAGCAGTGGGGCGTTGAAAAGGGCTGAATACAATGTTATTGTGTAAAAAGGGGAAATAAATAGGAAAAAAAAGATCTTATAATAAAGAGGAAAATGACAAATCAACTTAATTTGAGCATAATATAAAGAATTTCTACTTAGTAAATGATTATAATTCTAATTATATATGCAGACACGGATATAAATAAATAATTTAATAATATCTGACAGTAACAAAATCCTTTGAATTTAAGCGCAAAGTGAAGCTTCATATGAGATTTTATTAAAATTTTATCCTTTTGAAGTATAACATGAGAAAGTTATTTATAATATCTTTCTTATAACAAAGTTACTTGAATGATGAAAAATATTTACGATTATTAAGTCTCCTTCATGGGTAATAATATTATTATGACTCTCATCTAAAATTGATCCCAAAAAATTGAAATGTTTATTAACCTGGCCATAGGCCCCGATATATCATCCCGGAAAAATGTACGGTTCCCGTGGGATAGATTTTTTTTCGTCAGGGGATAGTTTTGTATATAATTAAGTATATTTGTAATTTTCTTTATTGTAAATAATCCATACCAATATTATAAATGCGAAGGTAACTCTGTCTGTCTGTCTGTCTGTCTCCTTTTCACGCTTAATCCGCTATACCGATTTAGACGAAATTTGGTATGGAGATACTTTAAGATCCTAGGAAGGACATAGAATACTTTTTATCCCGGAAATCATCCCTTAAGGGGGGTCAATATGGGGATGAAAGTTTGTATGGGGAATCAACATAAGGACGAACCCGAGCGAAGCGAGGGTGAGTCGCTAATAATTAATAAATTAAAAAAAAAGCTTGCTAAATAGTGACGATGCCTGCATATAATATTAAATAGAATCCAGAGTCGTATCTAATATATAAGAACAGTATAAAAAACCGTAACATTTTTAAGTCGACACTAAACGTTTTACGCTTCACGGTGTTTCAGTGAATTTAAAAACTCGTAGATGGTACTATATTCAGGGTTAATTAAAATACAATTGCAAAACTGGTATATATTTTATTCTTGTTGTACGAACCTCAACCCCACTTATTCGGATAAAATTGCGTGGTTGCAGGCTACATAATATACACTCCAAGCGGAAATCGATTTAAAACAGTACTATTTTTAGTGAATAAAGTTCGTTTTCCTGTAACATTTCCACTTACGCTCAGGATCTTCAACTCTATTTTCAAATAAGTCCGAGAATAAAATGTTAGAGAAAATAAATACATCGAGACTTATATGACCTGAATGATGAAAATGCCTGTTAGAACAACTAATGTCACTTATAAGGACTAGTCTCTTTATTTGGCACTATGTAAGTACTTTTAATTATAGTTGCTCAATTGATTCTTGTTAATTATAGTATCTCAATTGATTACTTTCATTATTTATAGATCATATTGATTCTTTATATTTTGTTAGTTATATTTTTATATTTTATAATATTAATTCGATGTTGATTATTCATATTTTATTGTTTACTATTTTATAATATTAATAATATAGATATGATTTTTATATATTATAAATATTAATATTTTGAAAGTGTTGTCATCCACCGTAGGCTAATGCTAAAGAAAATTATAGTTTATAATTTCATAAACAATTTTTACGTTAATAACTGCATTAGTTATACAACTGAGTCGCAGTTATCAACGCCCACCTCTCAAGCAACAGGCTACATTAGTATATGCTATGTTTATTGTATCATGCTGAATTAGTGAAACAAAAGTAATAGGTTATAAAAAATCAAAAATACAGAAAACAAAATATTAAACAAGAAAAAAAAATTATGATTTACAAAAAAAAAACTAATAATAATAATGAAACATGTTTTATATGTTATATAAATGTTATACAATTATGAAAGTAACAGTCAGATTTAAATATTTTTTTTGTGTACATATTTTATAGAAAATTTTCCTATAAAATATGTACACGGTTTCCTAGAAAACTAGTTCCATGGTGACATACCAGGTAGTTGGTACACTACACATATATAACTTGAAATACATACATATTATAATTATAAACACCCATGACTGAATTACAAACACTAATGAATGCCCCCAGCGGGACTGGAACAAGCTACCGCTCACATAGCACGAAGCTCACTACAAACTTAGCCAAACCGCGTCGCTATGAATGAATATATATAAAATACTAAGGTACAATATAGTTTTACAATAATTTTGTAATTTCTATGTATCCAAAAAGGCTATCCAATTATTAAATGCGCGACACCAAAGCCCATAACAAAAATGATATGTTTGCATGGAAATCCAGACAGAAATCGATCTCCAAACCACCTTGGTGAGATTTCTCTATCGTGAATTTTGAACCTATAGTAAAATAACGCACAGCAAATATTATTACATCAAAACCAATTTATATGTTGTACGTATTCAGCCCTTTTTAACGTCCCACTGCTGGGCACAGGCCTCCCTTCAATACGAGGGGGATCAGGCCATAGTCCACCACGCTAGCCAAGTGCGGATTGGCGGACTTCACATGTCTTTCGAAAACTTGCAAGGTTCTCTCAGACATGCAGGTTTCCTCACGATGTTTTTCTTCACCGTAAGGCAAGTAGTAATCATGTTAGAAATGATTCGCACATGAAAATATCAGAGGTGCGAGACCCGGGATTTGAACCCGCTTCACTCGGTTTTCCAAGCGAGCGCGTTACCACTGGGCTACCACTGCCATGTTATTTGAAGAAATTTATGTAACAAGCTAAATGCTTAAGATAATAGTTAAAAGTGGAACAATGAATACTTAGTAGGCCAAAATATTTTATTAATATATAGTATCTTACTAATTTATAAATGTGAAAGTTTAGATGGATGGTTGGATGGATGGTTGGATGTTTAGATGTTTGTTATTAAATCTCGCTAGAACGGCTTAACGGATCTGGATGAAAGGCACAAAGATAGATTAAAGTCTGGAATGTATGGTTCCCGTGGAATAGATTTGTTTCTGTTTTTCTAGAGGCGAACCTGAGTGAAGCGAGGGTGAGCCGCTAATATTATATAAGTTTTAATTTTTATTTAATAAATTACTATGATAGGTTCTCTACAGAATAGAGGAATGAGCTCGTAACGTTCCACGTAGAAGTTTATTCGCTAAAAGAAAAAATTGCATTGAAATTGGTGTAGCCATTTTCAATAGTATCTATGAAGAATAGAAGATATAATTTTAGGATATGGTTGTTATTTTAGATATTAAATAAACTCAGAGGAGTTTTCTCAGTATCATATCTGAAAATATTTACATAATATGATAAAAGGTTTGTATGTAAAAAAATAGTGAAATAATTTTCTTATTGCTATTATAAAATTTGGATATATTTAGATTATATATTAAAGACAAAATATGGATTAGTATATAGCTGCTCCAAGCGGGACTTGAATCTGCGATCTCAGGAGCAAAGACAGGTGACATGTTTTAACCACTTTGTCAGGATGTTTTTATATCGGACAAGTAATCTAAAGTATCATTTCCTAAAACTATATTACACAATAATAACAATATTGTATTAAGCTTATATTAAACTTGCGACTCACCCTCGCTTCGCTAGGTTTCGTCCCTCGGTATGTTTTTATTTTTTTAAGCGGAATTCTAATTCTTTTTCTAAAATTAAAGTAGCCTAAATTACTCCTTATAACATCAGTTATCTGCCAGTGAAAGTCCCGTGAAAATCAGCCCAGTCGTTTCGGGGAGTACAGACACTTCAATTTTATTTATCTGTATTGATTTGACTTCCAGACACTTGCTTGCTGTGAACTATTTAAGATTATTTTTTTCAAGAAATTAGTGCCTATACCTCCCGGGTCGCAAAAAATGTTCCATAGGAAATCTCACACCTAAGAGGGGTAATATGTTTCGTGTTATTGAAATCAGTGTATTTCTATTTTAATCAAAATGCCATCTTCCATATTAACTTTTAACCCCTTAGAGGTAAGAAAGTTTAAAAAATCATAAAAAAATCCTTTCACTAAGAAAGATTTATCGTAATATTTCGCATTCATTAATTATCTAAGATGCACAATTTTTTTATTTTTATACATATAAAAACTACATGATAAGTACTAAATGCGATAGAAAACAATAATGTTATAATAGCAGCTGTTAAAGAGCAATTTTTAGGGTAAAATATTATTCACTCTCGTACCAACGTAAAAATAAACGTTTAAAGTCACCGCCATGATAACAACACACTTGAATGAATATAAATTGCCTCAAATGGGAATTGAACTCACTTATACAGTCGACAAATTGTATTTAAATTAACCTCAACGTTGGTTACAGAATTAAAAGCCATGAATCGTTTTAAGTTTTTGTTGGAGCTTTTAACGTGAACCAACATCATACACAGGTCGTGTATAGAATTCTCCCCTTTGTCTGCTAACAAGAGGCTGTAGCTCCTAATTGAATGCCTGAATTCACTGAAACCGGTTATGTTGGTAACGGTGAAAAGTGAATTCTATTAATAAAGCTCTATTACTCAAAAGCTCTTTCGTTTGCTGGTAAAAAACTATAGTCTAGACGCGATTGATATCTCTGAAGTGATCAGTCATATTGCAAAACGGTTTTACCGTAGCACTTTTAGTATCACGTTATATTTTAAAGCCTTTTTAAAATTATATGCGTAATAAGCATTAAAAAAATTATTTGCCATCTCAAAATTTATTTTTATGATCTGAGTAAAGATTATATTATAGATTTTTTTTATTAAAATCTACATAAATAAAAATGAAATGATGTTCATTCGTAAGCGCATTACTTAAGAACGTTTGGACTGAATTGCTTTTTTAATGTTCGTAATAGTTCAGATAACGTTTTTAGGAAATTGAATGGAAAGTTTCGGAAAAACTGTAGCGTTTTTCCTATAGAAATTTTGTAAGGATTAGAAGATCACAAATGAATTTTAGTCTGTCAAATCAGCTGATATCTATAAAAAGGCACAAAACACTTAAAATATTTTAGTGCATTTAATATTGTTGGTTATATTTTTATATAGAACTAAACTTTTCTTGTGGAAAAGTAAGCGTTTCAAATCACCATCAATCCATTAGCCACCGAATGTGTCACTTTGAAAAATGCTGCCATTTTCGCAAGTTCGTTAATACTTGCTCGGATTAGAATCAGTTCATTTGTCCTAAATTGACATTACACAGCTGTAATATATCTGAATTAACTATATTAGTAAGAAAATATTTTTTTGAAACAAAACAATTATTTATTATTAACCGACTTCCAAAAAAAGGAGGAGGTTCTCAATTCGACCGTATATATGTTTTTTTTTTTTATGTTTGTTCGGGCATTTTTTCGTCGTTTATAAACCGATTTTGATAATTCTTTTTTTGTTGGAAAGGAGATATCCCAAGAGTGGTACCATGATGAGGAAACCAGGATCTGATGATGGGATCCCAGAGAAATCGAGGGGAACTTTCGAAAATTGTAGCGGCGACTAGTGCGTTTGATAACATTTTCATTAGGAATTTTATAGCACTACAATTTAATGAAGGTCTGGAGTCGATCTGATGATGCATCCGAAAGATAGTCGAGGGAACTCCTCAACGATTTACAGCAATTACCTGGTGTTTGGGCTTGATTAATTTGTATTGATGATACGTCTACACTAAAAATGGAAAAATAATAACTTTTTAAAAAAAAATAAAAACCGACTTCCAGGCACTGAAAAGTAAAAAATAACTAAACGGGGTTTTCATTTAGAATAGATACTTAATCAGATTTTTTCGAAGTCGGTGCCAGCCAATACAAATTAAAGCACACCGACTTCGAAAATATCTGATTAAGTATCTATTCTAAATGAAAACCCCGTTTAGTTATTTTTTACTTTTCAGTGCCTGGAAGTCGGTTTTTTTTTTTTTTTTTTTTAAAAGTTATTATTATTATACATATATACTACCAGAACCCCCGTCTAAGCCCGCGTTCAATCTACAAAAAAACTCTTTGACTTTATGTTATACAGCCATGTATTTATATATCGGAGGAGGATTTAGTTATCTTTATCTTCTATAAAACCTTATTATTGTTTAAAATTACTATGTTATTTAGTTTAGTTTTTATTGCTTTTGAATTTTGAGCGGAGATTACGTCTCAAGAGGGGTCGAGACGCCATCATGAGATTCATGGGGGATACCTATGTGGTTTAGTAAAGTTGGTTAATCTTAGTGGATCATACAGAGTTATGTTTTGATATTATAGTTGGAAGTTGATGATCGGTGCCTGTGAACCCGCTGCTCCACTAAATTATTAGAATTGCCGTTTCATACTTATAATATTGTGATTTCCCTGATTAAATTGTGTATTGAGCATTGAATACTTTATTATTTGAGCTTTGATAACGCCCACAAGACTAATAATCACTAAAGATGATGTTCGTAGGATATGTATAACACGTTATATATAATATTGTTCATACAAAAACACTAAAATTGCGACTAAAAAATGAGGGTTGGAGGGTAGGAGGGTGATAACTACTTTACGACCTATATCCTACCTACGATTCTCATACCAAATATATAAAAAAATCGTTACAATCGGTCTAACCGTTTCGAAGGAGTGCGATCACAAACACAGTGATACGAGATTATTTAAGAACGATAATGCTTTTGAATATTTTAAAGATTTCAAGAAGAGTACTTTAATTGAAGACTGACAGACTGACTTTTTACTGACATTAATCTACCCTAGAGACTTGAAAACAGGTTTACAATATCTGATGAATAGGTTTTTTTAATTGAAATCACGTTCAATAATTGCTTTACGTTTATTATATTGTACGCAATTCCAACATATTATTTATTTATATAGTCCTATTCCTTATATATTCCTATTTCTCAAAGATGTAGAATAACATCTAAAACCTCTAACCCATATACACTAAAACGTTAATGGTGATTCCTCTGATATTCAACAATACTTAACTAACGATCTGAAATGATTCACACGCCATGTCTATAACATATTGATGGTATTATATCAGAAACCGTCACAAATGTATAGACAACGTCTTACTAATGAAACACTCTCAATCCGGTGAAATGTTTTGGAATATAACAAACATATACAGGCATATACATTATAAAATTTTCATATATAAACATCCGATGTCGCGTTTACTAGCTGATATGATAAACAAGTGGCCTTATAGGTTATTATTTTTAACTTTTTATTTCGAATCCACATTAACTAGATAAATAAATAAATAAATAATAAATATGTTGGGACATTAACACACAGAACCATCTAGTTCCATGGTAAGCTACGAGGCTTGTGTTATGGACACCAGATAGTTGATACACTACACATATATAACTTGAAATACATGTATATTATAAATATAAACACCCATGACTGGAGTACAAACAATCGTGCTCATACAAACACAAATGAATGCCTCCAGCGGGAATCGAACCCGCAACCGCTAGCACAGCAAGTAGGGTCAATACAAACTGAGCCAAACGTGTCGTCAATATTATGAATACTTTTTCATTATTCTACATTTTGTGAGGCAAAACTACAATAAATCTATACTGGTAAGTATTTCCTTCTCCAAATATAGATAAACTACACTAAATGTTCTTTTAATCATGAAGTAATGGGCCTATTTAGGTCATTTACGACGGTTCGATAAATATCTACGTAGCAGTTTGATAATCGTTATTGCAAATTAGTAACATTAAGGTCCGAGTTGGTGCAAGTTGGCAACTTCGATAACCTTTATATTATAATTATCTATACATATAATAAAATTCTAACTGAGTCAAATCTGTACCTTAAATATTTTTTGGAAAATCTTATTTAAATAGACTTTATTATCGATACAGACACCGAATCTATAGTTTTTAGGATTTTTGTCTGTCTGTATGTCTGTCTGTCTGTTACCGCATCACAGAAAAACCACTGGAGGGTTTTTTTTTTTTATGAGATTCAGTGACAAACGAGCAGACAGACCACCTGATGGAAAGCAGTACCTGTCGCCCATAACACCTACGGTTCATGCATTTAAGTTTTAGGTAACAAAAATACAGAACCACAGGTGCGTTGTCACTGTGAGGACTAAGATGATATGCCTCTTGCCTGTAATTGCGCTGGCTACCTTATCCTTCAAACCGGAACACAACAATGCAATCATTGTTGCTTGGCGGCAGAAATAGATAAGGGGGTGGTACACATCCAGTCAGACTCCTCAGGCTTGACAGAGTCCTACCACCGGTATTTTGATGAAATTTGGTATGATGATAGCTGGATGACCGGGTCAACATATAGGATACTTTTTCCCGCGGGAGATTATCTCATTCCCATGGGAATACACGTTATAACACAACCCAAAAAATATTTATGATTAGAATTTCTTGAAACTTGGTATTAATGCTCTTCAATACAATTAAATAAATACGTGTTTCAGCGTTTTTTGAAATTCATCCTATAAGGAGATTAAATAGGGGATGAAAATTTGTATGAAACCAAACTTTTTAAAGATTTCTGTTGTAGTTTTAGCGCGAGCGAAGCCGCGGGTTTTGCTAGTCTATACATATAATAAAATTCTAGCTGAATCGAATTTGAACATTAAATAAATTTTGGAAAATCTTATTGCAATAGACTTTATCATCGATACAGAAGCCAAATCTATAGTTTTTAGAATTTTTGTCTGTCTGTCTGTTACCGCATCACAGGAAAACCACTAGACAGATTTTGACCAAATTTGGTATGATGATAGCTGGTTATCCGGGTCAACATATAGGATACTTTTACTGCGATAAAATATGTAATTTCTGAGCAAAACGCTAAGATGTAACTAAAAATGTGAGATAACCTAAATAATAATTAATATTGGTTAAAGTTCGAGAGAGTACTAGGCAGTGGTAGCCCAGTGGTAACGCGTTCGCTTGGATAACCGAGTGAAGCGGGTTCAAATCCCGGGTCTCGCACCTCTGATATTTTCATGCGCGAATCATTTTTTGACGCTGGGGAAACCCATCATGGGGACCTTACCGGCCGTCAATGGGTAAGGTACTGTGAGACTCTTACTCACTAAAACCCACAGCGGAATCCGTCGCCGCAGTGCAGTGGGGCGTTGCAGGATCGCTTGCGCATGCACTACAACACCCCTGCGGACAGCCCGTACCTCGCGGGCCTGCCACGCCTAAATCAGGATGCCCTCGATTCACAGAGCATCCCGACCGCCCCGATGACGTACAAGGGAGTCAGGGAGAGACCCCCCCGCAGTAGCTCCTCTAGGGTGGCGGGAGAAGATGCGCATAACGGCGCCTCCTCTGCCCCAGCCGACGGCGACGAATTGGGTCTGCTAAGGCGTTAGCTTCGCGTTCCCTCTCCGCCGTCTCCTTCAGTGAGATGACGGCCTCGCTGAAGGAGATCATCGCCGACCAGGACCCCTCGTCGCGCAGCATGGCCTCAACCACGCTGCACAGCGAGAGGTCTCCACCCACTACCGCCATCAGGGCATGGCGCTGGGGAGCCCAAGCGGCGCATTCCACGAGGGTGTGGTGCGAGGTGTCATCGTGAGGAAACCTGCATGTCTGAGAGAACCTAGCAAGTTTTCGAAAGACATGTGAAGTCCGCCAATCCGCACTTGGCCAGCGTGGTGGACTATGGCCTGATTCCCCTCGTATAGAAGGGAGGCCCGTGCCCAGCAGTGGGACGTTAAAAAGGGCTGAATACAAAGTTCGAGATAATATCACGTAACGAAGGCAAAAAAAACACATGCTTTAAACAACTTTTCTTTTTTGAAATTTAGCAAAAAAATAAACAGTTTTTTCTTTAATTTAAAGACTATACAATATTAGAGAACAGTAAACATTTTTGACGTCACTTATGTTAGTAATAAAGCAATATAAACAATGTTCTAAAATTTCTCTAAAAGCTACGACCTTAATGTAGTCATTAACAATGAAATATGTTCAGCAATGTTTTGTGTAAGCAGAGTAATTAAAATAAATTAATAACCATTTTAGAAACAGTTTTATGTATGAAATTTTTTCTTTCCCTAGATATTACAGTACCAATAGCGTGGAGTCTCATTAGGAACAACGAAAATTTGGTCAAATAAATATCAATAATTGGCATTATTCTAGTACTAGCAAGTCACCCTCGCTTCGCTCGGTTTCGTCCCTAGTTTAATTCACTATACAAACTTTCATCTTCATTTTTACCCTTTTAAGACATGATTTCCGAGATAAAAAGTATCCTATGTCCTTCCCTCTCTCAAACTATCTTCTTACCAAATTTTATCTAAATCGGTTCAGTAGATTCAGAGATTACCCCCTACAACGTTACAAACTCACAAACTCACAAACTTTATCTCTATAATAATATATATAAGTATTGTTTTCTGTTTTGCTAATTTCATATTATATATTTATTGGAATATCCATAATAATATATTCTTTATACAATAAATTCATGTTTTATCAATCTTGGAGTCAATCAAATATGTCTTATACTAAAACCATATAAAAATCCATATAGGAGGCGATCCGTCATTGTTTTTAACGGAAATACTTTAAAGAGTTAAAGTATCATCTCATGGTGAGTTACAGTTATACCTGTCGACCCCAAAAAACTTTACCGAATGTCATAAAAGAAAGTAATATGCATTAATATATAAAAACATATACATAGATGCACATTTCTTAACAAATATCTCTTTAAAAAGTGGCATCGACATGTCATGGTAAGTAAAACCAAATAATAAAATTCAAATATCGTAAATTTTAATTGTCTTAATATAAATTCGAACTTACGCACACCACATACGGTACTTTTTTAAACGAAACAACGTGTGTTTTAATTTTTTCATTCGAAAAGCAATGAATAAAAGAGATTTGAAAAAGGCAATTTTATTTCTAATGGTGCACTTTTTTTAAGGATACTTTTGAGACGCTAAGTGTGTGTCTTGAAATTTTGTATATCAATGTTAATATGATAGTCAATATAATAACACAGACATTAACACAGCATCATCTAGTTCCATGGTAAGCTACGAGGCTTGTGATATGGATAACAGATAGTTGATACACTAAACATACATAATTTTAAATACATACATATTATAAATATAGCCACCCATGACTGAAGTACAAAGATTCGTGCTCATCACACAAATGCCCCGAGCGGGACTCGAACCCGCGACCGCTGGCAAAGCAAATAGGGCCTGTACCTATTGTAATATGAAGATTATGCAACGAGAATGTGTATTGTATAATTAATAATTATAGATATTAGAATAGATTATTATAGATTGTAGGTGACTTATTACATAATATATTTAATTTATCATATTTATATATTAAACTTTCCATTTAATAATATTTATATTTATATTATATTTAATTTACGTATTAATATTATATTACATACACACCTACATACACACAACACATAAACATAATTATTTATATTTATTAAATAATATTTATTCATATTTATTTAATTCACAAGCATAGCCGCGCGAAACCCGTAGTATACGGCAGATCGGAATTTGTTTTTCACCTACCGGCCACTTGTGATTTTTATATAACAGACAGTCGATGATTTGCAATCTGACGCTATTTACTTGTCCTATATTATTTAATCGTTTTTCGTGGATTTTTATATGTGGACTTCTTGTGTTTGTACTGAAACGTTTTTGTGTTATTGTATATCTCCCTAACTGTTCCTTCTGTACTGTTTTTACGTGTGTGTTGACTTTATGTATTATAATTTAATTAGTGACGTAACATAGACTTTTATTTGTGTTAACTCGTCTCGCAACAACCACCAAACTGGTGACCCCGCACAGAACACCAGGGAGAACAAAATGTCCATGCACTCAGCAAGTCAGGGATCGAGCGGATCGGAGGCGGAAAAATCGCAGAGTCACGTTACTTTGCGTCAACGTCGACCGCGTGCCAAGATGGCGACGCCTGTCAAATGTGTTCCACCTTCACATATACCTCCGCAGATCAGGATACCACCGTTTTGGCCTGAAAAACCAGCGATATGGTTCGCGCAGGTTGAAGGACAATTCGCAATCATGCAAGTAACCGATGACACCACAAAGTTTTACCACATTTTGGCTACACTCGAAAGACAGTATGCCGCCGAGGTTGAGGACATTCTCACCGGACCCCCCGACTACCAACGATTGAAGGACGAGCTTATCAAGCGATTATCAGCATCTCGTGAGAATAAGGTTAAGCAGTTATTGACGCATGAGCAGCTCGGCACTCGTAAGCCATCACAGTTCCTGCGCCACCTACAACATCTTGCTGGGCCTGAGATACCCGAGGATTTTGTGAGAACCATTTGGACCAGCCGACTGCCTACATCTATGCAACCGATTCTTGCATCGCAGGTGACGCTACCCCTGGACGCACTCGCCGACCTGGCCGACCGCGTCCACGATATCGCGGCGCCGACGTACCACGTTGAAGCGGCCGCGACAACATCATCAGCAGCAGCATCGCAGATTGACCAGTTGGCACGTCAGGTATCAGAGCTGACAAGGCAGGTGAGTGCTTTGGCTATGCAATCTCAACGCCGTTCGCGACCGACTGAACGTCGCAGAGATAAAAGTCGACACGGTCGTTCAACATCCCGTTCAGCATCTCGTTCCCAGTCGAGCTATCGCAGGTACCCAATCTGCTGGTACCACACGAGGCACGGAAGCAAGGCACATAAGTGCATTAAGCCTTGCGATTACAAGGCGGGAAACGCTCAGGGCAGTTGGTAATGACGACCAACAACTGTCATAGTTCCAGCACGGGTCGTCTATTCATTAAGGACCGCAGCACCGATATACAGTATTTAATAGACACTGGTAGTGATATTTGTGTACCCACTTTCCGCGCTTCGTGAGCGCAGGTGTAAAACCTCATATCAGCTCAGTGCTGCCAATGGTTCTGCTATTGATACGTACGGCTACATACAGCTAAATCTTAATTTAGGCTTACGTCGGAACTTTCCGTGGCAATTTGTCGTAGCTGACGTCACAAAAGCTATTATAGGTGTAGATTTTCTATCGCATTATCGCCTCATCGTTGATGTCAGCCAACAAAAACTTATCGATAGCCTAACTAATGTCAGCACTGTAGCATGTTTAGATATAAGTAACAATGTATCTAGTGTTAAGGTAATAACGGGTGGTGATAGTATTTATCATAAAATATTAGCCGAATTTCCGGAAATAATACGCCCTGCTGGTACTCCGGGAATTGCAAAGCATCACACTACACACCACATACGTACTACACCAGGTCCACCTGTATCATGCACCCCTAGACGTCTCGCCCCCGACAAATTAAAAATTGCAAAAGACGAATTCGACGTCATGTTAGCGAATGGGACCGCACGTCCGTCTGACAGTCCATGGGCATCACCTCTACATCTTGTGTCTAAAAAAGATAACGGCTGGCGTCCTTGCGGCGACTACCGCCAACTTAACGCACGAACAATACCGGACCAGTACCCAATTCGTCATATTCACGATTTTTCACACAATTTGTCTGGTTGTACGGTATTCTCAGTAATAGATTTAGTTAAGGCCTACAACCAAATCCCTGTCGCGAAGGAGGATATTCCCAAGACCGCCATCACCACACCGTTCGGCCTATATGAGTTCCCTTATATGACGTTTGGACTTAGGAATGCCGGTCAAACTTTTCAGAGATTTGTAGACGAGTTAACTCGCGGACTCGATTTTTGTTACCCATATTTAGACGATTTTTTAATATTTAGTAAAACTGCACGCGAACACGAAGACCACCTACGTCAACTTTTTGAGCGTATGCGCAATTATGGCGTACTTGTTAACACTTCCAAATGTGTTTTCGGCGCGTCTGAGGTAACATTTCTTGGGTATCAAATCTCTGAAAGGGGCACTAAACCTCTGGATAGCAAGGTACAGGCTATATCACAGTTCCCACCTCCAAAAACCGTCCGTGAACTCCGACGATTTTTGGGGATGGTGAATTTTTACAGGCGATTTTTGCCTAACGCCGCTCAAATCCAAGCGCCATTAAACGCCTTGCTGACCGGATCGGTCAAAGCTTCCCACCCAGTCGTCATAGAGGGGGATTCATTGCGTGCATTTGAGGCTTGCAAGAAGAGTCTTTGTGATGCTGCCCTTTTAGCCCATCCAGATTCACAAGCTAAGCTGGGACTAGTCACTGACGCCTCTGATACGGCGATAGGTGCAGTCTTGCAGCAGCTGAAGAATGGAGACTGGCAGCCGTTAGCATTTTTCTCTCGCAAGTTGAGCCCATCGCAGGTAAAATATTCTCCTTATGATAGAGAGCTTCTTGCTATTTATGAGAGCATAAAATACTTTCGGCACATGCTAGAAGCCACTCACTTCACGGTTTATACTGACCATAGGCCAATATGTTACGCTTTCCATGAGCGGAAAAGTAACTGTTCGCCACGTCAGTATAGACATCTTGACTTCATCTCGCAGTTCACCACCGATATCGTCCACATTGCTGGGAAAGACAACTTGGTCGCCGACACTTTGTCGCGCGTTAATGAACTGCAGATGCCTGTCGATCTTGAAGTGATGGCCAAGCTCCAAGCCACAGATCCAGAGCTGGCAGACCATCTCAAAGGCGATTCTTCACTTCGCCTAACAAAAATGACCATACCTGGGAGTCGTACTGTCTTGTACTGCGACGTCAGTACACCGACACCCAGACCTTTCGTTCCCCAGCAACTGCGTCAGCAGGTATTTAACTGTCTTCACTCACTTAGCCATCCTGGCGCCAATGCCACAGCCAAACTCGTTTCCCAACGTTTCGTCTGGCCACTGATGCGGAAAAACTGCCGTGAATGGGCTAAGGCGTGTTTGTCTTGCCAGCGCTCGAAGGTAACTAGACACGTTGCCTCACCTTTAGGTACGCACGATTTACCTTCAGCGCGTTTCAAACACATCCATATAGACCTAATCGGCCCGCTACCGCCTGCTGGTGATTATCGGTATTGCCTCACAGCCGTCGATCGCTTTACTCGATGGCCGGAAGCTGTGCCTATTACCGATATCACCGCCGAAACGGTGGCCAAAGCGTTCATTTCCTGTTGGGTGGCCCGATATGGTTGTCCTACCGAGATCGTAACCGATCGAGGCAGGCAATTCCAGTCGGCCTTATTCCAACAGCTGTCTAGATCCATCGGTTTCGATCACCGTAGGACGACATCTTACCACCCACAGTGCAACGGTTTGGTGGAGCGATTCCACCGGCAGTTGAAGGCAGCAATTACCTGTCACGCTGACGCGAACTGGACCGAGTCACTTCCACTCGTGCTGCTCGGCATCAGGAGTGCCTTCAAAGAAGACCTCCAGGCTTCATCGGCTGAGTTGGTGTACGGCGAGCCATTGCGCCTACCTGGCGAATTTTTAGGCCATGACGTCGCGCACAACACCACCGACATCACGGATTTCTCAGCCCGTATGAAGTCATTTGCCAACAGCATACGTCCAGTTCCACCTCAGCACCACTCAAAATCTCGCAGAGCCTTCGTTTTCAAGGACTTAGCCCACTGTAGTCACGTATTCCTTAGGGATGAAGTGCTACGTGGCTCACTTCAGCCCGCTTACACTGGGCCATACGAAGTGCTCAAGAGAGGTGCTAAAACCTTCACAATACGCGTGGGAAATAAAGATGAGACAGTATCCATAGACCGCCTTAAACCGGCCTATATACTGTCATCTGACTCATCCTCACCCCGTCAGGACAATATTTTACCTGATAAGGAATGTCCCGTGAAAACAACACGTTCGGGACGCAGAGTACACTTCCCTGATTTTTATCGTCCGTAGACACGGCCTCTGGAGGGGAGTGATGTAGGTGACTTATTACATAATATATTTAATTTATCATATTTATATATTAAACTTTCCATTTAATAATATTTATATTTATATTATATTTAATTTACGTATTAATATTATATTACATACACACCTACATACACACAACACATAAACATAATTATTTATATTTATTAAATAATATTTATTCATATTTATTTAATTCACAAGCATAGCCGCGCGAAACCCGTAGTATACGGCAGATCGGAATTTGTTTTTCACCTACCGGCCACTTGTGATTTTTATATAACAGACAGTCGATGATTTGCAATCTGACGCTATTTACTTGTCCTATATTATTTAATCGTTTTTCGTGGATTTTTATATGTGGACTTCTTGTGTTTGTACTGAAACGTTTTTGTGTTATTGTATATCTCCCTAACTGTTCCTTCTGTACTGTTTTTACGTGTGTGTTGACTTTATGTATTATAATTTAATTAGTGACGTAACATAGACTTTTATTTGTGTTAACTCGTCTCGCAACAACCACCAAATAGATGGTATACGATTGTACGACAGTCTCTCACTGGGTCTCGCTAGTGCACCACGCATATAAATAAACGCTTATTATTAAAGCCTTATTTATTTATCCCCACGTCCGCCACATATTGGTGACCCCGACGTGATATGAACACGCAACCTTCTGATACTTGTCCGGAGCTAAAGGTCTGGGTCGCGCGAATACAGGACGACCTGTAGTCTCAATATAATGAACAACAGAGTGTTTTGGAATCTCCTTGAAACAAATTGGTTTTGTTATATCGGGATACTCTAACATTAAGTCATAATACTTATTATTTATATCCAACGTAGTGATTGATGACTCATCGTGTTGCACTATCGATGTTATAGTATCTATATTTGTTATTTGATCAATAAGTCGATGACGATATAAATCTACTATAAGCTTATGATAGGTTAAAAAATCTGCGCCTAATATTGGCTGTTTAACGTCTGCTAACACAAAAGTCCACCGAAAAGTTATTATTATTATTATATTATTATTTTCTTTATTTTTTATTTTTTTAAAAAGGGGGGAATATTGTACCTATTGTAATATGAAGATTATGTAACGAGAATGTGTATAGTATAATTAATAATTATAGATATTAGAATAGATTATTATAGATGGTATACAATTGTACGACAGTCTCTCACTGGGTCTCGCTAGTGCACCACGCATATAAATAAACGCTTATTATTAAAGCCTTATTTATTTATCCCCACGTCCGCCACAGGGCCACTTCAAACTGAGCCAAAGTTGGTATCGCATCATTACATTTACTATTCTTAAAGTATATGACTTAGTTATTCATATCGATTAAACACAACATGACTCAAGCACTTGACATTTTAGATAACGTAAGATGAATTTCTGTTAGAATGGTCAAAGAAGGACAATCTCATTCGAAATTGTCACTTGTACGATACTCTCAATTTACTGTCACCAAAACCACTTTAAATATTCCATGTTATATATTTTATTGAAATATTTTCTGTTCTTTTGAATATGGGTTGACAATCTATAGTATGTATATAAGTTATTATCATTTCTGTTGAATTACTGTTTTATAATATATCTAGTAACATGCCGTCGCTTCGCTCTGGTGCCTTCCTAGGTGCCTTTTATATTTATAATGTTATTACTGACTTACTCTACATCGCTCGGGTTCGTCACTAGGTACGTTTTAACGCTTAGAATGAAATAGATAGACTATAAATATATCTATACATATAATAAACTTGGAGAGGTCGAATGTCTGTACATAGAAAAAAAATGCTAAAAACCGAGTCAGGGGGATGTAAGGAGAAAAATAGAAAAAATCCAGATTTTTTTCAATTTTTTTGTGTCTCTGTCTGTTTGTCTGTTTGTACGGGCTAATATCCGAAACTGTTGGACCGATTTAAATGAAATTTTGCATGGTGATACCTTATATTCTCGGTCAACATCTTAGATACTTTTCATCTCGGAAAATTAAAGAGTTCCCGTGGGATAGTTAAAAAACTATAGTAACTTATACAACTTAGCACACAAAAAGTACTGATTACATTTTATTGAAACTTTATTATAATATAGTTCATACATTAGAATAACAAATAGGCTATTTTATCCCGAAAAAATGTACGGTTTCCGTGGAATAGATTTGTTTTTGTTTGTCTAGAGGCGAACCCGAGCAGAGCCAGCCTGAGCCGCTAGTATTTTATATAAATACATAAGTATGATGAGTTGTGGGTTGTATTATAACGTGTTTCCAGTGGTAATGAGATAATCTCACGAGGTACTAATTTAATATGCTATTTTGAATTGCGGTTACAACTTACGTCAATGAGTATTGGTGTAATGTAAGTATAATATAAGTTACCATTCATATTGAAATTTATAATGTAAGGAGAAAATATAATATCATTTTGAAATTTATATTTCCTAATTTTGTACTCTTTTCATTCTTTACTGTTGGATTTTCACTAATATTAAGTACTAACAGTACCTGCGGCTTCTCCCGCGTTTAAACTTCCAATCGCTACAATACTTCATAGGTTCACCTGCTAGGCTAATCTGAAGATTACCTGAAAATTTCATCAAAATCGCTGCAGCCGTTTTGGAGTCCTTAAGGAATATATAATCATCAAAAATGATGATGAAAAAGAAATGGGTTTCAATTTAAAATTGCAGGAAATATTTAAAGTAATATTTAACCTAAGTACCATATTCGCATTATAATTTCAAAGTTTCAATATAGTGGTCAAGCAAAGGCGGTCACACTCGAGCGCTCACAAGTCCGTTTTGTAAGAAATCGTTACAGTCAATTTATCCTTACTGGAATAGCCGTCTTACTTTGAACATACTGTGGACAAGGCTCATTTAACTTTTCTGATATATTTAAAAGACTAAGTTTTAAACACTGAATCAATTTATATAATACTAGCAGAACCCGCGACTTCGCTCGCGCTAAAACTACAAAAAAACTCTAATAGGGTAGGTTTCATACCTATCCCCTATTTTACCGTCCTTCTTTCACGTCGAAACCGAGTGACGGATTTGCGTAATTTCTTGTGTGGAGGTAGTTGGAGGGTTGGAGAGTAACATAGACTACTTTTTACCACGGGAGATTATCTCATTCCCACTTGAATACACGTTATAATACAACCCAAAAAAATATTTATTATCAGAATTATTTGAAACTTGATATAAATGCTATTCAATACAATCAAATAAATACGTGTTTTAGCATTTTTCGAAATTCGTCCCATAGTGGGGTAAAATATGGAATGAAAGTTTGTATGAAAGTTTTTTTTTGTGGTTTTATCGCGAGCGAAGCCGCAGGTTCTGCTAGTGGTAGTATATTTTTCACTTGCCACATTCATTATGCTTTGTATATTCTGCATAATTTTAAAACTCAAAATTTACAAGACATTCTATCTACATGATCTTATTTGCAATATTCATTAATAAAAGCTTAGCACAAAGCCAATTTAGGAAGGTAGGTAAGTTTATATGTTTTTAACGTCATACATTGATAACTTTGCCAGTTAAAGCAGTATAAGCTGATTATAGGAACAGCTACTAAGTGATATTTATGTTGTGGTCAAAGTTAGCCTAAAGTTAGATGCATACATATACTTTAGTTCTATTTATATTCTATATATAACTAATATTTATATTGATACACTAATGACTCCCCATCTCATCTCATCACACTCAGTTTTTACTTATCTTAGTACACATATGGTACGCGGGACAAGGATGGAAAGTAATCTATTCAAAGCCTTAAAGCAAAGCCTTAAAAGATAACAAAGAGACGGAGTTACTTTCACATTTATAATATTAGTATATATATGGGCCACAAAGTGGTATGGTATGATTAATTTATTCCATTCTATTGAAGTTGCTCCTGATAGCAGAGTGGACCGTAGGAGTAACCCGCTGGTTGCTAAGGTCTGTTTCGGCAGGCTAGTCTTAGGGGCATCAGGGTTGAATGCTTTAGTGATGCTGCAGATCCCCATTAAGATGGGGTTTGCTTCGTTGGGTTTTTGTAGGTAGGAGCTTGGCTTCACTTGTATGTATAGAGGTAGTGTGCGTAGTGCATATGTAAATGCTCCTTAAATGCTTCTTGACAAGTTTTGTTAGTTAAATTTCACTACATTTCAGTATAGTAGGCTTCACAAGATGACAATCTACACTGACTATACCTATAGAAAAGAATATTTTGCCATGACATATCTAAGCATTATGTCACATAATCAAATCGAAATATACTTTATTCAAATAGACTTTTACCATCACTTTTGAATCGTCACTTTGACATTTTCAAAGTTTAAATTAAATGTCAGTATGTACGTCCGTGAGGAATCTTCCACTGGGTAAAAAGGCAGTTCTGCTGAGAAAAGCCGGCGAGAAACTCAACAGTTGCTCTTTTACAATAATATTTGTTTATAATATTGAAATACAATAATTATCTACTTATCCTACGTGAGACCTAACTAGATATTAGTTCCACACATTGACATCCTCAAAATATTCCGTAACAGTGTAATAAGCTTTATTTAATCATATATTTTTATTCAGAAAAAAATATATCACTTCTATAAGCTTTACAATTTTCTAATAATTCCATCTCAACTTAATCTAAAAACCTCAACTAGTCTAAAATCGTTGATGTAAATATGATACTTTCTTAGATTTATGCGAGTATTTGACATTTTTAAATAAAACTATCTTTTCGGATTTTTTTAAGAAAGTTTTTTAATAATTTATCGAAATCGGCTGAGCGGTTTTTACAAAATAGGACCACCTGAGAAGTATACCCTTTGAAACAAAAAAAAACTGTTTAGGCGTCTTCGAGTAATTGGTGAACATACATAAAAGAAAGATTCCGATTAATTCAGAACCTCCTCCTTTTTGGAAGTTTGTTAAAAATCCATAAACCATATAGATCTTTCCAAAAATAAACATGTTTAATAAATATTACGTACATACTTATTCATATGCATTTATTATGTACATAATGGATAATACGTACACGCACTCTAAAACATTAACCTTCCTTGCCCTAGCAATTGGAAAAAAGTAACGAATTTATATACATTTAAAAAAAATCCTTAACCGAGAAAATAACTACATTTACGTACATAATGTAGAATGAATGAAATATTTGCAAAGTAGTACCTCTCTACTTCAGACGAAAAGTGATTCATCTCTTGTTTTATTCAATGTCAAAGAACTTTCAGCTGACGCCGCATAATGCATTACATTTTTTCAAGACTTGAATGTATTAAAGTAAAGTTCCATTTGAATAATGGCATTGTCTTTTGCTTAAAATCTCTTTTTGTAAAATTAGGTGATTTTTAATACTAGGCATAAACCTATTATATATTATTATGTTTTAAATACTTAAATGAAAGCTCTGAGTAAGCTTAAATATTAGGTTAAATTAAACTATTGTTTGCTAGCAGCTCCTCTTGCTTAGTTGATTTATGTATAATTGCTTCTAAGGCTCGTATCATGATATTAAATTGCTTTTTTCAATAAATAGGCTAAAAAATGTACAAACCTTTTTCTTTTTTCAAATATTCTTGGTAATTCGCACGTTTAAGGAACCAAAAAAACAATTTCTTAAGCTATATAATATTAGTATAGATAATTGGTTTAGATAGCTGTGGAAGCCCATTATATAAGTACATATTAAGTACTAGCGTCCCTAGGTTGCTTCCTAAAACAAACTTTTTTTTAATTTTTGTTGGTAGGACCCTATTTTTTTTTCTAAAATAAAAGTAGCCTAAGTTACTCATTATAACGTCAGCCTTCTGCCAGTTAAAGTCCCGTCAAAATCGGTCCAGCCATTTCAGAGATTAGCCGGAACAAACAGATAGACAGACAGACAAAAATTGTAAAAAATGTTGTTTTGGTATATGTACCGTGTTACATACATCCATATGTATTTAGTAAAAAGTGGTTATTTTAATATTGCAAACAGACACTCCAATAGGTTCAAACTTATTTCATGTGTAAATTATTCCTCAACTTGATTACCACTAGAACTTTTTACACGTATAAAAATCAACTCAATTTAGAATATGCGTGAAGATCCTCTCGCAAATGTTGAGACCTGTATCCTGCACGATATTACCTTATATGTTAGAAATTATAAGATCTTTCATGTTTCCGACCGAGTATATAAATTGAAGTTTGTACATAATTTTTCATATTTCTTAATTTAAAAATGACGAATTTCCACAAAAACTTTCATCTCCCACTTAACCTATAGGGTGAACTTTTAAAAATCTTATCAGAGTATTATCCTTTGTTATATAAGGAACTCTTGTGCTAATTGGCTTAATAATTTCATGCGTTTAGTTTCCACCTAAGGCTGTGCTCTCTCTCAATTACTCTCCATCAATTAGTCAATAAAAGTTTTAATAAGTTGAATCTCGCGAGCTACATCATATTAACTTAATTTTTCATATAGTGATAATATTATGGCTGGCAAGTGGAATGGGCTAGTATATCTATCTTATTAGACTATTCTCTAGTCCAAAATTTATGTCATCTATGTACACTAATATTATAAAGAAAGATTTTTTGTTTGTTTGTAAGCTCAAATAAGTTCCGAAACTACTAGACCGATTTAGATGAAAAGTAAGGAGACAGTTTGAAACCTTGGTAAGAATATAAGATAAGTTTTTATCCCGGAAATCATCCCTTAAGGGAGTGAAAATGGAGATGAAAGTTTGTATGGGGATTCAACCTAGGGTAGAAACCGAGCGAAGCGAGGGTGAGTTGCTAGTCGCTTATATTATTAATAGGACAACCATTATAAATTAGGAACTATGTATATATGTGTGTGTGTGTGCTTGCGTGCATGTGTGTTCTTGTTTTTGTATGTTTTTTACTCTTTCACATTAAAACGCCTGGACTTATATGGATAAAATTGAGTATGCAGATAGATTTTGTCCTAGAGTTAGTAAAGGCTTGTTAAGTACCTATAAACGCACCCAAGCGAAGCAAGGGTAAGTCGCTAGTATTAAAATATTGTGTAATTAAGCGACAGTAAGAGACGACCTACGTCCAGTGGCGGAACATAAAATATTCAACACACGTAGCAAAGATAAAACTCCGCTTAACTTTGACTCTATTGTTATCGCGTTTCCTTTTCTTAGGGATGCGACAATTCGTTCAACTCAAACAAAAATAATTATATTTGACACCTTTGAAGATGCCTTTTATTTTTTAACCGAGTATTAAAATTTCATGTATTTAATTGTCTATAAGCTACAAGATACGAGTATGTTTGCTGATTGTTAACAAAATATTTATCTATCAGCCATACAGGAAAGATAAAAGTCTGAATTATGTATTAGTACCTGGGCGACCGAGCTTCGCTCTCCATTTCTCGGGAACGAACGATAAGAAAGTACGTTTTTTCAGAAAAAAAACACCTATATATGTAGATAAACTTAAAAAGCAAAACCTTATATAAATACATAATTTGATCCAAATCGTTAAAGCCGTTTCCGAGATACACGAAATAAAAGTGTATAAACACAAGAATTGCTCATTTAACATTATAAGATAAGAAAGATTATAAAATTATTGTATTGTATTATATATATATAGTACTACTTCACCCTAAGAAAAGAGGAGGGCCAGTTACTAGTAGTTACATTTTGTGTAAACAAACCTAAAATCATTGCGTGATTAAGACGTACTTAGTAAAAAATTTCTTAAATTTAAGTTTTAGTTTAGGAGCGGAACAAATTACCGCCGAAGACGGGGTCTAATTAACTGCACAGCGTGACTCGTCGCAACACTATTAAAAACTTCTTCCGCCGCCTCGGAAATTGCCATAGTCTTTGTAAAGAATGAAAAACCGTTGAATATTTAGCAAACGATACCTAAATTAACACGTATTTTAAATAACATGGGAGTATACACGTTTTTTATAATACTATCTAAACCGACTTGAGTTTTTTATAAATTATATCGCTTGGGACTAAGCGATTTACTCTCATTTCGCTCGGGTGAATACAGTATGTGCTTGTCTGTGCTTATAATTTTTATGAACTAATTATTATAAAAACGTTTTGTGCGAATCATTTCCAACATGATTACTATTTGTCTTATGGTGAAGGAAACCGTCGTGAGGAAACCTGCATATCTGAGAAAATCTAGCAAGTTTTCGAAAGACACATGAAGTCCGCAAACTCGTCCTCATATTGAAGGCCTGTGCCCAGTAGTGGGACGTTAAAAAAAGCAAATGGCTGAATACACAAATTGATATATTAATAGAAATAAATATTTAATAATATTTTTCCCTATAAATATGTAGGTAGCATTAAACATTATTTTATGTAAGATGTTCATCTTCCTATACTGCTTTCATAGATCATTTGGCTTTACGCCAAATCTTCGATACTGACGATCGACAGTTTGGTAGTAGGTAGTTTCGCTTGTAGAAACATTGTTACAGGCAGTTTGTGGGTAATGTTCTCACTGAGCCAGGTCTTAGGGGATATTATGCGTAATTAAAATGGCTTACCGAATCATTTTCGTTCACTCGATTTGTTTTATCTATGTGTAGTTAAAATACTGGTAGATATTTATGTGAATATTTAAAATTTGTTTTGGATTTTATAATTAAATGAATAAGTGTTCATTTAAGCGAATAACATGAAAGTGGTTTTTGCTGTAAATATTTTTTCAACAAAAATAATTTTACTGGCAGCTAAGCAATTTGTTTCATTTTAAAAATGCCGATTTAATATTATTTTTATGCTGGATTCAAATATGACGATGGCTAATTGTGAATCGATTTTCGCAAGTCTTTTTTCAGTGAATAGGTAATTCTTTTTTAAGGAATATGGGTTTATTTATTAACATACAAAAATTCCTTTTAGATAATCTGAAGGTTAGTGCTCTTTTTTTAAAGAGTATTAACCTATACTAATATCATAAAGAGGCAGAGTTTGTTTGTTTAAACGCGCTAATCTCAGGAACTACTAATTTGATTTGAAAAATTCTTTTTGCATTATATAGCAAGTTTATTGAGGAAGGCTCTATCATATTATATATCTATACTAATATCATAAAGAGGCAGAGTTTGTTTGTTTGAACGCGCTAATCTCAGGAACTACTAATTTGATTTGAAAAATTCTTTTTGCATTATATAGCAAGTTTATTGAGGAAGGCTCTATCATATTATATATAGTCTATCTATTCTATACTACCATTAAAACCTACCTAGGGACGAACCCGAGCGTAGCGAGAATGAGTCGCTAGTTAAATTTATAAACTATGTATAAAACGAACAAATATACGCAAACAAACTGTAACACAACAACTGATTTAGTTCGAGTAAAAATTAACAAAGTTTTATGATTTTTCAGCGCTTTACAGAAACAAAGCAGAGGATAGTAAGTTCACACTCGCCGAGCAATTTTAGAATAACAAAAGAAAACATAATAATAACAACGAGATCGCCGGAAGTTATAATATTTTTTTTATGTAGGTACGTACAAAAGTTAAATGTTTGTTTGTATATTGAGAGATTAAAAATATTTTACTTTCTTCATATATTTGCAAAATATATAAACATAAAAAAGGATATTTGCATATTGTCTAGAAAAAAGGATTTCAATAAAAGAAAAAGATCAAGAAATGTTATGACAGTTTTTCCTATACTTTAGTTTAATAAATTGTAGAAATTGAAAGTTTGCCTCTGTATAAATTAGGCTTTATTCAACTTTAAAAATACAAAAATGTATTAGAGACTATTATAAAATACATATGACAGTTATGATTCTAATACATCTATTATATAATATGTAAACTAGCGACTCACCCTCCCTCCGCTCTTGTTCGTCCCTAGTTACGTTTTAAAGTTTAGTAAAGATTTCTCAGAAATAAGATAAAATATCCCGCAGTAAAAAGATCCTATATTTTGACCCGGATAACCAGCTATCATCATATTAAATGTCATCAAAATCCCTCCAGTGGTTTTTCCGTGATGCGGTCACAGACAGACAAAAATTCTAAAAACTATAGATTTAGCCTCTGTATCGATAATAATGTCTATTTCAATAAGATTTTCAAAAAAATATTTAATGTACAAATTCGGCTTCTTTGCAATTTTATTATATTTATAGATAAGCAGCCAGTATTATTACTACAACTTTGAAGCATATTTTCAAGGTTATTACATCGCCAACTCTTGGCCACGTGTTTTTTAAAGCTGTGTTTTCTGAAAAAATATAAAAATATATTTATAGATAAACTTGAAAGCAAAACTTTATCTTAATACAAAATTTGAAATTTATACATATACAAGAATTGCTCATATAATGTTTATACATAAGATTTTAAAACAGCAGTGAACATTTAGGTTCACGTTAAGAAAAGTACGGGCGGAGCGCTAGTTTTGAAAACGTCTCCATTCCAGACGGGATGCGATTATGTTTAATTTATGTACGTAATTTGTTGAACAAACGGCCGCGAGCTCCCTCTCCTCATAATTAATTACACAAAGCACATTCTCTTCAAATCGCCGCCGCCTCGCGAGTGTCGGCGATTCATTACCACTCATACATATATCTTTGTTCACAATGGATCGTTAAGTGCCCTAATTTTACATTATTTTGTACTAAATTATTTTTATTAAGACATATTTTGGTTGTGCTATAATGTTTTTATCTTTTATGTTAAATATAACATATTATAGGAACTATAACATACAATGTTGTAATACTTTCTTAGTCCCCGTAGATTTCCGTAACCATTGCTGCTGTAAAGCCATTCGAAACGTTGGGAATCAAAAATGGATATATATCAGCGAAGAAATCCGACAAAGTACTTTTATTTGAAGTATGAGAGGCATTAATAAGTTACTAGCTTAGAGTCGGAAAATTGTGCGTAAATTTATCTAAACCTTATACTTTATGATTGAGTTAATCGAATATATTTTTCGCGGGTAGGAGTGGAACGCAACACACGTCAATTCGCAATCAGCTGATATATTTAAATTTAAAACTGAGAATTAAGTTATATATTTACACTATTTTAACATAATATGTATATGTGAGTACTTATTTACCCACCAGCAAGAATACTCCTCGTACTTATTCACTTAAATCAACATTTAATACATTATTAAATATGGAGTCCATCAAGGAGTCTTTGTCTACACTGGCTGACATGTTTAACACCCGGATGAATGAATTTCAGCAAGACTTGCATAAAACATCGTCATCTGTTTCGTCTAGCGCCCTGCCAACTGAATTTAATAACTTCAGAAGCTTCATTGTTTCCGTACTGAATACTTTACAACGTCAAGTTGAGTATCTTGCTTTAGAGGTTGACCGACATGAAATGAGGAGAAGGCGTAAGATGATTCTCTTCCACGGTGTCCCAGAGCTTAAAAATGAAGATAGTGCAGCCAGGATCACAAGTTTGATCGCTGACCACCTCGATCTGCAGAACTTTTCTACGGAAAACATTAAAGACTCGTATCGCTTAGGCCGCCCCGCCGACAAGCCTAGGCCTATCGTGGTGAAGTTTAGTGATGTTAATGTGCGTAATAAAGTGTGGTTCGCCAAAACAAAACTCAAAGGCACTGGTTTTACCCAGTCGGAGTTCCTCACGAAGAGTAGACACGAAGCGTTTTTGGAGGCGAGGCATCGTTTTGGTGTTAGCAAGTGTTGGACTCGGGATGGGTGCATTCATATTATTGCCCCGGATGGGTCTCGACATCGTGCGGAGTGTAAACTGGATTTGAGTGGAATTCCGAGCAATCCAGTTAAATCACCGCAGATCGTATCAGTTCCCAAGACAACGGACAAAGTGATGGCTTCTCGCGTTAAACGATTAGTTAAAAAATAATTTATTTATCTATTTTTTTTTTCCTTTTCTTTACATGTTTAATTTGTATATTTTAGGTATTAGTTTCCATATTTATTATTGTTTACTCACTGAAATGACTATAGACAAGTATGACAGATTATATGAACAAAGTGTAACATAGATAATATTTTATTGTTTATGGAATTTTAAGTTCTATCCACACGATATTAATTTGTCAAATGTCAACTTTCCTCTTTTTTTTCTATTTTTTTTTTTTTTTTTTTTTGTGTTTTGTTTGGTTTCATTGTTTGAGTTTATTGTTTCTTGTAATGCTTTATATATTTATGTTAATGCCTAATACCTAATTTATTTTGTTTTTCTTTTGTATTTTATGTTTGGTTTTGTATTGTGTAATTTTCTTCTTTCTTGCAACTGGCGGGTGAGTAGTATTTACTTGCTACTTATATTAATATTATTTTTAATTTAAAATTATCTTTACATAAGAAGTTATTTACTTACTATAATATATATATTTATATATATTTAAATATATATAGATATATATTTATCTAGTTTTAAAACTATACATATATATTTTTATTTATCTTAATTTTATATTATCATAACATACATATAATATGAGTTCGAATGATATTAGCCTGAATGATTCCTTCTTTTCCTGCACTCCATCTGAAGGCGATAGCAGCAACGATAGTTTTCACAGTATCCTTTCACTTGGCGAGACTCTCAATTTACACTTCTCAGATGTTCTGAAAAATTTTAATCTTGTTCACATTAATGCTCAGAGTATTCCAGCGCACTATCCTGATATGTTGTCATCTTTTACAAGTAAACATATTCACGCTATATTAGTATCCGAGTCATGGCTTAAACCTTGTCTTTCTTCAACATCTTACTCGCTACCAGGGTTTCATTTAATTAGAAATGATCGTACTGGACGAACAGGAGGTGGAGTAGCCATTTATCTACGTTCTCATATTCCTTTTTCAATTGTTAGCATGTCTCAACAACAGGGGAACGTAGAAACCGAACATCTTTTTATTGAGATCACCTTATCTCACTCTAAAATACTCCTGGGCGTTTATTACAACCCGAGTCACACGATCGATTATTTTTCATCATTTGAAACTCTGTTAGAGCAATTTAAGCCTCTTTATGATCATACTTTGTTGATGGGTGACTTCAATACGTGTCTTCAAAAAAATGATCATAGAGCTAATCTTCTTTGTTCTCTTATAAATGCAGCCGATTTAAATATTCTCCCACTAAATCCCACTCATAAATTTCCAAATTGCGTACCTTCTCTTCTTGACCTAATCTTTGTATCTTCCACCGACCTTGTTGCAAAACACGGCCAATGCCCTGCCCCATTTTCATACCATGATCTTATCTATTTATCTTATAAATTAAAGACACCAAAAGCAAAATCAAGAATCCTTCTGCAGCGCAATTTTAGTGGTATCAATATAGAGAGATTGCACGCAGATGCTGAAAATATCGACTGGTCCGCTGTTATTAATGCAAGTACAATTGATGAGCAAGTATCAATATTTAACTCATTGTTAACCCAACTATATGACATCCATGCTCCGGTTCGCCCTGTTCGTATGAAGCATCTTCCGGCTCCGTGGCTTACTCCCGAAATCAAAAAACTCCAAGGAAAAAAATTTGCAGCGAAGTCAAAATACGTATCTAATCCCAATGATGACAATAAGGCCAAATATATTAAGGCTCGCAATCGTTGCAATATAGTGTGTAGGGATAGTCAACGACGCCATATCCATAAATCTATCATTGAAGAGGATGATCCAGATAAAATGTGGAAGTTTCTCAAATCCCTTGGAGTAGGTAAATCTAAGCATAATATAAATCCTCACAATATAAATTTAAATCTGATAAATCAGCATTTCTCTTCTTCGGCTACTATTCATAGTACAAGTAAGTTAAACACACTCAACTATCTTTCAACTTTACCTACTCCTGATTTTCCCAGTTTTACTTTTAGTCAATTTTCCGAAAGTGATGTTAAGAGAAATATTATGGCAATTAAATCTGATGCTGTTGGGGCAGACTGTATAAGCCGTAAAATGATTCTTCCCATTCTTAATCATATCGTTCCTATAATTACTACCATTTTAAATTCCTCCATTAATTTCAAACAGTTTCCTTCATCCTGGAAAGATGGCCAAATCTTTCCTCTTCCAAAAGTGTCTAGCCCATCATCCTTTTCTGATTATCGTCCTATTTCTATCCTTCCTTTCCTATCAAAAGTACTCGAACGACTGGTTCACCAGCAAGTCAGTGCTTTCCTTTACAAACACAATCTTTTAAATTCCTTTCAATCCGGTTTCCGCCCTAGTCATAGTACTACTACGGCCTTAATCAAAATAACAGATGACATCAGGGAAGGTATGGATGACCGAAGACTTACTGTGTTGGTACTACTAGATTTTAGTAATGCATTTAATACGGTGGACTTTGACGTCTTGCTTGCCATTATATCTTCTCTTAACATATCTCCTGAGGTAGTTGATTGGTTTCGTTCTTACTTGTGCGGCCGCCGGCAACGCATTCGGATTGATGATTCTTACTCCGATTGGTGCACAGTTACTGCCGGTGTTCCACAAGGTGGCGTGTTGTCTCCTCTCTTATTTTCAGTTTTTATTAATACTATTTGTCATCAAATTTCTTCTCACTACCACCTATATGCAGACGATTTGCAAATTTATGCCGTGACATCTGTGGCTGATTTACCACAAACAATAAAAAATATTAACAAAGACCTCTCCTCTATAGTCACATGGGGTACATCGTACGGCCTTAACTTAAACGCTGCGAAATCGCAGGCAATAATTATTGGCAGTCAAAGAATGTTGTCAAAAACTAAGACTACACAAATACCAGCAATAACGTTAGATGGTGTTAAGATTCCGTTTCAAGAAAAAGTTAAAAATCTTGGTTTACTAATTGATCAACACTTGTCATGGGATCCGCAAGTGAGTGAACTGAGCCGGAAAATGTTTGGAGCGATTGCTTCTCTTCGCAGATTGCGAAATTTTCTTCCGATTCCTACTAAAATTGCGCTAGCAAATTCACTCCTACTACCGATTCTTGATTATGCTGACATTTGTTATCTCGACATCAAAGAGGAGCACTTAAATAAACTTGAGCGACTCCAAAATCTTTGTATACGGTTTATTTTTGGCCTTAGAAAATATGACCATGTTTCTCAATTTCGTAAAAAACTCAAGTGGCTCCCTATCCGATTCCGCAGGAATACTCATATTCTTCATCTTCTCTACTGCGTGCTGTTTAATCCTTCAACTCCTATTTATCTGAAAGAGCGTTTTGAGTTTTTGGGTGATTCCCATGCTCGTTCACTACGCTCTGCTCAGAACTTCCTTCTTAAAATTCCTACTCACTCTTCCTGTTTCTTCACAAATTCTTTTACAGTAAAAGCTGCTCGACTGTGGAATTCTATTCCTTTAAGTATTAGATGTGCTAAAAGCTTAGATAAATTTAAAAGCTTATTAAAAGATTACTATCTGTCCTTTTAACCCTTTCTCCTTAGGCCTTTCCCCTTTCTCTCTTTAGTCCTTTCCCTAATACCATCCTTATAATTATTATCATTTCCTCTATCATGTTCTAGTATCTAATTCTATATATTATTAAATAGATTTTTTCTTTTTCATGTATGTATGTATGAATGTATGTATGTATGTATATATGTATTTATGTATGTATGTATGTATTCATGTATGTATGTATGTATTTATGTATGTACCTATATATGGATTTATTTATGTATCTATTTATCTATAAGTATTTATATATACAAACGTGTAAAAGCAAGTACACCACCTACCGTTTTTATGAAAACTTACTCCTCCACCTGAAGGTTGCCTGGAAGAGATCGCTTCCAGCGATAAGGCCGCCTGCTGTGCATCTTTTCTTTTTTATGTATATATTTTTCGTCTCTTTTTGGTGTACAATAAAGGATTATTATTTTAAGTTAAGCCTTATTTTAATTTAGTCTACTACATATTTTAAAACAATGAAACACTTTTTCTGTATTAATTATACACACAAGAGAAATCGTACCTCCCATGCCAAACGTCAAAATATATTCGTCGTCATACTTTTCCTGCCTGCCTGGCACCTGTATAGACGCACACCACAGAGGTTGTACGGGCGCTCGATGTATTTAAATAAGATATTTTTTTTAAATTATTTTGAATTATTTTCCAAATGTCTAACTTTTCTTTATGATGATAGTAAATAATATTACGTTCAAGCTGTCTCTTCAAGACAGGGAGAGGGTTCGGAGTACCAATCGCTACGATTGCTTCTTTTCCCACTGTCATCTACTCATGTCAAGAGTCCTTTAAAGTTACCGACTTATGAGTCTCTACGATACTAGGTTATTATAGATAACTAGCGACTCACACTCGCTCCGCTTGGGGTCGTCCTTTCTTACGTTTTAACGTTTAGTATAGATTTCTCAGAGGCGAGATATTTTCCGCAGTAAAAAGTATTCTATATTTTGACCTGGATAACCAGCTATCATCATACCAATTTTCATCAAAATCCCTCCAGTGGTTTTTCCGTGATGCGGTCACAGACAGAGAGACAAAAATTCTAAAAACTATATATTCGGCCTCTGTATCGATGATAATGTCTATTTCAATAAGGTTATCTAAAAGATATTTAAAGTACAGATTCGGTTTAGTTACAATTTTATTATATGTATAGATGGATAAGTATATCTTAGCTTCATCTATCAACTATGTCTATATCTATATTAACATATAAATAAAACTTTAGTGTCTGCATGTGATATCAATAAAGCATTCATTAAGATATACATACATAATTATATGATTATTGGCACAATTTCTAATAACAAAAAAAAACCTTTTGTATGTCTGTTTTTTTCTTCTATGAAAAGTATTTTAAATGATTACATATGGCTAGTATATTAGAATTTCCTCTGCATATCGAAAATTCTATTTTAAGTTGTATTTTTTTATATTAAGAATAACGTAAATTAAATAAGACTGGAGTCAAGTGTGCATAAAGTTATAAGAAAAGTCACATGCAAAAGCTAGTTTCTTATAATTTTCAATAACATATTGCAATAAATTGCGTTATCAATTGAAAATTTTGCTTTTAGTAACCATTAAATTATTGGAAGCGGGAAATTTCACTCAAGCAAACTAGTACGCTTATACAGTTCGAAATGTTAAATAGTGTTATTTAACTTTAAGTTAGTGATTGCATGCTGACTTTTTATAAGAGCACTCAAGCTATATGCTAGTTAGTCTCATTTATATTTTAATTTACTTAATTACACATACATATATGTATTTAATAGGGATCTATAGTCTACTAATTACACATTAGTTACACACGTTTTATTCAGGATGTAGGGTCTCCTGTGCCAGCGGTCGCGGGTTCAAGTCCGGCTGGGGCCATTCATTTGTGTGATGAGCACGAATGTTTGTACTCCAGTCATGAGTGTTTATATTTTAGTTCCATGGCAAGCTACGAGGCTTGTGTTATGGATACCAGATAGGTGGTACACAATTATAAATATAAACACTCATGACTGGAGTGCAAATATTTGTTCCCATCACACAAATGAATGCCCCCAACGGGCCTTGAACCCGCGACCGCTGGTACTGCAAGTAGGGTCACTACAAACTGAGCCAAACCTATCGTCATTTGTTTCTATTCTATATTTTATCAATTAAATATGGAGATCATAGATACTTTATAACGACAAATATAATACAAAAATTGTTGAATAATAAAAACGTCTCGCAGAATTTCATGCCAAAGAAAAATGCTAGTGTAACATAAAACAATGTAAATTCACGACACCCCACAGAGTTGAGTGGTTTTCCACTTAGCTTAAAAGTGATTTCTCACTCGCTTGTCTCTTGCTTTATTTGATGTCAAAGAACTATCAGCAGACACTGCTTTAAATTCAATTGTATGAAACGCTGTATATATTAAAATCATTTTTTTTATAAAATTGTTTCATCTAGATTTCCCCATTAGTCTTTTAAAAGCTTTTTTCTTAATTTTACGAATTAAATAACATTAGTGAAGGCAATGGTAGGTAATGGTGAGGAAACCGGTATGTCTAAGAGAACTTAGTAAGTAGTTGAAGAGGGGCCCGTGCCTAGCAGTGGGATGTTAAAAAAGGGCTAAATACATACATACATACGTCACAGCACAAAAGCATTTGAGATATACTATGCCCTAGGGCCTAGATGTAACGCATAGGTCACTGTTAAACATCTGTCAGAGACGAACCGGAGCGGAGCGAGAATGAGTCGCTAGTAGGTACTTTATATCTTTATTGATCAACAAATGCTTATCAAAACGATTTTTTCTAATTAAAATCAAGAATTTAAACTTAAATGATTCGATTTCTAAGTGACATAATTGAGAAAACGACGCCCCGAGGCAAAACATTCAACGCACGTAGCGAAGATAAAACTCCGCTTAACTTTGAGACCATTGTTATTGTGTTTCCATTTCTTAGAGATACGACAATTCGTTCAACTCAAACAAAAATAATTTCATTTTGACCTTTCGTCTCGGACGCTTATATGCTGGAGGAAAAGCTAAAATGTTTTTTTTATTGAAATGAAATTTCTTTATTGCCATGAGAGGGGAAAAAAGTATTGGCGTTACGATTTTTGTAACGGAAACAGTTGTGCCGGAAGTCAATAAAATATAGTCAATTAAAAATTATTTGTAATTGAAATGAGTTAATATATATATATATATATATATATATATATATTTATGTGTGTGTGTGTGTGTGTGTGTGTATTTGCCTGTATTTCTATTTATTTTATTAGAAAATATAATTTATTGAATATATGCGCCACATTAATCCCGTGGAATTTATTTAAAATGCTAGTTTAAAAGAAGGCATGTAAAATTTATTCACCATTCCTATAGAGAAATTGTCCTGTTGGACCAAAAGTAGTGGTTTTATTTATCTCTTAATTATCATTTTTCTTTGTATTCGCATCTAGCGACTCACCCTCACTTCGCTCGGGTTCGCCCCTATAGGCAAATATTTGATACCTTAAGTTTAGTAGGTATCTCTAATATTTTTGAAAATAAAATATAACCCATGTCACTCGCTGATTATTTAGCTTTTGATAGGCCAGAGATTTTATTTAAATTGATTCAGTAGTCTTTTAGATCATCTATTATTATACAAACAAAATACAAAAAACTTTTTCTTCCCCATTTTCACCCACTTAAGGGATGATTTTCAGGATAAAAAGTATCCTGTGTCTTTCCCAGGATATCAAACTATCTTTCTCACAAATTTTATTTAAATTGGTTTAGTAGATCCAAAGATTACCCCCTACAAAATCACAACATTTACACTCTTGTAATATTTGTATAGATATAGTATAGAAGTATCTAGATGATTTTTCCTCTGCTTAGTTTTCTTTTTTTAATAAATATTACTTTATTATACATACATAAAGAAAACAACCTCATTACGAGTGCTTTTTTCAAGTTTAAATTTACTAAATAAACACTCTTTGATCATTTTCAAATTATACTTTTACCTTTTCTAACTTTGACGTTTAATAAAATAATTGAGTTGTGTTATTAATTATAAACCTAGAATTTGTTAAAATATAAAAATTTTCCACATAATTTGTTAAGAAATAAAAATACTTGAAATAGAGGCTTTAAATGTAGTTTTTCTATTATTTTTACAGGTTAGCTAATATTTTGTTATATTCTTAGTGTAATTTTTTAATGGTTCTTTTTTTATATTAGTTGTAAATTAAATCTATTATTTTTACAGAAACGCAGTTACGTCTTTATTTCTTAATTAAGATAATAATCTAGACTAATATTATAAAGAGTTTGTTTGTTTAAACGCGCTAATCTCAGGAACTACTAATCCGATTTGAAAAATTATTTTTGCATTAGATAGCCCATTTACTGAGGAAGGCTCTATCATATTAGATGTAGTCTATCTATTCCATACTACCATTAAAACTTACCCAGAGACGAGCCCGAGCGAAGCGAGAATGAGTCGCTAGTTAAATTTATTTAGATCATTATGCTAGTACCCAAGGGAGTGGGGAACAGTAATCTATACATATAATAAAATTGTAACTTAGCCGAATCTGTACATTAAATATTTTCTAGAAAATCTTATTGAAATAGACATTACTATCGATACATGGCCGAATCTATAGATTTTAGACTTTTTGTCTGTCTGTCTATCTGTTACCGCATCATAGAAAAACCACTGGAGGAATTTTGATGAAATTTGGTATGATGATAGCTGGTTATCCGTGTCAACACATAGGATACTTTTTACCGCGGGAAAATATTACATTTCTAAGAAAAACACAAAAACTGGTCGGAACAAAACCACAATGATACTATCTGTAAACAATTTAGCAAGGTTATCTACTAAATATGGTAATAACTATCAAAAAGAGCTTATCTTGAAAATCAAATTATCAATAGCGCTATTTTATCCATTAAATTAGTTATTTTAATTAATATAATATGAAATAATAAAAAGTATTTGCTTAGAATTATTTACTTATTACACTTTCTTTTAAAAATCGTTTTGGAAAATATTATTAACTAGCGCTAACCAATCCCTGTTTCGCAACAAATTAATTAATTCAGTCATTATTTAATTTAAATAATTAGCTATATATTAAATTAATCAATAGTTGTCTATTAGTAAAAAATGATTAAAATTAATTCCGTAGTTTGAGAGTTAATTGTCCAAAATTAAATAAACATACAAAACAGAAGTATGGACATACATAAATGTTATTGCTAAAACAAAAAGTGCAATATTACTAAATCAAATATGAGATTAACGGAGGAAACCTTGTGGCATTGTCAATCACTGCAATTATTTATCAATCATACATGTATATGAAAGAGTATACTAATGTGTAAAACCTAAGAATTTGGTTTTTGATCATCTGAATGCGGGCGGAGCCGCGGGCAATGATAGCATTATATTATATACCATACTAACCGTTAAAACGTACCTAGTATCAAATTATAAAACTACATTTTCTGCAAATATTTCACGAAACATGGAAAACTGAGATTTGATTTTGTCTGTCTGAGTGAATCTAACAGCAAATGGAAAGTCAAGCGTCATATATATAATCTCTATAGCTACACTGGATGTACAGATTTTTGGAATACCAGCCGAGTACCAACCTGCATATCTACACGAAGAAATTACAATACCTCCCCACTATGCGAAGGTCAGAATACCATTGAAAAAAAGATATTAAATAAGAAAAATATGGATAACTTTTGTGTTACAATGATACACTTATAAATACCTATTATATGAAAGATGATGAAATGATGAGACTTGGATTTAAACCCGCTTCTAATCCCTTTCTAACCTGCGCGTTACCAAACCACTAAGACATTGAATACATAATTAATATAGTATATAACAACGATAAAAAAAACGATTTGAAAAAGATAATAAAATGCAGCGGATATCTGCATAGCTACAATATTCATCGTGTTTTCCAGTTAACAGTTGTTTTTTTAGGTTTAGTCATCTATTAAACGCGCGAGTGCCAAATTTTTGTAAAAAATATTCCTAACTGCTCCCGTCGTGCCTGCAATAGCGCTGGCAAATCCAGTATAGAAACTCTTGTTTGATTTTTTTTTTCATAAAATACATATGATAGCTTTGTTTCGAAAAATTGGCCGCACCTTCTCATGTGAGATGTATTAAAAATCCGATAGGATCAGTCTACAGTTCGTTCATTTATACGTTTATATTTTTCATCCATTGAGAAAACAAAATATAATAAATTTCTTAGCATGAAATTGTACAGTTTTTAACTACTTAAATAACACTCTTACTGACTGTAACATTTCATAAGTTTAAATTGCTTATAGTTGTTAAAACGAGTTTCACTATCTATATTAATATTATGAAGCTGAAGAGTTTGTTTGTTTGTTTGGTTGAACGCGCTAATCTCAGGAACTACTAATCCGATTTGGAAAAAATTCATTTTGCATTAGATAGCCCATTAACTGAGGAAGGCTATAGGCTTTATATCATCCCGAAATAATGTACGGTTCCCGTGGGATAGATTTGTTTCTGTCTAGGGACGAACTCGAAGCGAAGGGAGGGTGAGTTGCTATCACTACATATTCTTACGTTTGTATCCCTGTCTGTCTGTCTGTCGGTCAGAATGCGATAAATTGCGATAAATTAGAAAAGTTTGAGTGTATCATTTATTAAGGTTTTGTGTAAATTGGCTACAACATATATATATATATATATATATATATATATATATATATATATATATATATATATATATATATATATATAAATAAAGCCATGTTAGTTACACTATTTATAACTCAAGAACGGCTGAACCGATTTCGCTGAAAATTGGTGGGGAGGTAGCTTAGAAACAGAAGACGGACATAGGATACTTTTTGTCCCGTTCGATCGCGTTCCCGTGTGACGTGACATAAAACGTCAAACAGAATACAGGTCACTATAAAACGTGGTATAACAAAAAAAAATTCTCTATTTTATACCGGTCATTCTATTAAAACGCATCTTCTCTACTCTACGCGACATTGGCGAAGTAAACGGTGCCCAAACGGCACTCCTAGAAGCCATTGAACATAATGAATTGAATTGAAAAACGCATCTGACATGGAATAGCAAAACGCAAATGACAGCTAAACGTAATTTTGTCTATGGTTAAGTATTACATCAGAAAAATTCAAAAAAATATATTAAAATTTATATGGCTAACGCTGGCAAAAAACTATTCTAAATATCTATGTAAAATCCTAGCGATGAACCCAAGCGAAGCGAGGATGAGCCGCTAGTATTACAATAATGGCTGAAGATGTCGGCATAAAATCATGTCGACTGGGAGCTTTACTGGCGTGCGCCGCGTACACCAATAAAGTTTTGTGAAAACAATGTATTGAGGAATTCGTATGTCATTAGTTCATAGTAAATCATTATTATTAAATTATTGTATTATAATTATTATCTGAATTATCAATCTAAGCTTTATAGATTATATTATTTTAAAGTTTCATTAAAATCAATTTAGTAGTTTTTACGTGAAAGAATAGCAAACATCCATACATCTATACATCTAGACATCCATACATCCTAACAAACTTTCGCATTTATTATATTATAAGTATTTATAAATACGACAGTTAGCACTAGGTCATAATCGGCTTCCAAGGTTTATTTACATAGCTAGTCAGTCAGTTTGTGTTTTAAAGATTAAATACTGTTATTATTAGGAGAAATAAGACCTACTAGCATGCTGTGTCTTTATACCAATTAATTATACCATTGCATGGTCTAAAGGTTAAAATATAACGTTGTGAATACCACGAAATTATAACAACAAAATTAGTGTTTTGTAAAAAATAATAATAATAATGTCCTCCCGACCGATTTTGGCCACGGCGGCCAATCTCATTGAGACTTGATTGAGAGACTGAGATTGAGACTCCTGCACAGATGCCTATCTGTGCAGGAGATATTATAGTGCACAAGTGTACGCGCAGACACTAGTGCACTCTTTATTCCTGTCACTCTCATACTTCGGTGGGATGACTACTCGAAATGACCGGTGATAGTTAAGGTGCCGGACCGACGGCTTCACGTGCTCTCCGAGGCACGAGGGTGAAACACCGCGAACTTTCCAACTCCGGGCTGTTACTGATACTTACTGGACAGAAAAACTCAATAACTAAACTTGGCCCGACTCGTGACTCGAACCCAGGACCTCCGGATGTTCAGCCGTACTTGCTAGCCACTACACCATCGGAGCAGCCTAATAATAATAATATAAAATAATTGAACTGAACTTCCACTTATCCAACAGAAAGCTACACCGTGCTTGAGTAATATATGTAGACTATTGAGAAAACGTTACCTAATGCTTAAATTTTATGTTATATTTTTATTATTTTTTGTTAGCGAAAGCAATCATTATAGTCTTACAATAAAAATTACCAGCAATCTTTTAGCAGTAAAAATTATCATATAAAATATCCTTGTACATAAAATAACACCAAACACTAATTTACATCTTCCTGTAATTTCACAAGTTGTGCTTCTGAAGCGGAACAAATTACTAAGACGGTCGAGTAACGAGCTCCACAGCGTGACTCGCCACAATCACTATTAAAAACTTCTTCCCACATTTGAAAATTTGTTTTGTTTTTACAAACAAATAAAATAATAAGTACAGGCTAACTTATCAATTTCAAATCAATAATGGTATCATTTATATTATTTTTTCATTTATTCGTCTATAGATACTTGTTTTACAAGAAAACACATAGAGAGTGATCTCTTTATTTTATATATTCTAAAGTTTTAGATACGACTATGTATTGAAAAATAATTTATTTATTAATTTACTTACCTCAATATGCTTTCTGATGACCGAAGGTGTACCCACCGCCGACTTCCCAAATGAGGGGTAATCAATCCTAAGTATTTCGTGACAGAGAAACCCGATGTTTGTTGTAGGCCCGAACCGAGACTCGAACTCAAGACCACTTGATGTATAGCCGTACTTGCTATCCACTGGACTAACGATGTAATCAATTAATAGTAGTTCCATATCCACTCGCTAGAACTAACGTTGAAGTCGTTATCACTATAGCTTCCTTATTCAACTCGTACGACTTGGTTCATGTTATTCTTGGCAAGAACAAAATAATTGCAAGAGTAAGAGTAAAATAATTGCAAGAAAATATTTACTATTAAGTCTTTAAATTAGAGGTTAACAAGTAATTTACACTGACTGACTGACTGACATTAACTTTGCAAATCTATTTATAGAATATTTCATTCTAAAAAGGCCTCAGCATCTCATCCTTCTGTATTTAGCTTCACTCTCCTCACTTTCCTGCTTCTCCATACCCTCAGTGGATAAATACACCATTTGCTACCATTGCGGCATAGAAACTGAAATTAAGCTTCGTAAAAGCTTCGGAAGCTACTTTATTACTCGTTTACTGTCAACTACTATAGCTTTTCAGAAATTACTCATATATACCTGCATTTTAATTAAACATTTCCGTTTTGAGGATCGCTGGCTCCTCATCAACTGTATAATTAAGGTGACATCTGGACTGGAAAATCATTTAAAATTAAGGCAATTAATATAATGGAACGTTTTTATTTTTTTAAAGAATGTAATTTTATAAATTGAGTAAATAATATGCCTTTGTTTCTTTGGTAACGTCTGCAAAATACATTTATTAATTTAAAAAGAAAAGCGATTATTATTTTATACTTACTAGTGATCACCGCGTGGTTGAAAATCAACCATAATTCATTAAGTTTAATCGATATTGAGGTTTTTTTCCCAAGTTATATAGATAACCTATGAAATCCAAAAGAATTTTCAAACGGGCCCATACATTCAGAGATTTGCACGTACAGACAAATAAACTTCTCATCTATATATTATGTAAGTACTTGTATAATATTGATGAAGGTTATCTAACATCATACTATATCTTTTAGGAGTGATTCGTGGGTAAAAGAAAGTCAATTAATTTTGGCTTTTTGCAGTCCTCTATATAAACTTTATGTCAAAGCTCATACTGCTCCGTACATGCAATGTGCTTAAAAAGGGGTTCAAAGTTTTCTCTTCATGTATTAATATATAGATATAAATAGTATAGTAACTTTTTACACCTGAAAACTAATGTAATATATAAATATCTTTTATTAACCTCTCCAAGCACTTACAACGAAGTTTCAAATAACGTCCCTGTCCTATTTTTTTTGGTTATATGTCGAAAACTCCTTTCTGAATGCTCGTATATGGCTGTCAAAATTTCAGAACTGTAAATTCAGCATGTGACTGTGCTGTATATATTCTGGCTAAAATTTTGTAATCAATTTTCAAGAACTTGCTACTATTCGATTGCAATGAAATTTGGCATACCTAAATAATGCTAAACAATGAAATATTACCGAGTAATGGCCTGATTATTAAGCCAGGGATACTTTAAATGAAAGAACGTCGTTATTATTTGAAAAAAACGCATTTAGAATCCAAATGAAGTAGAACTCGCGTCACTAGTCATAAATGTATTGGAAATTTATATCCTCGAGCTATGTTAAATAAGGCAGGAAAGACAATAAATTACTTATTATGAGCTCATAAAATATCTACATACATATATTTTGCGAGCAGTATAGCTTGTGAGTTTTAGTACCTCATAATATTTTTCAAGATCAGAAAAGTTTCTAACAAAAGAAGTTGAATACTTCAAACCCGTGAGAGGCCAATTTACATCGACTCATTTCGGTCAGCACTTAAAACGGAATTCCGAAGTCTCGTGCCAAGCAATTAACTTTTATTTCTTTTTGTAAAGTTATAACACTAATAAGATTTCGCGACAGAATCATTAAGTCGAGGGCGTTTTAAATTTTCAATTTTATTCACCGTTTTGCTTCGCGCTGGCGTATAGCCAACTTCTTTCCTTCTAGCGTCAGGACGAGTTCGTTGGAGCACAGTTTAACCCCAAACTTTTGAATATCTTGAGGCTATCCAAGTATATTTCTAAGTTATCGCTTCATTTCAGCCACTTTCTTGGATCTGGGTTTTCAATACCGTTTCTTTAATATTTTCCATGGATACTTCATTTGAACAGCTCATAAAATGGCAGCGGTGTCAAGTTTAATTCTATAAATATTTTTATTAAATATTTTTTATATAAAAAAGTATAATAATTAACTTGTAAGTTTACAAGCTAAAGCTTTGCAAGATTTGATTTCTTATAAAATTTTATTGAAATAAGTAAAGAGTAAGCGAAATTGTAAGTGGTAATAGACAATTTCAACAATAGAACTCGTACGTGCAAGGAAATCTGAGGGATTCATCCATACCATGATATTATATAAAACACTGCATATCTATACAGATAAATAAAATTGAAATGTTTGTTTGTAATGTCAAAATAACCGTATTTTACTAAATGCATATGAAAGTGTAGGCATACATATACATATATACACACATTCTTTTTATGCTTTTCTATTTTTATTAAGACCTTTTTTATTATCTTATTATAAATTACGTTTTTGACAGATTAGAATAAAAAGTAGAAAGTGGTGATATTAAAAAAGCGTACAATGAAATGCAAGATTTAATTTCTATTCCAACAAAAATCTAATATAGCTGCAACGGCCATATAAGTATATACGTTACTAATAAGAAAAAAAACATTTTTTATTTTTATTTTTGACTGTTTATTCTGGCGAATCTTAGAAACGGCTGGACTGATTTTAACTGAATTTTCACTAGTAGATAGCTATTATAAGAAAAAAGTTATAAATAGTAACTTAGGCTACTTTTATTTTGAAAAAGAATTAGGGTTCTGTGCAAAAAAATTAAAACCCATGAAATTGTGATTAAAAATCGGCGTACCAGAAAAAGAGTGAGAATGACTTAGGCTATGTTACACAGTCCTTCTAAAAGCCCATTGTCACAGGCGAAAGCTGCAAAACAATAAAACAAGATATCTAATGAACATGGTACGACCGAGAAGATAACCAATGTATCCCAATGCGCAACATAGTCTAAATTTCCCAGGTCAGTTATAACGTACAGTGGCCATGATAATAATCGTAAACAATACATCTCCGGATATACCTGAAACCGTGTTCTGTTTAATCAAGACTATTAAAATATGAATTATGAATGCATATTTTATTGTTTAATAACTATCCCACAATGGTTTGATTTGTACTAAGTTTTATCCAAATCCAACCAGCTTTTCAGCGTAAAGAATATTCATAAGCGCACACATACAAATGATCATAATCTATATATAAATATATGACACGTTTGGCTCAGTTTGTAGTACTTACTGTGCCAGCGGTCGCGGGTTCAAGTCCCGCTGGGGGCATTCATTAGTATGATGAGCACGAATGTGTGTACAGTGATGGGTATTTATATATATATATAATAATAGTTACATTATATGTGTAGCGTATCAACTATCTGGTATTCATAACACAAGTCTCGTAGCTTACCATCGAACTACATAGACGGTGCTGTGTATTAATGTCCCAACATTTTTGATTATTTATTTATTTCTAATAGGCAAAGACAAAACAAATCAGTACCTTTTTCTCGGTTTTTCAACCGTTGTCAAGCTATTGACGAGCATTAGTGTTATCAATAAAAAAAATTGAACATACTTAGTTTTTTTTGTAGAGATAGGTAAATTCTATTCATATATGTTTTCCTCAAATTTTCAATCGATTACGATATAACAAAAAAGAACTCCGAGCGAAGCTCGGTCGCCCATGTACTTAAAATATTAATCTATTTTCAATTTGACCACTTTAATAATAAACCACTTTAAGAATAAACAAAAGAGTATATATATAATATGCGTGTGTGTCAAATACATGGTAGTGTGTGTAATTTTTTTTTATTGATTCGCTCGGGACAAAGGTTAGAAGACAAACTGCTTAATCGATTTAAATGGGTATTTTATTGGGCACATTATATATCAAGATACAAGATACATTTTCAGAGAGCGTGACGGACTGAATTTTTTTCCATCTATTATCCCACTGGTGAAAACTAATGTTGTTCGGTTGTATAACTAAAGCAGTTATCAACATTAAAAATGCTTATCTATACTAATGTTATAAAGAGGTAAAGTTTGTGAGTTTGCGAGGTTGTAGGGGGTAATCTCTGGATCTACTGAACCGATTTAGATGAAATTTGGTAAGAAAATAGTTTGAGACCCTGGAAAGGACAATGGACACTTTTTATTCTGGAAATCATCTCTTAAGAGGGTGAAAATGAGGTTTCAACCTTGAGGTTGATTTCTCATACAAACTTTCAAGTTTGTATGAGAAATCAACCTAGGGACGAACCCGAGCGAAGCGAAGGTGAGTGGCTAGTGTTATTATATGCTTAAATAACGTTCTTAGTAAATAAATAAATACATGTTTAATACTAATACATAATTCATTTTCACTTAAACTTAGGTTAATATTTCAGTAAAATTTCTTTAATCTTAGAACTCTTTATCCTATTTTTGTAAGCGTACGTATAAGTTGTTTAGAATAACTGCATAGCTTCGTATTATAATATTCATGGGTTTCATCGCAGCGAGTATCGTAAATGTGGTTTATTGCAAGCGCCCGCTCGCTGCCTAATAGGGTAATTGTTATAGTGGTGGCACACTGAGTAATAAAAATTGATTATTTATAAAGCTGATGACTTCTATCTTTGAATAACTTCAAAGGCATATACTTCTTTTGCTTGTCTATTGAAGATTATTAGATTTTGCTTTTTTAATTATATCATTAAAATTGGTCCACGATTAGAAAAGATTGTCCAATGTGTAACATACCAACAAAAACATATACCTGGATGTAGTATTTTTTTCTTTTTTTAAATCGGTCAAAAGAACAGTAAATCTAAAATCGAATAAATTTTAAATCAACAAGGAAACAATATGCCATACGATTTACAAAGAAGTCTTAAGAATAAAATAATTCTCAGGATTTTTTTATAACAAGTTTACACCGTAAATATGTCCATATATCCAACGCAACTGCTAATTAAAAAAAAATGAACAAGCCTAACCCTGATTAAACATAGTTGAGCGGAAAAAGTATTTTGCATATACGAGTTAAGGCACCGACCCACCTAAGTGTGTTCATAGCTTAACAATCGCTACCATTTTTACAGAGGCTTTTGAATATTTCAATGAGATGAAGTGATAAAAAATGTTATTTTCCGATACATTCTATACTGTCTTATTGTATGTAACATTACTATTGATCATTTGTTATAACCATAGATATCTAATATCAATATCCGTGGCTATAACTATTACCTATTATCTATCTATACATACCTGTAATAAAATTCTAACTGATCTTATTGAAATAATCATTTTTATCGATACAAAAGCCGAATCTAGAGTTTTTGGATTTTTGCGTCTGTCTGTTTGTCTGTCTGGGAACGCATCACGAGAAAACCAGTGGACAGATTTTGATGAAATTTGGTTTGATTATAGCCACATACTACACACATACTTTTCCCCGGTTCCCGGTCCACATATAGGATACTTTTTACTGCGAGAAAATATCGTATCTCTAAGAAATTTATACTAAGCGTTAAAACGTTACCAGGGACGAACCCAAGCAGAGCGAAGATGAGTCGCTAGTGTACATATATGTATGTTTCAATAAAAATATGACGTTGTGAGTTAGCAATTATTTACTTTTAAAGTGTTTTAAATGCTACAGTTTGAGTTATAAATATTAGTAGCGTTATTAATACGCGGTTCCACCTCCTTTTCAAATGACCATAAACCAAACTCTTTTATACATATTGGTGTATATCAATTTTATCGTGCACTAATTAATGGGGCTAATGGATGAATTGTGCACAAAAAAAAAATGGCAAGGGTTGGCAATGTCACAAAAAAAAATCTTCTTTAATCGCTTATTTATTTTAGTTTGAACACATTTAAATTTATAGTATATCTATCTATACTAGTATAAAAATGAGTAAAGCTTTATTTATATTTATTTGTTTATGTTTGGGAAACAAACAGTATTTAAAACACTACTTTATATATATGAAAGGCCTTCAAGGCCTTCACCAGAACTCATTTTATTATTAAAATGCGGGTAGATGGGCGTGGTAGAATAATTCACTAAGTCCAAGTTATAATTGACGTAATTTAATCAGTATGAACAGAAATATTACGATGACTATGCGATTAGGAAACACTTCGAATAAAATTAACTCTAAATAATCAAAATAGCGGTGTGATGGCGGCAGTATCCAGCGATTCGTCACAAGCGTGGTGCGCGGGCGCCGTCTCGTTCGAAAGTGTCGTTCAAGATGGCTGCCCGCCCTGCCATCGACAGTGACGCTTCGCTAGGTTGACAGCTTGTCAACCTGACATCTGACGGAAACGCCGTCACGGCCGGACTGACATTCGACCGTCCCTGGGCGATTTATCTGAAACAAGTTGAGTTAACTGCGTAATCCGTTCGCTCATCCTGACTTAATAATTATTATCAGCCTAACACTAAGATCGTTTTGATGACATGGACTAACCAGCTAAGTGAACCGCTTCAGTCAACCTGATGAGGTATGACTAGGACTACACTTCAGCTAGACCAGTCAACTAGAAATATGAACTTAGATTATAATATTCTATCCAAAATTTTACTATGACTATACTTCACATTTTTAACCATCTAGACAAGTCAATCCCAACCAAGATGTGGCCTGGACGACACCTTTCGTCATTGCACACAGCCAGACAAGCCAATCTTAGTCGAAATGTGACCCGGACGACACATTTCGTCTCTATTACAGCGCGACAAGCCAATCCTTGGCCGGATATGACTCGGACGACACATTTCGTCTCTATTACAGCGGGACAAGCCAATCCTTAGCCGGATATGACCCGGACGACACGTTTCGTCTCACTTATAACTAGCAATCATCCAGGACAAGTCAGCCCTCCGAACGGACCCGACTCGGACGACAATTTTCGTCGGATGATGCTAAGTACATCACTGTGACAAGCCAACCCACTGTATGGGTGTGGCTCGGACGACAAATTTCGTCTACCCTCTGGGACTCAGACGTGTGCCCACCACCTAATCACTCTGGAATAGTTAGGACGACACTCTTCGCCCAGGCTCAACCATTTAGCAACAATTTCAAACTATTCAAATCATTCACCATATACGTCACACATTAAGTACCTAGCAGTAAGTCCAGTAAGCAAGCAGTACCTACCTATGATAGTGAATTACCTTGTTCCGAATGTATTTCAACTTCGTGGATGACGTCCCATGTTTCGGGGTCTGAATGTGCACTCATAGTGTCCGAACTTGCTGTCATAGTACGTGAGTCCGCAGAAACAGTATCGGAGCATACGGTCAAGGTGTCTAAATGGTCTAATGACTCGTTCTCATTATTAAGGCCTAATATATTTTCTACATCATCCGACGCCGTCTCGGCCTCATCCTCATTCAAAAGACTAGTCGCGATTTCAAGTAATCCGTCATGTCCCTGGGGCACTGCGCGCAAATTCTCGTGGGAGTATTTAAGAATTCGATTGGAATTACCTGCTATGCTTTTAAGCTCGTAACGATCATTATTTAAAACTTCTGTAATCACGAAAGGACCCCTAAATTTTCTATCTAATTTAGTTTTATTGCGTTCGCTGTTCTTAATGAACACATAATCGCCTTTAGAAAACGGTTTAATTTTTGCGCGACCGCGGTTAAATCTAACGGTTTCAGATTCAGCAGCTTTCTGAATATTTAACGAGGCATCCTCCCTAACCGAATCAAGATCCAAGCGAACTACATTATTCCTATCGGTACTGTTTATTTTGGACATACCCAAAGAATCAGAACAAATCCCGAACATAAGCTCTGATGGGGAATATTTAGTAACGGTGGACCTGGTACTGTTTAAGGCAAGTTGAATGTTTCCTAGTTCATCACGCCATGTTTTGTTAGGGTCATTTTCTACTATGGTTAAAATGCTCTTGAGAGTACGCATAACTCGCTCGACTTGACCATTGGCTCTACTGGAACCCGTCGCTATAAAGTGAAGTTCTATTTTATGCTCTTCGCAGAATGACTTAAAGTCGGAACTGATGTAGCAACGACCTTGGTCTGCAATAATTCTTTTTGGTGCTCCGAAAAGATAAACTGCTTTTTGCAGTGCATTAATTGCACTCTTTGCATCTAGAGACAAGGTATGTTCGAGTAAAACGTACTTAGTGAAAGCATCAATGATTACTGAGCAATACTCCTTCCGGTCGCTCTTCCCGCTCAGCCTTCCCGTAAAGTCAATATGAATCGTGTGCCAAGGCACAGGAATCTTTGGAATCGGGTGAAGCTGAACGGCTTGAGCTCCTGATGGACCTTTGGATGCCTTACAGATGATGCACGAGTCTATAAATTTTCGAACACATTTAGACATGTCCGGGAACCAATATTTCTCATAAAGCTTATCTAGCGTCTTGTCCTTACCTAGATGTTGCAGTTCAGTGTGAACATGATTTATGAGTGTCCAGATAAGAGATCGTGGAACTACTGGTAGCCAAGAAATCACTTTATTCCGAACAATTTTCCGATAGAGGATGCCTTCTCTAACATCATAGGTTTGAGCTACGGTCTCTGGAAACCCATTGTTATGGTATTTTGCGATAAGGTCTTGGATTTCGGTGTCTCGTTTCTGTTCAACCGATAGCCAGCCGTGGTGGAGTTCGATAAAATGAACAGGTTTCATTTGTGCCTTCCCGGGTTCTATGGTATTGACAGAATTTGGATTTGGTAAAGGATTTCGAGACAGAAAGTCAGCGTGTTCCATCCTACTGCCTTCGCGATACACGATATCGAAATCGTAAGCTTGCTAATATGCCCACCATCGATATACGCGAGGAGTTAAGTCCTTCTTAGACTTTGATGCTTTTAATGAATTGCAGTCCGTAACAACCACAAAATTCCTGCCATACAGATAATGCCGGAAGTGTTCTACCGCTCTTACAACTGCTAGAGTTTCTAGCTCGTAAGAGTGGTAGCGCGACTCCGCATCCGACGTTCGACGGCTAAAGTATTCTACTACGTGGGGAAGATTGTTTTTCTTTTGTAAGAGGATCGCTCCATAACCGTCGGAGCTAGCGTCTGTATGCAGCTCTACAGGGAGGTCTGGGTCAAATATGGTCAGTACGGGTTCAGATGTGAGAATATCTATTAATTGTTTACGTATCCTTTCATGTTCCGGAGTCCAAGTAATACGTCCTTTGAGTTTCGTAAGTGGATAAAGGGGGCCAACAATACGAGTAAAATCGGGAATAAATTTTCGGAAATAAGATGCCAATCCAAGGAATTGGCGAACGTTTGTAGCTGACTTTGGTTCTGGGGCATCTATTAATGCTTGGATTTTTCGGGAGTTGGGCCTAACTTCACCAGATTGAACAGAATATCCTAAGTAGTCGATCTTTTGTTTCATAAACTTACACTTCTTTAGGTTAAGTGAAAATCCAGCATCTGATAGAGCGGCCAACACTTCATCAAGATGCTGCAGACCTTCAGAAATGTCCACTGAATAGGCTAACACGTCGTCCATATATATCAAAGGTTTTTCTTTTAGATGGCTCAAAGCTTTCGTGATACATCTCTGAAAGACTGAAGGCGCATTTCGCAACCCAAATGGCATGGCGAGGTATTCGTATTGGCCCTCATTTGTGACAAAAGCAGTTTTCTGAATTGAGTTGGGATGAACAGGGATCTGGTGGAAGCCAGCGGCCATGTCTAAAGAAGAAAAGAAGTTGGCTCCAGCAAGCCGGTCGATTTGTTCTTCGATGCGGGGCAAAGGGTAACGTTCTGGTACAGTGTTAGAATTTAACTCCCTATAATCTACACAAAGCCTATACGAATTGTCCTTCTTTTTAACGAGGACAATCGGGCTTGCGAAAGGAGAAGAACTTTCTTGAATCACACCAGCATCTAACAATTTTTGAACCTGTTCTCTAATTATTTGTTTCTCTATAGGCGCGCGTTTGTTAGGACGTCTATACACAACTTTTTGTGGGTCTGCCAATATCAATTCACATACTCCTGTCTTAAACTCGTTTAGTCGGTGTACCTTCGATAAAACTATCAGAATATTTTCTCAAAATTGAAATCAACATTTGTTTATCGCGTCCTTGCAAATCTGTATCAATTTGATTAAAATCTAAAGAATCAGCTTTATTACAAAAATTTGATTGTTTTTCGGCATATATAACAAGATTATCGCTGTCAATTTTAACACATAACCCTAAATCGAAAATATCCCTGCCAATTATAATAGGATCTGATATATTGCAATCCGGTACTACATGAAAAAGCAAACTAATTAAACGATCATCAATTCTAACTTCGCTCTGAATTTGTGTAGTGCATAGCAGATCATTGCCACCGATACCACTAAGATAAACAACGTCTTTACGCGCAGTACCCAAGAGTTTATCGCAATAACTTTCTTTTAATAGCGAACAAGATGATCCACTATCAAATAAAAAAGGGAGAGACTCACCGGAAGATGTTTCCAAAGTACCCCTGGACGGGCGGTGCTTACAATGTTGGACCTCCTTGACCGCAGCCTTGCTTCTATTCTTCTTGTCGGGGCAGTTAGTTGTCACGTGTCCTCTTTGCCCACAAGTGTAGCAGGTCACAGAAGTTGTATTCTCCGAGGTGCGCGACGAACTCGGTCCATCTTGGGATGCAGAACCGAAGTTGTCGCGACGTTTTCGACATTCTGCGAAGCGATGTCCAGCTATTCCACAGAAGTTGCATCTGCCTGAGAACCTTTCACCTGACCGGAATCGCTTGGTCTCAGGCTCGCTGGTAACTCCACCATCCGATCGGCGTTTCAAGGACACACCTACGAGTATCCGGAATAGTTGAGTACGAGTCGTAATATTGTGAGCGTTTAATTCACGACGTATTAGTCCATCTTTTTGACACAGTACTGATATCACAAATCCAGTCACTACATCTTCAGGCATCACAATCTTCGGAATTTGTTCTATCAGGTTCCACAGACGCAGTGCTGATTCGGAAGCTGTTTCTTTAGCACCGATTTGGAATTGTAAGATGTCGTCAAAATAATCCTGCGGCAACTTGGGTTTTGAGAATTTCGCCATAAGAGATTGCTTGACTACACTCCAGGTCATTTCGTTTAGATTAAGTTTAGTAATGCAGGATGCAGCTCGTCCTTTCAAGGCACTGGTAAGGGCCATGAGCAAGTCTATTCCATCTAGATTTCTCTTAAGAACGATAGCTTCGGTTATATTGCACCAGGCCTCAACGTCCGACTCCGCGTCATCTGGATTAAAAGGTAGCAATTGCGTAGAATGACTAGTGTTCGCAGTTGATGTTTGCGGAGCAGCGAGAACTCGAGATAACAACGCCTCCATACTGCTGAGTAGCTTCTCGGCGTCCGTTTTCGTCCGTTGGCCCTCAGCTTGGGCCCCATCGTATCCCACTTCTGATGAAAGGCCTTCAAGGCCTTCACCAGAACTCATTTTATTATTAAAATGCGGGTAGATGGGCGTGGTAGAATAATTCACTAAGTCCAAGTTATAATTGACGTAATTTAATCAGTATGAACAGAAATATTACGATGACTATGCGATTAGGAAACACTTCGAATAAAATTAACTCTAAATAATCAAAATAGCGGTGTGATGGCGGCAGTATCCAGCGATTCGTCACAAGCGTGGTGCGCGGGCGCCGTCTCGTTCGAAAGTGTCGTTCAAGATGGCTGCCCGCCCTGCCATCGACAGTGACGCTTCGCTAGGTTGACAGCTTGTCAACCTGACATCTGACGGAAACGCCGTCATATATATATATATATATTATGTTGACCCGGATAATCAGATCAAGTCACTATACCGAATTTTATTAAAAATTATCCAGTGCTTTTTTTGTGATGCGGTCACCGACAGACAGAATGGCTGTTTCATCATAGATTCGGCTCAGTTACAATTTTATTATTTTGAACAGCCCTGCTCATATATATTATACTTTTTACATTAACCTACGAATACGTTTGTATATACATATAATATATATATATATATATATATATATATATATATATATGTTTTCAACGGTGATAAATTCAAATTGATCCAATAGAAAGTAAAAAAAAAATAATATATTTTGTTTTTTTTTAAGTCATAATACTTGACAACAACAAGCAACAAGATATCTTTAAGGAACTTCAATAAGAAAACCTTTAATATAAAAAATCTATTAAATTCAAAGTAACCAAAGCCGTGACTACAGACGTAACGACCACAATCACTTCTGCGCTAGATAACCACTATCCACAAATTACTTACAATAAAGTAAATAAAGTAATACGAAACGCAATTTACATAAAATACAAACCGTACTTGAATACAAGTAGATACCATGAAGTGGAAGCACGTATAGATTATTCATGAACTAGAAACTACTATACAATAATTCAATGAAGATCTGATAACATCTGCGAATATAACACTCCTTTTAGTTAGCTTTATACGCAAAATTTATAGGATTTATGAGAACATGTATAAAATATAGCTTATTTTTTGTATACAATACTTTTTGTATACAATACTTTTTATTTTTTTAGATCTACGCGAATATTTGTCATTTAAAATAAAATTATTTTTTCAGATTTTTTATCCAAATTTATTTTGATTTTTGGCTATCGAATATCATGATCACGGGAAAGACTGATTACTGCAAAGCATTTGAAACGTCGGGAACCAAAAATCAATTACAAATCCGCCAAAAATTCGAAGAGATACTTAGTTTTATTTAAAGTATATACGAATTTCAAAATAATTTTATTTATTTTTGTATTTATAATACAAACATTATTTTAAGCGATTCATTATAAGAATTATTATGGTTTAAGACATAAATACACAAAGAACAATATAAAATGTAAAATAGTGAAAATTCAAAAACCAAAAACAAAAAAAGAGGAGTTTTAAACGATAATAATCTACTAATAATATTAGACTCTTGCTTGATTGCGTCTCCAGTAGAATTTCTAATAGGAAACTTGAAGATCTTTTACTGAAACACTCCGTAATTTTCAAAATATTGAAAAATAATACAAGAACATTGTAACTTTTATTTATACATGCACCATAGCAAAAGTAAGCTTGGGACGTCATAAAACTTAAACTTCTACTCAACATTTCTGTACATGAACGTACAAAATATTTGTAACAAAAACGTATCAGTTCGCAAACTAGTTCCAGACGTTTTGTTTTCATTCGATATTCCACTAGGACGCAATTTAAACTTTTGCTTTGGGACTATCAGCGTTTATTTATATTTACCTTATATATTAGGGTACAATTGAATAATTCTTACCTTCCACTGGTTTTCTGAATGCAAAATTTTATTTACTTTTAACAGCAACAGATCAGGACATATTCATAGTAACATTATGAAATCCAAACCTAACAATGTATATTATATTACATCATTATACACATAAGACTAACCTAAACTACTCATTACGAAATTCTAAGAAATTCTCTATACTCAATTTCAAAAGGATTTAGCCCAAGACTTTGAGACTCAAATTACGCCCACTTAAAGTACTAACTATCAACCTTCGTCAGTCTCAGGTGTACTATTTTTGTATAAACCTGATATTTTATAAGATACGTTAAACCGTAGCGTATAAGTTTCACGTTTTATGCCTTATGAGTTAGCAAATGGTCAGTATATTTAATACTTAATTGAATGCATTTAAGCTGTTTTCTTTTATAAGCTATATATATATATATATATATATATATATATATATATATTACATTCATTAACTTAAAGCACCATATAGTTCTAGGGCAAGCTACGAGGTTTGTGTTATGGATACCAGATAGTGGATCCTGAGGTATTAATGAAGGAATGCGTGCGTGCGTGCTGAAAAAAAAAAATCTAAGACACTCCTGTTACATTATTCATATGTTAAATATTGAACTAAAAAATATCTCTAAAACTTACCTATTTTATTGTTTTACAAAATATAATGTTAAAAATGAAAGCAACCATTTGTTTTTACTTGTGTATAATAAAAAAAAAAGTATCATCTTCAATCGTATCCAATTAGTCTAGATTTACATAGGATATACATATCATCCTACAGTATATCTAGAATGTAAAATACTAGGTCTAGATTTAGAATTTCCATAGCGCAATAGTTTCAAACAACTGCACGGAATTTCTGTGGCCGCAAATACGTGCGTCATTTGGAAGCTACGTACTCGTGCAAACGCCACAAGTATTGTTATATGAGTGCACGTTTGAAGTTTTAACGTTTAAATTCTTAGTGCAATTATAGCTCGAGTTAATTGTGCTTAAAGCGTATTTCTATGTAAGTTAACGAAGAAAATATATCTAATATATAAATATCTCGTGTCACGGTAATTGTGGTCGTACTCCTCTGAAACGACTCGAAGATTTAACTTGGCTAGTTTTTACATTTTTTCATTTTACATGTTATTTTTCATTTTACATGTTACCTTATATTCGGCTAATCACTTATATCTTCTTTATGCTATACGTAAGTTACTGTTTTTATATTGTAAGGTCAACATGTCTCACTCTTCTAAAAACTTGCTTTACTGGTAAAAACTAGCCAAGTTTTAAACTCAAATATGTTCTTATTATTAAATTTCAGGATTATCTACAGAACTTGGCACCCATTTAGATCTCAATTCCTTTGTTAGTGAAGTTGACAATCACGCTTTTTTTTAATATTGAACTTTCTCCCATTTTAACATTTATGTTTTTGATGGGATTATATAAGTACACATGCGCTACGCATAAAATCAAAGAGTTGCGCTATGCATAAAACCAAAGAGTTTTTTTGTAGATTGAGGGCAGGCGAAACCGCGCGTTCTACTAACACATATATAATAAACCATAAAACCTGTACATTTCAAAAGATGTTGAATAGATTTTTTTAGCCTGAATTAGAATAAATATGAAGCTATATTATATTTACATCGACTGAGTTTTAGTAATACGAATTGAAGTCACGTTTTTAACGGGTTAAGAATTAATAAGATTGTGCGCCTAATATTTATTATATTAGACAAAAATATAATAAGTGACGTACATAATATAACATCTTAAAGCTTTCATGGTCACTGACAATATTCTCCTAATATAAAATGAGATATTTACCATGTTTTTCAGTAAGCTTTACATATTTCGACACTTTTACAAGTGCCATGATTTTATATCACAAAAATATAATAGCTTGTAAATTATATAGAACCCAGATTCTATAATCTCATTTCAGTAATATTATCTATGTCTGACATAGGTAACAAAATCCTAATGTTATTATTATTATGTTACTCTAAAACACTTGCTAAAACCACAAAGTTTCACATACCTCAACTTATATCCAACAAAGTGAAACTTCGTGCAAATCCTAAATTGGTAGCTTCTACGAACATTTGTAGAGTTGATAGAATTTAGATACTGCAAAAACAGGTTTATCTCTATACTTGTTTAGAGGATATTGTTGATTTAATATTGTACTGCTGACGTACATAAATATTATATATATAGAAACATATAATAAATCTGTAAATGATCATTTCTTACATAACATAATTCTTATATTTGTAATATGTACGTATTTAATGTTATATATGTCTACTGTATCAACTATCTGGTATCCATAACACAGGCCTTGTAGCTTACCATGGAACTAGATGGTGCTGTGTATTAATGTCCCAACATATTTATTAATTTAATGATGATATCGATACTAATCGTAATTTGGCAGGTCTTTTTATCCAAATCAAAATTTAGAGTTGCTAAAAAAAAACTGCTTGTATACAATATACAATAACTTAACGATCAATGTAAAAAATTAAGGATCGCCAAATATAATAAATACCTATGACAGGTAGAGGTGTACTGGTGTTTAACTATGATGAGAATCACTAAATATGTACATATACGTATATGTAAAATGTATAAATCACTTTAATCAGAGGATTGCTGCACGTAATTTTGCATTTTCAATTACTTGCTCTGACTAATTTAAAACCTAAAGCCGGGCCCTTCAATTTAATTTTCTTGTCAATGGCTTTAAAAACACGCCAGTTAAGCACAGATTACTTCACCAACACACATACTATCTTTGGGCCCTTATAAATTATAAATAGAATAGATTTCTACAAATTTAACGCTATAGAGGCAGTGTTTTTGTAGACGAAATAATATTACTCGCATTTAATACGAAATAAAAAGAGGCCAGAAGTTCAAACAGGTTGCGAGTAAACTATACCCTAGATGCATGAGTATAAAAGTCAGTCATATAAAAAAACCACATGTTCTAAAAAGTGTCACCAATAAAATACAAGATAAATTGAATATACGAAGGTATAACAAGCTATAAATTTCAAACTACTCGAACTAGGAACCGTCACACAATGGGGTTGACACGATACTTTAGTCTGCAATTTCATCCTTTGTTGCCTATGATTGCTTCATCGACCTACATAGTGACTTTACTGCGTGCTATATTTGTATCAATCAACGGTCAGGTTGAGATGATGATTGATGAAATATAACTAATGAGAACAATAAGCTAATATTATTAAGAACTAGTAGAAGCTGCGGCCGGCGTTCAATCTACAAAAAAAACTCTTTGGCTTTATGTTTTACAGCGACTCACCCTCGCTTCGCTCGGATTCGTCACAATGTATTTATATAATATTGTATTCAGCCTTTTTTTAATGTCCCATTGCTGGGCACGGGCCTCCCTTTAATACGAGGGGCATCAGGCAATAGTCCACCACACTGGCCAAGTGCGGATTGGCGGACTGATATATAATATATAATATTGTTCATATAAAAATACTAAAATCATGATTAAAAAATGGGGAGTGGGGGTAGGAGGGTGAAAAATACTTTACGCCTTCTTTTTATACCTACCAAATATACAATATAAAATCATTAAAATCGGTCGAGCCGTTTCAGAGGAGTGCGACCACAAACACCGTGACACGAAATTCTTATATATTATTCTCTCTCACAATTGACTGACAGATAGACACACATATACACTGGCGGTTATATTATTATTGTAAAATCAGCACTTAGAGAGGATATAAAAAATTATCCCATATTGCATTATTCCTTCTAAGTTATTGTTATTAATGACTTTCTAAGTAAAACTTCGAGCTTCAGCAATTACTTCTTTATTTCATTACTTCTACAGAATGCCCTATAAAATTACTATCACAAATATTTAAACACTATGTCCCGACCGTTAGGTGTAATGTGGCGCCATCTATCTTCTACAGATTTCATATTACACCACGGTGAATAACAACACTTTTAAAATATAAATATTAAAAATATAACAAATTCATTCTCTATTAATATTATAAAATTGTGAAAAATAAAATATAAATAATCAATATCAAATTAATATTGTAAAATATAAAATTATAACTAACAAAATATGAAGAATCAATATGATCTATAAATAATGAAAAATAATCAATTGAGGTACTATAATTAACAAGAATCAATTGAGCAACTATGACTAACATTATAAAAATTTAATGGTGTACATGGAATATTATGTGTGGATTTAATGCCGCTAATGAACAGCTGAGGTCAAACAATTAAAAAAAAAACTTTTACTTAAAATTGCATCTATAATTGTATTTATAATATATTAGCGAATTACCCTCGCTTTGTTCGGGTTTATTTATCTGTACTTATACTAAATTACATCCAAATCCGTCTAGCCCATTTAGAGTAAAGCAAATGTTTTAAAAAGACATCAGTTGTTTTACATACAGAATACATCTTTCACAAAAACAACCTTAGAAGGAAAACTGTTTATTTAAATGTATACAAAAAATGGTAACAGAGGGTCATATTATTATCATAATAGCGGGTCGCAATGACGCGGAGCTGTTCGCCGCAGCCGCGCGCGATCATCGGTGAATTATGAATTTGTTAGAACATTATATTTTTACATATCTTTTCTTGCAAATTGTATGTATAATAAAACTGCTAAATACCAAAATATTATATTATATCAGGTTTATCGTTTTTCTCGGGTGGACATCTTAATTTTTAGTCACAGATTACTAAAAATTAACCCGTTTTGTATGCGTAGAATATCAGGACCCCTGAAACTGCAGTCGTACTACATGATAGTCACTAGACCACAAGGCATTTACATACATAATAAATATATGCAAGCTTTGTATTTACACGCAAAAATAAACTACTAATAAACATAAATACATACAAATTGTCAATTTAAGTTACGATTGAAGAAAGCAATTAAGACTACAGAATTATTGACAGTAATACTTTCTTAGATTTACGCGAATATTTGACATCTATACTATAATAAAACTGTAGAGGTCGAATGTCTGTACATAGAAAAAAAATGCTTAAAACCGAGTCAGGAGGGTGTAAGAAGAGCAATAGAACAAATCCTGATTTTTTTCAATTTTTTTGTTTCTCTGTCTGTTTGTCTGTTTGTACGGGCTAATCTCCGAAGCCGCTGGACCGATTTAAATAAAATTTTGCATGGTGGTACCATATATCCCCGGTTAACATTTAGGATACTTTTCATCCCGGAAAATGAAAGAGTTCCCGTGGGATAGTTAAAAAACTGTAGTAACTTATACAGCTTAGTACACAAAAACTAACGATTGGATTTTAATGAAACTTTACAATAATATAGTTCATACATCAGAATAACAAATAGGCTACTTTTTATCTCGGAAAAAAGTACAGTTCCCGTGGGATAGATTTGTTTTTGTTTGTCTAAAGGTGAACACGAGCGAAGCGAGCGTGAGCCGCTATAACATAATAAAACGGAAAGACTTTTTTGTTTGTTTATTTGTTTGTACCGAATAAGCTCTGAAACCACTGGACCGATTTAGATGAAAGGGTTTAACGGGATAAGTATAGCGAACTGGCCCCTTAATGGCAACCTATATCGAAACCTATGTGTCAATAAGGGCTTGATGTAGAAAAGAGATTCATACGAGTTTAATTGTCGTACTCCGCTTTGACCTTGGAATATAAAGAAAATGAGCGTAACTATGACTTTCGTTCAAAAAGGTATATCTCGAAAACCTTCAAAGCTAGAAACTTAAAACTAAAGCGAGGTTTTAGGTACCCTTTGAAAGCATATTATATTATTTTAGATTTTTTAAAATAATAACAACCCCTTTTAAAATAAATAATCTATCTATACTATAATAAAATAGTGGAGGTTGAATGTCTGTACATAGAAAAAAAATGCTAAAAACCGAGTCAAGGGTTGTAAAAAGGGCAATAGTACAAATTCAGAAATTTTTTAAATTTTTTGTTACTCTGTCTGTTTGTCTGTTTGTACGGGCTAATCTCCGAAATTATTGAATCAATTTAAATGAAATTTCATGCGGTGGTACCTTATATCTCCGGTCAACATTTTTGATACTTTTCATCCCGAAAAACTAAAGGGTTCCCGTGAGATAGTTACAAAACTATAGTAACTTATACAGCTTAGTAAGTTAGTCAAAGTGTGTAGCGAGGTTAAAGGGCGTAGGGGTCAAGTGCGTGGGGGAGTCAAAGTGTGTAGCGAGGTTAAAGGACGTAGGGGTCAAGTGCGTGGGGGAGTCAAAGTGTGTAGCGAGGTCAAAAGGCGTAGGGCGGTCATAGTGCATAGGGCGGTTAAAGTGCGTAGGGCGGGTAACGTGCGTAGTTTGGGTAAAGTGTGTAGGGCATTAAAAGTACATAGTGCGGGGACTGTGCGTTAGGCGGGTAAGGTGCGTGGGATAAATCTGTTTTTGTTTGATTAGAGGTGGACCCGAGCGTAGCGAGGGTGAGCCGCTATAATATTATTAAAAGAAAAGACTTTTTGTTTGTTTATTTTTTTGTACCAAATAAGCTCCGAAACTACTGGACCGATTTAGATGAAAGGGCTTAGCCGGATAAGTACAGCGAACCAGCTCCGTAATGGCAACCTATATCGAAACTTATGTGTCAATAAGGGCTTGATGTGGAAAAGCGATTCATATGAGTTTCACTGTCGTATTCCGCTTTGAACTTGAGATATGAAGAAAATGAGTGTACCTAACTATGATTTTCGTTCAAAAGGGCACACCAAACTATAGAGGTCGAATGTCTGTACATAGAAATAAAATGCTAAATGGGGTAAGAAGGGCAATAGAACAAATCCAGTTTTTTTTTCAATTTTTTTGTTACTCTGTCTGTTTGTCTATTTGTACGAGCTAATCTACGAATCTGTTAAAGCGATTTAAATGAAATTTTGCATGGTGGTACCTTTTATCCCCGGGTAACATCTTAAATACTTTTCATCCTAAAAAGTTAAAGAGTTCCCGTGGGATAGTTAAAAAACTGTAGTAACTTATACAGCTTAGTTCACAAGACGCACTGATTGGATATTAATGAAACTTTACAGTAATATAGTTCATACATTAGAATAAACAAAAGGCTGCTTTTTATCCCGGAAAGATGTACGGCTCCCGTGGGATAGGTTTGTTTTTGTTTGTCTAGAGGTGAGCCCGAGCGAAGCGAGGGTGAGCCGCTAGTTTCAAAATAAAACTATCTTTTCGGATTATTTCGCGGATTTATTATGATGTTTGGTTCCCGACATTTCGATTGCATTACAGCAATCGTGGTCACGGGAGAGAATAAGGTGTTAGATGTCTCAAAGGCATTATACAGTTGTTACACACAGCCTACCCACTATTTTACAAAAATGATTTTAAAAATTCAAAAATGGCAAAATTATTGACAGTACTTGTTTTTGATCAAATTGTACGAAACGTTTTAATATCGGAAACCAGTTCCAATTTCTAAAATGATCATTAAAACATATAAAAATATATAGGTACCCAAAATGATTATTAATATCCAGTTATTGAACGAAAACGCGCAAACCATTCCCTCTATACGATGATGTCCTCCTAACCGATTTCGGTTGCGATGGCCAATTTCACTGAGACTACGTAAGAGATATTACAGTGCAAGTGTATGCGTATACCTACTCTATATTCCTTTCCACTATCAAAGCCCGATGGTACAATACTTCGACACGACCGGTGAGAGTAACGGCAGAGGGCTTTACGTATTTTCCGAGGCACGGGGATGTAACATCTCTTAATTGTAAAGATGTAACATCAATTCAATAACCAAACTTGGTCCGAACCAAAACTCAAACCCGGGACCTCCGGATCTGCGGCCGTACATGTTAGCGACCATACCACCGAGGTAGTATATTACACCGACCCATATAGATAATGTATATAAGGAACAAGATTACTTGGTATAGGTTTGATGAAAAATTTTCTTATATCGTTGCCTAGAATTGTTTTATGTGCTTCTATATATTAATATAGACTAGGTTAGGTTTATCCCTAGGTACGTTTTTACGGTTAGTGTTGAATAGCTAGACTATATATTATATATACATAGGTACAAAATAAACAGTTCTGAACTTTTCAATTTTCTAGCCGTTTTTTTTTTTTTGGGTTTTTTCTATTTTTTTATACATACACCAACTCTGATACACCCCCAACAAAACAAAAAAAAATTATACTAATCGCTCCAGCCGTTTTTTAATTTTAGCGAGACTAATGAACAGCAGTTGATTTTTATATACATATGTATATACAGAAGATTATCTGACAGTCATCACTTTTTTTGTATCTAAGATTTATTTTTAAGAAAATATCTGCTGTATAATTTTTGTTTATTCTATAAGAAATAGAAAAATACATGTGATTATTATATATTATTTTTTTATGATTCTTTAAAAGAAACGAAAGGATAATCAAAACTGCAATAATCAGAAGAAATTTCTAAGATGATAATAACTTAGAAAATTCAGAAGTAAAGTAGGTTTTCATATGAAATTTAATACAATTATCATAGTGCTCTCTAAGCCAACGACGTACCCGCATATAGAAGGAAATTGTGTCGTTTTAGGTTTGAATCTAGGAAAGCTGAAATGTTGGTAGCGTCTGCAGATTATCTGTATTTAAATATATATTGAGGGAAACTACGTTACGTGTTAGAATACAAAGTTTCAACTTATTTACTAAAAATGTATAGAACAATAAAAAATCGATCAAGTGCGAGTCGAATTCGCACACGAAGGGTTCCATACCATCGTGCGAGTATGTAGTTCTCTATGTATGAACTTCGATGAAAGATTATGAAGGTCAATAAAATTCTTGTATTTTTTTTTATTATTTGTTGTTATAATAATGGCAATAGAAATACATACTCTGTGAAAATTTTAACTCTACCTATCAAGGTTCATGAGATACAGCCCTCTGACAGACGGGCGGATGGACGGACAGAGGAAGCTTAGTCAAAGCGTTCCATTGGCACTCTTTGGGTACAGAACCCTGAAAACAAGAAATACGTAACAAGTTGTTATAAAATTATAATTTTTGGTTGTTGGCAAAATAAATTGTGCTTAAATGTCATATTAAAAAGTTATTAACAAAATTTTTTTCGTTTAAAATATTACAAGTATGTACACACTTACTTTTCATACGTCAGAAAGAAATTGCAAGTTTATTTTGCTTTAAAGAGCATTAAGTAGAAGATATTAACATGATATTTCAATAAATACCGAAGGCAAGAAAATTTATCGTAACCGGTAATCGATCATACCCCGCCAATTATTCCCATCAATATGATGTATACTATGCTCCGATTGATAATAATTAGTAATATATTGTTAATTAAAACTTGCTCCGTTATAGTATTACCTAATATATTGCACTCTCAACAGCTTAGGTTTGATTTAGATCTAGGAATATTATCTACCTATATACTATAAAACCAATAAGAGAAGATCTTAAATTATTTTATATTACTATCGGTTAAGATATAGTTGATAGATATGTATTAAATTCAATCGATTCATCACTAGACTCTACCGATAAATTCTTCTTTATAGTCGTTAAAAAAACTATAACTTTTGCATTTAATTTCATCATATATAATCAAAGCGCTTTTTTAAATCTAAAAAAGGAAATAAAAAAAAACCGATTGCGTAAATAAGAAGGGAACATTTAATATCCATATTAAAGCCTTATAACACTCGCGTTATCAAGACGAACCTAATGACGTATAGGTCATTGAAATTGTTTAAGCTGTTTAGTAAATACAAGGGAATATAGGGTCGGACATACATACATAGGTACAGGTCAAACACATTACTCTTCATTGGGTATCACCGCTGTCGGGTAAAAATATCTATGTATTCTCCCACTGAGGTTTTCTCAGGAATTAGGCATTTTTCGATTTTTTTTAAAGAAATGTTTACTATTAGAGCTTGAAAAACGTCATAACAACAATATGTCAAGCTATTCTTATCTTTGCTATAATTATGATTATATTCAGCCCTTTTAACGTCCCACTGCTGGGCACGGGCTTCCCTTCAGTACGGGGAGGATCAGGCCATAGTTCACCACGATGGCCAAGTGCGAGTTGGCGGGCTACACATATCTTTCGAAAACTTACTAGGTTTTCTCAGACATGCAGGTTTCTTCACAATATTTTCTTTCACCACAAGGCAAGTAGTAATCATGCTAGAAATGATTCGCACATGAAAATATCAGAGGTGCGAGACCCGGGTTTTGAACCCGCTTCACTCGGTTTCCTAAGCGAGCTCGCATCCACTGGGCTACCACTGCTTTTAATAATTATTTCATTATGATTAACACTATCATATTAAAACTGATTCTAGCTGTCTACAGTAGTTGAAATACCAATACTTAATAGCCCGTTACGCTTATTACTTCCATGTAATAAGATTTGATTAAATGAAAATACGTACTAAATTAAACTTTATATTTCCGTATTAAAGCTACTTTTCCCATTTCCCCAAGATGTAATATAGGTTCTTCTATTTTGTACGCTTAACGCTATGTTACCGAAATTTCATTACACGTACGTTTCAAATATCAGAACGTTAGACAATCCTGCTTGGTCTAATAAGTGTGTTGTGAATATTATGGGGTCTAACCATGGGGAATGTTTTAAATATAAAATATTTTGACGACACATTTGGCTCAGTTTGTAGTGCTGTGCCAGCGGTCGCGGATTCGAGCCCCCGCTGGGGGCATTTATTTTTGTGATAAGCACGAATGTTTGTACTTCACTAATGGGTGTTTGTATTTATAATATGTATGTATTAAAATTTTAAAGTTACATAGGTGTAGTGTATCAACTATCTGGTCTCCATAACAGAAACCTCATAACTTACCATGGAACAGGATGGTGCTGTGTGTTAATGTCTCAACATATTTATATATTATTTACAACTAGCGACTTAACCACGTTTCGCGGTACGTTTTAGATATTTAAAAATAGTTATTGCGAGTATACCAGGGCCTCTTTAGGGCCAGTTATTGCATTTTCCCGTGGGAACGAAAAAATTTCCTGTACTAAAAGGTATCCTAAATATTGACACGAGTAATAAGTTAACATCATAAAAAAATTAATTAAAATCGGTTCAGTACTTCTCGTGTGAAATGCACACAGATATACAGACAAATAGATAAAAATTTAAATACCTATTATTTTGGGGTTAATATTCTGCACATAATATGTTATTGTTTTACAAAAATATTAATGCACAGATTTCACTTTGTTACTATTTCATTATATGTATGGAAATAATATACTTTAAGAATAATGTAAGCGTCTTAAAACAATTTCAATGGTTAGTAAAAAAATCACACCATCTTTTCTTATTAACTTTACCTACATATGAATAGCAGCCTATGTCCAACCAAAATACAATCTATATTCTTGTCAAATTTTATCGAAATCTATTCAGTGGTTCAGGCATGAAATAATAAAAGAGGATGCACAAAGAATTATAGGATTTCTTCATATTGCTTTACAGAAAATAATTTAACTAGAAAAAATATAATGGAGTTAATCGATACAGATAAGTAAAATTGGAGTGTATGTTTGTAATATTAAAATAACCGCTTTTTACTAAGTGTATATGGCTGTATACACGGTACATATACCACTGTCTGTCTGTTTGTTCCAGCTAATCTCTGAAATGGCTGGACCGATTTTGATGAAACTTTCACTGGCAGATGGCTGATGTAATAAGGATTATTTTACTTATAAGGATACTTTTATTTAAGAAAAAAAAATAGGGTCCCACGAAAAAAATATTAAAACCAATATAATTATTTAATTTTGTTTTGGGAAGCAACCTAGAGACGAACCCGAGCGAAGCGAAGGTGAGTCGCTAGTATAAGTAATACAATACTTTTACTTTTTCAACCCAATAATTCCTAAACATACTGACAGTTTCTCTAATAAATCTAATCTTTTGGATTGAGAGATGCAGTTTTCACTTTTATAGTGATTGCGTTTGATAGTTAACTTTATGTACATTAAAAATTGTCGTATTTTTTATGGGTCAGACATCAAGTTGGGGAAAATATTACGCTCTGCCGAAATTATTATTATCCTAGTATACCTATAATAATAAGATATACATATAATAATAATTTTGTAACTAAGCCGAATCTGTACATTAAATATTTTTTTGGAAAATCTTATTGAAGTGGACATTATTATCGATATAGAAGCTACTACAGACATAAAGATAGAAATATAGATTCGCTATAGTTTTTGAATTATTGTCTGTCTGTCTGTCTGTGACCGCATCACGGAAAAATCACTGGAGGGATTTTGATGAAATTTAATATGATGATAGCTGGCTATCCGGGTTAATATATAGGATACTTTTTATGCGGGAAAATATCTCATCTCTAAGAAACCTATATTAAACATTAAAACATAAGTAGGGAGGAACCCGAGAGGAGCGAGGATGAGTCACTACTAACATATTATATGTATAACGTGACCTAGAATACTTAATGTTACTAACATAAAACGTGAAGATATTTCTATTCCTTAATTCATATAAAAGTCTGTATTGGATAGCTATTTCGGCTGTAGGCTTTGAAACTTTCGTTGGCCTCATAACGCAATACCTCGGAATAAGTCAACCGATGTCCTTAAAGGCAAGTAGTTCAAAGGGCTATACTTCAGAAGAATCTATATGTGGGTGTTAACGACGGCTGGCTAGCTTCTTAACGCTTTTTAAGTTCATAAGATTGAAAATAAGTTTAAACCTAGGTAGATCAAATGTGTATTCAGCCCTTTTTAACGTCCCACTGCTGGGCACGGGCTTCTCTTCAGAACGAGGGGAATCAGGCCATAGTCCACCACGCTGGCCAAGTGTGGGTCGGCGGACTTCACATGTCTTTTGAAAACTTGCTAGGTTCTCTCAGATATGCAGGTTTCTTCACGATGTTTTCCTTCACCGTTAAGACAAGTGGTAGTCATGTTGGAAATGATTCGCACATGAAAATATCAGAGGTGCGAGATCCGAGATTTGAACTCGCTTCACTCGGTTTCCCAAGCGAGCGCGTTACCACTGGGCTACCACTGCCTGAGTAGATCAAATGTATAAGTTGTTATTAAATACTATAATGTGCTAGCGGCTTCAACCGTTTACTTCGCTTACAAAGGGTCGTAACGTTATATTATGCTAGCGACTCACAATCACTTCACTAAGGTCGCCTCTAGAAAAAAAACAAATCTATCCCACGGGAACCGTACATTTTTCCAAGATAAAAAGCAGCCTTTGTGTTATTCTAATTTTGAAAATTGGCACCAAAGTACCTTACAATAATTGTTAATTTTAATTATAAAAATGTTTAAAATAAAAAAATTTTTGGTGCCAATTTTCAAAATTTTTAATTCATTTTATTATTTTGTGAGTAGGCTGTCTGTAAAAACTATATAATACTTTGAGACATCTAACACCTTAGTCTCTCCCGTGACCATGATTGCTGTAAAGCAATCGAAACGTCGGGAACCAAAAATCAAAATAAAATTTATTTAAATACACTAACGCTGTTTTCCATACAATTTTGAGATACAGGTATGATACGAGTATATGGTAGATAAGTTTAATGTTTATATCTATGTAAGTTTTCATCGGTAATGTCATTTATACGAGCGAGAGTGCAGTTGTGAAAGAAAAGTGGGGCAAAATCGTCGTGCATAAAACACATTCGTACAAAATGTTATGACACTGAAAATATATATATTTCATATTTTCACACTGCATGCTTTTGGCGACAGTCCAACACATATCTGTAAAAAGTTCTTGTTTGGTGTTGGTACATGCGTTGATCCAATATAAATTAGAGCGAGCAAAAATAAGCTTTATTTATATTACGTTAGCGCTATATCTGCATGAATTATTTAACATATTCTAAACACTTTAGTTCCATAGTGTACAATAACGTGGTGTATTTACATTCTGTTCTATTGGTAGCATATTGTAAAATCTATGAGCACTGAATTTATCTCGCACATAAAGTAAGGGTTATTTTTTGAAAGCACATTATCTATACATATATTATAATAAAATTCTAAGCTCTAACTGAATCGAATCTGTACAATAAATATTTTTTTTTAAATCTTATTGAAATAGTCATTTATATCGATACAGAGGATAGAGGAGAGGCTAAAATTAAAGTTTTAAGAATTTTTGTTTGTTTGTCTGGATGTTTGTCTGCCTGTCTATCTGGAAACGCATCACGAGAAAACCACTGGACAAATTTTGATGAAATTTGGTCTGATGGTAGCTGGTTACCCAGGTCAATATAGAAGATGTTTTTTACTGTGCGAAAATATCTCATCTCTGGGAAATCTATACTAATCTTAAAATGTAGGGACGAACCTGAGCGGATTTTTTAGTAACATTAAGTATTCTAGATCACGTTTTACATATATGTTACTAGCGACTCACCCTCGCTCCGCTTGGGTTTGTTCCTGGTTACGTTTTAACGTTTAGTATAGAATTCACAAAAATGTATTTTAATTTAAAGGGAAGCAAGGTTGAGCCGCTAGTTTTAAATAAAACTATCTTTTCTATAAATATATTTATATTTTTGAAAATCATTGGATAATTTTGTGGGTACTTGTTGGCTGTACCAAGTATATGCAACCTTTGAGACGCCTGTAACCTCAGTCTCTCCCGTGATCATGATTGCTGCAAATAATTCGAAACATTGGTAATTAAAAATCAAAACGGACTAACGGATATTAACACTCTCCGACTTGTATATTTTAGTTATTTTCATAGTATGTTATCTTACGGAATACTTCTGTGCGGCAGTACCGCTAAAATTGATTCGATATTTATTCTTCAAAATAGAGCAGTATGGGCTATTTATGATCTAAGAGCTCGTGACTCCCTGAGAGATGTTTTTAAAAAAAATTGGTATTCTTACGGTTGCATCACGATATATAGTGTATAATAGGTATATTACTAAGTTATAGAAATAAGCTTGTTACATCTAGATTTCGACTCCAAAAGGTGAATAAATCCTTCATGGGCCTGAGTATACGCATATATATATAACATAATAAGATTCCACAAAATGTCCTAGATTTACCTCTTTAAAAATTTAAAGATAAAATTAAAAATATTTTACTGAGCAAAGCGTATTTACAATGTTCAAGAGTTTTTTGTTGATGAAAATGTGTGGAATTGAGTAATATTGACTCATGTGCGGGCTATCTGTATTATTTTGTTAATAAAATAAATGTAATGTAAACTTCGATATATTTTAAAAGAGCATTTGTTGAGTTTCTTGTCAGCTCTTCTCAGCTTAAAGTTTATTTCATTTCATATCAAAATAAGTCCACGAAATTTTTTCGAAAAGAGCTCATTTAAAAGAGAAAGAGATTATAATATTATGTTATCTACTTAAATATTATGTACTATCATACATTATTAATACAAAAAAAACGTTAACAATATTACTAGAAAATTTTAATCTAAAGACGTCTTTGTTAATTATTAGCTAAAAGATCCCCATTTTATTACAAAAACTGAAACAAATTTAATAAAGTCATGTCCTGATTCCGCTTTGGAATTAAAGAAAACCACTTTTCAATTAAACTGAACTTGACAGTCGGTTCACAAACTTCGATGGCACGATTTTTATTTAAATTAAACTTCGGAAGAAATATTATGGTGAAGCTTGTGGATATTTTATGATTTAAACAATTAAATAATTTTAATTTTGAAATTAAAATTAATATTACAAATATGAAAGTAACTCTGTCGGTTTGTTACACCTTTTTGCATAAGCCGCTAAACAGAATTCAGTGAAATTTGACAATGGCTAAAATTAGTATTAAAGGTAGTGGTAGCTTAGTGATAATACGCTCGCTTGGGAAACCGAGTTCAAATCCCGGGTCTCGCACCTCTGATATTTTCATGTGCGAATCATTTCCAACATTATTACCACATGTCTTACGGTAAAGGAAAACGTCGCGAGGAAACCTGCATATTTGACATGAAGTCCTTCAACTCGCATTTGGCCAGCATATCGGACTATGGCCTAATCCCCCTCGTATTAGGAGGTTTGTGCCTAGCAGTGGGATGGTAAAAAGGGCTGAATACAAAGAGAAATATATTAAATTTTTTTTCTGGCCAATTTTGGAAAATAGGATTTTCCCCGGGAATAGAAAAGATTCTTGAAAGGCAAGTTATGAACTCATATATATTTTAAAATTTAGTATAAAATTGAATGAAAAAATTAAATAACATAACTTAGACAACAACAAAATAGCTTAGACATGTAATTTTGAATTAAATTATAAAACAATAAAAATAAATAAATAATATGTTGGAACATTAACACGCAGCACCATCTAGTTCCATGTTAAGCTACGAGGCTTGTATTATGGATACTAGATAGGTAGTTGAAACACTACATATATATAAATTTAAATACATAGGTACATATTATAAATATAAACACCCATGACTGGAGTACAAACAATCGTGTTCATCACACAAATGAATGCCCCCAGTAGGACTCGAACCCGCGACCGCTGGCATAGCAAGTATGGCACTACAAACTGAGCCAACAGTAACGTCAAAAAAATAAATTATAATTAAAAAAGGCAATCTAAAAACTTATCATTTATGTTATTTTACCTTAGATTTTCGACAAGAATTTACATGTAGAAAAGATAAACTTTGTTACTTAACCTATATCGGAGTAATTAGAAGCAAATTGTTTCTCGAAGAACTTGAAAGTTTCAACAATCAGCGACTTCTTGGCATTTTGTAACCAACACCGGTTCACTTTACTTGGCTCTTCGTAATTTCTGTTAAAAACTTACTTAAGTTGTTCGATAATAAGTGAAGTAAATACGAAATAGCAAAATACTGTAAAATAATTAATGAATATGAATCGGGCAAGAGATGATATTAAAAACAATACTTTGATTTTCCATTTGTAACTAAAAATATAATTTTAATCCTCTATTACACTATAAGCTTTACTTACGAGTAAGTTAAATCAATATAAATATAAATAAAGACATACACTCGGTCACTGTGACGATGCAGGATGTAGGTAAAATGTAGGTATTTTATTTAAAATATCTACATCCTACTTTGTTGAAGTCGATTAATTACATAAGGTAAAAACGCATAATTTCAATTGTTTTTGAAATCAGCAGTATTTAGTAATACATAAATCCTAGACATAAACTTTAAAAGCGACTTAAAACCTTTGTTATTTAATGTAAATTCCATCAATTTTGATGATTGAGAAATGATTCGCACGTGAAATTATTATTAGAGGTGAGACCCGGGATTTGAACCCGTTTCACTCGGTCGTCCAAGCGAACTCGTTACCACCGGGCTACCACAACTTTAGATTGCTCATTTGAAAATAATTAACATAAATAAAATATTCATAGTGAGTAGAACACAACGTAATTCGCATCCGGACCGTCGCGCCGCGAGCGCGCCTGAAGTTCAAAAGAAAAAATAAATTGTAATTAAAAGATAACAAACTTTGTCCCGTCCACATTAATCCGGCGTGAAATACATTTCTAAAACAATTAAAAATATATCTTAAGATAGTTTCGAATTCATTGTATATCATTGTATATAATAAGACATTTATTTAAATTTTAATCTATACACATAATAAAATTCTAAATGAGTCGAATCTGTGCATGAAATATTTTTTGGAAAATTTTATTGAAATAATCATTATTATCGATACAGAGATCGAATCTATAATTTTTAGAATTTTTGTCTATCTGTCTGTCTGTATGTCTAGCAACGCATCAGGAGAAAACTACTAGACAGATTTTGATGCAATTTGGTACGGTAATAGCCGGTTATCCGCGTAAACATATAGAATATTTTTTACTGCGGGAAAATATCTCTAAGAAATTTATACTAGACGTTAAAAGTAACTAAGGACGAAACCTAGCGGAGCGATGGTGAGTCGCTAGTTATGTAATAGGACTTGAAATTATCAGATTACTAATATAATTGCAAAAGTTAATATGTCTGTTAATTTTTCACGTTGAAACAACTGTAGGTACATATTTAGATGAAAATTAGTACATTCATATTCATCATATATATTTTAAAATAGCTGTCCCATATTGAATTCAAAACCATTATGTTCAATTATTTGCACGGTGGCAGATCTGGAGGCCCTGGGTTCGAGTCCCGGACCGGGCAAATTTTAGTTATCGAGCCTTCCTGTTAAGAATTTTTTAGTTATAGTCCAGAGTTAGGAAGTTGGTGGAGTTTCATCTCCGTGTCTTGAAGGGCACGTAAAGCCATAGGTTTTACATCAGATCTCTCACCGGTCATGTTGTATTATCGTCCGACCGGAATGTGTGTGTGTGTGTGTGTATGTATATATATATGAGACTAGTAATTGCGCATAATATATATAAATATATATGCGCAATTACTAGTCTCAATGAGATTGGCCGCCGTGGGCTAAATCGGCCGAGAATATTACATTAATTTTCCACTTTACGCGCTTAATGTTTACTAAAATAAAACCAGATTGTTCAAACAGTAACTACCATTAGTATACTCTCATATTATTCTTTAAACTTGGAAATACAAAAACAAAAAACATTTGTGAAATATATAGTATAAAGTATTATAAAGAACATCACGTATAAGAATGTACATGATAAAGCCGTCACGAACACGGCGCAGTAAAATCTGTAAAATGACAAAATAAGCGGAAGTGAAGTTAGGCGGTAGTTCGCGCGATGTCAGCCGCAATGTCGGGCTTGTGCTTTATAAATATGATATACATACTATATAGCAGAATTGAGTTTGAGGCAAGAATGGAATATCCATATTTTCGCTATACGTAGTTCATGTGAAAAGTAAAACTATATTTTTGGATGTTTACGCGGATTTATTTTGATTTTTGGATCCCGTCTGTCAGTCTCCAAATCCGCGAAAAAGTTTCAAAATTTTATTTAAAATATCAAATATTTGCGTAAATCTAGAAAATTATTTACTTAACAAAATATTTTTAGGACTGTCTTGACAATTATTAGGTATAATATTGTCTTTGAAATAATTCTTACAAGCTATTTTTGTATTTGTAAAAGGAAATAATTTAAATATTATATTGGAAAAGGCAGTGGTAGCCCAGTGGTAACGCGCTCGCTTGGACAACCGAGTGAAGCGGGTTCAAATCCCGGGTCTCGCACCTCTGATATTTTCATGTGCGAATCATTTCTAACATGATTACCACTTGCCTTACGGTGAAGGAAAACATCGTGAGGAAACCTGCATGTCTGAGAAAACCTAGCAAGTTTTCGAAAGACATGTGAAGTCCGCCAATCCGCACTTGGCCAGCGTGGTGGACTATGGCCTGATTCCCCTCGTATTGAGGGAGGCCCGTGCCCAGCAGTGGGACGTTAAAAAGGGCTGAATACAATACATACATACATTGGAACTTTGCTATAAGCTCTAATCTATTACAAAATTATTTTTATTTTTAATTCAAATTTTATAATAAACTAACGACTCATTCTCGTACCGCTCGAGTTCGTCCCTACTTACGTTTTGATATTAAGTATAGATTTCTCAGAAATGAGATATTTTCTCGCAGAAAAACGTATTCTATATGTTGACCTGGATAACCAGCTATCATCATACCAAATTTCATCAAAATCCCTCCAGTGGTTTTTCAATGATGCGGTCACAGACGGACAGACAAAAATTCTAAAAACTATAGATTCGGCCTCTGTACCGACAATAATATCTATTTGAATAAGATTTTCCAAAAAATATTTAATGTACAGATTTGGCTTAGTTACAATTTTATTATATGTATAGATTATTAAAACATAACTTGAAATAAAGTAAGTAACACCGAGTCGCTTTTTCTTAGATCAAAATCTTGATCAACTGTTGAATTGACACGCTGTTATTGAATTACTAAATTTACTATATTTTCTGAGAAAATACCTAAGAAAGCTACATGAATAAATTATAATATCATACTTAGTACGTGTATTTCCAGTATTATAAAGCCGTATCTCAGAAGCCGACAACTAACCGTCTGAGTAATATTATAATTCATTTTTATTAATTTATAAAACTTTTAACTTATTCTACTCTGTAACGCGGTCAGTAATAATATAATTTAATATCTTGCAAAGTCCAAAGCTGTTTAGCAGAACTACAGCTTGCGGCGCCTTTGCGAGTGACACTTCCTCGAACAACCTTCCAACTTTGCATCGCGTTTGTTTTTATAATTTACTAGCAAAACCCGCGGCTTCGCTCGCTCTAAACAAACTTAACAAACTAAAACGCTCTAAAGCAAAAAAAACTTTAAAAAGGAAGATTTCATACAAATTTTCGTCCCTTATTTTATCTCCTTATGGGATGAATTTTTAAAAAACGCTAAAACATGTATTTATCTAATTGTATTGAAGGTCATTAATACCAAGTTTCAAGAAATTCTGATCATAAATATTTTTTGGGTTGTGTTATAACGTGTATTCCGGGGTAAAAAGTATCCTATATGTTGACCCGGATATCCAGCTATCATCATACCAAATTTCATTAAAATCCCTCCGGTGGTTTTTCTGTGATGCGGTAACAGACAGACAGACAGTCAGACATACAAAAATATTAAAAACTATAGATTCGGGCTCTGCATTGATAATAATGTCTATTTCAATAAGATTTTCCAAAAAATATTTAAAGTACAGATTCGACTTAGTTAGAATGTTATTATAATATAGATAACTGCGTGTTTTTGACATACATAAATAAATATTTTATTTTAAATGTGAATATGCTTATTTCGTAGGATTCTTTGTGATCTATTTATAAAATAGAACCTTCTGTGACTTAACACATTTTAATTCAATAACTCTACTAAAAATACTGTAAGTAATCTATAAATATAATAAAATTGTAACTTGGCCGAATTTGTACATTACATATTTTTTGGAAAATCTTATTGAAATAGACATTATTATTGATAAAGAATTTATAGTTTCTAGAATTTCTGTCTGTCTGTCTGTCGTCGCATCACCAAAAAAACCGCTGGAGGGATTTTAATGAAATTTGGTAGGGTATAGCTGGTTATCCAGATCAACATATAGGATAGATACTTTTTACCGAGGGAAAATATTTCATTTTTGTGAAATCTATACTAAACGTTAATACGTAACTAGGGACGAACCCGAGCGGAGCGAGGGTGAGTTGCTAGTTATACATATATCCGTAATTTTTAGTCCTTTTAGTCCAGTCACTGGCTAAGTTCTGACTTACAAAAGGTTAAAGAGAGTTGAAATTTTATAGAGTGTTACATTTCCGTATTCTAATCAATATTCCGAATTTGTGACCTAGAGTGACCGCCGCCCACGCACCATATTTGAAAAATGGTATCAAAAACCAGTCATCAAACTGTAATACTCTACGAAATTAGCAAAATTAGAAATCTGCTTGACATTTTGTAGCGAGAGCCACATTTTATGTCTTCAAAATAGAATATAATTCCACCGTAGTTTAAGAGTTATTCTAGACTAACTTTGATGGGACTTTCGCTGACAGAACTTTTATATAAAAAAAAGAATTACGGTTCCGTGGAAAGAAATTAAAACCCATGAAATTGTGAATCTGTCGCTAGTTTTAAAATAAAAATACAAAACTACGCTTTATATGTATATACATCAATACATTACAGAACTTACATAAAATACCATTGTAAGGTCGGTCAGTGCCAAGACACATATCATATGGGGCAAAAGTGCAAAATTGCTCTATTCAGTCTTTTTCAATACAACTAGAACAGGGTCAGATAAGTGCAGATGATTCATATAAGACACAATCGAATTGAATTTAAGCGGCTGTAAAAGAATTTTCTTTGGCTGCCAAATCTACTAAAATGTCTGGAAGTTCTGAAACTGGTTTCTTTTTGATTTGTAAGTCTTTGTAACAAAAATAAAATACCAAATGAGAATTTAGAGGAATTAAACAATATGTTTTTGTTCATTATCTCAATAGGTTTTTATAGAAGGATAATATTTTTTTCAGATTGGATACCTGATGGACTCCTGCTGTAGTTTCAAGTTCTTCCAATATCGTTTGTAGGCATAGGTATTAGGTATAGAAGATCAATGATAGGCAAAAAAATTAATTTAATTTCCTGCTAAAGAGGAATATCTGTGCTCGATCTGTAATTTACGGACTTAGACAAGAGAAGAAATTTTAAAAAAATGTATTGTAATGATAAAGGAAATCGCTAAGTCTTAGAGTCATAATATGTCATTCCCTTATTATTATTTTTTCTTTTTTTTTTAGATTACTATTCTTCGACGATTATAGTATTTATTAGTAAGCTCCTACATCTGTTATTTTTTTCTAGTCAAAGACCATAACCAGACTGTTATCAAATAGTTTTGACGATTGTTTTAAACAAATTGAATTATAAAACTTCCCAGCACTGACAGTCTGACCTATGATCTCTGTCGACTACGGTAGCACCGCACCACCTTACAGCATTCATCTATTCTAATATTATAAAGAGGTAATGTTTGTGATGTTGTAGGGGGTAATCTCTGGATTTACTAAACTGATTAAGATGAAATTTGGTAAGAAGATAGTTTAAGACCCTGGGAAGGACATAGGATACTTTTTATCCCGTGGATGAAAGTTTGTATAGGAAATCAACCGCTAGTTATATAAATATATTCACATCACTAACTGCTTAGTACAGTTACAGGAAAGTAGACACTCGCATAATTTAATTCAGTTTTTATCTTTATTTGATAATTTATAAAACTGAATCAATTAAGAAAACCCAGTTTTATTGATTAAGTTATCTAAAAAATTTACGTTTCTTTGTGCAAAACCGAAAATTTTTATAAGTTTTTAACTGTCAGCTTTTTTTTATTTACAAGTGTTTATCCACGGTGAAGATATTATGTCAACAATTTTGCTTAAACTCGCCACTAGAAGGCATGATAAAAATTGGTAGGCATGTGTATTTTAGTACGGAAAAGTTTTGATATTATTTCACTGTATTTCATTTCACATTGTTTTGTAAATTTCACTCATATCTTGATATATTTCTGTCATAGCATTAATGTATATTTTCTCAAACTAGTTAAAAGTTGAAATACTAGTATATAGGAAAACCCATCCGACAGTAAAAAATAAGCTTGCTTATTTTTTTTAAGTCTGTAAAAGTTGAAGAATCGTAATATATTTTGAATCATATTTGTTCCGAGTTTCTTTTTAATATACTGCTTGAAGCACACTAGAAACTTTAGCATCACGAGTTATAAAAGAGGCTTAGAAACTCCTTAGTTGAGTTTGAGCTTACAACAACATAACACCTAACATGTTTATAACTTGAACTTAGTTTGTTTTAGAGCAAAATATTGTCTACTTATCAGTACTAACTCTAGATGCTATAGTATTTGAATAGAAATTAACTATTGAAAAAGATTAAATTATTGTAAATGCGAAAAATATACTTTTTTGATCTTTTTTGATATAATATAATATTTTATTATAAGTCGATAGTAGTTTCTTCATGGACTTACTTATTGACATTTAATTAAAGTAAAAATTTGACGAAATACTTATAAAGGTTTATTTGAATAACCTATTTCTTTTTGATTGTAAACAAAAACTACGAGTTGTTGCCATTATTCATAAAGCATGCATAAAATGAGTAATAACGTAACAAAATCACGTGATTCTTCTAGAAATTTATGCATGTAATAAAATTGTAACTTAGCCGAATCTGTACATTAAATATTTTTTGGAAAATCTTATTGAAATAGACATTATTATCAATATAGAGGCCGAATCTAGAATCTCTGTTTTTAGAATTTTTGTCTGTTTGTCTGTCTGTCTGTTACCGCTTCACGGAATAACCACTAGAGGGATTTTGATGAAATTTGGTATAATGATAGCTCATTATCCGGGTCAACATATAGGATCCTTTTTAATGTGAGAGAAAATCTCATCTCTGATAAATCTATACTAAACGTTAAAACGTAAGTAGGGACAAACCCGAACGGAGCAAGGGTGTGTCGCTAGTACTTTATAAACCAAAGAGTAATAACATAATTATAACAAAATATAATTTATTCAAACACTTTTACATCATCAATTTTACTTTTACAAGCACCTTTACATCGTCACCTTTTACATTTATTAAATTTAAATAAATATCAGTAAGTAGGTAAGCCCGTAAGGAATCTACTTCCAGCTCGGAAGGCAGTTCTGCTGAGAAGAGCCGGCGAGGAATTCAATAAATACACTTGATATTAGGCAGTTGAAGGCAGTGGTAGCCCAGTGGTAACGCGCTCGCTTGGGAAACCGAATGAAGCGGGTTCAAATCCCGGGTCTCGCACCTCTGATATTTTCATGTACGAATCATTTTCTAACTTGATTACCACTTGCCTTACGGTGAAGGAAAACATCGTGAGGAAACCTGCATGTCTGAGAGAACCTAGCAAGTTTTCGAAAGACATGTGAAGTCTGCCAATCCGCACTTGGCCAGCGTGGTGGACTATGGCCTGATCCCCCTAGCCTTGAAGGGAGGCCCGTGCCCAGCAGTGGGACGTTAAAAAGGGCTGAATACATTAGGCAGTTGCAAGCAAATTACTAATGGCGAGTAAATAATATTATGTACATACGTACGTACAAAGCGGTGATAACCTGAATACATTATTTTATTATCAAAACAGTCATTTACGTAGAAATTTAATATATACCGTAACACAAAATCACATATGATTTTAGAACATGAGTAGATTACAAATAATGAAAATAACATAATATACATAAAAAGCTCTTTATTTCTTGATTATATAAGAAAGTAAAAAGCTTTTTAGATTTCGTAAATATAAGAATTAATATTATAATTAAAATTTCATATTTAAAGTATGAAGGTAAGACGACATGTAAAGTCCGCCAATCCGCACTTGGCCAGCGTGGTGGACTATGGCCTGTTTCCCCTCGTATTGAAGGGAGGCCCGTGCCCAGCAGTGGGACGTTAAAAAAAAGGGCTGAATACATTTGTAAGGCAGTGATAGCCCAGTGGTAACGCGTTCGCTTAGGAAACCGAGTGAAGCGGGTTCAAATTCCGGGTCTCACACCTCTGATATTTTCATGTGCAAATCATTTCCAACATGATTACCACTTGTCTTAACGCTGATTGAAAATATAGTGAGGAAACCTGCATGTCTGAGAGAATCTAGCAAGTTTTCAAAAGTATAGTATAGTTTACCACGCTGGTCTAGTGCGGGTTGGCGGACTTCACATGTCTTCTTACTTTAACCTTCATACTTTAACCCGTATTATTTATTTAAATATTTTTTTTTTCATTGTGAATATGAGTAAAATATTTCATTTAAGATTTTTGAAATGGTGCAAAAATAATTCAAATTAACATTTAACAATGCAGGTATTCAAGAACCTCTCTTATGTAAGAGTGAAGGCCTCCTCCAGACTTTTTCATTTTTCTCTATCTTTGGCATTTATTTTACAGACACACAGAATGTCATATTCTGTGTTTTTCAAAGAGTCCATCAGCTCCATCATCATAAATAATATAATTATTGTAATTTCTTTTAAACACTGATGAATTCGTACGGAAACCATCACCGGCCTAAAATGCCATTACGTTAAAAAGAACTGAAAAAAAATCCAACAGTTGTTTCTTGAAACAAAGGATGACAATTCTAAAACCCATGAAATGTCAACTACCCAAACTTATTTTATTACGAATACAAAAACATCGCTGATTCATCAATTTATTACAATACACGACACATAAAAACGTCCACAAAGAGTCAAAGATGATAAATTAACGATATAAATGATAAACTAGCAATCGTTGAAACTGTGGATCATGTAGGAAGGGAAAATATTTGTCAAAATTGAACCTAAAGGTCCATAGTCATTTATACACGTCATCGGAAATGGCGACCGTTTGAGAACCGCTGAAATAAATTGGGTAAGGTTTCGCAAGATAAGTCGAATTTTTATGGATCGGCAGAGTTGATACTGGAGACATTTGATAACAAAACAATTTTGATATGATTATTTGATAGTTGTTATTTCAGGCATCTGTGCCCAAAGGGTCAGTTGAGACCCTATTATAAAGGAATAATCAATTATTATGGTTTTAAAGATACAGCCAGTTACAAAGCAGGAGCAATATGCGATGCAAATAGTATAAAGTAATAATAAAAATATTTTTTTAAAACAAGATGTTATTAGTTTGTTTTGTTTTTTTTACTAACTTCAGTACGGGCTATTATATTACATATACGTTTCAATTTTTTGAGCGGAATCCTAATTCTTTTTCTACAATAAAAGTAGCCTAAGTTATATATTCATACATATAGCATAAGTTATATATTCATCCTTATAACATCAGCTGTCTATCAGTGAAAGTCTCATTAAAATCAGTCCAGCCGTTTCGGAAATAAGCCAAAACAAACAGACAGATAGACAAAACTGTTTAAAATTGTGTTTTTCTTATACGTACCGTATATAATTTCATTTGCATTTAGTAAAAAGCTGTTATTTTGACATTACAAACAGACACTTCAATTTTATTTATGTGTATAGATATGTCATGTACATACAAACATACCAACTAATAAATATTGCAATTTAAATGAAATCTTGTTAAAAAGTCAGTGATTATAATAGACCTAGACGCTTTTGCATTTATAAATTTTACATCAATTCTCAGAAAAAAAAAATCTGACTTAATACGGAAATGTTATTATGGAGGGAGCTCATTTTTGTAATATGTTTATAAATTAGCGTAAAGCCTTCCAAGACAATACTCCTATCGATTAGTTAAAACCTTACGAAAATAGAAGTTTTTGAGATTAGTCCTAGATTAGTGCGAACAAACACAAACTACAACGTTTATTCATAATTTTGTAATGAGGAAGAAGAGTAGAAAATTAAAGGTCATAAAAGTACATAAAGTGTTTTACATTTTAATAAACTCAAGATTTTCATCTAAATTATTAATTTTATTGTTAATCGCCGCAACATACAACAAATATAAAACTTCCATATCAAAATTAAAGGATTCAAAATACATGGTACAACTTCTGATGAATTATCCATATATTCATAAGGATATATCATGTATATATACACTCCACAGAGCGTTAAAATTACATCAGTTACTGTTGACAAGTTTTGAAACTTAAACCCGCCATATTTGCCTCAAGTAGAGCCAAACTTATGCACGTGCAGTGTATAACATAATCTACTTACCTATTGTTATGTACAAAATTATATTTAAAATTAAAGTTTGACGACAGGTTTGGCTCAGTTTGTACTTGCTGTGCCAACGGTTGCGGGTTCGAGTCCCGCTGGGAGCATTCATCTGTGTGATGAGCACGAATGTTTGTACTCATGGGTGTTTACATTTATAATATGTATATATTTAAAGTCAATATATGTGTAGTGTATCAACTATCTGGTATAACAAAGGCCTTGTATCTTACAATGGAACTAGATAGTGCTGTGTATTAATGTCTCAACATATAATCTATACAGATAAATAAAATTGGAGTATCTGTTTGTAATATTAAAATAACCGCTTTTTACTAAATACATATGGATGTATACACGGTACATATACTAAAACAACATTTTTTACAATTTTTGTCTGTCTGTCTGTTTGTTCCGGCATTCGGAGGAAACGGTTGGACCGATTTTGACGAGGTTTTCACTGGCAGATAGCTGATGTTATAAGGAGTAACTTAATTTACTTTTATTTTAGAAAAAGAACCAGGGTTACACGAAAAAAAATTAAAACCCATAAAAGTGTGAACAAAATCCGCGTACGGCGAGCGAAGCGAGGGTAAATCGCTATATAAACCTAAACATAGCTAAACTGTTAAACCGATTTAATTAAATTTTGCATGGTGGTACCTTATATCCTCGATCAACATTTTAGGTACTTTTAATCCTGCAAAATTAAAGAGTTCCCGTGGGATAGTTAAATAACTATAGTAATTTTTGCAGCTTAGTACACAAAAACTACTGATTGAATTTTAATGAAACTTTACAATAGTATAGATCATACATCAGAATAACAAATAGGCTACTTTTTATCCCGGAAAAATGTACGCTTCCCGTGGGATGGATTTGTATTTGTTTGTCTAGGGGCAAACCCGAGCGAAGCGAGGGTGAGCCTTAAAAATCATCAATACATGAATATTTCGCTATTAGTAATTTGAGTAAAAAACTAAGTATTAGAAGTTATGTATTTCTTTTGAATATGCTTTGGGATTTCAACGTACATCTTTCTGAAATGTAAGCTCTCTTTATATTACACTAATAGCTTATGATGGCAAGAAATAAAGTTGGGTTTAGATTACAAACTTGCAGACAGCAAACTGAATAGTAACGTTTGAAAGATGAAAGTCTTATGCAAGTTGAAAAATGAAGTTATTCTTGTATTAGCTTTTGAATTAAAATCTAGAAGTATACATAAAGACAATAATTTAATATGTAATAAATACTTTATTGTAGTATTTTACTGCTGTTATAGCTATTATTTAAATCTATAGGTACTAATATTATAAAGCTGAAGAGTTTGTTTGTTTGTTTGTTTGGTTGAACACGATAATCTCAAGAACTCCTAATCCGATTTGAAAAATTATTTTTGCATTAGATAGTCCGTTAACTGAGGAAGGCTATAGGCTATATATCATCCCGGAAAAATGTACGGTTCCCGTGGAATATATTTATTTTTGCCAATGGACGAACCCGAAGCGAAGCAGAATGAGTCGCTAGTCTAATATAACTCTATAGGACATTCAACAGTAAACATAAAAACTGAACAATTGCTAGCTGACTTTTACACCGAAGATTCTGCAGCATGAAACTTTAAATTTATGTTTTATTTTAATGTATGGTTTTAATGTATGTAATGTATGTTTTATGTATGTATATTCAGGCTTGTTTCCGCAACTCGACATCTTTGCGCCTATTTTGCGTGTTATTTTAATGTAGTATATTTTTTTGTTTTAAAATTAAAATAAAATACTTTTTTGATGGCATAAATCAGCTTGTATTTCATAATATTACTATGAGAAACAAAGTTAATTTTGCGATCGAACGCGTGAAATGTTAAATATCCCATATCTCAAAAACTACTCAATATATCTTTTTTTTTCTATGAAAGTGTTTTGGAAGCTCTATTATCTCGATATCTAACCCTTACTTCAAAAGTTCGTTGAGCTGTCTGTGATATGACATAAAACTACTACGTCTTACGGAAAGAGGGACATGACTAAATCATAAGGGTTCTGTTTTAGGCTTTTGACTACGGAACCCTAAAAACATGAACAGATTGTCACAAATAACTGTAATATTCATATAAAAGTTTACCGGAAATGAAACCAGTACCTACTTACTCCAACACAATTAATAGACATTTTTCCAATAAACAATAAATCGTCATTAAACTAAAAAAATCTTGCAGAATATCTAATCTTATACAATAAATAATTTAATAATCAACCCACGTTTCCGCTATAGTTATCAGATTTGTTTTTTCCTCTTCCAAGAACCCATTTCTACCTTTTAAGTATTCAACTATAAATCCCTTCTTAATGTATTTTTAGTATAACTGGGGGATATTTTGTAAGGAAACGTTCTTGAACTCAGTAGGTTTAAATTGTTCAATGTACATACGTCATGAAGTCAGATAAGAAGTCAGAAGAAGTGAAGATAAGTTTATATTGAGAAATATAAGTATCTATGTATTATAGTTTATTAAGTGCCTCGGTGGTCTAGTAGCTAGCATGCACAGCTGCCGTGGAGGTCCTGGTTTCGAGTCCCGGATTGGGCGACTTAGTTTAGTAATTCATTTTTCTGTAAAGAAAGTCTCAATAACAGACAGTAGCAGTGTTTTATGCATGTGCCTTGGAGAGCAAGTAATGTCGTCGGTCCTACGCCCAGATTTTTCACTAATCGTGTCGAATTGCTGTAACATCGGAGTATAAGATTGAAAGGAGTATGAGTGACAAGAATAGAGAGTGCACTTGTGTCTGCACGTACACTTGTGCATTATAGTATCTCCTGCGCAGTTGGCTAGTCTAAGAGAGATTGGCCACCGTGCCTGAAATCAATCTGGAAGTTCATTATAGATTAATATTTACTGTGCTTAACATATTTTTAACCACTTTGTAATTTCAGTTCTGTTACTTAGGAGTGAATTATTCAGTTATTCTTTTATAAATAATGCTATATATCTTTTACAACGGTAGCCCGGAACCGTGAATGTACAAAAAGCTTCAAATGATATATTTTAAAAAATTGTAAAAGATTTTTTATGTTATAAAGGCTAACGCAAAAAACAATTGTATTTAAAAGTTGGGATTGAAATGTTCACCTTCAGGCTATACGAGTGTTGGATAAAATTATAAACACACGTCACATAAAAATCCTTTGATTTGTATCGGCTGGCACCGACTTCAATAATATCTGATTAGGTATCTATAGTAAATGAAAAATACCCATCAGTTATTTTTTACTCTTTAGTGTTTTTTTAATTCGGTTTTAATTTTTTTAAACGTTTTTTTTTTCTATTTTTAGTGTAGACTACTATTACTACTACTAGCAGCAAAATAAGAAGAAAGTATTTTAAAAATTCAGTAGGTGCAACATCAATCATTTTCTATTTTCTACACTTAGGGTGGTGAATTTTTTTTCAAATTTAAATGGGATCATATCGGAATAAATATTTCGCAAATCCGTCTATATATAACGGAGTTATGCCCACAAAACATACATTAAAAAAAAATTGAATTGAGACCCTCCTCTTTTTTTGAAGTCGGTTGAAAAGGAATACTTGAGTTTCTTTACGCCAGTTCATTTCAGACTGAGGATTTTTCTGTACCTGTGATAAAGTTATGATTTACACTAGGATTTACAGAATGTATGTATGATTCATTTACTCACTCATTCTAACGCTGAATAAAGAAAATACATTTCACTTTATTTGAATTTCACTCACTATAAGTGACAGCATGATCTATGTTTCATGATTTTTATTTAATCCTATACGTTCATTAAACAAGTTGGGATTACACTCTTTTTATTCTACGCATTATCATTATTACCTATACTATTATATACTAGCGATTTACTAATATATATATATATATATATATATATATATATATATATATATATATATATATATATATATATATATATATATATATATATATATATATATACTTTAATATTTTGATAGGGAAAGACCTATGGTATTGCAGATTTTTCTGTAGGCCTTATTAAGACCTACATTTTTTATACATTGTTTTGATGTACCTCTTAAGGTTTAGCCAGCCTTAGATATCTTATAACACAAAATTTAGTTAAAATCGGTTCAGTACTGTTTGGGTTAAACGGGCACATCGATTTTGCTATGTTACTATTTATTATATATGTTTAATGAGAATAATACCTTTCTTTCCATACCAAATCTCTAAAAAATTACACTATATCGCTAAGCAAACGCTGCTTGGCCGTTCATTTGCATGTTTATTTCTTATTAAAATTAAAATGGAAGAAAAAAAAGTTCGACTCATGTTTATCTTTTGTTATGTCTGTTTTAGTCCAGAATTCGCACTTCAATAACCCAAAGAAGAAGTAACGAATATAATATCACAGGTTTTAATGATAAAGTAACAACAAGGTCTTCTTCTCTTCTTATGTCAAAAACTAACGATTTTTATACTTTTTTTTATTTACTTATGCTGTAATACTTGCAAAATTCATGATTTTAAATCGACGCAAAGTATAGATTTTGATTTATTTGGCATAACAAAATATGCCACTCTAAAGGCCATATTGATTTAAGAGATTCATTTTTTTACAGTCTTAAGGGACAGTAGATGTAAGTTTTAGATATTAATTTCAACTTAGTAACCCCACATACTCCTGAAAAAAATGGATCTTACCGCACAGACTGAAAGACGAAAAACAAAATAGTCTTACAAAGGTCCCATTTTCTTTTTTACATACGGAACCCTAAAAATTAACGCTATCGGTATCCAAAAAAAGGTATATTTAAGCTTCTTTTTTCATACTATTTTTGTAAGCTGGCGAAAGAATTTGAGAATTCACAAGTAGAAGCGGAGTTCTGTAACACGAGAGCGTTTTAAATCTCCACCATCATGGGCCATTAGACGCGTTTAGCTCGGGATTGCAGCAAATTGCTCGGAGCGTTACTCGCTTAGTGCTATACTTATTCTTTTTAGCCGACTTCGAAAAATGCATCCTTTTAGCTACTGTTCAAACTGGATCATCATTAGGTTGTCGGGTTTTTTATGGCGTATTTCATTGAGTCACACCAAGTTCAATCAGAAACGGAATATTTATGTAAGAATAATTTGAACTATGTTTTTTTTTACTTTTATGTACAATTAGCGACTCACGCTCGCTTCGCTCGCATTTGTCCCATTTGTAGGTACGTTTTCATGGTTAGCTATGTTTAGTAGCTTGCTACTTCTAAGATATTCATTTAATTTAAATTATATAGCGATTTACCCTGTATTTGCTCGGGTGCGTTCGCCGTACGCGGATTTTCTTCACAATTTAATGGGTTTTAATTTTTTTTCGCGGAATTCTGATTCTTTTTCTAAAATAAAAGTAGCCTAAGTTACTCCCTATAACATCAGCTATCTGCCAGTGAAAGTCCCGTCAAAATCGGTCCAGCCGTTTCGGAGATTAGCCGGAACAAACAGACAGACAGACAGATCGACAGACAGATAAAAATAGTAAAAAATGTTGTTTTGGTATATGCACCTTGTATACATCCATATGCATTTAGTAAAAAGCAGTTATTTTAATATTACAAACAGACACTCCAATTTTATTTATTTGTATAGATGTATAATACATGTCTCGCACACTAAGAGTTCCGTGACAGGAAACATTACTTCCTCATTATAATATTAGAACAGATATCTACATAATATTAAATCTCACCTATATATCAAAATAGCTGTGACATACGGACAGATGGCGAAATCATAAGGGTTTAGCCATTTGGTTACGGAACCCTAAAAATTATTATGTTACCTACAGTTTTTTTGTAAAAACAACAAGTATTAATGACATTTAACAACTAATTTCTCACAACATCATTATTCAAATTAATATTATTCATGTAAATATATCTAACATTAACTTTGTAATTATGTTTTACATACTTTAAAAAGAAAGAGGCAATTTCACTTTATTTGTTAAGTTACGCAATATCTTCGCTAACTTAATATCTTCTTAACTAACTTCGCTAACTTAATATCTTCTTAACTGCCTCCGTGGTGTAGTGGCTAGCATGTACGGCTGCTCATCCTAAGGTCCTGGGTTCTAGTCCCGGGTTGGGCTAAGTTTAGTTATTGAGTCTTTCTGTATAGTAAGCCTCAGTAACAGCCCGGAGTTGGGAAGTTGGCGGTGTTTCACCCCCGTGCCTCGGAGAGCACGTAAAGCCGTCGGTCCTGCGCCTTAACTCCACCGGTCGTGTCGAGTAGTCGTCCCACCGGAGTATGAGAGTGACAGGAATAGAGAGTGCACTTGTGTCTGCGCGTACACTTGTGCACTATAATATCTCCTGCGCAGTTGGCTAGTCTCAATAAGATTGGCCGCCGTGGCCGGAATCGGTCAGGAGGACATTATTATATCTTCTTAACACTATTTCATATGAATTTATAAAAAAATATACCATTTACATGTAGTAGGTAGAATAATTATTTTTAAGTGATTGTAATGTCGGCGTATCTTTTTTTAGGCTTCCGTACCCAAAGGATAAAACGGGACCCAGTCCATCCGTCTGTCTGTCTGTCTGTTCGTCTGTCACCAGGCTGTCATGAACCGTGATAGTTAGACAGTTGAAATTTTCACAGACGATGTATTTCTATTGCCGCTATAACAACAAATACTAAAAAACAAAATTAAATAAATATTTAAGAGGGCTCCTATATAAGAAACGTGATTTTTTTGCTCGTTTTTGCTCGATGTTGATAACGGCAACAGGTAGACGCTTGAAATATTCACAGAATATTTAGTTATATATTCTATTAAAATAAGTAATTAAATTAAAACAAATATTTAAGGGAGGCTACCATACAGCAGGCATGATTTTTTTGCCGTTTTTATTGATAATGGTACGTAACCCTTCATACGCGAGTCCGACTCACACTTGGCGGGTTTTAAGGTAAAAGTCATCAAACGTCACAACTTATTTAATTTTCCACTTACACTTGCTTATTATATTATAAAACTCATATGGATTAACAAGATCTACTTACCTAAGACCATAAAATTAAAACGCTCCATATAAAATGGTCATGCAAAAAGTAATATATGACAGGTATATAATTTACGTACTCGTTGTTCATCGGGGCTCGGTCGTAAACACGTTTTATTGAGTTGTTCTCTGAACAGCGATGAATATTAAACTTACTGTAACGACCTACTTGTGACCACTTATTGAATTTTTAAGAAATCATAGTAAATTGACATTTTTAGTAATGACTAGCGACTGATCCTCGCTTCGCTCGGGTTTGTCCCTAGATGATTCTTTAAACTGACATAACGTTTTTATTTATGATCCGATTGAAACAAAACAAATACTAATTGTTAAGTGAAGTTTACCACCATACATTTGAGAAAACTGCACCCAAATCGGTTAAGCCGCTTTTGAGATTAGCACGAACGCACAGAGAAACAGACAAAAATTCTAAAAATCATGCTTTTATTCTATATCTGTTGTGTTAATAAAGACCCCCAATAATAGTTTTTTTCAAATATCTTCCATGTACAGACAGCGATCAGTTACATTTGTGTTATATGTATTGATTTATTTTATGACTATCTTTAAACTCCGTTAGACGAGTTGTTTTCCTGAAATACAATCCACATCTCCCGTACATCTAGAATTTCATGTTCTAAATATAAGACTGACTTATGTTCTGATTGTAATACTCATAATCAAATCTTGTACTTTAATTGTAATCTTTTCTAATCGATTTATTGGTATTTATTTTCAAATAAAACTATTTGTTTGAATTTTTCGCAGATTTATTTTCATTTTTGGTTCCCGACGTTTCGAATGCTTTACAGTAAACATGGTCACGGGAGAGACTAAGGTGTTAGATGTCTCAAAGGCATTATATAGTTGTTACAGACAGCCTACCAACAAAATAACAAAATGAATTTTAAAAAGTATTATTGCTTTTAAGTATGGTATCAAGAGCTTTGATATTTGATATGAAGCTTTTCTTACGATGGAGCTACGAGGTATATACATACCTACCTATGCAACGCATGCAGTGAAACTCTTAAGTTTTTTTTAATTATAATTATTGAGTCTTTTATTACTATAATTATTAAATGTTTTATTGCTGTAACGTACTAACATCTATCGACTACGCAATGGGGTGAAATTTAACAGGTGGTCATATGAAATGATCCTACAGATACTTGTCCCATTTTAATAAAACCCAAAACGAAGTAAATTGATTTATTTAATTAATCATATTATTTCGTAGTATTATAAAAGCAATGGTAGCCAAGTGGTACCGCACTCGATTGGGAAACCGAGTGAAGCAGGTTCTAACATGATTGCCACTTGTGTTACGGTGAAGGAAAACATCGAACCTGCCTGCATCGTGAGGAACTTGTCTGAGAGAACTTAGCAAGTTTTCGAAAAAAAAATAATTACTTAGAAATCAGCAAATTCAATTAACTAGGTGCTACTACATTTTTTTGTATATTTTTTTATTGTAAAAAAGAACGCTTAACTTAAAATTAAACGAGCCACGAATTATTGCCCTCGTAAAAAAACTGTTGAATAAATTACGCATAAGCCTTTATAAGTCAAAGTTAAATTTACATAATCGCTTTATTAGACATTTAGGGGTTTGTAAAGATTTTGTCTCCAAGCCAAGATTTTTCTTATTTTAATTAATTACTAAAATTAAAATTAAAAGTCTTAAATATAACATTGTAAAATACTGTATTAAAATCACTAGACTAATAATTGACAATTTGTTTATACTTTTAATAAGTACGTTCATTTGTTAGTGACTTGTCTTTTTTACTTCTTTATTCGATTACTCATGAACACATAATATTATGTAAAGATGTAGTTTTAATAGAGACACATATAAATTCTTTATGCTCTTTGTCTTCATTTCTGTTGAGTAAGAAAAAATATTATGGTGTTACACTATTTTAACATAGTAAGTTATTGACTCTAAAATATTACCTAACCTGCTATATATAACTGCAAAATATGTTTATCAGTTCTTCTTTCACTTAAACCCCAAACAACTAATTGATGGAATTTTTTCAATACTTTGAGAGTAAGAAGATCGATAAGCAAAGCTAGCGCTAGGCATACTAAAATTATAAACGTGAAAGTTTGTGAGAATCGCTGGATGTTTGTTACTCTTTCACGCCAGAACAGCTAAACGGATCTGGATGAAATTTGGAACAGAGATAGATTATAGCCTGGAATAGTACATAAGATTACTTTTTATCCCGGAAAAATGTACGGTTTTTTTTTGCCTAGAGACGAAACCGAAGCGAAGCGAGGATGAGTCGCTAGTTAAAAATAAAGACACATTGTTATCCGTTCTCTACTAAATCCCTACGGTTAATATGGCCTACATACATATGTTTATTTCGTTCCACAGAATACAGGCTTCTGCTCGGTTTAAAATTACGTTGTTAATGGGAGTACGTGAATAATTAGTGTGTGTAATAAACTCAGTAACGACTCGTCCACGGCATTGCCCAGTACGTTTTGTTTTTATTCACAAAAATATGTAGTAACAAGTAAATTTTTTTTTTAATATTAATAATTTTATTTCTTTTATTAAATTAAATTAAAATTTTGAATTATCACTTATAGATAGATCAATATTTTTCTGTACATTTTCCTTTCACCGTTAATTTTTTGAATACCCGCCGATTTCGGCCACGGTGGCCATACTCACTGATACTTGACTTCTATACATGAAATATTCTGGTGTAGAAGTAGGTATACACGCAAACTCAGTTCCACTCTTTTCCTTTTGCCCTTCGAACTCTCCAACCACGATAATAAGACGACAATTCAACACGACCGCTTAGATATCAGATCGTACTGAAATCAGTCAAAAGAGATAAAATAAATAAATATATGTTAGGACATTAACATACAGCGCCATCTAGTTCCATGGTAAGCTACGAGACCTGTGTTATGGATATGACATAGTTGATACACTACACATAATATATAACTTTAAATACATACATATTATAAATGAAAACACCCATAACTGGAGTACAAACATGCGTGCTTATCACACAAAAGAAAGGGTTTCGAACCCGCGACTTGCTGTGCCGGCAGCAAGTAGAGTCACTACAAACTGAGCCAAACGTGTCGTCAAAAAAGATGATAAGAAGATTGCTAAAATATTCAAAATTAATTTATATCTTTTTATTCCATTAGTAGTCTTTCAGTGTTAAACCAAGCTTGCTAATAAGTAAAATTTAATTTATAACTTGTAATGAGAATAAAATCATCCGCATTCACTCAAAGGGGTTCTTATTAATCAGCTGGTAATTAACCTCAATGTTTTTAATTACAACCCTCTTCAGAATTTCGTAAATGTAGCGTTTAAATTAGTGATGTTTTTTCTAAATGAAATATATAAGAGGGTGTAATGTTTGTAGCAACAACATTAAAACCAACATTAATTTTCTATAGTATTAACCATTATAAGGCAGTGGTATCCCAGTGAAATGGAAACCCGAGTAAAGCGAGTTTAAATCTCGAGTCTGGCAACTCTAATATCTTGTCTTATGGTGAAGGAAAACATTATGTGGAAACCTGCGTGTCTGACAGAACCTAGCAAGTTTTCAAAAGACATGTGAAGTCCGCCAATCCGCACTTGGCAAGCGTCGGCCTGATGCTCCTAGCATTAAAGGGAGGACCGTGCCCAGTAGTGAGACGTTAAAAAGGACTGATTACATACAATACATCTGGGGGTAACAGATATGGTAATTTTAGGTATCTACATAGAACAAAGCGAAGGTAAGTCAAAAGTTTTATTTTTTATTTTATATTTTTACTCTACATTATATTATTGTAATTTATATTTTTCAAATTACATACCATATAAACAAACAAAGAACTAAATTCTATATAAACTAAAATACTGAAAAGTAATTATCAACTAACTGGAACACTTTTCGTAAAATCCCAGCTCAAAGGATAAGATATTGCAAACGCTATATATTGGACTTTCACACTAAACTTTGTTTTTTGGATGAGGAAGTTTAGTTATTTTTTTTTGTTTGCTGTTCGATAGAAACGTTATTTCTCTTTTACTGTATCGCTTTACTAAGAACTAAAAGGAAGTACGTGATTAATCCATAAAATAATATTATAAATGTAAAAGTGTGTTTGTTTGTTTGTTTGTTTGTTTATTTATCCTTCTTTCACATCAAAACAGAGTGAAGGATTGACATAATTTTATGTGTGGAGATAGTTAGAGGACCGGAGAGTGATGTAGGCTTTTTACTGCGGGAGACTTTTTACTAATCCGATTTGAAAAATTATTTTTGCATTAGATAACCTGTTAACTGAGGAAGGCTATAGGCTATAATATATCATCCTGGGAAAAGGTACGGTTCCCGTGCGATAAATTCGTTTTTGTCTAGGGACGAACCCGAAGTTAAGCGAGGGTGAGTCGCTAGTTAATGAATAAAACAATCATCATAGAAACAATATAAAAATGTAAGGAAAAAGTTATTTAAATTATATAGGTGATATGTGATCTGCCTTCACAAAATCGCTAAGTTACTAAAAGCAAGATTATGAGTGACATAACTCATATAAACCATCTGTTGTAACATGGTAAAACTAGCTATTACTAAATATATGATACTCGCACTTTAAAATAACTTAAAAAGTAATCATTCCATCACTTGGGGTGATTTTTTTTTTTCGAAATCTATTAAAGAATTGGTAAAGATATCATGTTATATTATATTACACCAAAAAATACACATGAATTGAGTACCTCTTACACAAACAACCTTAAGCATTATTAATCTCAAGTAAATATTATACATGGCAGTGATAGCCCAGTCGTAACGTCCTCGCTTGGAAAACCGAGTGAAGCGGGTTCGAATCCCGGGTCTCGCACCTCTGATATTTTCATGTGCGAATCATTCCTAACATGATTACCACTTGCCTTACGGTGAAGGAAAACATCATGAGGAAACCTGCATGTCTGAGAGAACCTAGCAAGGTTTCGAAAGACATTTGAAGTCCGCCAATCCGCATATGGCCTAATTCCCCTCGTATGGAAGGGAGGCCCGTGCCCAGCAGTGGGACGTTAAAAAGGGCTGCATACAAATATTATACTGAAGCAGTGTTAGTCCAGTAAGGAAAAGCGAGGGGTGTGGGTTCAATCACGGATCTTGTACTACTTTCTAATACCTGTATATATTTTTAGAACCTAAGCAGTTCTAAAAAGACCTGTCAAGTCCACCTACGCACAATTGGCCAGCGTGATGGATTATGGCTTGATCTCGCCTTACTCGCTTTAAAGGGATGTCCGTGCTTACCACTGGGACGTTAAAGAGGTTTGAATGACGTTTTATATTACGGATTTTTTCTCAGAATTATTTTGATTTTTGTTTCTCAACGTTTCAACATAATATTTTGTAGCGTGTTGATAATAATGCGTGCAACGTGTAACTCCGTCACGTGCCTTTAACCTAATATATCAACGAAGTAATATTACATTGGCATATACTAAGAAAAGATGACAAAAATTCTAATAAAATACTTAGCGATATAATATTACCAAAAATAAATTTCGTTAATAATAAATGATTTTTAGACAATACGAGTTCAAAACTTATTTCTTTTGCCAATTATTTTTAGATTGGCATCATGTTTTCAAGGTATTCATACGCTTTTTTACTTCTAATGTAAATAAAGTTTTTTTTTTAATTTTTTAACCTGTTGTCAATCAATGCTAATATTACAAATTTTAATGAAATTTTGGCAAGGATATAAATCACGACGGCATGAACAGGGTCGAGTGTGTATCTTATAATTCTTATATCTCATTTTAATGTTTCAACATATAATATTTAAAAAAAAACCGTTACTCGAAGATACTTCTTGTAACGTAGTCTTTTAAACAATCTTTTTTCTAAGACATCTTAACACCATCGTAAAAAGTTGCGCCCAAATTAAATTCAAAATGTTTTCGCTCAATATTTCCGTTCTATTTATTTTGAGCTAAAATAATTGTTCATTCTGCGTAAATATGCGGCGAGCGGGAAATTGATTACATAGATTGAATTGCGATTGAAAATTATTTACAGCTTCCCGCTTGTATGTAAATGTTGTGCGTTAGAATATACAGTTTGAAACCAAATTATTGAATTTAACCACTAATATTTAATTAAATACATAAATTTTCAATTTCTAATATCTTAAGAAATTCTAAATAATGCTGAAGATATTATTGCAACTGATGTGTAGGTATGATTGATTTTTCAAATTATGTCAAAGTATGCGTCTTACTAAAAACATATGAAATCATATACGGTACTAAACACATCAAAAACACTTTTTTTTTTAAATGTTTGTCTGTCTGTCTGTTTGTTTCAGCTAATCTCTGAAACGGATGGACTGATATTGATGGAACTTTCACTGGCGGATAGCTGATGTTATAAGGAGTAACTTGAGTCACTTTTATTCTAGAAAAAGAATTAGGGACCTACCTATTACCTACTACTACTAGGATAGGGGTAGGGATAGGGGGTCTGGATGGTGTTTACGTCAACAACATTTATTTATTTAAAATAATTAACTAATCTTTAGTAAATTTGGATTTGTCAAATTAATGTTATAAGAACACACAACCCTACTTGTCTACGAAAAAATCTCTACTTATCACTCAAAAGCGTAAAGTATGTTCAGGGATTCCCTCAAATAATTGAGATGTAATGTTTACGAAAGCATAAGCAAGAGCTTTGCTTACTTTTCCTGAAAATTGGAGGGAGGGCTTAATAATTACTAAAATTCTTTTTAGTTCATACTGGGGTAAAAATTAGAGTAGTAAAAATAATACTATATTTTTTGTATTGTTTTCTAGGCATTAGTTTTCTTCCCCTTGAAAGAGAGATAGCATTATATTATAGATTTTTATTATATAGATTTTTTCTTTATTAAAATAAATGCATTAGTCAAGTAGGTTTCTTTATTAACATTTTTATTTACTTATCAGAGTAATGTCTATTCTATTAATACTCGTATATTATTTTAAAACATTATTGTTTGGCTTCATGTTTAGTTCTAGGACACTTTGCCTTTTTTATTTTTTAATCCGAGTCACACGTTTAGTATCTAATAGTAATATCTTTTTGTTGCTTTTTTTAAGATAAGGAAATGCCGGATGCTAAGAGGCTACCCCACCATGACAAGGTGATCACAAATCGGGGGTTAAGCGGTAATAAATTATTACTGTTTAACCCTTAAATTACTAATAATAACTTTTTTAATGTTGGGATATACATTTGCGCATACCACCTGTATACATACAGGTTATGTGTGTCTCACCGGGCTCGAAAAGCTAGTACTATACACTAAAACAAGACAGAATTTCCCCCGTCTTAATGAGACGTCGCAGGATCGCTTACGCATTCAACCACGAGGCCCAACGGCAAGTCTGCCGAAGCAGACCACACGACCTCGGGGTTGCGCTCACGGTCCACTCTGCTGTCAGAGAAGTATCAGGAGCAACCGGCGTGGTACCCACCGAAGTGGGCATCCTCCTAGTGTATCTTTTGCCTTCACTCCCGTCTCCCAGTTGGATCACCGGACGCTAATGAGTGACCCCACCACGACAACGTGAACACATCGGGGGTTAAGCAATATTAAGACCTCCTTTAACATCTGAAAATAATCGCCAGAATTTAGATTTTTAGTTTTACATTTGTAAAAGAACAAAGATTTCTAGTATGCCACCGTTATTTTTCACACAATGCCGTCTCGCTGGAGTCTGGCAGTTTAATTCATTCCGTTTACTGTGCGGTGTTTAAATTAAAACATAAACAGTTCCAGACTCGAGAGCGCTACGTCCGATGCTTACAATTCGGCGTACTTGCTACGAGTACATTTAAGGCTTACATCCAGTAGTGTGTTCATGACATTTCGTTCAAATTTTTTTGTGGGCTATATGCGGGGTCTTAATGTTACGAGTAAGCTTATTTCGTTACTAGCGACTGTCCTAAATTTCATTCAAATCCATCAAACCGCTTCAATGTTAAGAAGTAAACTTACTGAAAGTAACAAACTTTTATTTTTAGTACTTGGGCGACCGAGTTTCGCTCGGAGTTTTTGTTGTATCGTATTTTTAGATAAAAAACTAAAAACTTGAATAAATACAAAAACAAAAGTAAAAAATTTTGTATTCCAACTGGGATTCGATCCCGGACATGTGTTGTGTAACTTACACATTGACCGCTTGATCACGCTGCTTACAACCGAGTGAAAGAAATTATCGACCATATTTTGCGTGGAATAATGCAAAAAGAAAACTGCATGAAAACTCGAAAACACGCGTTTTCCCAGACATGAGACTAATCTAGATCGATTTTTCGCCCCCAAAAGCTCAGACATACCAAATTTCCGCGAAATCGTTAGAGCCGTTTCCGAGATCGCTGGTATAAATAAATAAAGATATAAATATGTAAATATACAAGAATAGCTCGTTTAAATATATAAGATAATTGTAGTTCAATTACGCGTTTTCTTATTTTGTAAAATCTAAAACAGCCGAAAATGTGAATGTTTATACTTTTAGTTGTTCCTGATACTTAACGAATTTCTAATGAGATTTCTTTTATATGTATCTTTGTAGACAAATTAATTCGAAATCTGCAGGCTGTTTTGCGTGATTCTTTTTTTTCTTTGGTATGGTCGAAGCGATCTTATCGAAGGGACTGTCACTGGCACAAGCACATAGTAAAAGTCAAAAGAGACATAACCCTTTATTCATCATGGCTAAGAGAAGTTGTTCCTGTGCAGTAAAGCATAGTTAAAATGATGATCAATTTTAACAAGAAATTCATTCAGTCTTATTCCGGATGGAAAAGTCCTCGTAGCCAAAGCGAAGCAAAGGCGAATTGCTGATATTAAATAAAAAATCATATTACATCGAAAATTAAAACGAAGCTATTTCTTTATATTGAATTAAATAGATGACTACATTAAGTTTATTGTAGCGTATATTTTAATAGAATTTTTACCCTATGTTATGTTACTTCCTTTATTATGTTAATCTATCTTCTAATCCTTTTTTGCTAATTCTGCTGAAATACACGTTACTAGCGACTCACCCTCGCTTCAATTCGAGTTTCTCTCTAGATAAAAACAAAGCTATCCTACGGGAACTGTACATTTTTCCGGGATAAAAAGTAACCTATGTGTTATTCCAGATTCTAATCTATCTCCATGCCAAATTTCATTTAGATCCATTTAGCCATTCTGGCGTGAAAGAGTAACAAACATCCATCTAAACATCCTCACAGCTTTCACATCTATAATATTAGTATGCATTTCGAGCATTTAATCGCTATATTTGATGCCAACACCACACCGAAATGCGACCCTGCCAGGATATAAAGAACTATATTAAGTGGAATATTAGTTTTATTTTGTTTAAAATACATTCCGATATTTTTTCCACTTGCACGCAGCAAGCCGTACTGGATTTAAAGTAGTTGCTTTGAAAAAGCTCGTTTCACCTGCATTTTTGCATGAGTTTTAGCTTGTACTGTATTTTATTAAGTGTATAATTTTTAAGCGCTTTTTTAAATTATACTCTTGTGTATATGGATATTAGATTTTAGAACCGCAAGGAATAAAAATATGGCAATGACAAAAATTTATGTCGAATTTATTTTGTCAAGGTACAAAGGTACATAAAGAATAGAATGGGTTAAAATGTCTTCATGAAAATTCGAGTTAAAATCGATACTTTTATGTCAAATTTGATATGCGATATGAATAGTCGAATATCAAACTCAAACTCCGTTTAATGTCAGAAACTGCAGGTTTGTTTATATATGTATATGTTGTTTGCTCCGTTCCAGTATATACTAGAAGTACATACGAGTATGTACATTCTCGTGTATTTACGAAATATCCGTATCAACTTTTATGAAAAATATTTTTCATTTAACATATTTTACTTTCATAATGTTCTTGGCATGGAGGCTTAGTTTAATAATCAGCATCTAACACACCGCAGACCGCAGGGTTCGTCCCTAGGTTGCTTCCCCATACAAACTTTCTTCCCCATTTCCACCCTCTTAAGGGTTGATTTTCGGGATAAAAACTATAATTTCCTTTTCAAGGTATCGAACTATCTTGTTACCAAATTTCATCTAAATCAGACCATTAGTTTCAAAGCTTATGCGGTACTAACAAACAAATGTTAATATAGATTCAAGTTCCTGTATTATTTGAGTTCAATACTTCTTAACTATGCATATTTTGTAATACTAATATTCAATGTCATTCATTGATTTTAAATCTTAAACAAAAAAAAGCGACGAAGTTAATACACTAATTTAAGTTTCTGTAAAGGTGTCATTTTCGCGAAGTGTAATAATAATATATTTACTGCGAAAGCCATTAATTTATTTCCTTTTCTCGCAGACCGTTCCGGTCCGGAATTTTTGTAAATAAATCCCTTGAGATTCGTTACAAAAAGTTTCATTTGCATCTTGTCGGTGATGGAGATCCCTAAAACTAGGTTCCTAAAAAGGCGGAGACTGCTTTAGTCTTTTACTTCAAAGAAGAATTATCTACAATAGTATAAATAAATAAATATTTTGGGACATTACACACAGCACTATTTAGTTCCATTGTAAGCTACGAGGCTTTTGCTATGGATACCACATAGTTGATACACTAAACATATAATTTTAAATACATACATATTATTAATATAAACACCCATGACTGGAGTACAAATATTCGTGCTCATCACACAAATGAGTGCTCCCAGCGGGACTCGAACCCGCGACCGCTGACACAGCAAGTAGGGTCACTACAAACTGAGCCAAATATGTCGTCGTATATACTTGTATATACTTGTTAAAATTAAGTCGTCATGAAACCTTCAGAAAAAAAATATTTTGAAAATTATATAGGATAGTCAGTTCTGTTGTGTAATAGAAATTTTCTTTTCTCACTGATTAATCTAAATATATTTTTCCACTACTCACTTATTTATTAGTCTTTTTCCAATAACTTTTTTTTAACTAGCTTATACAGTACAAGTTTAACGTTTATATAACCTACACGTATATATATATATATATATTATACAGTACAAGTTTAACGTTTATATAACCTACACGTATATATATATATATATATATATATATATATATATATATATATATATATATAGATTTGTTCAATATTTAGTAGCCACACTGTTTCTTCCGTCAGATTTATTAAGGCAATTAAACTTGGAACAAGTTGACAGTTTTTTTTTCTTTGTTTTGGACACTTTAATGAGCGTCCTGAGCCGTTTATATAAAATTCCAACCATCCAATAACGACTTTACTTAGCTTACAGTTACCTGTTTCAATATTATTATAGCTGGATATTTCTACAGTACTTTGGGTTTTGTATCTGAAGGGTACCAACGAGGTCCTTTTACTAAACCTCCGCCGTCCGTCCCTCCATCTGTCAGCGGGCTGTATCTCATGAACGGTAATAGGTAGAGAGTTGAAATTTTCATTGTATGTATTTCTACTGCCGCTGTAACAACAGATAATAAAAAAAACAAAGATGGCGAATTTGAAAATGGCTATAAGAACGATTATTACACAGTGTTATATCTTTGACTATGTACAATAACTAGCAAAATGCTCCTATTCATATATCTTGCATAAATAATTCATACTTTTTCAATTAAGAAGGAAGGAGTAGTACTATTCTTAAGGGTATATATTTTTATGGCATCACTCTTAAGGTAAAGCTAGTTCCAAGGAACTCAGATATCATGGTAATAGGTAAAATAAGTTTTCATATTATGGTGTTTCTGTTGTAAAATGAATGATGGCTTCTCGCGGACTTACAATACATTTTATTTAAACTTAAAATTTATCGAATCACGAACATAACTGTAAATGTCTATTTGAATAAAGTATAATTTGCTTTAATGATTACATCTGTGTAAAATCAGAGCGGTTCGCTAGTAATAAATATTTATGTAAGCAAAAACTAAATTTGTGATTTAAGATTTAGGAGGCCGTCAAATGAAAATATTTTCTATATTAAAATTAAAAAAATATTTGAATCGCAGCGGTTAAGACGGGAAAAAGCTACTATAAAAAAACTAGAAACCAACAACGCTGGCTTATTGAAGCTTACCTGAAAGCTCTCAAATAAATTCAATTATAGAGGGTATAAAAGCTTAATTTTAAGCCAAGTCTGACCAAGGTCCTATTTGATAAGTGTTCGGCTCGAACTTGTTCAATTGACAAGTCAGCACCTCGTTACGATGGGAATTCTATTTCTCTTGGAATATTGGAAAATCCAAATTCTAAACGTCTTGCGCGATGGTATCGCCACACGAATTATTTCCTGATTTTGCAACCCAGATATAGTTTGGTACTATTTTTTCATATACTTTTTACTGTGGAGCTTCAAAATATATTGTTTGCTGGAGCTAGGTAAAGAAGATACTTGTGTTGACGCCTTTCGATCGGTGGTCTTTCTTGGTATTTATGGTTTTAAGACTATAAGTCTATATATTATATATATATTTTAACTATAGTAATAACAAACTTATTTATTTTGTTTTTTTATTAACTTTTAGAGTATTGCATAGGCGAGCCAAATTAAAGGTTTCTAGTTTCAAGCCTTCATCATTATAATTATCACTACATATTATAAAACAAAGTCCTCCGCCGCGTCGGTCTGTCTGTCTGTCTGCTAGCGATAAAATCAAAAACTACTGCACCGATTTTCATCCTGTTTTCACCAATTGATAGAGTGATTCTCGAGGAAGGTTTTAGTATATAATTTGTTAAGTTTTTGTATACATTGGCTAAAATATAACGATATTTGTTGGAGGTGTCGAAAAAAATAAACCTGGGAGCTTTCAACGAAAACGCTGCCTAAGCCCATTGAGATATAACAAAATAATGTATGGTGGAATTGTGTATCTTATATAGATCTTCAGAAAAAACTGCAATGGCATATGTCTATCTCTTAGGGATAACATATTATATCTATATTAAACGTTAAAACGTAACTAGGGACGAACTCGAGCGGAGCGAGGGTGAGTCGCAAATTTTTTAATAAAGAAATATAATATATCTACCTCAAGCTTGGTCCTATAATAAAGATTAAAAGTTACTTTACTTTGAAAATAATAAGTAATATCATTATGAAATCATACTATAATTACTATAATATTATAAAGATGTAAAGTTTGTAAGTTTGTGAGTTTGTTTGTAGAAAGTAATCTCTGAAACTACTGAGCCGATTTAGATGATGGTTGATAAAAAGATAGTTTGAGATCCTAGGAAGGACATAGGAGTTTTTATCCCAGAAATAATTCCTTAAGGGGGTGAAAAAAGGATGTAAGTTTTATGTGGAATCTATCAAAATATAGACAATTATTATTAGACGTTTTGAAACGTAAATAATTCACTTTTAGATAGTAATTATTATTATGTTTTCAATTCATTACATTTCCCTCTACTGTAATTATTGCAATAAAATAATTATATAAATTATTCCTTCATTATTTGAAAAACAATCACTCTGTATAAACATATACGTCCCACTGCTGGGCACAGTACATATAAATAACATATAGTCATATGTTATTTAATTATAAATAAATTTGATTTCTAATTTATAACAGTCGTCTAATAAAAAATATAAAGATGAATTAATAAGTGCATTACTTTGCCTAACAATGAAATCTAAAACTAATAATTTTGTATAGGTACTAAGTAATTAAGTTTCATGAGTGGAAATCTATGGCTACTATGTTTAGCAATAGTTTCAAATTATAAGGGATTAAACCGCCACATTATAGTGGACTTTACTACATAAATCGGTAGTCCTTTACTGCATCTATATTGTCTCATAACTAAAGCTATTAATGTTGACTATATATGTACTAGTGACTGACCCTGGCTTTGCTCAGGTATGTTTTATCATATTATCATTATAAATCATCTCATAGATCATCATAGATCATCATATCTGTGTACTAAATTTCATCCAAATACGTCCAGCCATTACAGCGTGAAGGAGAACAAACATACAGACATATGTAAAATTCACATTAACAATAATAATTCAATGTGTAGATTTTGGTATCGTCTGAAAGACCCGGGCTACGCCTTTTACAAGTTCTAAACAATCTCGAACAAACTTTTCTCTCAGGTCGAAAGCCTCTCGAATCAAAAAGTTACCAATGCGTAATCCGCTTACTTTACATAATAAAATGAATTATGCAACTCCTTATATTTTACCTCTTAAATAGTCCCAAATTTAAGTTTTTACGGTAATTTACAATTAAATATTTTAATTTTTAATCAAAGGTCATTCATTTATTCATCTAAAACAACGGAAAAGACTTTAACAATAAATTGCTTTTAGATCACTTAAGGATTCTAAAAATTAATGCTAACTACTCCAATTTTTTAACTCCCGACGCAAAAAGAGGAGTGTTATAAGTTTAACGTGTGTATCTGTGTGTCTGTCTATGGCATCGTAACACCCAAAGGGATGAACCAATTTCAATTAAGTTTGTTTTGTTTGGAAGGTGACTTGAGCAAGAGTGTTCTTAGCTATAAATCAAGAAAATCCATTTAGCCGTTAGCAAGATAACAAGTCTTTTCTGGACGGTAAAAGGATACGAGCAACTTCCACAGATCTAATCTATCCAAAACATTGTATCGTGGTACTTCAATGACATTGCAAAGATATGATAAACTCAGACTGATGCTGCAGCGTCACCTAGAATCTGCAAGATACTTGTAAAAATACTGCAGAAATATCATGTTTAGGTTCACTGAAATGACCACATTGATTTGATTATTATTGTATTGGGGGAGTGTTTTAAATTTTTTTATTTATGGTTTTTATTATATACCATCATAGTCTAATAATTAAATTAGGCAATGGTCAGTAAAATTAAAAATAAATTATAAATAATAATATTCTCTATGAATCTTATAAGAACAAAATCGTCAGGGGAATTGAAACTTTGTTCCATACTTTATTCTTAAAAGACAGCTTTCGGAAAGAAATTATAGATGCAAATGCAATTCCAGTATCGAATTTTCCTCCACAGTTTATCTTCTCTGAATATTTCGTGCGATGTCAATAAGGCTAACGTTATTGATGATGCTCCACGCGCGATACGGTCGGGGGCGAATAGATATTTTACGTGATAAACCTCTGTAGTTCATTGGTTAAAAGGGTCGAATGGGGTGAATTTAGTAGCTTAAGTGTATAGGTATAAGATATCAGGTCATTTTCAGGGTTCCGTACCTAATTTTTTATATTTCATAGACCGTCTGGTATCCATTACACAAACCTCGTAGCTTAACATAAAACTGGATGGTGCTGTGTATCATCCACGCCTTACTAAAAAAAAAACATCTTGTTGTTGTATGTACTAGTTATAACTACTATAGGCTTCTTATAAACAATTGAAAGAAATTTTCACGTTTAACATAATTTCTTTTACAATAAAGCAAATTTTTCTTAATGTTAAAAATATTTTACAAAATATTCGGAAGTCGAGTTTCATATTGGTGTAGTCGCAGCACGGTGCGCCGGGCGTCCTGCTGTCAACACTTTCATACCCGTGATATTAAAAAAGTTACTTTTAGAAATGTTAAGCTTTACAGCAGTGTTTTCGCGAAAAACAAAGTTTCATATGTGAATATTTTTCTGAGCGATTTATTTTATGTATTTTGAAACTATGAATGAATTGTACGAGCAAGATAACGATGTCCGCACAAAATTCTTAGGAACTATGACACTTAACTAAACTTAATAAGATGAAAGACAGACTACTATTTTTGTACAATATGTGTGTGTGTTCATATGCTTGCGTCTGCTTCACGATAAAACTGCTGGACGTATTTGGATGTTAGTAAAAAGTTTTTAATGTTGGAAAACGCATTTACTCATACCACTTACATACGTACAGACAGGTGATTACTCACCGTCAAGAAAAGCCAGTAATAGTAATATTCACTCAAACCTCTCCCATCTTAATGGGCCGTCGCAGGATCGCTTATGCACTCAACCACGACGCCCCGACGGCAGATATAGCGAAGCAGACCACAAGAACCATAGGGTTGCTCCAATGGTCTACTCTACTATCAGAGAAGAACCAGGAGTATCCCGCATGGTGTTCTGCAAACCGAGGTAGGCCACCTCCTAGTGCGTTGCCACAAGGTGATAACATGGTTGAGACACAGATTTAACCTGGACTAAGACATAGACTTACGTTAATAAAAACAATTGCCAAAAGGTGCAGGGTGTAAATACAAAAGCATCTAGGGACGCACCCGAGCGAAGCGAGGATATGTCGCTAGTGAAAGTTCGCCGCCAAGCAACAATGATTGCATTGTTGTGTTCCGGTATGAAGGATAAGGTAGCCAGCGCAATTACAGGCAAGAGGCATATCATCTTAGTCCTCACAGTGACAACACACCTGTGGTTCTGCATTTTTGTTACTTAAAACCTAAGTGCATGAACCGTAGGTATTATGGGCGACAGGTACTGCTTTCCATCAGGTGGTCTGTCTGCTCGTTTGTCACTGAATCTTATAAAAAAAAAAAAGAAAGTATACTATGTATTGACAATGATATTAATGTCATTACAATATTTAAGTATTTAATGTTAACTTTTTACCCGAAAAAGGAAGTAATGGTCGAATTTACATTTATGATTAATACTTGTGAGTTCAATATTATTGTCCGACGAATCTTCATAATAAATATTTACGCTCGCTTGGGAAACCGAGTGAAGCGTGTTCAAATCCCGGGTCTCGCATCTCTGATATTTTCATGTGCGAATCATTTTCTAACTTGATTACCACTTGCCTTACGGTGAAGGAAAACATCGTGAGGAAACCTGAATGTCTAAGAGAGAACCTAGCAAGTTTTCGAAAGACATGTGAAGTCCGCCAATCCGCCCTTGGCCAGCGTGGTGGACTATGGCCTGATTCCCCTCGTCTTGAAGGAAGGCCCGTGCCCATCAGTGGGACGTTAAAACTAAAGCTATCAATAATATAAAGTTATATATTTATACAAGTTAGCTGCAAACGAAAACTTAAAGCAATCTCACAAAAGCGTGTAATCTTAGAACAATAACAGGTATTTGTCAAGGTAAGTTACCTTCGGGATTCACTCAGGAGAAAAATCTAAAGAAACAGGGATACGCAAACATACAAGGATTTTAGACGCTTTACTGTTAGCTTTGGCCGGCTTCAAAATATTGTTCTTTTCCTTTAACAGGCCAGTGTTTAGTAGAATTGTGTTTTTTTAAAGAGGTTTCCTCAAAATGTTTTTGCGAATTTAGGTCACATTTGTCAGATTAAAAATTCAAGTTTTCTATTTTATTAATTCCCGACGCAAAAAGAATATTGTTATAATTATAACGTGTGTACCTGTGTGTTTGTGTATCTGTCTGTGGCATCTTAGCGCTAAAACGGATGAACCGATTTAATTTACTTTTTTCTTTTGTTTAAAAGTTGTGTTTTGTTTTAAAAGGTGAATTGATCGCTAATTAAGAATGACTTATGAGATCAGAGTCTTTCCCGTGACCATGATTGCATTCTTAACATCAGAAACCAAAAATCAAAAAAAAAACCGCGAAAAAATCCGAAAAAATAGTTTATTTAAAATGAAACATTGTTATGATATATATATATATATATATATATATATATATATATATATATATATATATATATATATATATATATATATATATATATATATATATATATATATATATATATATATATATATATATATATATATATATATATATATATATATATATATATATATATATATATATATATATATATATATATATATATATATATATATATATATATATATATATATATATATATATATATATATATATATATATATATATATATATATATATATATATATATATATATATATATATATATATATATATATATATATATATATATATATATATATATATATATATATATATATATATATATATATATATATATATATATATATATATATATATATATATATATATATATAGTATATATATATATATATATATATATATATATATATATATATATTATATATATATATATATATATATATATATATATATATATATATATATATATATATATATATATATATATATATATATATATATATATATATATATATATATATATATATATATAATATATATTATACTAATATATATATATATATATATATATATATATATTATAGCTAAAAGTGAGAAACCTACCAGCAACAATTCCTTAAGTAATCTCCATTAGAGTATTTTGCCTCTACACTTAATTCATTTAGTGCATAATCACTGCTTTGTTGTGACTTTTTTATACAATGGACTCAATCAAGCAATCCCTTAACGATCTGGCACATCACTTTAACACCACAATGGCTGAGTTCCAGCAGAACTTGAATACTTCAATTCCAGCAACAAGTCCAACCTCAAACCTAGCGACACAATTTAGTACTTTTCGAACCTTTGTGCTCTCAGCTCTTGAAAATCTGCAGCAACAAGTAAATCATCTCTCTGAACAACAAGAACGTTTTGATATGAATACTAGAAAGAAAATCCTTTTAGTACATGGCGTTCCGGAAGCTAAAAATGAAGATGTGACTGCAGTTATGGTCAAACTTCTATCTGACCGTCTTGACATGCCAGAACTTTCAATCGAGGATATCAGCCGTTGTCATCGCATAGGTAGCTCCAAAGCTGACAAACATCGTGTAGTCCTTATCAAATTCAAGGTGTTGTTGATTAGGAATAAGGTTTGGTTCGCTAAGACCAAACTTAAAAGTACAGGTATAACCATATCAGAATTCCTTACTAAAACCAGACATGAAGCCTTCATGGCTGCTAGGCAGCGCTACGGTGTCTCTAAATGCTGGACAAGGGAAGGAGTCGTATTTGTTATTGCGCCCAGTGGAATTCGACATCGCATTGGTTCGCGATCGGAGCTCGACAGTATTTCCGGTCTACCTGAGGCCCATGTGCCGACTGCTGGTACTGGTACTGTGTCTGCTCCCATATCTTCAAAATCAAAAGCAGTTCCGTCAACGCAAGCGAACCGAGCAAAGCGCAACATCAAGAAGTGATGTTTTGTTGTATGTTACAGGTAATACACATCCAAACTAGTCATTTCCATAAATTGCTTGTTTCGAACTCTAACTTCACTATTTTTACAAATCATTTTGTTTCAAAAAGGAATACCCGCAATTATTTACTCGGTTTGTTGTTTTTTTTTTTTTTTTTTTTTTCTTTCTCTCTATGGCTTAGAGTTGCGTTAACAGACGCAATACATTCTGCCGGTTTGTTGTTTATCATAATAAATAACACTGTCAAGTGTCACAGCCAAACTGACTGACAGCTGACAGCGTCATATTAAGTTCCGTTTTAAAATTAGTTTGATGTACGCCTTTTACAAAATATTAAAAATGTTACCTCAAATATTATTATTATATTCTTATTATTATTATTTATTTTTTTTTGTTTTTTACATTTTATTAATATTACATATCTTGTTTTGTTATTTTAATTCGAGATCAAACTCTTGCATTTGTTTACATTCTTTAATTACTTTAGCATATATTTACACATTTTTGTTTTTTTTTTCCCTGCTTTTGCTGCAACGCTGTTTATATTTTGATGTTTTTTGTTTTTTCTTTTTTTTTGCTACTTTTATGTTTTATGTAACTTTTATTTCTTCCCTTTGTCAGTTTTATTGTACTAATATTTTTTAGTTTTAGTTTGTTATAATATTTGTCAGTTTTATTGTACTAATATTGTATAAAATAGGTACTGTGATTAAGGTAGTTCTCACAATTATCTTGTATAGGCAATTTGTATAAGGGTATGGCTGGTGGGTTAGCAAATGACACAGTTTTATTTTACTATTAATTTATATATATATATACATTTTCATATATATATTTTATTTAGTATATACTTTGTTATTATTATTATTATATAACATTTATCAATATGATCTATAGCGAAAATGATAATGCTTCAGACGACGGCATTTACTATTCATGTGATTCCTCATCATCTGACGATGTCAATTTCCTCAGTTCTTCCATTCCCCTCAATGAAACCTTACACTCTATCTTCTCTCATCATTCGAAAAGCTTCAATGTAGCCCACATTAATGCGCAGAGTATCCCAGCTCACTACCCAGACCTATTAAGCACGTTTAACATTAAAGACCTACATGCGATCCTGGTCTCGGAAAGCTTCCTTAAACCTTGTCTTCCTTCTACTTCGTATGCTTTGCCGGGATTTCATTTGATCAGGAACGATAGAACTGACAAGGGTGGTGGAGGAGTAGCTATCTACCTTCGATCACACATTCCTTATAATATTCTAAGCAAATCTCCCTCACAATATACTGAATCAGCTGAATATATTATAATTGAGGTTCTTTTCGGCTCTTTGAAACTTTTATTGGGAGTTTTCTATAGTCCTTCAATGCGCATTGATTACTTTGATGAATTTGAAGTCTTAATGGAGAGACTTATCCCAGATGCTGATCACTCTATAATCATGGGGGATTTCAATACCTGTTTGATTAAGGGTGATTCTCGAGCAAAGCGCTTGAACAACATTATCAAGGGCGCTAATCTTAATATTGTGAACTCTAATAGTGCGACTCATTTTTCTCCTAATTGCACTCCTTCGTTGCTTGATCTGATGATTGTCTCTTCACTCGATCTCGTTAATGCGCATGGACAGCTTTCAGCTGATGCGTTCTCATACCACGACTTAGTTTATCTGTCCTATAAAATACGTCCACCCAAAGCCAAACCTACGGTGGTTATGCGACGCAGCTTTAAGAACTTCAATAACGACAGCTTTATGAAGGATCTTAGTTTGATTGATTGGAATTCAGTTTTAAATGCCTCGTCCACGGATGATAAGCTGAATATTTTTAATTCCATACTTACGAATCTGTTTGATATTCATGCTCCACTTAGGCCAATTAAAATCAAACATCTCCCGGCGCCTTGGTTGACACATGAAATCAGGGTGCTAATGTCCAAACGAAATAGAGCTAGGTCCAAGTATAAAGTTAACCCCACAGCCGATAATCTGATTAAATTTAAATACTTGCGTAACAAATGCAATAGACTCTGCCGAGATGCTCAGCGTGAATATGTCCATGCTTCAGTGGAAAATAAAGATTCTGCTAGTGTTTGGAAATTTCTAGATACTATGGGTATTGGTAAAGATCGTAAAACCTCTCTCATTACTGGTAATATCGACGTGGAAGCCCTTAATAGACATTTTGCTACTGTTCCTTTAATAGAACATAATATAAAAGCCAATACACTTTATTCCCTTACTCTTGACCCTAAGCCTAACACTGCGCTCTTTAATTTTTCACCTATTTCTCCTAAGGATGTTAAGATGCATATAATGGCTATAAAATCTGACGCCATTGGTTGCGATGGTGTGAGTCGAAAGATGATTCTATTAGCTCTCAATCATATTCTTACAGTTCTTTGCCATATCTTTAATCATTCTCTCTCTTCAAATACCTTTCCTAGATGCTGGCGTTCAGCTTATGTTATTCCCATTCCAAAAATTTCCAATCCCTTATCTTTTTCTCACTATAGACCAATTTCAATACTTCCTTTCCTTTCTAAGGTGCTTGAACGTGTAGTTCACAGCCAACTTTCACTGCATCTTTCAGCCCATAATTTGCTCAGTCCCTACCAATCCGGATTTCGACCTGGACATAGCACAACAACTGCTCTTATTAAAATTTGCGATGATATAAGGAACGGGATGGACAATAAGCAAGTTACCATAATTGCGTTATTAGACTTCTCAAATGCCTTTAATACTGTAGATTTTGACATTCTCCTAGCAATCCTACAGTCAATGAATATATCGTTGGGTGCTGTTGACTGGTTCCGATCTTATCTCTATGATCGTAAGCAATGTATTCGTGTCGAGGACAAGCACTCATCTTTCTGTTACCTTAAAGCGGGTGTGCCTCAAGGCGGAGTTCTGTCCCCTCTCCTTTTTTCTATCTTCATCAACTCCATAACTAAGCTTCTCTCATTACCTTTTCACCTTTATGCCGATGACCTGCAAATTTATGTAACAACATCCATAGATGGTCTTCACGATGCCATAGCCAATCTTAACTCTAATCTTAATATTGTAAGTACATGGAGTAAATCGTTTGGGTTATTTGTAAATGCAAGTAAGTCGCAGGTATCCCTATTTGGTTCTCGTCAGCTAGTATCCAAAATTGATCTATCATCTCTTTCACCTATTCTACTCGACGGGACTATACTGCAAATTCGCAGCTTTGTTAAAAACCTAGGCCTTATGATGGATAATTCCTTTTCTTGGGCGCCCCAGATTTCTGAGGTGAGTAGGAAGTTCTTCGCTGTGATTGGTCGTTTGAGGAGGTGGAAGAAATTTTTACCAATAAAAACCAAAGTATCCCTAGCACAATCTCTTCTCCTTCCCTTACTCGATTATGCAGATACTTGCTATCCCGACTTGTCGCAGACTCATCTCAATAAACTGGAACGCTTACAAAATATGGCAATCCGATTTGTTTACGGTTTGAGAAAATTTGACCACATTTCTCAATATCGAGCTCAACTCAAATGGCTCACCGTGAGACAGCGTCGTAACTTGCATATCCTTACTCTCCTATACACAATCCTCTATCACTCCCACACTCCTCCTTATCTCAAAACAAGGTTCAGTTTCCTTGGTTCTGGCCATTCCCTAAACCTTCGATCGCATACTGACAATAAATTAGCATTGCCCGTCAGTCGAACACAAAGCTATGGTGACTCGTTTACGATCAAGTCTGTAACATTATGGAATGCTTTACCACATGATATTCGCCATGCAAAATCTCTGCAAATTTTTAAACGTCGTCTTAAAGATTACTATTTATCTTTGTAAGTCTGTGTATTTTTATGTAAGCCCTGTTTATGTAAGTTTATCGTGGAATATATACGTATAATGTTTAAACATATATATTATGATATATATTTATGTATGTAACTCTTTATTCTTATTTATGTAAACTTGTGTGTAATTTATAGTATGTACCGTTTAAGTAAGTATGTTATATTATATATTTTTGTTTTTCTTTTATTTGCACCAACCCCTATCTATGCTACCCTACTTGTCTCCTTATTATATAGGTTGCCTGGAAGAGATCACTTTAAGTGATAAGGCCGCCTTTACACTGAAATTTCTATATGTAAATTGATTTATTATTTTCAAATTGTCTCTTTTTCTTTGGTGTAATAAAGGATTAAATAAATAAATAAATAAAATAAATGTTAAAGGGGGAGGAATTCTTAGATAATTGCTTTTGGATGAGCATTTAAGATGTTTTATATGCATACAATTACACAGTTTATACATATTACATACATACGACATTTAAGATACTTTTTCTTTGTTTTTTTTTTTAAATATTTAAACTAATTTGTTTTACCGTTACTTATTACATAACTGCCTTGGTTGGTTAGTAGCTAGTGCGTACGGCTGCAGATCCGGAGATCCTGGGTTCGAGTTCCAGATGGGGTTAATTGTATATTCAGTTATAGAATATTTCTGTCAAAAAATTCTCAATAACAGCCCGGAGTTGGGAAGTTGGCGGCATTTCACCCCCATGCCTCGGAGAGCACGTAAAGTAGTCGTCCCTACGCCTTAATTTTCATTGGGCGTGTTGTAGTATCATCTCATGTGACTTTGAGAGTTGAAAACGAATAGAGAGTGCATTTGTATCTCTGGCTAGTTTCAGAGTTATTGGCTGCCGTTGCTGCTTACACATTTTTATTTTTATTATTCGAGTTACGATTTTAACTAACCTACATTAGTATGTACGTTGCAAATGTTGATTATTATTATTATCATACACTCTTTATGTTAAGATAAGCAAATGGAACCTCGGGCAAGAACAGTTCTTCATAAAATCGACGACTTTTCTTATCGTTTAAGTAGATATTTATATTCTTCGAGAGAATTAATGAAATTAATTTTAATAATTAATAAAATAAAATTATAATGTTTTCCAAAATTTAAACATAAGGGTGAATATAGTAAATAATAATTTTCATAAAATCTCAAATTCCGAAAAATAATGAAGTGAAAGCTAAGTATCCCATCATATGGAATATTCAAATTAAAATATTTGAACACTAACAATATCATAGAACATATGATGTAAGATGAAAAAGCCTACACAGTACATTATATTTTTACGATCGCGTCTGAATGAAATACAAGCGCTCGTATCCGTACACGTCTGTGAAACCGATGGACTTTCTTGTGTTGTAATAAGTGTTATATTTGCATGCGTTGAATTAGATAATGAGTTTCGGTTGTAGCTGCCCTAGTTCCATTTAGGCTTTGTTTTAAAACTTCTCGTCGCCTGCCAAATGCGAGGAAAGAATGAGGTCGGGAGGTCTCGTTAGGGGGTTTTCTTCTGTATCTATATTTTCCTTTGGTCGAGTGTGTTAGCTTTGAATCGGCATAGTTGCCGTAGAGATGTCAGTGTGCTTTACGTAAAATATTGGTTTCATTGATACTTATTTTAAGCTGAAAAGTAACTGTATTTGTATTTTTTGGTGAATTTTAATGTATTGCTCTAATTTTGCTTATGTATTGTTATGTACACTAAGTTATCGAAGTCAACTTAATATCCTAACTGATTTCTCAGACACAAAAGTCGATGTGGGCATAAGATATTATAGTACATAGTGTATGCGCAAACATAAATACCCTATGAATACTTTTAACCTTTATATTCCGGTGGGACGACCATTCGACATGACCGGTGGAAGATCAAGAGGAATCAAGAATCGACAACTTGACGTGCTCTCCAAGTCACGTTACTATACTCGTAAATATCCCTTCTGCCTAACTCCGAGTTGCTACTGAGTATAGTGGGACAGAAAAATCCACTAATTAATATCTACCACTACTAACTAGATCAGTAAGGCAGGTAAAATATGATACAGTAAATTGTATCAAAGGTCTCAATCCTACATATTTGTGTCTAAAAAATTATATTTACACATACATACATAATATAAAAAGGCAATGGTAGCCCAGTGGTAACACGCTCGCTTGGAAATCCGGGTGAAGCGAGTTCAAATCCCGGGCCTTGCACTTGTGGTATTATCATGTGCGAATCATATTGTAACATGATTATCACTTGTTAAGCTAACTATTGAAGGCAGGCCCACACCCAGCTGTGGGACGTTATAAAGGGTTGAATACATTGAACATACATTCATATTTACCAAATATATTTAATCTGTCTTAATTTTCTTAATTTTTATACATAGTTTAGATTCTAATTTAATATTCAAAGCTCAAATCGAAGTTTTATCGCATATTGCCTTTGTAAAGTCCAGTTCAAAATTCCAGTTAGGAATTCGCACATATTTCTAACTGAAAAAAAATATTTTGAAAACGCCTCTATTGTTCTGTTACAGTGTTATACTCAAAAGATGGCAGGCTTTTGTTGTCGTTACAATGACTGTTTATCAAACCTTGCGAACAGTATCATATGGACTGACTTTTTTAAGTAAATATTTTTGAAATAGGTTAATAGAATTCATAGATGTTTTTGTCAATGTTTTGATATACGTGGTTGTTGATTTTAATAGGGTCGATGTATCATGAAATTTCACAAATATATAATTAAATTCTGAGTCGAATCTGTACATTAAATATTTTTTGGAAAATCTTATTGAAATGGTCATTATTATCATAGTTTTTAGATTTTTTGTCTGTCTGTCTGTCTGTCTGGGAACGCATCAAGAGAAAACCACTGCACAGATTTTGATGAAATTTGGTATGATGATAGCTGGTTATCCGGGTCAACATATAGTATACTTTTTACTCTGGGAAAATATCTCATCTCTGAGAAATCTATACTGAACGTTAAAATATAACTAGGGACGAACCCGAGCGGAGTGAGGTTCAGTCGCTAATATTAAAATAATACGAATGTTATCTTTTCTATAAAAAATATAGAATAATTTTAAATAAAACTATCTTATTGGATTTTTACACAGATTTTATTTAAAAATTAAAATAAGAACATCTAACTAGGCGTTTGAAATTTTGTATGTGCGTATATTTATTACTCTTTCGAGCTGAAACTAGCCTATAGCCTGGAGTAACGAATAGGCTGCTCTTTGGCACGTAAATTAATTTATTTTTTACATAAATTGTTTTGTTGTTTATGCATTATATTATATGTATACTGACATGTATACTAATATTATAAATGTGAAAGTTTGTGAGTATGGATGTATGGATGTTTGTTACTTTTTAACGCCAGAACGGCTAAACGGATCTGGATGAAACCACAGAGTGTTTGGGCACAGAGATAAATTATAGTCTGGAATAACACATAGGCTACTTTTTATCCTGGAAAAATGTATGGTTCCCGTGGGATAGGTTTGTTGTTGTTTCCCTAAATTATTGTTAAGTTATAAAATTTGTCATTTAAAAGTTAAATTAAAATATAAAATTTGTTATTTTGATTAAACGATTAATTCACTTGTAAAATTAAATTTTAATGAAATATATTTTGATGATCTCATGAACTATTATACGTACGAATACATACCCCTTTGTTAATACTTTGAAGTTCGAATATATTTTAATTTACGTTTTATATCAAAGTATGTTGTTTAATCTCAGTAAAACGTACTTAATGAACATGAAAGTCAAATAAAAATGCGACATAACTTCGGATTTACGTGTTACATCAGCGGGTAACCTCTAACAACTTTTCACTCGGGACGGATTAGGAAGTATTTTATTAAGAGCTTGTGAGCTTACAAGTTACTTGTTGCCTTATTAAAAGCTTTCAGATGTTAGCACGCGTGCGATACGATCATGTGAAGTTCGAGAAATATTAGGATAAACTATTTTTTAATGTTTTTAAGCAGCTTTGATGAGAAAGGAGATTGGTAGTAGTCAGTTCGGTGGCAATACGATATATTCGGCCACTAGTATTATTGTAGACTAGCGACTTAGCCACGCTTCGTTTGGATGCATCCCTAGTTATGATTTATTTTTTTGAACGGAACACTAAAGTCCCATTAAAATCGGTCCAGCCGTTTTGGAGTTTAGCCGGAACAAATAAATAGACCGACAGATTGACAGACAATAATTTAAAAAAATGTGTTTTTCTTAAAAGTACCGTACATAATTCCATGATATACATATATTATGTATTTAGTATAAAGCTGTTATTTTTACATTACAGACAGACACTTCAATTTTATTTATCGGTACAGATGTGTAAATAAAGAGATAATATTACAATGTGAGCGTTGTGCATGCAACACAATTTTTGTAACACAATACGTAATATAATCTTGAATTTCTTGAACAACTAAGGTTTACTAGAAATGTACAAAACATGTACATGTAAAATGTCTAGCTCATAATATCTCATCTCTTCATGTTAGACAGTTTACCCGCTGGCTATTGGTATACAAATAAAATGTCTGGGTCTTCAATATTTTTTTTTTCCATAGCTCATACCATAGTTATTTCACCCTACCCCAAACAATAATAAAAACAATTATTATCCGTCCGACTTTCTAATTGAACCCGATAATGCCCTAAACGGCTAAGTACATTTAAACAAGACTGTTAGTCTTTCGAATTATAGTGACATACTGACATTAGGAGTATATCCACGAAAAAAAGGATTTTCTCAATATAGATAGAAGAAAGCCTTTACCGAGTTCAAACAACTTTTATTATTTAAAAGGTGAGTGAGGTGAGTGTAAACATAGGATATTTCATGATACAATATATGTATGTATATATAAGAAAACATCAGTAACCGTACAAATATCTCTTAAAGATCCTTTGCGACATCACGTACAAACAAAACTACGTAGTTTTGGCTACGCTTCTGAATGGATGTATCGTATACACCACGCATCGTAGAGCCTTACGAGTGGCACGCTTAGAAATATATTTCGAAATGTATCTTTTACGCATCCGAAATGGAATAAAATATTATATTTTGAATAATATATTAGAAGTATCGATTTATATTCCTTAATGCCTCATAGTGTGTAAGGTTATTACTATGTGTTACTCCAGGTCATCATATTATTTTCCCCTCAATGTGTGTTCACCTTGTCGTGGTTGGGGGTCCTTAGTGTCTGGCAATCGATCCGGGCGTTAATCCAAGAAACCAGTGCGAAGGCGGCCCACCTCGATGGGAGGTGTGCCATGTGGGTTGCTCCTGTTACTTCTCTGACAGCCGAGTGGACCGTTGGAGCAACCCCATGGTTGTTGTGATCTGCTTCGGCAGACCTGCCGTAGGGGCGTCATTGTTAGGTGCGTAAGTAATCCAGCGACGCTCCACTAAAACGGGGGAGGTTCCATTGGGTTTTAATAGGTAGTACTGTGCAGCTTTGCCGGTAAGTCTCACAAAACCACTTGAATATATGCAGGTGGTATGCCTAAATGCATTTCCCAACGTTAAAAAAACGGTCATAATTGTTTTTATACTAAGTTTCATATAAATAAGTCCAGCCGTTTCTGCGTTAAGGAGTAACAAACATACATATACGCACACACACTTGTATGTGTGTACGTACATATTCTCATTTATAATAATAATATGATTTAATTAACAAGTTGTGATAATTTTATACGATTACGGCAAGTCTCACGTACAGTGATAATTACGAGTATCAGTGACTTAAAGAGTTCTACGTTGTACAGCTCGAGAGCAATGTATGCAATACTAATTTTATCCACGGTTCCACTTACATGTTACATACCATATAAGTCGCTATGAGACGTTAGCAAACCAAAGAATAAAATTCAAAAATCAAAAGTTCTAATTGTCTAAACATAAATTCGAACTTACGCACACCACATAGAGTACTTTTTTAAGGGAAACAACGTGCGTTTTAATTTTGTCATCCGAAAAGCAATGAACAAAAGAGATTTGAAAAAAGCGCAATTAAATTAAAAAATTATGCACTTTTTTTTTAAGGACATTTAAGAGATGCTTATTGTTATCTTGAATTTTTGTATATCAATTTAACTCGAATTCATTGAACCGTTATATCATAATTTATACTATAAATTTTAAATGTTTTCGTTCTTTCTTTCTTTATATTAGTGAGTTAACAAATACTAATTTTTTCCTGCGTAAAAAGTGTGTTTGTTTAAACGTCTTTGGACATCAGCTTCTGTTAATAAGTTCAAAATATGTAACGTTGAACTTTAGCCTACTGTGCAGATAATAACAGCCCACAATATATATTACTAGTGACTCACCCTCGCTTCGCTTGAATTCGTCCCTAGCTTGCTTTCTAATACAAACTTTCATCCCCATTTTCACCTCCTTAAGGAATGATTTTCGGGATCAAAAGTATCCTATTTTCTCCCCAGGGTCTCAAACTACAGCCCCCCTGCAACCTCACAAACTCACAAACTTTACCTCTTTATAATTATTAGTATAGATGTTTTGTGGACTTACATTACCGAATTAAGAATTATTCTATATTATGGTAATTACTCTATTGTATGTGCCAAGTTTCATCTTAATTCGTTAAACAGTTTACGCGACATTGAGCCACAATCCAAACTGTTCACAAGCTTTCCCATACTATAAGTATGAATTTAAATTATGTATTTTCGGTGTTCTATGCATTATAACATGAATATGAAGTGGAAAATCAGACATGGTGTATACATTATGTATGTATATTGTATTGTATTGTATTCAGCCCTTTTTTTAACGTCCCACTGCTGGGCACGGGCCTCCCTTCAAGACAAGGGGAATCAGGCCATAGTCCACCACGCTGGCCAAGTGCGGATTGGCGGACTTCACATGTCTTTCGAAAACTTGCTAGATTCTCTCAGACATGCAGGTTTCCTCACGATGTTTTCCTTCACCGTAAGGCAAGTGGTAATCAAGTTAGAAAATGATTCGCACATGAAAATATCAGAGGTGCGAGACCCGGGATTTGGACCCGCTTCACTCATTTTCCCAAAGGAGCGCGTTACCACTGGGCTACTGTACTGTATATACCTAGTTATAATAAATAAGTTTCCAATATTATAGTCTAATGTGTATTTTAGACTTTATAAAAGAGGTCTTTTACAGAGGACTGTACAGCTATAGTGATTTAGGTAAATCACTATAGCTGTACAGTCAGTAAAAACCTGTATTTCTTGAACCGAAGATTATTATCCACTCGTAAGCTGAGATTTCTTGCTTCGCTAAACCAGTTTCGAATTCCACCTTCCGTAAATAAATTTTCCACTCTTTTTATTATTTAATTAGTTTTTGTAATTATTTTTCCGTTTCGTAAATATTATTAACACAATTAATTAGTCGTGTTTTAAATGAGTTAGATACTTAAAATCATATTACCTATAGTAATATTATAAAGAAGCAGAGTTCGTATGTGTCGTACGTCCGTCCGTCCGTTTGTTTATTGCACATTTTATTTTAACTTTCAAAACTTCATGCTACTTTTCAGCTAAAAAGTTCCATAATATTATGTACTACATGAAAAATTTCACATTATCGTACACTAATATTATTAAAAAAATATTTTATTAATAATTTATTTTAAAGAAACAAACAGTATTACAGAACATACAATTTACTATAAAAAATACACACATTTACCAATTAAGTTTCCACAAGTAAGAAACACATAATTAGAATAGAAAAAATTAGGTTAAATAAAGCAAAAAAATATGTCAAAGTACACATACATATGTATATTATAAATGCAATTTAAAATGAATATGTAAATTATTATTGGACTATGTTATTAATTATTTTATTCCTACGTTATTTTAATTAATTTATTAATTAAAACTAATTTGGGCCGTCTTTTATACAGCATGGCAATAGTATCGGCCTATGTGAAGATACAACGTTAATCCTCTGGATATCAGATTGATAGCGTGGGTGTAAACAATGTTCAGGCAAAACAATAAACAATGAACCCACATGTCACCACAGCTTACGATTTAAGGGTGAATAATTTAAAACTACGGAGCTTTTTATGGGATGTATGTTTTCTGAAAAGGATTTTGTTGTTTATGGAGTGTTACGGTAATTCAACTTTTATAATACTGCCGCCATAATGAAAAAAAAGGCAAATCTAATATTTTGTATATTTTAAGATAACTGAGAATAACATATATATACATATTATATTATTTCTATTTTTGCGGCTATCAATATTTACTAATGAAAGATATAAAAATAAAAATAAAACTATTTCTGTTACTATTTTATATAAAAAAAGAAAATATTACAAAAAAGGCACAACTGTTGCGAAACGCTATAAAATACAAGCTTAAAAAGCACAATTTAATAGTTGTGACTTTTGATTTGTGTTATTATCATTTTCTCCATTCTGAATTTAAATCATATTCCTTGAACCATTAAATCCCTTTTAACGTCCCACAGCTGGGCACGGACCTCCCTTCAATGTCCCTTCGAGGGTCATAGTCCACCACGCTGGCTAAGTGAGAGTTTGCGGACTTCACATATCTTTTGATGCTAGGTTCTCTCAGACATGCAGGTTTCCTCACGATGTTTTTCTTCACAGTAAGATAAGTGATAATCATGTTGGAAATGATTCTTACATGAAAATGTCTAAGGTACGGGACCCAGCATTTAAACCCGCTTCACTCGATTTGCCAAGCGAGCGCGTTACCACTGGGCTATCACTGGATCATTTACCAATATTCACAAATAATGTATAAGTGTTGTGTAGTTTTTTCTTTATTTTCTAAGTTTTTAAACTGTGATACATTGGTTTTTAACTACCTGACTATATAAGAATTTTAACTTCATTTGAAAAGTAAATTAATAAAAAAACGTGTGTGTCTACTTATACATAAGAAGTATAACATGTACTCACGTAAGAAGTTATACTTCTTTGGTGTAACAGAACAAAAATAGCTAAAGATTGACGAATGATGAAGACGTATGTCACGATTTTCTGTTTGTAAAAGGAATGCAGCTAACGTCGTCATGTCGCTTTCAGCTAACTTCATTATGTCGTTTTTTGGATGTCGGTGTGCACGCGAATTGTAAAAATTTTACACTCATATTTTTTTTCAAACGTGCCAAAAGAAGTATAACTTCAAAAAAAACTTATATATATATATAATAAAAGTTTAATTAATCTAATTAATCTTATATATATTATTATAAATTCTGTGTATATGTGTATTCAGCCCTTTTTAACGTCCCACTGCTGGGCACGGGCCTCCCTTCAGTACGAGGGGGATTAGGCCATAGTCCACCACGCTGGCTAAGTGCGGGTTGGCGGACTTCACATGTCTTTCCAAAACTTGCTAGGTTCTCTCAGAAATGCAGGTTTCCTCATGATGTTTCCTTCACCGTAAGAAAATAAAATTCTAATTAATCCGAATCTGTACAATAAATATTTTTTGGTAAATCTTATTGAAATAGTCATTATTATCGATACAGAGGCCGAATCTATAGTTTTTAGAGTTTTTGTCTTTCTGTTTGTCTACATCACGAGAAAATTACAGGACAAATTTTGATGAAATTTAGTATGATGATAGCTGGTTATCCGGGCTAACATATAGCATACTTTTTACTGCGGGTAAATTTCTCGTCTCTGAGAAATTTATACTAACCCTTAAAGTGATTTGAAAACGAAATGATAAGTCACTGTGTCTCTCATTTGTCAACCGTTTTCATGATATAAAACGTCTTCATTTGAATTTCAGAATGCGATCAAAATATGTAGATTCCTTAACGATGTTTTTCTACAAAAGCGAGTGATAAATGATTGTAAGAAAAAAACGCACTATTATTCTGACGCACGAAAAAATCGTTTGAAAAACATTAGGCGTTTTTGTAATGCCGCTTTTAATGTATGCAATAAGCGATTTGACGTAAGTGACGTGTCCTTATTAATCATTAGCTGTTTTATGTTTTTAGGTGGCTATCAAAATAAAGTGTATTAACATAAATAATAATGTTTGAAGCCAAACTTCTTTAGACGCGCCATGAAAGGGAAAAATGTACTGGCGTTACGATTTTTGTTACGGAAACGGTTGTTACGCTTGGTTACGGAGGTGAATAAAAAAATATTTTAACTATTATATGAATATTTCAATTAATAAATGCAATAAAAATAGACATTTATATAAAAAAAACTTCATTTATTTATATATAAATGACCGATGGAATCATATCAAATCTTAAAAAATTATTTACTTGAAATATTTTTTATACATAAAATTTGCATCCTATTATTACTATTTATTTTATTGGAGTATATAATTTATCACTGTACTATGTGAATAATAAAAGATTGTTTTCCTTCTTAAATCGATAAATGAGATGTTTTATAAAAAAAAACTGTTTATTACGCCTACCTTAACTCTCACCATAAACCTAAGAATACATCAGAACAAACATATATATATACACATGCAAATACTCCTTCTTTGTGGATAAGTAAAAACAGACCATATTATATAGTTTCGCAAAGAGTGCGTCAAGTGCTGACATGAATAATGTGATAAATTATAAAAAATATACATTTATTTTACTGTGAGTAATTTGTAAATATAAATAGGTTAAAAAAAAATATTAAAAATATGTGGTGTAACAATATTAAATTATTAGAAAAAAAAGAAATTATTAGAAAATTGTCGCTCTTAAAATGGCCTACAGAAATATTCGCGATAGCGTGTGTATCGCCTAAGGTACACTCACTACTATATTTATCAAATTAAAATGAATTTAAGAACGCACTAAAGGGAAGCAAAGGTAAGCGACTTACCTTAGTACATTAATCGTATTGTACGTTATTCAGCCCTATTTACCGTCCCGATGCTGGGCACGGACCTACCTTCAATAATAAGAGAGAGATCAGGCCATAGTCCACCACGCTGGTCATGTGTGGGCGGACTGAGTGTACTCTCGGACATGCAGGTTTCCTCACGATGTTTTTCTTCGCCGTCAGATATGTGCTAATCATGTTGGTAATGATTCACACATAAAAAAATCAGTGACGTGAAACCCGCGAATTGAACCCGTTTCATTCGGTTTGCCACGCGAGCGCGTTACCACCGGGCTACCACTGTCTCGTACAATAATATAATTCTATTATCCACATGAAACTGACATAATGTATTAGTGATTTAAATCATTTGGGCATTTATAAATAAAATTATATTTAATTAATAATATCAACATCGCTGATTTATAATATTATATTATAATTTAATAACATAATATTATAATGGTGTATCACAATATTAAATTGTAGACCAAACGGATAAAAAGAATTATTTGTGATGATTACCGGGTCTTCCAAGGAGAATGCAGTGAAACACCAGAGCTCTTTTAGTAATTTTCCAGATTTTTATTCTTATTTCTTAGTCGTATGAAACAAATCTCAAGGAACGGAATGACGATTGACGGCTCGCTACAAAATGCGTGGGTCCGTTGCTTTGAGCAATACCTTACAGAGAGCCGCCGCATTTTGACGCGAGTTTCACAATAATTTTCATTATCTATTTACAACATTTTTGCGTCTAGCGCTTAAACTATAAAAGTTACATATTTCAATGTTATAATATTAATTGTAGATCTTAACCTATTCTAGCTATATACATTAGTTTTACTTAAGCTACTTGGCAGTGGTAGCCCAGTGGTAACGCGCTCGCTTGGATAACCGAGTGAAGCGGGTTCAAATCCCGGGTCTCGCACCTCTGATATTTTCATGTGCGAATCATTTCTAATTTGATTACCACTTGCCTTACGGTGAAGGAAAACATCGTGAGGAAACCTGCATGTCTGAGAGAACCTAGCAAGTTTTCGAACGACATGTGAAGTCCGCCAACCCGCACTTGGCCAGCGTGGTGGACTATGGCCTGATCCCCCTCGTATTGAAGGGAGGCCCATGCCCAGCAGTGGGACGTTAAAAAGGGCTGAATACAAGCTACTTATATACTTTTTGAGATATTTGTACAAAAAAGTCAAGATTCGGAACTTGCCCTGGCAATTTACCCTATTTACATAGACGTGTGCCTAGCCTTACTTATATTTCTTGGCTTACCTACTTAATATCTAATGGAAACACACGAAATTTCAAAACTTTATTCATAAAATAATAAAATAAAATATACAAATAAGGTAAATAACAAATATCAAAGTACAAAGCTTAACCTACGTTCTGTCCTACTCTAATGCCTATAGCTACGTTTTCTCGCTGTCTGCAACAATTTGCTATAGCATTTTCAGCTTTTAATGAATTTTAGAATTGCTAAGGATTATCATTAGTCTATTTTAGAAAAACTGTAAAGACAGTAGAGACCCTAGGAAGGACGTAGGATATTTTTATTCCAGAAATCATTCTTTAGGGGGGTGAAAATCGGGATGAAAGTTTGTATGGAAAAATCAACATAGGGACGAACCCGAGCGAAGTGAGAGTGATTCGCTTGTATAAATATAATATGTATATTAGTAATTGAATTATAAACAAATTATAGTTAAAACTAGAGCGAAAGTTTTTTTTTTCAAATAAAAGAAACATAAAGCGGCTCACAATTTGACTAAAGTAACAGAAAAAAACACACACCCTTATTTAATACATACTCCACATTTTTTGAATTCGACCAAATGTGAAAATCAAATCTTGTAATTCTCTATGTACACATTAACATAACCACTGATTCGTTTAGTATAATTTCTCAGAGATGAGATATTTGCCGCAGTAAAAAGTATTCTATATGTTGACCCGAATACCCAACTATCATCGTACCAAATTTCATCAAAATCTGTCCAGTGGTTTTCTCGTGATGCATTCGCAGGCAGATAGACAGACAAAATTTCTTAAAACTATAGATTCGGCCTCTGTATCTATAATAATGACTATTTAAAAAAGATTTTCCAAAAAATATTTAATGTACAGATTCGACTCAGAATTTCATTACATGTATAGATTCGTAAAGATTCACATTTTTCGAAAAGATTAAAGGCATCCTAAATTATTCTTATGCAAACTTTTCATTGGTGCCCTTTTAATTTTTTTGTGAATTTAACGCTTGTACAATAGAACCCGCCATTCTAATAGGTACAATATCTTATACAAACGTAGTGTACGTCGAATCATAAGTTTCATTATTATATAAATAAATAAAAAAAAACTATATAATATATTATATTATTTTTTAAACAGTATAAAATTTTTGTTATTATAAAATAAAAATATAAAAGAACTATGTAATAACACTCTACTTCTAAAACATGAAATTGTTTTACCAGTTATTTGTTTCTACAATCTTTTTAGTTTTTTTTTTTTTTTTTTTTTTTTTTTTTTTTTTTTTTATGACATTCAGTGACAAACGAGCAGACAGACTACCTGATGGAAAGCAGCACCTGTCGCCCATAACACCTACGGTTCATGCATTTAGGTTTTAAGTAACAAAAATGCAGAACCACAGGTGCGTTGTCACTGTGAGGACTAAGATGATATGCCTCTAGCCTGTAATTGCGCTGGCTACCTTATCCTTCAAACCGGAACACAACAATGCAATCATTGTTGCTTGGCGGCAGAAATAGATAAGGGGGTGGTACCCATCCAGTCGGACTCCTCAGGCTTGACAGAGTCCTACCACCTAACAAACAGAGTTTTCTATGAAAATGCATGAGCTTAAAAGATACTTTAGAGTGTACTTGTATTTTTAAGGGATCTCTTTTCACTGTATAATATTATTTATGTAAGAATACTGTAGCTACAAAACGCTTAAAGCTTAAAGATACAGCAAATATCTGTATATATTTTGAAACTCTAAGCGCTCTTGCTTCGCATATATTCACATTACAGTTCACATATTATTCCAACCGTACCTGCGACTTTTCCCGCGTTCAAATTTCAGATCGCTGCCAAACTTCACGGGATCGCCTGCTGAGCTAATCTGAATGTTTTCTGAAAATTCCTTAAAATCGCTCCAGCCGTTTTGGAGTTCATAGGGAACATACATACACACATCGATTTTTATATACATATACTTCCTTCCCCCCTTGTGACAGCTTAGTGCATGGCCAAAACTTTTGCAAGAAACATTTATACTTTATAGATATTTGTATTTATCATTGTATTAGATCCATTAGCAAATAAAACTCTTATTTTCAATATATCTAATTTTATATTCTATTAATATTATATATGCAAAAGTTTGGATGGATGTTTGTTGATCAACTGCACCGAAAACGCTGAGCGGATCTTTATGCTTGGCACAGAGATAGATTATAGTCTGGAATAGCACATAGATTACTTTTTATCCCGGAAAAATGTACGGTTCCCAAGGGATAGATTGGTTTTTGTTTTTCACTAGGTACGAATCCAAAGGGAAGTAATGATGAGTCGCTAGTTAGGCACAAAAATTTATTAAGGATATTGCATTTGTATACTTAGAAATTATTGTTTATTTAGTAAAGCTTTTGTCTTTTCAACATATTTATTTACATCTAAATCTATGTCTGCCACGTCTTTAATCTTGGTCGAGTCTGTAGCTTTCCCGTAGTAAATGTCCTCGGAATACACTTGATTGGTCTTCCTCATAGTTCCGTGCAACTGTAAAAAATATTATTTTGATATTTAACAATTAAAAGTTAATAAAATATAAGCTTTTGTATTAATCTAGAGCATTAGTTGTAGACTATACTGACTTTAGAAATACATGCTCTTTCATTAATTACGGCTAAAATAATTTTTCACAATTAGATTTAACTGTGAGACATTTAAATATATTTTGAAGATATTTCGATATCAATATTTGAATGTACATTGTAATAAATAACGTAGAATTTAAAAGAACATAAAAGTATTTCAACATGCATGGGATTGTTGGCAAGTTCTTGATAAGATTATTACCTTATCCCATAGTGTCAAGTTGAATCCAAAGTTACAATGGAAGAACTCATGGTGTTGGTCATGGAAGGTGGATGGAGGTTGCCACGGCTGCCACCAGTATGATTCAAATTTAATACCCGAGTGGTCAATGATACCGTGGTAGTAGTTATACATATTTATCATGTAGAACGGCACTGAAATCACAAAATACGTTATACAAAAACATATTTTATTCAATAAATTAAATAGAGTTTTGAACTGAAATTAGTAACAGCAATATTTTCTGTTTTATTAATCGACGTTAAGATGGAGGAAATATTTCATTTTGGTGTATGTATTTATTTTTTTGCATGTATTTTACGTGATATCTTCCCAAACAAGACTTTAGATTATATTATCTCAAGAGACATACATATAAATTTTAAGAAAAAAATTAAAAAAAACCCTAAAAAAAATTCAAAGTAGTTCTCCATATAAATGTTTACTTGAAAATATAAATCAAGTGTCCATTTATTATTTTTTATAACTAAAATATACTTAATTAAAATGTTTATATTTTATTTAAATTCTATATGATGGCGTCACTTACGCCAGTACGCTATACACTTTGTTATTCGAGAGAAAAAATAAATTAAGAATCAGTATTTATTGTATTGTTATGGTGAATATGAAAGACTTAACATTTTTAATAACGTATTGAATAATCTGTAATGGAATATATACTTACACCAGTGTATCGGCATGATGAAGAGCGGTGTACACATGGTTAGCTGGAAATGTAAAATCTCTACTGGATGTATAGCAGTGGCAGAGAAGGCAGTGGGCTGTTTGTATTTGTGATGAATCTTGTGGAATTTACGGTAAAACCATGGAGTGTGGTAGAGACGATGTATGAAATATGTTGTATAGTCCTGAAAACGAATAAATACAATATTTTTTTATTAACCTATTTATATTTACAAATTATTCACAGTAAAATAAATGTATATTTTTTATAATTTATCACATTTTTCATGTCAGCACTTGACGCACTCTTTGCAAAACTACATAATATGGTCTGTTTTTACTTATCCACAAAGAAGGAGTATTTGCATGTGCACATAGCGTATACTAGTATACTATAATACCTTCTGCGTACATTACTAGAAATCAGTAGGTAAGGATAAGGATTGTATGTCCACAATAATATTATGCCCCCATAATACGAGAGGGAAGCAAATACCGTAGGCTATTTTTATATAATTCTTCTTATTTATTTCTGGCTTAGAAAAAAATACTTACAATATAAATAAAAATGACGGGAAACTGCAAAAAGAACCACAACCAGCCGTATTCATCGAACTGGAAGTACACTGACGAAGGGTTTTCATTGAATATATAGCACGCAATGAATGCTGACAAGGAGCCTGCCACGAGGAGAGCAATGCTACCGTGCTTGATCTCATCGCGCTCATACTCTGATGACAACCACTTAGTAGGCTGGATCTTCCACTCGTGCGCCAAATGTCGTCTCCGAACGTAAAAGTACCACTAAAATCAAAATAAAGGATCAAATAAATAAATTAATTTTATTGAACTCCTGTAAAAAAATGGTCTTAAATTTTTAAGGGGTTATATTATTTCTACTATTTAAATTCATAAAACGAATCCCGCGTTCGATTCCAATCCAGTACTTGTATTGGAACGGAACAAATTTTGCGGTATATGCAGCTGCAGCTGTAATATATTACAGAATTTCATCTGGGATTAGAAAATGTTTCCTTAGATGAATACTGCACTGGTGTTTTAAAAGTTCATATTCTTCTAGAAGATGAAATGGCGTTTCGTCTACCTCCATACATCTTATATAGCCATACCCATGTGTATTATTCAAAGTTAAGTTTAACATTTGTTTTGTTTAAACAGAAGTGTCCTGTGATGGCTCTCACCAAAATGCCTAAATTATTTCTACACAAGGCTAGGGCATGGTTACTACAAGTATATCTACTGTCGTAGGTTTTGATTGGTGATTCGGATTGTAATATGCAGATTTCACCAAAAGCTTAGTTACAGTTTCAAAGCATGTATGTATTAATAATATGCCCAAAAACCACAAATCCAGAGCGGCAGACTTTGATTTTTTAATATGTTAATGCTTACCGTGTTGTTAATTTATAAATGTTGACTTAGTAGAGTTATTTATAGTAAGAAATTCGAAAAGAAATTAGAGTTATTTATAGTGTAATTAGCCCATAACTTCAGTTTAAGAAAGTAATGTCTATTTTTGTCAATAGATGGCGCTGTTTCCATTCCATACAAATCAGCGTTAATTTAAAAACGTTCGGGTAGGTTAAAAACTCGCACTAGATACCTGAAGAAAGCTTATAAGCTTGTAACGAAATACAATGATTTTTTTGAAAATAAGTAAGAGGTTTCTAATGAGTTGGGACGAGTCTTGCTCACAAAGGCAAATCTATATAGATAAATAAAATTGGAGTGTCTGTTTGTAATATTAAAATAATCGCTTTTTACCAAATGCATATGAATGTATACACGGTACATATACCAAAACAACATTTTTTACAATTTTTGTCTGTCTGTCTGTTTGTTCCGGATAATCTCCGAAACGGCTGGACCGATTTTGACTTTCACTGACAGATAGCTGCTATTATAAGGAGTAACTTAGGCTACTTTTATTTTAGAAAAAGAATCAGGGTTCCGTGAAAAAAATAAAATTAATACCCATGAAATTGTGAACAAAATCCGCGTACGGCGTACACAACGTAACGTAAATCGCTATATAATTTAAATTTATATGTTAGAAGTAGCAAGCTACTATTTATGTATAAACATAGCTAACCGTGAAAACGTACCTAGGAATGAACGCAAGCGAAGCGAGCGTGATTCGCTAGTATGGTATATATTTAATTAAATAATTTAATTCGTTTAAACGATTCATTAATGCTACAAAATTATTTTCTTATCTCTAAAATCTCTCAAGCAATGTGGGCAACAGGTATTATCTTAAAACATTGAAAATATTAATCATAATTCACGTGAATTATTTATTTTATAAATTACTGAATGCTATAACAAAAAGCAAAACAAGAATACAAAAAATCCAATACAAGTTTTTTTATTATTAATTAAATTAAGTGAAAAATACTAGACATATGTAAGAAATATTTCGATTTAATAATTTTTTGCACAAGTTGTATGATCATTTGTGTAGGTCAAGTGATATGATAGTGTGACCTCTACAAAGATTGAGTGTCTTTGACCCGTAAATATAACAAGCGTGCAGAATACATATTAAAAAGATAATGACGTAAAAAATTACTTGTTGGTACTGTTTGGTCGTTTTTTTTTTATTTTTTTGTCGATCGTCGTTTTTTTTAAAATTTAACAAAGACATTACACCTCATATCGATTAAACTTACTCGATTAAATTATTAATTATGAGCTTTTTTGGAAACTAGTGGATTACGAATGATGTGGTCTTCTATTATTTGAACTTTCCGATCTACATTTAGCTATACGTCCTTTAAATTGAGAATAAAATATTCATTGATTTTAAGTTTACCAAAATGTATGTTTTAATAAGTAATGTTGTTTTATGATTCAAGTGATAATGATCTCGTCTGTATCTACACACTTTTTATATTAATTTATCTGTTTGTATCGTATATATTATGTAGTTCAGAGAAAAAGAGAGAGAGAGAGAGAGAGCGAATCACAATATTGCATCATTGTTTTAATAACATAAAAAGTATTACATGCGTAACATATTATATAGGTAGGTACACTTTCTAATGTATTTATGTTTAATTTTTTTTTAAATATGATTCTTAAATAATAAAAATCTTTTTCCTGTTTTCACGGCGGTTCTTGTATAAAATATCAATCATGAACGATAAAAAAACATAAAAAATGTTTTGCTTTAAAACCTGTCCATTAAAAGAAATAATTATGATAATCACTCAATTGGCCAAGATATTAGGTACTTAAAGTTATATACGAATTATGTACTTCCTATCTAAGTAAGTCAAGAAGAATAAAAAGTAAGTTTCATGGGCCATGAGGTAGGTGCTACGACTGCTATCAAATTTGCGTAATTTTACTGATTATTGAAATATCAGCAATCAGATGATGGGTTCGTACTTTTATAAGTTGTTTATGACTTTTAAAAATTGGTAAAATCAATGTCTTTTTTTTCATTCAAATGCAAAATGAATTTTGCAATATTTACCATACGTTAGTTTGTAAATCAACGACATCTATTATTTATTCAAGCAAACATAAATAGCCCGAAAAATAGACCGAGTTAGCGCTGTACGATCTCTTCGTATGGGATGAAGCATCTCTACTAGAATAACATCTGTGATTTAGCTTATTTTCATGAATTTTCATCTACAAGGAATTCCTGTAATGTACCTTATTATTAAGTTTTAGTTTAAGTAAACTAAATTGGTTTGCAGATAATTTAAATATTTAAGCTTCCTTTTAGGTTGACTCTGAGACCTAACATCTGGACACAAAAGTAACTAATTCATTTAAAACCATACAAATACATACCAATGAAAATCATCACTGTCCTATTTCCACTATCTTTAGTGACATCTGTATCCCTACTATGAATAAATTGCCTGAATGACCTGACTGTAAGACATTACATTTACGCCAATGTGGTTCTTGGATTTCAACACATTTCATCACTGTAATTCTTTTAACAGTTGTTCTTGCACTCATACACTTTTTCTTTACTTCACATGAGTTCAAATTCTGCTTGAGACATTATCTGGTGTTAGATTGATGTCTTTCAGTAAAAATCGTAATAATATTATGAAGAATAAAAATTGTTGAATTTGTGCAGGACAATTCATGTACATATGTATATTAGTTTATATATACGTTGATAATAATAAATAAAGACTTACATGCAAAAACCCGCATAGAGTGAAGTACATAATAAACGATACAGCATGTGCACATAGGAAAATAAGAGGAAAGTGCTCCATCTTCAAATTTTTAGATGTGAATAATTTATAGATCTCATCTGAGTTCATCCTTCGCTCACCCTGAGTATGTCCAGAGATTTGCTTGAGGGCTGTCACAAGTATTATCACCCATTCTCCTAAAAATATAAAATAGGTTAAAAGTTTATCATACCCATGAACATGAACTAGAAAATCATAGTTTGCAATATTAAATGAGCAATTCTTGATTATGTAAATATGTATATATTATAATATTATTTGAGCGATTCATATATAAATTTATTTCGAGTATATGATAAACACATTTGGGGCAAATTTATATTTAGTAGAAAAAGTTTTGCTTTTAACTTTATCTTAAAAAAAAGAATAGACAAAGATAAAAATATTTTTTTAACTAGTTTTTAGAGCCATTTTTATCTACTCTCAAATATAGCGTCATCTCGTAAATTTTTGTGGTACTTGCATTGTTGCCAATGAATGCTCGTCTACTGAACAAATACCTAAGCCCTAGGTCGCCTAAAAACTTAATATTTTAAGTACCGAAATAAGTCTTTTGTTTTGTTTGCCTAATGAAGAACGAGTAAAAACAAATAATATCCCCATCGTGCTAAAGGAGTTGGGATCTTGTAACTTAAGCAATAGTAAATATTACCGCTGTGGACAATTATATCGAATAATCGCATCAAACATTGAACGTATTAGATTTTTTTTGAAATTTTAGGACATATATATTAAAAATAGATAAAAAATAACAATAATTACAAAAGTAAATAAACATTGTATGAAATGGATAAAGACACCCCTGAGAGTTGATGACGCAAGGGGGTGTCCGGTCTGCTAAGGGTTATTGAAGGAAATCATCAAACAATAACGTACGAATTCTTTTCCTAAATCTTCAAAACAAGGCACACTAAAAATGTTATATAAATCTAACTACACCAATAATATTAAAGGCTACAATTCAAAAATACGGATTTAAATCAAAGAAATAAAAGTATTCAAGTAAAACAAACCTCTTAAAGTAGCGGCTAATGTGATTATACCAAGCGTTGCAACAAAAGACTTTAAAAAATCAGGCAATTTTTCAAAGAGCTTCTCTAAGGGTTTAGAGTATCTTTCAATCAATTCTACTACTTCTGTTAGAGGGTCCCATGATTTTGGTTCACACTCTTCTTTTATTTCTTCTAAAGTCTCACTCGTCTGTCTATGCCTGATCATCATTCTGTAAAAGAATATTGTGAGTAAAATAGCTTCTTATATATACTATTATGTATTTGCCACTCTTATCCTAGTTTTATTACTTGAAATGTACACTAAGTGATTTAAATTAATATTTTAGATTAAAAATAATCTTAACAAAATATACACGCTGTTGAGATCTATTGTAGTAAAATCTGAATTTCCATCAATCCTATATTTTACAAACACAGGAGTAAATTATTTAATGTAAGATCTGTGTATATACACAGAAGAATAAGCGTGTATGTGTTTTCAGAATTATCAGGCTGACCTATATATCTAAATCTTTCTTCAAATATAGAGACTTATCATTTTAAAAGAATCTAATTATAATTTTAACTTTATTATTGCAATATAAAGTTTTATAGTAATATTAATAAAAGATTCATATAATTTTTCTAATGTAATAAAATAAATATTATGCAAAAATTATTTACCTGAATCAATATTCATCACTTATAGTATTTAAATATTAAGACGTCTTATACGTAAAGTTTACAATGGACAATAAACTGGTCAGAGATAAGGCAATTAAAATATAACATGTAAAAAAAGCTAGCCTCTTAACTTTATCATATGTTGTTACCTATTTAGTTAAATTAAAAACTACATAAGTAACTTTATAATCGCATACATCGCATATTTATTTATATAGGATTACTTAAGCAGTTTGTTATATATCTAGAAAACGGGACTGGAACTGGAATGTTTTAGTTTTTCCTTGCTTTATAGGCTAAACAATAATTGTGTTCAAAATTTGTAGTAAAAAATATAGTGTCATAGAATTTTGATGATCGGAGAGTGAGTCTTTGACGAAATTGAAAAACTTTGACCTGAATAGTTCTTAATCTGCGAGTCCAAATTGTATATAATTTGGCTACATACCTAGTTATATTATGTCGTCTTAGTTCTTGAAAATTCAGCTTTCTAGATTTATCCACAACGAAGTTACAAGGGGGTCGAAAATGTCGTGAATGGCTTCGAGAAAAGGATGGTACGGCTGTGCCTTTTTTTCTCGACTTGGCGGGAGTACTGCGGTGCCCCCAGATACTGATAACACATTCACGTAGAGATTATAGCTAACTAAATGGATACTAGGAACTAAATGGATGGATGTTAAGGTCAACATATCTTACTCTTCTAAAAAGTTAGTTTGCTGGTTGTTACAGTACAATGTAATACATAGTTTATTTTAATATAGTATTTAGTATAATAATAATAGTATTTATTGTTAGTTTGTTAGGTTTTTTAGGCTGGCAACTTTTTGTGAAAAAGAGAAGTATAAATTATTATTTTTTTTGTTACAAATTGATTCTTAACAGATTTTTCTGGAAGCTTGTGTCTTGTCTTGTTTTAAATGTACATCGTGCAATTAAATAATTATTCACTTTTTGATTTAATTAATTTAACAAGTAACAACACTGGTAAAAACTAGACAAGTCAAATCTTGAACTTCAATTTATCCTAAGTTATCTACTCTGTGTAAATAATTCGGCTGTTTAAATTTAAGAAGTTATATATCTAAAGATCAAACATTGTTGTAGCAGAAAAAAACAAGAAGTTGTTGAAGTTTTTAATGTATTTTAGAATGTTGTATGTTCTTGTAAGTAAATTTCAGGATTATCTACAAAACTTGGCTCACATTTAGATCTCAATTCTTTTGTCGACGAAGTCAGCCACCCCGCATATTCTTAATATTGAACTTGGTTCCCATTTTCATATTTATGTTTTTGATGGCATTTCTTTTCACATTTTGGTTAAAAAATTAGACTTTATAATTAAGGATGATCCTAACCTAAAACAATTATGTTCAATTTTAATTTGAAAGAAAGAAGGAGCTGTTCAGAGTAAAGAGTAAAGAGTATCATACTCAACAGATAATAACTCAAGTAATAATTCAAATCCTTTTAATATCAATGCATTACATAATAATCAAATAAACTTAATCACGAATCAAATTAATAAAAAATCCCGTAAAAAGCAATAGACACGAAAACAAACGGCGAAACGTTTTATAACGCAGGGCTTATTAGAGAAACTAGGTTTGTCACTAAGCGGTGCGACCACCAAGTTAAACACCTCACAGACGCCCAACATTTCTTACTACGAAAATTTGTTAGTGGAAGATACAATTGTGAATTGATACGGAACAAGTCGAATAGTGATTGTCTTAAATTAATTATTACTAATAGATTGTTTTACAATTTAATCTTGAGATAATCCAACATTAAACAAAAAAACATTGTTGTCCTATAAAATTATATTAATTAACATAAATAACCGGCTAGTTTTCATAGTATTTGTTATTAAAAATATGCGTAATTAAATGGTCATATCGTCCTACAAACAAAGTGGTAGGATTTTTCAGACTTACGCTCGTATACTGTAGTCGAATATCTTTATATTCGTTATTGTCGAATATCTACCTGATCATTACCACCACTGGGTGAACACTATTGCAAACTGACAAAACTTAATGACAATATGATAATTAAACAAAGTCAAGAATAAGAACTCTTAATTTCAGAATTTTATTATTGGCGTGCACCAAAACGTAATTAAAAAAAAACAAAGAAAAAGAATTAAAATATATTTGCTTTATCATATAATTATTTTGTTAACATTATTTTTAGTATAAACAACTAATTTCACAATAAAACCTCTAGACGCCCTAAATATTTTTTACAGCCACTATTCATTAAAAACAGAACTGCTTTGGAAAAAGGGCAAACAATACGCACTTTTTAATTTATAATTATCTTATATACTAGATTATATATGAAATTGTGTATAAATCACTCTTTATTTGAGTTAGATTTAATCTTTTCAACGTATTCCTTGATCTCCGGATCTTTCTCCATCAGTTTTAACGCCTCAGGTGAGTCGATGGGAGGGGCTTCCCCGTGGTAAGTTTCTTCAGTGTATACACGGTCCACCTTCCTTGTAGTACCATGCCACTAGAAAAAAATATATTATTTATATACGAAAAATAATGTTTAGGAATATTTTCTAGTATAATCTTAAATCATATAATAGATTTTTTGCGTCTTTCTATTTAACTCCATATTATACTTTAATTTCATATGAGCTTAACTGTAAAAAATATTCAGGCATTTTTATAATATAAATATTACCTTATCCCATAGTGACATATTGAATCCAAAGTTGCAATGGAAGAACTCATGGTGTTGGTCATGGAAGGAGGGTGGGGGCTGCCATGGCTGCCACCAGTGTGCTTCAAAGTTGATACCCGAGTGGTCGATGATACCATGGTAGTAGTTGTATAAAACTATTGCGTAGTATGGGACTGCAAAATCATAATATGTTACCACTATTTTATATTTTACCACTGTTTTATTTTAATATAACGACTCACCCTCGCGTTACGTTTTAACGTTTGGTATAGATTTCTCAGAGATGAGATATTTTCGCGTAGTAAAAATTATCCTTTATGTTGACCCGGATAACCAGCTATCATCATACCAAATTTCATCAAAATCTGTCCAGTGATAGACAGACAAGACAGAGACAGACAGAAATTCTAAAAACTATAGATTCGGCCTCTGTATCGATAGTATATTATTATATTATTATCAATAAGATTATCCAAAAAATATTTAATGTACAGATTCGACTCAGAATTTTATTATATCTACAGATGTCAAATATTCGCTTAAATCTAAGTATTATGTTACCAGTAGTCGTATTTTTTGATTGTAGGTATTTAAATTTTTAAACTTTAATCAATTATAGGGATTAATATATGACATAATTTAATATATTTATTTTTTTGCTACAAAAATATAGCCTTGGGAGTTTCATCTAGATTAACTGATACTCAGATGCAAAATATACATGCAATATAATAAAGAAAACCTCAGAGTTACGCTTTTACAGATTGATACATGGTATCCCAAAACAGTATAAATAAAATTGAATTGTTCTAAATATTCTTCAAAAAAGATAGGTAACGGATTTGTATTAACTGGTAATAACTAACTACATATATATACTAACTATAAGGTAAAGCAGGTATTAAGTAACATTCTACACTAATATTATAAAGAGGTAAATTTTGTGAGTTTGTTTGTAATGGATAAACTGTAAAATTCACTGAACCGATTTAGGTGAAATTTGGTATAAAAGCTTTGACCGATTTTCATGGGACTTTCATTGGCAGATAGCTAATGTTATAAAGAGTAACATAGGCTAACTTTATTTTAGAAAAATAATTAAGGTTCCGCGCAAAAAAATTAAAACCCATAAAATTGTGAACAAAATCCGAGTACCTAACGAAGTGAGGGTAAGTAAGCAACGTGAGGGTATGACGTTATGAAATACTAACGTAGTAAAAACTTACACCAATGTACAGGTACAACGAATAGAGGCAGACTCATAGTCAACTGCAAATGCAACAGTTCCACCGGATGAATAGCAGTGACACAGAAGGCTGTTGGTTGTTTGTATTTGTGGTGCATCTTGTGGAAATGACGGTAGAACCATGGAGTATGGTAGAGACGATGTAGGATATATATTGTATAGTCCTGAAATGTAATAAAAGTTATATTTCACTTTGAAAATGCCTTTACACGTTTTAAAGTGGATTTTTTCCATATATAGGTAAATGCTTAAGATCCAAACCTATTCTTTAAAGTAAGATTCGTGTTCGTATACTATATTCATAATAATTGGCAAAGTTATAGAGTAACATACAAAAATGCTGAATTGAATATCTTCTTCTTTTTAGAAGTCGGCCCATAAGAAATAATGAATTTTGAAAAAAATGATTGTGAAAAATTGTTATTATTCATTAATATGCGATTTAAAAATCAATGTGCCCTATATCTTCACAAAATAGTCTGAAAAATTAAATAAAAAATTAACTCAGTTTTTCACTAAAATTCTTCGTTCGAGTTACAACTACTCAAAGATATTTAGAACTAGCGACTCAGCCTTGCTCCGCTCGGGTTCGTCCCCAAATACATTTAAAAGGTTAGTATAGATTTTTCAGAGATGAGATATTTTACTACTAGTACTAAATTTTTTGTGTTATGTATTAATTGTTTTTGCATATTTTTTAGTATATTGCGCTATATCTTAATAAAGGTTTTCTTAATTACTTATTCATTAAAGATAATTATTTTTATGAGTTAGAATTTAAAATAAATAAATAAATAAGAAAATTGTCAGAATTTTCACGTTTCTTTTAAGAAATAAAATATACCTATCATCGTAAGAATGATTATTTTTAATGTGATTTCGAAGAAGATATGCGTTTTTAGTAAAATTGCAAAATGGGTTTATAATGGAAAACTACACTATTCTTTGTAATGAGTAACATTATTATATAATACATGTTTTATGTTGACACAAGTAGAGATAATAATGAATTGCTTCAATCAAGCTCTATTATCGTATATTTGTATAAATTTAATAAAAGTAGTGAAATATGGAGACAGTGGTAGCCCAGTGGCAACGCGCTCGCTTGGGAAACCGAGGGAAGTGGGTTCAAATCTCGGGTCTCGCATCTCTGATACTTTCATCGCGAAGCATTTCCAACATGATTACCACTTGTCTTACGGTGAAGGAAAATATCGTGAGGAAACCTGCATGTTTGAGAGAACCTAGCAAGTTTTTGAAAGACGTGAAGTTTTATTAAAATACTCGTATTGAAAGGAGGCCCACCCCCCGCAGAGGGACTTTAAAAGGGGTTTAATACAATAAAAGTTAAAATATCTTACCATGTAAATAAACATAACAGGGAATTGTATAAAGAACCATAACCATCCATATTCATCAAATTGGTAATATACTGTCGAAGGATTTTCGTTATAGATATAACATCCGAGGAATGCTGAAAAAGAGTTGGTTACGAGAAGGGAGACCACCCCGAATATTATCTCATGACGTTCCAGTTCTGGTGATAGCCATTTAGTAGGCTGGATCTTCCACTCGTGTGCCAAATGCCGCCTCCGAAAGTAGTAGTACCACTGGAATCAAAGTTGACAAATCTTAGACAGGCTAGCAAAACACCGGTCAATATGAAGTTGAATATATAAAAAACTTAAAAAATAAAATAAAAACCGACTTTAAAGATAACACTAAAAAGTAAATAATATATTTTTTTTCAATTTTTAGTGTAGACGTAGTAGTAGCAAAGTAAGAAGAAAGTATTTTAATAAAATATTCGCTTAAGCCGTTTAAGTTAGTTTGATGCCAATTTTATACGAAAACCGGCAACTAAAAATCGCTTTTATTAGTAACACTAAAAAATCAGGCTCTAAAATTCAATTATAACGTATTGTTGTTCAAGTATAACGTAACGGCTTGTCAAATCTAACAAATCAAGCTCAAACTCAAAGTATTTACTATTAGCTGTTGAAGAGTTCCACTATCTACTTTCTAGCCTTACCATCAGATCAGTTCAAAGTTACCAAATCACTAACATATGACAATTAGAAGCAAGTTAAATTTTCATTTTTATTTTTCCACCCTTAGGGGTGGTATTTTTTGTTCAAATTTAAATGGGACCAATTTGGAAGTATATACTTTTAAACAAAAAAAATATTCCAAATCGGTTCATAAAGGATGTAGTTCTGAGGTAACAAACAAAATTCAGTCGAACTGAAAACCTCCTCCTTTTTGAAGTCGATTGAAAATAGAATTAATATTAGAGAAATCCCATCAAAAAAATAAATGTGAAAATGGGAGCCAAGTTTAATATTAAGAATATGCGTGTTTGTCAACTTCACCGACAAAAGAATTGAGATCTAAATGGGTGCGAAATGCAGTAAGATAGTAGTGTTCAGAAGTGAAGTAGATAATCCTGATTTTTTTTAATAGGAACATATTTGAGTGTACTATAAAATGTACTTCATTTCCTTATCCCGCGGGAATAGTATGCTTTTGATGATATGATTGGCTCAGTTTGTAGTTATACCCTACTTGCTGTGCCAGCGATCGCGGGTTCGAGTCCCAAGAGGGCCATTCATTTATGTGATGAGCATGAATGTTTGTACTCCAGTCATGGGTGTTTATATTTATAGTATGTATTTAAAGTTATATATGTGTAATGGTGTATCAACTATCTCATATAAATAACACAAGCCTCGTAGCTTACCATGGAACTAGATGGTGCTGTGTGTTAATGTCCCAACATATTTATTTGTTATTTATTTATTTTCTTAGAATAAAAGTAATGCTTTTCTTACTTTAAACCGAATTATTAACTCGCTGCTTAAAATCTGATTGTAATCGATTTAGCCTTTCAGTAGGTAAGCGTAAGTAAAACAAATGTTTTTCTTTCCCAACACTAACTGACTATATTATAAGTATTATTTACTGTTACGATAATTTTAAATATATAAAAACAATTATTATTGTTCTAATACAAAAAATTCCCTCGTAAAATGTTCTTACGACGTACTTTATCGTCATATGTTTATATTTCATTCTAACGAGGTTAAGTATTTGTACGATAAATAACAAAAAACTTGTTGCTAGATAATTTTAAATAAATAGGTATACATAGAAAATTGAAAGTAATAGAAGTCTATTTTTTTATATTTTATATTTTTATATATTTTATATTATATGATTTTGATTCGGAATATCTCGACAGCGATCTGTACAAATTTCTATTAGACTGTTGTACCGCAGAAGTTTGAGTATTGAAGATTTAATCTATATACAGATAAATAAAATTGAAGTATCTATTCTAGTATTTTCTACGGTACTTATAAGAGAAACACAATTTTAAATTTTTTGTCTGTCTGTTTGTTATGACTAATCTCCAAAACAGCTGGACTGTTTTTGATGGGACTTACACTGGCAGATAGCTGATATTATAAGGAGGATTTTAGGTTACATTTTTTTTTAGAAAAATACTTATTATTTTTTCCGCTCAAAAAAAAGTACATAGGGACTAGTCGCTACTTTTTAACTAAAAGAACACAAATTTCTGAATTTGTTTTAAAGTAATTCTATCTACTCCATAATTAGGATCTTTTCTTAAAATTTGAATCGGTTAAAAGGATTTTAACGTATAGCCTAGTAATTTTCCAACCTTTTATGCACCAACTATTCTTCTCCTTTTTCTTATCAAAAAAGTCGGTATCCCTATTATTTCGGCGGATATATTTTTTTTACGATCCGTCATATCTCTAATTAAAAGTAATTTATCCGGATACGGAAATATAGCCGTGGAATAAATAGTTTAAGTTTGATCAAATACAACACAATATTATGGGCTGAATAATAAAAGGTACTATCCAACAATGGCTTTTTAAGGTATTATTAGTAGGTATATTGCAAAAAAATACTAAAAAGTAAAACCAAACCCGGTAATTGTGCTTCTTGTCCGATTGTATGTAGTTTTTGAAACTATGTATGTAACATATATACATACATACATACATACATACATACATACATACATACATACATACATACATACATACATACATACATCAATTAACAAATTTTTCGGCCGCTATATTCTATTTGTTTTATGTAATATATTTTTAGCAACTGCCGAACTATATTTTGTGTAAATTAGTAAGTAAAAGGATTGGTTAAAATAAGAATAATGTCCTCCCGACACGATTTCGGCCACGGAGGCCAATCTCACTGAGATTAGCCAGATGCGCAGGCGATATTATAGTGCACAAGACATGTACGCGCAGACACAAGCGCACTCTCTATTCCGTTCACCCTAAAAGTCTTATCGGATGATACTTCTACACGACTGGTGAGAGTTAATGTGCAGGACTGACGTGATACAACACCACTAACTTTCCAACTCCAGACTACTACTGAAAAAAAATCTTAACAGAAAATCTCAGTAATGAAACTTGGCTCGACCTGGGACGCGAACCCAGGACCTAAGCATCTACAGCAGTACATGCTAACCACTAAATAACCGAGGCAGTTAAAGACCTTTAAAAAAGCTTAAAAAAGCCTTTAGAAAAGCTTTAACAATTGGCTGAGTGAAGATAATGGAATAACGTGACTAGCTGCGTTATCGGGCATTAAGGTCTAATTTAGTTTTGTCAAACGAACTTACTCAGATTCAATACAGACTGTTTACGTTTATTCTACGAATTAAACTGTCATAGTTATAAGAAAAAATATTTTGCTTAATCCACAAATAGTCTGAATGAGTTCATCGGTCGAAAATAAAATGCTTTCAGTACATTCGTACTAAGATTTTACTTAACGTACTCATTATAGTCTATTATTTGTACTTTGCACAGTGGTAATGAAAATTTAAGGAAAACATCAAGGTAGTAATTAAGTGTATAGAATTAAGTACATTTGTAATTAGTTTTTGCCAATTAGACATTTGAAGTAATTTTTTGTGATATTTATTATATTTTATACTTAATTTTTTTAAGACACAAATTGGCGACTGAAATTCACCATTTTAATTTATAACTAATTTTATATAGCCTATGAAACTTGCGTTATCCCACGCAATATATCAGTTTACATTTTGCTCTTTAAGTTATATAGATTATCATCTAAAAATACGATAGGTATAACAAAAAGGAACTCCGAGCGAAGCTCAGTCGCCCAGGTACTAATCTTAAAGCGTCGTCAGTAAAGTCATAGAATATAAATCAAATTTATATTTCATATAAACTATCAGGTAAATGGCTTTGAATGTGATATTCAAAACCATATATGTAATACGTTTAGGGGACAGAAATGTTTAGATTACGACTTTTTCTACAGAACTATTCTGTATGTTATCTATGTATATATTTAATTGCCTCGGTGGTCTAGTGGCTAGCATGTACGATTACATACCTGAAACCCCATTTATAATATGACTTGCGGCTCATCATCCCTAGTGAAAAACAACAACAAATCTATCCCACGGGAACCGTGCATTTTTCTGGGATAAAAAATAAACTATGTGGTATTCCAGACTATAATTTTATCTCTATGCCAAATTTCATCCAGATCCGTTCAGCCGATCTGGTGCGATTAAGTAACAGACATCCATTAAAACTTTCGCATTTATAATATTAATGGGTAATGGGATTGTAATTGTATACTGTATAGTTTGTAAACGAATTTAAATACATGAAGTTATGTTATATTCAATGAAACATTGAATGCGCATAGACTAACAGAATAATCTGGTGCATGAACTAAGAGAAGCGATGGAGTAGAAATGTACATTTGATTTAAATTCAAGCTTATACTGACATAGCTTTCAGTACTATACGTTATCTGGATATCTATATTATTAATATATACATACATATATTCATATAAAAGGAAATGTTGCGACTCACTGACTGACTCATCAATACCCAGCCCAAGCCGCTGACGATAGAAGTTTGAAATTTGTAGAGGATATTGATTTTTACTGCAGGCGTCAGTTAGGAAGAGATTTTGCAAATAGGGGAAGAAATTTTATATGTTGTGTTATAGTTTCTAATGTGAAATGCATGAAAAATAGTATTTCACTTCAAAATAAAGAAAAATTGGTTTTCTAAAATTCATCTCTTAAAGTGGTACAAACGTGGTAAAGTGTATGGGAAAAAAATATTTACGATCAGAATTGCTTGAAAATTATTAATAAGGTTGTTCAACACAATAATTAAATTAATACGATTTTTTTTAATATTTAGTTTCTAAGGAAGTAAAGGGTTGGTAAAGCGCGAGCTCTTAAGACACCGTCCTAACGAAAAATAAAAAAACATACATAGTCTAAATCCATAAAATGGATTTAGACTTTTTTAACAAAAATCTAAATCCATTTTATTGTAAAGTTTTGCAATCTTGGTTTTGTTATTTATACTTATTAAATAAAACAATACCTCAATAAATGAAAAAGAAGTATGTGTCACTGGAGTATTTTTGACCCCCAATGCTAGTAAACTAATAATAAGTTGGATAAGTGAGTAGTCACCCAGCAACCTGAAAAACTCAGGCAAATGCCAGTCTAACGTATATGAATTTTACGTTACTTCAATCAATGAATACTTACATGTAAATAACCGCCTACAGCGAAGTACATGGTATAAGACACACAATGAGATGCTATAAAAATAATAGCAAAACTCTCCATCTTTAGGTTTTCAGATGTGAACAATTTGTAAATCTCCTCTGAGTTCAACTTTTGATCGCCCTGCGTTTGTCCAGAGATTTGCTTGAGGGCTGTTATTAGTATTATTACCCATTCTCCTGAAAATATAAGAAATATTAAGAGATTACCTTTAAAAAACGTTTTTTAAACAAGCTTTTAAAACAACGCTTTTTTCCTGTTAGCGCTTTAAATTGAAAGCTTATTTTAATTATTATATTTTTATATTATTTTGTTTACCGTATTTTTTAGTTAACAAATCATTGTGTGAGCGCACTATTTAAGCTAACTGAATCATTATTGAATGCGTATACAAAATTTGGTGTCTGTACTATTAGCCGTTAGGGAGTTTCTTCGTCTGGAACCAATACTAACTAGAAAATTAAGTCATAACTCAAAAAAAAATCATTGTCATCGGAACTCAAACAACATGTAAAATATCAACTCTGATAGATAAGACGAAGTGGACAGAAGTAGACAAGTAATTCAGCTTGCAAGATTTGACCTATACAATAAACAATAAATACTACAAGTAGAATAAAAGCTTATAAAAAACTTTTCTAACTATTCAAATTAATCTAAATCGAACAAAGGTTTCTTGACTGGACCGACTAGTTGTCAACAGCCGTATAAGCATATTCAGATTGAAAATCTAATACGAACTTCGATAAGCATAGAACTTAACATCTCTTCATCTTATTTGTATAGAACAGTTTTAAAATTATAGCAAAAGAAAATGAAAACAAACCTCTTAAAGTAGCACCAAGCGTGAACACGCCAAATGTAGCAATAAAAGTACTTATAAAGTCAGGCAGTCTTTCAAAGAATTTTTCTAAGGGTTCTGCGTATCTTTCGATCCATTTTACTCCTTCTACTAGAGGATCCCAGTGGTTTGGTTTAGACACTTCTTCGGTCTTCTTTATTTCTTCTCCCGTCTCACCAACTTCCCTTTCTCTGATCAGCATTCTGTAATATTATGTGTTTAAATAAAATCCCTTGTTAGTGCATCTATAATATTTGCTCCTGTTTATTTGATAATTGCTTCTAGTTCAGTTTGAAGCAATGCTATCGTATTAAAACATTTTTTTCCTACACTAGGTATTTTTCGATTCTATTTCATCATCGCATACACATGTTTCTATATAAAGAAGTTATCTCTGTGAATGATTACTTACTAATCAAATATATATAATAAATAATCATACCTCATCTTGTGGTTGGAATGGATGTCAAGTAATAGGTACTATAATTTATATAACAATACACAAAATATGTTTTTACGATTAAAGGAACATAAACTCTGAGAAGGTGTTATAGATATGACAATTATTTATAAGTTATACTGATGAGTTTTATTAAGATGACATTAGTTGTTAAATAATTATACATTCTTTTAATATCAATGGGTTAAAAGTTATTGAATAATATGTAAATGTTTTTCTGACCGAAACAAGTAGGAAAAATCACTAGTTCGAACATAAACTAAATAACTTTCTGTCTATATGATTAAAAATATTATCCCAACAACAAAATTGACCAAATTGAATATTTAAGAAAGTTAAAAAACGAAGAATATTTATGTATATTTTTTATAAACACATCAATAACATTCAATTTAGATTCATAGAGAATGATTTTTTGTAAAATTCTACGCTATTTTCACTTTCACATAACCAAAATATAAATATAACTATTCATTTCCATCAAATTTCTTATAAAATAACTAAAAAATCTTCAGAAACGCTGTACCTGAATCAATATTCATTTGTAATAGCACTAAAATATGAAAACGTCTTGAGCTTAAACTGTACCATTAGCAAATAAATTACGTGACCTAAGATATCACACAAAAAAAACTTTGATAGCATTACTTTACGACGAATATAAATAAATTTTATTCAAAAATTACTATCTCATTCTACATTCTTAACGAAAATATCGAGATATTAATCGTATAACTTTAAAATTTAACAAGATTTAACTATATTGTCTTAGAAATATGATTTTAGCTAACAGTAAGTTTTATAAAATAAAGAACTACTGAGTAGATAGTTTGAGGTACACTAGGGGGGGGGGGGAGACATTTCAGGAATTCGTGCTTCTACTACATTCTGCATGGAGTTTTATTCGGACATTATAATATGTATTTCGTCAACAATAAATAGTGAGCCCAATGGGATTTCCCATTGAATACAATCTTTTTTTTCAAGATCCTTCCTCCATAAACCTTGTTTATACAAACAACTCTTGCAACATTTCATCTCCTAAATCCAACGATATTATCTGGGCTTTGTATGTATTATTTTATTCTTATTATATTTATTAAGAAGATTAGTAATAATAATATTTTAAAAGATTACAAATTTATCTCATACATTTCATTCTATATAACCGATTCATATCTACAGCTTTTGTTATTGTTACATACTCCGTCACAGCTGATAAAGTCATGTTCTTTCAACGCTTTTAACAGTTTTATAATGGCAATGCCCTCTTTTATAGACATTATATATTATTTCTGTCGTTTTATTTTAGTTTAACTGAGCCATAAAAAAATATTTAAGGATTATCACGACCGTAGGTAAAGACCAAATCAGTCAATCAATTTGAGCATAGAATCAAAATTTGGTTAAGTTAATCTATCTATGAAATATAATATATGTTAAACCTGTAATTCAGGAGCCAATATATTCTGAATATCTTTGAGTTTTAAAGATGCGGCAGAAATACATTTTACAACACAATATTTTGCAATATTGATCAGAGAGTAGTAAAATATAAGTGATAAAAAAGAGAAAAATAGAACCACCCACCCACTAATATATATTATAGCGAATATAGTTAAATTTTATAAAAAACCGATCAAAATCTTTAGTGAGAAAATTAAAACTAATCAGGTTGAAAATGCTTCCATCACGATATATACAATTTTGGCGAATACAAAAACATTGGACATGTAATTGGAGTGTGTGCTCAACGGTAATCTATTCAACACGGTAGACAAAAATTAAACTTGTCTGACTTAATTATTATTATTACCTAGACGACCGAGCTTCGATCGGAGTTCTTTATTGTAATGTCGTGTTTTTAGATTTAAAAAAAACTTGATTAATACAAAAAAAAAACAAAAGTAAATCTATGTATCCGACCGGGATTCGATCCCGGATATCTGTGATTGTCGATCTTGCATCTTGGCCGCTTGACCACGATGCTGAGAAATTAAAGACTATATTTTGCGTGGAATAATGCGTGGAAAATGCGAAAATACGCGTCGAAAACGCCCACATACAAAATTTCAACGAAATCGTTAGAGCCGTTACCGAGATTGCCGGTATGTATGTATGTATGTGTCAGATACACAGAGAGTTAACATAGAGATAATCGATAAATTGAAACTAAATGGATTATCTAAGCTACTGTTTATGTAAAAGAAAAGTATTTTTAGCAAAATAAAGACCATTCAATCTTTATCTTTACTCTGTTCAAAGTTTCTTGTAGATGAAAATGTCTTGTAGATGTCTATCTGCATTTCGCCAGCGTGGACTATTTCTCTCATAGCGAGTACAAACTTTTGCCCAGCAGTGGGTCATGCGACATTAACAATAAGCTGAATATAAAAATATTAATTTATATAAAAATGTTAACTCAGTATTTAAGAAAGCAACTGTTTAGTTTCTCGTGGATTCTTTTCAGCGCAATTGGTTTCTAAGAATAAAAAATAATCTTAGAAAGTTACTTGTATCTAGTTCAATAGACAATTAACAATAATAAAAAACCAGACTGAGTAAATAGCGATTTAAAAAGATGACGAATAATTATAAACAAATATGAAATAACCTTTCTATCTCTAAAGGTTTTAAGGTACAAAAATTTAATCGATTCATGTCCCATAAGGAGTCTAGATTTTTGCCCAGGCTATATTAGGTATCAACAACAAGGTACAAGGTTCTATGTCATACTTACTTTACCGTTTCGAAATGTTTATAACTAGATACATTAATAATTATAATAATGTCAAAACTAAATAAGATCACAGTTTCAAGTAGATGTGATTAAATTTTTAAATTTACTAATAAAGACTAGCAACTCACCCTCGCTCCGCTCGGGTTTGAGTTCTGTAATTTTTAATAAATAGGTCTGCATACCTTTTGTCTCACACAGTCTCATGCCACATAGTGATCTCAGCAATCCCAGTCGTTTGCATAGTCCCTTGTCCTCATAAGCGCGCTCAAGGTTTTTCCAGGCTTCATACGGACTCTTCGCATTGCGCTTTTTGTTTCTTCTTTTCGTCTTAATTATCTTCGTTCGTTACGCAATCGAAAAGATCTTCGTGCATTAAAATCATTTTCAGTGTGAACTTCCAATGATTGTAATCTTCTAAGCTCTTTAGTTTTTCAACGGGAATACTAATTGACAATGACGACGCCATTTTTGCAATTACTATTATTATATATTTTTTTTTATAGAATTTAATTGCAATTACTATTAATAATGATTGCATTGTTGTGTTCCGGTTTGAAGGATAAGGTAGCCAGCGCAATTACAGGCTAGAGGTATTTTTGTTACCTAAAATCTAAGTGCATGAACTTGTAGGTGTTATGGGCAACAGGTACTGCTTTCCATCAGGTGGTCTGTCTGCTCGTTTGTCACTGAATTTCATAAAAAAAATATATTATTGTAATTAAAAGTACAAATAAACGCAATTATGTTATTTTTTTAACATTCTGGGCCCATAACATGATTGGTACAATTTATCAGGTTCAGAGAAGAGAGGGGGGGTAAGGGGGGAACGGAACTACCATCTCATCCGACCCAATTGCCAACCTCACCTGCACGTGGTGCTCCCTGCTAGATAACAGACGAGGCTCTGGCGACCGATCAATGGCGGTATAACCATACGCATCCAACACAGTGATTGGAAAAGGGAAGCAGCGACCTTGAGGTACAAGTAACCTCTAAAATGTCTGGTGCAGAAGGCAAGGGGAAACCACTGCACTATTATTCCCTAGTTATCGTCAGCTTTATGGAAAAGTCTAATAAAGAAATGGCCCCGAGTTCCTGGCGTCCCTTAGATGGGACAGGGGTGCTAAGAATCCCCAGGTGGAAAAAACAACAAATGAAGATAGGAACGTGGAACGTCAGAAGTTTGAAGAGTCCTGAAAAAGTCTACAATGTCTGCAAAGAAATGCAACGAATGAAGATTAACATCATGGGACTAAGTGAGATCAGATGGATAGGCAAAGGTAAACATCAAATAGATAATAACTACACCATGTATTACTCTGGTTCTGAGGATAGCTCCAACAAGTATGGAGTGGGAGTAATCATAGACACAAATTGCATTAATACACCTGTTAATTTAGTACCAAAATCAAACCGAACCATGTTACTTCAAATAGAAGCCAAGCCAAGAAATATTAACATTCTTCAAGTGTATGCTCCCACTACAGATGGGGCAGATCAAGAAGTTCGAAACTTTTATAAAGAAATAGAAGATCTGCTCCAAATGACAAAAAATCACGAAATAAATCTAGTGATTGGCGATTTTAATGCTAAAGTAGGGAAAGGAGAAGTGCCAAAAGTAGCCGGGAAGTTCGGACTTGGGGAAAGGAATGAGAGAGGAGATACCCTTGTACAATTCTGCCAAGAGAGTGATTTTTCTATCATAAACACCTATTTTCAATTACCACCAAGGAGGTTGTATACATGGACGTCACCTAAGCATACCCCTCAGCAAATTATAAGAAATCAGATAGATTACATCCTGATCAATAATCGCTTTCGTAATTGTGTCAAAAGTGCTAAAACCTATCCTGGGGCTGATATAAGATCTGACCATAATCCAGTTGTAGCGACAATATCATGTAGACTCAAACAACTAAAGAAGAGAACACAGTACCACGCAATAGACGTGAGGAAACTTAAAGAGCTTAACATCAAAGATTAAGTGGCGAAAGAAATAAACGAGTGGGCAGCACATGAGAAATCTGGGATAATACGTACGGTGGAGGAAGAGTGGCTTTCAATGAAGAACAAAATATTAAACATCAATAAGACACACTTGAAAAGAGATTGGATTCCTAAGCAGAGTTGGATGACAGTAAAAATATATAATCTTATCGAAGAAAGGAGAATCTACAAGAATTCTGACAATAGCAAGTATACTGAGATTGATAAGCGAATTCGGCGTGAAGTTCGTTATGCTAGAAATGCTTGGTATCAGTGCAAGTGTGATTTTGTGGAGGACCTTTATGCTAAACATGATGCATTTAACCTGCATAAGGAAATAAAATCTTTGGTAGGGCACAAAAAGACCACTCACCAACTTACGGACGAAAATAATATTCCCATATTAGATATATCAGGAAAAAAACACCTATGGGAACAATACATTTCATCAATGTTTGCCGACGATTTTCGAAGCATAGCGGTAAATTGTGTTCCAAATGAGGGATATCCTATCCTGAAAAATGAAGTCACAAACGCTCTTAAAAAAGCTAAAACGGGAAAATCAACCGGACCGGATAATGTTCACATAGAGGTACTCAAACTTATTAAAGACGAAAATATTGACTTCCTGGTTAAACTCTTTAATTTGGTATACGACTCTGGCCACTTACCCAAAGACTGGCTAATCTCAACTTTTATTACGCTTCCTAAGAAGACCAACGCAAGAAGGTGCGAAGAGTTTCGAACGATTAGCCTTATGAGCCAAGTATTGAAACTATTTCTGAATATCATCCACGAGCGAATAAGAGCTAAATGCGACGAACAACTCGCAGATAGTCAGTTTGGTTTTCGAAAAGGAGTGGGCACGAGAGAGGCTCTTTTTGCAATGCAGGTTCTGGTACAAAAATGCAGAGACATGCAACAAGACGTTTTCCTTTGTTTCATCGATTACGAAAAAGCCTTTGACAGAATACTGCACGACCGTCTAATTGCAATATTACATGATATCGGCTTAGATGACAAAGATGTACGTATTATCCAGAATCTGTATTGGAATCAGAAGGCTACTGTACGAGTTGACAATGAGGAGACTGATGCGGTAGAAATAAAGAGAGGAGTCCGACAGGGCTGTATATTATCACCCACGCTATTTAATTTGTACTCGGAAAAAATAATAACAGATGCAATTGAAGACCTAGAATGTGGAGTCAAAATAAATGGCCGGTATATTAACAACATCAGATATGCTGACGATACAGTCCTAATAGCATCATCTCCTGAAGAGCTGCAATTAATTATGAGCCGTGTTAATGAGTGCAGTGAAAGCGCTGGTCTGAGGATGAACACATCAAAAACGAAGATCATGGTATTGTCTAAACATACCTTCGATGACATTGCTATCATTGTAGCAGGCCAAAAAATTGAGAGAGTGCGCAAGTACAAATATCTGGGGACATGGCTTAATGACACCTGGAGCTGTGAACAGGAGGTAAAGACTCGCATCGAAATAGCTCGAAGTGCCTTCTGCACGTTAAAAAAAGTACTCTGCAGTCGCAGACTTAAGATCCCTGTGCGCATACGACTCCTACATTGTTACATCTGGCCTATACTTCTTTACGGATGCGAGGCGTGGACAATTAAAGAAGACCTCAAAAAACGTATAGAAGCTTTCGAGATGTGGGCATGTAGACGTATGTTGGCCATAAGTTGGACTCAAAAGATCTCGAACGTGGAAGTTCTGCGACGCGTCAACCAAAAAAGGCAACTTTTGGAGACTGTCAAGAAGAGAAAAGTTGCATATCTCGGACACGTGCTTAGGCATGAAAGATATGAACTTTTGCAACTCATTATGATGGGAAAAGTTGCCGGAAGGAGAGCTGTTGGGCGCAGAAAAAAGTCTTGGCTGTGCAACATCCGAGAATGGACGGGAATTGCGAGTGCTGTCGATCTCTTTCGCCTCGCGAAGAACAAGAAGGAGTATTCAAAGCTGACTGCCAACCTTCGCTAGTCGGAGTGGCACTCGAAGAAGAAGAAGAAGAAGAGAAGAGAGAGCATTGTCACAGTTGACAATTAGTATATTATTTTTTATTCTTTTACTGTTATGTGCCAACGTCCGGGTCAATATATAGGATACTTTTACTGCGGGAAAATATGTCATCTCTGAGAAATCTATACTAAACCTTAAAATGTATGTAGGGACGAGCCTGACCGAAGCAAGGGTGAGTCGCTAATATTAAATAAAAGAAAGTTTGAAAGTAGCGCCAGTGATGGAAAATTTGGGAGGAAAATCGTCTGAGCTGCTACAGACATGTGAAGAGAAGGGATGAAACACATATTATGACGAGAAGAGTGATGGAAATGAATGTAGATGGATGGAAAACTAGAGGAAGACCGAAGAAAAGATGGGTAGATTGTGTGAGACAGGACAAGAAAAAGAAAGGAGTGGACGATGTGGTCGAGTAATACGGAAGCACTCTCCCCTATTACTCGTCACCTCATCATCACACAGAAAAGGATGACTTACTGCGCCGACCTCAAGTAATATGGGAAATGGACAGGGAGATAATGAAGAGTTTAGGATATTAAAATGTAATATTCTTCCTATATATATTTATTACTAGGGACTCACACTCGCTTCGCTTCGTATTCGTCCCTACAAAAACAAATCTATCCCACGAGAACCGTACATTTTTCCGGTATGACATATAGCCTTATAGTCTTCCTCAGTTAACGGGCTATCTAATGCAAAAAGAATTTTTTAATCGGATCAGTAGTTCTTGAGATTAGCGCGTTCAACCAAACAAACAAACAAACTATTTAGCTTTATAATATTAATATATACATTTCCATACACTGCCCTCTCTTAGAACATAATTAAATCTTTACATATCAGTATGTGCATAGTACCAAGATTGCGTAATAGATGGCGCTTATATTACATGAATATCACAAGTAGTTTTACAGTATTATTTTATAACTATCTTTAGTATTCAGCGTTATATTTTATTTATAAAATACACGGATATAATAGAATTTATAATAGTTGAATAATTATTGCAATAAAGTAACTTTTAAAATTTTATTTATTATTGTTAAATGTTTAGTCAATACCGCCATCTAGCAGTACGATTGTAAACTAGCTACTGTAATGAAAAGTTACTTACATGCTTTGTAGTATACAAAGTACATAATAGATGTCGCTGTATTTTTTTATTTATATTCAAGTGTATATAAAATTTTAAATATATTAAAAATAATAATGTTTACTAAAAACATAAAGAGTGACAAATTTATAAAAATAAAAACGTATGTGTACTTAATAATGTACGCACGTAAAAAGTTATACTTCTTATTTTTTAAAGCATTTAAATAAAATCTTGTTTTTTTTAAATGTTTTAACTTTTTTTTCTTTTCTGTATTCTTCTCAGCGAATCCTTTAATTTGATATTCATATAGGTAATGGTGTGCCATAAAAATCAATCTGCCGCCATATTGGATTCACAACCACGTCACTTTGCTTATTGTGTTTCGCTCATCAAGCTTCTACGAGTATTTGATATCCATATCATGGAGGTGCATAAAAAAGAGTCCGCCATCGTTAGGAGTCCGCTATATTGGATTTACAATGACGTAATTTTGCTAATATTGTGTTTCTCCTCCTAAACCGCTGACCGAATTTAATAAAAAAAAATTGATCGTGTTTGAGTGGGTCTTTGGATGGTTTAGATTCACTACTGGACTCGGTAGGTCGCGCTGCAGTCGGATTTTAGAATTTTTCATTTTTATAAACACACGTACAAAAGATTTTTTCCAAGAGACGACATATTTGGCTCAGTTTGTAGTGATCCTATTTGCTGTGCCAGTGGTCGTGGGTCGAGTCCCGCTGGGGGCATTCATTTGTGTGATGAGCACGAACCAGTCATATATGTATAATATGTAATATGTAAGTATATAAAGTTATATATACGCGTAGTATATCAACTATCTGCCAATCTGGTACTATATCATAAGCCTCGTAGCTTACTATGGAACTAAATGCTGCTTGTCCCAACATATTAATTTATTTATTATATGTTTGGACAGGACAACGTCTGTCGGGTCCGCTAGTATTATAAATCTACATACGTTACAGTTGTTTATTTGCGTGTTCACAGACACATATTTTAATCTCATTTGTAAGTAGGTACAATACATTTTATTTAATCACAGCAGTTTGAAATTAATACGAATTTGAACGAAACGAATAAATATTGTGAATTCCAAGGCGCATTATCTTCATATTTATTATTCACGAACTGTACAGCATCCACTAATTTGAGAGCGGCTTTGCATCACAAAGGCTTGCAAACACGATTAGCGATCTCGTTGAGATGCGAGCCGCTGGCGATTTCCGTCCTGCATAGTGTTGGCACCTGTCGATAGAATATATTATTATCGGGCATTCGAAATAATTTACTTCTGACTTTAATTTTGAAGATCAGATTGAAGAACATACGTATCTACATATAATTATATTAATGACCGCTTTATGTAGTTAGAAGGTAAATGATTATATATATGGTTGTGCCAGTAAAACTTTAGAAGTCAATTTCTTCTAAAATTACGATAAAAAAAAAATATTTTTATAATATATGTAAAAGTTGATTTACATTACATTTCGATGCAAATAGTTCTATAATATTATTAATATAATAATATTATTTATTTTTCCTTTACGTAACAATGTAACAATATGTCAAAGCCTTTTTTCAAAAATGTATTTTTTGGGTCGGAAAATAATATACGTTTTGGAAAATAACATAATATGTTTTTTATGGTGCATCAATAGCTTACCATGGGATAGTAGTTCTTTTGCAAAAAATTAAAAACAGTGTATTACTTATTCATATCATGAGAATAGAGCTCAAAAGAGACGTAGTATTTGGAGCCACAACCCAAAATGCAGTACAGGAAATTCAGAATGACAGTTAATAAAAAATATGTTATAAAAATAAAAAAGCCGATTGCATAAAAGCTAAAAAAAATATGAAAACCAGTTGACAAAGGAATATGGAATTATGCAGTCGAAGACATACACGTTTCGTCCTTGCATCCTTGAGATGTACATATTATATGTATATGTACGTATGCACACATACACATAACCCTCCTTTGCGTCGCACAGTCGGGTAAACAAGAACACACATTTTCATTTAAGTATATACAATTATAAAAATTTTGTATAGTCGATAAATTTTTCATGTCAACAACACTCACGATAATGAATCTGACCGCTCGACGCACCCTCCGATTTTCCGATCGCATTTCTATTAACTCGCACACTCAGATGATTTATTGCTTTTGTTGATTTTATAATAAGTAATATCATATTCAGGGTACGTTTGAAGAACAGAGGAGGATTACAAAATACATAATTCATATTGTATGCCCAATACAAATATTTAGTCATTTAAGTGATAAAACCCACGATGTATGTTTAGACCGTAGGCATCGCCTATTGAATTCAACGGAAATGCTGTCTAATACAGGAGGGTTGTCAAAATATACCAACGAACGGTTTTGAAGTTACTGAATTGTAATATCATCTCGTGGCAAGTTACAGTTACACTCATGAAACCTAAAGGCGTTCAATTCAATTTTCTTGTTAAGTTGTCTTCTAAAATCGTTTCCTAACTGTCATATAAAAGTAAGTATGAAAGTCCGGTGTGTCTTATCCGAATCTCACCTTAGTTCTTATATAGTTACCAATTACCATTGCTCTGTCTAAATACCTCCTTTAGACGAATTTATGGATTAGAACCTATACTAATATTGAGTGTTACTGATCTTGATTTGTCTAACAATGATATCTCCTTTTTATCCCATTCAAATTGTATGAGTTCAAATAATGTAGCAGTCATTAACATATAGCTGATTCAAAAAGAGTTACTGGTGTATCCATGGGGTGAGAATTCGATGCGGGGTGAGGGTGGTGACTGAATTAAATTTGGATTAAATATAGGAAGCCACTTACTAAATACTCAATAGCATTCGACAAGCTGCTTGACGCGCCCCTCCATATTACCAATCGCTATATCTATCCTCTAATCCACCCTCTGTGGTTGAGTTATTGTTGTACTGAATTGATATATTTTCGTACAGTGTACATATTACGGATACTATTCTATATAGAAATGTCGATTGCAATGGAACGGAAAGCATGGGATAGTTTCTAAGACTTTTCTAATTTCATTTGTTCTTGGTTTTAACTAACGTGAATAGGTTCCCTAAATTCAATCTTTTATTTTCATACTAGCGACTCACCCTCGCATCGCTCGGGTTCGTCCCTAGGTTGATTCCCCATACAAACTTTCATCCCCATTTTCACTTCCTTAAGGGATGATTTCCGGGATAAAAACTGTCCTATGTCCTTTTCAGTGTCCCAATCTATCTTCTGATCAAATTTCATCTTAATCGGTTCAGTAGTTTCGGAGCCTATTCTGTGCAGACAAACAAACAAACAATCAAATCCTTCCTCTTTATAATATTATAGTATAGATAATTAAGTATGTAAGTATTTTAAGCATGTAGGAACTTATAGGTTTTTACTTAAATCTTATTCCAAAGTAACTTATCTAAATTAGAACTCAGTCTTTTCTATGTCGAATTTTTAAAGAATTACTGTTCAATCGTCTTTGCTTATTTCATAATAAATATTACAAATTATGAAAAGTTACAGTAATGTATTCAGCCCTTTTAACGTCCCACTGCTGGGCTCGGGTCTCCCTTTAATACGAGAGGAATCAGACCATAGTCCACCACGCTGGCCAAGTGCGGGTTGGTGGACTTCACATGTCTTTTGAAAACTTGCTAGGTTTTCTCAAATATGCAGGTTTCATCATGATGTTTTCCTTTACCGTAAGGCAAGTGGAAATCGAGTGGACCGACGACTTGGTCAAAGTCGCTGGATCCCACTGGATGCGGATGGCACAAGACCGGTTGTCGTGGAAATCTTTGGGGGAGGCCTATGTCCAACAGTGGACGTGTTTCGGCTGAAACGAACGAACGAAGAGGGAATCATGTTAGAAATGATTCGCACATGAAAATATCAGAGGTGCGAGACCCGGTATTTGTACCCACTTCACTCGTTTTCCCAAGCGAGCGCTTTACCACTGGGCTACCACTGCCCTGTTACAGTAATAATATCTAAAAATACTAACACATATTCAAACTATCTGGATACATCTATTGTATTTGAAAAATTAATTTACGATATGTATTATGTTATTCAATCTTATAATCTCCACAATCGTTTGGTCCAACACAATACTTCCCTTCCATCAAAATCTAATTGCATTTACCTCAAACCGATCTCATTTCAATAGGAAGTTAGGTGGCGGACATTAATCACGCGCGCTTGGTGGCCCTTTGTGTGGAGTTATAGCTAGGGTGGAAATATTGCATGGTTTTGTGAAGACTTTTCCAAAAAACCCAAAAAATGAGGGTACGTAGTTTCGATAACTTTGAGATGTATTTGGTCTATGATGTTTAACTTTATTATTTCCTAAACATTAACAACACATTATTCTAACTTTAAATGTTCAACTTCCATCAAATGGATTCTTGCTAGCTTTTGCTCGCGGCTCCGCCCACGTTTTTTATTTATATATAATTAAGTAATTATAATTGCCCTACCCCTAAAGGTCCAAAATTCACGCCTCAGAGTCGTGATGGTGTCCAATAATCTATAATAATGTAATAAATGTTTGTTTGTTTTTTATTTGAAGATGCTAATCTCTGGAATTAGTTGGATTAGAGAAATTTTGCTTTTGATAATTTTATAGTTTTTACGCTACGCTACGACTTTTAGCATCTAAATAATCATTCATGGTTTCGAGCCAAACCATGGAAAAAGTTAGTTAGCTATTAAATACAAAAACAATGCTATATTTTTTAACTCTGATAAGCAGTTTTATAGAATAATAAGTAATATTAGTATAGATATTATAGTATAATTTTTTCTTAGATTTATGCGAATATTTGACATTTCAAATAAAACTATCTTTTCGGATTTTTTCGCTGATTTATTTTGATTTTTGGTTCCCAACATTTCGAATGTAGGTTGTCTGTAACAATTATATAATGCCTTTGAGACATCTTAAACCTTAGTCTGTACCGTGACCATGATTGCTGTAAAGCATACGAAATGTCGGTAACCAAAAATAAAAATAAATCCGTGAAAAAATCCGAAAACATAGTTTTATTCAAAATATAGTATACTTATCTTTATTTTAATTTTTTTTTAATATTATCCGACACATCATAAAACAACGGTCACCTAGTCATGACGTCCCCCATGAAGCATGAGTTATAGCAACAAATTTAATGTAACCCATACAATGGCCCATTGATTTGCCAACTAACTAATGGGACCGTGACACGCAGTTGATTTTGCGATTGTAAATTATTATGATGATAGTTAGTAGTGTTACTGTTTAAAGCCATTTATCATGTAGCTATTTGAATTATGAATTGAGAATAATATGTTTAGATGGAAAAGACATAATATTTAAATATGTCACAATAATCTATATATTAATACGTGAAGAGAAAACTTTGAACCCCTTTTTAAGCATATTGCATGTACGGAGTACGGCCCGTGTCAAAATTCTTTTGGATATTTTAGGTTATCTATATAACTTTGAAATTAGAACATATCGATCAGATTTAATTAATTATGGATCATTTTCACCCATGAGGCGATTAGGCCATAGACTCAGACCTAGCTGGCCAAGTACGGGATGGCGGACTTCACATGTCTTTTGAAATCTTCCTAGGTCTTCTCAGACATGCAAATTTCCTCACGATGTTTTCCTTCACCGTAAGACAAGTGGTGAACATGTTAGAAATGATTCACACATGAAAATATCAGTGGTGCGAGACCCGGAATTTGAACCCGCTTCACTCGGTTTCCCAAGCGAGCGCGTTACCACTGATCTAATATACTGCCTTTTAAAATTATTATAATGCCTGATTATAATCACTATGCGTACTAACTATATAGTTAAAGTGAGAGTTAAATAAAGAGCTTCTTTTGGAAAGTTCCCAAAAATGTACCAAATTATAAACTTTACGTAAATGTGACGCACAGGAGAAATAAGAGCCTGAGTAAAACAAAAACGGAGATATACTACTATCTATACACATAATAAAATTCCAACTGAGTCGAATCTGTACATTAAATAGCCATTATTATCGATACAGAGGCCGAATCTATAGTTCTTATGTTTTTTTTCTGTCTGTTTATATGACCGCATCACGAGAAAACCATTGGACAGATTTTGATGAAATTTGGTATGATGATAGCTGGCAACATATAGGATACTTTTTACTTCGAGAAAATATCTTATCTCTGAGAAATCTATACTAACATAACTAGGGGCGAACCCGAGCGGAGCGAGGGTGAGTAGCTAGTAATACAATAAATCATTATCATTTGCCACAACAAAAATTATAAATCATAATTTATGATCATGAAAACCCTTCACACTGGGTCGCGGACTTGCTTCATCATTACGCCATTATTGAGTTTTACACAGCATAATGCGGGGTAATATATAGAGCCTGCGGGGTGACCACACGGGGTCTAAATACTTGACGCAAAGATTAATAAAAATATAGACGCTACATCTTTTATTTTATACGTACAATGAGCCCGATTTTTTATTGTTATTATGGATGGTAAACTTATTTAATATAATTATCAACTTCAAAAAAATTGAACTTTCATGTTAAGTTCAAACTACAATTTTATTTAGGAGTTGAATTTTCTTTTGTGTGGAAATTAATGCTTCTAGATTCTAAATCTAGGCTATGAATTTTCTCTGAGTGAGTCAGAAAATTAAGTAGTATCTATAGTAGAAAATGTTATTGGAATTTGGTTATAAAAATCTGTTCAATAGGAGATATCGCGTAACTTAGACAAAAAGCACCATATACTTGAATCAAGAATCTTCTGTTAGAAATAAAATAAATGCTCACGTAGTGGTCGAAATTCGACCATAATTATATATTGAAAATTTAAGGGGAAACGTACATAAATAGAATATACCTATGTATAATTGTATATATGTATAAACTAATTGTTCCCAATTTTTTTTATTGATAGCACTAAAGCTCGTCATTAGGTACTACTAAAAAAAAGAAAAAAAAAAAGAAAATGAAATCAGTTGACAAACCGAAGAGAAAACGGTACTGAACTATTTTGTTTTGTCTATTTATACATATATAGCTCTTATGTGTAGTTGTTGAAGATATTAGAAACCTACTATATATATATTTTTATGAGTACCTCTTGTATGCCTTCTAGCAGTTCTTGGTACACATTAATCAAGATCTTATTGTCGATAACTATGAAACAAGATAAACGATCAGATTGCTTTACCGTAATGTTTAACTTCATAATGGCCAATTAAAGTTAGCTACTTATTTTAAATAATCATCCAAAATAATATTATACACGTAAATGCGAAAGTAACTCTGTCTGTCTGTTATGTTTTTATATGTAACCTACAGATCCAATTTTGATGTATTTTTGTATAGAGATGGGACCTTGGAGGAGAATATAGGTTACTTTTTGTTGCGAAGATAAAACTTGAAGAGGATGAAATAGGATTGAAATTTTACATGGAAAAAAATTACATATACAATAAATATTTTTTTTTATTTATTTAAAACGTATCTAGCTAGTACCTATTAAACATAAATATGTTGGGACATTAACACACAGCACCATCTAGTTCCATGGTAAGCTACGAGGCTTGTGTTATGGATACCAGATAGTTGACATACTACAACTTTTATTACTTTAAATACATACATATTATAAATATAAACACCCATGACTGGAGTACAAACATTCGTGCTCATCACACAAATGAATGCCCCCAGCGGGACTCGAACCCGCGACCGCTAACGCCGCGCACAGCAAGTAGGGTTACTACAAACTGAGTCAAACGTGTCGTCAAATTATAATATATTTACTTAAATGTAGAAAGTTTTAAGGCTAATAATAATATTTTTATTTACTGCAATAATATGAGTATAAAATAAGCTCATAGTAGGCAGAAATATCAAAATCGACACGTCTACATTACTATCATACACTTTGCTTTAAGTATAGGGGGTCTTAACCACTACAGGGGGTCAACAATCCTACTGAGTCATGAAATTGATACAAAATTTAGTTGCGATCAAAAGCGGTATTAAAATTTAAATTTATTGTTATTTAGATGGCTTTCAACGTGATTTTTGATTTTTTTATTATCTCTCAAAGCTACCCTAGGAGTAAGGGTTAGTTGAATACCTACATTTTATAATACAAGGGTACAATGATGACATACCTTTTGAATCCTTACTAAGCCGACGACCTCCTGTAGCTTTTCCCGTTATTAAAGTTCAAATATCGTTTCGATAAGTCGAAGAAATAATCCGTATAATGATGAAAGTATAATCTTTAAAGGTCCAGTGGAATTGATAAAAACTACTTTTAACCTCTACATATTTTTATATGTTGGGACATGTGTTATAATACACACAGCACCACTTAGTTCCATAGTAAAACACCAGACTTGTATTATGGATACCAGATAGTTGATACACAAAACATATATAACTTTGAATACATAGATATAATAAATATAAACAAACACAACACACAAATCAATATTCCCAGTGGGACTCAAACACGCGACCGTTGGCACAGCAAGTTCACTCTCAAAAAACTGAGCCAAACGTGTCGTCAATAATAAAATATTTCTTACTCTAAGTCAATAAAATGTTTTGTACTCTAAATCTGACTGAATACAGACTAAAATTTGTCTAAAAACTTGCTATATGTATTTCAAAAATTCTTACTATATTAAATAGTTTAGTTTAAAATTAGTTCATCAGCATTTAATCTATACAGATAAATAAAATTGGAGTGTCTGTTTGTAATATTAAAATAACCGCTTTTTACTAAATGCATATGGATGTATACACGGTACATATACCAAAACAACATTTTTTACAATTTTTGTCTGTCTGTCTGTTTGTTCCGGCTTTCGGAGGAAACGGTTGGACCGATTTTGACGAGATTTTCACTGGCAGATAGCTGATGTTATAAGGAGTAACTTAATCTACTTTTATTTTAGAAAAAGAACCAGGGTTACACGAAAAAAAAAACCCATAAAAGTGTGAACAAAATCCGCGTACGGCGAGCGAAGCGAGGGTAAATCGCTATATAATTTAAATGAATATCTTGGAGTAGCAAGCTACTTTTAATGTATACCTAAACATAGCTAACCGTGAAAACGTACCTAGGGACGAACGCGAGCGAAGCGAGCGTGAGTCGTAAAGATTTTTTTTTAAATTTCATCCCTAAATAATATAAATAGGGGATGAAAGCTTAAAAATTCATCTTATTATGAAAGTTTATCATTTTTAATACTGATGGGATAAATAGACACAGGTTGTAATTGAACATGTTATGAAGCATATAAACAATTTTAGCCTAATAAATCATGTTAATATGGACTACTTTTTAGTATAGTGTGGCTGTAGGTGTCGTGGTCTGAATCTAACTAATTCGTTTGACTAAAGCTGATATTAGTTGACCGATTTAAAAAAGAGGTTCAAACTACATAGGTAGAACCTCTTTTTTTGATGTTGGTCAACTCACTCACTGGTCAATAACTCACCATATGGTGAAAAAAATTGTGTGCTTTTATATCTTACGCAATATCGACGCCAGTTGAAAATGGATTTTCATGATTCTAAAAAAATTTTCACCTACGGGTGAAGCTTTTTAAGCAGGTTTTTAAACCTGATTAACTTTAGTTAATGAAGTTTTTTAGTTAAACGTTCATTATAAAAAAATAAAACTGTGATTTGGAGCTATACTATATTAGTATAAAACAATAAAAATAAAATAAATACGTACTAATATTATATTTATACTAATATTATAAAGAGAATTTTTTTTTTGTAATAAGTTCTGAAACTACTGAACCGATTTAAAGGAAATTTAGTAAGAATATAGTTTGAGATCCTGGAAAGGATATAGGATATTTTTTATCCCGAACAGTCGTCCCTTAAGTGGGTGAAAATGTGAATGAAAGTTTGTATTGGGAAGCAACTTAGGGACGAACCCGAATGAAGCGCGAGTGAATCGATAGTAATGTACTATAAATTTCTATACAGACCGATGGAAATAGAAATTCACACTAAAACAATAAAATATATTAGCTGTATACAATAAAAGATATAATAACGAAAGATACTATGTTATTGTGGCGAGCACAAATTAAAAAGCTAGGTTCAGCGTAAAGTAGCCTCAAGGTAACGCATCCCGGTTTATGGCGTAATAAACTACAATTCTCTCTAGCCACCTATCGCTATCGCAACAAATTGCACGTGATATATCTCCCACCATTATTAGAATTTCCACAATTTTGGCTCTCTTGGGATATGTATACTTTATGGAAGTTAGAAGAAAAGGACTTTGTTGTACTTTAAACATTTTTTTTTATATTTTTCAGTTATTATAATCCTGAATTAATTTTTGGAATTCGTATTCCATGAAATACTGAGGAAAAAGACATTTTTTCCAGTTAAAGAAAAAAGTAAAGTTTTTGAAAGAAAAAAAGACAGTTTATTGATTATTTCCTACACAGCCACACAGACAAACAGCAATATAGAAAAAAGAAACAAATAGATTTCATAGTACTGAATGTAGATAAGTGTTGATATGCAGACACAATGCGTTGAGTTAAACAAACTACTATGAAATCTAATTTTTAAATTATATATAACAATTATATAAAACAAATAATGTATCCCACAGAGACCGTACATTTTCCGGAATAAAAAGTAACCTATGTGCTATTCCAGACTATAATCTATCTCTATGTAAAAATTCATCTTTACTTATTGAGTAACAAACATCCAAAAATTTAAACTTTCATATTTATAATATTAGTAGGATTAATGGGATTAACATTTATTTATTTATTTATTTAGTTTTTTTTAAATAAAATAAATAAACATTAATAAATTATTTTACTACTTATTTTTGTCAATTTATTTACTTTAGCATCATTTAACTTGATACAAATATTAACAATTAGCGACTTATCCTCGCTTTGTTTGGGTGCGTCCCTACGTTTTAATTTTTTCTTTCTTTTTCTGAAATAAAAGTAGCCTATGTTACTCCTTATAATATCAGCTACATTCCAGTGAAAGTCTCGTTAAAATTGGCCTAGCCGTTTCGGCAATTAGCCGGAACAAACAGACAGACAGACAGACAAAAGTTTTAAAAAGTGTGTTTTTCTTATAAGTACGTATATAATTCCATATGTATTTAGTATAAAGCTGTTATTTTGACATTACAAACAGGCACTTCAATTTTATTTATTTTATTTATTTATGTATAGATTTAAATTATAATCAAGCAAAAGTTTCTCCATTCTTTCATCTCGAAACTATCCCACAAGCCCTAAAATGATACACACCTCCGCCATTACTATACGCTCGTCGACCAGCTAGATTTTATCGCTCCTTCGAACCATTAAACCGACCATAATGAAGTTTCCCCACGATAATGCACTGGAGCATTACGCAATGATTTACAAGGCATAATAAAAGGAATTTAAGGGATGACCCGCGTAAAAATGCTTTCGATGTCATAAAAAAGAGGGATGATGCCGCAGTCGGGTTCTAATGTTTAGGGTTCGGTAACATGTTCCTCTGACAGATATTACTGTATGTGTCTTGTTCCGTATGAATTCAATGGCTTTCAAGATTACTGGATCAAAAATAATGCAACTATTGATTTTAAAGTAAAATAGTTTAAATATTAGTATTTAACATTTTTTTTAAATCACTTTCATCTCATTTTATTTGCAGAATATTATTAATTAGAACTCAGAAAAGATAATATTATAAGATATTTACTTGCTATGATTTAAAAATAAAAATAATTAATAAAAGACATAGTTTTTTTCTATAAATTAAAAATGTCATAGAAAAACCAGGGTCAATCGCTAGTTAATAATAAGAAATATATTGCAGGATACACACAGTGTTTTTGAGGTCTCCATCAAATATAATTTATATGGAATTTTATTATTCATATTTCGGCCTATATTGTGGTTTGTGACGAGTATTTTTATGGGGTATTTGGAGGTTTTATGTATGCAGATGTTCACATAAAGTATGTAAGTGCTGGCAATTTTTGTTTGTGCTATTGCAATTGGACAATTTTATATTTAAACGACTTTCTGAGGGGAGATTTAAAGCATTTTATTGCAGATTATAGTCTATTAAACTGTAAAATACTGATCGAACCGCTTCGTTTTTTAAGGATTTTTTGTTGAGCGCCCATTTTATCTAATCTATATATATGATTTATACATATATTTGTTCTAATAAAATAATTAAAAAAAATCAACTTAAAGTTTTAACTTACATATTATCTCAAAACTTAACCAAAATAAACTAGTATCCTGAAACTAATCAAGTTATAAATGTCTAAACAAAAGAAAATGTATTCTAATTTTTACTTCTCATACAACATAGAAAACTTAAAAATAGTATTTTTATTTAACTAGAAAATCGAAAATAATTAGCTACTGTTCTTTACTTTTTTTTAAAGTATCTTAATAATCAATATATAAAAATATCTATGTAAATACAATACACGTAGCAAGACTCGCAGCTAGTATAAACCTACTTAATATGTATGTATGTCCCCGACTGCACAATACTATATATCGTCAACTTGTTCTCATCTTTTTAGTTTACTTTTTACGCAGTCAAGTTTTTTATTTTTATATTTTTTTTTTATTTACCTACAGGTTTTAGATTTGGTCATTTAGACATTTTTAGTTTTATTTAACAATTTCTTATTCTAGATTATTTTTAAATATATAAGTTGTGTATAGTTTTGTAATCGCCTCTTAAAAAAAATCATTTTGATACCCCACTCGATTGATTCGGACAAAAATATTTTTTCAAGACACAAGTTGCCGCCTATGATCCGCCCACTTGATATCACTTGCGTTATCAAGACAAATAATACGACGTATGAATTATCAAAATTGGTTAAGCCATTTAGTAATCACGCGGGAACATACGTACGACCCATACAAACATACAGATCAAAGAGATATTTACATTCTTTGGGCTTCACCGCAGTTGGGTAAATATAGTGTTGCCCAAATTCAGTCTTGGTCTTGCAGTCTTGGTCTTGGTCTTGCATTTTTGCAAGACCAAGACCAAGAACAAGACCGCGTATTTTTAGCAAGACCAAGACCAAGACTGACCATGCAAGACTTGAGCAAGAACAAGACTAATCCCGCAAGACTCTTGCGTCTTGCAGCTAGGACTTAGCGCTATTTCACGGAGTAGTTAGGAATAACAGTTCGGTGTATAGGTACGCTTAGGAATTCTATGAGACGCAAAAAACTGTATCAAAGAATATGAAAAACTGGACCTATTCGCATTACGACCAATACCTACCATAAGCATACATAGCGAATAAAAAAATATCCATTAAAATCAAACAGAGTGCATGCATAGTTTTGTTTTTACATCGGCACTTTGATAATGCGGCATCAAAGGTTTTGTACTGACGTCTCAAAGAAATTTGTCGCTTTTCGGAAGTACATGGGGATGATACACGTGGCGGCGGCTTCTTTTGAATTCACATACAACAATCGGTGCCGCCGCGCCGAAATCACAACATTTGACACTAATTGATTGCCGCCATAGAACCTAGGTATAGTTTTAAGGGCACAGGTGTTCCAAAGAATAAATAAGTTTCAGTGTGCTTATAATGGAAACGAATACATACATTATACTGATCACGCAAGTAGTATTATGATTAGATAATGGTAAGGATAGGTAGTAGATGTCATAATAATTTATTCTAGTAAGTATATAGTATAATATCTTCTTATCTATAATAATAAAGCTGAAGAGTTTGTTTGTTTGTTTGAACGCGCTAATCTCAGGAACTACTGGCCAGAATTGAAAAATTCTTTTTATGTTGGTTAGTCCACTTACCGAAGAAGGCTATAGGCTATATAACATCACGCTACGACCAATAGGAGCCGAGCAGTAATAAAAAATGTTGTAAAAACGGGATAGTTTATAAAAGTTTGTATGAAACTCGGCAAGGACGAATAAGCCACGGGGACGAAGTCGCGAGTGACTGCTAGTTGATTATATGGGTTTAAACTAAATACTTAGGTACTATTATTGTACATTTAGTCAAAATATTTTTTAAATTTCTTAATTTTTTACAAGAAAAAATAGCAAAAATGTGGTCAAATATCACCCGTTTGATAAATATTGTAGCCACTTTTAAACATACTTGAAACGTGTAAAAAAATTCTACAAAACTAATAAAATAATATAAAAAGCGTACCTACCTACTTTTAAAATAAAAAGCCTGCAATACGATTTTTGTATTGCTTATGAGCCCGAATATCTCTGAGGGAGATGATGAGAGTAAGTATTTACTAGCAGTGCCCGCGACTTCGTCCACGAGGAATAGTAACTTTGGAGGTATAGTGACGTTCAGGATTTATTTATTTATTTTAAAACTTCTGTCATCAAACATACAAACAAACTTTTCAGCTTTATAATATTAGTATAGATGTACGACAAAACATTCATTTATATGTAAAGAATAGTGATTGGACAATGTCACGCATCTATACAAGTAGGTATTTAATCTGTGTTTGAACGCCGCACGCGGCGTCGTTTGATTTACGGCGGCATCCTTTTAATAGAGTTGGCACGTGCCGTGGCCGCGCGGTAGAAAGCAAGGAAATGTACTATATAATAAGGAATTATTTTAATTCCAGTCATTTTTAATTGAGCTGTGCTTCGAGTCTAACGTAATAATAGTTTTTACTAATTCTTGTTGTTTACGGAAAACGTATCACGTCTACAATTTAATATGAGGGACGAAGATTCAAATTGTTCTAGTCCGAGTAATGAGAGTTACAGATCTAAAACACAAAAGCAAATTTGAGGAGTTTTTCGAAATAATTCATGCATCCCAATCCCAAACTGCCTTGTGTAAATTGTGCCAACATAAAAAAGTTGAAATAAAAATGAAAAACAGAAACACTTCAGGCTTAAGGAAACATCTAATATCTTTCCACAAAAAGGAATCACAAATATTTCTTCCTGTTAAACCAAAATTAAGCGGAGATATCGCAAGCTTTTTCGTAACTGCTGGAAGAAGTGGACAGGTAAGAATAAATTTACTTATCTCACAACTGACGGGCCTGTGGTCTAGTGGTTAGTGACCCTGACTGCTACGCCAGAGGTCGTGGGTTCGATCCCCACCCAGGATAAATCTTTGTGTGATGAGCACGATGATGTATTCTGTGTCTGGGTGTTATTTATCTATAATATGTATGTATTTAGAATTTATATGTATGTTTATCAGTTGTCTGATTTCCATAGTACAAGCTCTGCTTAGTTTGGGATCAGGTGGCCGTGTGTGAGATGTCCGAATATATTTATTTATTTAATTACATAACACCATATTAAGTATGTAATTATCGTGTTAAATATTTTTTATAAAACACTCATATTTTCATTTGTTTTCATAATCGCCCTGTAAACAACTAAGTACTTTATTTTGGTAAATTACAGTACAGTGCAACCTTAATATAACAAACCTCAATTTAACAACAACAAACCTCCTCCTCCTAAACGCTCAAACCTAGTATGTTTTAAATAATAACACAGATTTATTGTTTTATTTCAGTCGGAAAACAGGAATGACAACATCACGATAGCTACAGTTGATTGGGTGGTGAAAAAATATCTTCCCTTCTCATTTTTCGATGACGAAGCTACACAAGTATATTTTCGACGTATTTGCCCGAATATGGTGTTTCCTAAAAGGTCCACACTTAGAAGGAAAGTCAAAGAGCGATTTGAAGAGCTCCAATTGAATCTCAAGGAACGACTTCAACAATTATCATCTAAAATGTCGTTTACTATTGATGGGTGGACGTCAATTGCTGGTAGGAGTTACTACGGGGTTACTATGCATTATATAGACAACGAATGGAAGTATCGATCTGTAGTTCTTGATTTTATACCATCACGCGGTCGACATACTGGGGAAGATATTGCAACGATTTTCCACGAATGTTTATTGGAATATGACATAATTGATAAAATACAAGGTATCACGGTCGACAACGCAACTGCAAATACCAAATTTATGTATGAACTAGGCAAACAGCTGCCACCACACTTTGATTCAGACAATCAACATTTCCGGTGCTTTGCTCACATTTTAAACCTTGGTGTACAAGATTTATTAAAGACCTTAGCATTACACTGTGAGACTGACACTAACGCGGAAGATCAGCAGTATGAAGACTATGCAGACGAAACTGAGGATGATGAAGAAGATGAAGAATATGCACCAAATATTGCTGATTCGCGTACATCTGTAACAAAGCTGCGCAGTATTTCCAGTAAAATAAAAAGAAGTGAAATAGTGAAGAAGAAGTTTCAGTCTGCTTGTGAAGCAGCTGGCGTGCCATCAAATCTGAATCCCATTCTTGACTGTACAACGAGATGGAATTCCACACATGATATGATTGGATTTGGTTTAAAAGTGAGAGCGGGCATTAACATATTGTGCAGTTCTGTCACCGAATTGAATGATTTTCAAATTACAGCTAGTGAATGGCAAATACTCGAAAAAATACATAAGTTTCTAATAAACTTTAAACTTTTAAGTACAAAACTTGGTGGAGAAAAATATGTTACATTACCGCTAGTCATTGTATCATTCAATCTCTTGCTCGATAAAATTGAATCCATGGTAAAACAGTTAGATGAGAAACCTAATCGATCTGAAGTGGATGAAAGGCTCATTCTGGCTTTCCAAGCAGCTCGAGACAAAATGCTTAAACATTATAAGAAGAGCAACTGGATTTATTGTACTTCTTTAATTTTAGACCCAAGGCATAAGGCTCAGACTTTTGACCTGACAGTATGGGGGAAGCAACTTAAAACAGAAAGCCTGCGCAAGTTCAATGAACTTTATGAAGAATACTACAGTCTACACTCACTGAACAAGTCTCTGGAATTACCAAGAAAAGAAAATAAGGTATCTGATGAAGATGAAGACGTAATAGACTTTGATAAACTGTATGATTGTCCCTCGACGTCATCTGGATCTTGTCTTCAAGGCTTAGTGATAAACGAGTTGGAGGAGTACCTGAGAAAACCAAGAGCTGGCAGCTCGGAAGACATTTTAGATTGGTGGAGGACGCATGAGACAGAGTATCTGACTCTATCGAAGATGGCCCGTGATTTTCTCTCAATACCTGCAACTTCAGTACCTGCTGAGAGATTATTTTCTAAAGCATCATTAGTAATTAGAAAACATAGAAATAGGTTAAGTGATGAGTCAGCCAGATGGTTACTTTGTATTAATTCTTGGTCAAAAGAATTGATATAAAGTAACAGAACCTAATGACAAAGCTGTTGTGTACTGTTATGTTATTTGATTTGTGTTGTATTTTTTTTTATTGAAATAAATGATAAATCGTAAAACTCTTTTATTAAATTTCATATAAGTTGAGGGTTCAATCTCTTTCTAGAGAGATTCTTTAAAATACAGTCAATTTATTGTAAATAAATAAATATCCTGGGACATCTCACACACGGCCATCTGATCCCAACTGATAAACATACATATATAATTTTAAATACATACATATTATAGACAAATAACACCCAGACACAGAATAAATCGTAGTGCTCATCACACAAAGATTTATCCTGGGTGGGGATCGAACCCACGACCTCACGCTTCGCAGTCGGCTCATCACCCACTACGCCACGGAGGCTTGATAATTTGTTTTTTACATGTTTTAGCACATCATCATCATCATCATCATCCCAGCGTTAATCCCAGTCGCGACCAAAGCCAGCGCTCTGGCGCCCGGGGTCCGCTATGTTTTAGCACATGTAAGCTTATAAAGCGTAAATGTTTATTAAGAAACAGTTACTCCCATGGAAAACGGCATATAGCTCAGTTGATAACCATGTGGCGGTTATCAAATTTTTTATCAAATCTTCAGACATTTATTAATCTGATTGTTCTTTGCTTTGGCTATGTTAATTCTAAAGATCTAAAGTAAACTTTAATAAATAGCAATAGTCTAATAGGTAATTGCAAGACTTGCAAGACTCTTGCTGCAAGACCAAGACCAAGACCAAGACTGGGAGCGCAAGACCAAGACCAAGACCAAGACCAGGTGTATTGGCGCAAGACCAAGACCAAGACTGGCCAAGTCTCGTCTTGTTCTTGCATTTGGGCAACACTAGGTAAATATTATGGCAGAGATCATGATCATGACATATCATTCAACACCTTAATCTATTAGTATGCTATTATTGAAATAATAACATTTCTGTAAGAGATAAGCGCGTTGTTACCAACATTTTCGATCATAATAACAAATTCAAACCGTCCGATTGCGGCGAAGTATGAACAATTAAGGCGGGTGCTCGTAAATTGGCGCGTATCTGATTCAGTACATGAAAGAGGCGTTGCGGCCGACACACATCCTTGTGGTATACTGAGAACTTAGATTTTATAACCAAAACTATTAACTTTTCCATGACATTTTTTGAAAATTTTGCTATTAATAATACCTAACGTATGACAGGAGAATGACAAAAGACATAACCTATGTGTTACTCGAGATCAATATTTATCTATACACTAAATTTGATTCAAATCTGTCCAGCCGTTATAGCGTGATTTAGTAAGAAACATTCACAAAAAAACTAATTGGACTGCAAAAAGAAACGAGTCGCTTGCGCAGGATTTTTATATTTAGGCGCTATATCCCTTACTCATAATAAATCACAAAAGAATACAAGTATATTAAAAGATATTATTTTAAAGCAACATATCTCTTTCTTATATATATATATCACATGACATATTATATAGATATGTTTTTTTTTAATTTAAGGAGTAAAAGTATTATTTTTAATATGTATAAGCTTCGTCTCATTATACCCACAGTACCGACTAACACAAATATATCGTACACAGGCGGAAGTTTTGCATGACGTCCGACGGTCGGACTCACCCCTTTAAGTGCCAGCTTGACGTACCAAAGAATATATTAGTGAAAGCTTTATGTGAACTAAATGAAACACAAGCATTAAATAGTGTAGGGGAACACCTGCACACTTATGTTCTATACTAGTTATTTTCCACGGTACCGCTCGCATAATTTTTCCTTTGCCTTTTTTGCCTTTGAATATTTCCAAAAATTTTAAGAATTTTCATTTCAATTTTCATTCAAGAAAATAAACAAATAGATATGTTGGGTATATAAACATATAGCACCATCCAGTTCCATGATAAACTAGGAAGCTTGTGTTATGGATACTAGATAGTTGATATACTAATAATGTCCTCCTGACCGATTCCGGCCATGGCGGCCAATCTCATTGAGACTAGCCAACTGCGCAGGAGATATTATAGTGCACAAGTGTACGCGCAGACACAAGTGCACTCTCTATTCCTGTCACTCTCATACTCCGGTGAGACGACTATTCGACACGACCGGTGAGAGTTAAGGCGCAGGACCGACGGCTTTACGTGCTCTCCGAGGCACGGGGGTAAAACACCGCTAACTTCCCAACTCCAGGCTGTTACTGAGGCTTACTATACAGAAAGACTCAATAACTAAACTTGGCCCGACCCGGCACTCGAACCCAGGATCTCAGGATGTGCAGCCCTACATGCTAGCCACTACACCACCGAGGCAGTCACTTGATACACTACACATATTATAAATATAAACATAAACCCATGACTGGAGTACAAACATTCGTGCTCATCACACGAATGAATACCTCCAGTGGGACTCAAACCGACGACCGCTGACTGGTAGGATCACTACAAACTAAGCCAAACGTTTCGTCACCAAGAATACAGTTGATAATTTTAAGTGTTAGATTTAACTTTAGAAATATACACGCCAACTTTTATTCACATTGAAGGAATCGGAATATATTTCTTAGGGCTTATTAGTTTTCTTAAAAATAATCACAAAAAACTGGTTTATAATATTTATTGGCTCATACATGAGTTGCGAAATATAAATATTTTTTTTCACTCTATATTTATTTAGAGACTTTTATCCTTTGTGCCTAACATAATTTTTTGTCATTAATTACCATTTTAGGTTACAATATATGCATGCAAATAGCGACCTTATTGGCATTACACGGTTCGATTTCCGTACTAAATAAATTTTAGATTTTTATATCTGAACGGTCATTGGTGTCATTACGAGTATAATATATTAAAGTTTACGTATGCTTGTCTGTAAGCAACTCGTAACTTTTCGACTAATACTTACTAAAACCATCAGTATTATATAATTTCAACTCAATAACCTCTAATTTATGTATTGGTTCATTTTCCATCAGGACGAAGCGATAACGAGACACTAGTGTAATTATAAAAATTCAAAAATTCAAAATACTTGGAAACATCAATAATTTATATTGTTACTAGTAGTAACTCACACTCGCTCCGCTCGGGTTCGTCCCTATTTACTTTTTAACATTTACTATACATTTCTCAGAAATCAGATATTTTCTCGCGGTACAAAGTATCCTATGTGTTGACCCCGATAACCAGCTATCATCATACCAAATTGCATCAAATTCCCTCCAGTGGTTTTTCTGTGATGCGCTAGTAGACAGACAGACAGAAAGACAAAAACTCTATAAACTATAGGTTCGGCCTCTGTATCGATAATAATGACTATTTAAATAAGATTTTCAAAAAAATATTTAATGTACAGATTCAACTCAGAATTTTATGATATGTATAGATTAATTGTAGATCGTTAATATTTTAATATTAGTACACATTTATTATAAAGCTAGTTCCATTCGTCTTGGGTCCGGAAGCACAATATCCATAACTCCGCCCTACAAGGTAATCGTTCCTCGTTCGTCGATGCCTAGCGGCGATACTTCATAATTTAGCCTGCCAAAGCTTAGACTAGACAGTTGTATGAATTGATAGCTTTTATAGGCCAATTTGTATTAAATGTACTGAGATATAAAATTTTGTTGGTAATAGTTTCATATGCGACATGCTCTTGCTTTATACAGTTCATTTTTAAGTCGTTGGAGCAGGTGTAGCTTTAAAACTTAATTTAATGTCCGTTTTTCGGTCGTTATTCTGGAATTACTTCATCAACGAAAACATAATTGCACATATTAGTCTTTACGATATCTATACATATAATAAAACTGCTGAGGTCGAATGTCTGTACATAGAAAAAAAATGTTAAAAACCGAGTCATGGGGATGTAAGAAGAGAAATAGAAAAAATCCAGTTTTTTTTTCAAATTTCTCTGTCTGTTTTTCTGTTAGTTTGTTTGTCTCTACGGGCTAATCTCTGAAACTATTGGACCGATTTAAATGAAATTTTGCATGGTACCTTATATCCCTGTCAACATTTTACATACTTTTCATTCCGGAAAATTAAATAGTTCCCGTGGAATAGCTAAAAAATTATAGTAACTTATACAGCTTAGTACACATAAACTACTGTTTGGATTTTTATCAAACTTTACAATAATATAGTTCATACATCAGAATAACAAAAAGGCTACTTTTACTTTTACTTTTTCCCCGGAAAAATATACGAATCCCGTGATATAAATTTGTTTTTGTTTGCTTAGAGGCGAACGCGAGCGAAGCGACGGTGAGCCGCTAGTAGATGAATTAGTGATATCCATTATCCATATATATAATCCATATATATAATAAAACACTTTTTTATTTGTAATATTGATTATCAGGATCAAAATAACTTTGCAACATTTTGTTTGTTTACTTCAAAATCAGAGCAACGTATTATTTGATAGTGCAATACTGAACTTAAACATTGATTTTAAACATACAAAAAAAACAAACCTAGAGATAAAAAATTACAGAAGCTTCGTAGTCGTTATATCAGAAATCTATAGTACGAAAGCTTAATAATTAATCAACACATTTTTAAAAGGAAACTATCTGAACTATTACCATAATTTTTAGGATCAAGCGTATAAGCTTCTGAACAGAACACCGATCCAGCTTAAATACATAAGCTATCAGCTTCAAAGTGTGTTAAACGAGTTTATTAAAATACAATAATGTAATTGTCTGTCTTAAATCGTATCTTAAGTTATAATGTACAAGTTATTTATGCCATAAATACGTGTAATAACAAAAGATAAAGTAGGCTAATACTGTAAATCATGGCGTGCCGTTTTATAAAAGCGTGTTGGAACAATGCGAGCTGTACCTGATGCCGATATGGGGAAATATGCAAAATTCAATAAACCTCGACCCCGATAGGGTTGTGCCTAATCATATTTTTACTAAATATCATGTATTGTCTTTGTTACATTTACGCGAATATTTGACGTTTTAAATAATGCTATCTTTTCACCGTGATAGCTGTAAAGCATTCAAAATGTCGTGAACCAAAATATAAAAAAAAAACCACGAAAACATCCGAAAACATCGTTTTATTTAAAACTAGCCAGCCACTCACCCTCGCTCCGTTCGGATTTGTTCCTACTTAAGTTTTGATGTTTAGTATAGATTTCTCAGAGATGATCTATTTTCCCGCAGTAAAAAATATACTATATATTGACCCGGATAACCAGCTATTATTATACCAAATTTCATCAAAAAATTTCCGTGATGCGGTCACAGATAGGCAGACAAAAAATCTAAAAGCTATAGATTCGGCCTCTGTATTGATAATAATGTCTATTTCAATAAGATTTTACAAAAAATATTAATTATGCAGATTCGATTCAGGATTTTATTAAATGTAAATATCTATAAAGAAATGTATTATTCAACCAATGCATTCGTTTGTGTTGAAACTGATGAGTTTTCTATTTTCAATACATTTTATTCATGATACAATAAAGTACTATGAACTATGAACGTACATGAGTCATATCAAATCATTTGAAATTTACTAGTCTGATATCAATAATTATAATATTTAATTAGTAAGTCACCTAAATATGTTGTCGCTTTAGTGCTTATTGGTTTAAACCAAATAGGTACTTATTGTACTATACAATAGAGAGATACTTCCTCTATTTTAAAAACTATAGTGACTCACCCTCGCTCCGGTCGGATTCGTCCTTACTTAAGTTTTCAGGTTTAGTATAGATTTCTCAGAGATGAGATATTTTCTAGTAGTAAAAAGTATCCTATATGTTGACCCGGATAACCAGCTATAATCATACCAAATTTCATCAATAACGGTCCAGTGGTTTTTTCGTGATGCGGTAACAGACAGGCAAACAGACAGACAGACAGACAAACATTCTAAAAACTATAGATTCGGCCTCTGTATCAATAATAATGACTATTTCAATAAGATTTAAAAAATACAGTAAAAAAAATACAGTTACAAAATACAGTGGTACAATTACGCACCTGTGGTTCTGCATTTTTGTTACTTAAAACCTAAGTGCATGAACCGTAGGTGTTATGGGCGACAGTTACTACTTTCCATCAGGTGGTCTGTCTGCTCGTTTGTCACTGAATCTCATAAAAAAAAAATAAAAGTAAAAAATACAGTTAAAAAATACAGGTACAATTTTATTATATGTATAGATTTGCGACTCATTCTCGCTCCGCTCTTGTTAGTCGCCCCTAGTTACTTAAAAAATTGGGGGTGGGGGTAGGAGGGTGAAAAATATTTTACGACCTATTCTCATAGCTACCAAATATACTAAAAAAATCTTTAAAATCGGTCGAGCCGTTTCGGAGAAGTGCGACTATAAACACCGTGACACGAGATATTTATACATTATATAGATACAATACTTTTGTTTACTTTTTTAAAGTAAAATATTTATTTTATATCAATAGTATCATTTAAAAGTCAATCATTCTGTATTAAAAACTGTTCCGGTAAATATTTCGTTTGAACAAATAGGTAAGCATTGAGACGAAGTGTGTGTATATATACATATGTATGAGGCAGTGGTAGCCCAGTGGTAGCGCGCTTACTTGGGAAACTGAGTGAGGCGGGTTCACGGGTCTTTCACATCTGATATTTTCTCACCACCACTTGTTTTAACGGTGAAGGAAAATATCGTGAGGAAACCTGCTTGTCTGAGAGAACCTAGCAAGTTTTCAAAAGACGTGTAGTCCGCCAACCCGCACTTGGCCAGATTGGTAGACTATGGCCTGATCCCTCTCGTATTGAAGGGAGGCCTGTGCCCGGCAGTAGATCGTTAAAAAGGGCTAATTACATATACATAAACATGCCTGAACAAAGCCACAGCAATTACTTAGTAGTACGTAAAAAAAAACAAATATCCGTTTAAAACATCCGTTTGTACATAATTTATAATGCAGGTAACTAGTTAAATGCAATTTTTATGTACATCTTAATGGTTTCCGCCTGAGCCTGAGCTCTAGTGTTTTTATTCAATTTGCAACTATTACACTACTAATAATAGCGAATGTTTGTTTGTTATTCCTACTGGTGAAAAGTGCTAGTCGGATTTGGATGCAATTCAATACACAATAAAATAAAATTTATCAATAGATAGTGCTAGTAATAAAATTTGCCAATAGATAGTGCTGCCTGTATAATATTAATATCTGGTTGACCTAGAATCGCTTAGTATTTCTTTCCGGAAAAGATAAAAATTGCATTTTTTTGAACAGCTGTTTTTGAGATGTACGGAATAAATGTATATACTTACATACATATGTATAAGAATTGCTCATCTAATATTATAAGATAAATATATTACAAAACACCAAAGAACACCCCAGCAAAGTTAATAGTTCTGTATATTACGAAAATTTTAGAGCAAAAGAACTACTAATATATTAAGTAGAAAAACTAATTCCAACTAACAGCTTCCCGTCAAAATATTAAAACGTATATTGTAATCTTAGTAGCTTAAAATATACACGCAATTACTAACATAACTAACCTTAGGCGATCATTCCATAGAAGTTACATGTATCGCCGCCGGGACGTACTAAAATAATGTACGTACTGACAGAACATCTATTTGTATATCGTTTAACACTGCTGCGAACGGGTGTTATAACGACAATTTGTTAATTATGTATTTGATATTAATTGGTTTTATTTAAATATGTATAAAAAATCATAATATTAAGTTTTTTTTTCATTATTTAACAAGGATGCCTGTGGGTTTAAGTTTGTGTGTATTTTTTTTAGTCATATCATAAGCGAAATGTCTTTTATTTAAAAATACGTTGAATATGGAGATCAAGTTCTACATTTAGTAAAGTCTTAAAATTTTTGACACGTTTATGTTAAACATTTTAAATAAACTTATTTTGAATTTATTTTGATTTTTGTGGAAACCCAGACTTGGCAATTCGTTTGCTTTTTGTGGGTATGTTATTGAGTAGATTATCATCATATGTTTGCCAATTGTAAATCAATTTTTATAAATAATTAACGACAAAGATGGACTGCTTTTAAGTATTTAAAAACCATTTTTCCTAATCTTTCTGATGCCAAAGTTAAACAAGGAATCTTTGTGGGGCCCCAAATAAGAAAGATATTAAAAAATGAAAAATTTGATGGTCACTTATCCAGTATCGAAAAAAATGCTTGGTATTTATTTAAAGCACTAGTGAAAAATTTCTTAGGCAACAATAAATCAGAGGATTATGAAGAAATTGTTTCTAATTTATTGAAGAATTACCACAGAATGGGGATTAACATGTCATTGAAAATTCATTTTTTACATTCCCACCTGGTTTTTTTTCCTGAGAACCTGGGAAGCGTAAGTGATGAACATGGTGAACGTTTTCATCAAGATTTAAAAACTTTTGAAGAAAGGTACCAACGTTTTTGGGATAAAAATATGTTAGCCGATTATTGCTGGTCTATGTTAAGAAAAACTGACACTAATTAGTATAAAAAAAGGAGTAATCTGTGTCATTTTTGATTTTTTGTAGATCACATAATATAAAAAATGTTGAAAATAAATATACTTAGTAAATATTTAAAAAACTTGACGTTTTATTATTTTTTTCCACTTCAGTATATAACTTACGATTCATTATTCTACCGATTCACATTAGTTTCATCGTTGGGTAAAAAACCTTGTAAAGTAGTGTTATTTGTTATAAAAAATAATTATTTACAATAAATTGCAAAACAAGAGACTCCCCTTTTCAAGTCGGTCAAAAAGTAACCTCAACCTCCAGCTAATCAACTTAATATTTTCTTAGATTTACGCTAAAATTTGACATCTTAAACGCTGGTCATGGGAGAGACATGTTGGCTGTAAAGCAAAGCGAGGGTTAGTCGCTAGTAAAAATTGTTATTTTTCCTAGCGACTCACCCTCGCTTCGCTCCAGTTTTTTTTTAAAGAAGTTTCTTCATAAACGAAGAATAGACAAGAAACATAATATTCATCATATTAAGTAAAATTTATGTTATGAAAATGAAAACGAAAACCTTATTATTAGGCTATAAATCAATAACCACTATCGTAGCAGCCCTCACTCAGTAGCGATGTATGATAGTGCGGGTCACGGCGCGCAGGTGATTTACTGCGAAACCGATTATCTGAACGTACGAGTATGCTTGAACAAAATATGTGCACAAGAATAGAACCTTATTAGAAGGTCAATGCATAAGATGCTTTTGAAATTAAAAATGAAATTTTATTGATTCGGAAGCTACACTTATAATATATTATATGGATTTGGTAAACATTTTGTGTGTTCAGACCTCTTAAATGTCCTACAGCTCCACATAGGACTGCCCTTACTGCGAGATAAGGGATCAGGACATTGTCCACAACTGGACAAGTTCGGATTGGTGGACTTCACATATCTTTCGAAAACTTACTAAATTCTCTCAGACATGCAAGTTTCCTCTTGATTTTTTTCTCCACTTTTAAGCAATTGGTAATTAAATGATTCGTACATGAAAATTCTTCAATTCAATCTTTTCAATTCAAATTCAAAATTGAAAATGCTTCATTACGTTTCTAAATTAAGCGCGTTACCACTGGGCTATAGCAATACCTTGGCCGTAATACTTCCTAAGTATTTTTGTGTTTACACGTTAATCGAGTTTCAATTGATCCTTTACAGGGTTTTTCGTAGTTTGTATTTTACATTATCTGACTCAAAAAGCTAAAGAGATATATCTATATTTGTTAAAAGTAAACTAAAAATTATGGCAATAACATTTTCAAACTACATCACTTAACAGTTATGTTTTTTTTTTTATGCGATTCAGTGACAAACGAGCAGACAGACCACCTGATGGAAAGCAGTACCTGCCGCCCATGTATGTACATAGATGTGTCTTTTCAAAATTTTCTTAATGATAGCGATTGTAGGATGTCCCTTCGTAATAAATCCAAAAATGTATGTGATACAAGTGATATGACCTTCGCTTCGACCAGGCCTTGATCTTTCAGTGTTTTATTTAAAGTTGTACGAAGATGAGTTTTTCTTATATCTTTTATATAGTAGTTAAGGTAGTTAATGTGATCGGGTGATTATTGTACATTTTTGGACCATATATTAAGTCAATACAGATATTACAAAACATATTTTAATGACGTGCTATACTGTTTAGTGAAAGTATAGAGTATTCATTGCTCTTACTTCAAAATTGCACACCTGAACTTTTCATAGAAATAGATGCCAAGACAAATTAAGTTATAAACCTTTGACAATCTATGACAAGAACTTTCTTGGATGGAATAGAGTCCGAACACTTACCAGAGAAGAATTGATATTTCTTGAACATTTTTGAACTTCATAATAAAAAAATAACAAAATTGAAAACTTTTAAAAATATCTGTGTACCATATAAAAATTAATAAATCGAAAGAACATAAGATACAAAAAAAAACAATTCTTATATTTGAATATTTTAAGATACGTGATTAAGATGGCAATGGTACCAATCATAACTTATTTGTCGAGATGCGTACGAGAGCCTTTATAGTCTCCGCCCATCTTAACAATTCTGTTAGTCGCTTTAAAATACACTTGAGAAAGAGGAGGGCTCTTATATTATAAATCAAATTGAAATTATATACACTTAATAAATATGTAGAATATAATAAAATATCATATTTTTTTCTAAAGACCTATTTTCCACTTCGTCGTTGAGAGCTTGTTTTATACATTACTAGCGACTCACCCTTGCTTCGCTCGGGCTCGTCCCTAGGTTGATTCCTCATACAAACTGTCATCCCTATTTTCACCCCTTTAAGGGATGATTTCTGGGATAAAAACTATCCCATGTCCTTTCCCGGGTCTCAAATTATTTTCGTACCAAATTTTAAACAAACGATAAATATTTCCTCTTTTTAATATTAGTATAAAAAAGCTTTTTTAATACTTTCAAAACCTTTTTAAATTGATTTATTGGATGTACGTATGTAGGAAAGTTCAACATTCAAAAGAATTTAATATCAAAACAGTTTGTACTTAGAAATTCGACAAATCAATAAGCTATAATATAATTCAAAGCTATAACGTTAATAATGCCATTAAGGTATTCTAATCAATTTCCATTTCAACTATAACATTAGACTATTATTATACTAACTACTACAATTAAATGAAGTGCGGTTATGTGTATAACACAAGGGTTTGGATATGTCTGATTGACTCTGGTTTGAGTTAAAGGTAGAAGGTTCTCGAAAATCAAAACCTAAAAAATTCAACGTAAAATTGCATTATTGCTTGCGATACGATGATTCAACCAATGATTTGAAAAAAGGGGCCATTCCAGACAAACATCAATAGTCAAATATGCTCTGCTCTGATTTTTGTTAAAAGTAAACAACCGTTTAGCCTTTTAAAATATAATATACTAGCGACTCACCTCCACTTCGCTCGGGTTCGTCCCTAGGTTGATTCCCCATACAAATTATCATCCCCATTTTCAACCCCTTAAAGCATGATTTCCGAGATAAAAACAATCCTTTGTCCTTTACAGGGTCTCAAACTATCTTCTCACTAAAATGCATCTAAATTGGTCCAGAAGTTTCTGAGCTTATTCGGTACAAACAAATAATCTTTCCTCTTTATAATATTAGTATAGCAATAGAAATATAAAGTGGTTTATCATGTTTAATTTTCAGATATGGAAAAACAGTCATTGCACTCCAATGTCGTTGAAAATCTGCCTTATAACATAACTAATCCATAATGGATAAAACTATCAAAATTAAATTTTAAAATTATAATGATTTAGCCATAAAACAACTTGTCAACTTTCCCATAAGGGGCGTAACTCGAATTTGATCACAAATTGATGGGAACAAAATAATTTAATGATCCCCGCCCACCAATCGTTAGCTGCATTGTGTCTAAGGACCTCATTATTAAGAGGCGGGGCACACTACTTGACTATTACGATTTCGGAAGATGCTGGATTTTAAGAGTTCTTAAATTCTAAGTATTATAAGTGTCTGGTTATTATTTTAAGAGGATTTGTTTGTTACCCGACTGCAGTGTAGTCTAAAGGAGGGTTATGTGTTTGACCTGTATGTACGTATGTATGTTTATCCGACCCTGCGTTCGTCCTTTCATTCGTAATTACTCAACGGCTTAACCGGTTTAATGATTCATACGGACGATGTTTGGATGTGCCAGCAGTCGCGAGTTCGAGTCCCGCTGGGAGCATTCATTTGTGTGATCAGCCTAAATGTTTGTGGTTCAGTCATGGGTGTTTATGTTTATAATATGTATGTATTTAAAGTATATCAACTATCTGGTATCCATAACACAAGCCTCGTAGCTTACCATGGAACTAGATGGTGCTGTGTGTTAATGTCCCAACATATTTATTTATTTATACGTTGTTAGATTCGTCTTGATATGTATTTAGATATCATTAAAAATCAATATGGCGATCTAATTTCATTTTGAGTTATTGAAATAATTTGCCAATATATAATCTTTCTTTATTTTACGATAGACATTTTGCTATAAGTTAGATAGGTACTTTCAAAGAATCTTATTCCATGGAGCTAGCCAATATAGTAATTATTAGATCTATATTTTCATATGTATTTAAGTGCAGATTGTGTTTCGTTATATTTCTTCCACTAGATATATAAATAATAAATATAGTATTACAATATTTCTGATGGCAAAAGCATTTAATGCTAAATTTGCGATGCAAAATTTCTGAACTGAACTCAATTTCCACAATCCAATGCGAAACTAACTGAACTACTTGTAGAACTTCGAAAAAAATACAGAATAAGTAGAAAAAGTAGGGTTAACAGTATACTATAAATTATGAAAGTATTTTGTATATAGTTTATTGTATGTTACTTCCCGGATTTTGTTTTATTAACAAGGGGAGAAAAAATATTATCATATAGCAGAAACATCCTTATATCATTTTAATTTTAAACAAAAATCTTAGTTATCTATAACATTTAAGAAATAAACTCTCAAAATTTTAGTCCACTAAGTACAAACGAATCAGTAGGTCTTTTAAATCTTGTTATTTTGTGTTTATGGTATCTATGAAATTGTAAAATTTTAGCAACTTTAGAATAAACAGGTCCAAATATAATATCATAAATGTATGTTTTTGTAACTGTACTGAGATTACTCACACCATAACTGCTATAAAAATATATAAATAAATATAAAAATTTTACATCTGTCACTATAAACAAACTTCAATAGATTTCTGCTTCGATAACTTTCAATGCTTATGTCAAGAATTGTACTTAAGCACGGGTTTGCCAACATTTTAACAAGGCTCCCTGGAGTGCTGGTAGGGCGTGGCGTTACGCCCATCCGGTTCGAAGGACCATACTCGAATTGTCAACTACCCTCAATATATAGCGAAATTGCTTTTGAAAAACACCTAAGACTTAAATCACAGCTATTAGTTTGATTTTGTATGAAATGTGAAGTATTTTGAATACTATGAATAATAATGACTTGTGTTTACGCTATGACTATATGCTGTCTTTGTTCACATAATTTGCTGCTGTTTTGACTTGAAAGAATGCTTTGAAATTTTAAATAAATATCGTGGGAGCGACTTTTTTACGTTTATAAGCCCTCTTTTAACTTACGGTTTTGTACGCGTAAATGATCATCGAGCACAAGGAAAAAAAGAGAAAAGTCGAATTGTCCATGTTTAGAGTTATTTTGTTGTTTATGTTTATATTAATTTTAGAAATTATAGAATGGTCATTTAGCTAAATTAAAAAAATATATATATTATGGGTTTTAATAATAAGAAAGGTTATGTGTTTAATTCTCATTCAGAAAATTTATTAATTTTATTTATACAAGTCAAGATTGTCATGATGTCGGTTTCATAGACCCTTGACAGAGCAATGCGAAATGATATTTGAGTGTATGTCTAAAATTGTAAAGTAATTCAATAAATAAGTTCAAAGATAAGACAGTATCCATAAAAACAGAGTGCTGACAAAAGACACGATAGACCAAGCAAATATTTCACAAAAATTGTTATAATAAAATATACACGCCCTCATTGTAATTTGTTCCAAGTAATATTTTACATATGAATATAATAGCGAGGTACTTAAATAATCGTGCAAACTGAATAAAGTAGCTGCTCTAAATAATAAAAAGTTGGCTCTGGGCCGAAATGAGACAAGAATGTTCCAAGACTTTGTATAATGGTTTCGGTTACTACCATAGTTTTTAACTGCAAAACTTTTAAGTGAAAATGCTTATTAAATAAAACAACTGCCTTTGCAGTTTCATAAAATATCAACATAGAATATGATTGTTCTTGTAATTATGAAAGGGAAGGAATTTTTATACCTTTATGTTGAACGCTTTGGTCAGCAGCTTTCTATGTAGATGAAAAGGTTCTTTGCTTTGTATGGAAGCGAGTAGAAGAGAGAGCTCAAATTGGATCTGTAAAATTTTCTATAAAAACCTTTTTCCCTGAGATCCACCCATATTCTTTAATAATTAAAAATTTCTTTACGCATGTAATAAAATAGTAACTAAGCCGAATCTGTACATTAAATATTTTTGGAAAATCTTATTAAAATAGACATTATTATTGGTACAGAGGCCGAAACTATAGTTTTTAGTATTTTTGCCTGTCTGTCTGTCTGTGACCGCATCACGGGAAATGATCTATGTCTACATATAAGATACTTTTTACTGCGGGAAAATATCTCATCTCTGAGAAATCTGTACTAAATGTTAAAACGTAAAAAGGGACGAACCCGAGCGCAGCGAGGGTGAGTCACTAGTTTTGTAATATTTCTTAAGTAAATGCATAATAAAAATTCTAATATTATATATCAATACATATGTACAAACATAACTTATCAAAAATAATAAATGTAAAACTTTAACTCTATTGTTATTTTATTATATCCATATCCATATTTTAAGCTCAAGACGCAACTTACATTGGTAGGAGTCTTATAATTTGAGCTAGAACATCGTCACAACCAAGTCACTGCCAAAATAGATGTTGCTTAATACGACGAAACTTTTGAAATATGCTCCGCTTAAATGTGCTGTTGAAAGCGTAATAATTCTCTCCTTTATGCACCAACTTCTGGAACTTTTTGCGCGTTTCTCGTGTATCTTTTTTATTGTGCAATATTTTCTATGCCTTTGTTTACACAAATTTAAAACCTTTTACATTTGCTACAAACTATAATGTCAAGCACTAGTTTGTTAAGTAAACAATAAAAATATTTTTATTTATGCATATTTGTATCTTTACATGTAATAAAGTGTAACTGATCGCTGTTTATACATGAAACATATTTGAGAAAAAAAACTATTATTGGGAGTCTTTATTAATGCAAAGTAAATCAATTATTTTTGTCTATTTGTCTGTGCGTTTGTACGCGCTAATATCAAAAATGTCTTAACTGATTTGGGTGTGGTTTTCACTAATGTTTTGTGACAAGCTTCACTTAACATATATATTTGTTTTATTTCTACCTACGGTTCTAGAACCAGCAGTATAGACTGTTTGTTGTAAGTCAATCAGTGGAGTGTAAGTAGATAAATGCAAAGTGAACGCTTATGATGTCTGGTGACCAAACTGTAGAAGTACGATGACCCGTTCACGCTCACACCCTATATCCTTTAGTTTATTATATAACTAGCGACTCACCCCCGCTCCGCTCGGGTTCGTCCCTAATTAAGTTTTAACGCTTAGTACAGATTTCTCAGAAATGAGATATTTTCCTGCAGTAAAAAGTATAATATATTATGTTGACCCGAATAACTAGCTATCATCATACCAAATTTCACCAAAATCCGTAATCAGTAACAGACAGACAGACAGACAGATACATAAAAATTCTAAAAAATATAGATTCGGCCTCTGTATCAACAATAACGTCTATTTCAATAAGATTTTCCAAAAAAATATTCAATGTACAGATTTGGTTTAGTTACAATTTTATTATATGTATAGATAATATGTTTTTAATACACATATTTAGATAAATAATAACTTGTGGTACTTTTCTGCCTACAAGTATTTTTGACGCAAATCTGTTGCTTCTTTGCTGCGTCAGAAGAGAAACTTATAAAGCTTTTAATCATATCATTTATTATATACTAATATTATAAAGAGGCAGTTTGTTTATTTGTTTTTTTTTTTGAACGCGCTAATCTCAGAAACTACTAATCGAATTTGAAAAATTCTTTTTGCATAAGATAGCCCGTTTATTGAGAAAAGCTATGTATCATCATGCTACTACCCAAGGGAGCAGAACAGTGATATATTATGTAGTCTCTCTATTCCATATTAACCGTTCAAACTCTAAGGGCGAACTCGAGCGAAGCCAGGGTGAGCCGCTCAATTATATTTTAGTAATTCGAGGAGTTAGTTTTTTAAAATATTCTGAATAATATATATTATTAAAAATATTATGATAATTTATAAAAAAATAATAATTGTATCAACGCACAGGCCAAACCCTTAGGGTTAGAAACTTAAAATTTCGCACACGTATTTCTCTTATGACGTAAGCATCCACTAAGAAAGGATTTTTCAAAATTCAACCCCCAAGGGGGTGAAATAGGGGATAAAAGTTTGTATGAAACTTTTTATTCCTTTGACGTATTTGCATGAAATTCCGTATTTCTCGTAGTTTGATCGCGAAGGAAGCCGCGGGTTCTGCTAGTATTTTGCTAAAGAATATTATCAGAATTGTTCGTAGAATACCCTCATTCAACAACCTCAACATTATAATAGATATATAAAACAAATACATCATCCATTTATAAAGCACATTGAACCCAGCATCCTATAACCAGTGAACACCTTTCCAATACCAAGTATATGGTTGAATCGAGCGTTATCAGCGCCATTCAACTCAATATGGAAATAGCGTTACTATCTAACGACCCCTTAAGAGATTGTATCTTCCTTGTATAGCTCTATTCCGTAATAATGATACTTTTTAACGACTGAAGGAAAATATTATATGTCATTATTATGTTCTGAAAGACTTGTGCGAGAAATAGACTTTTTAGCTAAGTTGAACATAATCGAAATTGGTAATAGAAAACAAAAGTATGTATTTGATAATGAGATTTTCGAGAGAGAGTATATATGTATATTATAAACGCTTGTCTTTAAGAAATTCAAAATTTTTTATTTAATTAAAGGCAACGTACTATAAATGTAGTATTTAGCCCTTTTTAACGTCCCACAACTGGGGTTGGACCTCTTTTTACTACAAGGGAGGCCAGGCCATAGTCCACCACGCTGGCCAGGTGCGAGTAGGCGGATTACACAAATCTTTCGAAAACATGCTAAGTTCTCTTATACATGCAAGTTTTCTCACAATGGTTTCCTTCACCATAAGATAAGTGGTATTCTATTAGAAATGATTCGCACATGAAAATATCAGAGGTGCAAGACCCGGAATTTGAAGCCGCTTTACTTGGTTTCCCAAGCAAGCTCGTTGCCACTGGGCTACTACTTCCTTTACTGTACTATAAATTTATGTTAAAATAGGTACGACTGTATAGTAGTGTAATAAATCTTTGTTGAATTATTAATATGATGATGAGATTAATGTGCCGATTAAATTAATACAAACTGCCTTCTACCTTGTTAAATCTTGCAATACCTATTATTACGTTATATTATGCAAGGGTGAACTGAGTTTTTATTAAACTAGTTTTTACCTGCAGAACTACTCGTATGAGTCCAGGTTATAAATTATCTCCATTTCAGATTTGTTTAAGCACAAGACTTCAATAAATTTATAGCAAAAATAAGTAACAAGCAAGCATACATTCACTCACTCGTTTACTCTCAAACTTCATAATTTTATTATTACACTAGCGTTATTTACATTTTAACGTTTAGTATAGATTTCTCAAAGATAAGATGTTTTCCCGCAGTAAAAAGTATCCTATATGTTGACCCGGACAACCAGCTATCATCATACCAAGTTTCGTCAAAATCTGCTCAGTGGTTTATCGAGATGTGGTCACAGACTGACAAAAATTCAAAAAACTATAGATTCGGCCTCTGTATCGATAATAATGACTATTTCAATATGATTTTCCAAAAAATAAAGATTCGGCTTAGTCACAATTTTACCATATGTATAGATTGAACACTAACGACTCTCCTTCGCTTCGCTTCAGTCCTTACTTTACAGCTGTGGAGCGTCTTTCTATACATAAAATAAATGTAACCTCTCCTAAATTTTCTAATTATTAGTGAAAGTTCTGTTAAAATCAGTTCATCCTTTCTGGAAATTAGTTCGTATAATCAGATAGATATTTTAGATGTTGTTTGGCTGTTGTGGGTGGTTTGGTTTTTAGTCTTTTTCATTAATTTCTCTCGGTACTTTAGAAGATTAAAGTAATTATGTTATTTATGTACATTTAAATAAGTACTAATTAGAAAAATTATATCCGTTTTAGTAACACGTTTTAGTCCATACCTGAAAAATCTTTACTATTCTCTAAGTTGAAATAAATATAAGAAATTAAAAAAGAATGAGCACGATCGCTTATTACTTTCAGATAAATGCGTGAACAAACATGCATACATATATACAAACATACATACATAAAATATATAAAATTTAGTATATTTGTTTGGAAGTCCTAATAGATTAACATATGTGAATATTTTACAGTTCCAAAAATATTACATACATACGTTTCGAATCGATTACATCCTTTTTTTTTTGAAATCGATTAATAACTAACAAACTTCTAGATCTAGATATTGTTAGCAAATTCAACTTCAATTCAATATAATTAAAAATAAATATAATCTTAACAGAACACCATCTAGCTAGCGCCAATAGATACCATGTTCAACTGAAAACGACAGAGAAAGTGATGAATGTCCGAAATTCAAAACCTAAGAGAAGCGATTAAGGAAGTTAATAGATAATTTATATCGAACCCCTAACCAATCTTAGCCATCCTATGAACATTATCGCCCATTCGTACGAGATAATAATATTAGATTTACGAGGGCGTGCCGCGGCTTGATTTATACCTTCCTCTCTATATAAATTATGTGCTTTTGATAAGACCTGTTTGCTTACGAGTGCAGAAATGCATGCCATGAATCTGAAGGCTTAAAATAATCGTAAATTGTTCTGCTTGTCGCGAAAAGAAGTGGGCTCGATTTGTCGGTGATATTGCTAACTTGCGAAAGATGTTGTTGATACATAATAATATTAAGTTTAATTTATTAATCTATACATCTATACAGATAAATAAAATTGAAGTGTCTGTTTGTAATTTCAAAATAATAGGCTTATATTAAATGCATATGGAATTATATACGGTACTTATAAGAAAAACAATATTTTTAAAAATTTTTGTTTGTGTATCTGTTTGTTCCAGCTAAACTCTGAAACAGCTGGACCAATTTTAACGGACCTTTAACTGGCAGATAGCTGATATTATAAGGAGTAACTTAGGCTACTTTTATTTTAGAAAAATAATTAGAGTTTCGCTCAAAAAATTAAAACGTAGCTAGGGACGCACCCGAGCGAAGCGAGGGTAAGTCGCTAGTAGTACACTTTTGTTATAGTTTACAAATATCTTTAAAAAAAATTGATTTCTCATACTTTTTAGTTTTAACCGATTCCAAAAAAAGAGAGGGTGATAAAATCTATATTCTTAGTTTATAAGACGGCCTCATATGATTATTAAGTATAATTTCGTCTCTTAAGTGTAAAATAATTACTTGCATACTACTTAATAATAAACGGATGTCTAAATCTAAATAAATATTTAGTTTAAAAAGTATTTTTTTGTTAGTAAAAAAATAATTTGTGGAAATACACGCGCTATCACTTATATCTCTACAACTTACTAAAACTATACCTACCATTTACATATTTGTCTTCAGCTCTTTTTAACGTCCCACTGTTGGGCACATTCCTCCCTTCAATGTGAGGGGGATCAGGCCATAATCTATCACACTAGCCAAGTGCGAATTGACGGACTTCACATGTCTTTTGAAAACTTGCTAAGTTCTCTCAGACATGCAGGTTATCTCACGATGTTTTCCTTTACCGTAAGACAAGTGGTAATAGTTAAAAATAATTTGCACATGAAAATAACAGGGGTGCGAGACCCGGGATTTGAACCCGCTTCACTCGATTTCCTAAGCAAACGCGTTACCAAAGGGCTACCACTGTTTAATTTAACAAAATTGTAGTTACGATTAAAAAATACCATTTACATATTAATCTGCAAAGACGTTAATTAGACCTAGAATATTTAACTACATCGCCCGAAGTAATAAATTGTGGAACTTCCCAAATGTTTGCAATGTAGAGACTACCGAAACTTGCTTTTAGATTTGTTGAGATAAATACAAAGATTAGCAAGTTCATTAAATTAGTAGCTTGCTTGTTTTTAATTACTGTATATTATGAAAATTTCGCTATTTCTGTCTGTCCGTTTGCACGCTTCATAATTTTTACACTATGTAAAAAATTATATAATTCATGTCAACTACTTGCATTTTTAGTTAAACTGTGAGTTTTTATTGAAAAAAAAATGATTATTATAAACTCCACTCTCCATTTAAATAAAAAAAGGAGGATTCATGTATTCATAGCAGAGTAACATTTCACTTTAATATATAACTTAGATTAAAATTAAATATAGACATTTTGAATGTTCAATCTACATATTAAACCTTTTTGACTACTTATAAAAAAAAATATATTTTTTTTTTAATTTCAAATATTTCAATTTCACTTACATAATAAAGGTACACGTCGCTTCGTAAGGACTAACTTAATCGATCTTGTAAACTATTACAACTATTGTTATTATACTAAAAGTATCAAAATTTTCTTTACATTTAATATTATTCATAACTTTATAAAGACTAAAAGAATATAATAAATTTAAATATAAGACCCTAAAAATAAAAATAAACACTCTTTTAAAATAAAAGCATCTGCGATCACAACACAAATACGAGTAAAGTCAAAAGATTCATTAACAATAGCTTCAATAAAGAGATCTATATATCCTTAGTCCAAGCTACAATGCTTATATCAGGCGAGTTTATCATATTTAATGTCCGCACGTTATTTATGCAATGTTGCAACGTAAATTGCAGTTACGCCCCGAGATCTCAATGTATGGGGCAGATACTGGCGATTTAACATCAGCACGCCGTTCAAATGCAAATTGAAGTTATTTGTCTTATGGGGAAGCAAGAAAAATGGCGCTAATTTGTAAAATAAATGATGGGATCCTATTTCTAAGTAACGTTATTAAGCACTAAAGGTCTAATGTTTTGATGAAAATAATTTGTTATGGGCTAGCGATCGGCTTTGGCGTTTTCTAAATATCTATACATATAATAAAATTCTGAGTCTAATCTGTACATTAAATATTTTTTGGAAAATCTTATTGAAGTAGTCATTATTAATTATTATCGATACAGAGGCCGAATCTATAGTTTTTTTAATTTTTGTCTGTCTGTCTGTCTGGGAAGGCACACGAGAAAATCACTGGACAGATTTTGATGAAATTTGTATGGTGATAGCTGGTTATCCGGATCAACATACCGGATATTTTTTACTGCGGGAAAATATTTCATCTCTGAGAAATCTATACTAACCCTTAAAACGTATATAGGAATGAGTCGCTTATAAAATTATACTTATAAATAAATTCATAGATGTTATACATGTTATATTTCAAAATGTGATATGCAACTTGTATACCACCTATCGCATATTACTGGTACAACAGAAATTCTGACACGATCAAAAATTTATTACAATCTATTCAATTATAGAATTGCAGTACAAACATTTAGTTTTAGTTTAGTTTTAGTACCTATAATTTTTTTTTAATTTTCTTATTATATGAACTTAGTCTTAAACAACTTTATTTGCACATTCGAAATTAATTTAATTCATTTAAAATAATGTAACTTTGAATCCTACAGTTTCATCTATTTAAAAATAATTTAAACTTTGAAGTCTCAATTACCTTATAGATATATTCAGATAAAACTGGATGGAATTCACCCGTCTGCAATATATTGCTCTCAGACGGCCGTAGGCGTTTTCATTGGGATGCTGTTGTACAGTACACATGTGGTAACTTGATCGATTTACTGTACACGGTTAATGCATTGAAAAAAGTAAGTTTTTATACTGCCAGTTATTAAATAAGTATGTACTAATAAACATTATCTTAAATTTATAGAAACAGAGCTATTGAGCAATTTAAAAGTATCTTCTTTTACTAAATATCATTCGAATCCCTCTAGTCGTTCCTGCGTGAAGGAGAATATAGGTAACGTTTACGTACATACACACAAACTTTTATTTAGCATTTATAATTAAAGTAGTTATCAATTTATAAGTTTAGTTAAACGGTATAATTTGATATTTTGATTATTAAGCATATTTAAGACATCTAATAAATAAAAACAGTTCAGTACCTATTTTTCTTCTGATTTCTTTTTTTTTAATTTGTCAAGTAATTATTAATAAGCTTTAGTTTTGAATAAAACTATCTTTTCGGATTACTTCGCGGATTTATTTTGATTTTTGATCACGACGTTTCGAACGCTTTACCATGGTTACGGGAGAGACTAAGGTTCTAGACTTCTCAAAGGCGTTTTATACTTGTTGCTTTATTTTTTTAAATATGTAGTTAGGTAAATTCTATTCATATACGTTTCTCAAATTTTCAATAATGATTATCGTCGAATTTTGTCCACTGCGTATACCAATTTAAACAAATTTAAGAATTTCGCGTAAGTAATCCTTTATATAATATATTATATATAAAGGCAGTGGTAGCCCAGTGGTAACGCGCTCGCTTGGACAATCGAGTGAAGCGGGTTCAAATCTCGGGTCTCGCACCTCTGATATTTTCATGTGCGAATCATTTCTAACATGATTACCACTTGCCTTACGGTGAAGGAAAACATCGTGAGGAAACCTGCATGTCTGAGAAAACCTAGCAAGTTTTCGAAAGACATGTGAAGTCCGCCAATCCGCACTTGGCCAGCGTGGTGGACTATGGCCTGATTCCCCTCGTATTGAGGGAGGCCCGTGCCCAGCAGTGGGACGTTAAAAAAAGGGCTGAATACATACATACAATCCTTTATAAATATGTTTTAAGATACTGTTTCAAGTTAATAATAACATTAGGTAAAATTTCACTTTTCTTCTATGGAATATATACATAGATTTTGTTAAAATTTTGCCTTAATTGCCAATAGAGAGTGCTACTCAATTCGTTTGCGTTTATTTCTAAGTATGTATGTTACGTTCATAGCAAATATGATTGATTGATTTTGCTTTAAATTAATAAGTTGATCCCGTTTAATTTCAAAAACAAACTTTAAACGTGGATTTGAACTCAATGTAGGTAACTTTTAAGGTAAATTTTGAGATTTTTTTTTCTCTTTTTAAAACCTTTGCGATAAAAATTCACTACTAATTGTTTTTTAATTTCCTTATGCAGTCAATATTAATCAACACACAAAAATTTAATTGAACACACAAAATGGGCGTAAATAAGAGAATATTATGATTTATTAATAATATATTATGAAGAAGTTATTGCTAATAATATTATTCATCATTGTAATAAATTATAAAAATGAATTATCTTATATATTACTTCAAATATCTTCTGTAGAATCTGTTTTAAAAACATCTATAAATTCTCTCTGCGTGGGCACGATTACCTTTTATTACATTACATTGTTAACCAAATTGCAACTCTATCACAAGGTGTTAGAGTACATTTTAAATTATATATTCTCTATTGCAGGTTGGAGCGTCACTATTGTTTCTCGATTTGCCCCGAACATTACTTTTTATAGTCTTAAAGTCGTTTCGATGTGTTTTCTTTGTCATTTTTCTTTATATTTTATATGAATTGTTTTTACTTATATCGTCTACACCCACGCTTTACAAGAACATATGTATATAATACTAGCTTCTCACCCTCACTCCGCTCGGGTTCGTCTCTTGGTACATTTTAACAGTTAGTATAGATTTCTTTAGTGAAGGAAAACATCGTGAGGAAACCTGCATGTCTGAGAAAACCTAGCAAGTTTTTGAAAGACATGTGAAGTCCGCCAACCCGCACTTGGCCAGCGCGGTGGACTATGGCCTGATCCCCCTCGTATTAAAAGGGAGGCCCGTGCCCAGCAGTGGGACGTTAAAAAGGGCTGAATACATACATAGATTTCTTAGAGATGAGATATTTTCCCGCAGTAAAAAGTATCCTAAATGACCCCGATAACAAAGACATACAGACAAGAATCCTAAAAACTATGAATTCGGCCTCTATATCGATAATAATGACTATTTCAATAAGATTTTCCAAAAAATATTTAATGTACAGATTCGACTCAGAATTTTATTATAGGTATAGATAATTAAAATATCTATCGCATTGTAATAAATATGTCAGTTTTGGCCGAAATCTACTTCACTGATATTTAACCTTTAATGTGATACAATGTAATAAAATAATAATGGGGTGAATTATACATTGAATAATAATTTTATGAGTTTATATTAGTAATGTGGAAATAGTTTTTTTATAATCTTTAGAACTGCATTTTTTAGACTCAAAAGTACTTGGACGAGTCTAATAATCTTACTTCTGTATGGATGGATGTTTGTTAATCATACCAGAAAGACTGAACGGATCTGGATTAAATTTGGCATAGAGATATATTATAGTCTGGAATAGCACATAGGTTACTTTTTATCCCGGAAAAATGTACGGTTCCCGTGTGATAGATTTATTTTGGTTATTCACTTAGCAAGGGAACCACTATCTATTCCATGTTAACTGTTAAAACGTATTTAGTAAAGTAAAGCATATTTTGATTGAGTTTATGCTATGCTATGCTTTTAACAAAATAATATTTGAATCGAATGAGAAACTTTTATAAACATGCACAATTTATTTCTTCACCTGAGCGTTTTCCGAGATAGAAATAAAAATCGCTTTTTTAAAAAAGACACCTACATAGATAAACATAAAAAACAAAACCTTACCTAAATGCAAAGTTTCATCTAAATTATTAGAACTGTTTCCGAGATACACGAAATAAATTTATAGTACCTGGGCGACCGAGCTTTGCTCAAAGTTCTTTTTTTATCATATCGTATTTTTTAGATAAAAAAAATAAAAACTTAAATAAATACAAATAATAGGAAAGACTTTGTATTCGACCGGGATTCGAGCCCGGACACCTGTGAAGGTCTTGCGCCTTGGCCGCTTGACCACGATGCTTATGCCAGAACGTAAGCAATTACCGACCATATTTTGCGTAGAATAATGCGAAAGAAAACCACATAAAAACTCGAAAATACGCGTTTTACATAAGGTTAATCTAGATCGATTTTTCGCCCCCGAAAACCCCCACATACCAAATTTCAGCGAAATCATTAGAGCCGTTTCCGAGATCGCCGATATAAATAAATAAATATACAAAAATTGCTTGTTTAAATATATTAGATAAGGTAGTATTATAATACTGACGTAGAAACACATAGCAAAAGTAACTATAGTAAGTGAAGAAACAATTTCCACACTCAATGTATTTTGATTGAGATGTCTAACATTGATGTAAAGTGATTGTAGCGTCAGTCTTCGCTACTGGAATATACATCAAAGAGGGTCAAATATACATAGAGTAATACATAAAAAATGGGTTATTTATAATAACGTATTTTTTTAAAATATTATATATAATATTAGTAACTTGTTTAAATTTATCTTTTAATTTTAAATCAATTAGTCTCTCCCGTGACCATAATTGCTCTAAAGTATTCAAAACGTTGGAAACCAAAAATCTAAATAAATCCGCGAAAAAATCCGAAAAGATAGTTCTGTTCTTTTACCGACTTCAAAAAGGATATATCTTTGTTAATTCAAAGTTGATTTTCATTTTTCTTTTTTTATTTACACGTTAGAGTTGGTTCCATATAAGTAGTATTACAATTTTAAGAGTAGAATAATTATTTTTTATTGCTTTCAAGTTGTATTTATAGACGTAAAGTAATTAATATTATCGAAAATAAACTAATTTATTTAATTCAATGAATTAAGTAAGAAGAGTAATTTTTTTTAAACATGGAAGAATGTCTCCTGTGACCATAGTTGCTGTTTTTTTCTACAAAGATAGTTTTATTATATATAACTATATATAACTAACGACTTACCCTCGCTTCGTTCGGGTTCGTCCCTAGGTACTTTTTACGGGTTAGCATGGAAGCTTAACTATAATATATGAAGTAGTGATTCCCATAGAAAATAAACAGTCCAAACTTTATATTTTCCAGCTGTTTTTTTTATGTTTTCTTCATTATTTTTTATACTTAAACCACCCCTGATAAACCTTCAACAAAACAAATAAATAATTATTCAAATCGGTCAAGCCGTTTTTGAGTTTTAGCGAAACTAACGAATAGCAATTGACTTTTTTTATATATAGATGTCAAATATTCACGTAAATCTAATAAAGTGTTACAGGTAAAAGAAGTTAGAAATGTAAGTATAATGATAAAATAACGACTGGTAGTCGAACGAACTAACGCTCGTGATAACCTGAGGTTAAGTCGTGGCCCTCTGAAATGCTGCTGAATAACTGTGACAGTAATCGATAAATGAATAATAACTACTTTAGATTTTATGCGTTTCTATGCTTACCTACCATTTTAATGTGGACAGTTTGATGTGGCAGAATGGATTGACGACATTTTACATTACTAATAATGAAAATAAATAAATAATAAATAAATATGTTGGAACATTAACACACAGCACCATCTAGTTCCATGGTAAGCTACAAGGCTTGTGTTATGGATACCAGATAGTTATATACACATATAAAACTTTAAATACATATACATTATTATAAATATAAACACACATTACTTTAATTTAAAGTGTTTTATAAGGTTATTGGTATAAACTATATTCTAAGCTTGAGATAGAATAAAAAAAAATAGGTTTAGTATTTGAAGGTAACAGGTTCAATTTCTATTGGAAACAATAGCGATATTTGTTAGATTACAGAACAGTTAGTATAGTGCTAAATAACATAAGCTTTATTTGAGCTATATAATGATAACAATAGCTGAGTAGATTGTTTTTTTTGTAGGTTTATAAGCATTAATCTCTGGAACTAGCTGTCAAATTTGAAAAATTCTTAGTACTTAGTAAAAGGAAATGGCTCAGAAGGGAAAAATTTTCACAACAACATATTTACTTTAAAAGGAGTAAAAACTTTTACATTATAATCACTCACTTGAGAAAAATGTTTTATACCGTTATTTCACAGGTAACGGTACGTTTTATATTATACTAGTGCGCCTAGTTACATTTTACCTTTTAGCTCAGAGTTGAGATATTTTCCCGCAGTAAAAATTATCCTATATGTTGACTCGGATTACCAGCTATCATCATACCAAATTTCATCAAAATCTGTGCTGTGGTTTCTTTGTGATGCGGTCACAGACAGACAGAAAGACATAAATTCTAAAAACTATAGATTCGGCCTCTGTATCGATGATAATGTCTATTTCAATAAGATTTTCCAAAAAATATTTATTGTACAGATTCGACTTAGTTAGAATTTTATATGTACCTATAGACTAATTTACAACCCACTCTTATTATTGATGTTGACTTTATACAATAACTTAACTACTGAGGAAGATTTTATAGCAGTCTAACATCACGTTACGATCCATAGAAGCAGAATGAATTATACATATAAATAAATTTGTAGGCGGAGTCGCGGGTAAAAGCTTCAAATATATAAAAACCAATATTTGTTCATTATATTGTAATAAAACTTTGTCAAATTATTGCTTGCACTTACGCAAAGATTATAGATATGCATAGTACAATTAACTTACGTCGTACCGGCAAATGTACTTGAAAGAGCATTTATGTCAAAAAAAATCTGCTTTCATACGATTACATGGCTAACGCTGGCTAAATTTTAGAGATAATTAAAATAATGTCTAAAAAATCCTACAGACAGTCCATGATAGTATGAGTGTATCTCTTAAGGTACATATGTACATTCAGAATAACTATTTTTATCTATTTACTTATAGACGCACTCGAGCGAAGCGGGGCTAAGTCGATATTAAAATAAAAAAATATAAAGAAGAAGCTAAAATATTTATACCCAACAAAACGGCTATAACAATAACATTAGAACGACCGATCGGAATACTGGCGTCGTAACAAAATGGCGTCATAATTCAAAGTAATTACGAAAAACAATGAAGCCGTAAATAAAAAAAGCCATTCCCATATCAATTGAGGCGCATCGCGTCCAATTTAGACGGGTCGTCGATAAATAAAAATTAATTGCGAATTATTCATTCAACTATATGAGTACCCATGGCATAGATTAAAACATTTATAGAAGGCTAACATCGTATACATACGTCCTTCTGTATAATACTAGCGACTCACCCTTGCTTCGCTTCAGGTTCGTCTGTAGACAAAAACAAATCTATCTCACGGGAACCGTATATTTTTCCGTGATAATATATAGCCTATAGCCTTCCTCAGTTAACGGGCTATCTAATGCAAAAAGAATTTTTCAAATCGGATTAGTAGTTCCTAAGATTAGCGCGTTCAACCAAACAAACAAAGAAACTCTTTAGCTTTATAATATTAAGTATAGATTATAAACGCGAAAGTTTATAAGAATGTATAGATGTGTCTTTCACGTCAGAACGGCTAAACGGATCTGGATGAAATTTGGCACAGATATAGATTATAGTCTGGAATAACACATAGGCTACTTTTTATTGCGGAAAAATGTATGGTTCCCGTGGGATAGGTTTGCTTTTGTTTTGCTAGGGGCGAACTCGAGCAAAGCAAGAGTTAGCCGCTAGTTTAATTATAATTTATGCTAGTGTTCATCCTGTGGTCAAAATCCGAATATAATAATTATTGAAAATTTGAGCAAAACGTTTACAATAGAATTTACCTATTTATAAAAAACTAACTGTTTTTTAATTGAAAACATTAAATATCGTTAATATCTACTAAACAAAAAAGTATTTGGTTGACACACAAAGGAGAAGAAAGTACTGAACTGTTCTGTCTTTAGCTATTTATATAAAGATTTATCATCATCTAATATTATAGGTATATCTAAAAGTGTTTCTTTGTTACGTGTACTACTTTCTTGTCCAATAAAACAAAGTTACTTTATTCAAATGTAATTTTATTCATAAAGATACTTTTTGGAGATTGAGAAAGTCTACTTTTTATAATAGCCAAATTAGTAATTTAAATTAAATGCTATGCAGCTTTATCACAGCATTATGGTGTGTTTAATAAAAACGATGGCAAAAAATATATCTAAAAAGTAGTTAGTATCTTTAATAAAATAAGCAATGTTAATAATTAATTATATTTTAATAGATTAGGTTATTTTAATAATAAAACGAAGATTTTGTTTCAGGGTAAGCAATAAACTTTATGAATCAATATTCAACCTCAGATTTTTATCTGCTTCTGCTAATTTACTATATTATAACTTTGAGTAAACGTTGCAAAAGGCGATATTATTATTAATAAAAGCTAATTTAGTGTTCAACTTAAAGTGGTAAAAAGAAAATTACCAAAGTAATATAGAGTGAAAGCTTTACGGGCACTATTAAATTTTCAAGCGATATATTACCTATAATTACCGCTTGTAAATGTACTGATCTTATTTTATGGCCACTCATATTAAATTGAGATGAGTTAAAGAATATACATGTAATTAACTAGCAAATTATAAGACTCGGTCTTTGTGTAATTAAGGACAAGATAATTATTGTTTAGCTAACACTTTAAAAGTAATTATTGCATCACTTGGGTTTTTATTTGTAATTTATGTATAACTTATTTATTTAAAAATAAAAAAAATATATATTTCTCCTGACAGGCGTTATCTTGACTTAAATTTTGTTTGTCTTTTTAAATATCTTGAATCTTGACAACCTACCGGGTCCAATTGAATATAGCTAAAAACCATCCAAAACCCAAATAAACCCTGTACAAAAAAAATCATAAAATCAGGCAAGTTCTTTCTTCTCTTTTGTAGCCAAAAATAAATGTCTGTATTTGTACGACATAAAATATTTTCTTTTCATAGCATTTATTATATTTATTTATTATATATATATTTTACTATTCATATATTCCAGTAACCATAAATTTCGACCCGATCTGGTGACTTAAGGTACCTTGATCCTACAAGTGTTATTCCGTGACAAAAACCTAAAAAAACTATGATCTCTACCTACATAATCCCATGATCCCATGAGAAGACAGTATAATTCAAGGAATTTACATGAACCTCTAATAACCTAACAACCTAGCATTACATAAGTAATACTTAGAAAACCTAGTAAGAATAATCGAGCTATTACATCATCTAAAGTCTAAACCATACCGGTGCAACAATCATTATACAGGGGAAATTTAAAGGATTACTGAGACATTATCTGCCAATTTTCAACTAAGCAATGTGCCCTGTACAAACAAGATCGTATACAATTGCAGTGAAAGTCGTGATAAATCAAAGTACAAAGAGTACTTTTGCAATGGATACCGCTTTATTTGATTTAAGTTTGCGGACGCTACACGACTTGAATGTGTGCAAAAAGCTAGTAGAACGATATCGATCGTCTGAATGATGGGAAATTGACCGACTTCAAATACGATGTAGACAATTCAGTTGTACCTACGTTTTATTTTTGGCATTTTAAGTGATTTCTTGGCCAATTTTTTTTTAATGTTGTCTTAATGATGACTTAGGAGTTGCCCCATTACTTTCAGAATTCTTTTTCTGGATGTGGATGAAAGTAGTATTTTTTTGTGATTCTGAAGTTGTATTGTTTTATTTTAAAAGTAATTAACTTGATGTCCAACAAAAAGGTAGACATACCTATAAAACCATTTCATTCTATTACTTACAAGTGTCTCACAAAAATGATAAGCTAGTTCTAGGAATAAAACTAAAGAAAACAATTTTAATCTATACATATAAAACTAAACTAGCGACTCACCCTCGCTTCGCTTCGGGTTCGTCCCTAGACAAAAACAAATCTATCCCTCAGGAACCGTATATTTTTCTGGGATGATATATAGCCCATAGCCTTCCTTAGTTAAAGGGCTATCTAATGCAAAAAGAATTTTTCAAATCAGATTAGTAGTTTCCGAGATTAGCGCGTTCAACCAAACAAACAAACAAACAAACTCTTCAGCTTTATAATATTAGTATAGATTTGTAACAAAGCAGAATCTGTACATTAAATATTTTTTTGAAAATCTTATTGAAATAAACATTATTATCGATACAGAGGCCGAATCTATAGCTTTTAGATTTTTTGTCTATCTTTTGATGACTTTGATGACAAGGATGACAGGGATTTTGATGAAATTTAATATAATGATAGCTGGCTATCCGGGTTAATATATAGGATACTTTTTATGCGGGAAAATATCTCATTTCTAAGAAACCTATATTAAACATTTAAACATAAGTATGGACGAACCCGAGCGGAGGGAGGGTGAGTCGCTAGTAGCCTATAAGTCTTTAAACTTACATGGTCACTGACAATATTGTTGTAATTAAACACGGGATATTTACCACGTTTATCACTTACTTTTGAAAGTTCCCGATATTTCGGTACTGTACTGAACTCTTAAAAATAAGTGATAAACATGGTAAATATCCCGTTTTTCATTACAATAATTTTATCACCCTACTATATAAAAACAGACGTGTATTTTAGAATACCAATATTTAATTTCGTCTGTGCACTGCAAAAGAAATAAGCTATGATTATATTGTTTTGTGTAAAATTATAATAATAATAATAATGTCCTCCTGACCGATTTCTGCCACGGCGGCCAATCTCATTGAGACTAGCCAACTGCGCAGGAGATATTACAGAAAGACTCAATAACTAAACATGGCCCAACCCGGGACTCGAACCCAGGACCTCAGAATGTGCAGCCGTATATGCTAGCCACTACACCACCGATATGTAATATATTAATATTATTTAGCTGAAGATTTTTCTTTTTAAATTTGTTTAAAAGCGCGTTCAGATTGGACTATTTCTTCTAATTTATACAGCCTATTTATTAAGAGAGATAATATATGTATACATATGTAGGCTATTTAACATCATCCTAAGCCCTTTAAGAGCGGAGATATTTAAGTACATAAATACACAGTAGGTATATCCCCATTTTTGGCTCTCAAGCTATTACCCAAAATCATGTCAATGTTGTTCGTCAATGTGTGAAAGAAGTACAAATCAATAGATTACGTTTAAATAATATAATACTATATTAATACTAAAATTTCTTTAACAGCAAGATTTATGTAGTTGTAGTAGAAAGAAAATATATATAAAAACTACTTTTACAATAATAATTTATTATTTAGATTAAATTCAATATTATAAGTTTATCATAATTTCATTGCATTATCTCGACATAAATTATTATAAATTATTAATGAGCCATGCTGTCACAGGTTTTATCAACCTATAAAAATTGATGGTTGCTTGTAGTCATGCAAAACATATATATTGTCATACTAGCTTTTATCCGCAACTCTACGTGAAGCAACATAATACATGTATATATGTTTGTTATTTGTTACTATAATCACTAAACATATTCTATTATACTTACAGATAGACAGTATCACCCTTCCCATATCAAAAAATAATCTACTCCTCCAATTATTAACTACTAATTATGCATTGTTCGAATGGGTCCTTATAACACGTTATACTTGGCGCAATTGGCGAATGAGAGCTCGAGGGGGGAAAATGTAATATTTCGACCGTCACGACACTTTTTATTATTTAGCAAGAGCACTAAGAGTAAAAGGTATTACTTCGAATACTGTTTCGTCTAGTAAATAAGAACTAAAACAATGTATGACTTCAAACCTCTTAAAATGTTAAATTAAATAAATTATAAATATTAAATTTTACCCCTAGTTGTGGAAATTAAAAAAAAATATTAAGATAGATTCACTGGAATGATATTACAAAACAACATACATATATTCAAATTACAGTCCTGTTTTTAAAATTAGTCAAAAATTTAAAGAAATTCAGGTAGAAAGAAGTTACATGTAAAAATCTATATAATATACCTATGTATAAGTAAGTAGTTCAGTACCTTTTTCTGTTCTACTTGTTAACGAACTTTTGAAGTTTAGTTAGTGAGCTTTAGTCGTTATTAATTTTTTTTTTTGGACACGGTTATTTTTTGTTATACAGATAGATAAATTATATTCACATAATATGTTTTGTTTATATTTTTGATAATGATTAATTAATTAATTATGGTTGAATTCCAACCACTAGGAGAACACCAGTTGTAATAAATATTTTGTTTAGTTTGAAATAGCGGAAGCGTATGAACAGACAAAAAACTGTTTTGTTTTATACTGTTCAAAGATCATAAATCATATTTGCTATCAGATTGTAAATAACGTGTAATCGTATTGGCCTATATCTTACCTTATAAACTTCGCATTGGTTTTACCGCAAATAATATACCTCAAGGATAAATAATGATTAAGCGTTTCAATGATAGATTTATTGTATCTAATGATTGGTGTTTTATTACACTACTATATCATATAAATGCAAAAGTTTTATGTGTTTATTTGTCCTTGATGTTGAAACGGCTGGACAGATTTGGATAAAACTTAGTATACAGATAGACCTAAAGTAGCATACCTATAGGTTACTGTTAGTACTAGCAACAAAAATTGCTAAAATACGCTATCTTTGTATAATACAAGCGACTTACCCTCGCTTCGCTTCAGTTTTGTCCCTAGATAAAAACAAATCTATCCCACAGGGACCGCACATTTTTTCGGGATAAAAAGTAACTAATGTGTTATTCCAGACTATCATCTATCTCTGTGCCTATCCAGATTCGTTCAGCCGTTCTGGCGTAAAAGAGTAACAAACATCCATCCATCCTCACAAACTTTCACATTAATATTGTATAGATTATTATACAATACTGTTATAAATATAAAAGGTAGGGGTAAAAACTAGACAACGTAGCAAAGCGCATATATATGTATATATATTTATGTACAAGCAATAAATACCTTAATACAACTTGATTGTGGTCTAACAAACGTTCTATACTATTTAATCTAGTTTTTTAACAGCTTATCGATGTAATTTATTACGTTTTTTAAGATATTTTTTGATGTAACTTTTAACTTAAACGATCAAATTATATTAGATAAGTATAGATATATTTTCTTGCTTATTTTTATGGTTGCAAAATAAAACAGTTTTTAAAATAAATGTAAGAAACCGTCATCACTTTATATGATATTTATTGTATTAAACTAGTGACTTACTCTCGCTCGTTTGAATGTTTTCTATGTGCTTAAAAGAAGTCAATCTACGTAATAAATTTAATCGAAATCGGTCCAGTCGTTTCAGCGTAAATGGGTAACAAACAGACACAAACACATACACATATTTCCCATTTAGGTAATGGTAGTCTGATATAGTAGTCTAAATGGAAAAGTATCCAGTAAGGTAAGAGTAACATTACTCATGATTTTTCTAAAGCTTTAAAACCTCAACATTAGACTTACAAGTAAGACGTTTAACATAAAGCAAAAAGAAATCCACTTAATAATTCAATATATCTGCGTAGTTTATTATTTACGATCAACAAGGGCGGGGCTCAATGACATATTTATATAGAAACTGGTTTTAGCCTGCGGCGTTACTTGACATAATTTATGAATAAAACAATATAAAATGAGACGTGTTTGTAAGTTTATGTATGTATTAATTAATATTTTAATGCATTTTTAACGCTGAAAGATCGATTCAGATTACGGGTAAGTATTATTATTTATTTGCTGAAATTCATTATTGTCTTAAAAATTACAACTTATTCTTTCCTTTAGAAATACGTAACCCACTATATTTTTATAGTTACAGATGTTTCAAGGTATTTCAAAACATGTTTATTGTTCATTCCGTAGTTTACTTAAAGGAAGTTGGATTAAAAACAACATGCAAACTATATTAGACATAATACAGTATTATCTCTAAAACATTGCGTATGGATAGAACCTTTAATTACCGACGTAATATCAAAATATTAGGAAAATTATAATTTGAACTAGTTTAGACAGTTAATTAATTTAATATACTCGATATCGAGTAAATCTTTACGTACAAACGCAGTCTACGACTAGTCAGGCCAGAAGTGAGGTTAGTCTCGTTGGCTAGGTACGGTAATAAATCTGACAATCTAGCTTGACAGGCTGGCAGCGCGTATTAACATAATAAAATCGTAATGGACGGCGCGTAATAACCGACGTGCAGCGTTGAGGAAATCGTTATTAGATCCTCTATGGAGTATAGAAAGTGATAGAGTCGCCTTATTTATGAAGTTTAGTAGACAATGGTGGGTAGTTGTAAAATTACGAGTAGTTAATGTTGATATTGGCTATCTAAATTTCATCGTTATTGTTTGGTCAGATAATGACGATGATAATCAGATTGTGTCAGAATAAATAATAAAGTTGTTTGTCAGTGTCTACTATATCTATATACGACGTGTATGAAGTTAATAAACTATATACTTATTTTTAAATAAAAGTTGTACTTATTGTGAATCAATCGATTTGGTTGAACAAAAAAAAGGAAATAGCATATAGCTTAATATTTTTGCATGATAGATATTTATTTCCATTTATGATTAAAATAGATGAAGAATAAAAATATATTATTCTCTTCGTCTTGTAATGTAATCTTTGTAGTAGTGTGTGGTAGTTACAAAGGTAACTCAATTATTTTTTTATGAATTTACTGTTACGTACAAATACATTACTAACATTTATTTAACCCACAACTAATCAACAAAATCTAAGCATCTCCACAGTTTTCCGAGTCCACTCTCGCACGGTGGCCGCTAAACAGTGATTTATCACGAATATTCATTTCAACGGCCTGCTGTCAGATCGCGCGATTACAAGCGATTTATGTCGCGCGACGCGTTGCTGGCGACATGTGAATACGTGAGATTAGATTCGCGACTCGAGTGGAATTGTATGGATGCAGTTTAAGTTTACTTTATATATTCATTAACTGTATTTTCATATTGTTATTGTATTGTATATATTCATATAAACAAAGCATAATGTTTATTGAAATGTTTGTTCTCATGCACGATTTGAGAGCCTATAACTTTACAACGTACACGATGTATGAGTTGATGTATTTACAACGTATACAATGTATGAGCTATCATTGTAATGCTTCATTAAAATCCACTCAGTAGTTTTTGCGTGAAAGAGTAACAAACATCCATACATCTATACATCTAGACATCTATACATCGTCACAAACTTTCGCATTTATAATATTAGTAGTTGAAAATGGGGTTAAACACGAAATGAAAGGCAATTTATTGTATTAGCTATTAATTTACATAATATTTTGACTGCATTGTGACTGTGTTTTGACATTTGTAAAGAATTTGATGTTCATAAACTATTCATATGATTGAAATGGAAGTTTGCTGAGTTTTTCTGCGTACGCTCATGAAGGTTCCTGGTCACAAAAAAAATTGTTGCTATATTTGACTTCTATGTATTAAGTCTGTTTATCATATCAGACATTTAATTCTGGGGAAGCACCTGAGCGAAGTGAGGATGAATCGTAAGTATTGATATAAAAGTTTCAAAAAGTTTGTATTTTTAGGTAAATAATTCAATTAAGTAAGTAGGTAATATATGTGTATATTATTATTCATTTTAATAACCAAGATGTCTCTGGCATCATAGCTAATGCACGAGGTAGCCACAGAAAATCAGCGTGAATATGGAAGACCAGTTTTCAACACAAGAGTGGCCTTCCTATTTGGGACAGTGCACTGCTATACATAGATAATTGTTTTTATTATTATTATTATTTTGTTATGTATTGTTATTGTATTGTAGTAAAGGTCCCTGTGAAGTTTTATTAATTCGTCTGTTTAAAAAGTTATATAATATATAAGGTGACTAATCTTTAAATGAGAGTGTGTTTGTCTGTTTGTTCTATCCGTACGTAGCAAAGGAGTAACAGAGCTTTGTAAATTGCAACTTAAATATAGTTTGTAAGTTGCAGAGTGATGTAGTCTACTTATCTATACTACATATAATAAAATTGTAACTAAACCGAATCTGTACATTAATTTTTTTTTTTTAAACTTATTGAAAAAGACATTATTATCGATACAGAGGCCGAATCTATAGTTTTTAGAATTTTTGTCTGTCTGTCTGCCTCTCTGTTACCGCATTACGAAAAATCACTGGAGGGATTTTGATGAAATTTGTTATGATGAAAGCTGGTTATCCGGGTCAACATATAGGATACTTCTTACTGCGGGAAAATATCTCATTTCTGAGAAATCTATACTAAACGTTTAAACGTAAGTAGGGACGAACCCGAGCGGAGCGAGGGTAAGTCGCTAGTTATCTGTATTGTAGATGATTTCATTGCGATAGTATCCTGCTGTCAGATCATATGTGTACAAGCGATTTATGTCGCACGGCACGTTGCTTATGACATTCGAATACTTGAGTGTAATTTTATAGACATAGCTCTTTAATTATATTAACTAACAAATGAATATTGTTTGTTTGTTAATTTATATGAACACTTGAATTTTTTTTATGCTCACTATTGTCATAGGTATGTTAGTTATGGGTTGGAGTGTGACCATAGTTATTTATAATGGTGGATGTTGCTTTTCGTACTTAAAAGAAGAATGAATAATAAATAAAGTAGGCTGAGGTGATTGGATGAATGAAAAAAATATTATTCGTCCGACTACTGTCGGTTTGTATGTATTACCACTTTTTTTACTATTACTACTTTTTTATTTTAGTTGCAGAAACAAACAAAAATAACCTTAATCTGCCGAGCTGAAAAGTTATTCTTTTAAATCCCAACGATTTTTAAGTTCAAGATTTATTTTTATTTGTAAAAATTATTTTTTATGTGCAGGAGTTTTTATATGCAAAAAAAAACCTAAACTTGGTAGGCTGGAAACAAATTCTAAGACAATGAATGAGAAAAATCTCATTGGATAATAAATAAATAAAAATATATAAATACAGCAAAACTATGAAATTTAATTAAACACAAATATTATTATGAAAATTATTCTCTGCGACTACTTTATATACATGTAGGTACATAAAATGTATATAAAACTGGCGACCTTAGATGATATTTCAGGATAAAAACGTTATTATTACTAAAATAATTTATGTATCTGACGTTTGCAGCTTTCTAATCTACACATTTAATAAAATTATAGCTGAGTCGAATCTGTCTGTCAGTCTGTTTGTCCGTCGGTCCGTCCGTCCGTTCGTCCGTTCGCCCGACCGTCCGTCCATCCATTCGTCTGTCTGTCTATCTGTGATCGCATCACGAGAAAACCACTAGATAGATTTTGATGAAATTTGGTATCATATAGTTATCCGAATCAACATATAGGATACTTTTTACTGAGTAAAAATATTTCATTTCTTATAAATCTATAGTACTAAACGTTACAACGTAACTAAAGATGAACCTGAGCAGAGCGAGAACACATGAAGAAATAGAAAGCAATAAGTCTTCAAACTAAATCCATTTAATAGATTTCTTTTAGTTTTTTCAAAAGATAAATCTTAAATAAAAAATAGCAGACATTCGTTTAACACTTTACTTTCAAATAGCGATAGTATTATGTAAGTAGCTCGTTTTTTAGACATATTTATAACATAAACCATTAATTAATTCTCATTATGAGCATTTATTTTACAAAAAACACAACATTCTACTTTTTCAACGGAATTTCGCGTCGTATATCGCAATTTATAGCGGATGCTACAAATATATGAGAATATTAAATCAAATTTATTGTACTGTGTGGAACGATTCGATAATTTACTAAAATATATGTTTTTCATATAAATTACGTATGACTAACTAATACCACCCAAGTAGTTTATTGCTATGGAATGAAAGAGTTAAGTATTTATTCAGTTTATTTTTAATTAAAATCAAGAAATATTGTAAGGTACTTCGGTAATATTTTTGAGTTTTTGAAATCATTTTTGTAAAATTGTGGGTAGGCACTGTCTGTAACAAGTATCTAAAGCCTTTGAGGAGCCTAAAACCTCAGTCTCTCTCGTGACTATGTTTGATGTACGAAATTTATCGAAACGTCGGAAACCAAAAATCAAAATAAATCCGCGAAATATTCCGAAAAGATAGTTTTATTTAAAATAGTTTTTCTTTTTTATATTTAGATGACGACCTTTTAATGTGAAATTGCGTATTATAAAACTATGCAGCGAAAAATAAAACTATTTTTCAGAATTTTTCGCAATTTTCTTTTAGTTTTATGCTCAAATAAAATTCTTAACTAAATCTGAGCCCGGATTACGAATTACATGACTCTAAGTAAAGGTCATTGACTTATGAGTTAAATAAAATTGCGCACGCGCATGCGAAAGCTATCAATGCATATATTTAAATTTAAATGAAGACAGTAGTTATTATGACTGACCACCCAGCTTGCATTCAATGACAAGAGTCATTCCCTTCAATTGTCATTACCTACTTCATAGCCTCGATTAATATCGTCGGAATCAACACTAATAACAGGGAAATAAATCAAACAACATGGTGTAGACCACACATGTAGCATTCATCATTGTGCACTTTATTTTGCTATTGGCTTTAGAAAGTTATCTATACATATAATAAAATTCTAGCTGAGTCGAATCTGTACATTAAATATTTTTTGGAAAATATTATTGAAATAGTCATTATTATCGATACAGAGGCCGAATATATAGTTTTTAGATTTTTTGTCTGTCTGTCTGTCTGTGACGGTATCACGGAAAACCGACTGGAGGAGTATTGATATCTTTAGTTATTTTTAAAGTAATATTCTTAATTCTATTATTATTATTATTTTTGTTATATCTCTTGAGATATAAACTATTCATTAAATCTAATACTATTATTAAAAACAGTCAACAATTGAAGGAAATATCGCGTAATATACAAAAACAAAATCAGTCAAGTGCAAGTCCAAGTCTCACAGGAAGGGTTTGATCATAACGTTAAAAAATATTTCTGATATTTTTAATTTTTGTTATTTTTATTTATTTTTATTATTTATTGTTCCGTACCCTTCGGGTACCCTTCGGGTACCCTTCGGGTACGGAACCTTAAAAAAGACATACCTACACCTAAACTTTACCTATCCTTTTTAAGTCGGTCGAACTTATCAGTCTTAAATCAAATAATATGTAACATTTTACACGTTACTTGATTCTTCACTATAATTATGTATGTAGCTACTTCTCACAAATACTGCATCAATGTCTATAATTTTTCTGTCTAACTAAACCTGATGCTGTGATTAGTACCGGAAGTTCATCTTCACAGGCTACTTTACGACTACGTTGTTATCTCGTCATTATACCATAATTGTATAAAATATTTATCCCATAAATATTATAAATGCGAAAGTTTGGTTGGATGGATGTTTGTTACTCATCATGCCAGAACGACTAAACGGATCTGGATGAAGTTTGGCACAGAAATAGATTATAGTCTGGAATAGCACATAGATTACTTTTATACCAGAAAAATTTACGGTTCCCGTGGGATAGATTTGTATTTGTTTTTCACAGAGCAATCGATCGACTATCTATTCCATACTAACCGTTAAAACGTACCAAGGGACGAACCCGAGAAGGAGATTGTTACAAAGTCAAATATACAAAATGTAAAAGTATAGGAGTGTTCGGATTTTCTATGGTGCGCAATAATACAAATCGTGGTTAGATATTGTTCCACTTCACACATAAATATCATTATAAATGTAGGTATAGCTATATTTTTAACTATAAGAGCTATTGTAAGAATCTTTAAAGAATTATGCTCCAAAAGACTAATGCATTCAGCCCTTTTTAACGTCCCACAGCTGGGCTCGGGCCTCCCTTCAATACGAGGGGGACCAGGCCATAGTCTACCACGCTGACTAAGTACGGGTTGACGGACTTCACATGTCTTTCGAAAACTTGCTAGGTTTTCTCAGACAGCGGATTTTCTCACAATGTTTTTTCTTCACCGTAAGACAAGTGGTAATCATGGTAGGGATGATTTGCACATGAAAATATCAGAGGTGCAAGACCCGGGGTTTAAACCCGTTTCACTCGGTTTCCCAAGCGAGCGCGACCACTGGACTACCACTGCCATAACAAAGACTAATATAGGCTCTAAATAAATTTAGTTTCATACGAATATTGAACGTGTTACTTAATGTTGTTCTTTGCTTCCATTCAAACAATTTAGTTTATTAAAGAAAACCTTTATTAAAAGTTTAAGATGTTGCACAATCCAGAAACTTTAAAGAGAAATCAGTAACAACAGCACCACTATAAATCTTCTCGCATCTCGCAACGGATATAACAAAACAATTCATGTATCTAATCCTTCTGTACGTTGTTAGATAGTCTAAGGGCTTTTTCGCATGTTGGCACTTTTAGTATAATTTTTTTTTTATTTTTCAAATATTCTTTATATATTAACCTTACTTTGCGGCAGTACATTAGTAATAATAATAACAAAGCTCCAAAAAGTTTATTTATTGTTTTAATGAGAAGAAAAAATATACATGTATTTTGCTTTATTGCTAAAACAGTGATTTCTTTAAGGAATTAGCAAACTAAGACAGAAGGGGTGGGAATATAAAAATATACTTGTTATTATTATACTATACGATTAATAAGCTATATATATATATATATATATATATATATATATATATATATATATATATAAAGTTAGCGTCGATCCGTTCCTCTTTCCTAGCGAAAAAGGACCAATAAATCAAGAAACACTTATCCAGGTGATAGACATTCCCTGTACTAAACATACAAATATATCCAGCTATTACAGTGTGTAGAATTAACAAACATATGCTTACATTTATAAAAAAATCATATTTAGTGTGTGTGGATGATATTACGTGTTCGCTGTAGTTGTGTGTGCAGGGGGATAACCAAACGTATACTTTTATAACAATACTAGCGACTCACCCTCGCTCCGCTCGGATTCGTCCCTACTTACGTTTTAATGTTTAGTATAGATTTCTCAGAGATGAGATATTTTCCCGCAGTAAGAAGTATCCTATATGTTGACCCGGATAATCAGCTATCATCATACCAGATTTCATCAAATCCCTTCAGTGGTTTTTTTCGTGATGCGATAACAGACAGACAGAGATAAAAAAAGAAAAACAAGACAAAAATTCTAAAAAGTATAGATATCTATTCTGTATCAATAATATCATGTATTTCAATAAGATTTTCCAAAAAATATTTAATGTACAGATTCGGCTTAGTTAGAATTTTATTATATGCATAGATAAAGGAATATTTCTTTGAAGTGAAACTAGATATCTTTAGTAATTAAAGTACTTTTTTTCCATGTCCCATTGTTTTTCCATGTTCTACCTCATATAACAGGAGTCCCATTCTAATATTATAATCGCGAAAGTGTTTATTAATATTTCATATATTATTATACGATATTCATGTCTTATAATGTGTATATAGCCTTAAGGCGATTCTCCACGGGCCATATTTCACACCGGGCCGTAATACGAATAATCGACGTTCGACAACTTACATAAATAACGTCGTGTAAACTAAAGAAAGTTAGATACTGTTCCTCTGTACAAAAACTTTAAATCTGTTTAGGTTACCTATGTAATTGCTAGGTATCTATTTATATATTTACTAGCGGCTCAACCCCGCTTCGCTCGGGTTCGTCCGTAGGTACGTTTTAACGATTAGTATGGAATAGGTAGACTAGGTATATACTAGTATTATACATAGGTATGATGAGTGTTTGTGGGTTGTATTATAATGTGTTTTCCCATCGGAATGTGATAATGTCCCGCTGTAAAAAGTTACTATGTCACTCTCCAACACTCTAACTATTTTCACACAAAAAATCACGCCAATCCGTCACTCTGTTCGTCCGTGAAGGACAAACAAAAAACAAACAAACACATTTTCACATTTAAAATATTAGTATGGGTTGCACTAGAAATAAGACACATAATTTTTAGAATTATAATAAAGCTAGAGTTTTTTATTTATTTACAGAAAATGATATACATAATATTATGTAAAATCTTAGATATATTTAAATTTAGATTTACAAAGAGACTAAGTATTAAAGTAATTAATAAATTAAAATAAGAAAATGTTATTGACCTTCGCCTCTATTTTGTTTTATTTATTTAAATAAAAGTATCTTTTCGGATTTTTTCGCGGATTTATTTTGATTTTTGGTTCCCGACGTTTCGATTGCTTTACAGCAATCATGGTCACGGGAGTCTCTAAGGTGTTAGATGTCTCAAAGGTATTATATAGTTATTACAGACAGCCTACCCACAAAATAACTTGAAATAGTTAGTATCCATCCATCCTCACAAACTTTCATGTATTAGTAAGATTAAAGACATCTTTCGAGCTAATTTCTGACACTACTTTACAGATTTTTATACGATTTTCACCATAAAATAGAGAGATTAATTGTAAAGTTTATAAGTTATAATTTATACAAAATTACCGGTAGTTTTTTTATTGTGTGACGATAGTTGTAAATTATTTCAAAGAAATCATTTTTGAAAGTTTCTGCAATATAATAATTGCTAAGAGTAACTATCTATACTAATATTACAAAGAGGTAAAGTTTGTGTGGCCGTATTCTCTGGATCTACTTAACCGATTTACATGAAAGGTAAGAAGATAGTTTGAGACCCTGGAAAGGACATAGGATACGTTTTATCCACGAAATCATCCTTTAAGGGAGTGAAAATGAGGATGAAAGTTTGTATTGAGAAGCAAGCTAGGGACGAACTCGAGCAAAGCGAGGGTGAGTCGCTTGTTTTTAAATAAAGCAAGTCGTTAACTTATTTTTCAGTGCCTTCAAAATTTTAGTTTCCTTTTGACTTGCAGTTTCCATTACGTAGAAAGACTATAACATGAAGTTATACATAGGCTTCTAATACTTTCTGAGATTTACGCGAATATGACATATTAAATAAAACTATCTTTTCGGATTTTTTCGCGAATTTATTGGGATTTTTGTTCCCGACGTTAAATCATGGTCACAGGAGAGACTGCGTTTAGAAGATCTGAAGACAAAGCATGTAAGATTATTAACATCTTTGACATTCTTGAACTGATGTAATGATCATCCTCTCATTCCTACGCGTGTTAAAATATCTAAGTAAAAATAAAAGCTTGTATAGAACATACGAGGAAGCGCTAAGATCGTTAACCGGGCATGTTTTAAGTTGTTGCTGACGGTAATTCGTCAACCCTACATATAATATTGTTAGTTGTACATGTTTTTCCATACTATCTTTTTATGTAAGGTTTATGTTAAGATTATTACTAAAGTTATAATGCTTTTTTGTGTGTGTACAGTAAGGTGTATTGGTTAATTATATAGACATTACGACTCATCTTCGCTCGGTTCGGATTCGTCCCTACTTACGTTCTAACGTTTAGTATAGACTTCTGAGAGATGAGATATTTTCCCGCGGTAAAAAGTATCCTATATATTGACCCGGATAACTAACTATCATCATACAAAATTTCATCAAAATCCCTCCAGTGGGTTTTTCGTGATGCGGGCAGACAGACAGACAAAAATTCTAAAAACTATAGATTCGGCCTCTGTATCGATAATAATATTTTAATATTTATCTGAATAAGATTTTGGAAAAAAATAATTAATGTATAGATTCGACTTAGAATTTTATTGTATGTATCCGTAGTAATATTATAACTGTGTAAGTTTGTTACTCTTTCACGCCAGAATGGCTAAATGGATCTGGATGAAATTTAGCACAGAGACAGATTATAGTCTGGAATAACACATAGGTTACTTTTTATCCCGGTAAAATGTACGGTTCCCGTGGGATACGTTTGTTTTTTTTACTTAGAGGCGAAGCGAGGGTGAGCCGCTAGTAGATTTATAAATAACTCACTATATTTAATTTTCGATCCTAGTACTTAAGCTGTAACCCTCAGCTAGGTTATAGAATATACACGATATATCTAAGCTAATTTATATGTATGTTTGTATAACCATTTCAAACGGTGCCCTATAATTTTTAGATGAATAACGCGTCACGACAGTATTCATACGCCCGTAATTAATTTAAAATTATCCTCGCAAATAGGTTTCAAGGTTCCCTTGATACATATTATTGCTAGTCAATTATGTTTCATACGAAACCACAATATCCTTCATATTACGTATACGTGCTACCATGTTTAGAACGTCTCATTAAAATGTCGTTACCCCATCATTATGTAGTCCACAGTAATTTATGCTTCACCTCTAACAAATGATTTGAGTGGCAAAAAAAGTTTCTTAATACCATATATTAAAATGTTTGAAGAATGAAATTATTTACAGAATAGCTTTTGTTTGGAGTACCTACTGTTTTGAAAATGTAAGCTTTTTATTTATACTATAATCGTTAAATAAAGTGTAAGTATTGTGTTTTTATTTAAGGTATTATTAGTCATTAGATACTTCAGTGATTTTAATGTTTAATTATCAAACGTTATATAATTACTAGCCAAAATGCTATATTATAATTAGAAAAATTTCGTAGAGTTTTTATTTGTACGAATCACTCAGCTAGATTGAAGCATATTTACAGAAATAACTTATTTTAAATTATTTTAAAACCTTAGTATTTTGACGATATGTGCCTTGTTTTCTAGTAAAAAAAGGGACACATACAAGCAAAATAATTGATGTTTTTTCCTTTAGTTCCGAAGTTCAAGGAAAAAGCGTTATTTTAGGATGAAGAATTTATGTATCTTTAGTACAATTTTTTTGTATTTAGCTCTTTTTAATGTCCTACTGCTGAGCATAGGAAAGTAAAAGCTTATGCTTACTATATTCAGCTCCTTTTTTTTACGTTCGACTGCTGGACATGGGCCTTCTTTCAATACAAGGGGGATCAGGCCACAGTCCACCACGCTGGCCAAGTGCGGGTTGGCGGACTTCACAGGACTTTCGAAAACTTGTTAGGTTTACTCAGACATGCAGGTTTCCTCGCGGTATTTTTCCTTCACCATAAGGCAAGTGGTAATCATGTTAGAAATGATTAACACATGAAAATATCAGAGGTGCGAGACCTGGGATTTGAACCCGCTTTTCTAGGTTTCCCAATCGAGCGCGTTGCCACTGGGCTACTGGGCTGGAGTATATATATTTCGCTTATATTAAAGCAAATAAATGTCAAGGCATACCTGATTTTGAAAAAAATATGCCCTCAAGAGCGCGGCATAATTTTTATTTCAGGACTAAAGCTATATATTGTAAAATAGAACACAAAGTTTACAATTACATAGTATAATTTTATTAACTGCAGTCATGTGTAACTAGCGAATTAACATATTGTTAATAAGCAAGCAGTGAACAAATTGAGAAAGTCGATTTTATCGTACTTTAAATTGTAACATTGAAATATTTCAAACATACTCTACTTTATATCGAAGATTCAAATAATCTCCTTTTTCTAAACCCCAGAGGATTTAAAGTTTTGGCAGTACATATTGCCTAATCTTTGAATTAGAATAATCGTCAATTTAGTATATTAAAAATAATGGGTTTTCATACAAAATTACAACTCCTATTTAACCCCTTTAGTTATTGAATTTCAAAAAACCATTTCTTACCGGATATTATCTCCCTATGAGGGATGTACTTGCCAAAGTTCGTATTTACAACATTATATATTCTGAGATTTCATGTTTAATCGTTTAATTTGGGGAAAACTAGGATTAGAATAAGTATGTTTTCTATTGACCTAAGCTATTTCAGTGCCATCCAAGCGAATTTCATGTCATCAGCAAAATCATTTTCGCTTTGAAATAAAATTCGCTTAAAAAAAAATTGATAGATATTATATTCGCCTAGATTATCACCGTAACATTATAATTATGACTCAGTATACGAACAGAGTGCAATGAAAATTTTACAACAGATATGATAATAAAAATAGATCAATATTTGTTACATTATACGTCCCCGGACATCTATCTAATCTACGTTTTATTGCGGAAATTGCTGTGACATCGTTATTGCACTAAATAGCTGGTATTTACCACGTTGACTGACAATTACTTAGAAAAGAGACTAGTGGAAGTGGATTAAATATTTTGCAGTATTAATGTAATAAACTATTGATTAGAAGAACCATAATTTTAAAATTATTATCTATACATATAATAAAATTCTGAGTCGAATGTGTACATATATTGAAATAGTCAAGTCAAATATATACTAATATTATAAAGCTAAGGAGTTTGTTTGTTTGTTTGACTGAACGCGCTAATCTCAGGAACTACTAATCCGATTTGAAAAATTATTTGCACTAGATAGCTAGTTAACAGAGGAAGGCTATAGTTTGGTGTAAAAGTGTACGGTTCCAGTGAAATAGATTCTTTTTTATTTTTTTAGATTTATTTATAGTCTATATAATAAATAGATGTTTAATTTATGTACTTAAAAATATAATAATACTCAACTTGCTGTCATGTTTTCTATGGTTTGGGAGTCGCATAATATTTAAAAACAACCTATTTCATGAGATATTTAGCTGATATCACTGCTAATTATTGTTCTATGTTAAAATAATACAGACAGTATTATTGTCTCTCTCTAATGGGTGTTGATTATAAGGGAGTGTTGTCGGGACAAGTAATGATGGTAAATTACAGGGAGGTCGCTTTGTTACATCTAATGACGCGTTTATACCACTTTTAGGTTTCGCAGCTGACGAAATTACACTGTCAGTCTATGAATTAAATGTGGTTACGATTGTTATAATTGTAGTGTTTTGATATTCATACCACTATGGGAGGGTATAATCAAAATATAATGTCGATAGATGATAATAAACTATTAAATACATTTACGCCTTTTATGAAGTTTCATGCTGTCGCTTATGTGTTGCCAGAATGTTGCTGACATTCTATACTGTGTTTAATTTAAAATCATGTTTTTTATTAATTAAATATTTACTAAATTAAAAACAATTATTTTAGTAATTTAAGTAAAAAAGTCGAATATGACAGATATAATCTAGATCCCCTGAAAAGTCATATTAAAATTAGTACAGGTATTTAAAATCATGATAAAATATATGGATAAACAGATAAAAATATAGTTTCTTAGTTTTAAAATATTAAATAACCAGCTGTCATCATACCTTTCAAAATTTGTACAGTGATATTCTCGTGATGCGTTCCCAGACAGACAGACAAATAAACATTCTAAAAACTATAGATTCGTCCTCTGAATCGATAATATTGACTATTTCAATAAAATTATCCAAAAAATATTTAATGTACAGATTCGACTCAGAATTTTATTATATGTATCCACGGAATAGATAAAAAAGGCATCAATTCTGTGTATGTATCAACCTATAATAAAATTACTAATACCTATAATAAAATTGTAATTTAGCTGAATCTGTACATTAAATATTTTTTAGATAATCTTATTGAAATAGATATTATTATCGATCCAGGGGCCGAATATATAGTTTTTAGAATTTTTTTCTGTCTGTCTGTCTATGCAGTAAACAAAGATTTTCGTTGAAAAATTTCTTTTATAATCTTAAAATATTACAGGAAATGGAATAATAATTAACACATTTATCTCGATAACATTGATGTATGGTGTAGCACGTACTTTAATACATTAATCACTATATAAATAATGTATAAAACGTAGGTGCTGAGGATGGTTCGATCTATCAACCATTATCACTCGATTACTTTATTACAAGTCAACCAAATAAATACTTTGAGGATAACCTGCCTAAATAAGCAAACATTGTATATAAAATAACTTTCCGTTGGCATGTTATATATATATATATATATATATATATATATATATATATATATATATATATATATATATATTTGCTATTACAGCATTTAATAAATGTAATTGTTATAATAAATTAAAACCGTCAATGCTTCGGAAAATAAAATGCTTAAATTATGAAAAAAAACTACCGAAAGGATAAAAAGGACCAAAATGAATAAGGAAGGCCGAGAGTACAATAGATTATTTTTTATTTATTTGAACACAGTAAATGTATAACAGTAATTTAGCTATGTGCATAATAATGAGGATCCCTCAACATATTTAGAGTCAGGCACTTATGTATATACATACTTAGTACTAGAGACACACCTTCGCTTCGCTCGAGTTCGTCCCTAGTTTCATTCCCCATGCAAAATTTCATCCCCATTTTAACTCCCTTAAGGGATGATTTCCGGAATAAAAAGTTAAACTGTCTTCATACCAAATTTCATCTAAATCGGTTCAGTAGAATCTACAACGTCACAAACTCACAAACTTTATCTCTTTATAATATTAGTATAGATTAATATATACATAGGCTTACAAAAAAAATATAAACCGACTCCTGGATATTAAAAAAATAGATAGAAACTTCTAGACAACAAAAACTAAAAAATAACTGAAAGGGTGTCTTCATTTACCTAATCAGATATTTTAGATTATTTTATGATACGAATATCTAATAGGTAAATATGATAAGGTATTAATTTTAATTACAGTTATTATACATAGGTACATACATTTATACTTATCCAAATATATTTACTATCTTTGCATCGGCTCCTCCTTTTTTTGAATCCGGTTAAAATAATAATTAATATTGGTACATACATATGTATATATCAGTACAGTCGACAGCGAACTAGTAGCTATCATGTATGGTTGCTGGTTCATAGGTCCTGGGATCGAGTCCCGAGTCAGGCTAAGGTAAGTTATTGAGTAATAAAAATTAAAACCGTTTTAATTAAACGCCAGTTAACAGTAGCAAACAGCTAGTACAACGCCCTGACGACGGTTATCTCCATCAATTTAAGTTAAGCTGTGCTAATTAACACGTAGTATTATCGCCCTTTATATCTAACAAATGTGTTGTCATTTGGTCGTTCATTATGATACTCGATATAAATCAAAATTTAATACTGTATTATCAGCTTAGAACGATTTCTTGACAGTTATTGATCGATTTATGTCATTAATCGATTAAATTAAGGTTGACGTCTGTTAGATTATGAGTGGGTCATTGGTTCGATTCTCTATCATAGAAATAATAGTTATTAAAATGTCGCACTAGAGTAGTTTTTTAATTTAAACTTATGTTTTTGTTCTTTGTAATGTTTATAAGTGTGCCATTTAGGCACAGTTTACTTCGCAAATGTCGTGTAGAATGGGGAAGACACGGCAGAGATTGATATAATTAAAATCTTTTTTGCAATTCTGTCAAAGCATAATATATATAATCTGCGATACTTTGTTTTTCAGTGTCCATGCAAACTTTTTATGGAAAAAAAATCTCGTTTACATATCTATATTATAATAAAGCAGTAACTTAGCGAAATCTGTACATGAAATATTTTTTAAAAACAATCACTGTTATGTATTATGTAAACAATATAGACCCCAAAACAATAGTTATTAATTTTTTTGTCTGTTTTTCTGTATGTCTGTTTGTATGTATGTCTGTTTGTGTGTACGCGTTTTACGCTAAAAAGTAATGAAACGATTTCAACGAGATTTAATGAAGTGATAACTTATTACTCAGGTCAACGTTTAGCATACCTTTTTCGTCAGGAAAATCTTTCTTTCCCACGGTAAAACACAATAACTGATTTTATGGAGTCCTCCTTAAAAACCTTCCCCTGGCCAAACCTTAAGACATACATATGTACATAAAAATAAAATACTAAAAAATTGTAGGTTTTAAAAAGGCCTATAGAAAAATCTGCAATAGTATATGTCTATCTTCTACGGTACACTCGCAATACCTATTCTTATCTATACCTATAATAAAACTAACTTAGTTAAATCGATGTGCGCGTTTCACACAAAAAGTACTAAACCGATTTTACTAAATTTTCTGTAGTGATTGATACCTTATTACTCGGGTCAACATTTAGGATACATTTTACTACAGGCAAATTTTTCATTTTAACGGGAAAAGACACTAACTGGTTCTATCGAGTCCTCATTAGAAATTTAAATGCCTAATGCTAGCTTAACCTTAAGAGATACATCAAAACAATGTACTAGAAAAGTTTAGGTCTTAAATAGGTCTACAAAAAAGTCTGCAATAGTATAGGTATATGTCTATCTAGTAAAGTACACTCGCTATAACTATTTTTATTTTATATTATTATATTAAAAACAATGTCCCGACTCACTGACTGACTTATCAACGTTCAGCCCAAGCCGATGATGATAGACCAGCACCGCAAAAAAAAAAAAACAGCTTTATATATCCATACTAATATTAAAGTTGAAAGTAACTTCTTCTGTCTGTCTGTTTTTCCGTCACTTTTTCACGCTTAATCCGCTGGACCGATTTAGATGAAATTTGGTATGAAAATATTTTGAAACCCTGGGAATGATATAGAATAGTTTTCATCCGGAAAAAACATAGGTATCATATATAAAGGGGTGAAAAGGGGGATGGAAAATTGAATGGAAAATCTATCATTTCTCTAATAAGGGATATATAAATATATATATATATATATATATATATATATATATATATATATATATATATATATATATATATATATATATATATTTTGATATAATACTTACCTATTTTTCTATACCTATGTATGTACATTGTACATATACGTATATATGTCTATTCTGTACTTACCGTTAAAACGTATCTAGGGACGAACCCGAGTGAAGCGAGGAGTCTCTAGTAGACAATAAAAACAAACTTTCTCAGTAATAAAATGAGCATTGCTGGTTAATAAATACATTATAATAAACATTTTTAAATTTAACAGTGATGTTGTCATCTAAATTCTACTTTTGTCAAAATAATTTAGTCACAATACATCGATCAATCAAAGTAGTAACCAATTACTCGTTGATAATGTCATAAAAATTCCAACCAAAATAATAATTACAATGTTATTACTGATAACACTGAATTTGAAACGTTTGTCTTAATTGAATGATCTAAATAATATATTTTAATGTAAGTGTAATTTTCTTTGTAATTACTTCAAAGAGTACCAGTTGAGCATAGATTATTTCACCAATGACACGTAGAAAAGAGAAGATACGTAAGAGATTGGCCGGTAAATAAGATTATTAACTATATTGATTAAAAAGTGTAAAAAAAGGAGTAAATCTTTTATAAACCTTCGACCTACAATAAAAAACAGCACAAGTACCATATACATAAAAACATCGACAGTTTTCTATGTTGGATATTATTGTTCGATTCCGGTACGGTTGGTGACAAAAATTTATACACTGGACCAGTCCTTGTGGTCCCGTCGCTTGATCGCTACTCAATTGCAAATTTAGACACGAGTTAGGAAGCTAGCGGAGGCGCGGGAAAATTCGGCACGCAATGAATACTTTTTTTTTAAACGTAAAGGTGCTTTGACCCCATGCGAGTAAGGGACATATAGAGGTACACTATTTCTACCGTCTCTTTATTTATTCTTCGCGCTCCTTCTATTTTAGTACTATTTCCTACACCTAAAGGTTGCCTGGAAGAAATCGCTCTTTTAGCGATAAGGCCGCCTCTTGTAATATTATGTATGTAGGTATTAAATATAGTATGTAGTATTATATTTTCTTTTTTCTTTTTAGATGTACAATAAAGAGTTAATATTATTATTACTAGAGACGTACCTGAGCGAAGCAAGAATACGGGCTAGTATTACATAACATGAATCAAAAATAAACAATTCAAACACTTCAGGTCTTATGACAGATTAATTCAAAATTATCTACAAACAGGGCTACTACCGGCCATTATAAATGAAAATGATAACCGAGTTGACAAGTTACTTTAAAATATCATGAGTTGTGACGGCGACAGTGATAAATTGAACCCAAGGGTTGAGGCCCTTGAATGTAGTGAGGACTATGAAGTAATAATTTATTGTTCTCGTGTTCCTTCTGTAACTGCTTGTAGATAAGACAAACTGTACTAATATGTTTCAATGGTAGTAGATTTTTGTTTAATGTGCGTACATTAAATTTAATTTGTACTTTAAAGTGTTATCTAAATAATACGATAGAGAAGTTAGTGCATATTTTATGTGATCAAGAGATTTTGAAAATTTCTTCTCCATGCCTTAATTTCATCTAATAAGCTAATCTTTTTTACTAAGATACATCAATTTTGAAATAGCTTAACAGTAATTTTCAATCCTGATCATTCGTTTTTTTCATCGAAAATATCGAATATATAATAATAATATCCTCACGACCGATTTTGGCCACAGCGACCAATCTCATTGAGACTAGCCATTGGCGCAGGAGATATTATAGTGGAGAAGTGTACACGCAGACACAAGTGTACTCTCTATTCCTGCCACTCTCATACTCCGGTGGGACGAATACTCGACACGACCAGTGAGAGTGCAGGACCGACGGCTTTACGTTCTCTCCGAGGCACGGGGGTGAAACACCGCCAACTTTTCAACTCCGGGCTGTTACTAGAACTTTATATACAGAAGGACTCGATAACTAATCTTAGCGCGACCCAGGACTCGAACCTAGGACCTACGGATGTGCAGCCGCACATGCTAGCCACTATACCATCGAGGCAGAAGATATGACGTTATATTGTTATGTATCCTTTTTGATGTCGATCAATAAATAATTAATTTAACTTTAAAAATACAAAAAAAAAGAAAATCGGTTGACAAACAGAGGAGAAAAAGGTACTGGACTCTTTTGTCTTTGCCTATGCATATAATGATGATGTGAGGCAAGTTTTATCCAAATTTGTTTTATAGTTTAAGTGAAAAGAACCAATAATAAACATACAAAATATTATGCAGGTAACAGCATAAGCAATATTTGTATTTGTAAAACAAATTATATTATGCATATTTTGTTTTCCTTTTAAAATTTATGTGAATTTATTTGAATTTTTAATTGGCAGAGGTCGAGTTGACTGTAGTAGGTGTTTATTAATTCACATTGTTTTTATTTATATATTTAATTCAAATATGCTTAAAGTATATATTAAAATACATTATATTATATTAAATTATGAGAAAGTAATGATATACAATACAATTTTTAGAATTTATTTCACAGACTAGCGTTTACGTTTTAACGTTTAGTATAAATTTCTCAGAGATGAGATATTTTCACGCAGTAAAAATACCCTATATGTTGACCCTGATTACCGCTATCATCATACCAAATTTCATCAAAATCTGTTCAGTAGTTTTCTCGTGGCGCGTTCCCAGACAGACAGAGAGCCAGACAGATAAAAATAAAAAAAAAACTACCTATAGATTCGGCCTCTGTATAGTTAATAATGTTTATTTCAATAAGATTTTTCAAAAAATATTTAATGTACAGATTCGGCTTTGTTACAATTTTATTATATGACTAGATTGTGTACTAAAATGTGTTAATTTATAAGTGTCATTTTGTTAGTCACTATGATATATTTGCTACTAGCTACTTACCCTGACTTTGCTCGGGTGCATCCTTAGCTAAGCGGATTTTCGTCACAATTTCATGAGTTTTAATTTTTTTTGCGGAATCTTAATTCTGTTTCTAAAATATAGGTAGCCTAAGTTACTCCTTATAACATCGGCTACCTGCCAGTAAAAGTTTCGTCAATCCAGCAGATAGATAATAGAGTCAGGACATAGGCAAAAACTGTTTTTTTTTTCTTATAAGTACCGTGTATAATTTTATATGCATTTAGTACAAAAGCTATTATCTTGACATTACAAACAGACACATCAAATTGTATAGATGTATAGATTACAGGCAGCTACTATAATCCTACCGCATTATAAATTCAATGAAGATGTTTCTTACTTTTACTAAAACATGAAGGGACTTTTTTGAACAAAATGTAAGTTTTCATCCGACAAGGGCATGAATAAATCATAGCTTGTGATAAAGTGGCTGTATTTATCGGTATGGTCATTTATCATGCGCTACCATTTTTGTTTGATCCCTCAAAATATAAGTCAGTGGTGTGTGCGAGGTGTCACTGTTACTGGTCGTTTCTATGACGGCGATAAATCCTTACTTCTCAGCTGTTTTGCTAAAAATTGGTATGAAGCTTGTTTAATAACTTTCTTTGAAACATATTTTAAGGGAAGTATAATATTACAAAAGGTGTAAAGAGGAAATAGTTTTTTCTTGAGTTAGAAGATTAAAACTACTGTCTCTCATGTATAATGATGGTGTCAAAAAACTGCAAATGTATTCCTAAGAAGAGTTTAGTTGTACCTTTGAAACTAGTAACCTGCGATGTACACTGTTACTCTTACAAGCTTATATTTAACTTGGAATGTTTGTTTACGTGAAATCTTGCAACTAAATTTTAAAGCTTATCCTCAACCGATTAAGCAGATATTTTGCATACACGTTTAGTATTTGATGACATAGATAAGTGACGTCATTCTAAATCCAGCATGGCGGACTCCCAACGATGGCGGACTATACTTTTTTTGCATAATATCCATATCATGGGGGTGCATAAAAAAACAAGCAAGCAAAGTAAAATGAAAGAAAAGAAAATAAATATTATATTCCATTAAATAATTTATTACATTACACAATTTATATGATATAAAAGCTTGCTTTTAAAACGGTTTTTTTAATATTAATTTTATTTAGAATTGTTAGCACAAAAAAAACCTACTGATGTGTGTGCAGGTCGACTAAAAAGACCTGGCTCAAAACTTAATAATTGCTTTCGGTTAAAAATATTTAATTTTGTTTACTCAATAATATTTTATGTGAATTAATTAAATTTCAACAATCGTATTTTACGCTAATTTAAAAGAAAATTGTAATCCAATACGCCATTCTATCTTACATAGACCAAATCAAAGTAGTAAAAATAAATATATAAATTATAATTTTTTAGATATTTGTTTGAAATTAATAATTTAAATATTCCAACCATGTAGATAAAAATTATGTGCAAATTAAAAATTCAAGATTTTTATTTCAAAGAGTAATTACACTTCAGAACATGTGTTATCTTTATTACTATCTTAATTTAGCAATTCAAATGTCAAGCTCATTTAATTTTGTAAAAACCTAACAATTAATTATATTGGGAATTTTCGGAACGCTTCTACGTAAAACTAATTTTGAGAATATAAAATAAGGTAGAATGTAAAAACAGTTTTTTGTTTGTCTATCTATATAAAAAACCGTGAAGCGATTTTAATATTTCACAGATGAAAAAGAATTGACAGTAAGTATGTTTTAAAAGCATTGCTAAGAGTTTATTTGATCAGTGTGCTGACAAGTGGTACAAAGTGAAGGTCATGTTTAGTAATTGCAAATCAAATGCCAATGCTACTGTATGCTGCACCTCATGCACGTCAAAAAAAATAAGTATAGTTTTAAAAACCTATAAAAACACATCTTTGAACATTTATAATGTCTCATAAAAACAAATCAAAAGTGCGCTAGGTTATGTTTAGCCATTGAGGAGTTTTACTATCTACATCCTGTTCCTAATCAGATTAACTCAATTATATAAAAAAATGTATCCGGATTTCACGTACAAGGTTTCAAATTGATACAACAATTAAAAGTGGGTTAAAATCGACTCCCAAGATTTGATTATATTGTAAGCTAGGTACAAGTGAAATAATACAATCGTGTAACAAATATTCTTAAACTACATTCCATAAGTTTTTGCAACAAAATAGTTGCCTATAGATTCAATAATCAAATATATATATATATATATATATATATATATATATATATATATATTGATTAGCTACGTCATTAGCTACCTAGCCTATACATATAGGCCTATACATATATTAACATAATATATGTACAACACCAGATTACATCGCAATTTCAAATCTAATCGCATTGAATCATTCAAAGCACAAATCTTTGGCACAGATTTCCACAGTTCCAGTTTGGTTTAATATTTGGCGATGATCTAAGAAGGTATGTTTGTTCAAATAATGGCGCATTGACCATTAGAGCGACGTAACGCAAATCGTCAATCATCCGCACGCATTAATCTTCTGTAGACAACTTGATAGATCATCGCTGTTAGGACGCGGATTGAGAAATGTCTGGTAAATGGATGTGGTATCTTTTGAAATTATGCTGTTTTTTTTAAGTAGATAATGAGCAAAAGGTAGTGATAGCCCAGTAATAACGCGCTTGGGAAACCGAGTGAAGCGGGTTCAAATTCGGGTCTCACACCTCTGATATTTTCATGTCCGAATCATTTTGAACATGATTACCACTTGCCTTACGGTGAAAGAAAACTTCATGAGGAAACCTACATACATGTCTGAGAAAACCTAGTAAGTTTTCGAAAGATATATGAAGTCCGCCAACCCGCACTTGGCTAGCGTGCTGGACTATAGCCTGATCCCTCTCGTATTGAAAGAAGGCCCATGTCCAGCAGTGGGACGTAAAAAAAAGAGCTGAATATAGCATAAGCTTTTACTTTTGATAAATTGATATGAATGTTGGTTAAAATTAACTACAACTTGTAAGAGTTAGTTTTTTATTTTATGTCACTGTTAGTATAAGTGTGGAGGATATAGAGAGTTACAACTTTGTCCACGTCAAATCAATTTGTAAAAAATATAAGGAATGAATCGACCTTCTACCAAGCATTCGGTACATATTAAACAGATTGTGCGTATTTAATATTAAATATTAAAACGTACTTCACCTTCGTGGATAGCATTTTCCAGGATCATTTTCATGTATAAATTTTTTTTTTGATGATGCTGGGGAAACCCGTCATAGGGATCCAACCGGCCGTCAAATGTGAAGGCCCGAACTATGCGAGTCAACCTCACCTATATCAGGATGCCCTCGATTCAAAGAGCATCCAAATCAACGAGAAATACCCCCGCAGTAGCTCCTCTAGGATGGTGGGAGAAGATACGCATACCGGTGTCTCCTTTTCCCCAGCCGACGATGACGAAGAGGATCTTCAAAAGCGTTGACCTCGCGATCTCCCTCCGCTGTCTTCTTTAGTGAGATGATGGTCTCACAGAAGAAGACCATCGCCGACCAAGACCTCGCGTCACGCGCATGACTCCCACCACGCAAATGAAAGATCTCGATCCACTATCGCCATTCGGACATGGCGCTGGGAAGCCCAAGCGGCGCATTCCACGAGGGATATTCATGTATAACATGCATCAAGTTCAGTCTATATCTGATATACAGTTAATGCATCTAAGTCAATATTTAATTTTAAAATGTTAGTACCACTAGCATAAAACTCATATAAAACTATCATATTATTAGGTCCTAAAGAATTTTAATTACAATAATATTATGTATATACAATACAAAACATAGTTTTGCTGTATGGACAACACTTCAAAATATTTATACATCAAGGTCAAAGGGTTAGGCATAACATGTTATTTCTATTGTCTATTATAAACTGGCATGACGTGAGTTATGTACGACCTTGGCTACTAATTGAATGTAGAGAACAAAAAAATTACATTAATTTGTAATTATTATTGTAGGTGTAATGAACTGATAACATTTATTCGACATGCATGTTTTTGACACATTACCCTTATTTTTATTTTACTTATTTATTCATGAAATAACCTTAGCTATTTTAAAGGTTGTCTGCAAATTAAAGTTATTCGAATATTATATAAATATAAATATTCATCAATCAATCAATCAATCAGCCTATCGCCGTCCACTGCTGAACAAAGGCCTCCTCCAATGAGCGCCAACCATCCCGGTCCTGGGCAGCCCGCATCCATCCACTGCCAGCCACCTTTTTCAGGTCATCTGTCCATCGTGCTGCAGGGCGTCCTACACTACGCTTGCCTAAACGCGGTCTCCACTCTAACACGTTTCGGCTCCATCGACCATCGGTATGTCTGGAGACATTTCCGGCCCACTTCCACTTCAGCGAGCTTATTCTGCGCGCGATGTCGGTTACTTTAGTTCTCTGGCGAATGACTACATTCCGATTTCTATCCGCCAGAGAAACTCCAAGCATCGCGCGTTCCATTGCTCGCTGAGCGACCTTGAATTTGTGGACCAGCCCTACGGTGAGTGTCCACGTTTCGGCTCCGTATGTCATTACGGGTAGGACGCACTGGTTAAATACCCTGGTCTTAAGGGATTGTGGGATAGATGACTCTAGAATATGACGAAGCTTCCCAAAAGCCGCCCAGCCTAAGCGTATTCTTCAGTTGGCCTCTTTCCCAAAGTTGTGCCGGCCGAGTTGTATGGTTTGGCCAAGATATACGTATTCCTGCACAACTTCAAGAACAGCGTCATTCACGATCACTGGTCTCGGGGATACTATATATACGATATAAATATTCATATCTATTTATAACTGTTCACGACAGCTTAGTGCTGTGAGTCTTGGTATCTGTTTCTATGCCAGAGGACGTGGATTCAAGTCTGGCCCGGGACAAATTTGGCACCATACAAGATTTTGTCAATGTGTTCTGTTTATTTTTCAGGATATATTAATTGTTGTATTTAACATAAGGCCGCGTAGACCATTGAGTTTATAGCCTTTTATATTTATTTTTGTTTTTTTTTTTTTGACAATTGAGCAATATCAATCACACTATGACATTAATGATCACTATATAACAATAAGTAATGGCTTAGTCTGACTGACATTGCTCAAAATGCCAAAGGTTATGGTATTGATTAATGTAAATTCTAATATTTATCTTCATAAAACAGATATTATCCTATTTCTACTATTAAAAAAATTAAGTAAAAGTAAGCAGAAAGTATTGCGTTGTTTTGTTAATTTATTTAATTTTTATGGATATATTTATTTTAAATAAAATAGAGAGGTGTCTCCCGTGATCATATTTGCTGTAAAATATTCGAAACTTCGTTGCGTCGGGAACCAAACAACAAAATAAATCCGCGAAAAAATTCTTTTTTTTTTTTTTGATTTATTTAAAATATCAAATATTCACGTAAATCTGTAAACGTGTTTTTATTTTTATTTTAAAACTCTTTATAATTAACACTTAATTAACTAACTCTTAAATATACGCATTTTTGTGTGCTAGTTACAAAGAAAGAAAAAAAAATGTTATGTCGTGTCCAAAATTTTCTTTATTTGCTACGGTCGTAGGAGCTCGCGGCTCGCAGGTAATAAATCGTGTTAAACAAGTAGGTTGGGCGTTTTATCAAAGTCAATCGGTATCGCGCCGCCGGTGTTGAGTAATTGCCGAGCCGGCTTTTGTTTGCTGTACGTACACATGACAAAGTACAATGCCTAAGACCGTGATGTATGGACGACGGTACTGTTAAAAGCGAATTTTATTGTTAATTTTGATTTGAATAAGTAATTATTTTAACTGAAACCATCTTTTCGAATTATTTCGCGGATTTATTTTGATCTTTGGTTCACGACGTTTAATAATGACGAAAATCAATATAAATCTGCGTAAAAAATCTAAAAAGATTGTGTTTTTTTGAAATGCCAATTATTTGCCTAAATCTAAGAGACTATTTATACGAGTATGTAACTAGCGACTTACCCTCGCTTCGCTCGAGTACGTTCCTAGGTATCTACGTTTTTTTTTTTGAGTGAAACCTTAATTATTTTTCTAAATTTAACGTAGCCTAAGTTACTTCTTATAATATAAGCTATCTGCCAGTTAAAGTTCCGTTAAAATTTGTCCAGACGGTTCGGAGATTAGCCGAAACAAACAGACAGATATACAGAACATTTTTTTAAAAAATTGTGTTTTTCTTATAAGTACCGTAAATAATTCTATATGTATTTAGTATAAAACTGTTATTTTGACATTAGAAACAGACACTTCAATTTTATTTATCTGTATAGATTATTATTAGCTAGTAGTTACTTGTGTATGGCAGTGAAATTGAAATTACGTCAGTTTTATTGATAATAAGATTCAATGATGATAACCCGAAGAACTATGATTATTTATGAAAAATATGATATTTTATGTTTTTCAGCCACTATTTTGTGATAAAGTATGAAAAATTGTAAGTCATCTTTTACCATTTGTAGTTGAACTTAAACCTCGAATAACTTTTAAACGAGTCGACTAAGTAAAAAATCATATTAGATCTTTTTTGTAGATCGTTTAATTCCCTACAAGAATATGTTTTGAATTTGACTAGACAATAATTCGTTTGAGCGCATTAAGATTCTGAAAAAAATTTTTAAAAATTCCTTTGCTATTTATATGGAAAATCAAAATTCGCGATGAGGTATCTCTTAATATTAATATTAAGAGCTCAAACTTTTCCAGAATTTTTTTTCGTCAAATTGGACGATATTATCAAAAAAATATTTTATGTACAGGTTCGACTCAGTATTTTATTATATGTATAGATTATATAACTACATTTAATTATATTTACTCAATTCTACAAATTATAAGTTATCACGAAACATGCATACTTAAACACTTGACCGAGTTTTGCTTTTTATTTCTAATGCGCAGAGTTGACAGGTGATTAGGCACCATTCACATTTGCAAGTTTCTAAAGTATGTATTCTCGTGTCAATCAATTTTAAATAGGCAGTGTGGTAAGATCTATTCAAATGTAAAATGTTCACATTCATTTTTGTCAATAATTTACCTTTTTAATTCTATAATATATAAAATCTATTATATAAAATTGGAGTGGCTGTTTGTAATATTAAAATAACCGCTTATTACTAAATGCATATGGATGTATACACGGTACATATACCAAAACAACATTTTTTACAATTTTTGTGTGTCTGTCTGTCTGTCTGTTTGTTCCGGCTAATCTCCGAAACGGCTGGACCGATTTTGACGGGACTTACACTAGCAGATAGCTGATGTTATAAGGAGTAACTTAGGCTACTTTTGTTTTAGAAAAAGAATCAGGGTTCCGCGAAAAAAAATTAAACCCATGAAATTGTGAACAAAATCCGCGTACAGCATGCGCACCCGAGCAAAACGAGGTTAAATCGCTATATAATTTAAATGAATGTCTTAGGAGTAGCAAGCTACTCTTTGTGTATACCTAAACATAGCTAACCGTGAAAACGCACCAAGCGAGCGTGAGTCGCTAGTAAATAAATATAATAGAAACTAGAGAAGTATCCATGCTTCGCTTGATACCTACATTTTATGTTTATAATCTTACTAATATTATAAATGTGAAAGTTTACATGTTTGGATGTTAATCATGCCAGAACGGCTTAACAGATCTGGATGAAATTTTGTACATAGATAAATATAGACTGGAATAGCACATGGCTACATTTTTACCCCGAAAAAATGTACGGTTCCCGTGGGATAGATTTGTTTTTTTTTTCTTAATATAATATATAAGATATGCACTATGTTATTACTAACAGTAGCTTGTGTATTATCTCCAAATCCTTACTCATCCAAATTTGTCCAGCAATAATAACACATACAAACTTTCACTTTATAATTGATGCACGATTCATTCGAAAATTTAATTTACAATCCATTCATTTCTCTTGTTAATCACTTGCTTATATTATGTAGAATAAAAGAATAAGATAATCAATCAGTAAAATAAGATATATTCTGTTTATATTATATTTCAAAAGAAGACGTCCTCTATCAAACTCGGACTATACATTAACGACTATGCCATATTTTATCGCACGACGACATAATAAATTATTAACTATGGTGAATAATAAAAAAAATCTATAAAAATAGATTTTTTATACATATTAATGTCAACTTTGACATTTTGAATAATATTTTATTAACAGATACATTAATATTTTTAGTAAATTAAGCTACTATTATTCATGTTGACATTTATTTTGGTATACTCTATCTATATAATTCTTTAGTCTAAGTGTAGACCGTAGTGTGACATAAGGTAGTATCTAATCTTCCTTAATAAATAGCCTATAAAAGGCAAATTGAATTTTTGTGATCAGACCAGTATATGCAGCCCTTTTTAACGTCCCACTGCTAGGGGTGGCCTACCTTCAATACGAGGGCGATCAGGCCACAGTCCACCACGCTGGCCAAGTGCAGGTTGGTGGACTTCATATGTCTTTCGAAAACTTGTTAAGTTCTCTCAGACATTTAGGTTTCCTCGTGATGTTTTCTTTCACCGTAAGACAAGTGATAATCATGTCGGAAATGATTCGCATTTGAAAATATCAGAGGTGCGAGACTCGGGATTTGAACGTGCTTCACTCGGTTACCCAAGAGAGCACGTTACCACTGGACTACTACTGCCTACCATAATCAGACCAGTAGATTCAGAAATTAGTGCATTCAAACAAACAAACACCCAAATTCTTCGTTGTTAGTTTACTAAATTAGTAATATTTAGTTCAAAACTATTTTTGTTTTATAGTATTTCATACGTAAAGAACAATGTAAATAAGCCTAAATCAAAACTTATTATATTTTAAAAGTGTATATTAAGCCTTTTCTAACCACACCCGTCTCCGTGTAGAGTTGCAGAGCCGTAAATCAAAGGTACCACAGAACATAGACAAAAGTGCAAGTGACACGTGCGATAATTTGCACGTTTTGTTGCGATTGTATTGCATTTGACGGCGAACTTGCTCAGCCGCTTTACCCGTCATTGTAATACACGACTGTAAATCAAGGATCATAGAACAAAAATGTGAATTTAAAGATTTTAGCTTATTGTAACATCAACATTTTAATACTATTACATATTAAATCTGTTTTAATTTCCTAGGGCGATTTCTATATGAATATAGTAATTGTATAGAATATTTTATAAATATAATTATTATACAAGACACATTTATTATCTATAGTATATATGCCATGGGCCTCTGTTTACATATTTAAGATCTTTTGAAAATAAATGATTAAATTAAATAAAATATTTTTAAATAATAATTTATTAATTTTATATTATTTATTTATTAAGTAAGTTAAAATAATATTGCTATTATATTGTATCATTCCTTTGAACAAATATAGCTAAAATTCTATGAGGTATATCGCAATCTCCTACTTAAACATAAAATAAATATCTATTCTAATTATGAAAAAACAAAAATGTCATCATACCATTTCTAATGTTATATGTATAGGCAAATGCACTGTAAATAAATGGAATACGACATGACATGCGTCTCCGTGTCGCAAATGTTTGGTATACTTTATGAATACTAATCGTTGGCGGTCGAGTGAATTAGCGGTTACATATTAAATCAGATCTAGTTTCTGTAAGACTGAATTTGTAATTTACATAACGTGTCAAGATAATATTAAAAGAATATATAGAAATTGTGATATACATAATAACGTAGTGTACGGACTTGTTTTGATGATACAATTTTTATTATAAATATTAAGACAACTTGTTAAAAAGTAAAAAACAGTTGCTCATTAAAAATATATATATTTTGCAATGAAAGTACGTATTATGTTAATTACAATCATTTTTGAAATAATTAAGACTGACGTAATTATATTATTATTTCACAACACAGAGCATGAACTATATTAAATACAAAAATATTTCAAAGGTAAATAATATATAATTTTTTTAAACAATAGAACATCAAGAGACCAACAAAATTTATTATTATAGATCAAACGACTTTCCGCCTACGCCAGCCCTACGATAATAGAAGGCGACGAAAGGTTGTCGCTCCACGAGCTGTCACGGCGACGTTGACAGCATGTCACTGGCCTGGTAATTAGCTAATTGTTGCCACTAGCGATTTTATCACTTCCATTCGATTCCAAACTCTATATACCAAAAAATAGAGTCGATTCTACATCACACCTAAAAAATGCAATTTGCCAACCATAATTGCAGCCTCATTACGCGTTATTATTCCCTCTATTTACACAATTTTATAACTTATGACCTGCAAAATACGATCTTTTATTACTTTTGTTGAAATTAAACACGATTTTGACGTCAATTTTGGGTGACACAATGACCGAGGGCACTATATTTTGATGTTTGACACAATGTCAACGTTCTCGGTATCAGTTGACGTTTTAATCTGACACATGTTGTCAATCAGTCATTCAGACGTCATGGGCTAATGGATCTCTTTATAACACTCACTCGAGCTTTTTTACATGACCACCAAAACTTGATTGTCAATTGATCTATTATCTATTTTATTCGTACTATGTTTGATTCGACGTATAAGCTCAAAACATTACACATATTTTATTACTATTTTACAATATTTATTAGCGACTCACCCTCGCATCTGTCAGGTTCTTCCCTTGGTACGTTTTATCGGTTAGTATGGAATAGATAGACTATATACTATGTGATATATAGCCTATAACGGCAGTGGTAGCCCAGTGGTAACGGTAGTGGTAGCCCAGTGGTAACGCGCTCGCTTGGGAAACCGAGTGAAGCGGGTTCAAATCCCGGGTCTCGCACCTCTGACATTTTCATGTGCGAATCATTTCTAACTTGATTACCACTTGCCTTACGGTGAAGGAAAACATCGTGAAGAAACCTGCATGTCTAAGAGAACCTAGCAAGTTTTCGAAAGACATGTGAAGTCCGCCAACCCGCACTAGGCTAGCGTGGTGGACTATGACCAGATCCCCTTCGTACTGAAGGGAGGCCCGTGCCCAGCAGTGGAACGTTAAAAAGGGCTGAATACATACATACATATAGCCTATAGCCTTCCTCAATAAATGGATTATCTAATGCAAAAAGAGTTTTTCAAATCAGATCAATAGTTTTTAAAATTGGCGCATTCAATAAACTAATAAACGAACAAGTAGAGTTCGTATATAATATTAGTATAGATTGATTTAAAAATACATACATATATTTACATATTATAGTAATTGGTTTAACTGTGTAGCATTTTTTTTAATATTTTGCTAATTATAATAAACTAATTATGCTTAACTGGCATGTTTAAAGGTCATAAAGAAAGAATTAAATTGCATTTATTACGTCACGCCATATGAGTTTTTAGAAAGGTAGTTAATTTTATTTTATAGCCCCTACTAGAAATAGTTTTAATAAAAATATACTATAAAGATGTTAAACAAAATTTAATAATAAATCATACCTGTTCGTATACACGCCGTGTAAATTTATGATGGAATATAAATTAGCTAAATGAATAACATTATTCATAGGAAGATGCCAAGTTAAATAATTTGTAAATTATTTACATTTATATGAAAGGATAATTAATAATGAATTATTAAATGTAATTTTTAATTCATGTTATTTGTAATTTTATACATTTTATTAATATGTGTGGATGAATTAGATATTATTATTAGTAAAGCTATTTTTAGGGTTCCGTAGAGATTGGTAGTATCTAATATAGTATTATATGATCTGTGGTATTATGTAGTTGGATAAGAGAGATGTCATGTGTGAACTGCTAGCTGTGGTGAGTTGTAAGTTTTTTTCCTTTTATCTAATAAAATTTAAAGTCGAAAATTCTAAATGATTCAAATAATAATACTTAAAAAAAGTTATAAAAGCTACTATTACTACATACATATATTTACATGCTTGGTTAGCGGCTGCAATTATAATTTTGCATTTTATAGTATTTTTGAGAAATATTATAAACTACAAACTTATTTTTTTAATCGACTAAATGAATATTATGATTCGATATACAATTAGTGGTTTTTTTTCATATCTAACAAAATATAAAACAAATTTATTAAATTAAATTTGACGGCACGTTTGGCTCAGTTTGTAGTGACCCTACTTTCTGCGCCAGTGGTCGCAGGTTCGAGGCCCGCTGGGGGCATTCATTTGTGCGATGACCACGAATGTTTGTACTCTAGTCATGGGTGTTTATATTTATGATATGTATGTATTTAAAGTTATATATGTATAGTGTATCAACTATCTGGTATCCTTAACACAGGCTTCGTGGCTTACCATGGAACTAGATGGTGCTGTGTGTTAATGTCCCAATATATTTATTATTATTATTTAATTTAATGTTTGGTAGTACGAAACCTTCAGCGGGCGAGTCACACTCTCATTTGACCGATGTTTTTTTTTCTATATAGTGATTTTTTTACTATATCGACTTGAGTTTTTTAATGTTGCAGTGTTTGTTTTTTGTGACATACATATTATATTGTGGTGCACAAGTTCGATTCTCATTTAAAGCAAAACGACCATAATATAATTAATATTATTAATGTTGATCTGGTTAAAGCAGTATAATATTTGTAGATATACCGTAACATTATATGTAGATCAAAACATACAAGTAGAATTTATATGTAATTATATGTGTGAGTTCTATTATCGTACTATATTGTATACGTATATGTCTTGGCTTGGCACAAAGCAACAAAATGATAGTGCAGGATTTCATGTTCAACTTGTATTCAGAGAACGTGCACACCGCAAGTCTCCTAATTGACACGTTTGTCAGATATCTAGTGATGGCCCACGCAATATGAAACTAAAGCGAAAATATTTACAAAACATTTATTATTTCTTATTTTTCATATTATGTACTTATAATATAAACTAGCGATTCACCCTCGCTCTGCTCGGGTTCATCCCTACGTTTGAACGTTTTGTTTAGACTTCTCAGAGATGAAAATTTTTCCCGCAGTAAAAAGTATCCTATAAGTTGACCGGGTAACCAGCTATCTTCATGCCAAATTTCATCAAAATCAGTCCAGTGGATTTTTTTAAGATGCCTTCCCAGACAGACAGACAAAAATTCTAAAAACTAGATTCGGTCTCTGTATCGATTATGATGATTATTTCAATAAGATTTTCCTAAATATATTTAATGTACAGATTCGTCTCAGTTAAAATTTTATAATATGAACACTCCAGTTTTCAATTTCTACCAATTTTAATACAGTTTTGTTTTAACACGGCCTTAACACCTTTTATTCAATATATAAGTAGTACTTATGTTGAAAGACGTGTTACTCAGAAATTTAACAGAGCATGATTCATATAATTATTTCAATTAGATGTATTTTTTAATTTAAACTTTAATTGATGTTAAAAAAAATTTCAGTGTTGAATGAAACTTAAACAACTATCTTTAAAAAATATAGTATAATAAATATGTTTAATACGATTTAAAGTACATTGAAAATATAAAAACGAGTTGTGTTTTTTTAATATAATAGCCGTTTTTGAATACTTCTTAGTTCTTAGAATTATTAAAATTTTATCTAAATTGGTCCAGTAGTTTCGGAGCTTATTCGGTGCAAACAAACAAACAAAAAATCTTTCCTTTTTATTATATTACTATAGTTATATTACTATAGATTAATAATGTTCAATATACATTGTTTTTCTTCACGTAAGAATCAAACTGGTATCTGAACAAGCACAAATCAATGCAATCGCCTGAAATCTAGTTCTATATAGCTTATTAGTTACAAGGAAAACCAAGTGAAATATAATGTTATCATATTGAATGGAAAGTTCTAGCAGCCACACAGTACAACAGAAGTCTTCATGTTGTTCCGGGTCTCAGTCCATGTACTAAATTTCATAGAAATTCTTGAAACCCCTCAGCGTGAAGTAGGAATATTAATAATAATCTTCCTGATCGATTCCGGCCACGGAGGCCAATTTTATTGAGACTAGCCAATTACGCAGGAGATATTATAGTGCAGCGCGTGTGCGCGCAGACACAAGTGCACTCTTTGGACTAACGGATTTGCGTGCTCTCCGAGGCACGAAGGTGAAAATACCGCCAACTTCCCAATTCCAGCCTTTTACTCAGGCTTACTATACAGAAAGACTCAATAACTAAACTTGGCCCTACCCAGGACTAGAACCCAGGACCTCCGGGTATGCAGCCTAACATGCTAGCTACTACACCACAAAGGTAGCAAACATAACATATGCTCGATACATATACAAACTCTTGCATTTATAACAGTAGTTCGATTTATCGATAATTCTTTGCTAGCACTTTCACATCACTAGTCCCCATCATTGGTTGACAGCGGAAGCCGAGACGGAAGCAACGGCTGTCAGGACGACTGTGATTATGCTTTACGTTACTGTCAGGCGTTTCTTGCAAATAATTAATTATGTAACCTTTTTACGTGTATTTATATTTATTAATTGCATATAATAATAATGCCTAATATTGACTCGTAAAAGAGTTTGTACTTTGGGTTCACATTATTTTTGCTCTACAAAAATTACTACTTTAAGTATTTTAGTGTTTAATACTTACTTTCTCAGAGTTACGCGAATATTTGACATTTAAATTAAACTATGTTTTAAAATTTTTTCGCGGATTTTTTTTTGATTTATGATTCCCGGCGTTTTGAATGCTTTACAACAATCATGGTCACGAGAGAGAATCTCGCAAAAAAATTATAAATGATAATCAGTTTTTTTTTTCTTTTTTTTTTGACTTGATCCGGTTTTAAACAAATATTACACTAATAATGACCTCCTCTTTTATAATATCATGAATATTATAGTCAATTTGAGTAAACTGTTCAAATGGAGGACTCATGGTCCTGTATTCCTGCTTGTAACTGAATTTACTCTCATTGTTTGTATACAATTATATATTATTAGCAAAACCCGCGGCTTCGCTCGCGATCAAACTACGAAAAATACGAAATTTCATGCAAATATGTCCAAGGAATAAAAGGTTTCATACAAACTTTTATCCCCTATTTCACACCCTTGGGGTTGAATTTTGAAAAATCCTTGCTTAGTAAATGCTTTCGTCATATGAGGAATACGTGTGCGAAATTTCAATTTGCTAGCCTTAAGGCTAGCTAGGCTACATCAGTCAATTACTTTTGCCTTTTATATAAAGTACCTGGGCGACCGAGCTTCGCTCGGTGTTCTTTTTTGTTATATCGCATTTTTTAGATAAAATACTAAAAACTTAAATAAATACAAAAACAAAAGTAAAAAAACTTTGTATTCCAACTGGGATTCCATCCTGTACATACATATGTGTTGTTTAACTTACGCGTTGACCGCTTGACCACGATGCTTACAACCGCGTGTAAGAAATTATCGACCATATTCTGCGTAGAATAATGCAAAGGAAAACAGAATGAAAACTCGAAAACACGCGTTTACCCAGACTAATCTAGATCGATTTGTCGCCCCCGAAAGCCTCCACATACCAAATTTCAGCGAAATCGTTAGAGCCGTTTTCGAGATCGCTGGTATAAATAAATAAATAAATAAAGATATAAATATACAAGAATTGCTCATTTAAATATATAAGATAGATTATCGTACTACTAAAGTAAGTGAAAATATACGTGAGTATATATTAACTAGAAGCTAAAAATATATCAAATAGTATAAATTATGTGATGTGATTTTGGATCAATCGATCAATCTTACTTATAAATAATCATTAATTTGGTTTTTTCTAATATGATTGAATACAATTTTCAGTAGCCTCTATCAAAGATCAATTTTAATGTGATAAGATATTCTTAAAGATAACGTCTTTCCAAGATTGCTAAATAAGTAAGCCAAAAATTAGATTAGCATCGAGGATATTTAATGACCTAAAGTAATAACTCTGAAAATATTTGGAACAAGGTCTGTTTTATTGATACACTAGCAACTCATTCTCGCTCCGCTCGAGTTCGATCTTGATACGTTTTAATGGTTATCCTAGATTGATGTGGCCTTTGTATCGATAATAATACCTATTTCAATAAGATTTTCCAAAAAATATTTAATGTACAGATCCGAGTCAGAATTTTATTATATGTATGTATGTATAATTTTATTCTTTTTAATTATTTATACACTTACAAGGTCAATTTTTCCGTTTAATGTAAAGATGGGGTTTAAAAAGCTCTTTAACATAATATTTAACCGACTTCAAAAGAAGGGAGGACTCAATTTAAGCGTAGTTTTTGTGATAAGTATATGTTTTTTTTTGATTGCGTAAGTTATACCTCAAAGGTCTCATATAAAAATTAAGATAATATTTCTCCCTTATTGGTGTATACTGTAATATGAATCAAATTTGTATGACAACTAATTATAAAGTTTATATTTTATGTAGGACTAACTACCCACGATCTTGTTCGTTCAGGCTGATTTTGGCAAAATTAAATAAAATAACCTGGTTTTTATGGTTTTTTTGATTTCATTATTAGTCATTCAGCGAGTGAATGGGTATTTCGCTTTTACATAAAGATATTTAACAAGTCTGATCCTATCTTATAATACCTATATAACACGTTCGTTATTGATGACCGATTCAATAAAGATATGACTAGAGTTAATTGAAATCAATATATTAAAACTACTTTATCATAATAAGTATAAAGATGTGCTGCAAGATTATTTAATTTATATTTATCGAGACTTTGTAATACGTACAAATAAGAAACAAATAATTTATTGGAAACTAGCGACTCGCCCTGACTTTTTCCATATGTGAAATGAAATAAATCGTAGTATAGCAAGTTATGAAAAATATATTTTATGGATAGGTCTTTAAAATAAAATATACCTTTACATCTATAGTAGCTAAGTTAAAACCCTCTTCTCTCTCTCACTCAGCCTTTTTAACGTCGCTACAAATCATACCTACATTGTAAAAATTTAAAATCTGTTTGTTTATTCACTTATTTATTTGTATGTATCTTAGAAATAATAATATGGTCTAAGAATCTAAATCTAAAAATTCTATTACTAAAAGAAAGTTAAGACAGAAGTAGCCCAGTGGTAACGCGGTCGCTTGGGTAACCGAGTGAAGCGAGTTCAAATCCAAGATCTCATCACACCTCTGATATATTCATGTGTGAATCATTTCCAATATGATTACCACTTATCTTGCGGTAAAGGAAAACATCGTGAAGAAACCTGTATGTCTGAGAGAACCTGGCAAGCTTTTGAAAGACACTTGGCTAGAGTGGTGGATTGTGGCCTAATTCCCCTCGTATTGAAGAGAGACCTGTGCCCAGCAGTGGGATGTTAAAAAGGGCAGAATATAATAGAAAGCTACACTTGATTACACATCTAATCATTTCTAATAGGCTATTTTTCATCGACGTATACCACGTGTGGAGCCGCGGGCAAACTCTAGTTATTAATAACGGACAGTCGAAATGATGAATTAACCGGAAGCTCGTAAGTCAACGCCTACGCCCATCATACATATGTGAGACATTTGAACGTGAAGTAAAAACAATAATAACTATACTTATAAATTAAACTAGCGACTCACTCTCGCTTCGCTCGGGTTCATTAGGTTGATTCCCCATACAAATTTTCATCTCCATTTTCACTTTCTTAAGGGATGATATCAGCGATAAAAACTTCTTCTGTCCTTCCCAGGGTCTCAAACTATCAAATTCTTACCAAATTTCATCTAAATCGGTTCAGTAGTTCTAGAGTTTTTTTTCCTAGAAACAAACTTACAAACTTTACTTTTTTTTAATTGATACATATAATGAATTTCTAACTTAGCCGAATCTATACCTTAGATATTTTTTGGAAAATCTTATTGAAATAATGTCTATTTTATCGATACAGAGGCCAACTATATAATAAGATAGATATCTTAGAATAGAATTTTTATCTCTCTGTCTGACTTTCTGTTACCGCATCACGAAAAAACCACTGGAGGGATTTTGATGAAATTTGTTATGGTGATAGCTGCCTATCCGGGTCAACATATAAAATCCTTTTTACTGCGGGAAATATCTCATCTTAGAGAAATCTATAGTAAACGTTAAGACGTAGCTAGGTACTAACCTGAGCGGAGCGAGGGTGAGTTGCTAATGATCGTATAAAAGTTTGTACAAAATTAATTAGTAATTAAAATTATGTTAATTTTAAATATTTTTTTTACCCGATTGAATTTTATATAACTTTCCTATTTTAACTTAATTATGTTACAAATATTGTTAATGTTTTTTTTTTGTAATGGTGTTTTGCTTAGGTGAATTATATTATTGCATGATACGGTAACCTGTAAAAAAAAACTTCATTTATATCATAACTTTGTAGATGTAATAACGAATGAATTAATGTAACTTTTGTTGGTTATCCTAATAAATAAATAAAAAAACATAGGCACTGTCTGCGTCTGTCTGTTTCTTCGCTTATTTCTTCTAAGCCACGCAACGGATTTTTATACGGATTTCACTAATAGAAAGAGCGGTAAACGAGGAAAGTTTGTGTATATAATTCCTAAATATTTTGTAGAAATGTCTAAGTCTAGACGGTCTTTTATCAAAAATGGCTAAACCTTTAGAGATACACCAAAATAATCTTCTTGGAAATTATAGGTCTTAAAAAGGCCTACAGAAAAATTCATGATACCATGTGTCTTTCTCCAAAGGGACGCTCACAATAAATATTTTTATTTACTATATAAAACGTATAACTTCGCTATCTTTAAATAAAAATGAAAATCGGTTTTCAAATAGGTTCGAACCGAAGTAAGTTCCCTAGCGAAATAAATCATCAATTATGTACAAAGTCAGGGGCAAAAGAAAGCAATACCATACGGCTCTGAAATGATAAATCTGTTTGACCGCCATTAATCATACCGAATCCATCACTCGTGTGAGGGATTGAGTGTTTCCTCAAGTTTATTAATTGACTTGAACAAATATAGTGAAGCCTTTGCAAACAGATTACTATAAAAATGTAGGTACAGTGACTGAGTTTATGTTGGTTTTGAGTTCGATTCTCGTAAAGTAAATATTTCGATGTGCGCTTTAGCTGATTTTTTGATTAAATTAAAAAAATAATGTCTTAAACGTTAGTTATATTATAAATATTTAGTGCCTCAAGATAAAAATTAGTAGAAAACGAAAAATGAATATTAATTTAGGTATGAATAATTGTTATCAAAACTTAGTGTTAAACATTTTGATTCACTATACAGTAAAAGTATACATACGCAGTGAAATACCAATATATCATGAAATAACTGTAATTATAAAAAAAATCTATTTAAATTAAAAAAATAAATAAACATGGATACCTATTCTAAATACTTGAGTTTGAATACAATTACCACAAAATTTGTTCTTCTTGGTACATACTTGTATACTTTTTTTATTTACTCAAAATAATTAGTCAACTTTAACCTTTAAAAGCCTAATTTCCCACTTTATATAATATTTTATCCAATATTAAAACCGTCAATCAAATTAATTTCTCGTGTCGGAGTCGTTGACGTATCGCGTCGGCGTCGTCCCGTCAGAGATGATGAATGGCGGAGTCGTTAATCACTGCGGTGCCGGGTCATCATTCACCGTCAGGGTTATTAGGGCCCTACCACAGAGTAAGTATGTCAGTACTGTAAGTATGTAAATCCTTTATAAGTTCATATCAGGAATGCTTATTTTGCTATAATATGACTTATTTATATTATAAATTATATACGTTAATAATAGATATTAGGCTTTAAAAGAAAACTATCTATTAGACATTAGGCTGTATGTTAATCAGAAATGTAAGCTATCTTCATTTTGAATTTTATTTTCATCTTTTACGCTTTTACAGCTTAAAAAAGTAAAAAAACACTTAAAAACTATCATTTTAAATAGTATTGGATTGTTTTCATTATCAAAGTTGAATTTTTGTTGGACGACATTTAATTACTTATAAGCTCTAGCATAATGTCGGTAAGACAGAGTAGAGGTCCATTTCCTATGACTCTATAGTCTATATGAATCTAAATTCATATAATTACGACAAAATATCTCTGTCTGTCTAGAAAAAATATTTGTATCTATGTAAAGTTCAACATTTCAATATGAAAATTAGAGCGAACACCATCCTTTGTTTCTTTAGACAAAATAATTATTTTATGTACTACTGAGCTTAGTACACTGTGTCAAGGGTGAGAATGCGAGGGAAAGGCCTCGCGAAGTGAATTGTGTTCGCCGAAATGGCTCATTTTAATTCTTGTGTTAATATAACAAATTACTCTCAGGTGACGCCACTATCTGTCTGATGTCGAGCTTTTCTCGCATCATCATAATGAACTACAGGGAAATCCCATTATTATGTTTTATTCGAAATATTATACATAATTATAACTGAATGATTTATTTTATATTATTTAACTAGCGACTCATCCTCGCTACGCTTCGGATTCGTCCCTAGACAAAAATAAATCTATCCCACGGGAACCATACATTTTTCCGGGATGATATATAGCCTATAGCCTTCCTCAGTTTACGGGCTATCTAATGCAAAAAGAAGTTTTCAAATCGGATTAGTAGTTCCTGAGATTAGCGCGTTCAACCAAACAAACAAACAAATAAATTCTTCAGCTTTATATATGATACTAGCGACTCACCCTCGCTTCGCTTCGGGTTCGTCCCTAGACAAAAACGGATTTAACCCACGGGAACCGTACATTTTTCCGGGATGATATATAGCCTATAACCTTCCTCAGTTAACGGGCTATCTAATGCAAAAAGAATTTTTCAAATCGGATTAGTAGTTCCTGAGATTATCGCGTTCAACCAAACAAACAAACTCTTCAGCTCTAATATTAAAGTATAGATTTGTATAGATTACTAATTATACAAACATATAAAATAATTAATATTTTTATTTATTTGAAAAACAAAAATTCTGACTTTATCTCTAAAATAATCACTAATGTATTTATTATAAAAGACCTTACATAAAATATCTTTTCTGCTATCTTAATTTTTTTTTTAATTTATAACTTCATTCCTTCACTTATAAACAATGTTAATACAAAGTCTATAATAATGAAGTTTCCTGTAAATATGTTCTAACTGAAGTGATTTTCCTTGCAAATATAATAAAATACATACCGATTGAATATTGCATAATATCGTAATTTAAGCTATAATATATATATATCGTAATTTAAACAACACAGAATCTGCAACCACAGATCTCTTAAAAAAATTATGTTTTCTCTTCTTATTGGTTCTCTTCTATATATTTTTTATGGAAAGTGCTTGGATCACTCTAATTTACACTTCACTACGATCTAACCCCAAAATAGGCCAAATAAATAAACTTCCAAAAAATTTAGAGTAGCAATTGATTATATTATCAAAGTGTAAAGTCATAAATCATTATTCAAGTTAATATTAGTTCAACGGCATTAAATAGATAAGTGAAGCAAACATTGGTGCGGCGATATTTGACCAGCCATCGTCTGATTAGCCTTTAACTTGTATTTTTTTATATTAAGAAAGCTTGTAGTTTAAATAGAATAAAAGAAAATAAGAAGTTTCGGTACTTTTTTTATAAAAATCGCGATTTTTTATGAAATACTAGCGACTCACCCTCGCTCTGTTCTGGTTCATCCCTACGTTTTAACGGTTAGTATACATTTCTTAGAGATAAAATATTTTCCCGCACTAAGAATTATTCTAAATGTTGTCTGGGATAACCAGCTACCGTTATACTAAATTTCATCAAAATCTGTTCAGTGGTTTTCTCGTAATGCGTTCCCAGATAGACAGACAGATAGAAAGAGAGACAAAAATTATAAAAACTATAAATTCGGCCTCTGTATCCATAAAAATGACTATTTTAATAAGATTTTGCAAAAAATATTTAATGTACTGATTCGGCTTAGTTAGAAATGCCTAGTAGAATATAAATACAACTTCATAATAAACATGCACAAATCACACATCAATTGCACATAAACTTTTTGACTCTTTTTTTCCTCATTTTAGAGAGATAAAGATAAAGGGTACCTTATTATCAGTATGAAAAATATTGAAAATAAATACTAATATACTAATATTGGGATATTAACAAAAAGCACCATCTAGATCCATGCTAAGCTACGAGACCTGTGTTATGGAAAACAAATAGTTGATATATCACACACATATAACGTTAAATATATACAAATTATAAATATAATTACTCATGACTGGAGTACAAACAATCGTGCTCATCACACAAATGAATGCCCCCTGCGGGACTCGAGTCCACGACCGCTGGCACAGCAAGTAGGATCACTACAAACTGAGCCAAACGTGTCGTGCATTATTATGTTATTGTTATATAAAGAGGTAAATTACCATGAAAACCATTTATTAGTGATACTACAAGAAAAACGGTGAGTATACAATGAATACCTTTTATGATAACTATGTCGCTAAAATTGTCATCGAAACCTGCAATAGGTACTTGTAAAATGCATATACTCAAGATTGCATATATTGAATATATTATATTTGGTTGATATTTTTAGTTTTTCATGACCTATAAGGGTTTTTTTAATCAAATACTATTTTATGTTAAACTAGCGGCTCACCCTCGCTCCTCTAGATGATTTTTAAATTGACATAACTGTTTTATTTAGGAACTAATTGAAATAAAACAAATACTAAATGTTAAATGAAGCTTACCACAATATATTAGTGAAAATCGTACTCAAATCGGTTAAGCCATTTGTAAGATTAGCGCGTACAAACGCACAGAGAAACAGACAAACCTACAAACAGACAAAAAAACTAAAAATTATTGTTTAGGGTTCTATTGCGTTAATAAAGGTCCCCAATAATAGTTTTTCTCAAATATCTTCCATGTACAGACAGCGATTAATTACAATTTTATTTTATGTATAGATAACACTATTTTATTTAAGCAATAACTTAATTATTATGTAATTTAAAAATGTATATTTAAACAAATTAAAAAAAAATATCATTTTATTAATACACGAGCAAAATAGAAAGCAAAAGCTAGTTTTTTGGCTATATTATTTTGCACTTGAACAGAAATTAATACCTTATTCCATTCCCCCACAGTGGCAAGTGTGTACAGTCGCTCAAATATCAAATAATTCAAATATTTGGGCAGACCTCATCCATCACTTACTGATGATTGATAGAGTTGTTTCCATATACGTTCAAAAACATAATATCTTAACTTCACTAAGCTATATTGAAATATAAACCTTATAATATATAGCTACAACCTATTTTACTTTGACTTTTATAGCGATAAATAGCTATTGATAGTTTTAAAAGTATTTAGAACTCTATTTCTCTTAAGTTTAGGTACACATTAGTTTGCAAGCCAATTTTATAAGTTATAAGTTGGCCCTAATAACCATTGCGTCTGTTTGAACATTTGTAAAGGGACGTTTACTCGTTTGACTTTATTATTTGTGTTTTACTTAACCATATAATTTATTGATGCTGCTATTTGGATTTAGATATGTTATTTATTGCTAATAGAATAGAATAATACGAGAGTATAGTAGTCTACTATTGCAAATATATTTTAAATATATTTTTTTATTAAATACATTGATAATATACATATGAGTATTATACAATATTACATAATACTTTTTACCACCATTTTACCACAGAACTGCGAGAAGTTGTGAGCGCTGGCATCCTTAAGTGGTAGAAATCCAACCAACTCGCACGAAAAGCTTTAGTTCTACGTTTCTGAAACAAACTGCTAAGGTGTGGAGCACCCTTCCAGCATCCGTGTTTCCTGCCACCTATAATATAAGCACCTTCAGGGCAAGAGTGAATAGGCATCTTCCTATTCACTCTGTATTGAGTATTTCTCTAAAAATGGCGGACATGCGCGACAGAGACAAATTGAATGTGCGGCCAAAAGTCTTCTGTATTAATTGATATACGATTAATGAAGAAATATTTATAACCATTTTAAATTCCATTATAGTTTTATACTTTTTAATAAATTATATTTTTAATATTATTACTTACACTACTATTATTATTACTTACTATATACTTAGTATAAGACAGGTATTGGCCGCACGTTCACTTTCTCTCTTTCTAGAGAATAGTCAATTTCATGAGAGTATTGCTTAGTCCATTCCCTACGTCTATAGTAGTAACTTACAAGTGCGTTATACTATATTTCTAATTTTCTTTTATCTGTGTATGATAATTTTGACATATCGACATTATTTATTTTCCCTCTTCATAATTCATTATATTCAGCAGCATCTTTAATAAATCACGATAATTATCATATAAAACACAAATAAGCTATTAAATGAAATTTATTGGACATTTTTATATTTTTAAATAAAAGAGAGTTTCTAATGATGTAATATATCAGAATTTAAAATGGTTTAATTTGAAAAATAAATATTATTGCAATGGGTTGTCTAAACAAGTTGAAACATAAAGTGTGTAAAATATAATTATTTAAATGTCAATGAAATATAGCTATTATCTATATATCTATACATATAATAAAATTCTAAATGAGCAGAACCTGTACATTTAATATTTTTTGGAAAATCTAATTGAAATATTCATTATTATCGATACATATTTTGATGAAATTTGGTATAATGATAGCTGGTTATCCGGGTCAACATATAGGATACTTTTTACTGCGGGAAAATATCTCATCTCTGAGAAATCTATACTAACTGTTAAAACGTAAGCAGAGACGAACCCGAGCGAAGCGAGGATGAGTCGCTAGTTAAAAATATGTTTTTAATGGTTTTCGGAAAGTGAGTCATTTTAATTTTGTACTGATAAAGATAAGAGAATATGACAGTCTATAATATGGAATTAGTTTTAAAATAGAGGATTTAAATAAAATGGGAGTGAAAAAAAAATGACATACAAACACTCATACATACAATAATGATAATAATGGAGATGAATAGATAAGATATAGAAGAAAAAAGGATATCTTAAAAGACTACAATTACAAATGGGAAAGTTTGTGTGAAATGGACAGATTTGGATAAAATTTAATACAAATAGGCATTAGGTAACCTATAGACCTACCAAAGCGAAGCGATGGTGAGTCGCTTGTACAGTAGTAGTAATAGGTAATTTAATTGAAAGAAACTAAATTATCTCACACGTTACCTTGACCTTCAGATCCACGTCAGTAATCTGCAAGTCGTTTAGCATTTTATGTGCAATTTATTTTTACGATCGTACGTAGTTGAAATAATAAAATTAAATCTATAAAATAGTATAATTATCTAAAACAATTCAGTATATTGAGGTGTAAATGTGAATATTATTTATAAATGTTTTATATTTCATTACAAGCATTAGGGAGTATTAAATATAAAAAGACTATATATTATATATATTATTTTTTTCCAAAACTTGACGCATTGTTGTAGATGATAGATAGGTCCGCCACTAATACCATCTATTGAAAGTAATCTGAAGTAGTGAATCTCATACAAAATAAACTGTCATGAACTTTTTGATTTTCCAGCTGTTCTTATGGGTTTTATCAATTTTTTTTATACTTAAACCACCCCTGACATACCCCAACAAAACAAAAAAAAGAATATTTCAGCCGTTTTTGAGTTTTAGCGAAACTAACGAATAGCAATTGATTTTTATATATACATATAATATATAGTACCTGGGCGACCGAGCTTCGCTCGGAGTTCTTGAAAGATTGTATATTTTACATTAAGTGACTAAGTGTTACTGAGAAAGTTGTATAGATGTCGCGATAAGAACAATTTACTTTTGAATTTGGCTTAAAAATAATTTTAAATTAAGTGACTAAGTGTTACTGAGACAGTTGTATAGATGTCGCGATAAGAATAATTTTCTTTTTAAGTCGGCTTAAAAATAATTTTACATTAAGTGACTAAGTGTTACTGAGAAAGTTGTATAGATGTCGCGATAAGAACAATTTTCTTTTAAATTTGGCTTAAAAATAATTTTAAATTAAGTGACTAAGTGTTACTGAGACAGTTGTATAGATGTCGCGATAAGAATAATTTTCTTTTTAAGTTGGCTTAAAAATAATTTTACATTAAGTGACTAAGTGTTACTGACAGAGTTGTATAGATGTCGCGATTAAATTTTGCGTAGAATAACGCATAAGAAAAACGCATGAAAACTCGAAAACACGCGTTTTCCCAGACATGTGACTAATCTAGATCAATTTTTCGACCCCGAAAGCCCCCATATACCAAATTTCAGCAAAATCGTTAGAGCCGTTTCCGAGATCGCCGGTATAAATAAATAAATAAAGATATAAATATACAAGAATTGCTCGTTTAAATATATAAGATGTATATAGATACTTAAATATGTACGTACTTAATATGAATATTAAATCAATAATATAAGAACTTATTTGTGATACAAATTAATATATTAATGCGAAAGTTTATATGGAGAAGGACTACAATAAACTAAAATTTATTGACTATCTTTTTTTTTAATAATTAATTATTCCGTTTCTATAAGCTATAACATTAAATTATGTTACATTGTTAAAAAATATTACATAGCCTTTATCAATACTATACTAATATATTAAAGTTGATACTACAAAGTCGAGAGACATTCATAATGGAGATAGCGTATATTATAAACTAGCGACTCACCTTCGCTTCGCTTTGGGTTCATCCCTAGACAAAAACAAATCTATCCCACGGGAACCATGCATTTTCTGGGATGATATATAGCCTATAGCCTTTCTCAGTTAACGGGCTATCTAATGCAAAAAGAATTTTTCAAATCGGATAAGTAATTCCTAAGATGAGCGGGTTCAACCGAACAAACAAACTCTTCAGCTTTATAATATTAATATAGATTAACATAGACATTGTAAGTTGTCTTTTCGGATTAAGCTCAAAAACTACTGTGCGAATTTTTATAATTTTATACACGAACATAAATTTAATTTTTTTAAGGTTTTTACTATTATTATAGGTTATCCATTATAAATATGTATTATGTAATAATTATAATCGGAATCGAAAATCGAAATAAGTCGGAAAAATCGTCCTTTCCAGCTCACATAAGTGGAGTGAGGGCAACCTATTGGTGAATTATAATAAAATTATAATACAATGTTAAATAAATCGCAACAATCTATATATATAGCACATACATATATACAAATAAATATTTTATATACATAACCTGTACAATAATAAATATAATTAAAAAAAACATTCATAAATAAATAAGCACAGAATAATATATCATAGAAAAGCTGCTTATAATGCACCAACAAAGCGACGTGTTGTCGCCTTCAATCGTGACAGACAAACAGACATGAGCGCTTCCTGAGCTTTCAAAGAGCGGAATTGTGTAAACATTACTCTTGTAACGTCAATTGCTTGATGTGACATTCAAACATCAACTTTATACCAATAGTGTTAAAGTTCTCTTTCTACTGTTGAAAAGATAAAAGGTTTTCATGCTAAAGCTTGTGAATTAATACAGATTTTTAACCTTATTTGTTTATGAATACGGTTGATATTGGTTTGTATATTTATATAGAGTTCTTCAAACACTTTGCAGTATTCAAGTAAATGGATTGGCCGATTGCTGTAGAGTGCGGGTGGTCACTTTACCTTTGAAGGTGTAAAATGCACAAGTTTTTATAAATATGAGGGGTCATTTTCGGAACAAAGTCATTGTGTGGACCCCCCGCGAGCTGTGATTTATTAGGCTATGTAATGACGTACGTGTATCGCACTAAATGGTCGTACCTTCTGTATATTTTTTTTTTTATTTTTTCAACTTTCTCTTATTGGAAAATGCAGTAAGATCATATTTTAATCTCCAGGCTCTCCTCTTTTCAGTATTTCAACTCCAAAATTATCCTGTATATAAATTAAGACATTTACCTCTGTTGAAATCGAATCCACAATTCAAAATAAAACTATCTTTTCGGATTATTTCGCGAATTTATTATGATTTTTGGTTCCCGACGTTTCGATTGCTTTACAGCAATCATGGTCACGGGAGAGACTGAACCTATTACTAGGTTGATTCCCCATACAAAATTTTCATCCTCATTTTCACCCCCTTAAGGGATGATTTCCGGAATAAAAAGTATCCTATGTACATCCCAGGATCTCAAACTATCTCTTTACCAAATTTCATCTGAATCAGTTTAGTAGATCCAGAGATTACCCCCTACAACCTCACGTACTTACAAACGCACAAACTCACAAACTTTATCTCTTTATAATATTAGTATAGATTAAGAGAAAATTACAAAAAAAAAAACTATAACTTCGCCATAAAAAATACGTTCACGTTGCATTTTCTAACAAAATCTCATCAAAGGCTATTGAATACAACCCATAACAAATTTGCAATATCAACCGCTAGATTCGAACCCGTGAAATGTGTGTTTGTCATTAGAATCTTCACGGCTTTTATCCCATTTATTTCCCTTTTAAATCAAAACCATTGTCAATTTACCACGGCTGTCTATTCACGGCGACCGATTATCTTGCCACAGAGTGTCTAAATGTTCTCTAGAAATTGCAAAAACATCCAGTTAACTCGAGTTAGTGTATTCGTTATTTCTACTCTACGGTCTGTTATATAGGGTGTGCGCCCTATTGAGAGCTATTGTAGGGAACTTGATGAATCGCTATAGCACGTATTGTGAGACTCCCCACAGCTGTCATCTGTCAAGGATATCTGACACTTCGACCCGTTTTTTTGACAATCTCCTTTGTATTCACCATAGAATAGAATGAGGCGATATCGATCGCTTAATATCATAGGGGATGAATTGGCATCATAAATAAATAAGCAGTGTCGTGGTTTTTACATCGTATTGTTGAAATTCGATGTGGTAGTTCGCGGGGAAATATAAGATAAATATTGTCAACGTAAATTGGTATCGCGTGATGTGAGGGCAAATATTTTTTTAGTACGTTCGTTAAGCCTGCTTGGCCAATTAAATAGCTTTGTTGCTATTTTCGCATCGTTTACCCCTTGTCGTTCAATTGATAATGTTTTGAAGTTTCGATCTTATTGATGGTTTTAGCTTGATCTATTGCTGTCTGAAAGTTTCGTAGGTACCTAAAGTTTTTAAGTTGTACTGTTTGTGGTTTATTGAATGATAAAAATAACTTCTTGTTTAATTTTATTAAAAAATACTGCCTTGAAAACTTTTTTTCTGTTTTAAAGTATTTTTTTTAAATGTTAGTTGTCTAGTACGCCTTTATTAACAGAAAAGTGGTTAAAAATCATCTTAAAAGTAGTTATTCCATCATACGGGATCCTAAGAATTATTTCTTCTAAAGTAGGATATTTATTTACACATAAGACCTACGCGGTATTCACTGTTTATTAAAGTATATAAAAACCCCATCACAATCAATAACACGACTTCAAAACTACATGTTTATAGGAAGTCGGTTAAAAATTAAGAATAATCTCATATGTTTGTTTATATTAGCAATAAATTTTCCTAGATATTTTATATCTTTTATAGCCATAAATACAATTCTATATAGAAATTCACTTTATATACTCAAAGCCAAATTTTTTAACATGTATTATATTTTCAACCATACAGAAGAATTGCGTATGTTAAAACAAACACATGCAAACATATAACATAACGTATTCTAAAAATATGACGAGGCAACGCCGCAGGTCGTAAAGGGGGCTATAATTTTGAATTATCGCGCGGCGCGATGGCCGGAGTAATGAAACAAACTGTACATCATAATTCCACAGTCGACGCTAAATGGCAGGTCGTTATGCAAATTTTTTTTATTTACCGCCCTACCTTGGATCATAAAGTTTGACAAGTTGAATGAAATTTAGATGTGTTATCTTTAGCTTACAAGGCAGTTTTTGTACACTTTTTATTATAATATATGTATATGAAAACTAAAAAGGTAGTGGTAGTTCAGTGGTAACGAGCTCGCTTGGGAAACCGAGTGAAGCAGGTTCCAATGTCGGGTCGCACTCAGATATTTTAACAACGCATCTCAGATATTTTCATGTGCGTATCATTTTCAACATGATTACCACTTGTCTTACGGTAAAGGAAAACATCGTGAGGAAACCTGTATGTCTGAGAGAACCTAGCATGTTTTCGAAAAATATGTGAAGTCCGCCAACAAGCACTTGACCAGCGTGGTGGACTATGACCTGATCGCACTGAAGGGACACCCGTGTGACGTGTGACATCCAAGTCATATCATCTTTAAAATGGTTAGAAATAAAGCAGAGCTTAAAGAAATAAAATAATTTGGATCGCTCAAGATCTGATTGTATTTCGCGCTTACCATTATATTATTTAAAACATACTACGTTGACGACAAGTTTGGCTCAGTTTGAAGTGACCCCACTTGCTGTGCTAGCGGTCGCGGGTTCGAGTCCCGCTGGGAGAATTCATTTGCGTGATGAGCTCGAATGTTTGTACTCCACTCGTGTGTTATTTATTTTTAGTTATATATGTATGTGTAGTGTATCAACTATTTGGTATCCATAACACAAGCCTCGTAACTTACCATGGAACTCGATGGTGCTGTGTGTTAATGTCCAAACATATTTATTTATTATTTATTTATTACCTATATAACGATATTCTTAGTTGAATGAAGTGTAGCTTAGGTCAGCCTTTGGCTCATAAACTATCTCTACTATGCATCATATGATTTAGATCCGTTGCTGCATATTGTAACTTTTTTTCATATTTGCAGTAAGGAATAACTGATTTAGTTAAAATAATATAAAAATAATTATATTAAATTTATTAGTATGGAAAAACACATACATCATAATATATATACAGAGAAAACGGGTATTTCGGGGAAAACCCTTTAGATTTTCTGTGAAATTAGGGACGTTAATTCTCAAATATTCACAAGCCCCATATTATAACTCATAAACATCCAAATTAATTCATGTCATACCATTAAAAACATCACACGTCACATAAAGAAGAAATTACTATGTACAGGTGTAGCGTGTTGCGCCAAATTGAAATATATAGAGCCATATTCATTACAGTCGAGAGTAACTCAAACTTATGGTCCCTTTTAGGAGTTTAAGAGCTCTCTCAAACGAGTAATGCACGTACGTTCCGTGAAAAACACGACTGCGCGGTATAAAGTATAACTGCCTATTACGCGGTAGAAGTACTTTTATTATGAGATCCTATATTACGACGAGGCAAGGATTATAAATGATTATATTTGTGAATATATGGTAGAGACTGACTAGTTAGTGAAAGGTCTAACATAATTTTTTAGGGTTTCGTACCCACCAGGCTGTATCTAATGAACCGTGATAGTCAGACAGTTTAAATTTTCACAGATGATGTATTTCTGTAGCCGCTATAACAATAAATACTAAAAAACACAATAAAATAAATATTTAAGGGGGCTTCCATACAACAAACGTGATTTTTTTTGCTCGTTTTTGTTCGATATTGATAACGGCAACAGGTAGACGCTTGAAATATTCACAGAATATTTAGTTATATATTCACTTTAAAAATAAATAATTAAAATAAAACAACTATTTAAATGAGGCTCCCATATAACAGACATGATTTGTTTGCCGTTTTTATGGATAATGGTACGGAACCCTTCGTGCGCGAGTCCGACTTTCATTTGACCGGTTTTTTATATTTTAGCTTCATATTTGGATATATTTTTGTTGTTTTTTTTTTGTAAACTCTAATTTTATAAATTTTGTGAAAAGTTGGTAAATCCGCTGAATTTTTTATTTTAATTTCTATCTTAAAATTGTATATATGTGTTTTTTTTTCCATAGTACAGTCCTGTTAATATTTAAAATTATAAATTTCATTCAATATAAGTATTTATTAATATTATTTTAATTATAATATGAAAGTTTAATAAAAAAAATAATAATTTAAAAGTGTAATATCTGATGACACACAAAATAAGTTTAAATAACACAATCACTTCAATGATTTATCAATGTCATTCCATGATACGGCACAATAGAGTGACTTAGCGAATGCCTTCAAAATCTACGCAAACAATAACATGAAACCGATTTACGAAAATTTATGGACACTCCGAAGATCCACGCTCTGCGTGAAAGTTTTGTTCGAAGAGATCGCGGATGAAGTAAAAAAAACGACTCTAACACCTTCGAATAAACACTCTACCAATGGCAAAAGATACGTAGAGACGCAAAAACATGATGAACGACCAGACAGACCGTCTATTATACTCTAATGTTCCAATATATTATATCTCAAAAGCGGCTTCGCGTGATAAATTGGCCAGACACAGGATATTTTTTTTGTATAGAACAGATGACGGTTTTTTGCAAACGTGTGTTAATTTATAATTTTTATTGTTAAGGTTTGTCATATTTAATTTTGATCAGCGCGAAATCTGTTAGCTTTTTGTGACTAATCGATATTTATGTTTGATTTCAATATGTTTTTGTTTGTTTTTTTTTGAAATTGCTACCATGAAATCGGATTTCATGTTTAAAATAAAAAACATGACATTTAAATTATAGCTATTAACCGTCACAATTAAAATGAAACTCAGTCATAGGTTTATTCTGACTGATATAATGAATTTAGCAATCAAACATTTTTACAGGACATTTCTAATTACACACGTGACTACTAACAGAGGATACTTTAAAATTTAATCTTAAAAGGGGTGGGAAGTAATAAAAAAGCCAAGATTAGATGTTAGTTTATAAATATTAACTAACAACATAACTTATTTCTAATAACAATTTAAGCTAAAGAAATCCATTAGAACCTCTTTGGCTTCCCGCTTTTTATATTTAACTAGCGAATAACCCTTGCTTCCTTCGGGTTGGTCCCTAGTTTGATTCTTCATACAAACTTTCATCCCCATTTTCACCCTCTTAAGGGATGATTTCCATAATAAAAATATCCTATGTCCTTCCCAAGGTCTTAAACTGTCAAAAGATAAAAATATCAAATTTCATCTCAATTGGCCTCTTAGATTTTGAGTTTATTCCTTGCAAATATACAAAAATACTTTCTTTTTATAATATCAGCTTAGATGTTAATGTAATTATTACTTATCAGTAGGAAATACAAATTTAAAAATATATAAAAATCTACTATAAAACCGAACATTTCGCAATATGAAAAGCGTAGCATCCATCCACGTCTCGTAGGCCGTAGAGTTGAAATATGGGCCATATATTATTCACTGATATTGCCGTATATATCATGTGAGGGAATAATTCATGCAAAAATTACTTCGAAGACCGCCTAGCCTTACTAGGCTAGTATATTTAATAATACTAGAATTACTAGTGGTTGAAAATCAACCATAATTCATAAGTTTGTTCGATGTTAAGGTTCTTTTTTCAAAGTTATACAGATAGCCTATAAAATCCAAAAGAATTTTGTAACGGCCCCATAGATTCAGATATTTGTACGTACAGACAAACAAACTTTTCATCTTTATATTATGTAAGTACTCGTATTATTGATAAAGATTGACTAACATCATGCGGCATCTTTTAGTAGTGAAGTAATTATATATAAATAAAATGTACGAGCGGACCCGCGGGTAAAAGAAAGTCAATAAATTTTGGTTTTTGCAGTCCTTCTCTATATAAACTTTAACTATGCCAAAGCTCATAATCCTCCATACATGCAATATGTTTAAAAAGGTGTTCAACGTTTTTTCTTTACGTATTAATATATAGATTATTATATTTTTTTTCCTGGGTAGGCAACGGTTGTGTTTGATATTGAGGTAATTGTTGATAAACATCTTCTTCTTCTAATTTACAAATATCTCGTGTCACAGTGTTTGTGGTCGCACTACTTCGAAACGGCTCTATTGATATTAATGATTTTTTTTTGCATATTTGGTAGGCATAAGAATAGGTCGTAAAGTATTTTTACGATATTTTATTTCCATGGTAAGCTACGAGGCTTGTTATACGATAGTTGATACACTACACTTATATAGCTTTAATGCATATATACATGTTATAAATATAAACACCCATGACTGGAATACAAACATTCGTGCTTTTCACACAAATGAATGTCCCCAGTGGGACTCGAACCCGCGACTGCTGGCACAGCCAGTAGGACTACGACAGCTACAAACTGAGCCAATTAGATTGAACTAAACCCATTTTTTTCAAAGTACTTACCACACAAAAAGTATTCATAAATATTTAGTACATAATATAGTAGTAGAAACAAAATAATGCCAGGTTTTGATGAGATTAAAAAATAAGAAGAATGTTCGCGTATCTCGTTCGTAGCGCTGAAATATGTGTGTAATATTCAGGAATATTGCTCTATACATCATGTGGAGATATGATTCACAGATATACGGCACTTCGATAACTTAAACGATTTTTTGTTTCAATTTGCCAGAGCTTGACATTTTCCTTTTGTTTTGTTTTAGTATTATTAATAGGCAATTATGTATTTTGTAATGTAAGCTTAAAAAACTCGTTTACATATTTGTTTCTGCATATTTACTCTTAAATCTTTTTCAACTGGTACCTTAAATGCTTGGGTAGATAAACCCTAGATCGTAAACATAGCCTATGTATTATTCCAGATCATATACTCTGTGTGCTAAATTTCACCCAAATCCGTCGAGCCGTTCAAAAGTCGAGGAGTAACAAACATACACACATACAAACCTTCGCATTCATAATTATAAGATGTAAATAAATATGTTGAGACATTAACACATTGCATCGTCTAGTTCCATGGTAAACTACGAGGATTTTGTTATGGATATCAGATAGTTCATACACTACACATATATAACTTTAAAAACATATTTTTACTAATATATAAAGCTGAAGAGTTTGTTTGTTTGTTTGTTTGTTTGTTTGTTTGTTTGGTTGAACGCGCTAATCTCAGGAACTACTGATCCGATTTGATAATTTTTTTGCATTTGATAGCCCGTTAACTGAGGAAGGCTATAGGCTATATATTATCCTGGAAAAGTGTACGGGTCCCGTGGGATAGATTTGTTTTTGTCTAGGGATGAACCCGAAGCGAAACGAGGGTGAGTCGCTAGTATATTATAAATCTATACACCCATGACTGGAGTACAAACAATCGTGCGCATCACACAAATGAATTCTCTCAGAGGGACTCGAATCCGTGACCGCTGGCACAGCAAGTAGGGTACTACAAACTGAGCCAAACGTGTCGTCTATATAAAAAATAGAATAGAAAAGCAAAAATGAACTTGAGTAATTGTTTTATATTAAGATTCTTTAACCTTTACGAAGGGATTTACGTCCGTGTTTAAACGACACATGTGATTTACGAGACGCGTTTGAATGAACCTACTAAAACGTGTCTTTGGAGTAAATTATGTGGCCTAAAGTTAGTGGGTTGATAGCTATCTTGTTTTAGATGGTTTGCACATGTTCACTGTTAGTGTCTTGGAAGTTTATTGCATTACATAACATACGTATGTAAAATAATTTATATGTTTTATAAACCCAACTAATCTATGAATTTTAATACTTTCTTAGATTTACGCGATTATTAGACATCTATACTAATATTATAAGCAGATTTTTTTGTTTGTTTGTTTGTTTATACCGAATAAGCTCCGAAATTACAAAACCTATTGAGATGAAACTTGGTTACAACATTGATTGAATTTCTGGGAAAAACTGTGTACTACGTTAAAAAAATTGTCTATAATAAATCAAAATTACAACTGTCTTATTATAACAAAAAGAAAATTAGCTTAATTTAATTTCACCATAAAAGAGGACCAGAGGACTCAAACAAGATTCACGACAATCTGAAGTATTAATGATAAAGTATCAAGTATTGAGGTTTTTAACTTTCCCAAGAGCAACCCCCAAATTGTATCTAAAAGGTAACCTTCATTAATAATGTATTTTTGCTTTACCTAAAGTAATCACAACAAGATTGGCGTATTTAGTTATAGTAACTGAGCAACCGTTTTGTGAAATTGTGTCGAAATATGTAAAAATTGCGTTTTTGTTTTTCAGTACAGACACTTGCAAATATAAAACTAAAACTAACCTCATCAAAATACAAAATTTCATCCAAATCATTAGAGCGGTTTCTGAGATACACGATATTATATTTAGGTAAATGAGCAGTTCTTGTATAAGAATTGCTCTATTAAAATTATGATATATATTTAAGCTACAAAACAGTATTATAATGCAAAATGTAGAAATACAATTTTATGAAAAAATATATTTTAGACAGAGATAGATGAATCCTGCAAAAGGCTAGGAAAAATTAGAAGTGTCATCGTCGTTAAATAAACTCGGCCCCGCGGAAAAAATACGTTTTGTACGCCGTAATATTTTAAAGCTCCCCTTCGTAACAAAATGGCTGTCGGCAGTCGCTTTTTCTAAACAGTTTGGTGCAATTTCTACGTTATTTTTTACATGAAAAAGGAATATTTTGATAAAAATACGTAATATAAGACATACCTAATTAATACAATAATATTGTAGTTTTAGGATCGCAGTATTTTTAATTCTATTAGAAATACTCTTCGTTACTACGTTTGTCATGGAAAAATATTTTGAAACTTTTAACCAAATAATATACAGACTACCGATTATATCCATTCTAAATACAGGTGAAAGAATTTTAGAAATCAAACCAATATACGAGTATGCTGAGATCATTAATTATTGAATCATATACTACGAGTATTAAACTTAAGGATTTGAAGACATTGTCAAAGCTTTTTAATGAATGAATGATGAATGAATATGAAGGAAATTAAAAAGAAATACAGATTTTTTTTACCTATGTATGTATATATGTTATGTGCAATTTAGTGACATCAAAAAAAAAAATAAGTAGGTCTAGAACACTCTTCGGTCAATCTATTGCTTCTTTGCTGTGTGAAAGTTGAACCAACATGCAAACATATTTTTTTTCATATATAATAAAGTAAAGATATGTGGTCTGAGTATAGTACTTAGATTGTGTATTTGACTTTTTAACATTCCACTGCTGGGCATGAGCCTTGGGATCAGGTCATAGCTAATCATACACTATACTATACTATACACACTACACTAGCCAAGTAGAGGTTGGCGTATTCCCATGTCTTTCAAAAACTAGCTAGGTTCTCTTAAACATTTAGGTAAAATACCGATTTCAAAAATGAGAGGTACTTACTCAATTTGTGGTTTTTCTAGATTATGTTCTCATTTTTATGCACGTAACTTGAAAGCTTCGACAAAACTTAACTGATTTTCATAAATTGATTATATATAGTGTCAAATAAATTTTAAGCAAATATTTTCTTAAAGAATAATAAGTCATATTTAAAATGACTTTAATATCTTATACTTTTATTTAAAAAGTAATAATTTGATTATATAATAATTACATAATATTTTTATCTAAAAATAATAATTAACTATGCCTATTTTGATAACATCGCTCCCTTTTATCACTTAGGCCTTCAATCTGTAATAAATTCCTGAGAAGTTCTTTACTTGCGGGGCAGACGAAATAATTTATGTACCTAGTTTACGAAGCACTTTCGCGAACAAATGGGCGTAGTGAGGTGACTGACATCTCTGTTGCGGACTTACATAAGATTGATTGCTATGATATTTGTGTTCATCACATTTATTGTTTTCTAAAATTATTTTAAGTTTTTTATTAAAAGAACAAAGTATAAATAAATATGTTGGGACGTTAACACACAGCACCATCTAGTTCCATAGTAAGCTACATATATTATATAACTTTATATACATACATACATATTATAAATATAAACACCCATGACTATTGATTTCATTGAGTTTCAAATCATAACTATTCTAAAGAAGTTTCACTTCCATAAAAAACAGTAAATTGCGAAATAAGTCACTTTGATGGGTATACTCATATATTAACAACTAAGTCAAGTCACGAATTGTGGTAGCGAATACTCATTACGCGACGCTATCAAGAGAAAAACTGTGATAAATACAAAAAAAGCGTGTTTGATGGTAATAATCTTAACTTTAACATTGTTTTTGCTTAGTAATGTTTCAAAATAAATCAATTTTATTGTCCATTGTTCAAGCTTTAGCGAACTTGTTATAACACTCTGCCATTTTTTGCCATTTCACGTTTTTTTAATTGAATTTCTCCTATACATAATATGTTTTACTAAAATGATTATAAAGTTCTAGTCGAAAGTATATAAAATTTATACTTAAATCAGTTTGCCTAGTACAGAGTTCTGAAAATCTGTAACTACCCTGGAGGTCACGGATTCGAATCTTGCTCTAGAATTATAATTAGAGCTATTAAGTGTGCAACGTTCCCTTTTTTAAAGAATAATATAAATAGAAGTTAAAAAATATTACTTCAACAACAAGTTGGCCAACGAGGTTGACTATGGCCTGATCCCCCTTGTATTGAAGGAAGACCCTTGCCATTGACATTGCCCAGCTATGGGACATTAAAATATATGTAAATGATAAATGTTTACTAACTACCTTTGTCCATAAAGGTATACAATACCTCTTATAATTCAAAAAAAAAAACCTACCTCGGTGGTGCAGTGGCTAGCAAGTACAGCTACACATCGAGAGGTCCTAGGTTTGAGTCCCGGGTCGGCCCAAGTTTAGTTATTGAGTCTTTCTGTTTAGTCAGTCTCAGTACTAGCCCGGAGTTGGGACGTTGGCGGTGTTTCACCCCCGTGCCTTGGAGAATACGCAAAGCCGTCGGTCCCGCGCCTTAACTCTCACCGGTCGTGTCGAGTAGTCGTCCCACCGGAGTATGAGAGTGACAGGAATAGAGAGTGCACTTGTGTCTGCGCGTACAGTTGTGCACTATAATATCTTCTGCGCAGATGGCTAGTCTCTATGACACTAGCCACCGTGGCCGACGCCGGTCGGGACGTCATTTGTAATTCAAAAATGATGTCGACAATTTGTCGCATTAGGGCTTATTTGTTCAAACTTGTTGAACTTTACAGTGGAGAGCTTTTACCTTTATTCCAAAAATAAAGTTTTATTTCAAAGCTATATATATATATATATATATATATATATATATATATATATATATATATATATATATATATATATATATAAATAAATTACATATTTTCAGTTTTTTTACAGTTAAATTGGTATTTTATACTAATAGAACTGACATAAACATCAACAATTTTGTATTAAAAGCTCTCTTTATAAATTGATCGTCTGGACAAATAAGCACTGAGACGACGTATTACCCCGATAACTAAGACAAATTACATTATATTATAGAGAATACTAGCAACTCACCCTCACTCCGCTTGGGTTAGTCCCTAGTTACGTTATAACGTTTAGCTCAGAGATGAGATATTTTCCTGCAGTAAAAAGTATCCTATATGTTGACCCGGATAACCAGCTATCATCATATCAAATTTCATCAAAATTTGTCCAGTGGTTTTCCCGTGATGTAGTAACAGACAGACAGACAGACAAAAATTCTAAAAACTATAGATTTGGCTTCTGTATCGATAATAAAGTCTATTTCAATAAGATTTTCCAAAAAAATATTTAATGTGCAGATTCGGATTAGTTACAATTTCATTATATGTATAGATTATGTTAACAAGACTCAAACTCATATATCATTAAGTTATGTAGGTATAAAATGGAAAATCGTGGCTATAAAGCAAAAGTACAGATTGCAAGGCGAGGCGACGACGGCTCATTAGCCCGATGCTATCGAACAAATACCTGTGGCTGCTTCTATAGGAATACGTTAATGGTTTGCAGGAATTGAAAGTATCTTTGTAAATGTGTTTTGGGTAGATAAGAACATTTATATGGCATTGAAGATTTTTTGGAGTATGAAATAATGCTTGATATGTTTTAATATTAAGTTTATATCATTTACCGTTGTCAATATACTGTACCTACACAAATTAACTAATTTTCTTACATCTGAAGGGTGTTTTTTTGAAATCTTATAAAGATATAAGTTATTTTATGGTTACATTCTGTTCCTTTATTTTGTAAATATATATTTTAGTTGTACATAAACAAATAAATAAATAATTATTTCTTAACTTTAAAGGGCACTGCTTCAAAAACACTTTGGAAATAATTATTTACTGTTTAAAAGTGTTTTTTTTAATTTATATTCATCATCATATCTCATGAACCATATATAATTCTGCAACTAAATTATAAGTAACGATAATATAAGTAACATATAAAATAAATATAAATATAAGTAAAAGTTATTATATATATAATTGAATTAAATACATTAATTTATGAATATTTAGTTTAAAATAACATAAATCTTGTAACAAAACAACGATTTAACCCAAAAACCAAGATTGCGGTTTGTACACCGTCAGGTAGCGTTTAATCCTTTCTGTCACATTTAAATTTTCACTCGCACTAGCCGGAGTATGCCAACAAGGGACCTTTGATTCATTAGCCGTCATCAAATATTCAGGAACACCGCATCTACCCTCCGACGGCAATTATTAACGTCGTGTCTCGACACGGCTATGGTCGAGTTACTAGCAACTAGATTTATTGTTATTACAGCACATTTCCTTCGGGTAACGTTTTAATTACACAGATCGACGATAAAATATCCTAGGGGCGCACTTTTCTTCATTAGAAGACAGATCGCCAGCATCTACGCGAGATTTATATCTTAACTCTTAATGGTCTTCCGATAGTTCCATTGTTCTCAAAAATACTGATCATATTTCAAGTGTTTGTCAATATGTTGTGGCATATCTTAGCTTAAATCAGATTCGATTCTCGTCTGAGGTAAATACTTACGCGCAGAACTATTTATTTTATTAAGCCAATACCTTTTATAAAAACCGCTACTTATTATAATTATCTTCAAATCGTCAGTAATAGCATGATATTCATTATTATATTCCTAGCAATAACTTATGCGGCATCGTTTCTCAAATGACGAGTTATATTGCGTTACTCCAATACAAAATTGATGGTCAGTGATCGTAAATCACGTTCAGCAAAAGCTAAAAGTACCGGACTCGGTAAAAGGAAGTCCTCAATCGGAAAACGCACCTTATTAAAGTTGTATCCGTAAAATGTTTTCCGGATCTAGATCTTTTGATATCCAATACTGAGGGAACGGTGTGTAAAATACAATTACTTATCATTTTTCACGTAAAACCATCGTCAAACAATAAGCAACCTTAACGAATTATAATTCACCGTGATCGTATAAACAGTTCAGATTTGTTGCTTTCCATTCAGAGATGGTCTGAACGAGTCATTAATTATAAGCATTAACATAGCTATTTACATTTCAATAAGAGCTTTTTGTGTTCAATTCAAAACAGTTAGCGTGAAATGGAATATTGAAGAGTGAATACAATAAGTACGATATTAGCTTGAGTGGTGTGTGAACTTACGTCGCATCATGTGACGTAGGGTCGTCCGTAGGCCATTTGTCACAGAGGCCATTTGTACTTGTCGAATCACAGCCATTAGATGAGAGTGTGTGACCGCGTGGGGCTGTTTCTTGTCCATACATAGCGATTCCATAGCCAAAATCCGTCACAGAGTAGCAAAACGTTACGTTCAAAAAATCCGAAACTACCAGCTTTCTACTATTTGGTATGATAAAAATTTAGTCTGTGACACGAGTTTCTGAAGAGACTCCAATACTGTACGTACAGCGAGGGACCATTGCTCTTGTCAATATCGTGCTGTATGAGAGGAGTTGTCCTGTCGATTTATCTTACTTTGCGGCTATTGTTACAGGCGATCGAGGTTATAGCTGATTTATAGTCAGCCCGACTAATTACAAACGAGAATTGACCATTCATATCCTTTGAAGCAACCTAATGTCTTTGCACGACGTTTAAACGTATCTCATGAGTCACTTTAAAGTCTCTAGTCCGAAGTTACATTTTGAAGCGCAATAAATATATTCGCATAAACGTAAAGTTTATCTCTGTTTCCTTTGAAGTACGGTCCAAGAAAACAAACAGAGTAATAAAGAATTCCTTTATCGGAGCTACGAGTCGACACGCGAGCTAATTTACAACACAGCCGTGGGTTTTATCTTCATTAACCCATCGATTCACAATTAAGACGCGGAATAAATCTCCGGTAATGCGTTCCCGTCCGCACCGTGCCGGTAGATCCTACTTCAAACAGTTGTTATATATAAATAAAGCAGCACAGAGGCAACTCGATATATTTCTGTCTGCGGCAAACTTTACAGATCTATCGACGTTCGTTCCGACGACAACTGAGTCTAATGTTCACACAAATATATGCCTTAATAACGATTGATGAGACACGTTATAACTTTTAACTGGTACTTTAAAAGTCTTTATGGAATTGTTGGTTGGTTATCTCTGTAGTATATATTAGTCGATTATAGCATTTAAAGTTATAAGACATAAGTCGTTATTGATGCTGAGCTTGCCTCTTCTTATTTCCAACGTAACAGCCGATGCTCACATTAGATTATCTGACCGCGGTATCCGAAGCATTACACTTGATGTATAGTAGGCGACTGTGCAGGATTGTCGGCCATCGCTTGATTTACTACGACCATTTCTTCTTGGCACTTCGTCGATGGATACCCATCTGTCGCTAGTGTGACGAATCGTAGCAATACGAAACGTACGAGCTAATGAATTGTCCTAAATAATTGGGATAGTATTTTATATTGAGATCATTTGTGCCTTGATCGGCACATTTGTTATAGTCTTGATTTGTGCGTTGTCTTAACCTTCGCGCTCACGTATACGTCTTCTAGTAAGATTAACGATGATCTTAAATCTTCTACACCTGATTTTGTTCAGATATCAAAGTGTCAAGGAAACAGGCTCTAACTTAAATTGGACCACCCGTTAAGTAACAGATACAAGTTATTACGTGCTATGAGATAGCTGTGATTTATAAACTATTTAAACTTAAAATTGTTTTTACGTTTGTTATTTTATTCCTTCTACTTACTATCGCCAATTACAGCATTTAAGCGCTTAAGCTTGATTAAATATTTTATGAATTTAACAAGTCTAAAAACAAACTTTAATATTACTTCACAATATATAATATAATGTTAATTGACTCTTAAAGTTTTATTGAGTTATAAACAGTAATTGCATATTTTGAGTCCTTCCAATGGTTTGAAATTAGATAAGATCTCTCAATGTGCCATCGATATCCAGATTTGTTTACAAAATCAACGCAAGCGTGTCCTTGCAAAGAAGCCAGTGGAGATAAAATTGACTTTGATGCATACCGAGGTCTTGACAGGCGTATGCAGTCATCGTACTTAAGGCTCGAACACATTTAGTAATATCTGTCATACGTATACGTATCTTCTCATGTATAATATATGTATGAATTATTTTTAGTAAAATCTATACATATTACTTATAATAAAATTCTAAGTCGAATCTGTACTTTATTTTTTTTTATTTGGGAAAATCTTATTATGGACACAGAGGCCGAATCTATAGTTTTTAGAATTTCTGTCTTTCTGTCTGTCTGTGGCCATATCACGGAAAACCCACCGGAGGGATTTTGATGAAATTTGGTATGATAATAGCTAGTTGTCCGGATTAACATATAGAATACTTTTTACTGCGAAAAAATAACTCATCTCTGAGAAATCTATACAAAACTTTAAAACGTAAGTATGGACAAACTCGAGTGGAACGAGGATGAATCGCTAGTTATTCTATATAATGACTTATAATGACTGACTAATATCTATTTATACTTATTTAAAAAAAATAACATGATTTGATGGTCATTGAAGTAGGACTGGCGCAGACAAGATGTGTATCTATAGTTGTTGAAGAATAGATTGTTTTAAAATTGTATTGAAATTCAAATTTAATCGTTATAAGAATTATATGTATGTAACATATCCCACATAATATTTTAAATTTCTATTCATAAGCGAGAATGACCAAATCTTGTCTAAGTCGCCTTTATAGCAAGAACTCTTTATTTTAGCAATTGGAATGGAATATAACAATATGTTTAGTTAAAAAATACCCAATTATAATATTTTATTACAAATAAGTATATACTACCCCTTACGAAAAACCGTCTGCCGTCTGTCGGTGCGTCAGTAGTCAGAACCAAACTAGTTTCGTATCTCAAAATGGCAGTAGCATTTTATATTTCAAACCGAGATGATCTGATAAAGACAGTGATGGACGAGCGGTTCGCTTATTCTCCTGCTATTAATATTTAAAATATTAACAAGTGAATGCGTAATGCTTGGTTAAATGTACAATTAGTTATACTAGAATGGTACAGGTTATACCATTTTGGCTAGAATATATTTTCGTAATTATATAGTAATCTATTTCAAAGTACATAGCAAAATCTAATTATTAACTATTAAAATTTATACTCCAAGGTATTTACATAACTAATTATACTCTTTTCCTCGTATATTTTTAATGTTTTCTATAATTCATAGCTTGTAAATTACTGTCTAAAATATATAGTCAATAAAATATGTCTTTTATTTTATATGTATTCAGAACTTTTTAATGTCCCACTACTGGGCACGGGCTTCCCTTCGATACGAGACCATAGTCCACCACGCTGGCCAAGTGCGGGTTGGCGGACTGCACATGTTATTCAAAAACTTGCTAGATTTTCTCAGACATGCAGGTATCCTCACGATGTTTTCCTTTACCGTAAAACAAGTGATAATCATGTTACAAATGATTCGCACATGAAAGTATCAGGGGGCCGAAACCCGCTTCACTCAGTTCTAGCGAGCGAGTTACCACTGCCTTTTTATATTGCTGTTTTATATATTATATTATAAAGAAGCAATTGTAGTAAATAAATAGCACACGGTGTCCTGAAAGCATTGGTCTGAGCAACGCGCTTCATCTGTCACGTCGTTGTAAATTAATTCCGTCTAACATCTATTATACAGAGTGCTAGAGTTGCCATATAGTTTTGATATATCGAGCTACGTTTCGGTTTTTTATTGTTGTATAATTATTTTTTCGCTTAAATCAAATCTCAAATCAAAAATCAAAATAACTTTTGGAGAATTTATAGAAATACAGCTTTTTAATTTATAAGTTCTTACCTAATTACATACATACATACATACATGAGCTATTACATGTAAGCATATTAAAAAGCAATTTGCTTATATAAAGCTTTAAACATTCTCGCAATATATTCCCATAGATAAAGCCTAGAAGTAATTTAATATGGCAAAGTATCGATATTCAATACGGTGCCACTCTAAACACTTCCAGCGAGCTTCGGTAATTAAAACTGATACTCGGATGGTCTTCGATTATCTTTATTAAAAATCCACGCTTCATTTGCTACATTAATGATACAAGACGGCTTATTAAATACGAGATGATGATGGGACTGCACGCGACGAAATTTCGAAATAGAGCCGTGATAAGTGGTTTTTGCGTAATCTATTGATTTCCCTTGAAGTTTCAACAATAATTAAATAGACTTTGATAAATTATTTATATTTTTTTCGATAACATTAATTTAGACGCATTATTTAATTATTAAAGAAATTTTGTATGTTACTTAAAAATTTCAAATTGACCAACGGTATATTATACTTACATATATTTACGATATATTATTAATAATGGTAAGCGGCAGACGGTCATAATAATAAATAAACACATAAAAACGCCGTAAGATTAATACAAGCATTTGTTTAACGACCTCATATATATTTAATATTAATTCGATTTATAACACATACACCATAACTTCTATAAATCATACAGTTCAAAACCGACATGTAGATGTCAAAATAATGACCGATCTCGCTTCCGTTGAACATTTCACCATAAAATCTGAAAGGCTTTAAGCATAAAGGCAGTAATTACGTAAGCGGACATATTGACATCTCTGAAAGGTAATCATAAGCTAAAATTTATCACGAAGTGAATCATTCATGCGTTAAGACAGCTGACAGAGCGGCACATATATTATATTGATCGACAGCCCGACGTTACTTGTCACGGGGATAATGTTGTTGCCACACTTGTTCTGCTGTGCATGCGAAAATTAACCCTAAAATACCGTATTAGGGTTTAAACTAGCTTTTTTCAATTACAAGCACAAAGGACCTTTTGAATTTCCACTCTTATAAATCTAACGAAAAGAACAAAGTCCCAGTTGGTCTGGTACAATCAAAATTAGGCCTTATTATAACTGCTGTTAATTCAAATTTCAATAAAACAGGTTCTCTTTGAAGAATTATAGGAATCATGGAGTACGACAGGACAGCTGGTTTTAGTACGTTTTCGAATTTTCACTCTGATATAAGGGAATAGAGTTTAAAATTAGTTATGTTTGATAATTAGATAGGACTTTAATGAATTTAGCAGATTCAGAGCGCGGTAGCGAGACGTGTCGCGGCGTGTCATCGGAACGCAATGAAGATTTATGAACAAACCTGTACTATGTACAGTCTGAACCATATGTTGTGTGTAACCATAAACTACGGAGTGAGGTCTTGTGGACCCCTAACCTTATTTTATTCATACTACAACATTATTTATATAGTTTCTTGAAATAGTATACAATATATAATTAAGACTATGTATCGTCTTAAAGTAAATTGTTGCTTACTTTGTTTTAAAAAGGCTTTAAAAATATTATTTTTATACTGAATTAAAAAATATGACTATTTACAATAATAAATATTTCAAATAAAGAGTTAAAAACTTTATTAACATCAAAATAACAATATTATTCAATGTCAATAAGAGTCCCATTCATTAATTAAGCAAAAGCTGGCAACGTAAGGGTTAACCTGATAATTTTGATCAGCTGCTCGTTTCAACTGCGTTGATAAATTATGCAGCTTCAATGAGCGTGAAGAAATTTAATTTGGTAAAGAATAGAAATGGCTAGTGAAAGATACTTGTCTAATAAAATAACGAATGTTGTGAATAGAGCTCTTATTAAAGGTGAAGTGAAACTCACTTCTACGGTTTTGATGTTTTTATAATACGAATATTTAATTATTATCATCAAAAATAAAGAAAATTTTACAGTTTATAAAAAAAGTTATAATAAATAATATGTAATATAGACGACAGGTTTGGCTCAGTTTGTAGTGACCCTATTTGCTATGCCAGCGGTTGAGGATTCGAGTCCTACTGGGGGCATTCATTTGTGTGACGAGCACGAATGTTTGTACTCCAGTCATGTGTGTTTATATTTATAATTTACATGTATTTTAAGTTATATATATGTGTATCAACTGGTATTCATAACACAAGCCTCTTAGCTTACCATTGGCATGGACCTAGATGATGCTGAGTATTAATGTCCCAACATATATATTTCATTTAAAAATATACATAATATTTTTGGTGCATAAATCAAATAAGCTTAGAAATATAAAAATCTTATTAGAAACTTACCACTTATTCTATTTACTTCAATTGCTTATAATTTTAAGTTTTCTATTAATAAATGATAAGTACTTTAGCATGTTTATCATTTAGTATATTTAGCATTATCATATTTAAATCGTCACAAGTTGCTGACGTTCGCCAGAGAGGGATGGGCGCCAGTCACGATCCAAGCATACCTTCTACCACTTCTTCCAATATCCTCATTCTCGTCATACATTTGTGAGAGAGCTAACGAGCTTTAGGCGCTAAAATAAAAAGTGTCTTCATAAAAAAAAACTTTTGGCTAAAAAGCAAGGTCAATATAAGTTTTCTATTTCTCACTACTACAAATGTATTAAAATTGCTAAGCTTTGTATAATTCTAATTACCTACAATTAGTACTTAGTACTATTTTTGGGGTTAAAGTCGGTTACGTTGATAATGAATTTTAACTTGTTTATCACTTTATTTTAAAAAATATAATCTTTACTACATTTTCCAGTCTTTTCCACTTATTTTTTCAATAAAAATTGCCTCTTTTTCGTTTATATGGATTTTCAAACATAATTATATGAATGCTATTTTAGTTTCCTTCATGGTCAATATACACTAATAAAGTATGCAATTAACTAATCCGATCGTCGATGCATTTGAAAGTTCATATTTTCACTCGCGACTCAACCTCGTTCCGCTCGGAGTCGTCCCTAGTTACGTTTTAACGTTTAGTATAGATTTCTCAGAGATGAGATATTTCCCAGCAGTAAAAAGTATCCTATATGTTGACCTGAATAACCAGATATCATCATATCAAATTTCATCAAAATCTATCTAGTGGTTTTCCCGTGATTCAATAACAGACAGACAGACAGACAAAAAATCTAAAAACTATAGATTCAGCCTTTGTATCGATAATAATGTCTATTTCAACAAGATTTTCAAAAAAATATTTATTGTACAGATTCAGCTTAGTTACAGTTTTATTATATGTATAGATTTAAATAACATCAAGTCAACATCAAGTAGTTCCTACAGTATTTTTACCTCATTTTGTATAGCCTCGGGTTGGGTGTGAATTGAAAAGCAGCATCAAAGCAATGCATCCTACTACTTTAACATTTTGAGCAGATGGTTATTTTTTATTACGGCTAACGAATATTTAGTACAGTAATATTTTTAAAGTTATGATAAAGCATTTCAGCATTTACCTAAATCTTTTTAACTAAAAAGTAACTTAAAATTTAACTTCGAAGTTATTATTTCATCTCACGTATGAGACTTTTCCTTACCTTTTTGATAATAACCAATCAATTTTCTTAGATTTATACACAAAAATTTTACATTTTAAATAAAACTATCTTTTCGGAATTTGTCCGTAATTTTTTGTTTACGTCACCGAAGTTTCGAATGCTTTACAGCAAACATGTCCACGGGAGACTCTCTCTCCAGAGATCGTTAACCGACCGAAAATAAAACCGCGACAAAACCCGAAAACGTAGTTTCATTTAAAACCTATCAATTAAAAAATAAAACATAATTATTGCTTCATAATTGTCGAAAATATTGCGTAACAACATCCATAAAAAATTTCCTCCTCCTCGAAGTCAGTCAATACGTCCCCATTTATAATATTAGTAAGGGCTTCTTTTAAGCTCTTAAATGATAAACGTGAAACCCTCCCATAGAACACTATAAAAGAAATGTAAAATCGAGACGGCTTTGTGAAAAGCGATCCCTAGTACCGGGCTGTAGGTGTCTCATTACATATTAACGCCTCAGGAATTGAAAACCGGTTCAAAGCTCATGCCAGCCGCAATAAAGGCCTGGTGTTGGGATCTTTTATGTCAACAGTTGAATCCGTAGCTTATATTAAGCTAGCGTTTTAAACGATGACATGATAGCAATAAGAGTCATTGATAATAATTAGTATATCCTTGCAGTAGGTTATGATATTATCTAACTTATTATAATATTATCTATACATCAATTCATATAATAAAATTCTAACTGAGTCGAATCTGTACTTTAAATATTTTTTGCAAAATCTTATTGTAATAGTCATTATTATCGACAGAGGCCAAATCTATAGTTTTTAGATAATTTGTCTGTCTGTCTGTCTATGACCGCATCACGAAAAAACCACTAAATAGATTTTGATGAAATTTGGTATGATGATAGCTGGTGATTCGGGTCTATATATAGGATATTTTTTACTTCGGGAAAATATCTCGTCTCCGAGAAATTTATACTAAACTTTAAAACGTAACTAGGGACGAACCCGAGCGGAGCGAGAGTGAGTCGCTAGTTTTTCTTATTTTTGTTACTTTTTACGTAACTAGCAGTACCTGCAGCTTCGCCCGCGCTTAAGCTTCCGATCGCTTACAAGCTTCACAGGATCACCCGCTGGGCTAATAGGAAGATTGCCTGAAAACTTTATCAAAATCGATCGAGTCCATATAGATTCTCAAATGAATAGCTACACATTTATGTTTCAATTATATAACTGTTAATATGTATTTAGTACGATATTTGAATTGTAAAATAAATAAAGAATAATGTTATTTTGCAAAGCTTTTTTTAAAATGTAAGTGTGCTTTCGATATGACAAAAAATATATATACTACATAAACAAACCAAACAAAATATCAAAAACCCCACCGACAACATTTATTGACATTTTAATTCTTTCATCAATGAATGAATCAAAAGTAATAAATTTTAAAAAAAAAACGACAATAATCCCATCAAATTCAACACAGTAGTACAAAACCAAACTAATCCCACCAACCATCATTATACAAGTCATTGTTCAAAGGAAAATTGATTTACGGCTGCATTACGCCATTATTTTATGATGCGAGAACGCTCACAAATAAAATACTAACAAACGTTCAACCGACATCCACGACTATTATATATATACAAAAATATTACAATACTAAAAAAATATATCATAACCCTTATTTAAAGGGGATAAGGATGATAATTGTGTGAGAAAGTCTAACGTAGCAACGTAGTAATGCGGTCACAGACCGTCATAAAGCGAATAAAATACGGCACGAAGAATAAATGCTCGTATAAGCGCTATAATGTCTGTCAACATAAAATATTGTATCCTGTAAGGGAGCAGTTCAAATTGTACTTCTATTGCAGTATTAATCTTTGTCGCGAGACGTGAAATTGCACTGTGTTTTCGACGTTTTTTATATGAACGCTCTACATTTTTGGGTTTCGGAATTAGATAATTTATTTATTAACATAAGTTACCATTACTAATTTATTTTTACATAATATATTATTATTAAATAGCATAATTTAATCAAATTATGGCAATATAAATTTTAAATTAAACAGATAATCCATACATATTATAATAAAATTGTAACTAAGTCGAATCTGTACATTAAATATTTTTTGGGAAATCTTATTGAAATAGACATTATTATCGATACAGAGGCCGAATCAAAAATCGAAAAACAAAAAATTCTGTCTGTCTGTCTGTCACCGCATCACGGAAAAACCACTGAAGGGATTTTGATGAAATTTGGTATGATGATAGCTCCTTATTCGGGTCAACATATAGAATACTTTTTACTGCGGGAAAATATCTCATATCTGAGAAATATATACTAAACATTAAAAGGTAAGTAGGGACGAACCCGAGCGCAGCGAGGATGAGTCTCTAGTATTAAAAATAATTTTAAATAAAGGTAAAGTTTTTGTTATTTTATAGTCATTACGTAAAAACCACACAAATTATGTTAATAATATAGAAATAAGTAACACAAAATTAATTCCAGTTATTCCACGGTCATTAAAACACATATTTACATGACATACTTTAAAAATGTCTATTCATCACCCTCACCACCAAACCTTTGTGTGAAGAAAAAACAATGCGACATTAAAATTATAATTGGTTGATACCAAATGTCGCACTAACAACTGCCTTTAACAACTACAACACATAGAATATAATATAACAGAAACGCTATCGAAAATATTTATGAAATATACCAAATTTTGTTTTATTTTACATGTAGAGCATATAAGATCATATAAAATGAAAGCTTATTTTTTTTAATGTATTCTTTTATATAGAACTACAGATAAAATGAATCCCTGTATAACTTTACGGAAACTTATAATGACAATCTTAGTACCTATTCTATTCTTAGCTTTAGGAATAAGTAGCGGAATAAGTAGCAATTCTTTAAATTAACTGTTATCCAGTTAATTTATAATGACATAACATTTTTAATTTATAAGCCGATTAAAATAAAACAAATACAATAAGTTCAAGGTTAGCATTAGGGAAAACCGTACCCAAATCGGTTAAGCCGTTTCTGAGATTAGCCCGCACAAACGCACAGACAAACAGACAAAAAATAAAAAAATCGTTGTTTTGGATTCTATTGCGTAAATAAAGATCCCTAATAGTAGTTTTTCTTAAATATCTTCCATGTACAGCGAACAGACAGCGATTAATTACAATTTTATTACATGTATAGATTGGAGGAATTTAATAGTTATTTAAAAAAAAACAGTGACGGCGAGATAAACAATGTTTTTTTTATTATATTGAATTGTGATCGAGTAATTATCTTTTTTACCACATCTATACTATATTCTACGGTATGAGAAAAACTTGGCGTAATAATCACCTTTGTTTGCAAATTGTAGAGGCTTAATTATTGTACCATTATTTATTTTATGAGACAATTCTCCTTATATTATACGATAATCTTTTTATGCTTTGTTTAATGTTTTTTAACTTGTATTAAGTATCAATGATAACGGGTTGGATGTATTAATAATAATTTTGTTACAGTATTTTCTCATAATTTAACTAGCGACTTACCCTCACTTCGCTCGCGTGCGTGCGTGCGTGCGTGTGCGCATTTTAGTCACAATTTTATGGTTTTTAATTTACTGTCTGATTCTTTTTTTTAAATAAAGTATTTACTCCTTATAGCATCAGCTATCTGCTAGTAAAAGTTCCATCAAGTTTGGTGCAGCCGTTTCTGAGATTAGTCAGAACAAATAGACAGACAAAAAATTTAAAAACATCTTTTTTTCTAGTATCGTATAAACTTTCATATGCATTTAGTTAAAAGCTGTTATTTTGGCATTACAAATAGACACTTCAATTTTATTTATCTGAATAGACAGGAAGAAAGTACCTATTACAATTAAAATAGGAAAAAAATACTAAAAGGAAAATAATATTATGGCTATATGGCGTTTTATAATTTTCTGTTCATTAGAAACAATTAGAGCATAATTTTGAGTTATATGTATATCAAAAGACATATGTAGAGTCGATAATATACCTAATAATTAGAATATAAGTTCCAGTTAAATTTCAAAATATGGAGAGTCAATTTATGTCAAGGTTATATGAACGAAATAAAATACGAAACATGTAATTAATAGATTGCCGAAGCATTTACAATACTAGCGTAAATTGTATTAAACGCTCTGTAATTGCATTTACCTTTAGACATACATATGTATGTCAGTTCTGTTGTTTAATTTTTGTTATTTACACTTAATGTACTAAGTTATAAGAGGAATAAAAAATAAAACTATTGTAGAGTTAGTAATTTATTTTAATTTTTACAAGTTAGAATGAAGTTAGTCAAAATATGTGTTTGTATAATCTATATAATAGCGACTCACCCTCGCTTCGCTTCGGGTTCGTCCCTAGACAAAAACAAATCTATCCCACGGGACCCGTACATTTTTTCGGGATGGTATGTAGCATAGGTTATAGAGCCTTCTTCAGTTATCGGGCTATCTAATGCAAAAAGAATTTTTCAAATCGGATTAGTAGTTCCTGAGATTAGCGCGTTCAATCAAACAAACAAACAAATTCTTCAACTTTATAATATTATAGTATAGATTAATACGTGAAGCAAAAACTTTGTACCCCTTTTTACGAAAATAACGCGGATGGAGGAGTATGAAATTACCCATACTTATAGTTTATATAGAGAGTGCAGAATGCGATTTTTTTTAAATTATGCATAAAAAATACATTAAATCAATAAAAAAAATATTACTCACACTACCATATATTTACAACACACACGCATTTTTTTGTTTATTATTAAAGTCTACGGTCATATTGAGAATAGATTAATAAATAAATATATAACTTAATGAATTATGGTTGATTTTCAACCACGACGCGCTCACTAGTATAATTAAATTTTCATTCGTTCATATAATATAAGTTCATAGAGTTTTAATATTATGTATAGATTAAAATTTAAAAGCAATGCCAAGAATTTTCAGAATATTTATTTACAAATGTACCTAAAGTTTAAAAACAAGTTTTTTAATAATACTTTCTTAGATAAACGTGAATATTTGACATTTTTAATAAAACTATATTTTTAGATTGTTTTGAAGGATTTATTTTATTTTTGATCCCAACGTTTCGATTGCTTTATAGCGGTCATGGTCATAGGAAAGATGTCTTGGTGTAAAGCATTCGAAAAAAGTTTATTTAAGGTTTTTTTTTTAATTAAAAGTTTTTTTATAATTTTTATAGTTGACTCTAACATTATCTATGTTTTTGATCTTATCATTCTCATCTTTTTAATGTTATCAAACATATCGAAATTTAAGGTGAGTTATTTTAATTAATTACATTACTAAATTAATTTTTTCAACTTGTACCAAACGTGAATCAGCCTTGTAATTTGTCCCCTATCGATTAGCAGCAATTGTCACATATCATTTTATGCCTTAGTACCTTCACGTCGATTCATGGTTATTACATGGCATACCATATAAATATTTTTTAAACTATTATTTATAACAAAAGAAAATTTTGTTATAAATAATAGTTTGTTTTGAAGCGGATGTTACAAGTTCGATTACCGCATGTAGCAAAATACTAGACTTTCTTCCTTCCTCTTACTAAAAAAACCGTTATTTTATATTTGTCCTATAGAAGCAACTATGACAAATAATAAAACTATCTATTACACAATCTATAATCCCAGATACAATTTCATACAATTTGCTTTTTTACAAATCAAATTTAATTTAAATAAATGAACCTTTACAATATAATGTGTGTTATTTCTCAACTCCATTGTATAGCAACAAGCAGTGCTTAACAAAAGAAACTAATATCCCAAAACCTATTTATCAAAAAATCCATCTTTCACTGATTCCATCACGCTTTGTCAACTATCTTGTCATGTTCACTGGTAGGGTACAAAAGACCGCACACTTCATTTGAGGGTCACAATACGCTCACACAAGTTTTAAATGACCCTAATACGATGAAGGGCATGTGTTTAATATAAAGTAGTGCTATTATTATCTGTTACACAGAAATTCAGGTAAAAATCAATTTACATATGAAATAATTCGACAATAGAACCATCTATTGGAGGGACTAACCCTATAATTCAGCGCAGGTCTATATTATACCGCATGCATAATTTATACGCTGATATGTTAATTTACTTCACCTTATGTTTATGGTAATCGTAATTGGTTATTTCGTTACAGAGATTGCACTGACGTATCCCATCAATCTCTTGTTCAACTGTCGCCTATAATCACACCGTGAGATTCAAACCCATAAGCTGTCGTATTATTGGAATGTACGATATTATCTCAATTAATAATCTGAGATATTATTTATATGTACTTTTGAAATATTGTAATGTTTTTATCAATTTAAATTTACAATTTTTTCGTTTTGACAAATTTTTATTACTTTTTTTAGTACAATTAAATTAAGTTAACGTAAACGTAAAGAAGAAATCTGCAGCTTTTACTTATTTAATGATGCCTGTATAAAGCCATTTTTTATTTGTATAGACCAACTATTTCTACTCGATATAAACATATTATATTTATCGCGGCGGTTAACTCAAGTCATATGTAGAAGCTATACAAATTCGTTTAATAAGTAAAATAAATACATTATCAAAATAAATGTATGACTTGTATTGTATTGTATTCAGCCCTTTTAACGTCCCACTGCTGGACATGGATCCCCCTTCAATACGAGGGGGATCAGGCCACAGTCCACCACGCTGGCCAAGTGCCGGTTGGCGAACTTCACATGTCTTTCGAAAACTTACTAGATTCTCTCAGACATTCAGGTTTCCTTACGATGTTTTTCTTCACCATAGGGCAAGTGGTAATCATGTTAGAAATATGAAAATATCAGAGGTGCGAGACCCGGGATTTGACCCCGCTTCACTCAGTTTCCCAAGCGCGTTACCACTGGGCTACCACCACCTGACGTATGACTTATTTTTGTTTAACTTTGAATCAAACTCAATTTAGCAAAGGTGCATAGATCAAGTTGCTCTACATTTTATTATATATTTTGCTTTTTTAATTAATAATAATAATACATTGTATGTAAAGGAAAATTTAAATTTAATACAAATTGTATTTCCAATTTCAATGTAAATTATCTAATTTTAAATTGTAATATATCCACGCTGTTAATATGCGATACGTTTTGAATAATAAGTTTGTATATCAAAATATTCAATTACAGACAGAGTACCTACCTATTATATAATTATGTATATATACAAAACAAATGTACACTTAATTATTATTGTACAAGTCATGCCCACGTGGACTAGTGGCAAGAATGCTAACATCAAAGTAGTTAGTACTTACTAATTAATCTGTATTATAGAAGATACGCTAACTTTCACTTTCCATTTATTGTTCTTACTTATAAGATGTTTTTTCTTGAAATTATTTTGAGATGATTCTTGATGTATACTTATAACATTTGTATGTTTTGTTGTCAAAACCCGCGGCTTCGCTCGCGCTAAAACTACAACAAAAAAACTTTAAAAAGGTAGGTTTCATACAAATTTTCATCCCTTATTTTATCTCCTTATGGGATGAATTTCAAAAAACGCTAAAACACGTATTTATTTAATTATATTGAAAAGCGTTAATACCAAGTTTCAAGAAATTCTGATCATACATTTTTTTTTGGGTTGTGTTATAACGTATACTCCCGTGGGAATGAGATAATCTCCCGCGGTAAAAAGTATCCTATATGTTGACCCGGATATCCAGCTATCATCATACCAAATTTCATCAAAATCCCTCCAGTAATTTCTCTGTGATGCGGTAACAGACAGACAGACAGACAAAAATTCTAAAAACTATAGATTCGGTCTCAGTATCGATAATAAAGTCTATTTCAATAAGATATTCCAAAAAATATTTAAGGTACAGATTCAACTCAGTTAAAATTTTATTATCTGTATAGATTCATTAAAATGTCATGAAAATCAGTTCACTATTGACAATGATATCGCGTGACATAGGTACGCACAGAAATGTATATCCGAATTGAGCACCTCCAGTTCTTGAAGTCGGTAATAAAGTTCGAGTTAGAGTTTTACAGTGTATGTATATTTATTGTGTATACATATTATACTTATATATAGAAATAATTACACGCGGACTCATATTTTATTATTTTTTGTTGGTTGCATAATTTAGACATACCTACATCAATTAATTATAGTTTCATTTCAAAATATAAGTACCTACGTGTTATTTAAAAACAGAGTTCAAAATTATTGTGTACATTTAAATATATGAGAATAATATTTCGCATTAATTATTTAATTAATCCTATTAAACGCGAAAGTTTGGATGGATGTTTGTTACTCAATCATAACATAAGATCTCACTTAGTAAATTATTTCAATACTACCAAACATTTATACTTTGAAATACCTCGAAGGCAGATAAGATATTAGAGAATAATATTATAATAATGTTCTATTAATAACATTATATTTTACACTTCATTGCAATTTTTTATGCTGAAGAAATTATATATGTTTAATGTGTTTTGTTTTTGCAACAAATTACTTTGTGTCAATACATTGTAGTGATATATAGCGCTAAATAACATCAACTAAAAAATATTTTGCAAAATTTTTCCAATTATTCAATATATCTATTCATTTTCTCATATAGATCTACGAAGCAGTGTTAGTTCAGACGGTCTCAACTAGATGGCGTTAGTGGTATCGAATGGCAATGTTCTTTAAATCAATGAATTGCAAACTATGTCAAAGTCGCGCCAAGTTATCTAGAACCTAAATTGTTAATTTTATAGTATTTGTGATTGATTATAATATAATCAAGTCAGTAATAAATTATATATTATATTATTTCATATTCATTATGATTTATATTTCTGCTGTGCGCCATTTGCCCCAGTAGCTTTTAGTACAATGTTAATGTTTCTTGAATGAATAAACTGACGTAATCTTATTTACTAGAAACTCGACTGACTTTACATAGATCCTTTTTTATTTAAGTTTATTTTTTTCATGTTAATAAGTTTTAAAACAATTACTTTCACAGAAATGCTTATAATATCTAGTAAAGTAATATATTGCTTATTTAAGACAGTTTAGTCTTTTACGTTTAAAGTATTAAAGAGTTATTCTACTAACACATAATTAAATATTGTGCTAAGTAGAAAAAAAATTGTCATATAGGCAAAATACAGGCATTTATCGCCTAATTATCTATTATATTTTTTTTGTTAGCTTAATCAACTTTTCTATTTATCTGTATGACTTCACGATATCAAATAAAAACTTTTTTTTAGACTGGATAAAACACCAATATAGGTAATCAATATAACTTACTTTGCAGGAATTGATCCCGCAACTTCAGAGAAAATGACTTAATTGCACTGTGCCAGACGCTTCTTATTTTTTAGTTATTATATATTTATTCAATAATATATTATAATTATTACAAATACTAAGCAATGATTGAATAACAAAATTATTCAAAAGATTTGATAATTTATAACAGCTGATGACATTTAAATAGCAAGATTTACTTTTTAATTCACAAGCAAGAACGTTTTTTTATGAAAATAAGCCATGTCGTATTTTAATATTTTTTAATTATATTTATGTTTATCAAATTTAAATTACAAAATTAAAAATACACTATTGAATTAAATTATAAAAAATCAGACTCTGTTTCAAACTACTCTATCTGCTGTCTCTTACTTTTCGTGCGACCAATTATCCTTTTGACAGTTGAGTTTTCGACATGACATGGGCCTAATCAAAATAGCATTTATTAAAAAAGCACCGAATGAACAAAAGCTGACAGCTCACGGTTTTATTATTAATGACGTTGTGCCTCGTACCGACTCCACGTTTTTTGTGTTTCAATAATTTAAATTTGTTTTGTACATGTTTTTGTGTAAGTGGGCGGTAGCGAAGTATGTTTGCGGGATTGCAGTCTTGCTTTATCACGTTACACGTTGATTGACGGCACTAATGTGTACGTTAGAAGTGTATAAATCAATCACCCAGATCGGTTTATTGCTTCGTGCCAGTTAAAATGATTTAAATGTATAATTTACTTTATGTGAATTCTTATGGCACTTTCTCATTTTCTCTGATGTACATTAATGTGTTGATGTACATGCAAGATATTTTTGGTTCATAAATTAGATCCATTATGTTTTTCGTTATAAATATTAGTGGGCGTGGAATGTGTAAAGTAGTGTTCATGTTTTAGTTTCAGCGATGATATAAAATTAAAAGCTTTATAATTTTCATAAACATATTGTATTTGAAATTTTTCATTTAATATTAAACATAGATATTATTTACATAAATCATTTGGCTGTACATAGTCTTTACAATGTAACCCCTACTTCACCCGCAGACACAAAGTCCGTCGGCAAAATTCACTTATATTATGTTTCTATTTAAGATTGCACTATTCACTAAATTTGTCATGGCGAGTTACGCCTTACATCATCAATTAGTCTATCATGATATCACAGAAGAAAATTGGACAGTACAAACATTAAATATGTTAGACGTAATCCTCACTACACTTAATTACTGGTGCACTGCAGCGGCCCCGATCCGTTGGCCGTACATAGCGTAAGGCGAATAAAAAGGTCCCAGGGCTGGGTTGAAAGCACCATAAGGAGAAGTGCCTAGGCTAGCCGGCAAAGCTTTGGAATAAGGGTGATATCTACTTGCTGAGAGAGGGCTCAAAGGTGCCGTCGGATAAGCGCTGCGAATTCCGGCGGTGGTAAACAAAGGGTTTAATGGGCTTAACAGCGATGGCTGTGACGAGGATGAAGTTGGTGTAGACCCATCTGTCGTGTGAGACCTCAAGTGTTGCAAGAGTTCTTCTGAATTCCCAAAACGTTTGCCGCAGTATGATTCGCCAACAATCCAATTGCAAACGTAAGGACGGCTCATTTGAGAGTAAGGGAGGCTTCCAGCGCCTTGCTGAGAAAGCGCCATTGCCATAGCCAAGTTGTATTTTTGATGTTCACATTGTGTGCATCCGGCGGGGCAGGCTCCATTATTCACTAAAAGGTGATGGTTATTAACTGAGAATTGACATCCGGAACAGTAAGGATCTTTGCAAACTGGTACCAAAGTTTCACCTCCCGCCGGTGTTTTGACTCTTGCGTATCCTAAGTAAGGATTAGGAGACGCTCCTGGGAAGCCAGCGGCTGCCGCTAAAATTGCAGCATGATGTGCGCTCAATGGAGCCCCCGCATATGGAGGACGAAATGCGGGATTCGCATGTTGCTCCATTCCAGGTGGACAACATAAGCCAGCTAATGGATTGAATCCAGGTAATCCAGGTATATTTTTAAAAGCGCCTAGGTGATCCTTTCCATGTCCTAGCACTTCCAATCCAGATCGGATAATAGGACTTGTACCAGAAGACCCAGCTGATGATGATTTATGATCATTGGATGGGCTACTTTTTCCATTATCCGCCGTAGGCGGGGTGGATTTCCTACCAGGCGTACTTTTTCCAGATTTTTTATCATCTGAACTGTCAGAACTAGCTTTAGATGGGGGTCGGGATTCCTCAGGTTTCTTCGTCACAACATTGGTTTCATAGGGCTTAAAAGCTAAATGTTTAGTTTCAGGAGTAGAACGCGGTTTATCCGGTTTACTAGCACTAGGTGAAGAACGGCTCATTGTATCACTGTTAACACTGTTCACTGACTTCTTCTTATCGTGTGGAGGCAGCAGAGGCTTTGTCGGTAAAGTGTCTGCACCGATTTGGCTGCAAGTTTGCGCCAAAAGCGCAAGCGGGCTTTTTTTGGAGTCCAACTGTAACAAAAGAAAAAACAATTAAATAACAATTCTATAAAGCAAAAAAAAAATATTTAATTAACATTTAATAATTTAAAATAAAATGAAAAATATTTTTTTTTTATTTAAATTCTACAATAAATTTAATACTTACAGAGGAAGGAAGCGGTGTTAAATAATCTGGCTGTAAATATTGATTGGGGTTAGTCGTCATCATTGCTCCGTCTTCAAGTACCACCATTTGGAATTTAACTTTCACGATCACTACACTATACTCACTGTCAGTTCTGTTAACAACTAGTCTGTGACTCGCGAAATGTAAAACGAATGCGTGCGTTCGAGACGGCGTCCGAAGTGACTGTGAGAGACGAGACCCCACCAGCGCACGACGTTCCGTACCCCCCTCCGCGCGAGCGAGATGTCGATATCTCAAGTCTTTGTTAGAGGAGTACAGCTATATATCTCCGCTGCAGCACACAGTCATAAAAAATAAAGCGGAAACGACACATAGCTGCATTGCGGTAGGGGAAAAAGGAAAGGCGGCATGGCGGGCACGGGTGCGGATTGAGACGTGCGATGGCGTTGGCGGCGAGCCACCCATGACGGCTTTGAGCCGCCGCTCTACCTGCCCAGTCTACACTCAGCTTTTTTGTTCCGCGCCACTTTTATTACGCTTTCGACAACGCTCTCGCCGGCGCTTTGCTGCTGACACATTCGAAACTACTTACTCTTTTACAGTCGCCTTTGTTCTGTACTCGGTTCAAAGGGAAAATTGATCCGTTTCCACGTAACCGTTTGATGTCAATTTTTTACGAGCGTTTGGTATATCACTCGATATTTCACTTTATTGACGGTGCAAGGTCCATAACGTTAATGTTAATCTGACACTAAAACCTGTCAAACACGGCCCCGTTTCGTTGCGATCAAATTAAATATGTCAATTTGGGAACCCATATCAACAGCTGCGAGCGACGTCGGGCCCTTTAGAAATATAGCTTATTGTGTCCAAACAAAGATACTAAGTATAACGTATGGGCGGACGACAGAGGTCGTAAATAACCCGGCGGGTAGTAATATATTTGACAGTGCGCGGACATGCGAAACAAAAAACATGTTTATTGCGATATAGGGCCTCGAGGGCCGGAGTTATTCTATAAATAAGGGACCTGACCATTTTAGTGTTTGTTTAGGAGTACATAGGCCGTTATTTGGTCTAGTTAGCGTCTAAATCATGGTATACGTGCGACGTTATCACTTTGTTGGCTGCTAAATTGAAATGTTTTGCCAACAGTATTTAGTTACACGTCGCATTTAGTTTTATTTGGACTGTTATTATCAAATGTGTCATTAAAATGTTGTAATATTATACGGACATTTCTATTATGTTTAAGGATTTTTCTACGTAACAAATAATATTAATTTTATGTAATGTAAATAAGAGATTAGGTACTAAATACAAGGTTAGTTTTATGTTCATTTAAGGCACCTTTATTAATCAAGAAATATAATACACTAGCGATTCACCCTCGCTTCGCTCGGGTTCGTCCCTAGCTTGCTTTCGGGATAAAATTCTATGTCCTTCCCAGGATCTCAAACTATCTTTTTACCAAATTTCATCTAAATCGGTTCAGTAGATCTAGAGATTACCCCCTACAGCCTCACAAACTCACAAACTTTACCTCTTTATTTTATTAGTATAATATTTGCTAAGAAGGTTTAGTATTTAAACTTAATTTATTTATAAACAGATAAAAATCCATTGAATGGCGTACCAATGACCTGAACTAATGGGGTTTTATCTCCAAAGATAGCTTATCTAAATGGATTTATGGGGTTGTTGGATCGCGATTAGATACCCCATGTTTTAGACATAAGTAAGTATTATGACCAAATTGATGTGTCTGAAACAGACGTTTGTTTATCGTGGGGGCTACAGTTTCTATTTAAAATTTGACTTATACTCATATTCAATAATATAGTAACTACTAAAAAGTATATTTAAAAGTTTTTTTAAATTTATTTATGTACCATAAAATATATGTTATACAAAATAAAGTAACAGAATGTCAGCAAAGTATAACTTATCTCTTTAAGAGATTTCTTCCAGAAATCCTTCAGAAGTGAGAAAATAAGTTAATTTAGTACGGTGTAGGTACAGTACAGTATTAAATGGTAAAAACTTAATATTAAAATAAGTATATCAACTAAATATTATAATTACTTATATAAAAATAAATATATTTATATACACATACATACTTACATACTATAATTTATATCTGATTTGATAAATAGTGCTGTTTAATTCTAAAAAGTAAAACTCAAATATTAATATTTATTATAGTAATTTAAGTAAAAGTAAAGTTTTACTAAAATTTGCTTGGCAAATATTAGATGCAATCTAAATCTAATACTATAATAGGATTATATACACAATAGATTGAAATTTTCACTTAATTCTATTATAATGAAACTATAAAAGCTACAAAACCGCTGTAGTAACAAAATCCACCGCAATCAAGGATTCGCTTGAATAAACGTAACAGGTTTACAAAACCAATTATTCGCCGTCGGTAATTTATTCATGTGTAAACAGACGTCATTATGAATTAACAAGAAAAAAGTAAGCAAAAACTGCCGAAAGGAACCTAAATCATGAGATGGAATAAGTGAGCTTGGTTTAGCTACGCTTTTTTTAGGATTCCGCACCCGAAGGGTGCCAATAGAACCGTATAACTAAGCCTCTGCTGTCCGTCCGTCCGTCTATCAGAGGGCTGTGTCTCATGAACCGTAATAGGTAGAGAGTTAAAATTTTCACAGAGTATGTATTTCTATTACCGCTATAAACAACAAATAATAAAAATAATAAATAAAAATTGAAAAAAATAAAATACAAAAAACATTTTTAATGTTCCTAAATGATCATCGAAGTTAATATATTATGTACCTAACTACTACATACATAGAGAAAAGTCATATTAATAAAAACTAAAAAGTACATGTACGATGGTGCGGAACCCTTTTTATTTATTTTTTAAGACAAAATTGATACTAATTATTATAATGTGTTATTGATTTCTGCAAGTCTTTTTCTGAATTTTTTGATTTATATTATACCTAAGATTAAATATTTCACAATTATGCTTATTGATTAAAGCCAACTTCGCTTTAAATTGAAGTTTGTTATTGTATTTAAATAAAACTCTTTTTTGATTTTTTAGCGGATTTTTGGTTCCCGTCGAATGAATGATGTATGATGAATTAAAGTGATATACTTGTATGGAAATGTATCAAAATATAATAGTTTCCGGCTGTAACACGTAATATAAAGGCATGTTTATTCTTAAAAACACGCCTTCTGTATACCATATTAATAAAAAAACAGACGAAGTCGGAGATATAAGTTAGTCTTATTACATATAGAAGGAAGTATTGCTGACATGTCGTGTCGTCACTCACCGTACGAATAGTCGCAGCGATTATGACGAGCGGATGCGGCGACATCAAAGTCATATTCAGCAGTCAACTACCACAGGTCTTAGTGTTGCGTTACTTTACTACAGTAACTAACGTAAAAGATATCGTTGTTGTTATTTCTATTAGATATTATTTATTTTTTTTTTATATAAAAAAAGTCGAGAGAAGCCAAACTGTATGGTAAAAAACTGCCCTCGAAACCGAACTCTACAATGTGTGGCGACTTGAGAATAGATAAATACGTATTTTATTAGGCTCACGAAAATAAAAAATTAATACGCTACGGTTAAAACATTTTCAAGTTTCTTTGCTAATTAGCATCTTAAAAGTAATAGTAATTCGTTAGTGTTTTTTACTACACGTGATATACTCGCTAACGAGTATCGAGTAGGTACGACTACGCTCGTTAATGTTGGAGAACTTTATGATGTCGACGGCCTCATTATGAAAAGACGACTAAAGTGACAGCCACTCATCCATTACATAATCTTTAGTCTCTGAATTATCAATACAGTGTGTGTAAATGAATGATGGCTAAGTTTTAATACATTTTTATTTTTTATATGTAGTTAATTTTATACAGTTTTTATGTTTATGATTTTTTTATTTCCTCTTCACGCTAAATTGGCTTGATTGATTTGGATGAAATTTAGTACACTGATAGACTATAACCTCGAGTAACACATAGGCTATTATAATGCATCTAGAGTAGCACACGAGCGAAGCATGGGTAAGTCATTAGTTTGTAAAATATCTTCTCAGAACTTTTGATGTGAGTGAGTAGAATTTTTAGTATTAATTTAGCCTTAACAGAAAAAAACAAGTATAACTTTTAAGCATGTCATATATGTAATATTATTAATTACATTCTTAGGTTTTTGAACACTTCTATACTATATTATTTATTATATAGTACCTATATCACTATAATGAGGAAAGATTTTGTTTGTTTGTTTGTACCGAATAGGCTCCGAAACTACTGAACTGATTTAGTTGAAATTTGGTAAAAAGATAATTTGAGACCCTGAGAAAGACATAGAATTGTTTTTATCCTGGAAACCTTTCCTTAAAAGGGGTGAAAATAGGAATGAAAGTTTGTATGAAGAAGCCACCGACGCGGGTGAGTTGCTAGTAAAAAATATAAGTAATGGATTATCAGAAACATGTAAAATTAATTAATTAAGATATACCTATAATAGTATTTTCTCACACAATAAGGCATGATTGATTTATCATTCCATCGCCCAGACCAAACCGTTTTTAAATAAGTAATATGAAGTACGTTACTTATTTAAAAACGTTTTTATTTTTATAATAATATTATGGATAACTTACAAAGGTTTTTAAAGTTATCCCTATAATCAGAATTAAAGCGAACGGCAAACTTTATATGAAAATCATATTGCTATGGCAAAATCTACTAAAACAAAATTATATTAACGCTCTTTAAATACGTAGTTTGCTTTATTAAATATAAGCTCCTTAAAGTACAAAGTTACAGTCAAAATATGTTACATGAATAAAATGTTGTCACGAAATTCAAGAAGATTGCTAGTAGTCCGATATAGAGGAACTAATATAGAGAACGTCTTAGAAGCGAGAATAGTCCCCCTAGGCATACCATTTATGATCGTATTGTCGATACGTTGAGAGCGGATGCGGCGAGATCAAAGGGACCTCCTCCAAATTACTGTTTACGTTGCCTTGACAGCGACACAACTGAGCTTTGTTAACTTTTCTATGTGTAAAAGTAGTGGTTAAGTTAGGAATAACAATTTAAGTATAGGTAAATGATGCTTTAAAAATATCAGAGTTACAGGTATACCTATATATTATTATATTATGTTTAGTAAGTGATAAGTTATGTGTATATAGTACCTAATCAAAAACCTTGATTTGAAATACCTAAGGACAAGTATCGTAAATTTACTAATAGGGTTCCGCCTTAACACTAACTATGGAACCCTAAAAATAAAATTGTCCGTTTAGAGTTAATAAAGTACAAAACTACCAGAAATATATTTGAATGAACTTTAATAAATTTTTGGTAAACGCCTTTAATAATATATATGTATTTTTATGCATATACTAGCGACTCACCCTTGTTTCACTCGCGTTCGTTCCTAGCCTTTTTTTATACTTAAACCACCTAGACACACACACCCCCAATAAAACAAAAAAGAGATACTCAAATCGGTCCAGCCGTTTTTTTTAGTTTGAACGAGACTAACAAACGGTTCATTTTTATACATGTAGATAAAAATACATACATATTATGTAAATCATGTATATATGTACACAAAACTCACGTAAACTCAATTAGTACCTAAGTACTATATATAATAGCCTCACTTTTACAATCGCCATTTACGTGAAAGTTTATTTGAATTCACAAAGTATCTTTTATTGCCAAATTTAAACAACGTTATACAGCTGCCATAAAATCCAACATCCCCTAATTGTAATATTTACTACTATGTAAATCTTAGTAAGCCGAGATAAGCAAATAAAAGCGTTAGACGTGTCTTATCTCAACAATAAGGTTTCATTGTGCGTAACCTATTGTTGTATTCAATTTTAAGAAGGTTAATACTTTAAGGGCAAAGGGCTTTTAAAGAAGGGTAGATAACGATGAATGGTGACTTTGGAAATTTCTAACTAATATTAGGTATCTATACTAATATTATAAATATGAAAGTTTGTGAGTACACTTCAAACGTATAATAATTATTGATTTTCATATAAGGATTACAACACACTGTATATATCACTGCTTTATACTAGAATTTACACAACACTGTTTCAGCATAATTACACAGTAACTCTTCCTGAACAAGAATGAATCCCAATCATAGAAAGCACTCCTTATATATTAATTTTAATTTCAATCAACCCGCCTTTTTTTAATAATTTTAATGTAACTTCAACTACTTCCGGCGTAATCTTTAAATCATAGTAGTCAATTAATGTATTTAATTTATAAAAGCATACTTAAAATATAAAACATAATTTCATTGAAACTTTAGTTAATTACAAGAAATATAGGTAACTTTAAATATGTCTAACAATATTAGCACTAAAATTAATGAATCATAACACTCGGCCATCGACATGCGTGCTATCTCCGGAGCACGCAAATCTCACAACACTCGGCGTAAGGTATGTTCATGATTCTCTATTATAATTTCAAAACAATATTAATAATTACAGCATGTAATACAAGCAAAAAAATATATCGTTACATTAATATAAACCAGATTATACTACACTAGATAAAACTTAAATACTTTTATTTTTCAGTATCACTGTTTTCCGAGCTTGAGGAGCTGTATTCAGAACCAGAAGATTTGTCCAACTATTGCCTGAATGCGAAACGCTTTCATATCTCATGGTACTAAAACCGGGAGCATAGTTAGAGATTTTATATGAAACAATAAATTTTGGGATTAAAACTTCCCTTCATCTATCATTTTAAATAATATAACGAATACTATTTAATAAATTCTGCATCGATTTAGTTAACCCTAATATTAACTTAGTTTAAATAGAATGAAATGAAATAAACTTAATTCAAATAGACTTGATTCAAAAGCATTTAATGTAAGCGTCAGTGAAGTCTGTCCGTGAGGAATCTACCACCGGCTCAGAAGCCGGCAAGAAACTCAACAGTTGCTCTTTTAAATATCGAAATTACATTTATTTTATTAATATATCATGTAGATAGCCCGCATACGAGTCAATAATACTCAATTCCACACATTTTCATCAACAAGAAACTCTTGAACCGTGTAATATGCTTTGCCCAATAAAACATTTTTAATTATATCTTTAAATTTTTGAAAAGATAAATCTAGGATATTTTGTAGAATCTTATTATATCTGCGTATAGTCAGGCCCACGAAGGATTTATTCACCTTTTGGAGCCGAAGTCTAGGTCTAACAAACTTATTTCTATTCCTAGTGTTTCTTGTATGTCTATCTTTAGATTTTTGCGAACAACTGTTAAACTGGCTTACACGGAGTCGTAAGATTGTACATACTAAAATATTATACATAATTGAAAATCATAAATAATAATATTTTAATTAAAAGTCATTGATAAATTTATATAATTAATGGGAGATAATTTGACTACTTTTAAATTAATATGGAATGTCTATTGATTTTGCTTTTAAATTATATTGATGTTAAAAAGTTAATATCTTGAAATTAAACTTATTTTCGAGTTACTAATTTTGTAATAAATTCTACAAAAAGTAAATCAAATAGTAAGACATTAATAATTTTAAAGTTATATTATTGCATTTAAAAATTCAGAAATACGGTTGTGCTATTTAATAAAAACTTCCGGCTGATTCATATAAAAGGCAAAAGATAACCTTTGGAGGGGCAGTTTTTGGGGAGACGGTCATTACGACAGACGAGATAAGTATTAGTTGTTAAAATAATACTAAATTTATGTTGGCAAACTTATTGATCAAAATAGTGTTGAACTTATGTGTAAATAGTGGAAAATAAAGCGCTTTCCTGTGATTAGATAATAGGAGTGACATAAAGTAATCGTTAAAATGACATTGAATTTTGTTGTATTAAAGGGAAATACGAAAATTAAAGTAAAATTATAAAACTTATAAAATAAAGTTAAAGAGTGATATAATAAAGCTTATTATATTGATTTACTGTGTTCTTATTTTCCTCGTCTTGAAATTATAATGGTTATTAATACAATTGTTTAACACAAATAATATATTACACAGTATAATTGCGAATCACGAGCTCTTAGATCATAAATAGCCCGTACTGGTCTTTTTTTAAGAATAAATACCGAATTAATTTGTGCGGCACTGCCCCAAAGAAGTATTCCGTACGATAAAATACTATGAAAATAACTAAAATATACAAGTCGGGCAGTGTTAATATCCGTTAAGTTTTTAATTTTTCTAACTGCATTAATTATATAACTTAAATAATTATATAACTACCAAAGCCCCTAATGACGGGCAGATATTCATTACTTTTTAAAGGTCCAGCACATTAGCAATAGAATATTTTATGATACCAAAATCTATAAATGCACTCAAAAACTTGACATTAATTTAATTTAATATACCACACACATTTTTAATGTTAATAAGCAAATATACTTTTCGCTTTAGATGCAATTTCCACACAATTACGTTTAGCGTTTACGAAATCACTTCACCTAACACTAGATTCAAATTCTCTGTTTGACATCTTAATTGGGTTCTGTTCATTTTGACTACTTATTTCATGCGTAAGAAGGGGTTTTCTAGAACAATCATCGAAGTTATGTCCTATTCTACTTACATTTCACAATAGGTTTTGTATAATTATTACATATATGTATGACCTAGTTCTTGATAATTAAAACACGTGAAGTTATTTTGTCCATTTGTATTACCTGGTAAAATGTTATGACCATTTCTAAAATCTCGTTTCATAAAGGTATACTATTTATAAGCGAGGAACTTCTTGAGTTCTCTTTAATCTGGTTAAACTGTGGTGAAGCTAAATAATTTAACAAGTCTTCTGGTTCACTACATTTAAGAGCTTGAGTTCTATTACGTACAGAGTTATTAGTTATTCCGAAAATAATACAATCAACTGCCTTTCGTCCAGCAATATCATATCTACTTAATAATGAAAGTTTATCATAAAAATATTCTCAAGTTTTCACCTTTCGGGAATGCCTTACTAATTTTAACTAACTTTTGAGCTTTGGTAAAGATTCATATAATTGAAAGAATAACTTAATTTCTATCTCATTCATAAATTACGGCACATTCGTTAACTTTCTTTAGTCATCGCTCAACATCTTGTGATCCATTATCTTGATGAAATTCCGGAACTACATTAGTAGAAGTCTTACTTGCATTATCTGAAGCGCTGCTATAAATTTCTTCAGGTCTTCGGTTGTTAGGTAATCGGATAATCGTTTAATTTTAGCTGGTACTTCAGCATCACCAGAAGATGACCTCCTTCGACGTCGATTGGGCCCTTCTGGAGTAAAGCCCTCTGATCCATCTCTGTCACCTGGAGGATTGTTTTTTTAACGCAGTAAAATCTGTCTTTACAACTGCATACTTGGATATAGATATCAAATTTACTTAAGCTTCTAATCTTAACCTCTGCTAATGTTTAATCTTAACTATATATCTCTAAAGAAAATATTTGAAATTAAGGGTATTTGTAACTTTAAAATAACTTAATGCAATACACTAAAATAACACTATAAAAATTAATGTTCTCCTGACCGATTCCGGCCATGGCGGCCACTCTCATTGAGACTAGCCAAATGCACAGAAGATATTATAGTGCACAAGTGTATGCGCAGACACAAGTACACTATTCTTGCCACTCATATTCCGGTGGGACGACTACTCGACTCGACCGGTGGGAGATCAACGCCTTTACGTGCTCTCCGAGGCACAGGGATAAAACACAACTAACTTCACAACTTCTAGTTGTTACCGAGGCTTACAATACAGAAATACTCAACAATTAATCTTGGCCCGACCCGGGACTCGAACCCAGGACTTCCGGGTGTGCTAGTCACTACACCACCGAGGTATTAAAATTACATGTCAACTAACATCACACATCACCTTCTTGACTATAGCTATAATGCTAATACATTACTACTGCGGCACACCTATATGTCCAGTATCTAAGGTCAACATACATGGCTACCACAGCACACATATATACATACATGGCTGTATCATACAGTCATTTACGTTATCCAGGCATACTTACTTGGGTCATAATTGAAGCACTTCCAATCGAGTCCAGTGATCAAACATTGATCACTCAATCCAGTGATCAAACATAGACCACTTAATCCAGTGATCAAACATAGACCACTCAATCCAGTGATCAAACATATACCACTCAATCCAGTGATCAAACATAGACCACTCAATCCAGTGATCAAACATAGACCACTCAATCCAGTGGTAAAACATAGATCACTCATTCCAGTGATCAAACATATACCACTCAATCCAGTGATCAAACATAGACCACTCAATCCAGTGATCAAACATAGACCACTCAATCCAGTGGTAAAACATAGATCACTCATTCCAGTGATCAAACATATACCACTCAATCCAGTGATCAAACATAGACCACTCAATCCAGTGATCAAACATAGACCACTCAATCCAGTGGTAAAACATAGATCACTCATCCCAGCGATCAGACATAGATCATTCATTCCAGCGATCAGACATAGATCACCATCCAGTGCTGCAAAACAGACCACTCAATTTTGCGATCAAACACAGATCATCCGTTTCAGCGATCTGCCATAGGTTACTCAATCCAGCCAGCAAACCCATCTATCAATCTAGCGGCCACCAGCCTAGAACTTTCGGTATTAAATATAAACCATGTATTAAAAAAAAAACCGATAAACAACACATTTCATAAGTTCTTAATCACCATCATCATCATACTAATATTCCATATGTAAAATATAATAAACTTTTCCAACCGTAACTACGTTTTAAGTTTTTAACCACCATCATCATCATACTAATATTCATTATGTGAAATATAAACTACGTTTTAACGTTCAGCTCAGAGATGAGACATTTTTCCGCAGTTAAAAGTTCAAATTCAACCAGCCAAGCTCAGCCTTAGAGCATGGAACAATACAATTTAATAACAATTCATTATAATAATTACAATAAATTCAGTATACCCAAAATTACATGTTACGACTTTATCCAAAACATAATCATTAATAGAATAATACGTCTTTTCTAATAAAAATTTCTTCAATCTTTGCTTAAATATATTAATTTCATTAACCTCCAGAATACATTTAAGTAAATGATTATCAGTACAGAAAATACTCCTCGAGAAAAGGTCGAGTCACACATCGAGGGTGGCGAAGTAAGGCCCTATGTCTTATACCATAACAATTTTCAAATAAATATAGATTATTTCTAACATAAATAATAGTCTCACAAATGCACACACTTGGTGACGTCATTATATTGTAATTTCCAAATACATAGTTTGCATCTTTCTATTATTCACAAATTAAATATTGCTCGAATACATTTGCTTCGAATGCTAATTTATGTACCGAATTACCCCAAAAAAAAAAAAAAAAATACAACACCTTAACAAAGGAGCAACATAAGCATGATACACAGTTATTAAGGTTGAAACATTGACCGTTTTGGCAAACACGTGGAGTGCAAAAGAAAATTGTCGTAATTTTATGCTTACCTCCTCAATATGCTTTTTCCAATTTAAATTATTACCAATATTGAGACCTAAAAATTTTGTTACATCCACCTGCTTTATTTCCTTACCCTCAAAATTGATATCCAAAGCATTTAACTTATTTTTCCTGTTTTTAAAGAACATTAAATTAGTTTTATCCAAATTGTTCATGAGCTCTAAAACATTTCCTCCAACACCATAGTGAAAAATTTATTTAATAAGATATTATGATCAACATAATCAAAAGCCTCCGTTAAGTCCATAAATAAAGGACACGTCATAACTAAAGAAAGTTATAAACGCCATATTTATACTTTTGTTTTTACGAAAACCAAATTGATCCTTTGTAAATATTTGTTCCTTTCGGAGAAATCATTCAATGCATTATAAATTATTTTTCTCAAAAACTTTACTTAAAATAGGAACAAGCAAGTGTCCTACATATTGAACCCGGACAACCAGCCATCATCATACCAAATTTCATCAAAATCTGTACAGTGGTCTTCCCGAGATGCGATAACAGACAGACAGACAAAAAAATCCAAAAACTATAGATTTGGCTTCTGTATCGATAAAAAACGTACTTCAATAAGATTTTCCAAAAAAAGAAATATTTAATGTACAGACTTGGATTAGTTACAATTTTATTAATGTATAGATGTATATATATAGGTACAAAAAAATAAAATAAAAATTAAATGAATTAATAAATTAAATAATTGTGGGCATCATGACAAATACATGAAGTCTCACGTTATCTTGTAATCTACGTGTTGCATTACCAGGGAGTAGCCCTGACCACACACAACACGTATTGTATTAAAAGACGTAACATAGTATCCTGTCATGTATACCTCACAATGATACTCACGTAAAAATAAATAAAATAAAAATGCATCATTAACATAAATATACTTTGTATGTAGTTCATTTTTCATAATAAAATAATTAAGTGCCACACAGTAGGTTATAGTAATTGGTTATAGACAAAAACGTGGTGGATGCTATCGGAGAGTAGCCCCGATCACGCACCGACACTTCCTGCACTATGTCCATATTATGCTATAATGTAGAAATACTACCAGGGAGTTGCCCTGGCCAAGCATTCTCGCACATTAAAACACAATTTACGCATAACATCGTCAGAGAGTTGCCCCGACCAGACATTTTACGCAACTACCGTCCTGAATGACGCTTAAAAATTTCACGTGGGCGTAACTTATAAATTATAATTATTAAAAAAATATAAATAAAATTAAATATAACATAAAATAATTGTCAAATTCCTGTTTCCTTTTTTCTTGGGTTGTGTTCCCACTTCAGAGTGTAAAGAAAACCACCAGAGTACACTTCAAACGTATAATAATTATTGATTTTCATATAAGGATTACAACACACTGTATATATCACTGCTTTATACTAGAATTTACACAACACTGTTTCAGCATAATTACACAGTAACTCTTCCTGAACAAGAATGAATCCCAATCATAGAAAGCACTCCTTATATATTAATTTTAATTTCAATCAACCCGCCTTTTTTTAATAATTTTAATGTAACTTCAACTACTTCCGGCGTAATCTTTAAATCATAGTAGTCAATTAATGTATTTAATTTATAAAAGCATACTTAAAATATAAAACATAATTTCATTGAAACTTTAGTTAATTACAAGAAATATAGGTAACTTTAAATATGTCTAACAATATTAGCACTAAAATTAATGAATCATAACAAGATGTTACTCTTTCACGCCAGAACGGCTGACCGGATTAAATGAAATTTGGCACAGAGATAGATTATTGTCTGGAATAACACATAGACTACTCCTATCCTGGAAGAATGTACGGTTCCCGTGGGATGGGTTTGTTTTTGTTTTCCTAGAGGCGAACACGAGCGAAGCGGCGGTGAGCCGCTAGTAAAATAATAAATAGCTTTATTTTATACTAAATAGAAACAAAGTATTTTAAACCTTCTGTGATAAGGTTGCTTGGTTGATAATATGTAATTATAATATATTACAACTCAGTTTATAATAATGGCATCGAGATTTCACGTAGATTTATTTAATATATATTCAAAAGACTAGCGACTTACCCTCGCTCTGCTCGCGTTCGCCCCTAGTTACGTTTTAACGGTAAGTATAGATTTTTTAGATATGAGATATTTTCCCGCCGTAAAAACTATCTTATTTGTTAACCCTGATAACCAGCTATCATCATACAAAAAATCATCAGAATCTATTCAGTGGTCTTCTCGTGAGGCGTTCCGAGACAGACAGACAGACAGGCGAAAATTCTAAAAACTATAAATTCGGCATCTGTGTCGATAATAATGACTATTTTAATATGATTTTTGAAAAAAATATTTAATGTACCCATTCGGCTCAGAATTTTATTATACTTACCTATAGACGGAGATTCAATAGATATTATATATTTTTTGTCTATCTATCTAGTTAATAAACGTGTTATAGATTAAAAACATAATATCCGCGTTTTATATCAACTGAGCTATCATATAACTACCTCGTTGGTCTAGTGGCTGGCATGGATGACAGCAGATCCTGAGGTGTTGATTTTGAGTCCTAGTCGTGTCAAATAATCGTCCTGTAGAAATTTTAAGTAAAATAAATATGATCAAATACTAACAAGTTTGTTATTTCTGCAGCGGCATATTGTTAGACTAAACTTCTTTCATTAAGCACGTTAGAATCTAGACTCGAACAATCTTACTAAAATATATGACTACACGCAAAGAGGCTATAAAATGTTAAGACCATTAATTATTTTCAAATACCTATAACTAAAATGAATAACACCGTAAGATGTATGTAAGAATAATTTTCTTGACGCAAAACGAGCCAAGTCACAATGAATCATCAAACCAATATGTCTTGTTAAATCTTAATTTTCATTTTGACGGGTGAAAAATTCTATCGCGCAAAAATGAGGGTACCAGCAATAAATATGAGGTGAGACGAAATAAATATTCCCCGAGCTGTATCAGTATTTATGGTCGCAATAAACGCGCTGTGTGAAATGCCGCCGTTGTAAATAATTTTACTGTGCCATGAGCCTTGTAACACTTGCTTGGGTGGCCACTAGCTATGAGATTACTGCAGTAATAATAATAATTAATTCAGTAATAATTATATATTATACATTTGACCCGTGCGACTTTCTCAACTTAATAATCATGGTAATAATGGTATGTGCGAATTTTATACAAAGTTTTTTTTTAAGAAAACAATGATTTTAAACTATTTGGTTTTTTTTCACGAGCGAAAAATATGGTTTTTAAAATGATGCACATTCATTTTTTTAAACTATTTGGGAGTAATAATATATAGACAAAATGACAGTTGTAAGAAATAATTATGTAATTACAAATATACATAATTATATTTTATATAAAATTAAACTACACATTTTTTGGTTTTTTTTTTTTGGGGATTTATATTGATTTTGGGTTGCCGACGTTTCGAATGCTTTACAGCACGTTCACGGGATACACTTTCTGTGACCATGATTGAACATGACATGATGACAAAACCCAACAAGATAGTTTAATTTAAATTGTCAAATATTCGCGTAGATCTAAGAAAGTATTATAATTTGATTCATTGATGTCAGCATTATGACGCGTGTAGTTTTTTATCATAAACTTCCTGAGCCATGAATTCAATACTAGAATATATTATTTAGTGATATAAATTATTTAATTTACTGAAGTAAACATCTACCCAATATTCATAATACATAAAATGTTATATATTTATAACTTCACACCGCCTCGCAAGGTAATCAGAGTCTAAGTACATGCGTTACGATCTCTATATATTTTTTTTCGCTTCTTTCGCTACCATTATTCGTTCATACACACTCTTCAGAGGGTCATCAGATTTATCTATACTAACATAATATAATAAAGAGGTAGGTAGAGTTTGTTTGTTTTTTTGAACGCGCTAATCTCAGGAACTACTAATCCGATTACAAAAATTCTTTTTGTATGTGTTCGTTCGTTTTGTATGTGTGTATTAGATATTTTATTGAGGAAGGCTATATGATATATATCATTCCGGGAAAATATACGGTTCCCGTAGGATAGGTTAGTTTTTATCTTGGAACGAACCCGAAGCGAAGCGAGGGTAAGTCGCTAGTAGTAGACAAAAGATAATATATTTCTTAATTACTATTATAGGTATATTGCTTAAAATAACATAAAAGTTATATTCAATTTAAAAGTAAAATGAGTACGACAAAAATGGACGTAGGTGACTCAATGCGACCATGTTTGTCTTCATTTACTGGCCCCACAGGATGTCGGTAACATTCAAAAGTACCGGAAACAATGCTTAATGACGACTATAATGAGACAATTGTGCCATCTCCCATTCTACGAGGTGGCGCTACGTGAATGAATATTGTTTGAAATATTGTATAGTTTAACTTATTTATGTAACGCATTGTTGGTACTTGGTAGCTTTTAAGTTTGCCGACAGATTCTTGGGTTTTTCAATTTGACATTTTCGAGTTTTATTTAAAATATCGTATTAAAGTTTACATAAACGATAATGTGATAATAATTATTTAAGTATTTTTTTTTATATAAGCTTTTTCGGCCATTCCAAATAAGTTACTGGTACATATTTTTGCGCGGTGGTAGCTGGTAACCTTAAAATAACCATATACTTGTATTATGATTATATACAAAACTATCGATTGACCCTCGCTTCGCTCGAGTTCTTCCCTAGTTACGTTTTAATCTTTAGTTTAGATTTCTGAGAGACAGGATATGTTCTCGCATTAAAAAGTATTCTATATGTTGTCCCGGATACTCAGCTATCGTCATACCTAATTTCATCAAGATATGTCTGTGGTTTTCTCTTGATTCAACCTCCGTATCAATAATAATGACTATTTTAATAAGAATATCCAAAAAAATATTTAATGTACAGATTCGACTGTTAGAATTTTATTATATGTATAGATTATGACTTTATGTATCTTTTTAATTTTATTTCATTTTTTTTTGTTATTGGCTTCCTTATTTATTTTCTGCCTCTTTTTTTCTAGAAAATAAATTAAGCAGAATGAGCAAGAAGGCATTACATAAAATTACCAAAAACAATACCAGCCAAATGAATAAACAAGTTATACTATAAGTAAAACCAGAAGCGAAGTGGTCATAAACCGTATAAATATGTAAACTTAACACACAAGTGTACAGTAAATACGCATTTAACACATTTTTGGAAACAACAAATACGTTTTCTTTACCGAAAATTTTGACTACTGTTGCTTTGAAATAAAGTGGATTTTTGTATACCGAGTGCTTAGTTTCTTGTAAGATTGAAGGCGATGATATTAATAATAAACATTTATGTGGGGTCGTTTGTGCACAGATGCTTACAGAACTTTATCTAAATCCCTGGAACCCTTTTAAACTATATTTTATTAGTGTCGTTAAAATTAACCAACAAAATTAAGATTACTGATAATAATATTAATAATAGTTAATAATTTCATTTAAAAAGATTTTTAATATTTAAATATACAGTATATAATATTATTTTGCTACACTACCTATGTCTTACTAATTTTCTTCTGGAATTGCTATGAGAGTATATTATTGTGAGAAAATAAAAGTATTTCTTATTAATTTATTTTGATTTATGTTTCCCGATGTTTCGAATGCATTACAGTAATCATAGTCATGGGAGAGGCTAAGGTTTTAGACGTCTCAAGGGCATTATTATATTTGTTACAGACAGTGCCTACCAACAATTCTAAATCAAAATAAATCCGCGAAAAAATCCGAAAAGATAACTTTATTTAAAGTGTCTAATGTTCGCGTAAATCTAAGAAAGTATTATATTTCTCTCAAATACAACTACATACATGTCATGAATTACAAAAAGTAGAACAGTTATACTTAAATACAAAAATTGGTTATGATAATTGTAATGATAAGGCTATTAACTCATGCGATTAATCATCTTTTCATAAATAAAAACATCTGTAAGTTTAAAGAAACCGGTCACGTTTTAAATCTGATGCACATAGTGTAACTAATAAATTCTTTAAAGTAACCCAAATATCCATAACAAAACTTAATTCCATACAATAAATTACACGAGCGAAAGCACATACATTGTAATGTCTAAACGATCCGACATATCGAAGTTTGTACAAACCTTACAATTATACGACTACTGTAGCGGAAAACAGGCTCGTTTTCAACAAAAGCTTTATTCCATGTTATATTACGTATACAGTATAAATAAATGGTGGCCCACAATAAAGATAACGATAAACAAAATTCACTCTTGCATCTTCCCCTTTTTTATTGGCAGGGGGTAATTTTAGAGGGTGTTTTCTGACATATTCACCAAAATAACTGAGCTTATCGTCCGTATAAAAATTATCGTCATCAAGCTTTATTGCTTGGGGATAAAGTATATATTTCTTTGTTTATCAAAATTTGGAATGATATAAGTAAGATGGTGTTTGGATAATTTATATTCCACTGATGGGTTACTGGGAGTTTACGAAATTGTTAAAGTCAGATAATAGGGTGCTATTTATTTTGGGGTCGCATGCAGAGTGTGACGTGACAGACGTTATTACTAATCATAATTAATGACGATTCAACTATCAAGGTCTTAAAAGCTTGAGATTATCTGTGAAATATTGTTATCGTTGCTTTTTAAGCTATTTCGATTATATTTACAATTTGATCAATTATAACTAAATATTGTTTCATCATTTGTACTTCTCATTAGTATTTATATATTTAAAAATGTGTGTATGTTTGTCAAATAGATACTATATAGGTACAAACTAACGAATATATTATTATACATACAAATACATATTGTAATACCTGTTATTCATTCGATTACTAATTCTATGTGAACGCAGCCACTAATAAATACCTAAGATTATGCACAAAGTAGTGGTCGCCCGTAAGTACAGCGCGGTGCTCGATAAACCTAATGTGCCCAGCAGTGGAACATTAATAGGCTGAATGCCAACCGAGTTTATGTGAAAGTTTGTATGTTTGTACATATGTGTGTATCTTTGTTACTCCATTACACTGAAACTTGAAGAAATTGATTGAAATTTACTTTTAAGATGTATGCCCTGGAGTAACAAAACGGAGCTGGGATAAGTTGTTAGTAACAAATAAACTTGGAAATAGTAAATATACACCAGATATAGCGAGAGACCCATGCGGAAGAAGGTAATCACTTGGCCTACGAAACCTAATGCCATGTTTGTGCCTAGTAAAACAGTTTTATCTCCCCGAGCCAACGTAGGCGCACTGTTACGACTGAACAAACAAGCAAATACAACTGAAGTTGAGTAAATACGTTAATCATATCAAAGCAATTAAATATTCTTACCTAAATAAGTAAAAATCATATTTATACACTGACAGATGTGTTTGCTTTTACAAAGTATATAAACATTTTCTGTTTCTTGACAACATGTGAAAATTTATAGCTCCGTGAAGCCATTAGCGGTGACAAGGACGCGAGTAAAATTAATTAATTTTACATTTTTCACTGAGGATTTATTTTGAAACGCTACTGAAATTGATAGAAGAGATGCTTCAATCTCCACAAAATAATTGAAACCGTCGAATTAGTACATTATGTTTAATGATGATTTAAAAAAAAACGTGATAGACTCAGAGTGGCTTAAGGTTTGAAAGCTGTTTTAGGAAAGATATATGATGACATATCATCAAGGCTTGGCAAATAGTAATTTATTCTAAGGTTAATTCTTTTTAACGTTACTTATATTTTGATGCGTGATATTTAAATTTATGTGTTTATTTAATTCATAATGATAAACTTGCTATCATTTAACAACATGTTTTATACAAAAATTCTCGTAAGAACCAAAACGAATTGTAATAAAACTTCGTAAATACAAATAAATCCGGTTTTGTTAGAATGAAACAAGTCAAAGTGAAATTATCCGAGCTTTGAAGCCGTGTGCATGAAAAATTCATTTGAAACAAAACAAGAGGGAGACGTAGAATAATAATTTGAATAAATATCAAGGAGAGTCCCGTACCGGTGACGTGACAAAAGCGGGTTCAGCCACGCGTACTTATGCGTTGTGATGGTGTAATTTGCCGGGAACATTTGGCGAAGAGAGCGTAATGCGAGACGACGGATTCACATACGCAAAAATGTTATTAAGTTTTTAAGGACACGTCGTGTCAGACGTGACGTGTGATATTTTTCTTTTTTCCTTCAAAAAAATATTATTATTCCCCAGCGGAGATTACCTAAATGAAAGATAAGCTAAGCTGGGATTACCCATTGTTTTTCTTTCTCTAACAGCCTTAGCCTAATTGCTATTCCATTCACATGTCTCTTTTCATGGAATAGAAGTTAGGAACGTATTTTATGATCTACACATCCCCTCTTCCGAGAAGGCACAAAAGGGTGCTAAGTGTTCTCGCAAACACAAAAATAATAACAAAATCCCCGTGTATTTTGACAACATAATACTCGATGGACACAAAAGCCGTCACGTCACGAGCAATCGGTTTCGCTTCCCCGCCGCCCTTTGAAGAGGGTTTTAAACAGGTTTCGCAAATAATTTATTTAAAAGTTTTTTGTCCTGCCGTGGCAGTTGGTACACCGTGCTACCGTTTGACAGGATCCGTGATGAAAGATTTCTTGCAGATTATAATTGACAAGATCTTTGTTGCCTTTGACAATGGCATTAAGTATAAATTGAGTTCTTTGTGTCGGTTGGAAGATTAGCAGAGCGGTTAGTATATTATTCCACGGGTGTATAATTGCAAAACTTGAATTTGAAATTGAACGAAGGGGATCGACAATGTGGTTCTGGTTATACGTAATCCAAATCCTGTAGATGCTTTACTGGGATTACATCTATATAGCAGTTGAAATGTGAATTGGCCTTTACCAAGAATTAGGTTGTCTCTAAGTACTGCGTATAGTTAGCGATTAGGCAAGTCTTAAGATCGTCTTTGAATATAGATAAGCGTGTTTTTTTACTATCTGTAAACTTTAATTGTGACAATATAATGTTCTTGAAATGTTAAGTATCATAGATTATATTTGCATTTAACGTTTGTACATCATTATTTAGATTTCAATAAGTAGGACGTTGAAAACCATTTCCTTTTAAGATAAATTTTCAAATTTATTGCTATTAAAATAATCGCATTTGATACAACTATATTTATGTATCTATACATATAATAAAATGGTAACTAAGCCGAATCTGTACATTAAATATTTTTTGGAAAGTCTTATTGAAATAGACATTATTATCGATACAGAGGCCAAATCTATAGTTTTTAGAATTTCATCTGTCTGTCTGTCTATCTATTACCGCATCACGGAAAAACTACTGGAGGGGATTTTCATGAAATTTGGTATGATGATAGCTTGTTATCCGGGTCAACATATAGGACACTATTTGTTGCGGGAAAATATCTCATCTCTGAGAAATCTGTAATCTATAACTAAACGTTAAAACGTAAGTAGTAACGAACCCGAGCGGACCAAGTGTGAGTCGCTAGTATACTATAAAACCTTAAATAAATGATATGACATTTAATTATGTACGTCTTCATAAAATGTTGATAAAATGAACTGACAGTAACAAAACATCAAACAGCCACATGTAAAATATTAGCAATTCTAAAGACGTTTTAAATGCATCTGCCACCTTTACTTGCACGAACAATTGACATGGGTATTGATGTCAACACATATTTTATTAATATCCAAGCTGGCATGTAAACGTGTGTAGATTAGCCATTCATGACTTGACATTTCGCTTGAATTATGCTAGTAGTGGCAATGAAATCAATCTAGCAGAAGTGGCCACCCAAGCCGATGGAACGTGGCTCAAACCTCAAACTAAAACTTCAAAGAATTGTCGCCAAGCATAAATATAGTCGTATAATCGAGATTCCGTACAGAATAAGTCAAATATGTAATTCCAACAGTATATAAGTTGTTGATTGAGTTGGTGTGCTTTGATTTGTATTGGCTGGCACCGAATTCGAAAAAATCTGATTAAGTATCTATTCTAAATGAAAACCCCCGTTTAATTATTTTTTAATTTTCAGTGCCTAGAAGTCGGTTTTTATTTATTTTTTAAAAAGTTTTTATTTTTCCATTTTTAGTATAGAGTGTAGACGTATCGTCAATACAAATTAATCAAGCCCAAACACCAGGTAATTGCTGTAAATCGTTGAGGCGTTCCCTCGACAATCTTTCGGGTCCATCATCAGATCGACTCCAGACCTTTATTAAATAGTAGTGCTTTAAAATACCTAATGAAAATGTTATCAAACGCACTAGTCGCCGCTACAATTTTCGAAAGTTCCCCTCGATTTCTCTGGGATCCCATCATCAGATCCAGGTTTCCTTATTATGGGACTATTCTTGGGATATCTCCTTTCCAACAAAAAAAGAATTATTAAAATCGGTTCATAAACGAAAAAATTCGCGAACAAACATAAAAAAAATATATATGTATATATATATATACGGTCGAATTGAGAACCTCCTCCTTTTTTGGAAGTCGGTTAAAAAAGGAAAAATCGGTCAGGCCACATACTAACACTTTAAATAACAATTACTAGGTTCTTGAAATCGAATCTTCATGCGAACACAAAAAATATATTCGTTAACATTTAACACTTAACACAATCGGAGTTGTTCTAGAAATTGCTTTCATTAAAACGCAATAAATAATCATTAATCAAATCGTTGCTCTAAATTGAATTGTCAAGAATATTATAATTGTTTCTATTGTGTTTTGCTATTTTAAATTGTATTTGTACTTTTGTTTAATTAAAACCTTCGTTATTCAATCAAACGACTCTCAATATTTAGAGGTCTTGCTAAAGGTATCATAAAAATCGTTAAGAGTTCGGAGTTCTGTGAAAGTTTTCATCTTTTTTTCTGCCGAACCCGAAATACGTTGTAGAATATAAATTCGCGGTGCAAGAGCATGCATACCAATGAAACGTCGTGACGTGCACAATGTATGGAGGCGACGAATGCAGGTAAAAACTTGGTGGCAAGTACGTGCTGTCTGATGCCACGTTTCCGACCCGCTAAATGGACTTATGAACGTATTGTATGCGATGAGATTGGCCGCGCTATTTTAATATGTGAAGAGGTTACTTTTTGTTTTAAATTGTTTCAGTATATTTTTTGTATTATTACGTGTAAGATTTTTTTAACACACAACACCATCTAGTTCCAAGGTAAGGTACGAGGCCTGTGTTATAGATACCAGATAGTTCATAAACTACACATATATAACTTTATATGTATACGTACATATTATAAATATAAACACCTATGACTGGAGTTCAAACATTCATGTTCATTACACCAATGAACTCCCCCGGCGGGTCTCGAACCTGCAACCGTTGGCACAGCAAGTAGGGTCATTACAAACTGAGGCTAACGTGTCATACAAAACGTCAAATATTATTGTTATATATTATAATAAGAATATTACCTAACTAATGACTTACCTCACTCAGCTCAGGCGCATCTCTAGGTGCTTAACAGTAGCATATATGTTATTCCAGGTCATAATCTATCTCTGAACGAAATTTCATCCAAATTCAGCTAGCCATTTCAGCATGATGGAATAGGTACATATACTCATATACATACATACAAAGTTTAACCGACTTCCAAATAGGAGGAGTTTCTATTTTCACATATTTATTTATAAAATATAGTCTAATGCACTCGACGGTAATGTAGCATTCTATTAGTACAGAATTAGTTCGATCAGTTGTTCTGGAGATCATCCTCTACACACAAACTTATAACCTTTTACTCTTTTTAATATTAATGTAGATATGCTATCAACTTATTACTAGTTTATTATGTTAATTCTTATATCATAACAAAATTTTATACAAAAATAATGAAGAAGAGTCCACTTGTGTTATGATAATTAATACCTTTTGAAGCTTTGACTCGAGTTATTGTCTTTCAACAAAGGCTATTGAGTGCCGTTTAAGGGCACAAAAAGGTCCGATTCAGGATAAACATCGGATCTCGTCAAACGTCGGACGATGTGTCGAATCACAGGGGAGAGAAATGTCAATGGAATGTATATTTCTGTTTAGGCAGCATTTACGTTGTTTTCGATTATTTATCTAGCTGTTATCCGAGGTTTTGTACTCGTGTTATTCGTACTTTGTGTAAATCCAAGGTGGATTTTGCGAACGGTATTTTACAAAAATGTGAAAACCGTGTCTCATTATTTTTAATAAGCAATATTTTTACTTAATTTAATTCAATATTTTGATGATGAAATACATGTACAAGATGGTAGACATGTATATATAATACAATTTTAAAAAGTATGAGCTTTTCTCTGAAAATAAAATACTTTTCCGAGTTAAAAATACCTTATGTCACTCTCTTGCTCGCCAACAATCTCTTTACTAAACACATAAACATCGCTCCGTTTCAATGTGATTAACGGACAAACAAACGAACAAACACACTTACATTTTTATAATACTAATGTAAATTAAACAGGAAACATAAATTCCAGGGATACATAAGAAATATAGGCTACTTTAATTGAAACACCATTTACTTAAACAGTACACATAGTTTAAAATACAACCAATAAAATAAAACTAATATACCTCTACCCCTAAAACTACCTGCCATACAAAAGTCATACATCATAAACCCTAGATCATATTAATACAAAATAAACACTAACAGCCCAATGCCCCAAAATTGTGACAGGAACAATTCAAACCCACACCTGTTGATTGGAAATCCACCCGTGTAACCGCAGGACTTGTCACGACCGACATTGATGGACAGCTCGCTCGCAGACATGGTAATGACGCTACTTACCATATTATAAATCGCTACAGTGTTTTATCAACTAACTATGCAGCCGATTTGAAATTCACATTTGATGACATCTCAGAAATACGTTACATTGATGTTAATTGACGTAATGTAGAACGAAATTTAGTGTTTAAACGACTTTGAAAGGCGATGTTTTATTTTGATTGTTTGTTTTAAATAAAACTATATTTTCGGATTTTTGGAATGTGGAATTATTTTAATTTTTGGTTTCTGGCGTTTCGAATGCTTTACAGCAATCATGATTACGAGAGACTGTCTCTCCCGATAAAATCAAAATAAATCCGCGAAAAAATCTAAAAAGATAGTTTTATTTTAAATGTCAAATATTCGCGTAAATCTAAGAAAGTATTATTGATTGTTTGTGTTTTAATATTATACTGTTAGTATTTAAGTTAGTATATTAGGAAAAAAGTTTCTTTTAATACTTAAAAATTGTTAGTTTTTTTTTTGAGATAATAATATAATAACGCCTAATTTTTTTATAGCTACAGCTATTTTTTTAAAGCTTATGCTTTATGTTTATATTTAAAAAAACAGTACGAAAGGAGATAAACAAGTATCTCCAAATTTATTTTTATACCATTATCAAGCTAGCAGTATTATAAAATTTATAAATACCAATAAATTAAACATCAAAAGGCATAACAGCCTTACGTTAACACGAGTTGATTAGTTCACTATCTCGATCGGTTATCTCGCGTTTGAAACAAGCGACTGTAACAAATTTCATTCCGGTTCAATTAACTTCATAGCCACTTCGCTTTTGTTATGATAAATCTCTTCCATTCGTCTTTCTTAATTGAAATCTTTATTTATGAACTGTCATAGCCTTAATTAAGCTACATTTATTATTAGTTATTTTTCTTAGATTTTATGTAAAATTATCTTTTTAAGTAGCTAAAATGATTTTTAATAAGGTACTCGTATTTATTTTAAATAAAACTATCTTTTTAGATTCTTTCGCGGACTAATTTTGATTATTGGTTCCCGACGTTTCGAATGCTTTACATTTTACAGCAATCATGGTCACGGGAGAGAGAGAGTTATTTTTTTGACTTTAATTTTTAACCGATTTCAATGCTCTAGAAGTACCCAAGTAACAGTACATTTGATATTTAGTGCAGGTAATATAATGATGATTTTCATAACTCTATCATTAATATCAAAAGTGGTCTTATTCAGATCCCTAATCCTTAATCTTTCCGAAAATTACACTCCTAAGAGTGGAATTTGTTAATGTAATTTTTAAATTAACACTTTAAAAATTATGTACTATATGTCTTAGCTTGCTAATTTAATAGGAAATACTAACTTGAATAATTTCTAAAACATCAGACATTTGTGATAGTGTCAGGTATACACAGTAAAGTAAACTGTATAAAAATCTTCAGTCATATCTCAGATTAAATGCAGCTAAAGAGGATTGATTGTGTATAGTGCAGTCATGGTCGAATGTCACGATCTTTCGTTACACATTGATGTTGGAAGCTAAACTGCTTTAATAAATCATGATTTGAATAAAAACGTCATAAGTAATTTATAATGTTACTGTAGTTTATAATAAAATTAGCAGACAATCGCGTTGATGTAGTACACATATGAAAATCGTTAATTTTGTAATTAAAAATGGAAATAATTAGCATAAAAACTATCCTATCTTTTAAGGTGATACAAATCTTGAAAAAAAAAGTTAAGATCGGATTAGTAGTTTCGGAGTTCGTCGCGGACCAACATCGTGACACAGGAATTTTATATATTAAGATATCTTTCCTTCTTCTCATACTTGATCTTTGATTATTATTATTGGTATTAGTGCTAAGAAATGTAGAAAATAACAGAATTATTTCTAACTATCGACGATCAAAATAGTAGGCATACCTAAATGAGTTTCGAACCTGTGCCTTCTGGCTTAGATACTTGATAAAGTGATCCAATCTTTACACCAATGGAAATTTGATAACCGATAAACCGACTTCAGAAAAGGAGGAGATCTATTCAGATGTTATTGTTTTTGATTTTTGTGTATGTTACTTGATATCCTTCTTTTTTGTTAACCAATGAAAGGTTCTTTTTTTTAATAGATGGACTATATCTTGAAGGTTTTTATTATTTTAAAAAGTTTAACTTTCAAATGCTCATATTAAAGAGAGTGGGATTATTACTGTTAAAATATTTTTAAGTCGTAATATATTTTAATCTTACTAATATATATGTGACAGTTTAGATGGATGTTTGGATGTTTGTTACTCAATAACGCCAGAATGGGTGAACGGATCTGGATGAAAGGCATAGAGATAGAATATAGTCTGGAATAGCACATAGGCTACTTTTAACTCGAAAAAATCTACAGTTCCCGTGGGATATATTTCTTTCTCTTTTTACTAATCTTCCTAGTACATAATAAAATAAACTATCATGCCATGAAAATTTATAATCAATTTATTCTGTTTTTACATTATTACAACAGTCCGAGAGATAGGGAGCATAAATTAAATGTTTAGCAATAATTAAAGTGGCCTATTCAAATTGAGATTGAGATTTAATCAAGGCATGTAACGAGCTGCCAACTCAACAAGGTGTTAAATAGAAATCAAGTCAAATCAGCATAACAAATAAGCGTTGGAGGTAATTTCAAAGTATTTCACAACCAATCGATAGAAGCTTTAGGTGTTTTTAAAGGTGTTTTTATAAAATAACTAAATATGAAAGTATCTTTATAAATGGGCTTTGGTTGTTTGTTTTTTGTCCGTGTGTGGCGCTTATGTTCTTGGTAATATCAAGATTGTTAAAGTAACCTTGTGTCTTTATTCGAAATAAATAATTGTTCAATTTATAAGAATTCTTACTCAATTTTATTGGAATACTAGCGATTCACCCTCGCTCCATTCGGGCTACTTACGTTTTAACGTTTAGTATGATTTCTTAGAGATGACATATTTTCCCGCAGTAAAAAGTTTTCCATATTATGTTGACTCGGATAACCAGCTATCATCATACCAATTTTTTATCAAATTCCCTTCAATGGTTGTTCCATGATGCGGTCACAGACGGACTGACAGTCAGACAGACAGACAAAATTTCTAAAAACTATAGATTCGGCTTCTGTATTGATCACAATTTTTCATGAAAATTACCCAATATTTCAAAGCAAATTATGACTTGTCGCAATACATAAATACAACGTGTGGTGTCTGACGTGTGAATAAAAAGTTATTATATTTTTAATATAAATCCTATTGTAAATAATACAATAGGTGACAGTCAATAACATGATATCACACATGACCGGTGTAGATAAATTTAATACGGTATATTATAACGGCTTCTCATGCATAGAAGCGTACACTAATATAAAGTTTTCTTTTATATTAGTGTACGCTTGTATTTAGATATCTATCTATTCAACAATCAAAATAATATGAATATAATTTTTTTATTATTACTAGCTTTATTTAAATTTTTTAACAGGAAAATTGTGGAAGTACGTTGATCATTTTCTACTGTACGTGATTATATTATAGGTAAAATATTTTTTTTAGTAAAGTAGGTTAAATATATTTTTTTTTTAGTAAAGTAAGGCAACTAGGTTTGGCCTAAGATACCAACCATTACATTATGGTATTAATTCTAGTATATTAGCCCATTTTTATTATTATTTACGTAAGTTTTACAGGGTTTCAAAGCTCTATTTTCAGTGTATTTGAAATATTAAAGATAAATTATGAATGAGATGAAAAGAAACGGTATTAAGTATATTATCATATAAGATAATAAAAAAACAACCAATTGTTATAAATACTTGTTCTTTCAGCTAACTTTAAAAAATGGATGAAACTTTTTAAACCAACTGTAAACCCTAGTGAAGGTATACGTTAAGAATACATAAATATAAATCCATATAGCGGTAGATAAAAACCAAATGCAATAACAATTAGCCAAATGGGCCTTTAAAACTTATTCAAATTAATCCTCAAAGACCCTGACATACATCAAGTTACCTTTTCAAAGGAGATAACGTTAACAACTCACCAAACAGCAAAAATAAACGACTAATTGAGAGAGGAAATAAGAAAAAAAACCCCTAAACCTTTGTGGAACCCTCTATTATCTAATCCCTGACGTGTTTACGAAGCGGTCAAATTTCATATCTAGCGGTGTCTTTGAGCCTACATTATTTTCATTATGTCGGAAAGCTTGGAATCTGTGTTATTGTTATGCCTTGCTTGAGGTGTGGCGTTTTTTGTTTGTTCTGAGTCGTAATTTATTTAGGACTTTCTTGTTTTGCTCTATAACGTATTATCCTCTCCGGCTGTCAACTTGTACGGCTGTGGTGAATAAAATTGAAAACGCCTACCGAAATCTTCGGAGACTGATGGGTTTAAATCGATCGATTATATTATATTGCTACTATTACAATTTTTATAGAGTGTGTTGGTTTATAAACAATATGAAACAATGTAAATAAGTTATTGAAGGTTTATTTAAAAAATATGTTATTACTATGGTTTTTATATGTAATGTCAGGGCGTGAGTTTATTTCTTACATCAACGGATATGAGTTTATTTTTCTTAATAAATTGTTAATTAATTTGTTTAAATATATATATATATATATATATATATATATAATTGGATAAAAAAGGCACTCCAAATTATAACTTACTAGCGGCTTACCTTCGCTTCGCTTGGGTTCGCCTTTAGGAAGTACATTTTTCCGGGATAAAAAGTAACCTATGTGTTGTTCTAATGAATGAGCTATATTATTGTCAAGTTTTATTTAAATTCATTCAGTAGTTTTTGCGTGAAGAGTAACAAACATCCATACATCTATACACCCAGACATCCATACATCCTTACAAACATTCTTATTTATAATATTGGTAGGATATGCATTTTACAAGCATGTACCTCTAGCAAAATTAGACAGACTATCCTGGCGTAGACGCACAAAAAGACCCGACCCCAAATAAAGTTGGAAAAGGCGCAGGAAGAAGAAGAAGAAATATAGTAAAATATTAACCATTTCGCTACATTCAATGATTACTTCTCCCATCCGTAATAAGATTACCGATACGAAGAACTTATCTCGATCCGCCGTGAACTACTGACAAGTAGAAACATTAATTTGAGTGATTTATATTTTCCGTTATACGTTACTCAATGATTGATAAATGGTACCAAGTGCCTCGGACACAGCTTTATATGGCATTAGTGTCACTTTGCGCTATTTATGCTAATATCTTAATGGTTTCTACATTTATATTACTATTGGTAATCAACTTGGTGTCATATTCGATTGCTTCCACAACAGCCTATTATTATCTATGCGTATATTTTTTTATTATGGAATTTTAAAAAGTAATAGTTATAGATAAGAGTACTTAAAGATGTGATGTATGTACGTCCCAATGTACCCTATTTCTTTATTTTTCGTCATCATGAAGGATTTCCACTTTAAATCATTTAAAAAATATTTATCTTATGAGAAAATATGCATTGCTATTATGAAGATAAATTGTATTCTGCACATCAACTATGCCAGATGGCAGTTTAAAAGACATACATATTTATCAATGTCACACCCAATTTGAGATAACATTACGTTATTAATTAGCTTTATTTGTATATAAATACTAGTTAAGTAAATAATTTAAAGTCAAGATAAAATCCTACATCGAAACATATAAAATATTGTTATATTATTATGATGAAGCATCTCTATAACTTTCTTATTCGTGACTGTCTGAGTCGGCAGCTACCGGTTTTTAGCTTCAGATTGACGGCTGTCGGCTCCGTTTACAGCTGTACAAATTTATCTTTTCTACTAAAATAACTCTAAATACCTTGTAAATAGAGTTAAATTTTGTTTGTTTTTAGAAGAAAATGTGGGTTATGTCGGCATTCACCACGGCGCCGGTCGACACGACTAGAAATTGAGTATCATCCACTTATGTATTACAGGTTTCTATTCAGTTTTAATCATAATCGGGACTTTAGAGTGCCGCAGACAGCAGACAAAATATCAGTCGTTAGCTTAGAAGAGTTGGGTTAGACAACTAATATTTAGGAAAAGCGCAACATTTTGTTAAATTGGCTGTATTACAGAACTATTGACCCTAATAGCGAGTTAGGAGTTGAATTTATTATGTTATGATTTTAATTGCAGTTGAAACAATAATTACAAAAGATATGACATAAAAGTTACATGAAATAAGCTTCTTATGCTATTACTAAGACAAAAACAGAGAAAAAAATGAGGCTGTTAAAGTTACTGGTTTTGCAGTTTTATAGTTGTATAGACCAAACAGACTTTTTTATTATTTAATACCATATCCTTGCACTTTTCGTGCTTCTATATATGTATAATAATATAGTAACAAAGCGAAATCTGTATACGAAACGTATTGTGTACAGAATATATATTCAAAACAGTAGTCATTGAAAGTTTGTCTATTAGTCTTTATATTTGTTTATTTTAACAAAACTTTACGTAGTGATAACTTATTTATTACTCGGGACAATATTTAGCATATATTTAACAACAGGAAAATCTTTCATTCCTATGAGAAAACACAAAAACTGGTTCTATCTAGTCGTCTTTCGAAATTTACTTGTCTGACGATGACGATAAACCTTAAGAGATACTTACATCAAAACAATGTACTAGAAAATTATAAGTCTTAAAAAGGCCTACAGAAAAGTCCGCAATAGCATACGTCTACCAAAGGTACACTCACAACAAATTTTTTTTATATATAAAACGTACTTAGGGACGCACCTAAGCGCAGCGAGGGAACGTCGCTAGTTGTATAATATTTTCATACTAATTACGAATCCCACTCGGTCGATACAAAGTCTGTTGTCTGCAGATACTTTTGAGATGCACGTCCCGAATCACTTCTAGTGTCTATAAAGATTATGCGCTATCAAATATCGTAGCGTTAATGAATCTTAATATCCACTTTGACGCTTTTGAATCATCGTCTTCATTTCAATGAAGATATACTAAAGCTTGTGTGAGCTTTGTGATCGAAAGTTTTGTATCAAATAGCATGTTGTTAATTTTCTTTGGTTTTCTTATTTTGTTGTCTTTAAAGCACTTCACCAGATATTGTAAAGCTATATCTGGTGTTAAAGGAAGTAGTTAACTTATTTAGCTGTGGATTTTGAAAAATTTGGCTCGAGTTTTAATTTAGGAAAGAAATATTTTATGAGGTTTTTTTAAAAAAAAAAATGTTTAATAACTGTAAAGTTTCAAATTTTCACCATCCCTAATTGAACAAACAAATCTCAATTCTCATTCCAGAATCTTAATCTTAGCGATCACGTTAACACAAGTGTAGACTACAAGAATCTACCCTTATTTGACTCCCGCGTAAAATCAGCTTTCTAAAATGAATTTCGATCCAGAAGACATTACTTATATTGTTGAAAATCTTTAGTTATAATTTTGAATATTACTGCCCCATCATTAAAGTACGTGTATTGATAAACACATTGATAAAAACATAATAATCTATGCAGTTCATGAGAACTCCTACAAGACAGTAGTAACGAGATAACCGTTCGTAGTACATTATGCTATTGTGTTGGCATCTGAGAATACTTTACAACACAGAAACCTCAAATAAATCATCTTAGTTGATAAACAAAAGAGATTGCTCAACCGTTTCAAGGTTTTGACTGGTGGAATTTATTAACGAAATTATTTAAAGACAATGAGAAATGTTTAGAAGCGGAGACAAATGATCGAAGCAATTGTTGAGATAAACGTTAGGTAGAAAAATTTATTGTCAGATATTATGTAGCGCATTCGCCTTTTTTTAGGTACCTATTTTTTATGCATCATAATTTAATCAGAGAATATTTAAAATGAAATATATTAAATTATCATATTATAAAACAATTAAACTATCTGGATAATCTAGTATCTAGCATGTTTGAATCCCAGGTCGAGCCAAGCTTAGTATAGAGATTGTCATAGAATTCTTAGTAACAGCTGGCAGTTGGAAAGTTTGTGGTGCTATACCTTCGTGCTTGAAAGTGCATGTTAAGCCGTCGGTCTTGCGCCTGATCTCTCACCTTTCAAATCAAATTTTCGTCCCTTCAGAGCTTAGAAAGTGATAAGAAAAGAGTGCACTTTGCTCGCATACTTATGCACTATGATATCTCCTGCTCACATGACGAATCTCAATGAGATCGGCCGCCGTATCCGAAATCACTCAGAAAGACATTATATTACTAGTTCATTGATTCTGCTTAATTGACCCTTGACTCTGTTCGCGTCGTAAATACGTCGATAATAATATATATGTTAATCAAAGATATAAGCTATATTCATTCTCCAATTTCAAAGAAATGCTTAAACGAACTGTCATGTTTGTGGTAACGCGCTCGCTTGGGAAACTGAGTGGAGCGGGTTTAAATCCCGGGTCTCGCACCTTTGATATTTTGACGTGCGAATCATTTTTAATATTATTACCACTTGCTTTAAATCAAGAAAAATATCGTGAGGAAACCTACATATCTGAGAGAACCTAACAAGTTTTCGAAATACATGTGAGTCCGCTAACTCGCACTTGGTAAACGTGGTGGACTATGGTCTGATTCCCCTCGTATTGAAGTGAGGCCTATGCCTTGCTGTGGGACGTTAAAAAGGGCTGAATACAATACAACATTAATGAGATCAAAAATGTTGTAAACTTTTAAAATCTCATTTAATATCTTTCGTCGATAATATTGTCACAACAACCTGTATAAAGGTATTCTGTAAATTGCATTCAAAATTGAACAGCTTCTCTTTTATCTTATACATTATCAATAGCCATTCTTACATACTTAGACCATAAATTATTTTAGAAGTGTCATAGTATCAATGCAACTCTAAATTTTCTTTTAAATGAATACGGAAACTAGTTCTACATATACATTTTATTAATAACCTTAAATGTGAACATTTATTGGATGGGTTGTTAGTTTATCCTTCTAAATATTAGGTGGCAAAGGATTCGTCTTGTTTTATGCAGATATAGTTTATAAGTCTAAGAATAATTAGTTATATTTTATACTGGAAAAAAATTAGTCGCATGGAATTAATATTATATTTGAAGTTATATATAATACTCCCGGGTACGCCCCTAAGTGCCTGCCGAGCCTATGTGATACTCCAGGGCCTAGTCTATCTCTATATTCGTCGAAATACGTCCAGGAATTTCAGTGTTAAGTAGTAACAAACATACACACATGCAAACTTTTACATTTATAACAGTAGTCCCAATACTTTATATACCAATAGTTTTATATAATCAAAACATGATATTAAAATTCGCTGTTCTATGTTCTCATCGATCGTTCATATTTGATTGATGATAATGAATAGCAGCTTTACTGTAGGTTCATACTGATTTATTAAACAGAAAACACCCAGCTTAATTTACTTTGGAAGTAATATTTTATACGTTGTAAGTACAAGGTGGTCAGATTTGGGGTTCCGTATTTTGGGTTTCTGTACATACCTATTATAAATCTTAGTATCGTTGCTTTAAATTTTATTATAAAGTAGTAAAATGATAATTTTTTTAAAACTACTATGATGTAGAAAAAAACAATCTCTTCTTTTATAATAACATTATAGATTTGAAAATATTTTTACTGATTGGTTTGTCCGTCTTTCACGCAGCAGCAGAATGATATAGGCTCTTTATCCCGGTATATTAAGTTGTGCCGAACTTTATTGGACAAAATATTTTAAATACGGAAGTTTGTGAGGGTGGATGGATGGATGGATGTCTGTTACTCTTTCACGCCAGAACGGATCTGGATGAAATTTGGCACAGAGATAGATTAGTCTAGAAATAGCACATAGATTACTTTTTATCCCGGAAAAATCCCGTGGGATAGATTTGTTTTGTCTATTGACGAACCTGAAGCGAAGCGAGGATGAGTTGCTAGTAAATTCATAATATATTTAATATGTACATAATAATATAAAATTTTTATCTTTTTGCTAATGGGGCATAATAATTTAATTGGAGCAGGTTCGATAAAATAATTATGCCCCAATTATTAATACATATAAAATCTAAATGAACAGCTGCAGAACCCAATTGCACTTATAGCACTTGGTAGGTAGTTAGTTTCAACAATTTAATTTAGATATTTTTTGTAAATACTTTACTCATGTTTTAGTTATACTTAACCAATTATGACTTTAATTACTGCCAGGCCACTTGTGTTTGTAATTTACATTTATTTATTAAAGTCTATGAATTTCTTAGTAATAATGCATATATGTACATATTATGTATGTATGTCAAGATGAATTGCGGGTAATTAGTTTAAATTAATTAAGTGGTAAACCGTTAAAAGTGAAGTCAAGTAAATGTACCAAATAAGTTCAGCATACCATAATTAAAATGTGTGAAAATAAGGTTAAAAATATGCATTATTTCTTGAAAACATGTTTGTATTTTCTATATTTGGCATGTAATTAACTATACATACTTATACATATTTTTATAAAAATTAAAACGTCTGTATATTTGATTATCACTTGAGTTTTGTGGCATTTACTTAATATTGCTTTTAAAAACTAAATTCACTGTTTTATTTCAATTGTCAATTATTTTTTATAAGTTATAGAAAAAATCTGATTCAAAAACCTGTATAGAAATTGTAATCTTTCAATATTAAAGTAATAAAATCTCGTTATTAATTTGCAAATGTAAACAAATGTACACACGTTTCTCAGTGTACATAATAAGCAGCAGTCGAGGTCAGATACATGGGAGATAAAACAACAGAATTTAATTAGGTAGTATAGATACTTATTTATATTGTTCATACATATCTAATTATAAAATAAAAAAAATGTATAGTGGAACTCCAGTGGAAATCAGTCGTAGTCCAGTAAGGTGATAACGTGCTCGATAAAAAAAAAGTGAAGCGGATTCAAATCTTGGGTTTTGCTCCTCTGATATTTATATGTGCGAATAATTTCCAATATAATTACCGCTTGTCTTACGGTGAAGGAAAACATCGTGAGGAACCTGCAAATCCGAAAAGAACCAACCAAGTTTTCGAAAGACATGTGAAGTCCAACATGCACTTGGCCAGCATGGTGGGCTATGGCCTAATCCCCGTCGTATTGTAGGCCCGTGCCCAGCCATGAGACGTTGAAAAGGGCTGAATATAAGATCAAAAATTTTACATTGTTGTAACTTCACATTATATCCCTTGTGAGATAGTTAAACAAAACAGTATCAAGAGCTACGATCGCCACATATCTCTTTCGCTCCTTGGGCAGACAGATTCCTCCTTCTTTTATATTTTTTGAAAAACTTGATCTTCAAAAGTTCTTTGAGGTGTCCCCCATGTTGTCTTCTCTCTCACACTTTTCCATAGTACATCAATTGTCTATTCAATCATGTTCACTACGTAGAAAATATCATCCGAGTACAAATTAGTAATTTTCATATTTGTCTGTTGGTTTATTTTTTCCATTCTGTATGCTTCCATGCAAAGCGGTACCATACTTGCGTTATACAATAATATACCCTATTATTCTATTACCTCACCTATATACATATATAATATATTTTTATTTTTAATGATTTTACTTATAACTCAAACTGATAAGCTTTTATGTATTACAGACCGACTGACACTTTTCAATTTCACTATGTACTTAATAATATCCTACGAATTGAAAAAAGTCTTTTCTCTCTTTGCCTACGCGGACGAATGTCCTGAACTACTAATACTTGTTTGTTGTAAGACCCTTCATTTTAATTTACTATTTTATTTGGGGTAAATTATATATATTATACAGAATATTTAAAAAGAATATTCTATAAAAGGTTTCAATCGTATAAAGCTGTTAATTTTTCTGCTAAAACACGAATTGAAGTTTGTGTGGGCGTGTTAGAAACGTCCTTTTCAATTTCACCGCATCACATTTAAAAATTCAAACTTGATTGGCATTTACCCGCGCGAAAAACAACACCTTTACTGAACTGACAAGTGTGATTGATTGCATAATTAATTTTATTTTACATATAAAACTGCCGACGCACATATCATGTATGAACTGTCAATTAGACCGACAGTTTTGACATGGGCACAGTATAACGAGCTCTGCCTTTTTTATTTTATTAATCGTTAATCTAGTCTTTAATCGAAAAGTTGACAGTTGACTTGCAAATGTGTTTTTACAACCACATTTTTAAAAATGAATATGTTAAATAAGTTCGGACATTGACACACAGCACCATCTAGTTCCATGGTAAGCTACAAGGCTTATGTTATAGATACCAGATACTTGATACACTACACATATATAACTTTAAATACATGCATATTCGAAATATAAACACCCATGAATGGGGTACAAACATTCGTGTTCATAATACAAATTAAATAATAGGTTGGGATATTAACATACAGCATTATCTAGTCCATGGTAAACTATGAGGCCTGTGTTATGGATACCAGATAGTTAATACACTACACATATATAACTTTAAATATATACATATTATTATAAAAATAACTGGAGTACAAACTAACCCATGACTGAAGTTCACACAACATTCGCGCTCATCACACAAATGTATGCCCCCATCGGGACTAGAACCCGCGACCTCTGGCACAGTAAGTGGGTCACTACAAACTGAGCCAAACGTGTTGTCGAGTTTTTCCCCAACACGTTTATTATTTCTTAATAAATAGCTGATCATCATAATATTATGGTAAATTTTAAAGTTTCTCTAGACAAATGAAGATTCATTAACATATTTATTCAAATTCGACGTTAATGGCAAATATCTTAGCCGTGTCGTGTTTACATGGTCATTGCAATATATTTGATTTATAATGCTATCATTTTTTGTAAAATTAATAGTTTAAACTTAATTAAATAAATTTTATTACCTAATTTATTTTGGGATAAATTCCGAAAAGTTTATTTATTTGACCTATCAAGTAAATAAACTCTTATATGCAATTATTGCACGTGATTTTTATGCAGTTATTTTACGAACAATCTGACAGGAGGTAATGGGTTCCATTTAACAAAAGTTTGATTTTATTAAGATTTAGTGTACTGTTAGTGTATTTTAGTCCTTTCTTCCTGACGAACACATAAAGGCTCAGCACACAGCGCTATCCAAAGGGTTAAAATTTTAACACTTGTGTATAATATATTTCTATATTCGAGGGGCACAGCAGTGCCCCTGCCAAACACGAGCAAAAAGGGCACGGCAGTACCATGTTTTTCTCGAAGCAATTCAGGGTATTTTCCACCCACCGTAACATCGCTATGAATAAAGCTAGAAGTCTGAATTTTCAGTGACTAAGAGAACATAATATACTAAGTATATTTTCAAATTACATTTAATTTGAACTTGTAGTTTAAGAACTGTTGCAGATTAAAATTCGTTAATATCGTCACTCACTTACTCACCGATCATCAAAATTCTAAGGTACTTACTTACTAGTACACATACGAGCTTCAAATTTTTAACACAATTAGTGTTTAGCCTATAACGCAAGGAAAAACTCAAACATCATGCAACTTCAATCCTATTTTCGAGATATACAACGAACTGCATAAGTAACTTTGTAATCCTACACAAATAGATATGCGATATACGCGACTACAAAGTTACTTTTGCAGTTCATACTAATATTCGATTACCTGTTATTAATAACGAATGGAATAAAATGTATGCTTAATTACGAAACAACTTGATGATTACTTAATTTTGAAGCAAAGCTCGTACATTTTATTTTGTATAGGTATATTTCCTAATAATTTGGAATATGTAGAGTTTAAAGATTTCTGGTTTCTCTTAAAGAGAAATCTTAAAGTCTTAAAGTGATAGCTCTTATTTGGTATGGTTTTCTGTTTTTTTAGTACACAAACAAACAATTAAGCTAACTGACAGTTATGCTAACCGACAGTTACGCGAACTGACAGTTACGCTAACTGACAGTTAAGTAAGGTAACAGTTAAGCAAACTAACAAATAAATATTTAAATTTATTACGCGCTAATTTCAGGAACTGCTAACCCGATTCGAACATCTTTTTGCATTAGATAGATTAATAGAATATGACTTGGCCATCGCATGGAAATATAATCACATAAGAATGTACTATTTTAAATAGTCGTAATTGATGTTCAATTACGACTATTTAATGACCATGACCAGGAATAGACGAAGCATGGGCAGGCCTCCCAAAAGGTGGACCGATGACTGGATTGACTAATCGGATGACGAGGAAGATTGACTAATCAAAGTCGCTAGAGCCCACTGGATGCGGATGGCAGAAGACCGGTTGTCATGGAAATATTTGGTGAAGGCCAATGTCCAGCTGTGGATATGTTTGGGCTGAGACGAACTGAACATAGCGCTAGCGGGTTAAATTAATGCATACACAAATACAAATAATGCACTCAGAACGCTAATATTAGGTAAATTTTTCTATTTGTAGGTTCTATTGTCCTGTGACAAAGTCATTTCATTAATTAAAGAAATAAATATGTATATCTAATATTCATAGGCAGTGGTAGCCCAATGGTAACTCGCTCGCTTCGGTATCCGAGTGAAGCGGGTTCAAATCCCGGGTCTTGCACCTCTGATATTTTCATGTGCGAATCATTTCTATCATGATTACCACTTGCCTTACGGTGAAGGAAAACATCGTGAGGAAACCTGCATGTCTGAGAGAACCTAGCAAGTTTTCGAAAGACATGTGAAGTCCGCCAACCCGCACTTGGCCAGCGCGGTGGACTATGGCCTGATCCCCTTCGTATTGAAGGGAGGCCCGTGCCCAGCAGTGGGACGTTAAAAAGGGCTGGATACATATCTAATATTCATACGGTCACTATAAAATGTTGTTACTTAACTAAGTAACGATTTATAACAAAGTTGTCGGATAAATGCTTCTATAGATAGGTATTGAATAAATTAACTGACTTAGTTACTTAGTTTAACATTTTTTTTTTATGGTATTCAGTGATAAACGAGCAGACAGTCCACCTGATGGACTTAGTTTTACATTATATCTTATAACTTTTTGTGGTAGAAGAAATGCGTTGCGAGACTTGCAACTTTTTTACATGTTATGTTTTTGATGGGATACGATTGACAATCGCAAAAAGGGTTTTTTGAATTCAACCCCTAAAAACGTGAAAAAGAACAAAGCTGCTTGATGTAAGTTGCTTCTATATTATAATGTATCAATTAAATGTAGATAGTGCATTTTATAACAAATCACAAAAATACTTTCTGAGATTTACGCGAATATTCGACATTTTAAATAAAACTATATTTTCGGATTACAGCAATCATGGTCACGGGAGAGTGAACATTACTGCTGTAAAACATTCGAACCGTCGGCGTCGGAAAGCAAAAATCAAAATAAAATTGTAAAATATCCGAAAAAAAATATTTAAAATAAATCATAAAAACTAATTTAAACCCTTAATATGCTTATTGTCCAGCAACAAAACATTATATAAACATGTATATACCACGGACGTTTTTGATTAGGTACATGGATATATATACTATACATACATTTTATTTTATTTATTATACCATGGACGTATTGGTTATTTTAAGTCCGATTTGCCACACTAATCGTTATAGCCGATTAAGCGAGAACGGCTGAGTCAAAGTTTTAAGAGAAATTTTTATCTTCGCTTGTCATTTCACGCAATTATCATTAATTCGCACATATCTCACGTTTATGTTCTGCCATTGCCTCAAATGGCCGGCTATAAACGACTCTGTTTTTGTATTTTCTCATCATGCCATATTAATGCTGTATCGATTTTTATTATAGTTTTACAAAATGATTATATCTGTTTATTTTTTAAACTACGTAATTTATGTTATCGTAGGTATTAGTAAATGTGTAAATTAAAGAACAAAAATTACTTATGAAGTAATTTAAAAAATTTCAAGATTCATTCAACACTACCGACTCACCCTCGCTCGGGTTCGTCCAGATACAATTTAACGTTTAGTAGGTAGGTATAGATTTCTCATAGATGAGATACTTTTCCGCAGTAAAAAGTATCCAATATGTTGACCCGGTTAACCAGCTATTATCATATCAAATTTCATTAAAATTTGTCCGGTGGTTTTCTAGTGAAGCGTTCCCAGGCAGACAGACACACAAAAAATCTAAAAATTCTAAAAACGGTAGATTCGGCCTCTGTATCGATAATAATAACTATTTTAATAAGATTTTCCAAAAAATATTTAATGTGCAGATTTGATTGCGTTAGAATTTTATTATAGATATTACAATACAGTGAAAATAACTTAGCTTCAATTATTCGTTAATTAAAAATGTGTCACCGCCTTGTGCCAAACAAACAAACTTTTATGTATTCTATATACATTATTCAAGTCTTCGCTTTCTTATGGGTCCATATCTTTCAATCTGAATGCTTGCTAAGGCCTCTTCTCACACATCAGATAGGTAGTACAACTTTTTTGACGCGACTTGTAAAGATGGCTGTAAATTACCATTTTGCTTTGCTAATGCGCTATATTTTTTGTACTGACATGTGCGTTATATACTTAATACGCATTGAAAATGCGAAGCAATAAAGAGGTATAGTTAAGAAATTGTTAATAAGATTGTAAGTTTCGAAAAAACAATGTTAATGTTTTACATTTTACATACAAATAGATATATTTTTCCTTAGTTTCGATTTTTTTTTCTGTAATGGACATAAATGATGATGATGTCTCCATTATTATCTCCGTCAAATTATACATTAATAATAATAAAACTGAATAACTATCTTTTTCTGAAGGTTTTTATCAAATCCCTTTGAAAATAAGACGATGATAATACATATATACAACATTTTTCAAATAAACCTATTTTTTCGGATTAATTTTGATTTTTTGTTCCCGACGTGTTGTATGTATTACAGCGATCATAGTCACGGGAGAGACTAAGGTATTAGACGTCTCAAAGGTTATTATGATATAATTTTTACAGACAGCACTTACCAAATGTGAAAGTTTGTGAGTATGGATATTTGTCACTCTTTCACTCCGGAACGGCTGAACGGATCTGGATGCAATTTGGCACAGAGATAGATTATAGTCTGGAATAACACATGGGCTATTTTTTATTTCGGGAAAATGTACGGTTCTCGTGGGATAGGTTTGTTTTTGTTTTAGAAGGAACCTAGAAGCGAGCAAAGCGAGTGTGAGCCGCTAGGTCCTTTATAATTTCAATAATATATTTTTTAAATATCAGATATTATTTCCTATGTAGAGCTCTACATAACACAAAAATCATTTCAAACCCGGCATTCATAGAAAAACTAAACGTCCCGCTCAATTTGTTCCAATAGCTCCGTTCAATCGAGTGTGCCTTATAAAGACCATTTTATGTGATGCTTGGTCGATTTAGTCAGTGAAAAAATAGCTTTTTCATCGCTTCAATTACAGTTTTCACAAGTTTTATTTTGTTTTATGTTCACTGTTCAAAACAATAAGTTTAAGTAAAAAATGACATAAAATGAGATTACTCTGATATCATATATCGTACAGAATATATACCTATGTAGTACGATGTAAATAAGAGAAATTTATTATTATCTACACGAGGGAATAAGTTATCGAAAGAACACATATACATATACAAACAAACATACATACAGGTCAAACATGTAACTCTCCTTTGGGCTGCCGTCGGTTAAAAAACAGTAATAACTAGGTCCAGAATAAATACTTGTATTAGCTATTTAACTATCAATTTTTTAATTTTGCTTTTCAATTATGCTACCATATTCTATCTTTCTAAGAAGACACCTACCTACCTACTAAAGTCATCACTCAATATTATTAATTCTCTATGTCCATCATCGTTTTCAAATGAAATTCAATTAAAGCGATACTTTGTGTTAAATGTAAACTCATAGCCTTCATCAGCTGTCTGGATACTATAATTAACATATTTAAAAAAAAACCACTTCCCTACAAGTAAACGATATAAGTTATTCCGCCAATTAATTACAATTTTATCAGAATGTAAATTGACGAGAATGTACGAGTATTAAATTCAAATTAATATTTAATGTAACTAATTATTTTGTTTTTCTATTAACTGCTTTCTCTCCATAAATCTAATAGATGAGACGCTTCATTGATTTCTAGCGATTATAATTGTTTAATTACATTTTAAACAATAGTGATGTAGTGCAAATATTATTTTGTTTAGTTTTGAATGTTTATACATTGTCCTTTCTATACATATAATAAAATTCTGAGTCGAATCTGTTCGTGAAATATTTTTTTGAAAATCTTATTGAAATAGTCATTATTATCAATACAAAGGACGAATCTATAGTTTTTAGAATTTTTTTTTGTCTTTCTATCTGTCTGGGAACGCATCACGAGATAACCACTGGACAGATTTTGATGTGGTATGATAATAGCTGGTTATCCGGGTCAACATGTAGGATACTTTTTACTGCGGGAAAATATCTTATATCTGAGAAATCTATAGTAAACATTAAAACATAACGACGATAAATAATGTCACGTACATTGATAATAATAATTATTCTTGTCTTCTGCACTTAGGACTTTAGGCTTTAATAATTAATAGGTACGCGTGGCGTATTGCTTGCTAAGATGATATGCAAACGCGATACACTATTTATGTATGACCATTGAAAATCTATTACTCAAGAGTGAGTTTATATATTTCAAATAATAAAGGATATTATTATTTAGGCATAAAACAGATGTTTATTGGTGAAAGGATTTTTAAAATCTGTTCAGAAGTTTTCAAAATAATTTGTCACATACAAATAAATTAATTTGATTTTTATAACAATAAAGCGATGATAAACACATATACTGCCTATAAAATAAACACTGTAAATAAGTCCTAAACACACTACCATATTAAATACCGCTAAAACCGTCTGATATAAATTAATCTATCAAGGCATAATCCGAGCGTCGGGGCTGTCAGGCTACTTGTCAACCGAGCTGTCAAAATTATGACGCATGAGCGCCCACCACACAGTGTCTTTTTTTGACAAGGGTTTTGTGTTATGCGTTTAATATTGTAGTGTATAGACGAGGTTAATTTAATATTTCATGTTGTTTATATTTATAAATAATAAATAAATATGTTGGGACATTAACACACAGCACCATCTAGTTCCATAGTAAGCTATGAGGCTTGTGTTATGGATACCAGATAGTTGATACACTACACATATTGTATAACTTTAAATACATACATATTATAAATATAAACACCAATGACTGCAGTACAAACATTCGTGCTCATCACACAAATGAATGCCCCCAGCGGGACTCGAACCAGCGACCGCTGGCACAGCAAGTAGGGTCATTACAAACTGAGCCAATCGTGTCGTTAAAATTTATAAATATTTGTAATGTTATTTATTTATTTATTTTTTATGGTACTCAGTGATAAACGAGCAGACAGTCCACCTGATGGAAAGCGATACCTGTCGCCCATAACACCTACGGTTCATGCACTTAAGTTTAATGTAACAAAAATGCAGAACCGCAGGTGCGTTGTCACTGTGAGGACTAAGATGATATGCCTCTTGCCTGTAATTGCGCTGGCTACCTTATCCTTCAAACCGGAACACAACAATGCAATCATTGTTGCTTGGCGGCAGAAATAGATAAGGGGGTGGTACCCATCCAGTCGGACTCCTCAGGCTTGACAGAGCCCTACCACCGGTGTTATTCAACAATCATTTGTAGATAAGATATTTTATTTTATTTTTTGACTTTATTAAGTTAAATTGACTTTTTAGCAACATAATAAGGTACGTTTTAAAGGTTAATATGGAAGAGATAAAATAATTTTATTATATAATATTTAGCCTATAGCCTTCCTCAATAAACGGGTTATCTAATCAAATCAAATCAAAATATACTTTATTCAAATAGACTTTTACAAGCACTTTTGAATCGTCAATTTTACATTTTCAATTTAAATTAAATGTCAGTGTAGTCAGTCCGTGAGGAAGCTACCACCGGCTCGGAAGGCAGTTCTGCTGAGAAGAACCGGCGAGAAACTCAACAGTTGCTCTTTTAAAATAAAAACTGTGTACAATATTGTAATACAATAATTATTATATATTTATCCTACGTGAATGCTAAAATAATTTTTCAAATCAGATTACATAGTAGTTAGTTCCTCAGATTAACGCGTTCAAACAAACAAATGAACTCTGCCTCTTTATATTTATTAGTATAGTTTGAAGTTTCTCGTTTAGATTTAATAAAGCTACGTATGAGCTTATATGGTATATCAAATGCGCGTTATTAAAGCCAACAAACAAAGTTTTAACGTAAAATATAATATAGCATTACATTTCACTGATATTACAATAACGATATTTTAAATTAAACTATACATTCCTTTAATACTTTCTTATTCTCATTTCTCATCTTATTTAAAATGTTCAATATTTTTTTTAATTATGAAGAAATTAAAATCAGATCAAAGAAACATAATTATATCTTTGTTCTGTTAATTGACTTTGTAAATTATAAATTGTCATCATTTCCATACTAATTATCTGTAAATGAAAACAAAATAATTTTATTAATAATTTCACTTTAATTAATATCTTTAGCCCTGTACTGTATAAATTATGTTAAGATTTAAAACATTATATTACTTAGTGTTTTTATAAATAACTAGCGACTCACGCTCGCTTCGCTCGCGTTCGCTCCTAGGTACTTTTTCACGGTTAGCTATGTTTAGGTATACATAAATAGTGGCTTGCTACTCCTAAAATATTCATTTAATTTAAATTATATATAGCGATTTACCCTCGTTTTGCGCGGATGCGTACGCCGTACGCGGACTTTGTTCACAATTTTATGGGTTTTAATTTTTTTTCGCGGAACCCTGGTTCTTTTTCTAAAATAAAAGTAGCCTAAGTTTCTCCCTATAACATCAGCTATCTGCCAGTGAAAGTCCTGTCAAAATCGGTCCAGCCGTTTCGGAGATTAGCCGGAACAAACAGACAGACAGATAAAAATTGTAAAAAATGTTGTTTTGGTGTATATGGTATATATGTACCGTGTTACATACAATATACATCCATATGCATTTAGTAAATTGCGGTTATTTTAATATTACAAACAGACACTCCAATTTTATTTATCTGTATAGATTTTAAAGCAATTGTGTATTTATTGCTTTAATCTTCTTTCACGCAGAAACAATGACACGGAATAACATCAGTATTTATACGGAGACAACATTATATACACTAGAGGCTAATATATGACTCTATTAATCTAAATATACCATGACATGAATAATTATTGCAAATAACCAATAAGGGATGGGCAAGCTACAGTTAATATATCTAAGAGTAGTAATGGCGGCTTGCTATATTTGAATCTCATTTTCAAGCTGATTACTTTCTATAACGGTGAAGGAAAAAAACGTTAGGATCGCATGTATGCAAAAACCTAACTATAGAAGAATGTAAAATCCGCCAACCCACATTGACTTTTTACCATCAGAGTGGTATACCAATGCGTAATTGAAAAAAAAGTCTTAAAAAATAATGATAACTTTTAACATTATAACCTTTACTAATGCCGTTGATTGATTAATCTTTTATTATCTGTACCGTGTGTTTAATGTGATATAATCCACGGCCGCAATACGTCAAGCGTGAGCGGACTGTCACACGAGATGCTAGCTGTCAACGTTGTATTCGAAATGATGTGTTATAGTAAATTTTAATATATATTTATAATATAATCCAATTTAAGTATGTACAAAAATTATATAGAATAATTAAGATTTGCACGTTTGACGTAATAACTAATAAGATATGAATAACTCTGTCGTCGCTTCTTTTAAAGTTTCACTTAAGTTTAATTCATAAAATTAACTACTATCCCACGAAACCCTTCAACGTGTGGACATAATTATCTTATGTGTAAATCCAAGATATGGTCCATCTATGCTCCTGGTTTCCTCTCAATATACTCATTAATATACGCGTGATTTATTAACAAACATCTTAATTTTATTTAACTTGTATATTATAATATTACTTCTTAGGTTATAGGTTCTATTTAAAAACATATAAATATTTTTATTGACCAAACAGATGTTTTTCTCAAACTAATTAAGGCAAATACAAAAAATTCCACACAGAATGCAATATCACCGCGTTGGAGGAGGCCGTAAAAATAAAGTCATTAAGCTATAGATAAAATTATAATTAGATATGAGACACTATAATCAAAAATGTTTTTTAAAGGTTGAATATACAAGATTTTGTCATTATTTATTTTTTTAATTATGATTCATGTCATGGGATTAATTATTATAAATCGTGCAGGTAGCTCTTAGAACTAAATCTGATTTATCAGTAAGCAATTTTACACGAATGTTAATAGAGCTATGATGGTTCAGCATAAAAATAACGATTAAAAGTTACATTTACAAATAAAGACAATATTTCATGCTGCAAACTCGATAAATGCTATTTAAATTTTGCATTCATATCGTTCAGTGCACAAAACGATTTGCAAAACTGTACTAGTTGAAGTTAATTAAGCGTACCAAATATTCCCTTTACATTTTTGCTGGTGCAGTCGTGATGGATTAATCTTTTATTATCTGTTACGTGTCGCTGTAATGTGACATAATCCACGGCCGCAATATGTCAAGTGGACTGTCACGCGAGCTGTCAACTGTCAGTGCCGTTAGTTGAACTAGCAACAGTTGATCCTAATAAGAAAGCGAGGTTTTAGTCTGAATTAACTTATTAATTACTCTGTATTAAGGACACGTTAGCGTGTTTAATTTATGCATAATTAATATTATGTTAATTAAAACTGTATTTTTAATGTGGAGTATTATTTTAAATTATTATGATTTAGTTTAGTTGATAACTATACCTAATAATTTAGTACCTATATAATTGAATGTATATATATTATAACGATGACTGACATTGTTCAAAGAACTTAGTAAATATACCTATATACCTACATTATACACACTCGTAAGTATGAGTATCTACCGATCAGACCGTATAAAGAAGAGGACCATGACATTGAGTGAAACGAAAGTAGAAATAATTGATCCTAGTCTCTCTAGCAACATTGTAGAATATGTAAGTAAAACTAATAAATTGACGAAAAAAGTTATAAGTATCAGACTGCACAAACAGCAATTAACTACATTAAAAATCATATCAATATTCCACGCGTGTTTGCTATGAATAATTCACTTATAAAGGCACTCGATTAAAAATTCCTTGAGATCGTTTAAATAATTTGAAATGTTAATAAGCATGTGTGAAATTTATTTTATACTGTACATACTGCTTACTAATTAGCACGGCGAAGTTTTTTTTGTTATATATTCGTATTAAGGGTATGAACAAAATTATTATGGCTATTAACGCATAGGTGCTAATTAGTTACTATTCGCTCTTATAAGGCTGTAGCCTTATATTTATATATATTTTGTAAAATATCATACCTGTTTAACTTCTATATAAATATACATGAAAGTTCGTATGTCTGTCTTCCCTGCGTTTTTAGGCCATTGATTCGATTGTGATGAAACTCTGGTGGAATATACTGTATACGCTTGCAAGGGTTCCTGACGATGAATGAATAATTTTTCTTTGTACAATTGTCTTTTACGCGTTCCTAAATTATTTTAGCTCAGAAGCACACCCGAGCAAAGCGGGTGTAAGTCGCTAGTATTAAATATATGTTACGATATCATGAGGACTTAAGTTTACTTAAGAATAGTGGTGTACTAGATAACAGGTTCGATTCTATTATTTTGGTACTATAATAATATTACAAGTGTGAAAGTATGTGTAAATAAATATATGTGTAATGTATGACTGTCATTTTTTCACACTGTAACAGCGCAGTGGATTTGAATGAAATTTTTCTCCATTCTACGTGACATTGGCGAAGTAATCTGTGCTCAACTGGCACGAGAATTGAATTGAGTGTAGAGAATTCGATATGTAGATATCTTAATTCTGGATTAATAGACAGAAATAATTAATTCTTTTTTTCGAAGTACACGCAACGTAAATGGTGCCTAATTGTAGTTAGAAAAATTTTACACACAACTCTCATAAATTATACAGTTAAAGAATGACGAACGTAAAAATTGTTCTTTACAGCACTTCTATGTCAATTGATTAAGTGGCAAGGGTCTGGCAAATAAAAAGGAAAGGCCTTGGAGGAAAACATACATAATTAACAACACTGGCGAGGTCATATCGATAGTAGCTATTTAACTGTAATAAAATTATAACTGTTATGTGCTTTATAATTAATTAAATGTATTTCTCTTTAACCACGTTAAGCTTAACAGTCAAAAAATTTTTACGACGTAATTTTAAGCAATTTTAAAATGTTACTTTGAACCATTAGATGCAGTGGATGAGTTTTAATAGTTATGTTGATAAATATATTTTAAACTAGCGACTCACCTTCGCTTCACTTCGAGTTCATCAATAGCCAAAAACAAATCTATCCCACGGCAACCGTACATTTTTTCGGGATAATAATATATAGCCTATAGCCTTTCTCAATGAATGGGTTATCTATTACAAAAGGTTTTTTCAAATCGGATTAGTAGTTCCTGAGATTAGCGAGATTAGATTTAACTAAAGAACAAACTAACAAACGAACAAACAAAAAAAAAACAAACAAACTCTGCTTCGTTATTGTATTATGATTCTTTTAATGTCACAGTGTAAGTACTACAAAGAAAAAAAATCGGTTGACAAACAGAGAAGAATAAGTACTGTACTACTTATCTATTTAAAAAAAAAACATCCCATTTTTTTATTGATAACGCTAAAACTCATCAATAACTACAAAATAAAAAAAAAACAGTTAACTGAGGAGAAAAAGGTACTATATTTTTTCGTCTTTGCCTATTTATATATATCTGTATTACTTTTTATGAGAGAGCTAAATAAAAGAAGTTAAAAACATACTTCATATTTTATAATTTTTTTTGTTACGTATGAGAGAAACCCATAAAATAACACATTCTATAACAATTTCAAAAGGCCATATAGTATATTTTTACCAGACTGCGCGATGTAAAGGAGGGTAATGTGTTTTAAAATATACAATCCTTCCATACAGCTGCACCGTTTGATTACGGAACCCTAAAATTTGCAATGAAATAAACTGATATATCAATAGTTCCTATTAACAACGTCAATTCAAGTACATTTCCATTCCAACATAAAGTATGATTACGTTCTATTACGCAATTACGTTTGCAAATAACTTGCAAAGTGGTTATTGCACTTTTTTAGATAGTGAAAGCTTTTTTCTTGAGTCATACGCTCAATAGGTTGGACCCCTCCTAACACTATATACATACATATATCTGCAGCAATTAAAATTTACTTAATTAATATATAATATAAAATTAATTAATATATACAAAATTAATTAATTTTATATACAAAATAAATGTACACTTAGTTATTACTGTACAAGTCATGTCCGCGTGGAATAGTGGCAAGAATGCTAGCTGCATTCCCCCGTTGAATGGCAATGCCGATTTTTTGGGCGAAAAATGTGCCAGCTCTCCTTGTCACTAGTAGAGAAGATAAGACGAGGTGTTATGTCTTTTAAGAAGTGTTTCAGTATTTTTACTCTATAGGCCAAAGGTTTCTACAGCAAATGGAACAAAAATATAATTTTGACTAAGGGATCAAATTTTTCTTTACCTATTTGAAAAAAAAAACATTTTTTTTTATTGACAAATGATTATAAAAAAGCGACTAAATAATTTTATAGCAAATTATAACTTCTGTGCACTTGTGTTTGCACACGTACTTGTGCATTATAATATCTCCTACTCAGGTGGCTAGTCAGAGAAAAATCTGTTAGGAGAACATTTGTATTGCATTCAGCGCTTTTTAACGTCCCACAACTGGGTACGGGCCTCCCTTCAATACGAGAAGGATCAGGCCATAGTCCACCATGCTGGCCAAGTTTCGAAAACTTGCTAGGTTCTTTCAGAGATGCAGGTTTCCTCATTATGTTTTCCTTTACTGTAAGACCAGTAATAATCATGTTGAAAATGATTCGCACATGGAAATATCAGAGGTACGAGACACGGGATTTAAACCCGCTTCACTCGGTTTCCCAAGCAAGCGCATTACCACTGGGCTACCACTGCGGAACATTTACCTACAATTAAATAAATATAATTTTATAATATAAAAAAAATATATTTTTGAATTCCTTAAAATTATTTTACACTAATTGCTATTGCATTAATATTTTATTGAATATTATTTTAAATTTCTAGGTCACTTAATTGTTTTATTTTATACAATATTATTTTAAAAGCCAATTTAAACATACTTTAAACATACAAATACAGTAGAAAAGAAAATATTCGTAATTTATTCTTTTTTATAATCTACCTTTATTTGCACAAAGGCAATAAAGCTGTACTTATTGGCAAATTAATAAATTCTTAACTATCTCTTTAGAGTTCCGCAGGTGAAGGCGGAAAACGTCACGCCCGTCTGTTTGTTTCAGTTTATTGGTTCTCAATAGTTTTAATTTGTAAGATGTGATAATTATTAATACTACATAGTCAAAATTATGAAAAATAAAGCACTTAATAATTGTAACTTGATGGTGAAAATTGTTTTGGGAGCGAACGCTTAGTGTAGAATATCTTTAGAATTTAAATAGATCTGTATTTATGAAATGAGATGAATTTCAAGATTTTTTTTATTTATTTAAGCTAATAGAGATGAAGTTACACACTTTTGGGGTCGGAAATATTTTTACCCCTTTACCCCTGTAGTGTAAAAAATATTTTAAAAAGTAATACGTAAAGTAATTTTTAAAATATGAAAAATTTGTTGTACCCGTTTGATAATATTGTAAAATAAAGTTTGATTTTGCAAAATTTTGAAAGAATAGTATCAAATACCAGCTTCCTCTAGTTTTAACCTATCAAATTATGCCTGAATAAAAACAGAATAAACAAGACCTATCTAATTACGTTAATAAAATAAGCACATATTTAGTGCTACGGAACCATCGGTTTACGAATCAGACTCGCCTTTGTCCAATTTTTTTTGTTTTTCTTGAAGGACTTGTACATTTAATTTAATCGCCGTATATGCTTTTAGCGCAGCACTCACATAAAATTAAGTTTTATATAAACGAATACATTTACATAATAAATATTTTATTTAAAGTCTTGAACAACACAAATGGGTTTCCGATACATTTATAAATATTAATAGCGAATAGGTTAACATTCTAATGTATTGTTAAGCGAACCAAGAATTGTTGCAATACCTTGAATTTATTTAAAATGTATATGTTTTCAAATACGATTCGTATTTTTTTTTTCTTTAAATTTAATGACGAGTCAAGTGTTCTAACAATTTAGGTGGATTTCACGGATGCCTTACCTTTAAAAAAGACATGTAGATATATTTAGTCTTTCACATATTATCTCTAAACTAAATAACTCAGATGTGAATATGATGCTTTTACTATCTTGTTGTTAAACCTTAAAATCCTGAATCTAAAAAGACGGTGTTTTAATTAATTAAATAATATAATACAAAAATAATAATGTGCTTGAGGGCAGTGGTAGCTCAGTAGAAGGGCAGAGGTAACGCGCTTCCTTGGGAAACCGAATAAAGTGGGTTCAAATTCCAGGTCTCGCAGCTTTGATATTTTCATGTGCGAATCATTTCCAACATAATTACCACTTGTCTTAACGGTGAAGGAAAACGTTGTGAGGAAACCTGCATGTCTGAGAGAACCTAGCAGTTTTCAAAAGTCTTATAGTCCGCCTCGCACTTGGCCAGCGTGGTGGACTATGGCCTGATTCCCATCGCATTGAAGGAAGGCCTGTGCCCAGCAGTGGGATGTTAAAAATGGTTGAATACAGTGTACTCAAATCTTACTACCGTCTAGATCTATTATCATCATCATCATCTGATTAATGTTAGAATGCTTTATAGTAAGTTTTTGTTGTTGTTTTTACCGTGTTGTTTTATTACTAAATAATAATAAAAATAAAGAAAGTATTATAAGATTTTTTTATTTTTTTAGTAAAACTATATCAGTATAATAAGATTGATTTCCTCATAATATTGTTGTTTTTTTCATTGTCATTCTGAGCAGGTTATTTATGTTAAGACTAAGTATATCAGTACCGACTTAATACATATAAATAGACAAAGACAAAACAGTACAGTACCTTTTTTCGTTTTTTCGTTTAACTTCAAAATTACTTTAAAAGTTTTTTTTTTCACTATTCTTAAAATTTTAATTTTAAATTATTCACGAAATTGAAACCGATGAACATTTAAATATAATTCACGATTACCATTAAAGTACTCTTGAAGACTCTTCCTGACTCTACTTAAAATAGAATATGATATAATAAGTATCTGAGAACAAAGCCTAGTAGTATCCACTAGAACGTTAAACTGCAAAGGACTTATTTAAAGTGCTTAAAGAAAATGTTAATTAGAAACACGTACATAGAGACTTATCACATTATTCTAATAACTATTTAATACTTAAGCAGTGGAAATTTATGTGTTCAGTAGTCAGATAAAATACTTTTCATATTTATTTTAAAAAAAGAATCGTCAATAAATCATCTACTTGCAAAAAACAACATCAATCGCTGCTCCGATGTACCGTGAAAGAAAGACAAATCAACTGGCATGATATTAGTGATAGGTAAATAAAAAACCTATCACAAAAATAAAAGACCTAACTGCGCTTAACGCGGAAAATCGTCTTTTTTGGCAAATCTAACTACGTATTATCCATCAAAATCTGTTTAGCCGCTTCGGATATAGATGTATCTATATCCGAAGCATATAATATGTAGGTACATATACGACGAACGTAACCCACTTTTTTGGCTTCCCACAGTCGGATAAGAATTTCCATAAAATCAATTTAAAATTGTTTCCTTCTATGAAATAAACTTTGACGTTAAGAATAAAAATTGCATACATACATTTACGTGCCAAGTTTTAAACGTTATTTGTGGGCCAAGTAATAACTTCTCTTTGTTTTGCGACGGCTTAAGTAATATGTTACTTAACATTACACACCACGTTCATATATTTGTATGTTCATGAGTCATTAAAGAACACGTACATAGATTAGTGTAGTTAGAGCTTTTGTTACTCACTAGCGACTCACCCTTACTCTGCTCGGGTTCGACCCTAGTTACGTTTTAACGTTTAGTATATATTTCTCAGTGATGAGATATTTTCCCGCAGTAAAAAATATCCTGTATGTTGACCTAGATAACCAGCTATCATCATACCAAATTTTATCAAAATCTGTCCAGAGGTTTTTTTGTGATGCGGTCACAGACAGACAGACAGAGATAAATTCTAAAAACCATAGATTCGGCTTCTGTATCGATAATAATGCCTATTTCAATAAGATTTTAAAAAGCATATTTAATATACATATTCGATTCAATTAAATGTAAAGTGAAAAATTTTGTTATATGTATAGATTAATTATTAATTAATACCTGTAAATTATTCAAAACTATAATGTATTTTTGTAAAATCAGCTTTTTGCAAAAAAAAAATATATTTTTATATATATATATATATATATATATATATATATATATATATATATATATATATATATATATATATATATATATATATATATATATATTTATAAGTAGATATATATAAATTATGATGTCTTTTATTATAGGTCCGAGGTTTATTAAGGATTTTCTCAATTAATATAGCTATAATAGTCTTATTTTGCCGACCAATCTCCTTCATGTCTTTTCCATTCTACGTGATATTAGCGAAGTAATATGTGCTAAACTGGCACATTTTTAACGCATTAACAAAAAAATTGAATTGAATTGTCTTAAAATAAAATAGAGTCTAACAGCAGTTAGTCTGTGCATTACCGTTGCATGACGTGACTCGTTGTCAGCATATGAGTGATGGCGTGCCGCGTCGACGTTAGCACCTGATTTATTACTTCCGAGCCCCTCTCCCCACCTGCGTACAGACAGCAGGAAAATGATTGCATTGGCAAAAATATGTTATATACTAGCGACATACCCTTCTTTTGCTTAGGTGTTTCCCTATGTGTGTGACAGTAGGTTATGTGTTATCCCAGGTTATAGTCTATCTATGAACTAAATTTCATCCAAATCCATTCAGTCGTTTCGTCGTTCGAATGAATCATCAACATACAAATTTTCATACAATTTGTAAAAGTACCTACTACAATTTTTCTTTAATATTAGTGCTACGAGGTAGAGTGGTGGCGCATTAGAAATGTACTCGGTTGGATAATCAAGTGAAGCGGGGTTCAAACCCGCGGGGTCTCTTACTTCTGAGAATTACACATGTGTAAATCATAAAAATCATTTTCAACATTTTTAGGACTTTTCTTATGTTGTAGGAAAATATCATGAAACCTGTGTCTAAGAGAACCAAGCTCGTTTAACATGTGAAGAACGACAAGTTGCATTAGGTCATTACAGTATATAAATGACAACATTATTATTGTATTGCTATAGACATAATATAGAATCCTAGTAATATTATAAATGCAAAAGTTTGTGAGGATGTATGGAAAAATGTTTCCGTGAGATAGTAACGCCCTACTCGGTTAATTTGTAGCTAAACACAGCGCACAAATAAATAGTAAGAAAGCACTTTAGCCAACAGATTTAAATTAAGTTAAAGTCTTTCTATAAAGAAGTTATCTATCAGTGTAAGTATTATCCCATTTTCCAGAGCAGATCAAAAGTTCCAAAGTAACCTACAGCATCCAAACTCATCATAAATCGATTTTCGCGCCCTGCTAATTTTCGTATTGATTTTAAAACTTAGAAATTATATATCGATTTTATGAATCAAGTTGACATTATGTTGTTTTGATACAATCGAGCTAATGTTAAATTAGACCTTTGTGTCTTCTCTATTCTACGTGACATTGGGGAAGTAATCTGTGCTCAACTGGCACTCTGAAGCCGTTAACAAGAGAATTGAATTGAATTAAATTGAATTTAATGTTGGAGCCAAGACACAGAAACACGAATTTGTTAGTATGTAGGTATTTGAGTTTTTATTTGATGGACGTTTTACCAGTGTACAAGACATTATAGTGCCTAAGCCAAAGGCGGTTTTTTTAATGTAAAAAAAAAATACATAATTATTTAGATCTAAATTAACAATATGATTATATTTTTGTTAGTACAATACATTACTTAAATGTAACAAAATAAAGAGGGATAGCTCTTTTATAATATTTTAAATGCAGTTCAAACACAGAAAGAATGACAATAATTTTCAAATAGAACTTCTTCGTTTACGGTTATAAGAACATATTATTGTCTATACATATAGATAAATAAAATTGGAGTGTCTCTTTGTAATATTAAAATAACCGCTTCTTACTAAATGCATATGGATGTATACACGGTACATATACCAAAACAATATTTTTTACAATTTTTGTCTGTCTGTCTGTCTGTCTGTTTGTTCAGGCTAATCTCCGAAACGGCTAGACTGTTTTTGACGGGACTTTCACTGGCAGATAACTAATATTATAAAGAGTCTTCTTCTTCTTCTTCTTCTGCACGGCTTTTTCCGTACTTAGGCATCATTGCCCGTTGTGCGTGAGCTTGTGCTGCATGTAGTATTAATCTTTCCAACCCAGAGAGTTCCAGTAGTCAAGCAGGCTGCCGGTGTCTTGTATTATAAAGAGTAACTTGGGCTACTTTTATTTTAGAAAAAGAATCAAGGTTCCGCGAAAAAAAATAAAACTCATGAAATTGTGAACAAAATCCACGTATGGCGTACGTACCCGAGCAAAACGAGGAAAATCGCTATATAATTTAAATGAATATCTTAGGAGTAGCAAGCTGCTGTTTATGTATACGGTATACCTAAACATAGCTAACCGTGAAAACGTACCTAGGGATGAACGCGAGCTAAGCGAGCGTGAGTCGCTAGTGTACAAATATTTCTCATACTTGAAGTTAATGATTGTATCATTTAAATTTAAATTTTATACAAAGTAACATTGGCCATTACTTCGCAAAAGCTATCCCATAAAATACCTTTCAGAGACGTCAATAAAATACAACATTCAATTATTAAATTATAAGCATGTATGTCTTCGACATTGTATGTACAGTGTGCGTTATACAGAATAACATCACTGTTCTATTTCTCAATTGTTTGATAAAAATTATTTATAGAAAAATTATAGCGTGAACTTAATTAAAATTAAGGTTTTCCATAAACAATAGTTCTATTAGTTTTGTATTTAGAGACTAGCGACTCACTCTCGCTCCGCTCGGGTTCGTCCCTAGGTAAGGTCGTATTATCGGTTTGTATAAATTTCATAGAGATGAGATATTTTTCCCGCAGTAAAAAGTATCCTATATCTTGACCCGGATAACCAGCTATCATCATAGCAATTAGCAAATTTCATCAAAATCGATCCAATGGTTTTCTCTTGATGCGTTCCCAGGCAGACAGACAAAAATTCTAAAAACTATAATTTCGGCCTCTGTATCGATACTAATTTCTATTTCATTAAGATTTTCCAAAAAAGATTTAATGTACAGATTCCACTAAGATGAATTTTATTACATGTATAGATAACTTTTATATGACGATTGAAAATCAAATCCTGTTATTTTTTGTCTTATTCAGTCATTTAGATAAAATAAAAATATTCATATCATAAAGCAATAAAGAAACGATGGCAATCGGTTACGTAGTAGGTCCATCGTAAACGCCAGCCAATCCACAATCGCGTATATCATGCTGTTTTATGAATTGTAAATTTCGCGTTATATACTCTTTAGTGGGCCATAATTCAAACAATATTAATGCAGGGTTGACTCTAGATACAATATTTAATTTAAATTTACAATACTTTAAAGTTCTTAACTTAGTTATTCGATGTCTTTTATCGTTCTTCAGCTTAGGTTTGTTGCTCATTGGTAGCTTAATACGTTTATTAATAAATAATCTATGTACATATAATAAAATTCTAACTGAGTCGAATCAGTAGGTACATTAGATATTTTTTTGGAAAATCTTATTGAAATAGTCATTATTATCGATAAGAGGCCGAATCTATAGTTTTTAGAAATTTTGTCTATCTGTCTGTCTATCTGTCGGTCTGTTTGTCTGTCTGGGAACGCGTCACGAGAAAAGCACTGAACAGATTTTGGTGAAATTTGGTATAATGGTAGCTGGTAAACGAGGTCAACATAAAGGATACTTTTACTGCGGGAAAATATCTCATGTCTGAGAAATCTTTACTAATCGTTAAAACGTATCTAGGGGCAAAACCGAGCGAAGTGAGGGTGAGTCGCTAATCTAATATATCTTCTATTGCTTCCCAATTCATTTATGAAAATGTTTTGTATGTTTACCAAAATATTTGTGATTTTCCCTAAAAATATGACCAACATAATATTAATACCACAAGTGCCAAGTTTTAGAACAAGTGCCAAGAAACCATTCAAAAAACTTCTACTGGTTTGCTAAATATATAATAAATAAAAACCTTCTTGATGTTTGAGTATAAAAAGCATACGATAAATAATTATATACAAGAATAAATATAAAAGAAGATAGCACAACTTTAGAATGATGTTATCTCCTAGAGGATGGTAATTTTTAATTTACAAAAAGTCTAAAATAAAATTGTATACTTCCGCTAAGATTTTAAGATTACTGCAGGATGGAAAATAAAATATTAACATTTGATTATCATCGTCATCAATATTTTTTGTGTATATTTGCTTGTAGTAGATAAACTACTGGACTGGAAAGTACTGGACCAATTTTAAAAATCCTTTACCTATCAAAAGCTACATTATAAGCGAGTAACATGGATCATATTGTGTTTTCAAAAAAATTAGAAATCTCTACGTAAATTGCAATAACGTAACCTAATGTATCAAAAATTTGCCTTTAATAGCTAGTCTAATACATATAGCCTATTAGAAAGGTATAAAAAATGTTAAGTGTAATATGACACTGCCCATTATAAGAGGGTTTTATTCTCGTAAAAGGCAAATATAAGGCTATTATTTCTATCCGGTCAGGTTTAGGCAAATTATAATAGTCTTATACAATGGAGGTCGTCATTTCTCACAAATTAAGTGTACAATATCAAAAATAGTAGGATATTTTACAAAAATAGTAGTTTTTAGTAGAAAAATGAGTAAATTCCTAAAACAAAAACTAGTAAAAAAAAAAACACGATTTCCTTATTACAATGATAATTTACATTAAAATTATTAATGAGCACATTTAGACTAGTAATTAACAGACACTGTCATCCATCATTGTCGAGGAATGATAAATCCTCTGTCCACATGACTTTTAAATAATTAACGAAAACAGTTGGTATAAAACTTTTTTTTTTTTTGGTTTCTACTTGTTGTTTAGATGTTCTAGTAATTAGTAGTAAAGTATGTTGTAAATTTGAATAATTTATTTAATGTGTATTATATTATACAGAATACACCATATACATATTTTTATTGCTAATATAACATCTCATATTACAATAGTTTTAGGCAATTATAATAATATTATAAACTATAAAAAATAATTAATTTAAATTATGAGAAATAAATTTTATTTTTTGTAATATTTCCTTATATGTATGTATATATAATCAAAAAAATCCGAGTTTGACTCGCACTTACGGTTTTGTAGCACAAAACATTGAATTTATATTGTTTTTAAATTAAAAGTAAAATAAATTATTTAGTCATCTACAAATTTTGTATTAAGTACCTAGCATGTTCATGAGAAACAAAGCTAGTTTTGTGACAGAACGCGTGGAATTGAAAATTTCACATCTCATAAGCTTTTTAAGAAAAAAATCCATTTGGGTCCACTTCACAGTCCACTCTGCTATGTTTATGACGTATTTTCCCGTGGGAAACAGATATTTTCCTGCAGTAAAAAGTGACCCATTTTTCTTTTCAGTAATCCAACCATCTCTATACAAAAAAATATCAACCTGTCGCTTCATTTCGAACAAACAAACAAACTTTCACATTAACAATATTATAGTTTCATTCCCGCTTTCACCTCCTTAAGGGATGATTTCCGAAATAAAAAACATCCTATGTCCTTTCCAGGATGTCGAACTACCTTATTACCACATTTCATCTAAATCGGTTCAGTAATTTTTAGTTTATTCGTTACAAACATACAAAATAGTAATCTTTCCTCTATATAATATTAGCGAATATAGATGATACTCAGACAAATAATCATAGTTTATGTGAAGAGCAATTAACTGAATACATTTTTCCATTTTACAAAAAGGGAATTTACCCCCAAACCATGATTAATTGTAGCAATAGTATTATGCTCACAATAACTATAGTCCAAATGGCTTAAGAACACGATGATTGATTCGAAGCCGAATGCGAGACAGACATTATTAATATTGTTTACATATGATTGATTGTTTTCCCGCACATCATTCTTTTTAATCGATATTCGGTCATGCACAAAAATTAGAAGTCTTCTACATCACGACTGTAATAAACAAACAGTATAAATCTTTATGATAAATTGCTTTTTGATTCAGATGTGAGTTTATGTCTTCATATTTACACGGAACAGGCAGATGTTTATATTAGATAGGCCATATATACACAGGTATGATGAGGTTTATATCCCTTACTTGAGAAATGATTGATTCCCTATACAATCTTCCACCCCCCTTTCCTGGATAGAAAGGGGGTGGAAGGGATTATTTCTGGGGTAAAAACTATCCTATGTCCTTCCCAAGAACACAAATTATCTCAATAACAAATTTCATCTAAATCAGCTCAGCGGATTAAACCCGAAAACGTAACAGACAGACAGAGTTACTTTCGCATTTATAATATTAGTATGGATTGTATATGTTTTGACTTGATCAACTTAATCTATGACGATTAAACACGATTTCTATTATATTGAGCGAGTAAAAGAAAAATTGGATGTTGTTGTTAATGGCATGAACTTACATGTAAAGATATTTTAAAACATACATACGTACCAGTCGAGTAGATCTAGATATTTATAAAAAAAAATATTCTAATATTTATTAAAGCAATAGAAATACAAAACTTATGCAAGCAAAGCCACAGCAACGAACTTGTATATTAAAGTTCATTAGCACATTTTAATACACCTGTATTTCAAGCAAATCAATATCACTACTTAACCATAATGATGCCGATTAAGTTAACCACTCTCTCGACGGGAGATTTTTATAATGATATATTCGAGCATTAAAACTCAAAGGCATAAAGAAAGAAAATTATGATGTTGGTAGACTAGCAATAAAATGAGAATATATTAGCAACCCTAACCTATAAATAACATTGTGAGGAAGGCAAGCTCCGGCTGATTCATAAATGTCGTACCGTGTCGTTTAGTTTTATGTGTTGACTTACTTTTGCCTGTGACTTTACTTTTGTATTATTTGGTCTAACAGTATCTATACTAATATTATAAATGTGTTTTAGATGTATGGATGTTTGTTACTCAATCATACCAGAAACCAGAACCAGAACGGCTGAACAGATCTGGATGAAAGGCACACAGATAGATTATAGTCTGGAATAACATATAGGTTTTTGTCCCGGAAAAATGTATGGTTTCCATGGGATGGATTTGTTCTTGTTTTTTTAGAGGCGAACCCGAGCGAAGCAAGGTTGAGCCGCTAGTATTCTATAAAAAAATTTAAAGCTTTTTACTGAATGCATATGAAATTATATACGTACGTACTTATAAGAAAAAAACAATTTTTAAAATTTTTGTATGTCTTTTTATCTATTTATTCCGGCTAATCTTCGAATCGGCTGGACAGATTTTGACGGGAATTGAAAAAAAAATAACTATTTATTATCTTAATACATATTTAAAAAAATCAACGTACAAACAGACCCCCGTTAAAATTTTATTATACAAAGAGATAACATCTATTGGCACGCAAACAGAAACCTACACATGTTAAATAATGTCATCGTGTCAAATGAATAGTACAATAGATTCTTGCCATTTAAAAAATGACGCTCTTTTGAATATAATGTTATGACCCAGATGCCTATAATTTAAGTGTTATCAAGTTTCTTAATTATAATTAATAAATAAAATATGTATGGAAATAAATAATATTCAAAATATAATATGAATATTATACACATAAAATATGTACATTAACAATATATAAGATAGTAGTAGCCCAGTGGTAACGCTGTCGCTCGGGAAACCGAGTGAAGTGAGTTCAAATCCCGGGTCTCGCACCTCTGACATTTTCATGTGCGAATCATTCCTAACATAATTATCACTTGTCTTACAGTAAAAAACATCGTGAGGAAACCTGCATGTCTGAGAGAACGTAACAAGTTTTCGAAAGACATGTGAAGTCCGACAACCCGCACTTAGCCAGCGTAGTGGATTTCGACCTGATCCCCTTCGTATTGAAAGGAGACCCTACCAGATGAGATGTCGATGGAATGTCAAAAATGGCTGAATATATTATAATAAACAAGGAACATATAAAGACTTTTTATTAATCAAATCACTTTTATAAATGCGAAAGTTTGTATGTATGTATGTTTATTACTCCTTCACGCTGAAACGGCTGGACGGATTTGAATGAAATTTAGCACACAGATAAACTATGACCTGAAGTAACATAAAGGCTACTGTTAAGCACTTAGAGAATACCCGATCGAAGCCAGGGCAAATCACTAGTATAAGAATACAAGTTGTATTTTATATATCGATCAACAAAAAACTTTCCATATAAATTCATATAAATAAATCAATCATCCCATCTATATAATACAATAAACCGACATCGTATTTACCATAACACATAAGCAAGATTAAATCTCTGAAGCGAACAATCCATTACTAAAGAAGATATCGCTGCAACCTATTAACATAATCAGACATGGGAGAGTTATATGTAAAGTCCTTTAATGAAACGTCCCCGTCTTGAGCTCGGCGAGTCATGAAATAACAATTATTAAGCTCGACGCGATACGGACGATAATCATTGGCCGGCAAAAAGCTGGCATCAGTGATGTAAATTGCATACGCCATAAATCAAACAGTTAATCACCGTGCAAGTTCTGACCTAAAATTATAAGATTACTTGAAAAAATTGCATGCAACTGTCTTAATGGATGCAATCGACTAGTGTATTGATGTTCAGACATATTGTTTCAAGATTAGTTGTTTTCTTGAAGATATATTGTAAAAGTACTAAATAAAAAAGACGATTGATTAATTTTTACTGTTTTTGCTTTCAATCTTCTATATAATAATTAATAACGTGCTACATTGCACATGGTGTGCGGAGCTAAGAAATAATTTAACTGTCTTTGATTAGCGTAAAATAACTTATGTAAAATCATATTGACAATTTATTTATTACTTAAAAGAAGAACAGAGTAACAACATTTACATTAATTATACTATACGTAATAGATAAAAAAAAATATAATCCTCAAATGACAATCAAAGCTAAGACATTTCTAAGGCATTTTTTTCCAATTTCTAAAAATGAGCATTTCAAACTATCTAGAACCAGTAGTAATTACTAGAAGACGTAAATTATTCTCAAAAGGAATGAAGCAAGTGGGGTGAAAAATCTAACGTGTATTGAGTCAACCGTACCATGTGATGGGAACGCTAACAAGAAAATTGTAGATCAAGTCGAACAATCGACATGACGTCCATTAACTGTTAGTTATTGCCTATAAAAGATTTTATGTTACAGCGTGATAATAACGGCCATATAGAAATAAATTGATTTCGAAACAACTACAGATGTTTACAACTTCACTGTAATAAAAGACGCTCGCGCAGTCTTTGATAGTGGATGATTTCGGGTAATGAGTTCGATTCACGTTTGAGGTATTTTTTTAATAGGTATTTACTTTTTAGATATATGCTTAATTTTGTTTAGTGAAGATATAAAGTTAAGGATTTTTTATAACGTCTCAACAAAGAATGATTAATTTCAATCTTTTTTGCATACATAATAAAATATAATAACATATTTAACATATTATGATTATTATATTTACATACATATATGAAAATTGAAAACTAAAAAGGGGCATACACGTATACAAAAAGTATAAAAATCTTGTTATAACTCACTAGCCACTCACTCTCGCTTCGCTTGAGTTCGTCCCTAAGTTGGTTCCCCACTTTCACCCCCTTAAGGGATGATTTCCGAAATAAAAACTATCCTTTATCCTTTCCAGGGTATCAAACTATCTTCTTACCAAATTTCATCTAAATCGGTTCAGTAGTTACGGAGCTTATTTGGTACAAATAAACAAAACAATTTTTTCTTTTTATAATATTAGTATAAAAGATGACTTATTATAATCTATTGGCCTCGAAGAACGAATCGGCATGTAACAACAGATAGCGCTACCGCTGCACGTGGCATAAATCTTTATTATTGCGACTTCAGGTATACAAACCGGATTTCACAGTATACACTCACGATTCGAAATATTTTTTCGTCTAATGAAATATGTTATGCCGGGAGCAAGGAAGGAAACCCATAAATAAATAATAATAGAACCATTTATATTACCAAAGGGTTCTTCTGACGTGACTATTATCATCAGAATTGTTTTAATATGATAATGTATCAAAATAAAAGCTCCATTCGCGACTTCTGCGCTTTTAACATAAAAGATTCACTTAATAGACTGTTTCGAAATTATTACATCGTACGACATTGGTTTATCGTCGGAATGGGAATCTCTCATTCAATTTAACTGAGCGGTTATTTCTTAACATCGCATCTCCATTTAACTAAAACGTCGTTAACTTAAGTGTATACTAACACCTTTTTGTAATCTTTAATTTAGTATTACCTCAGAAGAGATTATATAGACATAGATTTTTATTAAAGAAATTGTAAAGAAAAGTGTAGAAGTTAAATATAGGTAGTAGAGTAATTTCGTGTTTATGCTACTATTTTAGATTCTTTCGTTTACTTTCTTTAAAGAAAAAAATAAATTTTATACAGTTATTAGTCGTTAATTTACAATTTTTGAGAAGAAAATATGAAACTAAAAGTAAAAGGTATACAGTAAAAGTGAAAACTGAAAGTATTTTTAAGCATTAGATCTCTTCTCTCTCTTCCCCTTGAAGGAGCTCTCTCCGTCAAGGGCCTAATAATAAATATTTATATTTATTATTAAAATAAATTAAATATTTATATTTATATTAAATATTTATATTTATTATTAAGCCCTTGTATATTAATATTTTTTTTCTTTTTAATAATAAAATCATCTATTTTTATTTATTAACATTTACTTATCAAAGTAAAGGATATTCTTTTAATATTTTTATTCTGTTTTAAAATATTCTGTCTTATGCGTACTAGTGACTCACCCTTGCTTCGCTTCGGGTTCGCCCCTAGACAATTACAAAGCTATCCTACAGGAATTGTATATTTTTCTAAGATAAAAAGTAATCTACGTGCTATTTCAGACTGTAATCTATCTCCGTGCTAAATTTCATTCAGATCCGTTCAGCTTTTGTGGCGTGCAAAAGTAACAAACAACCATCCTCACAAACTTTTATAATATAACATATTATGGATTATTTTAAAACATTGGTTGGCTTTATGTTCAGTTCTATGATACTGTCTATATTATTCCATAGTCTGATAATATTACATTTTTAATCATGATATTTATACCATCTCTAGCTAAATGCCTAACATCAGCCTGTGTTATTCTAGAATCTAGATCATAGTCTATCTGTGAACTAAATTTTATCCAAAATGTCCAACTGTGTGAGCGTGACACAAACATACATATCTACAAACTTATGCATTCATATTAGTGATCTAATTAAAAATTATTTTACAATTCAAAGCTGCGATTCGCATAAGAAATTGTTCGAATTAAACACATTCGCAAAAAAAGTAAATTACCATCTATAAACTCAGAAACCATATGTAGACTAAACAAATGATTTTCTTGATGATAAAAGCTTCACAATAAAAACCTTCACAAAATGTCGGTCATTAAGTGTATTTACGCAGCGAAACGGATATAATGGCAGTAAAACTGTGAAACGTATTGAGATGTTGGCAACCGTCGCGTCGTGGCGAGACAGACGATCTACTTGCGCGCTTCGATGAATACTTTACAGTGGTTTTTGAAGCTTTTAAAATTTTAATTGTTATATTTACATTATGTAATATATAAATATCTCGGTGTTTGTGGTCGCACTCCTCCGAAATACTAATATTATAAAGAGGAATGATTTTTTTATTTGTTTGTACCGAATAAGCTAAGAAACTACTGAACTGATTAAGATGAAATTTGGTAAGAAGATAGTTTGAGACCCTGGGAAGAACATAGGGTAGTTTTTATTCCTGAAATCAGCCCTTAAGGGGGTGAAAATGCGGATGGAATTTGTATGGGGAAGCAACCTAGGGACAAACCCGAGCGAAGTGAGAGTGAGTCGCTATTATTGATATATTATTATTTATTTTAATTTTATTTTATGTGTTTCGTTTCATTGTTAATACATAAATAAATTGATACTATTTCTTATAGAATAATTGTATGAGAATTTATCGAGCGCTGACACATTATGGCAGAGTTAAATTTCATGAATTCAAATTTAACAGCAAACAATACTTGCAAACGTTATCAAGATCACATAAAAAACGTCCTTTGTATTTCAATTTTATAACCATTGCTTGGAAAAAAGTAGGTTGAATGAAAACAAAAAAGCGTGGGTTGACCTGCGATATGTTTAAATATTTATTTTTCCAAAATATCTACGAAAAAGATGTTATTTCCACTAAATTCTCGATTAAAACACTATATTTGGATACAATATTAGGTATACTTATTGTTTCCTTATATGGGAATAAATTACTTATCTATTCATAATTTATTCTTATGTTATAAAAAGTATGTAACTATAGATACAATAAAAATAAATTCGTTTCTTGCCCATTTTCAATAAAATCTAACCAAGTATAAACATTTTTATTTATTGAAATTACAATTTTTGTCGTTATTACAATATTTTATAGAGTTCAGATGATTACCGTTTCGATTCTCGACTAAAGCAATTTTATATTGGTTAAGTTTATTTTCTCTTATAGTATTGTATCTTTAAGATATATTTTTGCTGTTCCTAGCATAAAGCATACATTACCAACTTTTAACAATGAAAATAAAAACCAATGAAGTGAATCAAGAGAAAGAAATTGTAAAACATAAAGCTATTGAAAATGTTATTTTATACGTTCGTTGTTAGACAATGGCATCTTTATTGTACTTCTCTACTGTACAAATATTATTTCATTCATTGTATTTTCTTAGACTTTCTTATTTATTCATAATTTATTGTTCTTTTATTGAATAATTTATATTTATTATACACTAGCGGCTCACGTTCTAGTTCCCGTGGGATAGATTTGTTTCGTTTTTCACTTCGTTCCTAGTGAAAAAAAAAACATAATCCCATGGAAACCGTACTTTTTTTCGGGATAAAAAGCCAATGTGCTATTCCAGACTATAATCTATCTCTGTGCTAAATTTCATCCAGATCCGCTCAGCCGTTGTGGCGTGATTGAGCAACAAACATCCATCCAATCAAACTTTCGCATTTATGTAGTACTAAGATTTATAAACTTAATTTATTTTATAGTTTACAAAGTTTTATAGTATACAGATTTCAAATAAGTAAATATACAGATTTCATTATCACTTTCACGATCCCGTCAGTGTGAGAAGACTCAGCAAAATGCAGGTTGGCGCATTTCACACGTGCTTCGAGAACTACATAGATTCCCTCTCTCAGACAAGGCTCCTGACGAGGTTTTCTTTCGTCGTAATATCATGTAATAACTGATAATCATGTTAGCTATATATATTCAAACTTTGTAATAGGACTAAAATTTTCGTCGAGTCTAACATTTTCAAATAATATACTCAAATAATTCAGTCTAAAATATTCTCAACTACCACAAAAACTAACGGCAATATCAACTCAGTGAACATTTGACATTTTAAATAAAACTATCTTTTCGGATTATTTCGCAGATTTTTGATTTTTGGTTCCCGACGTCCCGACGTCCCGTGACCATGATTGCTGTAAAGCATTCGAAACGCCGGGAATCAAAAATCTAAATAAATCTGCGAAATAATCGAAAAAGATAGTTTTATTTTAAATGTCAAATATTCGCGTAAATCTAAGAAAGTATTCAGTGATATTTGGTTTAATAATATCTCGAAACTTGATGGACAATTATTTTTAAAATAAATATAATTTTATAAGTTTTACTGGAAGCCATAGAAAAGTTCCACTATTCACCTCCTGGCTCTATCTGATGATTATATCATATCTGTTTAATTGTCACGCAAAAAGTACAGAGCAGACTTTAACTAAATTTCATGTAGTGATAACTTATTATTCGGATCAAGATTAACGATATCTTTTACTACAATAAAATATTACATTTACAGTTCTGTCCCGTCGTTCATAGAAATTTCATGTCCAACACTGGCTAAATCTTAAGAGACACTCGTACATCAACACAATGTACTAGAAAATTGTAGGTCTTAAAAAAGGTCTACAGAAAAGTTTGCAATAGCATACTTATATCTATCTCCTAAGGTACACTCGCAATAACTATTTTTATCTATTTAAAACTTACCCAAGGCCACCGAGCGAATCGAGGATTAATCGCTGGTATAATATATTGACTTCCCTGATCTGACTTCATAGCTAGTTATATAGTATAGCTAATAAGTACTAAATTATAAACTCAAAATATAATTTTATAAGAAAAAACTATTGCTCATGGAATTGTATTATACACTTCTTAAGCCGAATAACAATATCATCTAATATATAAATATCTCGTGTCACGATGTTTGTGGTCACACTGCCTCGAAACGGCTTAACCGATTTTAATGGTTTTTTTTTGTACGTTTGGTAGGTATGAGAATAAGTCGTATTCTCCCTCCTACCCAAATATAGCCAGAGTTTTTTTTTTGTAGATTAAACGCGGGCGTAGGCACGGGTTTTGCTAGTCCATAATAATATTATAAATGCGAAAGTAACTCTGTCTGTCTGTCTACCTGTCTCTTACCTTTTCACGCTTAATCCGCTGAACCGATTATATAATATTGGGTATGGAGATAGTTTGAGACCCTGAGAAGGACATAATATAGTTTTTATCCCGGAAATCATTCCTTAAGAGGGTAAAAGGACGATGAAAATTTGTATGGGAAATCATTTCTCAAGTAAGGGATATAAATATATTTTTAAATGTTTAAAGTAGGTACTTACTTTTCTATACCTATGTACGTACATACATATTTTACTTACGTCTACTATATCTAATATATCTACTATAGTACATTATAAGTTTATTCTATACTAACCGTATAATAAGATTTTAACTACTTAAGATGTCACATATTTTCTATCCATACATAATAAATTATAGCCTTTATAGTTTCCAAATAATACAACAGTTTGTCAGTTCTAGTCAATTGTTAGTATGTGGGTTGAGTCATCAATCACTCGCTTTACTCTTACAACTTGCCGACGTAGGGCTGCCTTTGAAAACATAAATTATACCTGTTTTTGTTCTGTTAGTAACAAAATTTGTTGGCGACAATGTTTATTAATTACATTTACAGTGTTTATCATTTGAATTTTTAATTTATTGCCTTTTCTATACAATCCGTTGGTAGTGATTGTGAGATATGTTGTTTTTTTTATTTATTGTTTATTTTTTGTTACTTGTTGAGATGTGATTGCTAAGAAGAATTGTAATAAATTGTGATAGTGAAATATAGATATTTATCTACGTCGAGTTAAGTTTTATACGTATGATTAAACGAAACATGAGCTTTCGTTTTTATTAATTTATGTTCGGGTGCAATATAAATGCAATCTTTTTTGTTAAATGGGAGTTTGACATTGTAATGGAAATTTCTAATATTCTACAGCAACTTGTCTTTATTAAAGTCAATTCTTTTTTTTTCTAATTATCATTATTACTACTAGCGAATTGTAGAAGAAAGCTTCAGTTACGAGAAAAACCGGTGAAGGAAATTTACGTCTAACAGCTTTTTATTTTACTTTTTTTTAATTTTAAAATAAAAACGTGGACGATGACATCATATAATAATGATGATGATAATTATTATCTTTTTTCCTTCCGAATGTCTCACACTATCTTCTTACCAAAATTTCATCTAAATCGGTCCAGTAGTTTTTGAGTTTATTCGTTACAAACATAGAAAAATACAAATCATTCCTCTTTATAATATTAGTGCAGATGTAACGGTAGAAAAATAGAGGGTTTTAAGCAGAAGCATTCTGCTGGAAATATCATATTTTAATATCTTCATTTTACTCCATGTTTTAATATAGTTGACATAAAGAAATATATGTTCACTAGCGATTCAGCCTTGGTTCCCTCAGGTTCGTCCCTAGATACCTTTTAACTGTTAGTATGGAATAGATAGTTGTTGTGGGTTGTTTTATAACGTATTTTCCCGTGGGAATGAGATAATCTCAAACACATTTTCACATTTATAATATTAAGTACTAATTTAACTGAATGTTAAAACAAATACGATGAAAAGGAGAGCAGTTCCGAGACATATTTCACTTACAATTTTTCTTTAAATAAAATGAAAACAGGTTCAATAAAAAATATATAACGTTAATTTTTTTATGTGATTACATCATGTATAAAAGCTGTTTGAGTAAATTGATATTTCATTAACGTTTAAACATGTCAGGTACAGTTTAATGAGAAAATAATTACTACCAAATAATACTTGTTTGTTTAAGCTTATCTGTAAAATATAATACAATTTATATACTTAACTGGCTATTGACTGCCGTTTCGCTCGCTTGTATTCAGCCCTTTTTAACGTCCCACTGCTGGACACGGGCCTCCCTTCAATATAAGGGGAATCAAGCCATAGTCCACCACGTTGGCCAAGTACGGGTTGGCGGACTTCACATGTCTTTCGAAAACTTGCTAGGTTTTCTCAGACATGTCCTCGACTCGACATGACTCCTCACGATGTTTTCCTTTACCGTAAGGCAAGTGGTAATCACGTTAGAAATGATTCGCACATGAAAATATCTGAAGTACGAGACCTGGGATTTTAACCCGCTTCACTTGGTTTCCCAAGTGAACGCGTTATCACTGGGCTACCACTGGCTACTGCCATGTGCCACTGTCTAGTGCCACTACTGCACATTAGCTCGTTTATTTGTTTTTATTTCGATGGCAATTACTTAATGTAATTAGTCAAACTACTGCTTTACTTAACTGCTCGCAAACATAATTGAGTCTATGTAAATATATGGTTTAACTAGCGAGTTATTCATCTCTAGGTACATTTAAACGTTTGCTATGGAATAGATATTCAATCCCTTGCTCTATGAGTTATAAATACAAACCTATACCACGGGAACCGAACATTTTTCTGGAATGTAACCTATGTGTTATTTCAGACCATAATCTATCTCTGTGCCAAATTTCATCCGGATCCGTTCTGCCGTTTTGGCGTGATTGAGTAACAAACATCCATCCATCCAAACTTTCACATTTATAATAGGAGTAAGACAACTTTTGACTATTTTAATTTAAATTAGTTAAACTTTAACAGTAAAAGACATCTCAAAATAAACAGAATGAGAGTAAAACGTAATGAGATTTTGATAGGGGCGACAGAGTTATATAGAGATTACTTGGCAGTTGGCCCTCTTTGACGAACATAATAAAACATAATAAAATTATGTTGTGGTTCAACGGTGCCTATGATAAGTAAAACCCCGTGTTACAGAACACCAGCCCCCCCCCCCTCCCTCTCCCTCCCCCCGTCCACCCTCTTAGTATATTTATATAGACTGCTCATTTAATTTAATTTATGCACTAAAATAGAAAGTACATTATAAGCAATATGATGTGTAGTTATCATATGACAGTAGTATCTACGATAGCATTTAAATTGACTCAACATACTTGTCTACGTAGCGGTAACCCTATCCAATACTTACTTAATCATAGCCCTGGCGTTCGATTGACGTTTTATACGGATGGTGTCAAATACCCTTGAAAAATCACCTAGATGCAATTTACTTAGTGCATATTGCAAATTACCACGTCTTACAAGAATTTCCATACATAAATGTATCCGTGTTGTAAAATAAGGTGAATGAATCTTAAGTTTATTGATATTAAGTAATATAAATATTGTTCTGTGTAGATCATCATCGTTAAGGCACGTTAAGTAAAGTGCCCCCCTATGTGCCCGACAGGTGGCCTACGACCGTGGGCGGTGTGCCACGCGGGTTGCTGGTTGCTCCTGGTACTTCTCTGATAGCAGAGTGGTATCCTGCTAGACTACTGGGACGCCCTAGGGTGGAAAGAATAACAGACTGAATAGCACAAGCTCACGTACAATGCGCAAATTTGCCTAAGTGCGGAAAAAGCCGTGCAAGAAGAAGATGTCACAGTCTTTTTAAAGAATTAATTATACTATTATAATATAATATAGCTTAATTTCCCATACAAACTTTCATCTCCATTTTCACCCCCTTAAGGTATAATTTATGGGATAAAAAGTATCCTATGTCCTTCCCAAGGTCTCAAACTATCTTCTTACCAAATTTTATTTAAATCGGTTCAGTAAATCCAGAGATTACCTACCCCCTACAACGTCACAAACTCACAAACTTTAACTCTTTATTTATTTATTATTATTTATTCTTAAAATGGTAGAGGTGATGTAGAAGCTAAATAATATTATTTAGAATTAATTCACTTTTGTTTACGAAAACTGTCAGGGTTATAGGGATATATTTAAAGGTCATCTTTATTACTTAAATAGGTATCATATTAATTAATAATTTTAATAATAGGTAGATAATAGTTTCTGTCTCCATTGGATTACAAAATTTATTGTTTTAAAATTCAACATAAAATTATGCTTTAGTTTTTATAATAAATTAATGTACATATAAGTCGCACCTTGTTTAAAATAAAAAAGATAAGGAAATATATGTGTATATTTTATTACAGTTTTATATATATTATAGATACATACTTGCTTTAATTGCACTTTTTTTTTGTTATCAACTTATAATTTATTTAACTCGTTCATTTTCAAGTAATGTAGCTTATATTTATATTATAACTTTGGCTAAAAAAATTACCTATATACATATTTTTGTACTACAATTAAATCGCAAAATTTGTTTGTTTGTTCGTTTAAAAAATGGCATTTTTATTTTTACATGAATTTCATTTTAAAACATGTAAAGGATCACCAAGGTGGTAAACTATTCATTAAAAAAAATTAAAGTCGTTTGTTAAAAGCCAATCCAAATTTAGTGCCGATCACAGTCTGATATCGGTTTGATAAAGTATTTTATTACAAGAAACGTTGCTGGAGTGTGATTCGACTGAAACTTGACTATTACTGTTAGCTGCATTGCACTAAGAGTCAAGTTCTAGTCATATCACACCTCAGCACCGTCTTTTTGTATGAAAATATTTTATCAGACCGATATAAGACCAAAAACGAACAGTAATCGGCAGTATAATGTGCATCGGACCTAAAAATATCATTTATTTAAGTATTTTTTATCATTCTAACAAAAAATACATAAATTGAGTGCTTCCTCTTTTTTTAATTCATTCAAATATTCGCATTTAAAAACTAGCAACATTATCAAGGAACGGCAATATTTTACAAAATTCAACGTCTGATTTAGTGGACATATCTGTAGGCGATCCCGTGGGAGTGCAATTGCACTGTTACAGCATAGAAAGCTTGTTTTATGATATGTACATAGTTTTTAATTATTTTACTTACATTGAAAATTATAAATAAAATATTATGAACGGCTTAGAAATATATTTAACACATAAGTACATTGTAAAATAGATTTTATTAGAAGTAAATATGAGTTATATTTTACTGAATTTAAATATTTATATCATACATTCTTATAATATCCGTATTGAATTTGTTCATTTAAAAGCTTCCAGAGTAGAGAGGATTAGGAAGTACTGCTTTACTCTTTTTTTCTAAAAATGAGATTTATAGCGTTCAAAATACTTTTCCTTGCATTTTAATAACTTTACTAGATATGATAAAAAAAATATGTTAATTATACAATTTACCCTCAAATAACATTTTATTTACATAATAAAACAAATAATTCTATTCTATTTACTTAATAAAACTAATATATTAAAAAATAAAATAATCTATAAAACAAACAATTACAATAAAAAGTAAAAACTAATTGCTTTGGAAATTTACGATCGAATAATTGTTGATAGGTACCAGCATTTCCGCTGCTATATAAAAATCAACAACATGTTAATAGTGTAAATGGTTATAAAATATAAAATCGTTTTATAAACAAATTGAAAATTCAATGAGTCATTAATCGAGTCGAAATTCCAAAAACGTAAGGCAATAAAGAACCCCAAACGCGTCGCACTCGTTGAAGAGATAAAATATTTTTATTTATTTTAATGCCGCTTTGTAAGATGTCAGATATAATGAATATATTACCGGTAGCAAAAGAATATTCTTTTGAAAATGTAATTATTTAAGGCAAGGATCGGTCGGCATTCAGATAAACAGATAACAATACACCTCCGACATCGTTCACGCATTCACTATCCTCATCCATTACTGTTTCATCTCCAATAACAAGTTCTGCTGTACAAGGCTCAACAAAAACAACTAAAAATCCAATTTCAGCCTTAAAAACGCTACGTTAAAGTCAATTTTTAAATAAAATTAAACTACGTCTGCGGGAGTGCTAACTCTTTCATCTATCATAATCGTTCATGCTGAAAACAATCAAGATTGATTTTCTTAATACACGATTTTGAATTCTATCACATTTAGTATAAAGATCAAATCTGTCTGCAGATATGTCGCTTTGTCGGTTGATAGCTAACCACCGACGGAGGCGCATGTAGGCGGCGGCGTAAGGAAGGGACCCACGGAAAATGACAAATGACATCTGCCTACCGCCTGTCAAATAACGGACAGATAATAAATGACCCCGATTGTTTATCATCAAATATCTCATATATCATTATCGTGTTCTCAGCGCTTTAGGCGGAGGGCGCTTTGACTTGGTGGCATGATTAATACTGTTTAGTTAATTTCAACCTTGTAATATAAATAGTTCGGGGAAATTTGATCGTGTCATCGCGGCTTTATTTAACTATGCATTATGGTAATGAAAGAGTGTATTAAACTTTAATTTTAATGTGTATAGTGGCGTTTTTTGATTTATAGTTAAAAGATCATCTGGTGATAATTTTAGTGTTGGTAGTATCGTAGAGACATTTGTTTAAGTTAAATTCATTTAGTTAGAGGACCATTCTCCAAAACTTCAACTTGAAGCTATTGAAATGACAAACAATAGTTTATTGATGACAAAAGTAAAACAAAAGACCATATATTTTACTCCGCCAAGTTTTACATTTTAAATTATGCAATACAAGTTTCCAGCTGAAACTAAAAGTCATGTTTCATACTTTACGCGGATGCTAAGAGACTTTGTGTATAAATCTAGTCTCCCTTCGCATAAGTCACACATGCCAGTCTGTGTTTACTAACTTGCTTTCCAACATGACAACACACGAACTAAATGCAAAATAACTTCCACACTCGTTCACTCGAAAATAGACCCTGTATCATCTATTTAATACTTACATTGATGGGAAATTGAAATTTGCCTTTCTAAATGACAATAGGGTTCGCAGTTCGACTGTCATTCTTATGTCCACTAAACGTGAGGTGACTAATTTAGTAAGTGACCTGACTTCATGTTTACGGTTGGGAGTTGTACGTCAAAATAGTTATCTACAGTGACAATTTGTTGCTTTCTACAAAGAAATTTTACATCAGTTTTAGATTTATTATTTGCCAATTCGTGTTTGTAGCTTTCAAATCCTTAACAAAGGACTAGGGGGAAGGTACAAAATCACGTTTCAGACTCTCAGAATAACGACGAAATCAGTGTTTGTGAAAATTGTGCTTCCTAGAATTATTAGATTAAGTATTGAGCTTTAAGCGAATGAAAAACTGTTGGAAATTATTTTTCAATATTTCACTTTGCATATTTTTATTGATGCAAAGACATAATAATTTTTATCGTTATGTCGTAATAAAGTATTTCAATAACTATCTTGCCTGGAGGTTGCAATGTAAAAGTATTCCCAAAGGTATAAAAGTTGGACCATTTGAACTTACACAAATTAAACCTTCAACATATTATTCAATGTTAATTGAATTTTCACCAAAAATACTACAAAGACGTTACGGTACGACAAAAGTGTTTTATTAAAAAAAAAACTCGCAACTCAACATTTGAATAAAAGAACACCTGCTGAGTCTCTACCAGTCTCTTCTCAGTACTTCCTCATGGGTTAGAACTTTTGACGAATCAAAAGTCTTATAAAAACCTATTTAATTAAAAAAATCGATTATGACTTTTAAACGAAAAGCAAACAACATTTAAAAAGAATTATAGTTCTAAAATCTTTAAGAATAATTGCAAAAATTTTTGGACCACACGCTTAATTTCCAGAGCAGCACTGTAAGCTTGATAAATGAGTGTCGGAATTTCAAAGGGGCACAATAGAGACCTGACCTGAGAGATCGTTAATCAAAAAACATCCATCGCGTCAAGGTTGGAACGAATAAGCAAGCATTATCTACACGAAAATACTAAAATATTTTACTTTGACGTAGGAGAACAATAGTCTGTAGCTGTTACTTAAAATTTATGTATGTATTAAAAGTTTAAAATATGTAGTTAATTTATTTGATATATTTTTATGACTTTTAATAATTAAAAAATAATGTAACCGTTATTTTTATAACTCTTAGGTATATGTATGTATTAGCTTATGGATCTTCATAAGATAGTTTCAAATTTTCAACTTGTTTTCGATAATCGGAACTAGACACCAAAAAAATATTTTTTAATGGTCTCATGGTTGTGTGTAACCAAATATTTTTTGATATTTGTAATATTACACACTAGCGACTCACCCTCGCTTCGCTTCGGGTTCGTCTCTAGACAAAAACAAATCTATCCCACGGGATCCGTACACGTTTCCGGGATGATATATAGCCTATAGCCTTCCTCAGTTAATGGGCTATCAAGTGCAAAAAGAATTTTTCAAATCGGATCAGTAGTTTCTGAGATTAGCGCGTTCAACCAAACAAACAAATCTTCAGCTTTATAATATTAGTATAGATTTGCACGGAAATCAAACAGGAGACAGAGACGATGCAACTACACTAGAGGTAGCTTCAAAAATAAACAAAACACCGTCATGATTATCAGATTTGATACCATACATTATGACAAATGGTCGATCAATGTCAGTTTCTAATAGGATTACTCACCCTAATCCCCTCAGGACTTTCTGTACGTGACAATGAAATTTTCTTAGAAGAATAATGAAGATTTAAATTCAATTTGACTTTCGATTATAGGTAATAGGTATGTATTTACTAACCTTTGTTTGTGGCTCTGTGGTATTATAATAAGAACATATTATTTTCTTACTTTTAAATATCTTTTTATGAAACACGAGATTTGATTTTGAAAAATAATTCAAGTTCACATTATTTTATTCAGCATTAAATAATTATTTTTTTACTGAATATTATGATTCATGAGTCTACCACCAGTTCAGAAAGAAGAAGCCTCAGAGATGAGAAGAAATAGCGAAAGAAATAATAATTATTATATTATTACAAAATCTAATCATTATTAGTATATTTTATTCCAAAAATGATAAATAAGATCAATAATAGTTATCGTCTGTTATTATCAGGACTGAGGCAATTTCGTTCTAAGCTAGCTATACCTAGTCTAGTTATTCGTTTCAGTGATTTGACATATTCCTAAGTTACGAAATTACTCTTTATCTTTTCTTTATCTTTGGTATAGTAATCTGTGTGTGTATGAAATTAGAAGTTAAAAATACACGATAGTTCTTGTTACTGCGAATTAAAATAATGCTCATTAAATTCGTAATCACTTCTAGGAGCATGTATGTACGAAAGTTTCAAGCCCACACATAAGCCAGCACAACTGCCTTTTTTTCAGTGTAAATGACTCGAAACGTTTAGCTGATATAATAGAGGACACTCATTTTGAGTACGTATATGATTTTATACATATGTTATGTCACACAATATTTTATTAGACGTCTATTTTGATGATTAATTATTTATACATACTAATATTTTAAATGTAACTCGGTAATTCTGTCTGTCTGTTACCTTTTCATGCTTTATCCAGTGAACCGATTTAGACGGCATTTGGTGTGGAGATAGTTTGAGACCCTGGAAAGGACATAGGACAGTTTTTATCCTTAAAGGGGTGAAAAAGCGTGGGGAGGGGGGGGGGGGGTGTGTCGAAGTTTATATGGAGAATCAATCATTTCTCAAGAAAGGGATATAAAACCTATACCTAGGGACGAACCAGAGCGAAGCGAGGGTGAGCCGCTAGTTTCTTAATAAATCACAAATATATTATACAAACGAAAATTTATATTTGTGTATGTTTGTTACGTACCTACCTACTCCTTTACGCTGAAATAGATTTGGATGAAATTAAGGTCTTAAATAGACTACGACTTGGAGTGCAAAATAAGCTACTGTTATTATTAAATTTAGCCAAATTATGGCGCTGCTTGTATATCCTTCTATTATAAATTTAATTAAATACAATACAAAAGGCACCTAAAGACTTACCCGAGTGAAGCGAAGCTATAGTTTTTTTTAATAAAATACACATTAAAAGGTGTAAGAGTTTAGTTTTAGCTTGATTTTGTACTAGATATATTTCTTTTTAGTAAAAAAAAGTAATTAGTAAAATTTTATGTGCATTAGCATATTTATCGCTCCGACGTTTCCTAGAATGCAGAGCAGGATGCGAGACATATAAAGACGCACCGGATACGAAAATCGCTTCATCGACAAATTTATGCAGTTGTAAAAGCAGATTTATTTGATGGCGATGTGGTAAAGCCCAGACACATACGGATAAAAAAACATTTTTGAAACATAATTTTATTTAAATTCTCTAAAAAGAAGAAAATAAACTTTAAATTAAATGAAACCCATCAATGTTAAACCAATCAAGATTTACCTACATATTTTATTAAAAAAAAAAAATTTAACATTTTGTTTCTTGTTTATCTACACAGGTAAATTTTTGTACTCTTTCATTTGTTGCCTATATCTTAAGGGTCACTATGAAAATAATAATTTCTAATGTCTGCCATATTAGATTAAAAATGACGTCATTTAGATATTCGTACATTGTCACGAGAACCAAACTAGTGTGCCAAATATCAGCTCAATTGGACACTGGGAAGTAGGTCAAATTTAACTTGCATGATTTGATTACTGACAAGCTTCGGAAGCGGTGAAAATAAATAAAAGCATGTAAGAAATGCTAAGATATGAATGTACATGATTGATTTTATATTTTTTTAACTTTTCAAAAGAAAGTCACTATTTACTCTGTTGAAAAAATTGCGAATATAAATATTTTTTCTTTTATACTAATACTAGAAATCACATAAAATTATATTAATTTTGGCTATACTGTATACTTACATATAATCAGATCAGAGATTTGAATAAGTATATTGTGGGTGCAGAAGAGTAGCTTAGCATGCTTTTCTCACAACGTACAACTTTCACCACCATTTATTATTAACACCTCCTCGTTTAATTCTAAGAAATAAATTGTTAACTGGCACACCGGTGTGTCCGCGACACTCGACAGGTTAAAGTAACATTGTAGAAGTACATATTAACTGAATTATGCCCAATATAATGTACTTAGATCAGCCACGGGTTAAATAATATTTGTGAATTTTATCATAGAAGCTATCTAAATAAAAATATGTTTCTTAATATTCCGTAAAATGAAATTAGTAATTTTGGCCCTAGCCGTGCAACTAACTCCAGCGTATCTTTTCGTCTTAATCAACCGTGTGTCCCAAAACGATTTCCATGTCTAATAACTCGCGGAGATCTTTATGTTACTTCGAAAAATTTATGCTCGAGAAAAATGACATCAAAGGAACGTAATGTGTGAGAAATGATCGTAAATCTACGGTATAACTCATTTTCCAAGCGGCGCGGCTTCAAAGTGGAGGATGTTTGCCGTACTGTAATAAGACGTGATCATAATTATAGCAATCATTCAATAAAATTATTGCTTTGCCTGTGGATATCCATTAGAAATCTCAAGCGTTCTTGAGTATAAATTATCGATGTACCTTTTGCGCTGTATTGTACTTAGCACTTACGATTTTGAGTGAGATCGCGGGTTGGATTTCCAGTTGGGACAATTGGTCTATGTTCGCTTCATTAATATTAGCCCCAGAATGTCAGAAATTAATTTGCATTGTTTTCATATTAGCGCAAATAATTTTGCATTTTCATATATGTCTATCATTACTATAGCACATTTTCCTAAAAACTACTATTATGCTTTTCATATTTCTATGTAGTAGACTAACAACTCAAAAAACACCAATGAAAATCAAACCTTTGACCTAAGAATTAAGAACCTAAACTTCACTGAGTGGTTATAAATTAATTAAAGACTTTATTCATACAATATGCCCTTTTAATATATTCAGTGAACCTTCAGTTTTGTTTATTTTGGTTCTCCTTTCAACTTGCTTATAAAAATATTTACTTCATTACACCTTAAGTAAAATATTTTACAAACAACTTGCACCACAATAATTTGAATTGAAAGCCATACAAAAACCCAGCATGTTCAGAAGTCATTAAAGAGCTGTAAGGTATTTATTATGGGAATAAGCAGTACATTTTGCGCGTGACTTCAAACAAAAAAGTAGAAATGCTCATTGTTATTTTTAACTTCGAAGTTTTAATTTCAATAAATTAATATTTTTTACAGGATAAGTGATAAACATTGTCATTCTATTCTTTTTATATTTTATTAGCGGCTCACCCTCGATTCGCTCGGGTTTGTCCCTAAGTACGTTTAAAATAGATATAAATAGTTATAAGCCAGTGCTAGCCATGTAAATTATAATTTACTTTCGTGAATTTTATCGATATTTTAACAGTTTGGTATTCTGTTATTCGGGGCGGTGATAAATCCAACAAATCAAACATCATAAAATCGGTCCAGCCGTTCTTGAGTTATAAATAGTGTAACTAGCCCGACTTTGTTTTATTTGTTTTATATATATGTATGTAGACCGCTGACTTGCAAATTTTCAACTTCGTCGTTTAATTTAGTAGAATTGATCCGCTCTTGCAGGTAGTAGTATAATTTAAGATAGCCTATAATCTTCTTTAATAAATAGACTATAAAATACAAAGAGTTTTTTTTTCAAATCGGATCAGTAGATCCAGAAATTTGCGCATTAATGTATAAAAAATAGTATTATCTTTTCGTCAATGTATAACTTAATTCTCTTATTAGGAGCAAAATTATTTTGAAAACAGGATGAAGCGTTGACAGTTTCGCATCTGTGAGGTTCTTATTTTCGAACTTTATATTTAATACAATTAACACTTGCTAATACGGTAAAGGAAAATGTTGTAAAGAAACCAGCACGTCTGAGAAAACCAAACTGGTTATTGAAAGTGTGAAGTCCACATTTGGCCATTGCAGTGGACTGTGGCTTGTACCCCCTTGTTTCGAGGAAAAGGATATACCCAGCAGTGAATCGTAACCATTTATTTATATTATTGTGTCTGGAGAGCCTCTTTTGAAATTATTGTATTTATTTATTTATGTAATTGAGTATTACACATACAGTCTATACTAATATTATAGAGGTAAAGTTTATGAGTTTGTGAGGTTGTAGGAGGTAATCTCTGGATCTACTGAACCCGAAACCTGAACCTTATCTCGAAAATCATTCTTTAAGGGATTGAAAATGAGGATGAAAGTTTGTATGGGAAATCAACCTAGAGACGAATCCTAGCGAAGCGAGGTTTAGTTGCTAGTATTTTATATAATAGAAAGCTCATAATTACTTAAATCTGTCGACGTTTTAAATTTAACCACACACTCAGTTAAACTGTAGGTATGTACTCGTTTAAATTATATGTAACATAATGAGATAATAATAAAGTAATATATTTTTAATAATGTTCAGTTTAGAATGAAGTATTTATCCACACTAATGTTATAAATGTGAAAGTTTGTGAGGATGTATTGATGTATGGATGTTTGTTACTCCTTCACGCAAAAACTACAAAATAGATGATAATATACATAACACATAGGCTACTTTTTATCCCAGAAAAATGTACGGTTCCCGTGGGACAGATTTGTTTTCGTTTTAATAAATAAAGCCACTTGTCCTGACTGATTCATCTACGCTCAAATTGGACTGCAAACGAAAGAGCCATAATTTTGACAACGTCCTTTCTTATTGGTTACCTACTAAATGGAAAGGAAGAATTTGTTTCTTACCTTAAATACGTGAAGTGAAGGAAATATTTCATGAGACGTAATATTTATTGGATGCTAAATTATTACTATATAGCCTGGAACAGATGTCGTTTGTATAATACTATTGTTTTCTTGACGGATGTTGGTTTCGGCGGCCAATCTCATTAATACTAGCCAGCACAAGTGAAGTCACAACTTTCAATGGGACGTTACTTCGACATAACCGCTAAGAGATCAGGTACAGGAATTATAGCTTAAGGTGCATTCCAAAGCACGGTAATATAAATTTACCAACCTCCCTAAAGGACAATTCCTGACAATTTCATAACAGAAAACCCCAATAGGTATAGTTGGCTTGTATCAGGACTTGAACCCAGGACTTTTGGACCTACAGCGGTATATACTAGCCGCTATCAACGGCGAAAGTATCTTAAATATAAGATAAAACTAAAAACTATTGTTATAGTATTCGACAACATAGAAATCATCGAGGGTCATCTGTTATTCCAGAAGTACTAAATGCGAGAAAAGCTGTGGGAAACGGTTTGTTATAAATATTATTTCTAGTTATAGCTAGTTTACCATACCTAATAAGGTAGTGACGATTAACTTTACTTATTGCTTGAAAGTATGGTACTTAAGTGGATATAATTACAAGGCAACGCCAAAGGAAATGACTAGTGATAAAAATATCCTTTCAAGTGAGAGAACACATTTTGTATGTATGTTTGTACGTAAAAGAGTTGTAATGAAATAACCTGTTATTACAACAGCAATTTGCTGTCGAATCGGCGTACGTAATTAGGGGTTGCGGCTTATTTATTTATTCACTGAGTGCGTTCATCAAAACGTAATTCCAAATAATGGTTCTTAAAAATGATTTGGAAAAGTTTATGCTCTTGTACTTTTTTATGATATTGACCGATAATGTGTTTTAAATTGTAGTTCTACTATTAGTTATTTTGATTTAAAAATAAGTTATATATAATTATATATATCATATTAATAAAAAATGTATATACAAATGAAGATAATGTATATGTTACTATTAGCTAGGCGAAAATATATTGTATGGGGTCTTATAGGATGTGCGCAAACGACTTTGTATCGCCCAATGGCACTGCGGCGATAGAGCACCGCTTTGTAGTGATAAAACCTCACAATCCTCTGCCTGTTGACAGTCAGCATGGACACCATGATACGTTCTCCCAGCGATATCATAGAAAGATTAAATAAATTAAAGTAGAAATACAAATATAATAAATATAAATATGTTTGGACATTAACATACAACACCATCTAGTTCCATGGTAAGCTACGAGGCTTGTGTTATGGATAAAAGGTAGTTAATAAACCCCCCAATGTTGACCTTGTCGTGGTGGGAGGGCTCAGTAGTGCCCGACAATCCAGCTGGGCGCTTAGCCAAGAAACGCACTGAGAAGTGGCCCATCTCGGTAGGCGGTGTGCTATGCGGGTTGCTCCTGGTACTTCTTTGATAGCAGACTGGACCGTGGAGCAACCCCATGGATGTTGTGGTCTGTTTCGGCAGACCTGCCGTCGGTCCATCGTGATTGAATGCGTAAGCGATCTTGCGAAGCCCCATTGAGACGGAGGAGGTTCCGTTGGGTTTTAGTGGGTAGTACTGGCTTTGCCGGTGAGTCCCACACTTGGTGCCTAAATGCATTTCCTAACGTTAAAAAAAAGATAGTTCATACACTTCACATATATAACTTTAAATACATACATATTATAAATATAAACACCCATAACTGGAGTACAAACATTCGTGCTGGACTCGAACCCGTGACCGCTGGCACATCAAGTAGAGTCACTACAAACTGAGCTAAACGTATCGTCGGAAGACATTAAATTACAGGCAAATGTGTTCTAACACTTCACGACAGTATAATTCCTGGTATAATCTCTTACTATGAATGCAGTGAATTCCGAATAATAATAAAATATTTATTTAAGAAATTAAATTTCAAAATTTTTTAGTTGTTATTAGAAACAAATATAAGCTTAATTACTATTATTCATATAATATAATTATTACATGCACTTACAAAGTTCACAACATGTTATGACAATTAAAACTAGGTTAAAATTGAATTTATTGTTTTACTTTACATGGATACTTATATTGTTACAAAATTGCAAATGAACCTAATAAAAGCTTGATAAGAACTAGCATAGCAACGATTATTTTAGGAATTCGTGTTATACAACAAGTTATTTTAACAATCATTAAAATAACTAATTTATAAACTGACTGAACATAACACTTCATGTAGACACTTGAAGTATTTCATGTGTGATTTTTTTTTATTATGTACCGTATTCACAGTGTACATATAATATGTTATATGAACACATTTAGATATTGTTATTTATTTAAATATTATTTTTTATTGAAAAGGTACACCGACCTTCAAATTGTTTTAGAAGTATTTTTTTTTATTATTAAATTTTCTTGTCATAAATGCCAAAATACATTCAATTTAATTCAATTCCTTTATTAATGGCTTCAAAGCGTGCCAGTTGAGCATAGATTAGCCAAAATACATAGCAAACCGTCAAATAATCATGACAGTTTATGTACAATATGTCAAACAAAACGGTTGAAATCTCAGCACGATTTTTCTCCATTATTATCTACGTGTCACCAAACGCCATAATTCACTGTAATCTATTTAACACCGTTCAGCATCGAAACGATTAAATCTATTAGGCCAGAGGCCATAGAGTAAGTAAATTTGTAGAGATTAATTAATACTTATTACGTATATATTGTATTTTAATACAGGCTAGTAAAGGACGCAAAAAATTTTATTTCAATATGTATATAAATATATAAATAAATATCTAATGCTGTTCATTGGTACCTAAGCTCATCACTTGAGAACGAATGCACCGATATGGTTATTTTTTGAAATTGTTAGTAATGGTCCGAATTAGGGTCCAATTTTTAGAGAAAAAAAATGAAATAACTCCTCTGCTATTCCAAAAAAATCGAAAATGCTATTGAAATTTATATAATCTCAAAGATCGTGAAATTGAAATAGAATATCATCGGTCAGGTCAGCTAGTATGTGCATAACAAATAACAATATGTTTGTAAATTGTAATGTTGCCTGAATTATTTTTCAATTTCTGATGAATCCAATGAATACAAATACAAATCTCTCTCTTTCTCTATATATAAAAGAAAGTCGTGTTAGTCACACTATTTATAACTCAAGAACGGCTAAACTGATTTGGCTGAAAATTGGTGAGGAGGTAGCTTAGAACCAGGAGACGGACATAGAATACTTTTTATCCCGTTCGACCGCGTTCCCGCGTGACGTGACATAAAACGTCAAAGAGAATACAAGTCACTATAAAACGTGGTATAACAAAAACGCATCTGATGGAATAACAAAACGCAAATGACAGCTAAACGTAATTTTGTCTATGATTAAGTATTAGGTACATCAGAAAAATTAAAAAAAAAAAACTTTATATGGCTAACGCTGCCAAAAAACTATATTAAATATCTATGTAAAACGTGCCTAGCGACGAACCCGAGCGAAGCAAGGGTGACCCGCTAGTGACGTATAAAAATAACTAATTTCCTCAACAATAAAACAAAGCAGGATAAGCATATTTTCGTTTGACTTGTATATATTAATAATAGTCTCAACTAAAATCGGAGTCACAGTGTAGACTGTAAACAGTCATAAACATAAATATAGTATATTAATTTACATTCTGTTTACAGTTTATCTGTAACATTTTATTGAGACCTTTATTATAAAGTACAAACACGGCCATTACTTGGATTTATCGCCTCGATTCGTGTCTGAAGGTTGGTAATTACACGCGTGTATCATTCCTCATACTTTATCGTTTGCATTTCGATTTAATGCAGCATTCAATGAGCACTGGAATAACTTTGTGTAATTTTATAGTTTCGATTTTAATTATTATAATAAAATTTATCAACGATACACCGTTATGCCAATTTATGTGATATATTATTAAAATTTCATATAATTTAATATATCCATATCCCTCGCGGGCGTACTTTATTTGAAAAATTTATAGTGGTTGTTTCATAACCCAACAGAATATATTTATTACTTATCTCTTATACATACTAGTGACACAGCCTCGTTGCGTTCAGCTCCTAAAATGTACTATGGTGCTCCTCCTGACATGAACTCAAATTGTTAGTACTAATATTCTAGGTATCAATCGGAAAAATCTAGTAAGATGAAGCATTTTCATACTAAAAAAAGATAAAAGGACTAGCAGTTCTTGAGCTACCATAAGACGGACAGAAATACATATATAGGTGCTTATAACATAATTAAGGACAATATTACAAAGATACAAATCTATACTGCTATAATCAAACCCACTACCCCCAAAGAATAAACCGTTTCATGAAGTTCAAACAGACAGTACCATCGACCGTACATGTTATATTTACGAGTATATACAATTACCAATCATTTAATTTAAATATTTTCATCGCCAGTATTGCCAACCTTGGGGACGTCAATCAGATAATTTCAAGGCGGAAATGTCAATAATGTCATAATGTGACTACTAATTACTAGCAGTGGAGCTTTAAAATATTACCAACACGAATTAAACGTTAATCGCTGTCATTAAATACATAAGAAACATTTCCTTTACAACGTCCTGTGACAGTGCCAGCGGCGCACTTCCTTCCATATTTATATAACAATATTTCATTTATTTAACTAGCGACCCACCCTCGCTTTACTCGGAGGGGAGGATATAGTAGATATAATGAAAAACTAGGTCCGTACGTTTTTATTTTAAAGAAATATTGCGTATGATAGAAGTTATTAGCATCTAAATATCTGTATTTTTGAAATAAAAACTTCCTCGAGAGTTTTTATTTTTTTATAATTAAACTAAACTGAATTACTAAAAGAGAAAAACGTACAGACCTAGATTAAGGCGTACTGAATCTAATGAGACCAAAATTGTCTCATTTTGTAAATGTTTAGGGGGGTGAAAACGTTATTGCCCGAAACAATATTTTAAACAGGAAATGTAGGTAATTGCCTCTAAAATTTGCAACTCTCTCTATCGCACCATAAGGGTTTGCAAAGCGAGCGGTATGAAACAGAAAGCATTTTCTTAAACCTACTCGCGCCGTGTATCGGTACTTCACAATCCTCTTAACTTATGTGTTTCTCCAGGTTATATTTATCTATGTACTAAATTTTATACATTCCGTCCAGCGGTTTCAACGTAAAAGAGGAGCATAAATACAAACATATAAACTTTCGTAATAATAGCAGTCATTTAATAGAGTTACCAACAGTATTAGGATTCATTAAAGAATTATGACTAGTTTTTTTTATAATATATTTTTATTGCACTAAATAATAAAAAAAATACATAGAAAATAACGCGGACAAAGGTGCACTTACGAGTATCTCTATAAGAGGTCTCTTCCAGTCAACCCATGTATGTGAGAAATAATGTTACACAGTGAGACAGAAAGAGAAAGTGCAAAGTAACGATAAGAAAATATATGAGAATAAGCAGAAGTAAAACAAAATAAAAACAATATAAAAACATCTAAATATATATGTATACACACTATAATTTCATATATAATATATAAGCATATATATATATAGATACGAATAAAATATTGTTTACTTCGTGTGTTTATATTATTGTATATTAAACATTTTTGTAATAAACGCTCGCACTGCGACCATATCTTGTTGATTTATATGGCAGTACAGCCCTCATTTATTCGCTTACGACATATGTCTTGTGAATTACAGACATCAAATTATCTCAAAATGGCCGACACAGTTGTCTTATGAAATTACTCGATTTTTGTTTATAAAATAAAGATTTTACTTCATACTTAAATAAAGATTAAATCCTTATTTTATATTTAACTTTGTACAAATGAATAAAATAAAAAGTATATAAATGTATAATAAACGAACTCGCGACTTATTATAAAATATTCATACCTATAAATATTCATGACACTATAATTCTGAAAGTCTTGCACAAAACAGAATATTTTGTGTTTGAGTCTGAATAAAAACAAAACTAGATTAAAACCGAGAACATAAAGTTGAAACAAACAATAATAATATAGTTAAAGGCCTCCACATATGGTATTAGCTACTTCAAATTATAGGCAATTCATTTTATTACATCTATACATGCTAAGTGCACTCGTAAAAGAAATTCAAGGGAAAAAGGTGCGTTAAATATGTATAAAAGTTTAATGTTTTATAAGAAACTGTATAGATTATGACATGCATTTTTATTTAATCGTATATCTCAATTATACTCAATCGAATAACTTGTATAAGGCATGAAACACCTTTAGACGCTAATAGGAAAAAATGTGATAATAACAGTTTTTTATATAAAAAGTTTTTAGGTTGTTTTTACTTATAGTTTGAAGTAATAGACAAAGATGTATAGGTTGAATAAAGTACATTATAATATATTCCTGGTCGATTTCGGCCATGGCGGTCAATTTCATTAAGAATAACCATCTCCGCAGGAGATGTTATAGTGCACTGGAGTATGACACAACGTGTACTCTCTATTCCTTTTAACTCTCATATTCCAGGGGACGGTAATTCAACATGACCGTAAGAGACTAGATGTCGGACCTTTAAAGTGTTCTCCAAGGTACGAGTGCCCAAGTCGCCTAGCAGGGGAAGAACCCACATGCAAAAACTGCACGCAGGCGAAACACGCGGAAACGAACCACAACACCTTCGATGCACACTGCCCAGTTCGTAAAAAGTGGGATGCACTCGCCAGATCAAGTGTGGCGTACTGCTAACAGAAAACTTACAAAGCATCAGACACAAAAACGCAAGGTATACTGATGTATACCGGGATTAAATGCACAGTCATTAATACCAAGCGAAGATGTCGGAAAAGCCAACCCAACCCAAATTATAAGAACACTCGCAAGAAATATAAAAATTTTAAGCAAGTGATCGCACAACTGAAAAACCGAACGTTAACTCCAACTCATAAACAGTATCTAGATATATAAGAAGTAGTACTAGCATAATAATAAAAAAAAAAAAAAAAAAAAAAAAAAAAAAAAAAAAAAAAAAAAAAAAAAAAAAACAATAAACACAAACGAAACGAAAGTGGAAGATAGCTATAATTAAAAAAAAAAAAAAAAAAAAAAAAAAAAAAAAAAAAAAAAAAAAAAAAAAAAAAAAACATGCAGTACGAACTAGTAAGTAAGTCAATTTAATTTAGTATGGAAAGCATACATATATATTTATATAGTATAAATGTATTATGTATAGATAAATAGAATTAAGCAAAATGAAAGTAACAATATACTACAAAACTAATACTACCACGTTTGAGAAACCTATGTAAACTCAGGAATAAATAGACATATAGCATATAATTAAATGTAAATATCACGTAAAACTATAAGTAAAACAGCATAAACATTTTGTAATAAGTATAATAATAAAATAGGAAATAAGCTAATAGAATAAGTAAATAGAATTAACAACATAATAAATGTAAGTAAAATATCAAGAATAAATGTAATAATCTGGAATGTAATACCAGACTCTCCCTGCATTACTATAGCATAAAAAAGCTCATAACTGTCAAAAAATAAATAAAATATAAAATGTAAATAACATTAAAGCCCTCAGGTTTTAAAAAATCACAATGTAATAAAATCAAAATTGTAAACAAGGTCTCCGACCGCCATGTCGGAGGAAATTCGGTCTAAAAAATAAAAAAAAAAAAAAAAAAAAAAGGTACGAGGGTCCGAGGTCCAGGCACACACCGTCAACTTCGGACTGCTACTGAGTTTTACTTATGCAAAAAACCAATTCCTGTTAAGAAATGCAAAAAAAAAAAAATCAAGATATTTATGGTACCATGACACAAATTAAGAGATATTTGACTCAATTGTGAAAGAGGTAGAAAAAACATAAGCATCGAGCATTCTCCTTTGAAACCTACAAGCTCTTACTGAGATCGATCGTAAATCGAGGATATGACAAACTTCCTGCATAACCCATGGAAGGAAACAAAGCATCTGTTACCCTGTTAGACATTCTAAGATAAAATCATTTCCAACGATACCATTATATCATACTATTACACATAATTGTGCACACCAGGTAGGTACTGTAATCTAATAAAACATGAAAAACTGCAGTTTTACAATCTAATAAACTACGCTCTTTAATGCTGGCGTACAACCGTTATTATCTAAATTACTTGAATACATTGTATAGAATTACTATGGCGTGTGTTTTAAATTATCGTGCAGCTTAGAAATAAAGACATTATGACGTCTCATTATATTGATGATATACTCGAATAGCTTACTCGGCTAGTAAGGCTCTTTTGTTAATATTGTTGTGTAGAGTAACTACACTATACATGGTAACAAATTTTTCAACTTTGAGTAACGGTACTCCTTTATCAGTCATATGCAGTAGAAAGCTATCAACAATCTCTAATTCTATTTTATATGATGATAACTACAGTTGTTTATGGTAATGTATCTAATCGATAATAATCTACTTTTATAATTGCAAAATTTTGTGTGGAATTTTATTTAGTCTGAAATGGCTTGATAAATTTGGATGCAATTTAATACAATAGAAACTTAAAAAAAAATCAACCAGATATTAAGAAAAAATGGTTTCTAGACACTAAAAAGTAAGACATTTAAATAACTGAAAGAGAATTTCCATTCACTATAGATACCTAATCAGATATTTTCGAAGTCATTCTCCTGCTTTTTGAAGTCGGACTTAAATCGATTACGACGTAGAGTAACATATAGACCATCAGGCACCCAAGCTAATCGGGGTAAGTTGCTAGTGAAAATATAAAAAGATAGGTGTCAACTAGAATAAATTGCGACAAACATACAATTTAAAATTAACAAGTTTCATGGCCTCTATAAAATAACGTAGCGACACTACTGTACGGAAGATAAAATTCTTTCGTCATACTTTTTATTTAATAGATCAAAATATTATGCCACAAATTAAAAACACCCACAGCGACACTATCCATGTATATTAAATTTACGAATTGTACCAACCTACATATAATTACAGCATTACTTTCAATAACATTTAAGTATAAAATTTTAAATGTTAACGTCCATGTTGTCATTTAATGTCACACGGTCAGTATAACATATAAATGTTTTTATACATATTACGAAGGAGCCGAATGCATTAAAACAGACCGCCTTTTATCATGACAAGCCGCTAATTACAAATGAAAATCGCTTCCTAACCCGTCACACTGTATCCACACTTCGTAACTACTTTACATCTCGTGCGACTGTATAATAAATTATTAATCACCCCAAGCAAATATAGACTTTATCACCTTAGAATAAGGTTGAAAATTATATACAACATACTGACTATATATGGTGTTTATTTTTAGTCTTCTTCTATAATCTATGCGTTTGAGATAACTTAATTATACAGATGCTAGTACTATCGTGAAATAAATTTTTAATTGAGCCCTTCATGCTTTTATCTTTGCCTCGAGTTGACAAATGTGCCGTGTTCTAAATTCAGATAGCTAACTGGTCGCATCGATATCGGTACATCGCTACCTGAACGCACTAATGATGCACAATGTTTTTTTATTTATTGCCCTTTGAAATAAAGAGAGCCTTTAATTTTAATCGTATTTTATGGATGAAATATATTTGATGATAAGTCAATCAGATGTTTTTAAGTCGGAAACTCGAGATTTTAAAGTGATGTTTTTGGGGATTTTTTTATGTTAACTTAGAAACATGTGGGATATAATAATTTGGTACTTTAATTCGGTTGTATGTTTTTCTTTTATTTTTTTTTTTAACTTTAAATATTACATATATTGTGTATTGATTTTGATATTTTTTTTCTTTTTTATTAAAAGGTGATAACGCGCGGTGGTAACACCCTCGCTTGGGATTACAAGGGAAGCGAGTTTTAATCCCGTGTCTAGCACCTCTGATATTTTTCTTTACAAAGCATTTTTAACATAATTATCATTTGTCTTCCAGTGAAGGCGAACATCATGAGAAGAGAACTGACAAGTTTTCGAAAGACACATGTGAAGTCTGCCGACCCGCACCTGGTCAGCATGATGGTGCCCAGCAGAGAGACATTAAAAAGGGCTGAATACAATTAATAGATTATACTTCAAGGGTGGTCCCGCCCCTACCTCCTCAATAAAATATGTATAATAATGTATAACTAATACAAAAAAAACACTCGAAGTAGTAGTCTCCATAAATAACGCTTACTCAGCTTTTCTCACTTTTTACATGGCAAGATGAGCGAGCGGGTTAAGTTTTTTCCTGCAACATGGTTGTGTATTTTGCATAATTTAAGAGGATTGTGAAGCTAAATAAAAAAAGTAAATTTCCATACAAAAAGCTATAACGTTTTCCCCCCCATTAACATAGTCTAATTTTCATAATTTTTGGAAATGTTGTAGATATAATGAAAAACTAGGTCCGTACGTTTTTATTTTAAAGAAATATTGCGTATGATAGAAGTTATTAGCATCTAAATATCTGTATTTTTGACGTAAAAACTTACTCGAGCGTTTTTACTTTTTTATAATTAAACTAAACTGAATTACTAAAAAAGGAAAACGTACAGACCTAGATTAAGGTGTACTGAATCTAATGAAACCAAAATTGTCTCATTTCGTAAATGTTTAGGGGGGTAAAAACGTTATCGCCCAAAACAATATTTCAAACAGGAATGTAGGTAATTGCCTCTAAGATTTGCAACTCTCTCTATCGCACCATAAGGGTTGGCAAAGCGAGCGATATGAAACAGATAGCATTTTCTTAAAAACCTACTCGCGCCGTGTATCGGCACTTCACAATCCTCTTAAATGTCTGATTTAAAAATATTAAATTTGTAATATTTTAAACTTGTATTTTAAATGAAACTATCATGTTTTATTTTATTTATTTGTTCGCGACGCTTTTAATGCTTTACAGCAAACATGGTGACAAGAGAGTCTCTACCAGTGTCTCAGTGAAATATTCGCGTATATCTAAGAAAATTTTACGTTAACCTTGTATAAGAATGTGACCTTAAAATAATTCTAATAAAACCATCGACTAACAGATTACGTGAAGCAATCTAATACGCAAATAGACAAAAAACTAAAACACAGTTGATTTAGATATGCCTACTGTAATTTTGACCTTGTTACAATTTATTTCATAAATAAAAATATGTATAATGAACATGTAAATTGATATCTTTCGCAAATAGTCTCTAGATTATTCAGCGAACTTAAAAGCTTTCGACCAAGTCATTCCTATGGAGCGGGAACGATAAAACTTGACATTTATGTACCACTGTTAACAAAATATGCCAACATTATAATTAAACCAATGCGATGTATATTTTATTATTCCGACATTTAAAATTTACGATTATTTAAAAGCTGTTTAATATTTAATATGAACTACACTAAAGCCTTATAATTTAAAAAGATATATGGATATTTAAATTTTGTTATTTGTTATACAATTCTTATCTATTTGATTATTTTCTTATGTATAAAATAGGTTATTTATGTAAGCGATTATTTTAAATAGTTAACCCAGTGGTCATTATAAAATGAAATAAAATAACCTTTAATCTTTGTATTAAATTGACATTGTACACTCACATATGCATATAATTTTTTTACATAGATGGCAGATTATTAAGTAAATATATCAATAATTAAATAACAAAAATTAATATCTTTCATAGATAAAATGGTATAACAATAGTAGCCCTAATTTTATTTAAAATATTTATACAATATTGTTATTGTCCATTACCTTCTCCCCAATGTGCATGTCAGTTCAGTTGGGTTCGAAGCCAAGAAACCCACAGGGAGGCGACCCACTTCGGTAGGCAGTGTACCATGCCATTTGCTCCTAGTACTTCTCTGACAGCAGAGTGGGCCGTTGGAGCAACCCGAATGGTTTTTATTGTCTGCTTCGGCGGGCCTGCCATCGGGGCATCGTGGTTGAGTGCGTACGCTATCCTACAACGCCGCATTAAAAAGGTTCCGTTGGGTTTTATTGGGTACTATATACTGGCTTTTCTACCCAGTGAATCCCACATAACTACCTGTATGTTTACAGGTGATATGTTTAAATACGTTTCCTAATATAAAAAAAAGATAGAGTAGTAGGTAATTACCTAGATATGTGTTCACCTTGCTATTCGAGAAATACCAGGAACATCATATTAACTAAGCCTGCTGTAAAAGTGGTGCTTTATTAAGATTGTTAATACACTTAAAACATAAGTGATACTAAAATAATATTTGTGCACTTTATATTTTTTATCAACAAATATTACACTAAAACAGTTTGACATTTAAAACGAATATTATAAAATCTATATACAGATAAATAAAATTGGAGTGTCTGTTCGTAATATTAAAATAACCGCTTTTTACTACATGCATATGGATGTATACACGGTACATAAAACAAAACAACATTTTTTACAATTTTTGTCTGTCTGTTTGTTCCGGCTGATCTCCGAAACGGCTGGACCGATTTTGGCGAGACTTTCATTGAAAGATAGCTGATGTTATAGGGAGTAACTTAGGCTACTTTTATTTTAGAAAAAGAATCAAGGTTCTGCGAAAAAAAATTAAAACCCATGAAATTGTGAACAAAATCCGCGTACGGCATACACACCCGAGCAAAACGAGGGTAAATAGCTATGTAATTTAAATTAATATCTTAGGAGTAGCAAGCTACTATTTATGCATACCTAAACATAGTTAACCGTGAAAACGTACCTAGGGACAAACGCGAGCGAAGCGAGCGTGAGTCGCTAGTAAAGTACTAAAGAGAGAACGCGTAACACTTTAAATTCTCCAGCAAAATATTTTTAATGATAAAATCGACTAATGAAATATTTTAAAATACACTTTATTTTAATGGACATTTATATATAAAATGTAATTTTAATAAAAGCTACTGTACTCTGTAGAAATTTATTACAAATTTATATTTAAATTGAAACCACTTATGTTCGAAACTTCCGCGTCCCTAATGAAGGAAAATATTAATATGCTTATAATACAAAATCGTCGTTTACGTGAATATATGATATCCTTTTGATCGATTTTTCGGTTAAAGCAGCCAACTTTCCTTAAAGTAACGGTATATAGTACATGTATTAAAACTATGTCGCTCTGAAGTACTCTAGAAATAACCGCGCAGTTATCAATATTAGTACAAAATGCATGCCATGATGAAAATGCCATGATTGACCAATGCTTTATTCTCACTCTTGGACCTCTACTAAAATTCGAACCAAAAAAAACATTTATACTTTAAATAAAAGTATCTTTTCGGATTTATTCCCGGATTTATTTAGATTTTTGGTTCCCATAGTTTCGAATGTCTTACAGCAATCATGGTCACGGGAGAGACTCTCGTTACTTTTGTTTAAATTGTCAAATATTCGCATAAATCTAAGAAAGTATTGATTCATTTATATCTAAAAATATTACATTTAATTAATTAACAAGTTGCAAAAATAAAATAGGATTTATTACGACACTAACATATCTCGATATTTTATATATATATATGTACGAATATTGAAGATGTATTAGATATTCATACATATTGATCATAGAACGAAATTCCTTCAAAGCGAAAATTCAGTTTCTTTAGAAAATATTATTATGTAACTGCCTCGGTGGTGTAGTGGCTAGCATGTACGGCTGCACATCCTGAGGTCATGGGTTCGAGTCCCGGGTCGGGCCAAGTTTAGTTATTGAGTCTTTCTGTATAGTAAGCCTCAGTAACAGCCCGGAGTTGGGAAGTTGGCGGTGTTTCACCCCCGTGCCTCGGAGAGCACGTAAAGCCGTCGGTCCTGCGCCTTAACTCTCACCGGTCGTGTCGAGTAGTCGTCCCACTGGAATATGAGAGTGACAGGAATAGAGAGTGCACTTGTGTCTGCGCGTACACTTGTGCACTATAATATCTCCTGCGCAGTTGGCTAGTCTCAATGAGATTGGCCGCCGTGGCCGGAATCGGTCAGGAGAACATCATCATTATAATGTAAATATAATTTTATACTAATTTCCCATAAAATTAAATATTCTCTCTTAAATATACTCAATATTTTAAAATTATAGCGTAAAAAGTTTGCAATCATGAGAATTTTATACTGGCCAAATTTTTATGATATGCAGGTGTATTACAAAGCATAATACATAAATGAAATATAACATTTTGAATGCCTGTTGGTCACAGATTAATATGTATATGAATAATAAATTAGACGTGTATAATTATAGGGGACTGTTAAATTAGCGTTGGAAGTTTATAGACTGTACTTCACAATGAATTTTATAAAAGTATTAGATAATTTTATTTATTAAATGCTTGTTACTAGCAGAAAATCTTTTCATACATTTTTGTGTATAAAAAGATTTTCTGGTAATATAATATAACTCAATCAATCAATGAGGTAACTAAATATTATATCGGTCGTAGCAAAAACATTATAAGTAACAATAATTTAACTTCAATGTAAACTGAACTATTTATATAAATAATTAACACTTGAAAACTATTACATAATTGCAAAAGGAGCAATTAGTGTTGTGCTAGTGTCGATAGTCTAGACGGATGTCGATAGCATTCCGCGCAACGACGTGACTGCACAGTGTAATGGTGCAACACTATTTATCAACATGCCAGGGGAATTTAAACCTAATATATACTAAGGTTAGGTGTTGAAAGATGAATTATGATATTTGCAGGTGATCACAGACGTGAGTTCGATTAAAAAATGTGATTTGTGGCTGCCACTCTGCGCGTGTTTTATTTTGCGAGGCGTGTACGTGACGGGCAGTCGAGAGACGTAAAAAAGACGCCGCGAAGTCACATGATTTAGATGCATGAATTTTGCGCAATTTAAAATTTTGTCAGGTAGTCTTATTTTATTTTATAAAATGAACGCTGTTACGATTTGCTAGAAGGTCTATCTATCTAAAGTTTTGAATATTGCGTGGTAATTGATTTTTATTTGATCAACAATAGTTTTGAGAATGTTAACTAAATAACTATTTTATTTTGTTATAGTATAGGGTACACATTCCTTTAATGGTAGGTAAAAAAGCAGAACATAATAAAATGTATAACGAATCAGGTATGGCGTGAAAATGACGAATTGTTAATAATGGAAATTATTCGAAAATTGAGTTTATATTACTTAATTGATATTTCTTATTTAATTGTTATCTATAATTGCAATGATCGATTAAAATAAATAGATTTAATATTTCTTGCATTAAAGTGAATATGGAAATAAAAGGAATCAACCTTAATCATAAAACGTTCAAACCATATCTATTATGATGTACATAACAAAAACACGACGATTACCATCAAAGAGTCGTGATTGTCAGTCGTCCCATCATTCACACCTGTCAAGCGGAGACGGGGCAACGGGTAGAGCGATTTGTATGGCGAATAAATAACTTTTGAAGTAATTTATGTATACGTACAGTGATGTGACATATTTTAAATATTGTATCGATATTTTTTTCTATTTTTTATGCATTATGAAATAACTATAGTCCATTGCTAAAGTGGATTAAAATTGGATATGCTGCACCTCTAAGATCTACGTGTGCAAATGATTTCCAAATAAACACTACTGCTAATATGGGCAGGAAAATGACATATTTGAAAGGAGAGGATCTAAGTACGTAGTTTTAAACTGTATAAAATTAATTTTTATATGTGAATTCTATGGAAAAAACGTAGTTTTCTTATTTTGAGACACTAAATACAGTAGTAGTACACTAGTACACTGATTGATTTATTATGAAATAATTAATTTAAAGCTTTAAAACTGAATGAGATAATAAATAGATTCTGATTTCGAAACAACTAAACTTTAATTTAACAAAACTATCCTTACATGAATCAAGAAAAAAATACTAAAAATATTATGTTTCAGTATAAAAAGAATTATAAAAAATATAAAATAAGTATGAAAACAATAAAAAAAGTAGTGGTATTGCAAAGGTAATGCACTTGTTTTGAAAACTAATTGATGTGGGTTCAAACTCCGGGTCTCGCCACACCTCTGATATTCCCATATGCCAATCATTTTCAACACGATTACCACTTGTCTTATGGCGAAGGAAAACACCGTGAGGAAACCTGCATGTCTGAGAGAAACTTAACTAGTTTTTGAAAGACATGTAAAATCCAACCTGCATTTGGCATTGGTGGTTTACCATGGCCTGATCGCCTCGCACTGAAGAGAGACACGTGCCTTTCAGTGGAATGTTTAATATTATATTAATATTATTTAAAACTTTCTTAGATTTATGCGAATATGATATTTAAAAAAATCTATTTTTGAGATTTTTTTCTCGGGTTTATTTTAATTTTGGAACCAAAAATCAAAATAAATCTGCGGAAAAATCCGAAAAGATAGATTTATTTAGTATTATTTATGAAAACAGTATCGATACATCGATTAAATGATCTATATATTTTTCCCATCACTCTCGTCAGCTCGCATGTTTGACAAGTCCGGCATCCACAAAAAGCGACACAGTTAATCAGCTCACCATTTATCATAGCGACTGTGACATGACGACGACAGCTGACTTTAATCTGTCACTAACATTAATTAGGTGAAAAGCTGGATTGGTTTTGATGGTGTGTAACCTAAGCCTAACCTACTTTGATAAAGTTAAGAATGAATTAGTTTTATTAATGAGCAATTAGAAATATTTTTTATTCAAAAAAATTTTATAAGATTAATATATTAATATTACCTATACATATAATAAAATTGTAACTAAGCCGAATCTGTACATTAAAATTTTTTTGGAAAATCTTATTGAAATAGGCTTTATTATCGGTACAGATGCCGAATCTATAGTTTTTAGAATCTTTGTCTATCTGTCCATCTGTCTGTCTGTTACCGCATCACGGGAAAACCACTGGATAGATTGTGATGATATTTGGTATGATAATAGCTGGTTATCCGGGTCAACATTTAGGATACTTTTTATTGCGGGTAAAAACCTCATTTCTGAGAAATCTAAACTAAACGTTAAAACGTAACTAGGAAAGAACCCGAGCGGAGTGAGAGTGAATCGTTAGTTATATATATATATATATATATATATATATATATATATATATATATATATATATATATATATATATATATATATGATTATTTTGTCAATATTTTTTTTATTTAAAATTAAAACAAAATTTTGTTATAGTTTGAATGTTTATAATATGTATATTTTATTTCAACTAGCGACTTGCCCCAACTTCGCTCGGTGCGTTTCCATACTGACAAATCTCGAATTATCACATACAACTAGAGCGCTACCTATTATTATTAATGGAATAATGTCAGGTACATTTCGACTGGCCGACAACAACGTTACAAGCTACCTGACAGATTTTATATACATATTTATTTGCATAGATATATGTAGCTTTTTCTTTAATTTGATTTAATTAAGTTATACTAATAGTAAGCAAACGTTAAATACAAAAAAATATCTTTTAAAATTCTACGTACTATATTTTACAAGTGATGTAGCAAAAATTTCTTTACTAAGGTTCACATTAAAGAACGAGCGACTCACCCTCGCTCCGTTCGGGTTTGTCCCTGGTTACGTTTTAACGTTTAGCTCAAAGATGATATATTTTCCTGTAGTAAAAACTATCTTATATGTTGACCCGAATAACCAGCTATCATCATACCAAGTTTCATCAAAATCTATCAAGTAGTTTTCCCGTGATGCGGTAACAGACAGACAGACACACAGACAAAAATTCTAAAAACTACTAATTCGGCCTCTGTATCGATAATAAAGTCTATTTCAATAAGATTTTCCAAAAAAATATTTAATTTACAGATTCAGCTTAGTTACAATTTTATTATATGTATAGAATATAGATATCTACTTAACCAAATATAAATTTTAATCATTGTCATAAGGCAATAATATTAATATCTGCATATTTTAAGCATGAAATATTCTATTTTTCGCTTACATCTAAATATATAGATCTCAAAATCACAAATAAATGGAACAACATTGACCAATTTTAAATTCAACGTTCTAAATCTTGGATTTTGGTCAGCTCCTTTTAAGGCATACGATGCAGCATCTAAATAAAAGCGAATGTTAAAACACTTCTAAACACTTGGTTTAAAAAAGAAAGGAAATTTACGACTAGCGGCAAATCTGTATTCTTTTGAGCGGGCAATAAAATTAAAATGCGTGTGCGTCCGAGCGCGAAGTCCATATGCAGTAAAGCAAACGGGACGCAATGGCGCGATGATTCCATTATTTTTTAAATTTTAGGATACCGTGATATAATATTACTGGAGCTACTTGTAATAATAAATAAATAGATTGGGATATTAACACACAGCATCATCTAGTTCCATGGTAAGCTTGTGGCTTGTGTTATGAATGCCAGATAGTTGATACACTACACATATATAACTTTAAATATATACATATTATAAATATAACTCTAGCACAAACTAACCCATGACTGAAGTTCACACAACATTCGCGCTCATCACACAAATGTACGCGCCCAGCGGGACTCGAATCCGCGGCCGTTAGCACAGCAAGTACAGTTGGTACTGGCACTACCAACTGAGCCAAACGTGTCGCCAAAACTCTTACTGTCTTATCGCGTACTGTGGAAGAATTGTCTGAAAAACGTGTGGCTGTATAAAGATTTCAAACTCCACATATTTATTTTAAATAAAAGTTATTTACATTTGTAGTCAGAATTCATGAGTAATTTGGTTTCAGTATACTAAACCATCAAGTTAATCCAATATGCCTATGAGGCTGTGGATTCCAGGTGGATTCCATTTATAGCTTTTATGTCATAGAAAATCACAGTATCAGTTTGAGGCTAAATGTATACCTTTTAATACATATTTATGTACATATAGTAATATATATGTACATATAAATATATAATATTAGTAATATAGTAAAATATACATACCAAGATTTCATAACGCTACCAGTATTACACTCGCTTGATCCGGACACTAATATGGTATTATATGACCTGTGATTCGGACATACCGCAAAGACGCTGAGAATACGAAGAGTTGATCTCTCTCCTGTTATTTCATCAGACTATGAAGGTAATGCAGAATAAAGTATTTGTATATAACTTGTATACTAAAAGTTAACATATCTTCATTGCAAAATTTGTTGGTAAAATCACATGATTTATGTGCGTGGTTAAACCATGAGAAGTATCTAACATCAAAAACAGGGTGGCTAATTTAGTAAGACTTTATCGTGCATATTTCGGTTTTAGACTTATGAATGAAAATAGTTTCTTAACAAATCTACCTACAGAACCTCTATAATAAAATCGATTAAAGCCAACCAACTTTTTCTGCCACTATTGTACTTTGATTTATGCGTCGTCACGTTCATATCGAATGGGCGGGGGGTCCGTCTGTACACATGAAGTAGAAAAACATGACGGCTGCCATATTAAGCGGGGCGAGTTGCGATATCATAATAATAGATTTACATTTGATATTAATTATATGTTCCATGTATCTTTACGATAGTCGATGACTGTTGAGTTTTTTATAAGCTTCATTTAAATGCCCTGCCGTTCAAAACTTTATATCAATTTTGAAGCACTTGTTAACTGTAGTGTTTTTCTGTAGGAATATCTATGCTTCTCGAGATGAATCGATTGAATCCGCGATCATACTTTAAGTTTTGAATATGATAGCTATCGATTTAATTATTTTTTTTATTGCTATTCAGCTCGTACTTAACACCCCACTGCTGGGCATGAGCCCAATTCAATACAATGGCCAGGGGGCAGGGAATCAAGCCATATTCCACGCTGGTCAAGTGTGGATTGGCGGACTTCACATGTCTTTCGAAAACTTGCTAGGTTCTCTCACACATGCTTCCTGCATGCAAGTTTCCTCAAACTGCTTTCTTTTACCGTAAGACAAGTAGTAATCATATTGGAAATAATTCGCACATGAAAATATCAAAAGTACGTGACCCGGAATTTGAACCCGCTACACTCGGTTGTCTAAGCGAGCGCATTACCTACCACTAGGCTACCACTACCTCTTTTTATTAGCACTACTAGTTGAGGTGAAGTCCAACGTACCTTTGGTGTACCTTTTCACCATGAAACATCATGAACCAATTACCTAATTATGGTGTGAGAAAATAAACACGAGAACTCATTAACTAAGTAGGTAAAAACTTGTCTTCATAAGTATATTCTAGCGTATTTTCCTTCGTGTTTTTACAATTTACTATATATAATAATTAGATTTTATAGTAAAATAATATTACATTGAAAGGGTCGATTCTGAAAAAAAACCTTACGAAAAAACTTAAATATAGCGGGGATAGGTATTACACCTATCCATTGTAATTCTGCAGTTTGAAGTAAAACTTATTATTATAAAAATTACTATCGCGTACTGTAAAAAAATTGTCCCAAAAGACTGTTGCTATATAAACATTTCAAATTCACGTATTTTAAATAAAAGTTGTTTACATCTGTAGCCATAATTTATGAGTAATCTAACTTCAAAGTAAATATTAGTAAGAACATTTAACACTGATCTGTCAGACATAACATTATTTTACCCCACCTAATACGAATCGGTTATAATATATTTGAAATAATGAATTTTAAAACTCAGACCATCTTATAATAGAATCGTAAACTAAAATGAATATAAAACCAATGCTTTTTTATTAAACACATGTATTTGCAAACTAATTATAATGTTGCTTCTTACAATTGCCTTCACCAATAAAAAGAAAACAACTGTTTTTGTTCGCGACTCCATTTGCGAAGATCTTTTTATATGTCATATCTCCACTATTAATGGTCGTAGCGTAATAATAGATAGTCATCTTCCTTAATAAATTTCATTAATCCATAGTAATATTATAAATGTGAATGGTTGTGAGGATGGAGGGATGGATGGATGGATGAATGAATGAATGGATGGCTATATGAATGGATGGATGTTTGTTACTCTTTCACCTCAGAACGGCAGAACAGATCTGGATGAAATTTGGCACAGAGACAGGTTGTAGTCTAGAATAGCACATAAGTTACTTTTTATCCCGGAAAAATGTACGATTTCCGTGGGATAGATTTGTTTTTGTTTTTCAAAAGGTTTTCGGTGAGTAGGTAGTAGGTGATAAAATGTATAAATATATTTTCAAATCAAATTGCTAGTTCGTTAGAAAAAAGCGCGTACAAACATAAAAACTAACTCTTCAGTTTTATAATATTGGCATAAATAATAACATACTTATAGGTAGGTTGTTGTAAGCTGTTTACTATACTTGAAAGGTGGATATTAAAATTTAATTTATATAATTAAATGCAAATTAAACGTCACATCTAATCTATGTAGGTGATCGCTATTCATAACACTAATCCGTTAATTACTCATTTAAAATTTTAATAACCTCAGAAAGCGTGTTGAATCCACTCATTACGTGCCCTTGCCTAGAAATGTTAAACAGACAGACATTATATAAATAATGACATGGTAATTATAATAGCACCTATAAAACAATGCCAACAATTCAAAGTGTCAAGATCTTGAGATAAGTTGAAAGTCGGACGCTTTGACTCATTAAAAACACCTTTCCAATTATGTTACGAATTAAAATGTCTGAAGGAACAAGTAATGTGTATAGTTGATTTATATGTAAGTAGAATATTAAATAAGACTGATATTTTAATTGCCATACAAAAGTAATCAATTAGACTAAATACACAACAAGTATGGTGTAAATATTCAGAAGGGATGATAAAATGTCATGTCCTCCCATTCAGTTTGATAATTTCCTAAATGGAATTAATTGTATCGATTTTGCCTTTACTTGTTACTTGAAATTTAGTCGCTTTTTAATTTAGATAGGTATAACATAATCATCATTATAATCAGTCTTATTTTGACACTCCTATGGCATGATCTTCAGCTCTATGCATCCAAGCGCTTCCAGCAACTTTGTATATATCGTCACTTCACTCAGCTGGAGGGTATCCTACACTTCGTTTGCTGAGCCGAAGTATCTACCCTAGAACCCGTGTACTTCATCGGACGTCGGTTCTGCGATAAACGTGACCAGCCTACTTTTGAAGTGGAACTTAAATAGCTCGCTGAGTGACTTTAAATCTGGTGAACCAGTCTCTGCCCACATCTATGCTCCATATACTAAATGTGAGAGATGTTATAAACACTTTGAAAAATATTATTGAATTGAAAAATATGATTTCACATCGTGACTATTTTATTATAAAACTATCTTTTGCTCGCGACTTCGCTGGCATAAATGGATAACACGAGTACAATTTACATGCACCTTACTATTCCAGCTTTAACTGCTACGGTGGTCTAGTAGCTAACATGTGGCTGCAGATTCAGAGTTCGTGAACTCAAGACCCAGATCAATTCACGTTTAGTTATTGAGCCTTTTTCTTCAGAAATTCTTAGTAACAGCCCGAACTTATATCAGGAAGTTAGCAGTGTATTACCCTCGCGCTGCGGAGAGCACGTAAAGCCATCGCGAATGTCTTGTCATCCCATCGAAGTTTGATAGTGAAAGAATTAGAGAGTACACTTGTGTCTTTGTGCATATGAGTACTTGTGCACTATAATATCTTCTGCATAAATGGCTAGTATCAGTGAGGTTGGCTGCCATGACCAAAAGCGGCCAGGACTACATTACCAACTTTCATGGCCATCAGTAGAACGATGTAGAAGTTGATGCACTAGAGCACTATCTCGGGAAGTCTCACTCTAATAATAGTACAAAAACTTCTGATTTGGATTTTGCACAAAAAACGTTGACATTTTATTTTTATATCTAAAATAAATGATACGTAGTAGCATTAATAGTTTGGTGTAAAACATGTTTGACAGGGTTTTACGATATAATAAAAAAGTTGATTACGTTTTTAATACGTTCTATTCTATTCTATTTCACTTGAAACAAAAATATGACGCTAAGCTTATCTTTATTCGCCTCAAAATTCATGTCTACATGTAGTCATACATTTTGTGTTATTTTTTAGTTAACGTTAATCATAATATAATTAATGTAATAAGTTCATCTTGATAGTAAAATATGTTAAAAACTAGTCTCACGCATCATCATATTTTGATATGATTTGATTTGATTTGAGCATTCTCAAACGACCCACTGCTGGGGGTGGGCCTCCCTTTAATACGAGGGGGCTCGGGCCATAGTCCACCTCGCTGTCTTTCAAAAACTTGCTAGGTTCTTTGTGATATGCAGGTTTATTTTCCTACACCGTAAGTCAAGTATCAAGTTGCGGGATTTGAACCTGTTTCCCTTGGTTGCTGAAGCAATCGCGTTACCACTATTTTTTAAATCTTAATTTTAATAGACGTTTTTTTTTAAACAGATTTAGTCATATACAATTTCAAATCTTAAAATTAATTAGAGACAATTAGGGGTGAAAATTATTCTTAGGGGTAGAGTTAAATTTTTAACATTAGGTGCATACCAAAAGTATGCACCTAGGTTGTAAAATAAAAGAAAGTTTCTTTTATCTGCGGACAAACAGATAGAAGTAATAATCCTTAAAATTATTATACACATTCAATTTTAAAATTAAGAACTGAAAATCATAATAACTATTTTATTACAGAATATCTTAACTCATGACCAAGGCATATACTTAAAGTTATAAATATGTAAAATATGTTAATTAAATACAAGGACTTGTTTTTTAATTAACAAAAATCTTAATAATTGTAGTATACATGCATTTGCTTAATTAAGATATTAAAGAGCTGAAAATCTTTAATATAAAATACTATAATTGTTAAAGCGTCTGCCTGTGACTTGGTATATGTATATAATATACGTACAATGCATACATGCTATTTTCATGCAGATACAGCTTAAACTGAGTTCCGTTTTCATGTTGTTTTTATTTAAAATTATAATCTTATTTTATTTCACCAGTTCTTCTCAAGACTGAGGTTTCTTTAGAACTAGTGGTAGAGTCGTGGTGTTTAGTAAAAAATAATTAAATTACAACTTTTTATATAATTTACTAATTCATTAATTACTGAATAAAAATCCATACTAATATTATAAATACGAAAATAACTCTGTCTGTCTGTCTGTCTCCTTTTCACGCTTAATCCGATGAACCGATTTAGACGAAATTTGATATGGAGATAGTTTGAAACCCTGGGAAGGACATAGGATATTTTTTATTCCGAAAATCATACGTTAAAGGGGTGAAAATGGGGATGAAAGTTTGTATGGGGAAATTTGTATGGGTAATTTTATATAATAAAATAATTTCAAGTATTTCTTGAGCCTTCCATAATATTAACTGCAATAGTCACTGAATATTATGGAGAGCTCAAGAAGTATTTGAAATGATATCCTGTTTTAAAGTCATTCAAGTCATCATCTCGTCTCATATACAACTCTCGTCTTAACTCTTATTAAAATTAGTCTAACCGTTCCGGAGACATGGGAGTGAAAACTGACCGATAGACAATTTAATCGTATTTAGATATATGTATCATACGTAGGTACGTACGTACTAACGTAAAAAATACTTACACTAAAATAGTTACAAGTCATTTTTTTAACAAATCTCCATAAACAAACATGTCTATAGCCTAACATATCTATACAGATAAATAAAATTGAAGTGTCTGTTTGTAATGTCAAAATAATAGCTTTATACTTAATGCATATGGAATTATATACGGTATTTATAAGATAAACACAATTTTCAAAATTTTTGTCTGTCTGTATGTCTGTTTGTTTGTTCCGGCTAATCTCCAAAACGGCTGGGCCAATTTTAACGGGGCTTTCAATGGCAGATAGCTGATATTATAAGGAGTAAATTAGGCTACTTTTATTTTAGAAAAAGAATTAGGGTTTCGCTCAAAAAAATTAAAACGTGCCATACATACTTACTTACCATAATAAAACCTGCAACACTCGTCTTAGAAACAATGCCAGCTAAACAAAGCATTTGCGCGTCAACATCACATCGCTGATATATATAACTAAACAGATAAAATCGCTTTGATTGCATCAGTCGTAAAACAATTTACAACTTAATTGCACTCAGTATATTACTTTTATAGACTATAATTATTATGTTCTGAGTATAATGAACGTGCCAAATCCATACTAGATACGTGACGGATAAGCAAAGGATGCTTTACACTCACGCGATATCAGCCCATCTATAATTGCGCTAGCTTTTCTGATGAATTGTGACGATATTAAACTTAACATATTCTATAAAACTTTCAGTTTTATGATGTTAGACATTTTTAATAGGCTTATAAAATAGGCAAATAATACTATTTGCTAGTACTTATTAATTACTGAAACTAAATATCTAAATTTTATACTTATTTAGCCTGAGTAATTAATAAGTATGGGTAACTTAAAAAACTAATAAGTAGTGTTGGTAACTTAGGCGGTGATCAAAGATAGCCTATATCTATTTCCAGAACCCAATCTATGACCTTACTAAATATCAAAATCTGTTCATCGGTCTCTCCCGTGACCATGATTGTTGCAAAGCAATCGAAACGTCCGGAACCAAAAATCCAAATAAATCCGCGAATAAATCCGAAAAGATAATTTTATTTAAATCGTGTAAAGGTAACCGAGAGACACATTCATTAAAATTTACAGTTTTATAATGTTAGGCATTCATAATCGACTTATTACTAGCCAAAAAGTACTAGGTGCTGGTATTTATTAATAATTAGCGACTCACCCACGCTTCGCTCGGGTTCGTCCCTAATTTGCTTCCCCGTGCAAACTTTCACCCCCATTTTCATTCCTTTAAGGGATAATTTCGGGATAAAAACTATCATATATTTTTCCTAGGGTCTAAAACTATTTTCTTACTAAATTTCATCTAAATCGGTTTAGTGGTTTCGGAGCCTAATCGGTAAAAACAAACAAATCTTTCCTCTTTGTAATATTTGTATAAATCAAGACTAGAAAGACGAACAAGAGCGAAGCGAGGTTAAATCCCTAGTAAATCAATATAAATTAAAATAAAATATTCAAACACGAACCGGCTAACACACATCTTTTCAAATCTAAAATCATTATAAAATAATCGTAATGATTCATCACGACGCTAAATTACAGAGAATGGTCTCGACCCGCCGCCCTCGAGCTCTGTTATTTGCAATTTATAATTACATAAAGCAATAAATATCTACAAAAATGCAACTCAATGACTATTTAGTTAATTAAGAAATATTATAATCACCTCACTATCTAAAATTTACGGTCGGTTTAATTTTAATGATAAATATTTTAAGATTAATGTAATTTACACAGTGTTTAACAAGTTTCATTAAATTATGTAATTTTAAACAAAAATATTTATTTTGTTTTTATTTAGATGTATTTAAATCTTTATGTTTACATTCTAATATAGAGTATAGGTAGTATTTATTATTGCGATAATATATTGTACCTGTATATCGTTAAAAATATCAGTCTTTTCATTTGTTTTGTCTAAAAAATATTTAAGACGGATTTATAATGTAGTTTTCTTAATTAAATGCATATTTAAACGAAATTCTGCAAAGTAATTCTAAGTAGTTACTGAGTTAAGTTACGGTGAGGAAACCTGCATTTCTAAGAGAATCTAGCAAGTTTTCGAAAGACATGCTCCATCCGCCAACCCGCAATTAACCTGCGTGGTGGACTATGGCCTGATCCCCCTCGTATTAAAGGGAGGCCCGTGCTCAGCAGTAGGACGTTACAAAAGGGCTGAATACAATACTGATGTGCGAATTTGACAGTGTCACACCCTTGCGCTTTGGAGAGCAGGTAAAGCCTTCGGTCCTGCGCCTGATCTCTGACAGGTCGCATCAAATTGTCATTCCATTGGACTACGGGAGTGAAAATATTAGACTACTAGCGGCTCACGCTCGCTTCGCTCGCGTTCGTCCCTAGGTACGTTTTCCCGGTTAGCTATGTTTAGGTATACATAAATAGTAGCTTGCTACTCCTAAGATATTCATTTAAATTATATAATATATATAGCGAATTACCCTCGTTTCGCTCGGGTGCGTAGGCCGTACGCCGATTTTGTTCATAATTTCAGGGTTTTAATTTTTTTTTGCGGATCCCTGATTATTTTTGTAAAATAAAAGTAGCCTACGTTACTCCCTATAACATCAGCTATCTGCCAGTGAAAGTCCCGTCAAAATCGCTCCAGCCGTTCCGGAGATTAGCCAGAACAAACAGACAGACAGACAGACAGAGAAAAGTATACATCCATATGCTTTTAGTAAAAAGCGGTTATTTTTATATTACAAACAAACACTCCAATTTTATTTATCTGTATAGATAACGTATTGATAGTTAAAAATGACTTTATAATTGTTCTTTCGCAAACTGAACGTTTTAAATAAACATATTTCGTTCAAAATTATTATTCGTAGAATAACAATGTTTAATATTGGTCGATTAACCAATTATGCAAAAATATATTCGTCACCTTGAGTACTTAAGTCCCGTTATAGCATGACATGTAAATTAAATTCGAAATGTCGACAGTTCCGTAAATAGCTGTATATGGATATGTATGAACAAACAAACTTTATCTTTTTTTAAGTATGCAAATGGGTGTCTGTTCTTTTACCTGAAGATATTTTTGTATTTGTAATTGAAATAACACTATCTTCTAACATTAAAAACTGAATTTTTTATAGTTTTAATTTAATTTAATGTTTAATAAAAATTAGGTTTAAGTGAAATTAATGTTTTTTTTAAATCTCAAGAAACAAAGCCTTTATTTTACTAAGGATAAAAGATACAAAAATTGACGATATATATGAATCTTTTTTGTTCTTATTTGACTCCATGAAGTGCTTTTACATATCAAATATTTCTTTTATTAATCAATAGTATTCCATATAAACAGATGGACGTTCTTAATAAACAAAAAAGTATCTACTTTAATTATTTAGACATCTATAAATAAATAAACCAAAACCTAAGTAATTAATAATTGTCTGTTTGTTTGGTTGAACGTGCTAATCTCAGGAACTACTAATCCGATTTGAAAAGTCATTTTTGCATTAGATAGCCCGTTAACTGACGAAGGCTATAGGCTACATACCATCCCGAAAAAATGTACGGTTCCTATGGGATAGATTTGTTTTTGTCTAGGGACGAACCCGAAGCGAAGCGAGGGTGAGTCGCTAGTAATAAATATGTTGGGACATTAAGAGGATTGTGAAGCTAAATAAAAAAAGTAAATTTCCATACAAAAAGCTATAACGTTTTCCCCCCCATTAACATAGTCTAATTTTCATAATTTTTGGAAATGTTGTAGATATAATGAAAAACTAGGTCCGTACGTTTTTATTTTAAAGAAATATTGCGTATGATAGAAGTTATTAGCATCTAAATATCTGTATTTTTGACGTAAAAACTTACTCGAGCGTTTTTACTTTTTTATAATTAAACTAAACTGAATTACTAAAAAAGGAAAACGTACAGACCTAGATTAAGGTGTACTGAATCTAATGAAACCAAAATTGTCTCATTTCGTAAATGTTTAGGGGGGTAAAAACGTTATCGCCCAAAACAATATTTCAAACAGGAATGTAGGTAATTGCCTCTAAGATTTGCAACTCTCTCTATCGCACCATAAGGGTTGGCAAAGCGAGCGATATGAAACAGATAGCATTTTCTTAAAAACCTACTCGCGCCGTGTATCGGCACTTCACAATCCTCTTAACACATAGCACCATCTAGTTCCATGGTAAGCTACGAGGCTTGTATACCATAGAGTTGATACACTCCACATATATAACTTTAAATACATACATGTTACAAAAACCAACACCCATGACTGGAGTACGAGGATTCGTGCTGATCACACAAATGAATGCCCCCAGTGGATTCGAATTCAAGACCGCTGGCACAGCAAGTACTACTACAAATTGAGCCAAACGTCCAATAGATATGAGCCTTAAGACTTTTTAACAGTCATAAAACACGCTAGACGGGTATAGAAACTATAACGTGTCCTCTTTTTATCATGAATAATGAAGCAATAATGATAATAAATGTATCTATTGTTTTTGACACAAGAGAATTGAGTGCAGCCAAAGTTCAATTGGCTTCGCCAAGGTTAATAGAGACGGGATGGACGGATGTTATGTTGTATGTATATATATATACATATTGTTTAAAAAAACATATTAGGGCTTAAAATCCATCCACTACCATTGATAATAATTGATTTTCATCCACTCCTGCTAGATTTTGAGCTTTAATTGTTTATTAAATTAATTAAGTGTATGATATGAAATGTAAATAAAATAAATGGAATAAAATAATGTAGTGTTTCAGTCATTAGATTATGTTCTTCTCCACAGGCTAAAGTAAAGGTGCCATTGGTATCTTCTTAAATATATGTATATATGTATGTATGTATGTACGTATGTATGTATGTATGTATGTATGTATGTATGTATGTATGAATGTATGTATGTATGTATGTATGTTTTTAGATCCAATAGTACTTACTATATACTAACGTATTTTTTGTGTGTGTATGTTTGTTACTCCTTCACGCTGAAACGGCTGGATGGATTTGGATGTAATTTAGTACACAGATAGACCATGTATTGGAGTAACACGTAGCTACTAGTAATGAAATTTGTCAAAAGGTGGCGCTACTTATGCATAATTTGCACATATAATACAAAAGGGATGCATTTAAACAAAACGAGGGTAAGTCGCTAGTATATTAACAAAACTGTTATCATTATCAATATTTGCTCATCCAGACCACTGGCTTCTATACAACTGACACTCTACATAGTAATCTTCAATACTATTCAATCTGAATTAATGTCAGTGTACGGAACTCTAATTTAGTTCGCAACAACTATGGAACAGACAGTAGCTATTTATCGCGCCATCGCGACGCAGCGATGACGATGTTTTCCTGCAATATATGACAATTTACTAAATGGATGTGGCATATTAAGTCTTATTTGGATTTTTTTTTATATTTTATTGTTTCAAACTTAATTTTAAGTGATATTTTAGATGAATTCTAATTGACGGTTTTTGGGACTCCTTCTTGGCTAAAAGTATTTACGACGTTAGCATTAAATGTAAGAAAAATGATAGTAGGTAAGTGTATGATTAATACATTCAAGAATCCTAAAAAATTTAAGCTCTGATCGAATAATGAACTTTAGAAGGTAAAGAGCGTTATCAATACTTTATATAAGTTCTAAGAAGATTTTATATAAATTCTAAGAACTTAATGTATTTTTTTAAATAAAAAAGTAATAAACACGTATATATAAAGTCAATATAAATAAAATCTAAACATAAAATGTGTACGGATCTCTGATACAACTCACGTTGAAAAGTTGGCAGCCATTTATCGCGGTTTCACGAGAGTCGATGCCGATATGATTAAAAATATTAGATGGATACGGTATTTTTCTATTATTGATTATACAGAGATTAGAAGATTAATAATCGTTTAAACTTTTAAATTGACAATGAAAAAGTGCTTGTAATAAATAAGTCTATTTGAATAAATTTTCATTTCTTTTCATAATTAATTAAATTAAGTAATTAGGTATATTATTTATATGTTATATTAAATTAATGTTAAAACTTATATAATTTAATTAATTGTATCCATTCCTCTATTGAAAGAGTACAGGCAAAGTAATTTTAATAATAATAATTCATCTCACATACATAAGTACCTGGGCGACAGAGCTTCGCTTGGAGTTCTTTTTTGTTATATATGTATTTTTTAGATAAAAAACTAAAAACTTGAATAAATACAAAAAAAATACAAAAGTAAAACTTTGTATTCTGACCGAAACTCGATCCCGGGCATAAGTGTTGTCTAAATTGCGCCTTGACCGCTTGACCACGATACTTATACCCGAGTGTAAGAAATTATCGACCATATTCTGCGTAGAATAATGCAAAAGAAAACCGCATGAAAACTCGAAAACACGCGTTTTCCCAGATATGAGACTAATTAAGATCAATTTTTCGCCCCCGAAAATCCCCACATACCAAATTTCTGCGAAATCGTTAGAGCCGTTTCCGAGATCGCTGGTATAAATAAATAAAGATATAATGATATAAATATACAAGAATTGCTCGTTTAAATATATTACATATAACTTTGCTTTAATTTCTCTATTAATTATATTGAATTAACACACAATGACTTAATCAAAAGATTTTCAGTTTTTTGCTCATCCATTTTTCAGAGAAGACATTAGTCATCTATAATTCCTAAAATTTAATTATATTAAATTACATGCAAAAAACTAATATATTACAAAATTACCATACAAATTTAATGTTCCAATATAAAAAATGGCGCAGTATACCTCCTCCATAAAACCATGACAGCTTCACACTCCGCAGAGCTGTCACATAAATCAAGATGAAGGCGATAACAAGCCACCACTCATAAAGGCAACAACGAGAACGGTTTTACGATTCATAATTGTACTTTATTAAATAACCGCCTGCATTTTAATGCTCTAAGTTATAAAATTGTGTGGAATAAGCTGAGAAAAAAGATCGATTTAAAACTTTACTACTAACACTGCTGCAACTTTACTTGTTTACTTTTTATCATATTACATATGTTACAGTCAAAACTATTTTTATTCAAAACTACTTTTGACTAAAGAGATTGGTCAAAACTAGCTTATCTATAAGGCATATACCTATTTTTATTTTGTTAGTAAACTAACAAAATAAAAATAGGTATATGCACCTGCGCACCCGCAGACAATCTTACAAATATTTAAAGCAATTATAACTAAACAAATGATTTTTATCATGTAAATAATTTATGAAAGACATTATATTTACCAGAAAACATTGCACAAAGTTGAATTACTAAGTAGCTAAATCTATTATAGCATCTAATTTAGAACATAAAGACACAATAAAACAAAGAAATAACCACTAATTACAGGTTTGTGTAAATCTCATAGTAATGAGAACGAAAACTAACGATACGTTGTTTTTGCAATCACTTTGAAAACGCAATGTATTTGCATTTTTATACACCACATTATGCGTGTCTCGCTCGATAATTATATAAGGAACTAATTAACCCAAAACACTAACTATAATCAATGCAAATTATATTATATTTATTTTGTTAACTGCCCATAAAGTGTTTAAAATAGGTTCAGAATATTTTATATGAATATTATTATAATATTTAAGACGTGAAAGTTTGTTATATATACAGCTTTCCATATGCATAATCTCATTTGTTGTCTGTTCATTATGGTTACGCTTCATAGGATATTTGAGATATGTTTTCATGTTATAATCTATACATATAATAAAATTCTGTACATTAAATATGTATATATATATATATATATATATATATATATATATATATGTATATAGCTATATATATATATATATATATATATATATATATATATATATATATATATATATATATATATATATATATATATATATGTATATAGCTGAGTATCCTGGTCGGCATATAGGATACTTTTTACTGCGGGAAAATATGTCATCTCTGAGAAATCTATACTAAGCGTCAATATGTTCTTAGGAAGGAACCCCAGCGGAGCGACGGTGAGTCGCTAGTATGGTACTTATATCTTGAATGAACAGTATGGGTTAAACGTTACATCTAACCACTATTAACATGACGTGAACGTAAAGTCCGTCAACCCGCACTTGGCCAGCGTGGTAGACTATGGCCTGATCCCACCTCGTATTGAAGGAAAGGCCGTGCCCAGCAGTGGGTCGGTAAAAAGGGCTGAATACTATTAACATTCAATTAATATACATATAATACAAAAAATTGCCCTTTTTTTTTAAAATAAACTTTTGTTTATAAATATACAGTATAACAAAACATACAATTTACAATAAAAAAAAAAATTACCAATTATGTTTCCACAAGTAAGCAACTCATACTCGTATATAATTAGTGTAGAATACATTAAGCAACATTGAGCAAAATTTAACAGGTTCAACAAGTAACAAAAAATTAATAATGGAAATAAAGATTGACAATGTACATATTATATTCATATTATGAATACAATATTAAACTACTTCTTGTCTAAATAATTTTGCCGTTTTTTTTTCAGCAGAGCTGCTTTCATAGCCAAACGAAAGCTCCCTCACAATACTGACTGAAAGTGCTTGTAAAATTCGAATTATGTAAAGCTAATCATTACATTTTAAAAGGAAAGAGTATCTGCTAAGTAAGCTAAGCTTAATACTATGGGTGCACATAGTTTTGTGCTAATTATATATTGCAGAAGTTAGCGATGCTTTAGGTAAGAAAGAATATTCCAATAAACGTTGTTTAGACGAAATAAAATCAGTAAAACAGGACAGAATGTATTTTTATATTTGATTTGCTTCGCTCTGGTTTGCCTCTAGAAAAACAAAAACAAATCTATCCTACGAGAATCGTATATTTTTTTTTCGGGATAAAAAGTAGCCTATATATTATTCTGATGTATGAGCTATATTATAGTAAAGTTTCAATAAAAAATTCATTCAGTAGTTTTTGCGGAAAGAGTAATAAACATCTATCCATCCTAACAAACTTTCGCATTTATAATATTAGTAGGATATGAAGTATTTTCCTTATCTATACTAATATTATAAAGAGGTAAAGTTTGTGAGTTTGTGACGTTGTAGGGGATAACCTCTGGATCTACTGAACCGATGTAGATGAAATTTGATAAGAAGATAGTTTGTGACCCTAGGAAGGACATAGGATATCCCAGAAATCATCTTTTTATCCCGGAAATCATCCCTTAAGGGGGTGAAAATGGGGATCAAAGTTTGTATGGGAAAGCAAGCTAGGGACGAATCCGAGCGAAGCGAGGGTGAGTCGCTAGTATGTTATATAAAGATAAAGTAATCTAGAAAAAAAACTGTGAAATATACTAAGTTATTAAATATTATATTTTTAAGTTTATTTTTTTATTTTAGGATTAAACGAGTGAGCGTTACTTAATTAGATGCCTTAATTACTGAGAGGTTTTCCTGGCGTGGGCTATAAATTATCTTTATTACAGTTTTACCGCTGTTTATATGTACTTGAGTAATATATAGTATAGAAATTAAATAACATTCTAATACCGACTGCTTAAATTACCAAGACTGATTACAAAAATAGTGATTCATGATAGAACATAGTAAGAAATATATTTGTGTGTCTCGTTGGTCTAGTAGCTAGAATGTACTAAATCTAGAGGTCCTGGGTTCAAATCTCAGCTGTGGCCAAAAAAGTTATTACGTTTCTTGTAACTAAATACTTAGTAGGTGCCCGATATTGGGAAATAGCTGTCTGCTTCGGAAACCAAGGTAATTAGGTACCTGAGATATTAGACTAAAAATTCCAGAAACTAAAGACAATTCACGAGAGTGGAATAACATTTTTATTACATGCCTAGATCACAACATAGCAAAAAAGCTAATATCTTATTTATAACATATAAAGAATTAAAAAAAAATAAAAAACGTCCATTTTTGTATGGAAAATTATGATTACTAATATTTATTATACTTTAATGAATGTTTTGACATTAAATTGAATTTATGATGTACCCAATCGTATTAGGTTAAAATATGTTAAGTTTAACACGTAATATAATGTTATTTTTATACTTAACAACTATTTTTGCGAACGTTCAAGTATTTTAAAAACCGGTGTGTTGTATTAAAGCAATAAATTAGACTTAAACTAGTGACGATTGCACTAATCAATTTATAACTCCAAAAACTATCGTGAAGCTGACATAATATGTCCTTCTTTTGTATCCAAATAGATTTTCTTAAACAAAAACAATATTTTGGCTTTAATAAATTATGTAGTTGCCAAAAAAAAAAAAAAAATTGCACAAAAAGTTATATACCGCTGTTTTTGTTACAATTCAAATATCACCTCTAACACCTACACAATAAGGTGTTCTCATGTATACAAATTAACAACTACATAAATACCTCTCCAGAGTCTCATAACTCGGAGTCGCGTGATATTGGGTATTATTTTTAAATTATTTATGGTACGATGAAATAATTCACGTATGCTAATGCGGCGATGAATGGCGGCTTATCACGATATATCGGATGTGCGTTAATTACTAGCCCGTACCGACTCATAAATAATGATAGATTGAAAATGTTTATAGTTTTGGTACGCCTGCTAATAGGTTACTAAGGACTTGAAGTTAAGAGGATTGTGAAGCTAAATAAAAAAAGTAAATTTCCATACAAAAAGCTATAACGTTTTCCCCCCCATTAACATAGTCTAATTTTCATAATTTTTGGAAATGTTGTAGATATAATGAAAAACTAGGTCCGTACGTTTTTATTTTAAAGAAATATTGCGTATGATAGAAGTTATTAGCATCTAAATATCTGTATTTTTGACGTAAAAACTTACTCGAGCGTTTTTACTTTTTTATAATTAAACTAAACTGAATTACTAAAAAAGGAAAACGTACAGACCTAGATTAAGGTGTACTGAATCTAATGAAACCAAAATTGTCTCATTTCGTAAATGTTTAGGGGGGTAAAAACGTTATCGCCCAAAACAATATTTCAAACAGGAATGTAGGTAATTGCCTCTAAGATTTGCAACTCTCTCTATCGCACCATAAGGGTTGGCAAAGCGAGCGATATGAAACAGATAGCATTTTCTTAAAAACCTACTCGCGCCGTGTATCGGCACTTCACAATCCTCTTAAGACGTGATGTTATAAGCTAGCTGTAGCATTTGGCGATGCTTGTGTAGTTTTAACCGACTTTAAAATCGGTACTAATTTTTTTTTATAGATTAACTATTTATTGTGTGGGATCGAAAGTACGATTGTTTTGAATAATATAAAAAAAAACGATTTGTAAGCTTTCACTTCACATTATCTCCTTTAAAATTAATGGTATAAAAACGTAACATAATTTCATGTTTACGTTTATCTTGATTACCATAACTCATAAAACCATTTTAATTATCAAGATGTAGCCACTTTATTACACTACTACTTTTGACTCTCAACTTTTTTCAACTCTAGTTATCAATTAAACAGAATTAATTATATTTTATGTATGTCAATTAAATTGCAACAAGATAAAACAAAAACCTTCTTATCACATAATCTGCTACATTAAATAATGCCGTATTTTTAAAAAATCAAGCAGTACAGTCCCATTTTATAATTGCTTTTACAAACTCCAGAACAAAAGGCCCACCAATCATCCACAAGTAAAACCATCAAGTACGGGAGGCAGTGACAGTGGAACAAACGGTGCGATAAATCAGACTCGCTCGCCTGCAGGTGTTGCGCCACTACAGACCTCGTTGAAATATTGACGCAAAGAGTATTGTGCTTTGAAAATAGATGTGGCATTGTCTTCTGTAGAATATATAATATTGGTGAAGTTTATGTTTAACTAGGAAATTTTATGGCTATTAAAAAATAATTCTATTTTTACATATCATTATACTGTCTATATATGTACATATATAACACCCAGGCTAACTATTTCACTTGAAAGGCTAATATTTTAAGAGCTTATTCCTTTACGATATGAATAGCTATTAAAAACATTTTCTAAAAGGCATAGTGTGGAAATAATCAACTTTAAGAATATCAAGGAGCTCTGAAGAAAAAGACCGAAAAACAAACTCGTTTATTGTTTTTCCATCTATAAAGATCTAACGAACTAACCTAATACCTATAAAGATTTTATCAATACCTTTCAAAACATTATGATATAAATTAAAAACATAAAATGTACTTTTCACAGAGGTTTAAAATAACGTGATAGAAAATGAAACAATTTTATGTTTACCTCATGATATTTAAAAAAGCTAACAAAATATATTTTTACACATCTACCATTTTTTAATCTATGATAAAATATTGCCGCCATCTTGTATTGCGGATTAATTGAAACGTCTGGTATTAGGCGAGGCGATTTTAATTTTTAATTATTTATTGCATTCAACCTCTGGATTTATTGCCATTGATTATTTATAACAATAGAACGGAGTCATTTGATATACACCATAAGAATGTGTTTACAGTAATTATGTGCTTCATTGAATTATTACTGCAGAATGCACATGCTTAAAATGTTTAGATACAATGTTACAAAGACTCTATTATCTACAAAGAAAAAACCATAGAAATAATAAAGCGAGTGGCATGGAATAAATTAAAAGTATTAAAAAATGTCATCGTGTCATTTAAATAGCTAAATAATTAGATAATTAGTAGTTCAATAATTAATATACAGTATGGTTATGTATACAGATGTTAAATAAATGGTAAGCTATGCATAAAGTTACAGGTTCAATATTATCTAATTAAGGCAGATGCTGTTACCTACGCTATTATTATAATTTAGTGATTTAGAGAACTGCATCTATACTATAATATTATAAATGTGAAAGTTTATGAGTATGTATGTGTATTGTTACTCATTCACGCTAGAGCGACTGAACGGATCTGGATGAAATTTGGTACAGAGATAGATTATAGTCTGGAAGTCTGGAAAATGTACGGTTCCCGTGGGATAGGTTTGCTTCTGTTTCTGTTAAAGGCGAACCCAAACGAAGCGAGGCTGAGTTGCTAGTTAAGAATAAAGGAAGTTTACACGTAATTGATAAAAAATGGAGAATTTTATATAAATTACTAAATTCGATGAAATAAAAACACTTCAACTGATTAAAATGCAAATTAAAATAAAGGTAAATTGTAATTTAAAGCTAAAAAGATAACGAAATAGATATAATACATTAAGCAATAATTTCCGACATTATTACTATATTTATACAAATTTAATATGTAAATGATTTTTAATCAACAGTACAACCTAATAATTTTTATCTAATTTCGTGGAAATACTAATTTAATATTTAAAATTATCATTTTTATCAAAAAATATTAACAGCTCTGTATAATTATTAACACCCACTTAAATATGGTTAATAAAATACACTACACTATAATGTCCAACATAAATCACTATGATGCGCTGTAATTTGAACTTTAAGTGCTTCGAATAATGATGATAATTGTTTCAAACGCTGCCGAGGTCTAATAATAATAAATTATAATATAACCTACTGTAACGAAGCGGCTCTCAACCTTTGGATCGTATTTATGTTTGAGGGCAAATAAACCCAGTTGTAAAATAGTGTTTATGACAGAATGACCTTGTTATCGGTACTGATAGATGGCTTTGAAAATGGTTTCCTCCACTTGGGTCTTTCGAAATTTAAAAAGTTAATTACGTATAGATAAATGTATATATTTATTTTTAGTTAAAAGATATTATATTAAATTCATATTTATTTTAATAAGAGTTCAATATAGTTTCCTTGAATCTTACTCGACTTTGCATTTTTTTCTTTTGTATATTATACGAGCGACTCACCCTCGCTTCGCTCGGGTCCGTTCCTAGGTACGTTTTAATCGGTTTAAAGGATTAAGCATGAAAAGGTATTAGGCGTGATTAGGTTATTATCTATACAGATAAATAAAATTGGAGTGTCTGTTTGTAATATTAAAACAACCGCTTTTTATGTGTAGTATATCAACTATCTGGTATCCATAACACAGGCTTTGTAGCTTACCATGGAACTAGATGGTGCTGTGTGTTAATGTCCCAGCATATTTATTTATTATATTTTATTATTTATTACTAAATTCATGTGGATGTATACACGGTACTTATAACAAAACAACATTTTTTACAATTTTTGTCTGTCTGTCTGTCTGTCTATCTGCTTGTTCCGGCTAATCTCCGAAACGGCTGGACCGATTTTGACGGGACTTTCACTGGCAGATAGCTGATGCTATAGAGAGTAACTTAGGCTACTTTTGTTTTAAAAAAAGGATCAGGGTTCCGCGAAAAAAAATTTAAACCCACGAAATTGTGAACAAAATCCGCGTATGGAGTACGCACCCGAGCAAAACGAGGTTAATTCGTTATATAATTTAAATAAATATCTTAGGAGTAGCAAGCTACTATTTATGTATACCTAAACATAGCTAACCGTGAAAAAGTACCTAGGAACGAACGCGAGCGAAGCGAGCGTGAGTCGCTAGTTATTAAATAAATATGTTGGGACATTAACACACAGCACCATGTAGTTCCATGGTAAGCTACGAGGCTTGTGTGGTGGATACCAGATTGTTAATATACTACACATGTATAACAGTAAATATATACATGTTATTAATATAAACACCCGTGACTGGAATACAAACATTTGTGTTCATCACACAAAATATGAAAGTCCCCAGCGGGACTCGAACCCGCGACCGCTGGCTCAGCAAGTAGGGTCTCTACAAACTGAGCCAAACGTGTCGTCATTATTGTTGCGCGCAACGATTAATGCTCGGGACATGGTGACGTTACGTACTACTAGCGCCATCTAGTATCGGGTAGAGGAACTAGTAGTCGAGAGCGTTCCAGAAACTTCTATGTACTACTAGCGCCATCTAGTATCGAGTAGAGGAACTAGTAGTCAAGAGCGTTCCACAAACTTCCGAGGCCCCTATATAAGGCCGGGTATGAGCCGCGACTAGTCAGTTTGGAATCAGCGATACAAGCGATAACATCGAAGCGATCTACGAGTGCGACTTAAAGTGATTATAGTGCGATTGTATTTTATAACTTATTGTGTTGTTTTGTCATTGGTGTTGAATAATTAAAGTGTCTGTTTTTTTTAGTAGAATAATCGGCTGTTTTAATCGTAACGAACCCTAAGTCGTAACAATTGGTGTCAGAAGAGTGGATTAAATCATGCCGATTTTACCCAAGGACGACACGGAAGGTATCCGTACCCGGAGCCAGCAACGCCAGCAGGAGACGGACCAGAGGCGATTTGGAGGAGCATCGCCGCAGACTTCAGAGGGCCAGCTGCCGACCTCTGTGGCCAGCCCGTCTGCTGCCCCTGCAGCAGCTCCTGCATCCACAGCACCTGACCTGAGTGCTCTGATGATGATGCTGCAGGAGCAGGCCCGCCGACAGGAGGAGCAACTGCTCCTCATGAAGGACCTTCACGCTTCCTTCGGGAAAGACATAAAGCAGGTGAACAACCGCCTGTCAGAGGCTGAAACCAGAATCGAACAAGTAAATAATCGGGTTGACAATGTGATGGCTGACGTGAAGAAAACGTTGGACAACCTGAAACTTGAAGATGGAATCGCAGTTCCAGTTGCAGCGGCTTCACCCCGCGGTTTCAAAGTGCCGCCATTCGACGGGACATCTTCTTGGTCGGCCTATAAAATCCAGTTCGAGGCCGTCATGAAGGCGAATGGCTGGAGTAAAAACCAAGCCATGACTGCTCTCACCCTAGGCCTGCGCGACCAGGCCTTAACTGTTCTAGAAGCTCTCGGTAAGGAGGTGACTTACGAGCAGCTGCTGGAGGCGTTGGAGGCCCGGTATGGTGACGCACACCTGGAACACGTGTTTCGTGCGCAGCTAAAAGATCGCGTGCAGCGCAGTAGCGAAAACCTGCAGCAGTGGGCCCTAGAAGTGGAGAAGCTGGTTCGGAAAGCCTACCGGTCTATGCCCGTTGTGATTGAAGGGAACCTGGTGCAGGCATTCATCGACGGCATCCGTGATCTTGAAGTGAGAGCTGCAGTGAGGCTCGGGCACCACGGGACGCTCAAGGACGCCTTGGCCCATGCACTGGAGGTGGAAGCTGTGCGACAGGATCATCGTTCCCATCGCGTCAGGGAGGTTACAGCGGCTATAGTTCGCGACCGTAGTAAAGGATTCAGCCCTAGGTGCTACGGCTGTGGGGAAAGGGGCCACCTTCGATCCAGTTGCCCTAAGCGGACTGCAGAAAGGGAAAATGGCCAATCTCGAGAGGGTAGTGCGTCTAACAGCACCGCCCAGCAGCAGCAGGGAAACGAGTAATAGCCAGGACTGCGGGGCGGGTGCTGGCTGATGTTCGAAGAGCCCCAAGGATTTCGATCTCACAAACCCATGACGGGAACAGCCTAATCATCAAGGGCGAGGTCAACGGAACGCCGTGTAAGCTGACCATAGACACTGGAGCTTCTCGCACGGTTGTCAGTTCCCAACTTATTAGTCGGTTCCTTGGGGACTCAGCATACACCCGAGAACGGATTAATTTGGTGACAGCCACCGGTCAGCGCATACCCGTCCGTGGAGAGAAGGAGATGGAGTTGAAGCTAGGCAACAGGATTTACCCGCATAATGTCATCGTGGCTGATATAATGGACGACTGCATCCTGGGCCTAGACTTTATGAGGAAGAATTGTTGTGAGATCGACGTTAAGCAAGGCGTCTTGAAATGTGGACAAGAGGAACTTTTCGTGGAAGGGGCGTTATCAGGGAATGTGTACAGCCTGAAGAAGATTGTTCTTCCGCCGAGATCGGAAACGATTGTGCCGGTTAGTCTTCCTCGGAATCCGGGGCAAGCAAATCGTTGTGTACTCGTGGAAAGGGTAGACAATGACCTTCCATGGAAAGTGGCTCGAACTTTAGTCAGAACCACCGACATCGCAGGGGTACGTGTGCTGAACCTTTGTGATCAGGAACAGACTATAGACAAAGGCGCACTGGTTGGTACTTGCGAGGAAGTGGATTGGTCTCGTCGATGCGAAAATCTATCGACTGGGACCATTAGCATGGACGCACAAACGAGGGTGACTACACTTTTAGAAGACTGTCACAGCGTCCTCTCTCCGAATGAAATGGTCAAGGCGAGGAAGTTGTTACTCAAATACGGCAATGTTTTCTCATCAAACGATGCTGACATTGGAAAGACTGGCCTAGTTCAACACAGAATAAACACAGGTGAAGAATTGCCTATCCGTCAGCGACCAAGGAGATTGCCGGTAGCACGTGAAAAGGAAGTGGAAACCATGATTGAGGGAATGGTGAAGGACGGCGTTATTGAACCTTCATCTAGTCCATGGTGTTCACCGGTAGTGCTGGTAAAGAAGAAGGACGGTAGCCTGCGGTTTTGTGTTGACTATCGCCGTCTGAACGACGTGACGAAGAAGGACTGCTATCCCTTGCCAAGAATTGATGACACGCTGGACATGCTTACGGGAGTAAAGTGGTTTAGCACGCTGGACCTGAAAAGTGGCTACTGGCAAGTTGAAATTGACCCTAAGGACAAAGAGAAAACTGCATTCTCGACAGGAAAGGGTCTGTGGCAATTTAAAGTTATGCCGTTTGGATTGTGCAATGCTCCGGCAACGTTTGAAAGGTTGATGGAACTTGTTCTAGCCGGTTTAATTGGCGATGCCTGTCTGGTCTACTTGGATGACATCATTATCGTAGGACGTACGTTTGAGGAACACCTTCAAAACCTGGAACGCGTGCTCATGAAGATCCAGAGTGCCAACCTCAAGTTAAGTCCGAAGAAGTGTTCACTATTCAAACGGCAAGTTAGCTTTTTGGGTTATGTAGTGTCGGAAGAAGGTATCCGCACGGATCCAGAGAAAATCGCCGCTGTCAAGGATTGGCCAGTTCCAAAAGACAAGACGCAGGTCAGAGCATTCTTGGGTTTGTGCACCTACTATCGGCGATTTGTCAAGAACTTTGCAGATATAGCAAAACCTCTGCACAAGTTAACCGAGGAGAAGCGACCTTTCTGCTGGGATGGAAGTTGTGACATCGCATTCCAGGAGCTCAAGGACCGTCTGTGCAAAACACCCATTTTGGGATACCTTGATGTGGGTAAGGAGTTTATAGTCGACACAGACGCAAGTGACATAGGACTTGGCGGTGTATTGTCCCAACGGAAGGGCGATCAAGAAGTTGTGATAGCGTACTTCAGCAAGTCGTTATCGAAACCGGAAAGGAACTATTGCGTTACGAGACGGGAATTACTTGCTGTTGTGAAATCATTGCAGCATTTTAGCAAATATCTTCTGGGGCGGAAATTCCACTTACGAACCGATCATGCTGCACTGAAATGGCTATTGCAGTTCAAAAATCCAGAAGGACAAGTTGCGAGATGGATTGAACTACTGCAGGAATACGACTTTGTGGTCGAACATCGCAGCGGGAAATCCCATGGCAACGCAGATGCATTGTCAAGAAGACCTTGTCCCGAAGATTGCAAGCATTGTGCTAGGCAAGAGGCTAAGGAAGTGGTACCTGTGAAGATGCTTAGGACAGACCTTAACAACGAGTGGAAGGAAAGCCTACGACAAGCACAGCAGGAAGACTCGGATATCAAGCCGATTCTGGAGTGGATAAAGGCCAGTGCGCCTAAGCCCACGTGGAGCGATGTCTCGGCGATGAGTTCGACCACGAAAAGTTATTGGGCCCAATGGGACAGCTTGGTGATTCAGGATGGAGTCCTGTGCCGTAAATGGGAAAATGCTCGGGGGGACAGCAGTCATTTGCAAATGGTTGTCCCTAAAGCTAAAGTGTCGGATGTTCTGAAGCTGTACCATGAAGGTTGTTCAGGAGGTCATCTGGGAGTTAAACGGACTCTACTAAAGATACGAGAACGGTTTTATTGGATCCACTGTCGTGACGATGTCGAGGACTGGTGCCGCAAATGTACAAGTTGTGCGGCTGTAAAGGGACCTCAGACTCGTAGTAGAGGTGCATTGAAATTGTACAATGTTGGTGCACCTTGGGAGAGGATAGCCCTCGATGTTGCCGGACCGTTTCCGGAAAGTGACAGTGGGAACAAATATTTCATGGTGGTAATGGACTACTTCACTAAGTGGCCGGAAGTCTTCGCCATTCCAAACCAAGAAGCGTCAACAGTTGCAGATAAACTGGTTCATGAAGTCTTCTGTCGTTTTGGAGTACCCTTAGAGATTCACAGCGATCAAGGAAGGAATTTTGAGTCTCAAATATTCCAGGAAACTTGTCGAGTCATGGGTACTCATAAAACGAGAACGACTGCTTACCACCCACAATCGGATGGAATGGTGGAACGATTTAATCAGACATTGGAGAAGTACCTGGCAAAAGTCGTGGAAAATCGACAACGAGATTGGGACAAGCACATCCAACCGTTTTTGTTGTCATATCGAAGCGCTGTTCACGAAAGTACATCGGTGACACCAGCTTTCGCAAACTTTGGAAGAGAATTACGGCTGCCTGCAGACCTGATCACCGGAATACCACCTGATGCCCCCAGCTGTATAACCGATTATGCGAATGACTTGCGAAACAAGATGGATGACATTTATAAGCACGTCAGACAATCGGGTCAGAAAATGTCTGAAAAGATGAAAACCCGGTATGACCGCAAAATGAACAACAAAGGGTTCGACGAGGGCTCACTAGTATGGTTGCACAATCCAGTTCGCAGCAAAGGAAAATCTCCTAAGCTTCAAGCTAAATGGGATGGACCATACCGGATTGTAACAAGGATCAATGACGTAACCTACCGGATACGGAAAGGTGCAAGAGGTACTCCGAAGATCGTCCATGTGGATCGACTAGCGCGTTATTATGAGGCTGATAATGCTCGGGACGAGCATGTCTTAGGAGGGGGCAGTGTTGCGCGCAACGATTAATGCTCGGGACATGGTGACGTTACGTACTACTAGCGCCATCTAGTATCGGGTAGAGGAACTAGTAGTCGAGAGCGTTCCAGAAACTTCTATGTACTACTAGCGCCATCTAGTATCGAGTAGAGGAACTAGTAGTCAAGAGCGTTCCAGAAACTTCCGAGGCCCCTATATAAGGCCGGGTATGAGCCGCGACTAGTCAGTTTGGAATCAGCGATACAAGCGATAACATCGAAGCGATCTACGAGTGCGACTTAAAGTGATTATAGTGCGATTGTATTTTATAACTTATTGTGTTGTTTTGTCATTGGTGTTGAATAATTAAAGTGTCTGTTTTTTTTAGTAGAATAATCGGCTGTTTTAATCGTAACGAACCCTAAGTCGTAACATTATTATTGACTAAATGTTTATAGTTTTTATTATTACTACTAATGTAAGACTTTTTTTGAAAATAGTTTTTTTAGGTTTTACCTGACAATCTTTCAGGGTTCAAGTTATTCTTGTGATTTTAAAAATAATTAATTTAGTTATTGTTTTTTTATAAATTCGCTATTGAGAATTGTCTGTAAACTTTACTATTATTAGTCATGTAAATTAAAACTACTTAGTAGTAGATGTAAATTTATGTATATGTATTTATAATTTTTGAACGATTCCTAAACACTATAGCGTTTACTAAATTATATCAATTGAAATAAAAACATTGTCACATGTAATAGCTAGTGTTGTGCTTAAAATAATAATAAATCTTAATAACAAAATAATAAATTAAATATAACACGTTATTACAATGTTACAAAACGGAAACCACCTATTATTTATGTTCGGCTATTGCATGACTGATGAATTACTAAATTAACATTACCACAAATATTCATAGGAACATGGGCTTTAATAATAAGTAATAAAGCATATTTTTGGATCAAATATTTTTTATATAAACGTATAATGTTATTAATAATGTATGTACGTGAAGAAAAGTGTTATTAATTAGTGCCTTAATGAATATTGACTTGAATAATTACGTCCATGCAATATTTAATAGCAGTATAAGTATATATGTGGGCATATGTAAATTGTCTGTACGTTATTTACTTTTTTACCACTTTGTGATGTTATTACATCATAAAAACATAATTAGAATATAAAATTTATTCACATGAAGGTTATTGTTCCCTCTATTGTAATTATAAACAATCATTACTGTATTGATAAAACTAATTTTTATATGGCTTCATAAAAAGGAAGATCTAAAGCTCTTGTATGTGCTTGATTTAACTGATTTCAAAAAAGAAAGGTAACTTCGCTGTACGAACGGTATCTTCAGAACCGATTTTAGTGACAAGAATAAAAACTTCTCAAGACTGAGGCATTTTTCCTGAACTGGTAGACGTTTTGAGAGTATATGAAAATAATAATATTGAATAAATAATATTTAGTTTCAAGTTAAACCTGCTAAGTACGGACCTCCCTTCAATACGAGGGGGAAAGGGCCATAGTCCACAACTAGGTGCAGGTGAGGGACTTTACAAGTCTGTCGAGACCTTGCTAGATTGCTCTTTCAGACATACTGAAGCAGATTTCACCACAATGTATCCCTTCAACGTAAGACAAGTGATACTCATATTGAAAATGATTCGGATATGAAAATATTACAGTTGAACTACTCGGGTTTTGAAGACGTTTCACTTGGCTACCATACCGTATTTAAGGTCATCATTAAAAAAGGAATATGTCAATTTCTTATATTCTCTTCAATTATATTTATTGCCGGCAACGTCAAATTGATAGATACTTTATAGCAATGGACACGAACAAATGTTAAACAAATCGTTAAAAAAGTTAACAGGTTTTTTAATCGTTTAAATGCGTGCTACATCAATTTATTATCAACTGGATATGTGTAAATGTTGAAAATTAATGGAAATTATGTTAATAATGCAACGTAAATCAGTATGTATGTACATAAGTTACATACAATGGTATTTAATACATTTCTATGAAACTCTATGTAATTCAGACAACTTTGAGGAATATTGAAATTGAAAATAAATATATTTTTTCTATTTGTCTTGAAATCACTATTTCTAAAGAAGATATGGTGACGATTCTTATAGAATTTTCATGGCAAAGTTAACTTTTAAACCAATAGAAAGTACCAGTAGATTTTTTCTAACTCAATATGAATAGTTTCTATCTAGATACCTATAATAACGAGTAAAGATGTAGGAAAATGCAAGTAACTAAATATTTAATAAATTGTTACAAACTTGTATTTAGGACATAGGCATCTACGAGTATGTAATAAATTTTACGGCTGTTTTTTATTCATTTATCATATTTATGAGTCGTAATTTAACGTTGAAATGTGTTTTCAATTTTTTTGAATGTTATATTGAGTTGAGGAATTTGTGTTTGCTACCTGTGCTTAAGCTGATTTTTTAATGCTAATAGAATTTTTGAATATAATAAATATCTAATATATAATTATCCACTATAAAACATCTTCCTGCACCCTGCCTTACTGTAGATATTAAAAAACTTCAAGAAAAGAAAAACATTGCTAAAGCTAAATTAAAAACTAATGCAAGTGATGTCATTGGCAAAATATATTAAAGCTAGGAATCATTGCAATAGGGTTTGTAGGGATAGTCAACGACAAATCAGATATCGAAGAAGAAACAATTCAGAAAAGTTTAGAATTTTTTTAAATCTCTTGGAGATGGAAAATTAAAACAAAATATAACCTCCCAAATCATACTTCCAATATATAAACTAACATTTCTTATCGTTCAGTACAATTGATGATACAACTAAATTAAGAAGTAAAAATCAATTTCTCACTATAGCCACTCTTGATTCCATTTTTAAAGTAAACTTCTTTATGTACCTATGCTTGATTTGGGGGGTAAGATGGTGAATGAGTTACGAAACAATGTATGTACGTTTGTTGCCATGGTAACCGTTGTTATTGTCTGACAAATGATATATAGTATTATATTCTTTTCTTAAATGATATACTCTATAAATATATGATTGTAATATACCTAATATGCGTTATTTTAAAACATAAATTGAATTTTATAAAGAGTACCAATAATAACCCACAGAAGTTTTACTTCTTGCGCGTGTACACATTCATACACGCACTCTTTATTTTTTATTTTTTTATTTAGTTAATTTACAGAATGTGATTTTGGAAGCACATAGTAGCAATTAACTCTGATGCGGTTGGCTCTGACTAGATATATTGATTCCTGTCATAGCTTCCATGCTTAATTTTTCTATTAATACTATCAGCTTGCCATCCGCATAGAAAGATGCTCAAGTACCCCTTTCGTTCTCTCTTTCTTTCTCTCTACCCAAAGGTTGCCTAAAATAGATCGAACTCTAGCGACAAGACCGCCTATTATTTCATTTCTTTTTAATTTGTTTCAACTATGTAATGTAATAATGGTGTACAATAAAGAATTTTTGATTTATAAAATATAATTACGCTATTATTTTTAAAATTCATATAATATAAACTTGTTAAACATATAGTAAAAGAATATATATCATATAGAATATATACCAGGTTATTCCTGTAGTAACATTGATTGATAATCCATATTAGTGTAAAATGTTTAGTTGGCAAAATATATTTTTTCTGACTAACTTTAAACTTAGTATGTAATATTAATTACGTTTTCATACAATTCATAAATCATGTTTATTATTTTCGGAAATATCATCCATTATACTTAATTATTTATTATCATTCTTTCTTGAGTAGCTTTCAGTAATGCGTTGTGAGAAATATCAAATTTATCACACGTATACCTCAGAGATGAGATATTTTGCCGCAGTAAAAAGTGTCCTATATGTTACCAATTCATCATACCAAATTTCATCAAAATCTGTCCAGTGGTTTTTCGTGATGCGGTAACAGACAGACAAACAGTCAATAACTCTGAAACTATAGATTCGGCCTCTATATTGATAATAATGTCTATTTCAATAAGATTTTCCAAAAAATATTTAATGTATAGATTCGGCTTAGTTACAATTTTATTATATGTATAGATTTTATTATATGTACCTATACACAATAACATCGTATAACATCTGTAGAGCATCGTATTTGATTTGCACTTAGTATCAATTACTTATTTGATTAAATTTAAGCTAAAGTATATTAATTATTAGCATAATTGATAAAATCTTGTATTGATCGATTAAAAACTTGTAGTAGTTTCAAATCGCTTAGTAGGTACTCTATCGCTTTAAATTAATCCAAACTGTAGAATTGAGAGAGTCGCCACCATATTTACATAGGTATATGTATGTATATTTTGCCTATACCTTCAAAGAATATGAAAGATTGTAAGTTTTCTTTTGAAGCTTTGAGCATATTTCGTAAATATTTGAAATAAAATATTATTTTTTCTTTTTTGTTAAAATTATTTTAATATTAACTGCGTTGATAATAATATATTTAGACCAAATCATCTTTAATAATTAGATTAAAATTTCTTAAACCCTCAGGCCCTTAGCGATAGCTGTAAATGCAAGTAGAATGACAAATAACTATCATATTTCACTCAAAGTAAAATAAAGAGCATACTCCTATTCTGAAATGACTTAAAACAGCATAATTATTTCTATAATATTATTATGTTTATACTGTTTGCATTGAAAACATATAAATATCGATATGCGCCTTTAATTTCTATTAGTTTTGCATATCGACGTAATAATATGTGGGCTATAGCCATGAACGTTTTAATATCATTTACATTCATTAATAATAAATTAACTTGAAAGTTACGATTATCTTTATCGGTAACGGAAATGGATACAGTATATGGTTTACATGAAAAATTACACACGTCTCTAGTATAATTTACTTGATATTTTTCATGAAATATATTTAATAAGCTGTAATATATAAGTTTTTGATCGTTCATTAGATTTTACGAGGCGTTGTTAAAATAATATAATCAATGTTCTGTCTTTAAAAAAATATATATAAATAAAAAATGCTTTTTTAATACTCTTTTGTTAGTTCATAGTTAGGTCAACTTAGGTCAACTAGTGACTCATCCACGCTCCGCTCGGGTTCATCCCTATTTACGTTTTAAGGTTTAGTATAAATTTCTTAGAAATGAGATATTTTCCCGCAGTAAAAAATATTCTATAGGTTGACCCGGATAACCAGCTATCAATATACCAAATTTTATCAAAATCTGTCCAGTGGTTTTCTCGTGATGCGGTAACAGACAGACAGACAGACAAACAGACAGACAGAGAGACAGACAAAAATTCTAAAAACTATAGATTTAGTCTCTGTATCGATAATAACGTTTATTTCAATAAGATTTTCCAAAAAATATTTAATGTACAGATTCGGCTTAGTTAGAATTTTATTACATGTATAGATATATGTCATTCTATCTATAGAGAGAGACGTCAGCGTATACGCCAACGTATTATGCTAAAACTTAAATATGCGAAAAGACGGAAACATAATACATGCATTCTAGTTTAAATTAACTCATATATCTCAATATCAAATGTGAATATTAAAAACTTTTTACAATTCATAGCTTTCAACTGATGAAAAATAGCACAAAATAATTTAAACATAATATATTATACTTATATAATAATATATTAATTCTTGATTTTTATTTACTGCATTGTTCTCACTAAATTGCCAATTTATGTTAATTTAAGCGATAATATAAATGCTGTTTCAAGATACATAGCAATATTATAATGAATTTATAAGAAAAATATATTTCGTAACGTCTGATATAGCGATAGTGAGTAATTGTGAACAATAAATTTAAATCGTCAATAATATTTAATGTACGATTTTTATTTATGATCTCATAGCACAGTGGCAGTACTTATTTACTGTTATAGTAAAATCAACTCCAAATGAAGACAAATCTATACTAGTGTATTCGAAATATCTGTCTGTAATTGTAATGGTTGTCGGTTATTAACACGATACCAAAGACTATTTATGTTTTTTTTATCTGTCTGAACTTATTATCATAAAACTTTTATTAAAGCTCACATAATTTAGGCAAGTAGGATTGAAGCTATATTCCAAGAAATAGAGAGAGAGAGAGGACCAAACCCGCGGGATAAAGCATAACAGAGATTTTTACTTCATACAACTGTATAAAGTATATTCGCAGATTCAGTTGTCGAGTTACAAAAAAGTTATTACAGAATAGCAACGAAATTATTATAGAAATAATAATTAGGTACGCCGTATATATTACAACTGTTATCACGTATATATCACCCACGAAATGGAATAAATACTTTTAATTCTAACATTAAGTGTCGTCATAAATAATGTTCGAGGTTCAACCCACGCAATCTGTATCTATAGACCAGGCTATGTTTTGAATATAAATTGTTTTTATTATTTTACTTGCCATATGTGTCGAAGAAAATAACCAATGCTACTCAGGTATGGCTTTCTATTTTAAAATAATTTATGAGTTGCTGTACTAATTTTAATCTATGCATTTAATAATGGTGGGTTAGGTAAAAGTGGCAAGTATTGAGCCCTTTTTAAAGTCTCACAGCTGGGCACGGGCCTCCCTTCAATGCGAGGGGGGATCTCCCGATAGTCCACCACGCTGGGCAAGTGCAGGTTGGTGGACTTCACATGTCATTCGAAAACTTACTAGATTCTCTCAGACATGCAGGTTTCCTCACGATGTTTTTCTTCGCCGTAAGACAAGTGGTAATCATATTGGATTGGATAATTTGCACATGAAAATATCGAGTGCGATAACCGGGATTTGAACCCGCTTCATTCGGTTTCCTAAGCAAGTGCATTACCACTTCGCTACCACTGCAAAGTGGCAAGTGACAACAATAAATTCTAAATTCAAGCATAAACACGCGTCTAATAAGTATGTACAAAATTATTGTTAGATTTTTGTATAAAATCTTTATTTTTGAAAAGGAATATTGAAATCAGACTCAGATTATATTATTAATATCTATCCTTAATGTTATAATTTATTTTCCATTATAAAATATCGTTTTTTTTAATAACAAACAATATATGGGTGATCTAATGTCTTTTGTGGAATGAAAATCGATTTATAATATAGTTTGCGCTGATATTAAAGATTATTTTTTTAAAAGATTTTTTTGTTTGTTTATTTGTTTATACCGAATAGGCTCCGAAACTACTGAATCGATTTAGATGAAATTTGGTACAAAGATAGTTTAAGACCCTGGAAAGGACATAGGATAGTTTTTATCCTGGAAATCATTCATAATAAGGTGAAAATGGGGATGAAAGTTTGTACGGGGAAGCAACCTTGGGAAGAACCCGAGCGAAGCGAGGGTGAGTCGTTAGGCAAGGAAAGGATAAATTTTAAATCAGTAAATAAAAGACAAAATTATAAGTCTAGCTAGAACTTTGTATATTTCTTTGAATCAATACTTTTAGTTGAGTCTATAGATAGAGTTACTGGTAAAGTTCATTGCAAAAGTTTTACAACATGTAATCGCTAACGTTTAAACAAACATTTGTATTATTCTTTAACTAAACACATAAGAAAACAATTAAATAATAACATGTTAATGCATTTGACTTTGCCTGTATCTTATTTTACAGGATATGTATGCACTGACCCACAGTTTTCCATTTCTATTACATTACTAGCAATCTGCCCTGGCTTCTGTCTACTTTCTACAATGCTCACTTCTCAAGAACTGCTGCGGAGCTTTTTATTAAGTTCCATGCTGAAGGGACGTGAATTAAAAAAATATATTTCTTAGTAATTACACATGTTGTAAAATACGCTGTCAAAATTTGAATTCTTAATTTCTTATGAGCTTCCTTCTGGGATAAATCAGTTAGGATGAGCCTTTGCAATTTCCAACTTTAAGACTCTAAATATATTCTTTATATTTAAAAACATACTTTATAATATTATTTACTAAATAAAAAACGTTTTTAAGGCAAGATTGCTATAACGAAAAAGTGAATATTATTTATTATTTTTTCTTACATCATTAGTGACTCTATGCTATAATTATCTATATTGTATACAGCCCTTTTTTAATGTCCCACTGCTGGGCACGGGCCTCCATTGAATACGAGGGGGATCAGGCCATAGTCCACCACGCTGGCCAAGTGCGGGTTGGCGGACTTCACATGTCTTTTGAAAATATGCAGGTTTCCTCACGATGTTTTACTTCATCGTAAGTCAAGTGGTAATCATTTTGGAAATGATTCGCACATGAAAATTAGAGGTACGAGATCCGGAATTGAACCCGCTTCACTCGGCTTTCCAAGCGAGCGTGTTACCACTGGGCTACCACTGCCTAATTTTTTCCCCATATATTTAATTGTTATAGTTTTCTATAAACTAGCATTTGCCTGTGGCTTTGTGTGCTGCTTTTTACTTTGGAATATCGGATTTAATTTTATTAAAACTTTACTAAAGATTCAAAATTTATGCTTCACTTTCTAACAAACTAAAATATCTTTTGTTGATTTCCTTTGTATATCTATTTATTACATCTTAAACACTAGTAAATATAGAGTGGGTACTGAAAAAAATCGCTATAATTTCTACAAACTGGCCCAATCTTTATTTCACTATATATACATACATATACAGGTGAATTTTTCAAGTGGGCGTGCATGGCTAAATCCGAAACTGTGAGGTATAGCGAATAGTACTCAAAGGAGTCTCGGGCCCGATTTTCATAAAAACTAAAACTGCATCATTGGATTTTTGAAAAATCAATTTTCCTAGCCAGGAATCGAACCTGTTGATTTTGAAAAAAAACATACTGTATAATTACACCATTCAAAAGTGTTGCTAATAAGGAACGCATTCTGGGAAGTCATTACATACGGCAAACTTAAGGAAAGAGCTCATTTTTAACAAAATGTTTTTTATTGTTCTTTGTTATTTACTTAGTAAACCTTAACAGATCAATTGTTCATAATGATAGCGGTTGTTTTCAATACATAGCTGGATTGGACGTTTCAAGGATTGTTGTGTTAAAATTATTGGCGCCAGGAATTATGTGGAAAATATTCTAAACGGAATCAATAATATTGTAATGCTAAATGCAGTACAATCCTTGAAACGTCCAATCCAGCTATGTATTGAAAACAACGGCTATCATTTTGAACAATTGATCTGTTAAGAGGATTGTGAAGTGCCGATACACGGCGCGAGTAGGTTTTTAAGAAAATGCTATCTGTTTCATATCGCTCGCTTTGCCAACCCTTATGGTGCGATAGAGAGAGTTGCAAATCTTAGAGGCAATTACCTACATTCCTGTTTGAAATATTGTTTTGGGCGATAACGTTTTTACCCCCCTAAACATTTACGAAATGAGACAATTTTGGTTTCATTAGATTCAGTACACCTTAATCTAGGTCTGTACGTTTTCCTTTTTTAGTAATTCAGTTTAGTTTAATTATAAAAAAGTAAAAACGCTCGAGTAAGTTTTTACGTCAAAAATACAGATATTTAGATGCTAATAACTTCTATCATACGCAATATTTCTTTAAAATAAAAACGTACGGACCTAGTTTTTCATTATATCTACAACATTTCCAAAAATTATGAAAATTAGACTATGTTAATGGGGGGGAAAACGTTATAGCTTTTTGTATGGAAATTTACTTTTTTTATTTAGCTTCACAATCCTCTTAAGGTTTACTAAGTAAATAACAAAGAACAATAAAAAACATTTTGTTAAAAATGAGCTCTTTCCTTAAGTTTGCCGTATGTCAGGACTTCCCAGAATGCGTTCCTTATTAGCAACACTATCCAATGGTGTAATTATACAGTATATTTTTTTTCAAAATCAACAGATTCGATTCCTGGCTAGGAAAATTGATTTTTCAAAAATCCAATGATGCAGTTTTAGTTTTCATGAAAATCGGACCCGAGACTCCTTTGAGTACTTTTCGCTATTCCTCATAGTTTCGGATTTAGCCATGCACCCCCACTTGAAAAATTCACCCTGTATACATACATACATATGTATGTATGTAGTTCAAAATACATATAGGAAGTATTAATTTAAAGAAGGAAAAAAATGAAAAATTATTGGTGTTATTCGAACATGTCATGAATTTAAAATATAATTTGTTTGAATGTTATATCCTAATTTTAATAACTTCAAATATATGCATAATATATAATAATAAAATTATCATTTAAATTGTAAAATTTAAAAAAATGGATTTAGCAACATAACATGAATAATAAATAAGTGTTTATATTTATTGGTTTTCGTCCACCTTCGCTTTTAAAAGTAATGCTGTAACAGCAAGTAGAGTTACTACAAACTGAGTCAAACGTGTCGTCGTAATAAAAATAATATCGACCCTCACTAATCGGGTGTGTCACAAGTTGTAACAGCTGGAGTAACCTCTATGTTACTCCAGGTCCTAATCTATATGTGTACCAAGTTTCATTCAAATCTGTTCAGCCGTTTCAACGTGAATGAGTAACAAACATATATACATACCAATTTCGCAGTTATAATAATAGTCCGTAGAATTTCATATAAAATAGGAATTTAAATTACCAAAATATATTTTGAACTTGTTGAATTATGCAGCCTAAGAATAGATTAAGTGGAAAACGTGCAGACGAAGTCACAGGCAAAAGCTAGTTTTACAAAAAACTTTATAATTTTAATGAATTTTAGTTTTATGTATCTATTACCACGTATGTGTTTAAGTTGATAGCAATGTTACGTATCATTTGTTTTTTACATGTATAATAAGTCTTATTATCCACTTAATGAATAAACGCTGTTGATAGTTTAAATAGAAATAAAGTAATTTACTTAAAATATGTATCTGTATAGGGATCCATATATTTAAAGTAAGAACGTCTAAATGAAGAACACATGAATTACTAGTGGCTCACCCTCGCTTCGCTCGTGTTTGCAAAACTATCTGTCCCACAGGAACCGCGCATATTTCGATAAAAAGTAGCATAGGTGCTATTCCAGAATACATTATCTATCTCTGTGCCTTTCATCTAGATTTGTGCTGGATAATCAGCTATCATCATACTCATCAAAATGTATTCAGTGGTTTTCTTGTGATGCGTTTCTAGACAGACAGACAGATAAAAATTCTAAAACTAAAAACTCGGCCTCTGTTTCCAAAAAAATATTTAATGTACAGATTCGACTCAGAATTTTATTATATGTATAGTTTTTTATGTTAATGATTTGGTATATGTAAGTATAATGTTTCAAAAACAGTTTTATTCCAAAAAAAAAAATAATGACAGATTTATAAGCTACTTCTTACCGCAATTACCGACGTAGAGTGTACACTAATACGTTATTTACACATTCCTATATTAAGTTGTAATGATTTTAATATTAGCAAAAACACCATACATACATCTTTTTTACGGTTGTAAAATATGAATCTACCTGTCGCTATTTTAATGTTGGAAATTTTTCTTTACTTTAATGTTGGGAAATGCATTTACGCATAACACCTGTAGACATGCAATTGGTTGTGTGAGACTCACCGGCTAAAGAAGCTAGTAATACCCACTAAAACCCAACAAAACCTCCCCCATCTTAATGAGGCATCGTAGGATCATTTAGACACTCAACCACGACGCCCCGATGGCAGGTCTACCGAAAAAGACCACAACAACCATTGGGTTGCTCCAACTGTCCACTCATCTAATCTAACTCCTAACCTATCGCTTAGGACGATACCTATACTAGTTTAAAGAAAAACAGATATTTTTTGAAGTGATAATACTACGTAGTATATTGTACTATGTATTATCGGCGGATATGCTTCTTTGACCCTAATCACATCATAACGCTTTCAAATGAACCACAAGACTTATAACCTCGTGTAAATATTGTAATTGTTTAAAATGTAAATATGCAGCTGATATACTACATATTAATTGATTCTAAGTATTGTATTTGAAACAGCTTGTCACAGTCTACTTTAGAACTTCCTTTCGAGTTTTAAAGTGAAGTTATTTATTACATTGTATTAAAATGCGCATAATTTACAATTCTCAGTGATACTGGTATTTTTTTCCAAAATTGGTTTTTAAATTCATTTTATAGCAATTTGTATATATTTTAGGTTTTGGTGGAAATAGGATCGTGGTATACCTAAATTTACCCTTAAAAATTATATTATTGTGATTTCTTATAAGACTTTTAGAAATAGTAGTTATTCTATATGGATGTATAGTTTCTGGTCGTATGGTCTGTATAGTGCTGGGCACGGGCTTTCTTTCAATGGGAGGGTATATGACCGTAATTCGTCACTTCTTTCGTCTTTCGAAAACTTTATAATTTCTCTCAAACATGCAGGTTTCCACACGATGTTTCCGCCCCGTCATGTTGACAAATGATTCGCATATGTGCTTAACCCGAGATTTGAACCCACTTCGCTTAGTTTTACAAGCGAGTACCACTCATAAATTATTGGCTGTATGTCTCTTGAATTTATATAACTTTAACTAGCAAAATAAAGTTAATGTCACTTAATATTAATTTTATTCTTGTAATAATACGAGTATGTACATTTTAAGTGTTGTATTTTATTATCGTAATATACAATAGTTTATTAATTAGAATAACTTAGCAACTAGTTTTTGCCTTAAACCAGGAGCGGAATTACATATAGGTTTTTTGGGCTGCAGCCCAGGGCCTCTAAGATATTGTTATGCCTCAGGGGCTCTGGGTCCCCTGCTGAAAACAGTGGATGTTGTGCATTTATAAAATAAAAACTTATCCAAAAAAAAAAAACATGATCATAAAAGGTTTACCCAAATATAAAAATGACCCTGAGATCAATTAACCCGAACCAAACAATTTGTCTAGTACCATATGTTCTAATATCTACTTAGTAATGTATTTAGTTTAATTCTAATTAATTAAAATAATTATCATTTTCAGACCCCCACGTTAAATCAACTCAGGGCCCCCCAAATTCACGGTCCGCCCCTGTCTTAAACGCTCACCTTGTTATTACGTAACGTCTTGAGTCTTTAAACACCAGAAGCTTACTAATTTAATGTATAGTTACATTATCACTATCCAATACAAAGAAATATTTTACGTAACATCAAAATACAAAATCGTAAACCGTCTCGACTCAATCGTAAAACTAGGTAACTGCCGTTTATTAAAATTAATAACCCATATCAATGATATAAAATCTAAATGAGCGACGAATAAAATGATAACTTCTCTTTTATTACCGACATGCATGTGATGGGCCTACCGTGACTTTTATAGAATTTTAATGGGAAATAGTCATAGTATATTTAATATCGAAACTTCCTTAATTTCTAATCTTATACCTAGAAATTATAATTAAATGGATGAGGAATTCTTGTACAAATAAATGTGTGTATATATTTATTTCGTGTGTCTCGAAAACGATTGTAGCGATTTGAATCAAATTTTGTATTTAAGTAAGGTTTTGCGTTTCAAGTTTATCTATATAGGTTTTTTTTTTCTAAAAAAACATTTTTTATAACCAATTATTAGAGCCTTTTTGTATCTGCTTTCATGCAATAAGACATTGTCAATATAGCGCCATCTCGTACAATTTTGTGTAACTTGCTTTGTCGCCAACGAATGATAACCTACTGAACAAGCGCCTACGCCGAATGAAGTTCGGTCGCCCGGGTGCTTAATGCTTATATTTTATATTAGTATAATTAAAGTATACTGAGATTTATCATTCAAGATAAAATACCTTTTTTGGGTAAATGAATAAAGTCAAATAACAGTGTTAAGATGACAAGAACTTCTCATGATTTTTATTGACCTAATAAGTAATTGCAACAAAGTGCTTAAGAGGATTGTGAAGCTAAATAAAAAAGTGAATTTTCATACAAAAAGGGATAACGTTTTTCCCCCCATTAACATGTCTAATTTTCATAATTTTTGGAAATGTTGTAGATATAATGAAAAACTATGTCCGTACGTTTTTATTTTTAAGAAATATTGCGTAAGATAGAAGTTATTTGCATCTAAATATCTGTATTTTTGACTTTAAAACTTCCTCGAGTTTTTTTTTTTTTTTATAAAACTAAACTGAATTACTAAAAAAGGAAAACATACAGACCTAGATTAAGGCGTACTAAATCTAATGAGACCAAAATTGTCTCATTTCGTAAATGTTTAGGGGGGTGAAAACGTTATCGCCTGAAACAATATTTCAAACAGGAAATGTAGGTAATTGCCTCTAAGATTTGCAACTCTCTCTATCGCACCATAAGGGTTGACAAAGCGAGCGGTATGAAACAGATAGCAGTTTTTTAAAAACCTACTCGCACCGCGTAGCGTAACAATCCTCTTAAGTTGTGTTACAGTTACTGTATAGTTTGAATAATAGCTAGCTTTACGGTAACAACGTAGTAATTGCCAATATTGTTGTACCTCCTAATCCTACCTAAATATTTATAATTTATTTAGCACTCAAGCTATGAATAAATACGGTAACGGTTAATATACATTAACAGGTTTTACTATATCTGGTTTAAATAATACCTACCATAAATATAGACGTTATATAATAACCATTGCATTTAACTATCATAACAGTCTCAATAGTTAAAGAACAAGAACCAAAAAATGTTTTGTTGTAAAAATTCTAATATAAAATGAAAATACATAACATATGGGCCTCCTTGACTATTTTAGTTATTTCCTATACATAGTGTAATTACGTTACAGACCCAGTTTACATCCTTAATGAATAAGGCATTCCTGTTAAAGTAAAGGAAACGATAAAAGTCTATTTAACATATACCTTAATGTTTAGTTTGAAACTAAATATTTTTTCAAGTTTCTCTAAATTACGATATAAATTAGAAGAAACTAAGTTATTCAATAAATGGACATAAATAGGGTAAGGTATCCTGACAGCATTAAAGCAAGTGCGGTATGTCAGCGATTTCACGACGTGCTTATAGCGCCTGCCTTTTAAGTTAACCCGTGTAAAGTAAAACATAGTAACTAATTTAGAAAATGTTTATATTTATAAATAAAATTAAAATATTATATCTGTGTTTTCAAAATACAGAGGTCAAACAATGTTAAAGAAATGTCTGTCTGTAATTTCGTACCTGCTAATCTCTGGAACGCTCAAATAATATTATCAAAACTTACATTGACATGTAGAAAATTCCGTTAAATATTTTGTTAAATAATACCTTTTTATATAACTACTAACTGCCTCGGTGGTGTAGTGGCTAGCATGTACGGCTGCACATCCTGAGGTCCTGGGTTCGAGTCCCGGGTCGGGCCAAGTTTAGTTATTGAGTCTTTCTGTATAGTAAGTCTCAGTAACAGCCCGGAGTTGGGAAGTTGGCGGTGTTTCACCCCCGTGCCTCGGAGAGCACGTAAAGCCGTCGGTCCTGCGCCTTAACTCTCACCGGTCGTGTCGAGTAGTCGTCCCACTGGAGTATGAGAGTGACAGCAATAGAGAGTGCACTTGTGTCTGCGCGTACACTTGTGCACTATAATATCTCCTGCGCAGTTGGCTAGTCTCAATGATATTGGCCGCCGTGGCCGGAATCGGTCAGGAGAACATCATCATATATAACTACACCTTCCTTTCATATAAACTAAGGAGAATTATATCATCGTTGAATATGAAATAACTTACAAAAAAAAAACAGATTTATACCGAGATCCACTGTTTCCCAGTTAAAGTAAACTTCATGAAACAAATACAGGCAAAAAATATTTTATAGAAGGCAAATCGTTACATCATAATTTATACTTATTAATATTTAACAGCATAGCCATAATTTTCAAATGTTATATCAAAAAAAATAATACTAAAAAAATGGCATTTACCACATTATTACTGATACGAAAAAGACATTTTATAGCTTGTTTCTACATTCTATTACCCAGTTTAATTCGTTTGCTAATTCTGTTTTTGCCGCAATTATAGCATACCGTTAACTTTGGAATTACTGTAGTTTCTAATATGGATTTTTATATCCTACGCATCCGACGTCGACCTTAACGTTAAACAAGTAAATGATAATTTATGACATGCCAATATCGAATCTATCACAGAACTGTAAAGGCGAAAATCATTTGCCATTATAAAGCATTTTCTTTGATCTCTGATAAGAATATAGCAATAAAGACTCCTGGCAAGTTACTTTGTAAATCTAAAGAGAAATGTCGTTTCTTGCACGCTTTCTAATCGTTATCGATTGACTTTTAATAAGGCTAATTATATATGGAAAAAACTTTCTGACAACATATTTAAATGGAGGCATACATTTTTTTTGTATTCTCTAATCCTCCCTTTTATGTCGATAATTAATTTATTGAAGTCAACATCATGACACACATTTTATCGAAAATTGTGTAAAATTCATGTGATAAAACTTTATTACGAGAAAGGATATCGATATGATAATGATATACATTTTTTGATGACTAACGATTACTATTTATCATAATCTTCTAATTGACTACCTCGTTAGTGTAATGGTTAGCATGTACGGCTGCACATCGGGAGGTCCTGAGTTCGAGTCCGGGACTCGAACTCAGGAGTCGGGCCAAGTTTAGTTATCGAGTCTTTCTGTTTGTATTCAGCCCTTTTTAACTTCCCACAGCTGGGCACGGGCCTCCCTTCAATACGAGGGGCATCAGGCCATAGTCCACCACGCTGGCCAAGTGCGGGTTGGCGGATTTCATATGTCTTTCGAAAACTTGTTAGGTTCTCTCAGACATGCAGGTTTCCTCACGATGTGTTCCTTCACCGTAAGGCAAGTGGTAATCATGTTAGAAATGATTCACACGTGAAAGTTCAGAGATGCGAGACCCGGGATTTGAACCCGCTTCACTCGGTTACCCAAGCGAGCGTGTTACCATTGGGCTACCACTGCCTTGGCCTTCTTTCTGTTTAGTAACCCTCAATAACAGCCCGGAGTTGGGAAATTAGCGGTATTTTAACCCTCACTGGTCGTTCCACCAGAGTATGAGAGTGGCAGGAATAGAGAGTGTACTTGTGTCTGCGCGTACACTTGTGCACTATAATATCTCCTGCACAGATGGCTAGTCTCAATAAGATTGGCCGCCTAGGCCAAAATCGGTCAGGAGAACTTAATCTTCTAATTAGCACCCAAACTCACTACTAATATTAAAAATGCGAAAGTTTGTGAGGGTGTGTGGATGTCTGGATGTATATATGGATCAATGGATTTTAAAGAAACTTTACAATAATACACGCACATGCTCGTACATCAGAATAACACTTAGGCTATTTTTATCCCGGAAAAATGTAAGATTCGCGTGGGATAAATATTTATTTGTTTTTTTAGAGGCAAACCCTAGCGAAGCGAGGGTGATCCACTAGTAATAAATATAAACGACTATAATAGTGTTGAGCATAGTCTAGAACAAAGAATACACACAAACAATACACACCGGCCAAAGCCAAAAAAATCCAATTCCAAGTTACTGATAATGTTGTAACATCTTTTAAATATAATTATATACTAACTAATCTTGAAAGTGTATGTTCTAAAATAACCAACGCCTATAAAAATTAAGTCTTTCTTCTATTGTTTATACCACGTGAATTCTTTTTTTTTTCTGAGATGAAAAATAGCCAATTGTGTCAGTCTTACCCTAGTCTATTGCAGAAAGACAAAATATATTAAATGGCAGTTTAGATTTTGGTTTTTAATAAACCATATGAGCTCATTTTAAATCACAGACAGACACTTTAATTTTATTTATAAGTATAGAGTATAGATGTAATTAACAATTAATAATATATGCAATAATTAATTAAGTCGGTTGATTACATAAACATAATATAACAACGATCAAACATAAAGGCCGTTAATATAGAATTAACATATCCTACTAAAGCAGGAGTGTTGAGCAACGCAATTTGCACACATTTTAGTTGCAAATAATATTTTATGGCGCTCCGCGTTTAATTGCGAATGAATTATGAAAATTTACCGGCGCCATTTCGATGTCACTGCTTTGTGGTTTGGCCCAAGGGACAAGAGAACATATGGGCGGTTAAGGTAAATTTACATAGATCGATTTTCATATGGCTTGTTTTTTGCTAATTGTCATGAATTTGTATGTGAGTACATGGCTTACTTACACTATTTTTATCGGTTGTTCCTTTATCTTTATAACAATTAGGTATACACTCGTAGTTAAAAAACGAAAAGTAACTCATAAAATTGTGCGCTGCATTATTTCTAAACTCATTTTTGTTTAGAGATTTATTATTATTTTATTATTTTCTTAAAGACAATTGAATATCATCAAGTTACGGACTGACGAACGAACTGAGGGCGAAGGCTTAGTAATAGGGTTCCGTTGGAACGCTTCGGGTACGGAACCCTAAAAGGAGAAATCCACCCTAAAAGGAGATATCTTTTATAGATATAGAAAAAATTAATGTGAAAAAACCACATTTTAACACTTGACACTTGTTTCTTATGTCCATTAGGGCCAAGTGAGATAATATTATTACCTTATATGTAAAGTGAAAACTTTAATATGACAATTTGATTTTAATACGATTTTTTACACCTTGTGTCATTAATATGTCAAGATATTTGACATTAATATTACTTTTGTGACAATTATTTAAATAAAGTTCACATATTTAGCCACGTTGTTTTACTCAGAACTATACCTGAGCGTCCTTCGTCTGTTTTTATATGATAAGCATTTAAAATAAAAACTTTAATGAAATTGTATAGTAGGTATGTTGCTTGGTGTTTATTATTTTTCAACTAGCGACTTACCCTTACTTCGCTTGGTTGCGTTCATAGGATCGTTTTTAATAGAGAGAGTGTACCTTAGGAGATACACATGATATCTCGTACTTTTAAAATTTCGCGTAATTTTTAAGAGTTTTGGCATGTAAAATATGATATATGAACACTACAAACTCCTTTATTTGTCAGTAAAAGTCCCACTACAATCTGTTAAGCCGTTCCAAACATTACCCCTGACAAACAGAAAGACGGACAGGCATTTTTGTAAAAGGCGAGCTTAGGTACTGGTATCATATAAATACCTCTATATACTTGAGAAAACACAGTTATTTTAAAATCACAGACAGACACTTCCTTATTTATATGTATAGATTACATCTTAAACTAATAAAGTCAATAATTAATTTTTCAAATTATTTAAATTCTTAAGTGTACAGAAAAACAAAAATTTTAAGTAATTTTCATGGCTCTAATATCTAGTTTGCATTTTTACATTAAAGTGATTCTACTTTATCGATGAAGATAACGATAAGTATCTACATGGAGAACAATTTGCACCTTTGATTCTTGAGTCTGTTAAAATAACATTATGGGTTTATCTTAGCGTAATTTAAATAAGATATGATTTAATTATTATCAAAATGCGTCATGCAAATATGGGTATAGTGTTTATTTTTTATATTAGAACTAACTAAACAATCATCTGACGACACGCTTGGCTCAGTTTGTAGTGACCCTACTTGTTCTGCCAGCGGTCGTGGGTTCGAGTCCCGCTGGGGGCATTCATTTGTGTGCTGAGCACGAATATTTGTACTCCAGTTGTGGGTGTTTATATTTATAATATGTATGTATTTAAAAGTTATATACCTATGTGTAGTGTATCAACTATTTGATATCCATAACACAAGCCTCGTAGCTTACCAAAGAACTAGATGGTGCTGTGTGTTAATGTCTCAGCATATTTATTTATTATTATTACCATTATGCCTTTACCTGGATCCTAGGAGATTTCAAATATGTCACAAAAAATCATGTGTTATATTGAAATAAGTATTATCCACCGATCATAATACCACCCACCAACCACAAAAGCACCGAGATAAGAGCACACATAGATATGCCATATTTATTTAGATATACAGCCGTACATGGTAGCCACTAGACTACCAAGCCTGTAAAGTACCAAGAACATTATATTGTACTTAGAAATAATTGATAATAATCGACCCACGTCTGCTTTTGAGACATTAAAAACCATAGTATTTCCCGTGACCATAATTTTAGTTTCTGAGATTAGCGCGCACAAGCCAACGAACAAATAGACAAATATTCCAAAAAGCATTATTTTGAGTTGAGTTGCGTTAATAAAGACCCCCAATAATACTTTTTCTAAAATATCTTCCATGTACAGACAGCATTTATTTACAATTTTATTATATATAGTTTTATTATATATAATTTTATTAAAAATTAATAAATAAAAAAAAACCTAATGAACACTTTTAATTACTTATTTATATTAATAACAATAATGCTACAAACACCTTGGTCAACCACCAGTATAAATTTATTTATTGATTCAATGTCGAAACGTATCGCGAATGTCAATTACAACACTGTAATAGATTTATTTTGACATATTTATAGACCACGACTCAATTCACGATTAATAAGCGTTTCCTTTGATTATAGCCTGTTAAGATAATAAATTATATATAAAATTTATAGTTTTATTTTAGTTAAAGAACGTGGTATGGTACAGTTTTTAGTTTATAACTATGACGATTGCTAGTTCGATGTCAGCTTGAGGTAATATGTATTTTATAACCTATCCAATATTTTTATTATTTTATATTGGTGACATCAATATTAAATCTATACAGATAAATAAAAATGGAGTGTCTGTTTGTAATATTAATATAACCGCCTTTTACTAAATGCATATGGATGTATACACGGTACATATACCAAAACAACATTTTTTACAATTTTTGTCTGTCTGTCTGTTTGTTCCGGCTAATCTCCGAAGCGGCTGGTCGCAGGGTTCCGCGAAAAAAAATTAAAACCCATGAAATTGTGAACAAAATCCGTGTATGGCTACGCACCCAAGTAAAATGAGGGTAAATTGCTATATAATTTGAATGAATATCTTAGGAGTAGCAAGCTACTATTTATGTATACCTAAACATAGCTAACCATGAAAATGTACCGTTGTTAATAAATATCTATACAATTAAAAATAACTTTAACTCTAGATAAGATGATCTTTAATTCCACATAAGACATTCAACGATGTTTTTTTTTATAGAGATAAAAGATATCTATACAGATAAATAAAATTGAATCGTCTTTTGGATTTTCAAAATAACAGATTTTTACTAAATGTATATGAAAATACATAATATATACGGTATTTAGAAGAAAAAACAATTTTTAAAATTTTTGATTGTCTGTCTGTCTGTTTGTACTGGGGGCCGGTTTTGTTCGTTGGCCATTCATGGGGGGATTTGCCATAATCGCCTCGCTTGGCAGGCGGGTTGGCGATCGCAGTTACTTGCGCATGCACTCGGAAAATGCTGCTGCCCATCTTCCGGTATTTTATGCCTTAGTCGCCTTCTACGACACCCTCGGCTAGAAATGGGGTGGTGCTATTCTATGCCGGACACCACACGGCCAACTTAGCCTAAGTTACTTTTATTTTAGAAAAAGGATAAGGGTTCGCTAGTTCTTTCTAAACTAAGGGTACCAATAAAATATAGAAGTGAAACTTGATTAATTTAAAGGGACATAGGTAACTTATCGTAGAGAAATAAAAACGTTTCCATATGATATAGTAGGTACCTATAGAAGTTTTTATTTATTTATTTATAAGAATTATCAACAAAAGTTACAATAAATTACATATAAAAAAATATTACTATAAAAACATGATGATTGCACTTTTAATTACAGGTAATTACAACATGCTATTATTTTAATACAACATTAACATTTATATTTTATATCAATAATGTGAGCGAAGCGAAGCTAATGCAGGTTATTAATTAATAACAATTATTTATTAATAATATATAAAATGATTAATGATTAATATATAAAATGATTGTCCATTTATAATAATAATTATTATATATATAATAATAAATAATTTATATTTGTGAAGAACAGTGCAGGTGGCCTTAGAATCAGCTGGCCATTCACGTATGTAACTGTACAATTTATTTCAATCTTGATTTGAAACAAGCCACCTATCATATTATCAGTAATATTTGCATACAATGACCATTCTGATTTACTGCCTCATCATACAAATTATGCTACGTCCCTATTATGATACTTTGTAATATCCGTTTTCGTTGTTATATCCCATCGCTGAGGTTCTCAATAGAAATACAAACATGTTTTTGAATATATTTTGTATTGCATACTTATTTTAAATATAATTTAAGTGTCAGTCTATGATTTCTAATACTTCACAAATATTTAGCTCATTATATGGTTATTTATTTATATCAATTGTGTTATATATGTAGTCAATTATTTTAATGTAATAAATAAATAAGTGTACATTTTTTGTGTTTTCGTTTGCATCACCGAATCTTTGGGAAGGCTGAACTGATTTTAATGCGACTTTCACTGATAAGTAAAGGATTTATTCACTAATTTCTTAATACTTTTGTATTGTTAAAGGATGGTTACCATGGAATAAAAAATAAAAAATAACCTCCCAATGTGCGTTCACCTTGAGGGGGCTCAGTAGTGCCCGGCAATACAACCGGGCGCAAAGCCAAGAAACGCACTGGAAGGCGGCCCATCTCGGTGGGCGCTGTGCTATGTGGGATGCTCCTGGTACTTCTCTGATAGCAGAATGGACCTTGGAGTAACCCAATGGTTGTTGTGGTCTGCTTCGGCAGACCTGCCCTCGGAGCGTCGTGGTTGAATGCGTAAGTGATCCTGCGACGCCCCATTAAGACGGGGGAGGTTCCGTTGGATTTAGTGAGTAGTACTCGCTTTGCCGGTGAGTCCCACACTTGGTGCCTAAATGCATTTCTCAACGTTAAAAAAACCAATGGAACAAAAAATAAACAGTAAAAGGATAACGGCTTCATCAATTTCAACGAGACTTAAATAGGTGAGGAGAAAGTTTAGTTGCAAGTGACTTTGCTATGGAACAAGATTCCAAGAAAGGTAGAATGCAAAAGAATTTTACTGATGTTGAGTAAAGCGAACAACGAAGGAAAGTAGGAGTTGGTCATTGTACTATTTTCAATTGAATATAAATCACAAAACTATAACTCTGTCGCTGTTAGAGGCATAACTTTTTTAAATAAATATCTTACACTATTCACACAATAAATATTATTTAAAATCTATTGTTATTTCCAAACATATGATACAAAATATTGTTTTCTTAATAGAAAGTGTGGCAGATACAAGTTTTTCGACTTTTTAGTTTTTAGTTAGAATATTGGAAACTCATCCAAATATAAAAATATATGTATTTAGCCCTTCAATACGATGGGGGATCAGGCCATAGTCTAACACGCTGGCCAAGTGCAGGTCGGTGGACTATACATGTTTTTCGAAAACTCACTAAGTTCTATCAGGCATGCAGTCTGTTTTCCTTTTCGCAGGTTCACTTTAAGGCAAGTGGAATCACGTTAGAAATGATTCACACATGAAAATAATAGAGATGTGAGACCTGGGATTTGAACCCGCTTCACTTGGTCTACCAAGTAAGCGCGTTACCACTGGGTTACCACTGCCTATTATTAATATATAGCTCTATAAATAGGAGATTATTGGCAATTTAAATATATCAATGACCTACTTTCACCAGGTATTGTTGCGTATGCAGATGACAGCACAGTCATGGAGAGCTATGTGTCCAGTGCAAAGGACGAAGGGGTAACAATACGTTCTCTGAGAGAGGCCATGGTGGAGCGTACAAATGCGACCTTAAGTCTTGTCTCACAATGGGGTGACAACAATCTGGTCGCAATTTTAACGCCGCCAAAACGCATGCCTGTTTGTTCTCCGCAAAAAGGAGTCCGTTCAGCTTGACTCCTACTTTTCACGGTGCACCTGTAGAGGTTTCCGACAGTCTGAAGCTTCTCGGCATAAAGTTAAGTGCAAATCTTAACTTTGGCGACAACATCGAGTCAAAGGCATAAAAACTGCGGCTGAAAAACTGGGCATCCTTGACAAGGTAAAGCGATACTTCACGTCTGGACAGCGTCTCACTTCATACAAAGCTCTGATCATGCATGGAGTATTGCAGTCACCTTTGGGATGGCTCTGCAAAATACCAACTTGCCGCATTTGACTCGGTGGAACGCAGAGCCAAAAAGCTAATCGGCGACGAGAAGCTGGTGAAAACTAAGCTTCACAGCTTAGCACACCATCGTTAAGTTGCTTGTCTGTCGGTTTTCTACAGGCTGTACTTCGGGGAGTGTGCCCACGAGCTCCATGGTCTCATACCGCCATCACCATTCTTCCATCAGAACACCAGACGTACTGCAGGATACCATCCTTTCTTGGTTGACATTCCGACCATTCGCACTAAGCGCTTTTCGTCATCTTTTATAATGTGCACAGCCAAGAAGTGAAATGCCCTGCTTGCGTCTGTTTTTCTGAGAATGTACGACCTGAAACTCTTTAAGGTGCGTGTTAACAGGCTTCTCTTGGGCAAACTCGCTACATCGTAGATCTTATCTATGCTTTCGAGCTAAGATGGAGGTCAAGAGTATGTCCATTATGAGTAATAAAAAAAAACCTACATATTATTACAACACATACTATATTCGCATGTTATTTTTATATAAGTGTACAGGAAACAGTCGTAAGATACTGGAATATATTATAATACATAATTGAGGTGTCACGATATCCTGGATATGTTTATCAATTGTACTGATCTTTTGATTGAGCGAATATTTTATATTGTCAATGGCAAAAAAGATTCAAATTACAAGGACTTCCCGTTAAATTACTATGAATCGGATGCATAAAGAAACAATTTAATATGTGTAGGTAAGTGGTCATATGTTCAATGTCTGTTCGAAGTAAATAGTGATACTTAATAGTAAAGTAAATTGAGCGTTTGTTTATTTGTATGTAGTTTTATACGAAATTATGCTCGCGTGGCAGCTGCGTCTATAGAGATCTCTATCGCCAGTTTAAATTACATTAAAATCTTTAAATTACACATAAAACAATTTAATTTTTAAATTACACATAAAACAATAATGTGACTTAAATAATTTATATTTTATTTTTATTTATAGTTATAAATATAATAATGGCAACACTAAATATAGATTACTAATCAATAAAGTTTAAAAAATTTTGTAATACTTATAATAATAACAACTAAAATTATATAAATAATATTCCATATTCAAGTATAAAAGTAATTATAATTATAAAAATGTTTTAAATTAAAATTAACAAATATTTAGGTACTTTGGTGCCAACTTTCAAGTTTTTTGAATTTGTTTGAGTTTGGCTCAGTTTGTAATGACCCTGCTTGCTGTGCCAGCGGTCGCGGGTTCGAGCCTCGCTGGGGGCATGCATTTGTGTGATGAGCAATCGAAACGTCGCGTCGGGAACCAAAAATCAAAATAAATCCATGTACTAGTAGTGTAATGTACCTGCTAGTGTTCGCGTAGTGGTCGAAATTCGGACAAAATCATTAGCACTTTGAGGAAAATATGAATAAAAAATTTCTATTTGTATAAAAAAATAACTAAATAAAAAATAATTGATGTATTATGAAAAAAATTTGAATTTTTAAACAAATCCAACAAATCTTCTACGTATTAAACTGGCATTTACCTATTTTTACACCATTTTATTATAATATATTATATATAACATTTGAAGTTAAATTGTATATTTTATTCTAATAATATATTAAAGAAGTGAAATCGTTTATTAATAATTTTAACAGGACAGATATTACCTACAGATTTATAAGAATGTGAATATTATGTTAATGGTGACAGGTTGATTTGCAATCCCTCGAATACTGCGTATTGAAATGTCACTTTATAATTATTAACTAGACATTTATTAATAAATTAAAAAAAAATCTGTAGAGATGTTAAAAATAGAAAAATAATTTATATTTTTATATTATTTTATTTAATAAAATAAAAAGATATTTTTTTTGAATAAAAGATATTTTTTTTACAAGTAACTAAAAATGTTATAATCAAAAAACGTCACTACTAACTACGCAAAACCACTCAAATAAGTTTCATACTGTATGACAATAATTTATTCGACATTTATTCAATACCTAATAGTTAATAACACTGTCAACGCAATTTATTGAAAAATAATTAAATATGCAGAATTAATATTCAAGAGCCATTTTCATAAATTGTTTACAAATTAGTTCTTAATCAGATATCGATTACGTTTGCGATAGATATAAGGAAATAATAAGATAGCTAAGTTATTATTGAGATTGTTTTATCGCAATAAACGTGCTGTTCGCAGTTGTTCGTTTATAATAACACGTAGTTATTGGAAGCATAATTCAACTTTAGAATATTAAAACTAAGTAGTAAAAATTATACAAAAATTAAAAAGTCATCATTATATTAAAAAAAACTGTTGTCATTTTTTTATTGATATCACTAAAGCTCGTCAATAGCTTATAAACAAAAAAAAAGAAAATGTCAAATTAAAAATTATGAAAGAAAGTTGATAAACAGAGGAGATAAGAGATAAGTACTGAACTGTTTTGTCTTTGCCTATTATAACCGTATATTTCATTCGAGATAAAAGTATCCTATGTATTTCCCAAGGTCTCAAACTATCTTCTTACCAAAGTTCATCGAAATCGGGGTGAAAATGGGGATGAAAGTTTGTATGGGGAATCGAGCTAGGGACGAACCCAAGCAAAGCGAGGGTGAGCCGCTAGTTTTTATATAAAACTCCAAAGTTCAGGCAAATGCATGACATAAAGTATAAAGCTTCTATTGAAAGTGTAGATCCTATAGATAATATATTTTAATTTTTAAATTAAATATATATATTTAATATATATTTTAATAAGTCGAAATTTATCAGCTTCCTGGCTGAGACAAAACATATTATTGTCAGTTAATATCCTCAGTTTCTTACATAGACTAAACAAAAACAAACAGTCAAAAACTTTAATTTCATGGTATTCTTAGTCAGCATAATATGAGGAAAGTACCTACTGCAATCAATTAAAAGCTGTCGGCTATAGTAAATGAAAACCACGCTTGTATGGATTTATGCAAAAAAAATATATGTAAAAAAATAATAGAATATGTATGTATGTACATAAATACAAATCTTTTAATATATAAGTTATATATGTAAATTGGACCCATGATTTCGACAATGTTGGAAATCTAATTTATCAATTTCAAGGGCAGTCTCATTGAGATCAATCATCTACGGAGATATCATAGTGCACAAATGCATACTGAAACCTAAGTTCACTCTCTATTCCTTTCACTTTCAAAATCGGCGTCGTGGGACGACAATTGGACATGACCGGTGAGAGGTCAGGTGGAAAACCAACAATTTTATATACTCTCCTAGACACGAGGGTGTATCGCAACTTCCCAACTCTGGGCTATTACTGAGGCTATCTGGGACTCGAACCCAGAATCTCTAGATCTCTAGCCGTACATGCAGTAACTAGATCAACAAACAGTCAAATTCATACTATGTTATAATGTGAAACGAACTCTGTCTATCTTTACACTTAAACTGCTGAACAGATTTCGATAAAACTTGGCAATAACATGGATTGTATACTGGGAATGAACATAGTAGTCTCCATACGTTCTTTGATTCCTTTTCGACTAACCACGCGAGCGCAGCCGCTGACTAAACACTACTATAAAATAAATACAATCAACAAACAAGTATACCCTTCCAGCATCCGTGTTTCCTACCACATATAATATAAGTACCTTCAAGGCAAGAGTGAATAGGCATCTTCTAGGCAAGCGCGCTCCAACCTAGACCTCATCAGTGCTTTAGCGTTGATTGTCGTCAAGCGCAAGCCTATCTAAGAATAAAAAAAAAACAAGTATATCCAGGACCACAAAATATACTCGCGTGCACTGAAAGTCATGTAAACATGTTCGGCTGGCGATTAATAGCCGGCATCGTTTCGCACGCAACTATAATTAATGAGTGATTTGTGTTAAATGGTGTATCAATAAAATTGGTCTGATGTGTAAATCAATCAAGTGCTTTGAATGTTGAACACAAGATAATTATTTAAATTGTGTTTTGATTAAAAAATCTTACTATTTAAAATTCTAACACTGACTAACAGACAGTGCACAAATTTAACTACTGGGCTAGAAGTATGTAAATTTTTTGGTTTTTTTTAAAAGTATATAAGCGTTAAGTGATATATAGTTAATACTTTACAAGAAAACATTGTATTTTTCTTATATATATTTTTAAGTCGATTTATAGAATAGATGGAATATATTGAATATATAGAAATTTTAAAACTTTACGTATTATATGTACAAAATAAACTGAAATTATTATTTGAAAACCAAGGTAATTCGAAATGAGATTGTCATGAGAAATTATAAGAACCTTCTGAATACTACCACAAAACCCTAAAAAGGAAACTTAAATTGAAACCTAATTTATGTCTTTTTGTATATTTCTCTATCTAACTCCTTAATCACATTATAATAAATCGTTTTATTTATAATACTATCGGTGTGCTTTGATTTGTATTGGCTAGCACCGACTTCGAAAAAATCTGATTAAGTATCTATTCTAAATGAAAACCCCCGTTTAGTTATTTTTTACTTTTCAGTGCCTGGAAGTCGGTTTGTTTTTTAAGTTTTTATTTTTCCATTTTTAGTGTAGACGTATCACCAATACAAATTAATCAAGCCCAAACACCAGGTAATTGCTGTAAATCGTCGAGGAGTTCCCTCGACTGTCTTTCGGGTCCATCATCAGATCAACTCCTGACCTTCATTAAATAGTAGTGCTTTAAAATACTTAATGAAAATGTTAACAAACGCACTAGTCGCCGCTACAATTTTCGAAAGTTCCCCTCGATTTCTCTAGGATCCCATCACCAGATCCTGGTTTCCTTGTCATGGTACCACTCTTGGGATATTTCCTTCCCAACAAAACAAGAATTATCAAAATCGGTTTATAAACGACGAAAAAATCCACGAACAAACATAAATATATATATATATATATATATATATATATATATATATATATATATATATACGGTCGAATTGAGAACCTCCTCCTTTTTTTGGAAGTCGGTTAATAAAGTACTTCTTTGTTTGTTATTTGCAAATCGACTTCACAAAAGGCAAATTGAATAAATACCTCTTGTATTTACTCAATTTGAATATTTATTAGTGTGTATATAACCCACACTTTTCATCAATGTTAAAAAAAGAAAATGGAAAACTTTATGACCAATAAGAAAATAACTGAATAAACTTAAATTATTGTACTTTCTCAATACAAAGACAAAGCCAACACATCGCAATACTAATTTCATACTAGCAACTCACCCTCCCTTTGCTACGGGTTCCTCCCTAGACAAAAACAAATCAACCCCACGGGAATCGTTCATTTTTCTGGAATAATATGTAGCCTATAGTCTTCCTTAGTTAACGGGCTATCCAATGCAAAAAGAGTTTTTCAAATCGGATTAGTAGTTCCTGAGATTAGCGCGTTCAAGCAAACAAACAAACAGGCAAACTCTTTAGCTTTATAATATTAAGTATAGATATACTAGCGACTCACCCTCGCCCCGCTTGGGTTCGTCCCTACTTACGTTTCAACGTTTAGTATAGATTTCTCAGAGATGAGATATTTTCCCGCAGTAAAAAGTGTCGTTTATGTTGACCCGGATAACTAGCTATCATCATACCAAATTTGATCAAAATCCCTCTAGTGGTTTTCCGTGATGCGGTCACAGACAGACAGACAGATAAAATTTTTAAAAACAAAAATTTAAAAAAGGTTCGGCATAGTTACAATTTTAGTATATGTATAGATTAGCATAGATATGTACATAGTACATACACACATTTGTACCTACATATATGTACCTATCACACAAAAACGTGAAGCCAGCTGATTAATAAATATCACATCGAAAAAATTCATTCGAAAGGCAAATGAAAAATTGGAGTGCCAATTACGTTCACTAAAAAATGTCCGCGGGTACCAATTAAAATGATTTACATATCGATAAATCGTTGATACAAGCAACTTTAAATACGTTATGCTCGCATAGCGTACGGCGTCGCGTTACGTGTGGGTGTTTTATGGGGTTTGGATTACTGTGCCTTTTAATTTATTGCCAATATTTTTTTTGGGTTTTTTTATTGTAGATTTATCTTTTGTTAATGTTGAAATATGTTTATGTGATTATTCTTATTTAGTAGTAAACGATGTTTGTGTCAAAATCTTAAAAAATAATATTGCTGCGTCATCGTTTCAGTTTCTATTATGTTTAAAATTTAAATACATAATAAATCTTATAAATGTCAAAGTTATTCTGTCTGTTTGTTTGTTGATTTTTAAAGCTTAATTATATGTGAATTGCGCAAAGGGGATGAACATACGCTCTCCCCGTCCCGCTTACCAAGCGAGTAGAGATGCAGGCAAAATCTATTAATATACATAATATATTAATTACTTATATCCTGTCCTCACTTTGCACAAGTACACATACCTAGATACTAGTCCTACGAAATTACTAATTATACTTGAATAGAGGAAGCCTAAGTGGCATCCTAGACTAGCTATCTGTATGCAAATAGTTAGGTCAATCCCTAGATCTGTTGCTGTGTGAAAGAAGAATAAATAAACAAACACTTCCACATTTATTACGTTCATTAGAATAAAAATAAATTTGTGTAGGTATTTAATATAAACTGTGTCTAAGTCAAAGCGACTTTAGACCACAGTATCAAAACACTAATACATATTGATATAATACACAAATAGCCCAACACACAAACTAAGATGGTCTAATCAGAACAAAGATTAAAAAGAAATCAAAAAATGTGTTTGTTTGTCACTTCTATACGCTGAAACGCCTGAACTTATTTTGATTAAATTTAGTATACTGTATACCTACAGATAGACTATAACTTATAATACAAAAGCTACTCTTAGTAATTTTTCCAAAATTTGATTGCTTATCAAAAGATTAAGGCTTTATAATAAATAAATATGTTGGGACATTAACACAGCACCATCTAGTTAAACCAGTTCCATGGTAAGCAACGAGGCTTGTGTTATGAATACCAGGTAATTGATACACTACACATATATAACTTTAAATACATACATATTATAAATATAAACACCCATGGGTGGAGTACAAACATTCGTACTCATCACACAAATGAATGCCCCCAGTGGGACTAGAACCCGCGACTGCTGGCACAGCAAATAGGATCAGATAGATCAGTAGGTCTTCGTTATATTATATAGATAAGTTGGTAAGCCATTAATTATTGCTTACAATTCAATTTTTATATAAAACACGTACATTTAATAAATTATTAATTACATTTAATTAATAAAAACAACTTCACTCAAAAAACAAATTACACATTCAATTATAAGATGAATCACGTTAATTTAATAGCATTTTTATTCATACGAACAAAAAGGTGAGCCATCGATCACTCGACTAAAACAACATATCATATAAAAAACTAAAATCCATTACAACGGAATATTAACAAACAAATGTTAACACTTAACCTTTCTTTCGTGCCCATAATATATGTACATCGTTGAAATACACCTCATTATTACTTTAAAACCAACTTAATTCTACATATGTCTGCACTCTTAATAAATGACCATAAAGTCTAGAATCCTTTGCTCGATTTAATTTTTAACTTTGTGATATCCTCAACACAGGGTATCCGAGGTGTCGTAGAAAACTTAATTTATGTTAAACTCGTCTCCACCGCGATTATTCAACTGGACGATGGGAGATAAGAAAGATTAATCGAGTGCGGCTTAAGTTAAAAAATGCGGGGACATGCAACTCGTGTGGTACTGTCTACCGAAATAAAGTTAGGACTTCCTTTTGGATAACGATATATGAATAAATATTAGCCTTTTATCTCTGCTATAATCGAAGGGTGAGTTAGTGTAATTTGATATTTGAAGTGAATTAATAAATTTAAGGATAACTTTGAACGTTTGGATTCTAGCCTTAATTAATTTTATAGTTATCTTATCAGAATGTGCTTGGAAAGAGCTAACGGATGGATGAATAATTAAACATGTTTTATTTTTAGTTTAGAGTTTTTACATGTACCTAATAATTATCAACCCTTAGTCACCCCCACAGATGACAAAACTAATAGTTTAGCCATCTGCGTAATACATATTAAACATAAGTGATAAGAGTGTGTACAAACACAAATGTACTTCTCTATAAACCTTAACTTTCTATCTTTTGAGTTGAACGACTATGTGATATAGTCGGAAAACTCAATAATTACACAAAACCCAACCTGCAACTCGAACCTAGGACATACTAACCACTCGACCAATAAGCAAATCTCTATTATAATATTAAATAAAACTGCAAAACATAGTCAATTTTAATACTTTAAAATAAAGTTCTTATTAAAGCACACTTGTATGAATATAAAAATTATTTATTATAATAATTAGTCAACTTTTGACATATTTGTAAACAGGTTAGCGTCTATAAATAACTGCTCTGTACAAAGACGGGGGTCAGCGGAAAACGCCCTTTGAACTGCTAATCTGAACCAACGTCGAGTTAAATGCTGCATAAATCTTAAGGCGGGAATTAAGAAAGATGTAGAGTGCTGTTAATGGTACAATAATATTTTAATAACGACCAAATTACAGTCACTTCTAGTGTCACACCATGGGGACTCCTCATTTCGCTGAAGGACGTTTCATGCACTATATTATTGACTAGCAACTCACCCTCGCTTCGCTCAGGTTTGTCCCTAGGTTGCTTTCCAAAAAAAAAAAATTAATTAATTTGGTTTTAATTTTATTTTGTGGGGCCCTATTTTTCTTCTAAAATAAAAGTAGCCTAAGTTACTCCTTATTACATAAGCTATCTGCCAGTGAAAGTCAAGTCATAATCGGTCCAGCTATTTCAGAGATTAGCCGGAACAAACAGACTCTCAAAAAGGAGAAATACATAAATACTCTTCATGTAGTAGTCATACCATTGTAGCAAGCAAAGCAGTAAGAGTAATGGTTATTTTATATAAATTATATTATACCATTAGTTTATGTACTTTCGACGCTTTAATTTAATTTGTTTTAGTAAAATATTGAGCTTTCAAATAGTAAATAGTACAAACATATAATTTAGTTATTTGAAATCATTTTAAACATGTCCATTCCATTCGCTGTTCGATTCATTCGTATTCTAACCGAGTGATTTACAAGCAACGCCGAAGGCGGTGTTAACACGGTCAAGCTGTGTCTGTCGCCTTAATATAATATGGATCTTATTATAATATCTTCATCTATCCTTTAATATGATTAATGTATAGTTTATAACACCTTTATCTTACTAAAGCGAAATAAGAGCTACTTGTTAGTTAAAGAAGTGTTAATTTTCCAATAAATACAGGAAATAAGACGAAAATATGTTATATCTTAATAATTGTGTTTGATAATTTATAACTACCAAGTATGGACATTAAAATAGTTAGGTTTATTAACTATAATTCTTTAATATGCAATTTTTAGATAGGTACACCTTATACTTAGGATTACTATACTTTTATTTTTATGTGTATTCATTTGTTTATTTGTCCGTAACGTTTAAACGTCCGTTTATGTATCAGTGGCGTAACAAATTGACTTTTCATTATATATAAGGATTTATTGAAAATAGTGAGCTTTTCCTCTCAATTTATTAAGTGATTTCCGTAGGATTTAATCAAATAAACTGTGTAATCACATGAATGACAACGACGGCGAAGCAAAGGCTTATAATTCAAAAAAATCTATACGATCTACTAAAAATACATATATATTTGTAAAAGCTATAAATAATACATAGTATTTACCATATTAAAATAGCCACGATTAAATATTGATTTTTTTACTTACACAATCTCCATATAATTGACACTTCATTACGTATTCAAGTGAAACTCAAATTTCAAAACCCTATTATCATTATGTTTAAGGTAAACATAACATAGTACTGTTAATGTGTTCAAATTGAATCCACTGTAGAATCAATAGCACGGGTATTTCTGGGCGGTTAATAGATATAATTGTATTGGCAAATTTTCATAATACTAGAAGAGAAGTTTGTAGAAATGGCATAAACAGGTTAGAATGTAATATTAATATTCAATTCAATTATTTTATTCAATGGTTTCTAAGAGGGACGAAATTATATTGTGTGTTAACTTAAATTTAATATATTATGATTGATTTTCATCATACATACGCATACTAGCATATTAAGAACTAGCAAAACTATGTTGCTTTCCCATACAAATTTTCATCCCTATTTTCACCCCCTTTAACCACCATCGTACCTAGGATCTCAAACTATTTTTTTACCAAATTTTATCTAAATCGGTTCTGTAGTTTCGGAGCTTATTCGGTACAAACAAAAAAATCTTTCCTCTTTATAATATCAGTATAGATCATTTTCGAATCACTCAAGTACGTTTCACTTATCAATTTTTATAATTATTATGTATGTATTATAGTATATTTTAGCATTTTAAAAGCAATTATTTCACTTTTGCGAAAAGTTTTATGATCAGTTTACATAGAAAATATTCCATAAGTCGGTAACTAAAAAAACTTTTTTTTAAAAAGAAATTTTAACTAATCAATAATATTTAAAAAAAAATTGCTACGCAATAAAAAAGTGTGTGTAAGTATTAAATAAATAACTCTAAACCTAGTTTTAACTATGACTCGTATTTCTGAAATAACGTGCCTTATGACATTTCTACATTATTCTATTTCTAAAGAACTAAAATTGTACAATCACGAAACGATACGTAATAATTGAATGATTTATTTATAAAAGTCGTTAATTAAATGAACATATTTCAAGTCGATATTTTGGAATTTATTCTAATTTTGGACATGATGGTAATAGAAAAATACTTACAAATATAAAAATAGCTCTGCTAAATCATGACACATGTATTAAAACATATTATATTATACCTAGCGATTCAGCCTTATTCTGCTCGGGTTCATCCCTAGTTACATTTAAACAGTTAGTATAGATTTCTCAGATATAGATATTTTCCCGCAGTAAAAAGTATCCTATATCTTGACCCGGATATCTAGCTGTAGCTAGCTATCAACATATCAAATTTCATCAAAATCTGTCTAGTGGTTTTCTCGTGATGCATTCCCTAAGAAACAGACAGACTAAAATTCTAAAAGCTATATATTCGGTCTCATTATCGACAATGATGACTATTTCAATTAGATTTTCCAAATAATATTTAATGTACATTCGACTCATGTTATACCTATAGTGATATATATCTATAGTGATCATTTGGTACCTTAAAAATCTTTTGCTTTTAGAAAACCTCTAATAGAATCACTCCGTCAAATCTTTACAACCGGATTTTTTCTCTTTCTTGGTATATTGAAAATTTTGAAATAATTACAATAATGTCAAATATGATTGAAAATGTATAAATAATTGGAAATATAATAGAATATTTCCTGAAAAACAAACTAATCGAATCCACTACCTTTGTTTTAGTTGTTAAATATTTGAATAAAAACATCACGTTTGACCCATTCGTAGATTAAAGCAATAGTTGGCAAACGTAAGCGATACGATCTCGACGTCATCACAATAGTAAGATGTAATCAGATTCGGTGTCTGTGTAACACCCGGTATGCTTCAGATGTCGGATATTCATGTTTTTAGACGAAACGTGTAGGGAACGATACGATATTATTTTATTTTTATATATTTCATAAATTTTAATCACTTTGAGAATATTTAACAGTGAAATGTGAATAATTTTAATATATGCACTTAAAATTTCAAAGCTTGATTATTTATATACAAATTCACTGAAAAGTCAAGGTACACCCTAGGAAGCATATATAAGCAAAAGAAAGAGACAGTGAAAGAAAAATGAACATCTCAATGACTTTCATAAAATTATCCTAAGCAATAAATTTGTAAATATATGTATGTTATATACAAATATATGTTTATATAAATGTACATTTGTATTTGAAATGTATTCATTTTGACCTACACATGTGCTGTTAATTTGTTTTTATTGCCATGTACATAAGAATAATTAAAACATAATTACACTGTTACGTTTAACTACGATTAATAATTGCATGCAATGCATACAATGTTTTATTAATCGTCTAGAATAATTAAATTCTCAGAATACATATAATATTGATTATTGACTTGTTAAAGTGTAAGAAGTATTCAAGATATGTGCAATTGTAATTCATATATCGAATAGAGTGTAATATGATAATGAAAATATTTATATAAATTCTTTAATGTGTATATAAAGTAGGTTATAACGTCATATTTTAAATAACTAGAAGTCATAGTTCTTATTAAAAAGTGTATTTATTCCTACACACAACTTGTCGGCTACAATAAATAACTTTAAAGCCTAATTTATATAAGTGAGGGCAAAAACCTAATGTAAATGAATGAAATGAAAAAATGTGGTTCAAGTCATTAAAATAAAAAGTTATTTTTTTACATAATATACAAATAATTATAAGTAAAAGTAATAATATTCTTTTCATTGTTTAAAAATCTGGGTTGTTTGCGATGAACAATTAAAATCGTGACGTATCCATGTCGTCACCTATAAAATAACGGACGACAAACTCCAATTTACTCGACGACGGGTCGGGTCAGGTTGCGGCGTGTTTAATTTTATGGCTGCGGGATCTTGTAACTATTGAGCTTATCGCCGGGTTAGCTGTTAAGTGGATATCGGCTACCCTAACATTTTCCTTATGATTTCAGTCAAATATTCGTTAGTCCATGACTACATGCTTTGAGGTTTAATGAAATTGAGAAATTAATTTAATATAATGCATTTCTGTTAAATAACGTTTAGCATAGATTTCTCAGAGATGGGATATATTCCCACAGTAAAAAGTGACCTATATGTTTTTCCGGGTAACCAGCTATCATAATAGCTATCAAAATCTGTCCAGTGGTTTTCTCGTGATGCATTCTCAGACAGAGAGACACACAGATAGACAAAATTTTTAAAACTATGGATTCAGCTTCTGTATCGATAATAACGACTATTTCAATGAGATTTTCCAAAAAATATTAAATGTATAGATTCGATTCAGTAAGAATTTTATTACATGTATAGTTTCTATTTAACAATAGCTAAATACCCTTGCTTCGCTCAGGTGCGTCCCTACTCCCTAGGTACATTTTGTATATGTAGATAAACATAGGTATTTCGAATGTACCTTAGCAGATAGACATATGTTGAATTTTCTATAGGCCTTTTTAAGACCTATAATTTTCTATTACACTGTTTTGATACATCAAAAAAGATACATCTTTTAAGGTTCAGCTAGCGTTAACCATGTAAGTTTCTAAGAATGACTGAATAAAACCAGTTATTGTGTTTTCCCACGTGAATGAAATATTTTCCTGTAGTAAAAAATATCCTAAAAGTTGAATGGAATAATAAGTTTTCACTACGTAAAATTTAGTAATAATCCGTTTAGTTATTTTTACGTGAAATACAAATATACAAGAGGTATACCAACATAATATATATTTTTTAAATAAATTCATTCTATTTCGAAAACTAATGTCTTATAGATTCAAACACGAAAATAATTGTAATACAAATATTGCACATAGTTTGCACTAGCGAAAAACAAAAACAAATCCGTCTCACGGGAACCGTACATTCTTCCGGAATAAAAAGTAGCCTATATGTTATTCCAGACTATTATATCTATCTCTGAGCTAAATTTTATCCCGATCCGTTCAGCTATTCTGGCGTGAAAGAGTAACAAACATCCATACTCACAAACTTTCACATTTATAATATTAGTATAGATGATTCGTCATTATACAAACAGCGCTGTCTGTTTGTAAATGCTTGTTGTTATATGGAATGACGACGGCAAATTGTAAAATGTCGGGTGGTAAAATATAGTTAGATATCCTTTCTACCCACAGGTAAAAGGGATTTCTGGCTTCCAGAAAAAGTCTCACTTTCCTAAGACAGCTACCTACATATCGTTTCCATAATCTGTCTATCAAAAATCCGTCGTTTGAATAATGACGAATTATACAATATGCCTGCGACATAAAAACATCAACTCCAAACAAAACATTTTAGCGACTACCCGCAATAGTACACTTTCGGGGCGGTGTCTTTGTCACCCCTAACGTATCATCGGGTAAAAAATAAACTATTCGTGATATATAATGTAACAAACCAACATATTCGAACAAATATAGATATTTACTTTTGAACCTTCTGGGAAGATGTTATAAGGACCGCCGTTTTAACATGTTTATGCTAAAGCGAAGACGGTTGACGAGTAAAGGAACGCAAACGTTTAAACACGAAAGGTCTAATTATTTTTGTAATTCTATGAAAATAGCTACCCGTTTTTGTTTTTTCTTTGACATTTTCTGTTAATATATGAAATTCTTTTGTGCTACATTCATTATTTATTTAATATTAAAAGAGAACTATGAGATATAGCCACATACTTAGTAAATACTCTATTCATTATAATTTGTTGAATTTACAGAGAGTGAGAAAAGTCGAAAGACATATTTCAATATTATTTTTAAATATTTATTTGAAATTTATATGATACCCCTCAAATATGACTACAACACGTAGTGTTTTTCAAAGAATCTCGTATAACCAAGTATGTACTTCACGCTTCATCACACTGTACAAGCAAACCACATCTCACTATTTGTCCACAACTTAGCGCCAAGTTTCTTTACTGATTAACACAAGCAGACTAAAATATGCGTTCAAACAGCAGTGCCTCGATAATTTATTAATATGCCTAAACGTAATGTTTGAAATTGTATTTAACATTGTTAGAAAAACATTTCTAAGTTTCCTCGACTATAATACCTTACCTATAAGGAATGTTTACAGTATGCTGATTAAAAAGAAATTTTATAGCTTTTATCTTAATCTTCTTCAAATGAAGCTAAGATAAGAGCTTTAAGCTTATTTGTAAAGCTCAATTTGATGCAACGCATACTTTAAATAGTATTTAGGTAGGCAGTTTCTCTCACATTTTCTAACGAAATTGTATAATAATCCTGGTTTATTCCACCAACTTTATACATCTATATAATATAATAGCTATTAATGATAGCCTTTTATTCAGGAATACCAAATAAGGTAAATACTAATTTACTATTTTTTATTGTAGTTTATTTTTTTAGGAAAACGCCATTGTATTAATGTGCACTTTAAATTTTTTTTAACACACATTACAAGCCACAGAGTATACATATGTATATATAGTATATATATACTAATACCACAGACAATATAACTAATATCATGTACAAGTAATAGTATAATAGAGTAAATTCATCATTTAACAATAGCTACACCAAGCACACAACTTATTTTAAATTTTCATTTATAAAGTAGGTACAAGTGATTTAGCCTCGCTCCGGTGTGTTCCTAAGTGCCTACTAAAGAATTGTTTAGTTTAATAAGCTTAAAAAATATATTTCATAGTACAAATTCACAATCACATTAGATAGCAATGTAATAGATAGCTACATAAATATAAATTTAACCATTAAGAAATATCTTTTATTGCACTATATTTTCTTTTATAAGCCATTTTGCTATAGATTTCTGTAATACATGAGCATCCTATTGGCTATACATCTGACCACATCGACCCATAAACGATCAAACTTGTATACAGTCTCAATAGTTTTTCCAACCGTCGTCCAACGAGCCCTGAGGGTCTCGTAATAAAGAAACATGGAACTCCCAAAACGATTAAACTTGTCCTCTACATTTATTTTGGCTATCGTAAAAAACGTCTCTCTTTATTGTTGTTTTGAGTACTTGTATTATGATTGCAGTAAGTTTCTTTCATTTTGAAATAAGTTCGCTTAAACACAATAGTCTGTTTTTTGCAATTTCAGATTGCCAAATGGTTTTTGTTATGGGAGTGATGGGAGGTTATTTTGGAGTTATACGAGTGAAATGTTTATTGAATGAAATTTGGTAAACAATCTTTTCTTAATTTGATTGGTTCTATTACTCTAATATTATTAATTGCTTTGTTCTATAATTACGTTGTTGAAATGAAAGTTAATTCGTCAATTTCATTCAAGGAAGCTGCTGTCGTTTCGGAAAGCAGTTCTGCTGAGAAGAATTCGGTTTTGTTATCATATGTGTATTGTGTAATAACGTGTCCTGAATACGCCTAAACAGACGGATCTATAGTTCCTATATTATCAGTATTTGACCTGATCTAAACGCGAATGCACCTCTCTTACAAAGAGACAAGTTATTACCACTAGGTACTGTTCAATCGGTCTATTAACATAAATACGATAGTTTGCAATACGATAGTTTGTATGTGTGTATTCTTATTATTTTCTCATGCGAAAATGGCTGGATGGATTTAGATGAAATTTAGTACACAGATAAACTATAAGTTGGAGTAACACATACGAGTAAGATGACCGAAGCGAGAAGTCTCTAGTCGTAAATGTATAAAATTGTATTAAATTTTCAATATAGGATATTCAGTAAAAGCAAATATAAAACAGCCGCAGGTTTTTAATAAAGTCCAATCAGTCGACCGCCGGAAGCGTCGTTCCTTCCTCCGGAAATAGAGCATGTCTGTGCCCTCCGGAACAACGAACCTTCGGATAAAAGTACCAATAAACATTGGATTATTTTGCCATCATGACATTTATATAGAATGGCTAACAACATACAACGACAATGACAGCTCAGTGTGTATTTATAGTAGAAAAGTCAATGAGTTTTATAAAATGTGAATCTATTTCTCAATGTGAAAGTATTTCTATTTGTTTGTTCTATCATGGGCTACCTTTTATTGCCGGTCCGGCCGCCATTTGGATGTACCATTAAGCACAATCATGAGCTTTGCTAAGCTAAGCTTGTTAAGCTTTGCACATCCAGTCTGATATGGCTAGCTCGTTGCCACTGTAGCCTGCTAGTTCTTTGAGCAATATCTATCGAAAAAAAGGTTTTTTTTTATTGTAAAAGAACTGAAATTATTGTTTTGGTGTACTCTAGAAAAATAAAATGCTTCAGAATCTTGGAAGTCGAAGGATTTTCATATGTTTTCTATTATTATAAGAGAAATATTGGTAAATAAAAAAATACCAATCATTTTTATGGCACATTTTATTACACACGAAAGGTTTTATTAGCGCTTATTAACTGCTCCTGGATAATTTCTAAGAAATCAATTCTTAACTGATACGCCGGCGTGTACGCGTTCCGCAAGGGTTTAAAAAAATAGAAAAACAATTCTGGTAACGTTAAAGATTGAAAGACGACGAATTGAATTTAATATGAAACACGTAAAATACACACAAAGAAGTAAGCGAAATCTAGTACAAAATAAAACTCTAAGAGAATATCGCCGCAGGTGTCCGATTTTAATAAAAGCCAATCACTCGGCCACCGGATGTGTATTCTTCGCCTTGTTGCAACACAGGGCTGTTTTGGCCCGTCTGCAAACAAACCGAAAATTTGCAATAAATGTCCTTGTTTACATTTAAAAAGGTTCTTTTCAGACACACGTATTAAATATTTCATTATATTTTTCATATTATTATTTACTAGCGATCTTACTTCGTTCGGGTTTCTGTTGTACATACAAAATTATTAATAATCTATACATATAATAAAATTCTGAGTAGAAACTGTACATTAAATATATTTTGGAAAATCTTATTGATATTGTCATTATTATAGTTACGTTACAGAGGCCGAATCTATAGTTATTAGAATTTTTATTTATCTGTTTATTTGTTTGTCTCTTTAAGAAAACTATTAAACAGATTTTGATGAAATTTGATGATTTTGATGAAAAATACTTTGACTGCGGGAAAATACCTCATCTCTGAGAAATCCATACGAATATAACGTAAGGATGAATCCGAGCGGAGCGAGGTTGAGTCGCTAGTCTATACCTACTAATATTATAAAGAGGTAAAGTTTGTGAGTTTGTAGGGGATATTCTCTGGATCTACTGAACCGGTTTAGATAAAATTTAGTAAGAAGATAGTTTGAGGCCCCGGAAACGATATACAACACTTTTTGTCTCGGAAATCATCCCTTAAGGGGGTAAAAATGGGGACGAAAATTTGTATGGGGTATCGAGCAAATTCAATCGGGACGAACCCAAGCGAAGCGAGGGTGAGTCGCTAGTATTATATGAATTTCGTCCAAATCCTTCTAGCCGTATTAACGTGAAGAAGTAACAAATATGCCCTAATTACATACATACAAACTTTCGCATTTTAATAATATAACTACTTTTAAATTTTGAAAACTTCAATTTGAAACATTTTATTTATAAATAGATATATCAAGTTATCCGTGTTATGATATTCCTTGAGGATTGAAATAAGTTTCCTTTGCGGAAGAACCGCCGAACGAACCCGCGCGAAGTGAGGTGAGTCCTAAGTCCTTCGCTCCTAGCTAGTGTCAGATAAAAAAAAATTGGTTGTTAGCTGAAGTTGTGTTTCTCTTCATTATTTAGGAAATTCAGCATTCATACCCTGCTATGTTCCGGTTCCGGCACTCCGGCTTCTTTATCTTCGTAATAATCCTTCGATTGTAGAAGATGCATCATGGCTTTCTTTATAAGTCGATAGTCGCCTGTTAAGAAATAATTCTCTTTGGTGAAACGTTCTTCGAACGGAACAGCCCAGTGTCCCTGGATTATGCCATACCTTTATAAAGGTACGTAACCGTAACGTAACCGGTACGTAACCGGTCTGTAACCGGAACGTAACTAAACCGTAACCGAACCGTAACCGAATGGAACGTAACCGGAACGGAACCGGTACGGCACGGAACGGACCGTACCCGGACTGTAACCGGAACGTAACCGGATCGTGACCGGACCGTGACCGGACCGTCACCGGACCGTGACCGGACCGTCACCGGACCGTGACCGGACCGGACCGTGACCGGACCGTGACCGGACCGTGACCGGACCGTGACCGGACCGTCACCGGACCGTGACCGGACCGTCACCGGACCGTGACCGGACCGTCACCGGACCGTGACCGGACCGTCACCGGACCGTCACCGGACCGTGACCGGACCGTCACCGGACCGTGACCGGACCGTCACCGGACCGTCACCGGACTGTGACCGGACCGGACCGTGACCGGACCGTGACCGGACCGTGACCGGACCGTGACCGGACCGTGACCGGACCGTCACCGGACCGTGACCGGACCGGACCGTGACCGGACCGTGACCGGACCGTGACCGGACCGTGACCGGACCGTGACCGGACCGTGACCGGACCGTGACCGGACCGTGACCGGACCGTGACCGGACCGTGACCGGACCGGACCGTGACCGGACCGTGACCGGACCGTCACCGGACCGTGACCGGACCGTCACCGGACCGTGACCGGACCGTCACCGGACCGTGACCGGACCGTCACCGGACCGTGACCGGACCGTTACCGGACCGTGACCGGACCGTGACCGGACCGTGACCGGACCGACACCGGACCGTGACCGGACCGTGACCGGACCGTCACCGGACCGTGACCGGACCGTCACCGGACCGTCACCGGACCGTAACCGGACCGTCACCGGACCGTCACCGGACCGTCACCGGACCGTGACCGGACCGTGACCGGACCGTCACCGGACCGCGACCGGACCGTGACCGGACCGTCACCGGACCGTGACCGGACCGTCACCGGACCGTCACCGGACCGTCACCGGACCGTCACCGGACCGTCACCGGACCGTCACCGGACCGTGACCGGACCGTGACCGGACCGTAACCGGACCGTCACCGGACCGTGACCGGACCGTCACCGGACCGTCACCGGACCGTCACCAGACCGTGACCGGACCGTCACGGTCCGGAACGGAACAAACAGACAGACAGACAGACAAAAAATTTAAAAATTGTTTTTTTCTTATAAGTAACATATCAACTTTCACATACATTTAGTAAAAAGCTGTTATTTTGACATTACAAACAGACACTTCAATTTTATCTATCTTTATAGACTAGCGCTTAACCCTCGCTCCGATCGGGTTTGTCCCTAGTTACGTTTTAACGTTTAGTATAGATTTCTCAGAGATGAGATATTTTCCCGCAGTAAAAAGTATCCTATATGTTGACCCGGATAACCAGCTATTATCAAAATCTGTCCAGTGGTTATCTCGTGATGCATTCCCAGATAGACAGAAAGACAGACAAAAATTCTAAAAACTATAGATTCGGTCTCTGTATCGATCATAATGATTATTTCAGTAAGATTTCCAGGAAATATTTAATGTGTATAGAATATTTACGTTATATTAATTTGAATACCTAATTTATCAAAGTAAAAAAAAAAAAAACAGGAAAGCTACATAATTTGATATACATACATAGATTAGAAAAATAATTTAGTATTTAATTAGAGGAAGAAACTATATAGCTATATAAATGATTAATTTTAATAACATATTTTTATAGTAATATCGACCAGTTCGATCTTAATTGAGCTGTCTGAATATAAGGGATCATTATTATTTGGTGATTAAGAAGTTGAGAACAAGTAATAAAATAAAACCAGATGTTTTAGTTTATTACTTCATCAGCGGCTTGATCATGATCATTCAGTCAAAACCATGATAGATAAGAAATTACATATAAATTGCCATTATATTAGCTTTGACAAGAGAAAGATAACGTAAAAACCCCTACTATACAATCTAGATAAAATAATTTATCTAATAAATAATTTAATAGCTTATAAAATCATGAATTCTTTTATATAAATTATTATAATGTTTTGTTAATAAGCGTAATATTTGATGTCTGATAAGCGGCCTGTTTTGACTTGATCATAAAACCACATAGTTCTTAATTAATTTCTCTCTACCTTGGTTGATTAAAAAACTTGACAGCAAAATGGAGGTTTACAAAACAAAACAAAAAAGGTCAAATATGAAATATGATCTCTTCGCCATATTCTTAATTTTGATGTGAATGAAACAGGACATAAAATAGAACATTACAAACTTAGTTATGTGATTTTAATTGTTTGTCTTTACCTTTTTTTTACACTCATTTAAGGATTGAGATAAGAATCTTCTTTTTTTATTTCTTGGATATTATTAACACACATCACAATCTACATAGTTCCATGGTTTGTGTTATCGATACCAGATAGTTGATACACTACGCATATATAACTTTAAATACATACATATTATAATAAATATAATCACCCATGAATAGGGTACAAATATTCGTGCTCATCACACAAATGAATGCCCCCAGCGGGACTCGAACCCTCACCCGCTGGCACAGCAAGTAGGGTTCTACAAACTGTGCCAAACGTGTCTATGTCTTGTAATGGACCTCATTGCTCAAGGTCGTCTAAAGAACATTAAAGGGCCTATTCCTGGAGTTTTTTCTGCGAGATTCAATGAAAAATGAGATAATATGCAGAAAGAACGCTAAGTAAACGCTACTAACATTAATAACGTAGCTTACCGAATCTCCATACGAAGTGGCTGTAAGTAGGGCAGGTAGTCATAGTACGAATGTTATATGTGGTCAAAGTGTTTTTGAGTGACAGCCTTGTACCAGAAGATAAGGCGTAGGTAGACCTCCCACGATATTGTGATAGTCACCAAAATCCACAGTGTATATCATGATAGGATAACTTGGAAATTTTTGGAGGGGACCTACAGATGAGCATCAGACATTTTTGAGATATACCTAAACATTTTTTTATTAATTATTATTTAAATAATAACTATTTATTTTAAGATTTTAGCTCCATTTGTTTATTCTGAAAGTTGATAAATTTAGCTGCAATACGTCACGTTAGTGCTTATTTGTTTAAATGGCTAGTTTTACTGTAGAGAGATTTTTTCATCTATTTTAAAAATTAAGCTTTATTAGTAAGATTTATATACCATACCCGAGCGATTGAGCTTGGCTCGGAGTTTTTGGCCAAAAGTACACTTTTCTTTTTAATTTAGCTTAAAAACAAAAGAAAAACTAAAAACTTGGATAAATACAAAATTAAAAAACAAAAGTGAACACTTTGTATTCGATAATCTTGCACTTTGGCCGCTTGATGAAGATGCTTATGCCCGAGCGTGCGAAATTAAAACCACATGAAAACTCGATAACACGCGTTTTCCCAGACATAACACTAATCTTGATCGATTTTTCGCCGCCGAAAACCCCCACGTACCAAATTTCAGCGAAATCGTTAGAGCCGGTTCCGAGATCGCCGGTATAAATATGTAACAAGAATTGCTTGTTTAAATATATTAGAATATATATAAATAAAATATATTTTATTCTTTAATAAAGTAATAAATAGAATTGACATTTAAAAGTCAATAATTCTGTATTAAAACAGACAAAATAAGCACTGAGACGACAAATAGCTTCTAAATATAAGGTAGGTACTAATGATTCACCATTTTATTCGTTATAGATTTCTCAGAGATGAAATATTTTACCACAGTAAAAAGTATCCTAAATGTCGATCCGGATAACCAGCTATCATCATACCATATCAAAATCTGACCGGTGGTTTTCTCGAGATGCGTTCCTAGATAGACAGACAGACAGACAGACTCATAGAAAACAATTTAAAAACTATAAATTCGGCCTCTGTATCGATAATAATGACTATTTGAATTAGATTTTCCAAAAAAATATTTAATGTTGAGATGAGTTATTATTAAAATGCACATCGTCTATATACAGAATCCATTTCATATTTACTGATTCACGCTTGTCCTTACCATAATTAACGTATCATCGAGGCTGAACGCTTTATGTTTATCGACGATTACGTTTTCGCATGTTTTAATATTATATTAACTGCAAATATTTATTACATATATATAATAAAGGAGGAGATGTGTCAGTACGTTTATATTTTATTTAGTATTTTATACATATAAAGAACAATATTATATAGAATATCCTGTATATTAATATAAATTTCATAATATTAAATGAGCAATCCTTGTTTAAATATAAATTTATTTCATGTATCTTGGAAACGGCTTTAACGATTTGGATCAAACTTTGTGTTAAGATAAGGTTTTGCTTTTTAAATTTGTCTATGTACATAGGTTTCTTGTCTGAAAAAAAACGTAATTTTTACCATCAATGAAAAATGCCGAGCGAAGCCCAGACGCCGAAGCACCATAATAAACCAGAAAATGTAATTGTTGTCCAAAAGCATTTTCTATTAGTTTCTTAAAACTATCATGTCTATGATAATTGAAACGTACCTTGAGTAATTTTAATTCTTTACACCAAGTAGTCCTACGTAGAACAAACTAAGGTGCGTACATTACCAATACATACATATGAAGGAGGTTTTTACACACAGTCTATTACAAATGTCAATTCATTAAATAAAGTATAAAATTTTACTTATTCACTCTTAACATGAGAGAAAAAATGGCAGATCTGAGAGTCCTTTTCGAAGATATTATATAGATATTAAATTAATTTATCATAGGATTTCTCATATCAAATCAAATAAAAATATACTTTATTTAAATAAACTTTTACAAGCACTCTTGAATCGTCACTTTTTACATTATTAAAATTTAAATTAAATGCCAGTAAGTCACTGAGGAACCTACCACCGGCTCGGGTGGCAGTTCTGCTGAGAAGAGCCGGCGATAAACTCAACAGTTGCTCTTTTAAAATAATATTTGTTTACAATATTGCAATATAACAAATTATCTACTTTTACAAACATACTATTCTGCAACAAAATATGTATGTAAAAAATGAACAAAACAGGAAAAATCGTGTAGTCTCGCCTTAACGACGTTCAGGACCATTAACGAGTGACATGTAGATAAAATATCAATTTGAGAATCGGTCCGCGACAAACCTACACTTTTATAGCTCTTTAAATGTAAATAGACGTGTCATATACCTGTCCTGTAATCAAATGTTGTAACGCGTTAATAACACTAACTGGAGATCTCTCAAAATATCTAGAAGGAAATAAACCAAAATAATATTTTATTTACGTTTTGGTCGATTTTAGGTAGTTTGTTATGTTTTTGTGGAACAGGAAAACTTCACCAATTGTATTTCTATTAGCAGTTATTAGATTTTGTCCCTTACCATCGAGGACAGGAAGCTGTATGCTTACACATGACATATTTTCCTTTTGTCATGAAATAAATCTTAAAAAATAATATATTTTCATATTATGTATATATTACTAGCGACTTAGCCTCATTTTACCCGAGTTAGAATAGAAGTAGATAGACTATATATACATATTACATAGGTATGATGAGTTTTTGTGGGTTGTATTATAATGTGTTTTCCCGTGAGAATGAGATAACTCCCCGCAGTAAAAAGTAGCCTATGTCCCTCTGCAGCCCTTCAACTATCTCTACACAACACCACGCCAATCCGTCACTCGACGTCAAAAGAAAGACACACAAACAAACACACATTCACATTTATAAAATATAATATTAATTATGGATATATTTCCTTTTATAACAGAAATATTAACAACTAGCGACTCACCCTCGCTTCGCTCCGGCTCGTCCCTATCTTGATTCTGCATACAAACTTTCATCCCCATTTACACCCTCTTAAGGGATGATTTCTGGAATAAAAAATATTCTAAGTCCCTCTCAGGGTCTCAAACTATCTTCTTATCAAATTCCATCTGAATCGGTTCGGTAGTTTTTGAGTTTATTCGTTACAAACATAGAAAAATGCAAATCATTCCTCTTTATAATATTAGTGTAGATAATGAAATATACTATCACAAACATTGTAAGTTCGTATGTATGTGCTTATGTTTGTTACTCCTTCTCGTGGGAACCGCTGAATGATTCTTGATGATATTTAGTACACAGATAAACTATAATCGATAGAAGAATAACACATAGTCACATATGAGGCACCCAAGCGAGGCGAAGGTAAGTCCAAGCTCCAAAATTTTAATACAAAACAAAATTAAAAAACCCCAAATGTAGTCAAAATGAAAACCTTGTGACACCTAATATCAAAATTAATTAATTAATGATGCAAGTTTGAAAGCAAGCGAAACCAAATAAAGACGTGACCTCTAACTATGAATATATCAAAAACCCAAATTATAAATCTTCACGAATTCGTTCCAACAATTTTTTATAGTCAATAAATTACTATAGGTTTATTATTAATCATTAATATAATAATAACATCCCGAGTTTGTCTGTTCATGCACCTCCAGGCGATACACGGCATATTAATTTTGTCATAGACTACATAGGTGCAGATGTGACAGTCTTTTTTGCTATTTAAAAAGATGAGGTAAATGAGGTCAGTATTATACCAAGAGTGGATAAATTTTTGAACAAAAATACTTAGAGCTACTTTATTTTATTCCACTACAATGTCCACTTGGTGTTAGCATTATTTACACCTTTAGTTATACAAGGAATTATACTAATCATCATTATTTTATATGTATATAAAAATATTTGAGTGTATGTATGTTCCCTATGGGCCTCAAATCGGTTGGAGCGATTTTTAAGAAATTTTCAAAAACCTCAGATTAGACCAGCGGGTGATCAAGTAAAGTTTGGCAGTGATCGAAATTTTGAATGCGGGCGAAGTCACGGGTACTAGTATATATGTAATAGCTAAAATGTGTTTATTGGTCTGTCACAGTAATGGTGGTATTTTGTTCATAAATAACGTTGACCCTACAACATAAATCCATCAATTTTTGAATATGTTTAGTTTAAAATGAAATATAAATTAAATATTTATTTAGGAATGTGTCACTAGTAGTCCGTTCAAAATAGACATTTTAAATAACAAAAAACTCCGACAGAGCTGAATTTTCTTAGACCTTGGGTACACCAGTAGAAATAGAGTGTCAAAAGTCCCCATCGATCCCATGTGTACTAAAAAAGTTATTCAAGGTCAAAGGTCAAAATTTTTGTCTTTTTTTTGTTTCTTTTTTATCACTATTATCTATTATGTCTAATGTGACCGGATTAAAGTATTACTGAAAACATCACTAGTTACCTATTTGGAAATCGCATCTGATTTAATTTATTCTATATTATCAATATTTAATAGCGCAACCGGCTGACCCATTAAAAGACTATTAAAGCATTTGCATATATGTATAATAAATAATCCATAAACGCCCCGCGGTCCACCACTCTATTAATTATGAAATATTAAGTTAACAAGTCTATGGCTATTTAACTGTGGGATCCAAAATGAGATAAGTGGGAATAATTTCTGAAATTACTTTCATATATAAAGTTATATCACTAATAATACCTGCCTCAGCGGTCTAGTGGCTAACATTCGGCTACAGATCGTCGGAGGCCCTACGGAGGTCTTGGGTTCGAGTCCCGGGTCGGGTCAAGTTTAATTACTGATTTTTTTGCTACAATATACTCAATAACAGCCCCGAGTTGAGAAGTTGGCGGTGTTTCACCCCCGTGCCCCGAAGATCACGCAAAGCCATGGGTCCTGCGTCTTAACTCTCACTGGTCTTTTTAAGTATCATCCCATCGGACTTTGAGAGTGACAAGAATAGAGAGTGCACTTGTGTCTGGGCGTACACTTGTGCACTATAATATCTCCCGCACAGTTGGGTAGTCTCAGGGGATTGGTCGCCTTGACCGAAATCGGTCAGGAGGACGTTACTAGTAGACTAATGTGTTTGAATCTTTATTTGTCTAGCTTTTTAACTACTCATAACTCGAGAGCGTTTGGTAAGATTTCATGATTTTTTTCTTACAGGTCATAATGAGAAATAAAACATATCAAATGTTCATTTCAATTAGTAGAATAGTTAAAAAATATATAACTAAATGGTCTATGTAAAAAAATATTAACTAATAATAAAAAATAAAAAAAATAGCGTACTTCGGCCATAACTTTTGAGAAGTAAAAAGTCAAAACCCTTCCTTGTCCATGACCATGTTAATTGTGTGGCATTCGAAATGGCAGGAATATATTTATTTCTAATTTAAAATGACAAATATTCGTTATTCGTAAATCTAAGAAGACACTATGTACTTTCTAAAGAATGTTAGGTGGCGGTGAACTAAGTATGGTTTTAAAGTTGCTTAAAGTATCAAAAATATATATTCTCCCATGATTAGATATTTTTTGACGTTTTAGACATTATGTTTAAATTTACATGACACCACAATATTTATAATAATAAATCCTTCTTTTTTCCGATGTTATTCAATGTACTATTAATCCCTGAAGCTTAAATAAAGCTCTACGTTTTAAATATCATTGTAGTTAAATAAATGCATTCAAACTCATAAGTAATGTAGCTTTCTATTCATAAAACAATTTCCAATCCAAATTCGAAAACAGTAATTATTCTCTATTTTATTTTATTTTATTGTAATTTATATGTAATAATATTAGAGTAGATAAAAATATTCATCTAATAAAATAAAGTGAAGGCATTTTCCCAATTACTTCGTATATCTATAAATTGGAAAGACACGTTGTAAAATAAAATGTAATTAAATAATTTACAGCATAATTTTCACAAACAATTTATATATGGACGGACATAAGTAGTAAATAATATTAACATATTCATCGGTTAGATCAAAAGAACATTGATTATGACTGGTTTTTGCATCAACGATATCAAGTGTCAATTATATTCCTTCAAAAGGATCTTTAGCTGTTAACATAAAATTGGAAAAGAATATCGTTTTTTTATTATTAAAAGTTATAAATGCCACGAGAAACATCTTAAACGGGTATGAAAAATAACTAAAGTAAAAGTTGCCGTACACTGGAGAATTTTTATTAATTTTATTCAAATAATCTTGTTAAAGTTAAAGCCTAGCCTGTTAAGCAAACAATTTAGAAAACTTAACGAACTTATAACTCTTTCGATTCTCCCATGATCAACATACATAAAATAATCTTTTTTACAAGTTAGTCAAACATTTACAAAGTGGAGAAAACATAGGTAAGCTTTTAATTAGCAAATAATTTTATTTAAAAGTGCAGAGGGCTTTTAAATTTTAGAATTTAAAGAGGAAGCTGTTGATGCTTCTGTAAACTTTTGCTTTACTTTCTTACATTCATGATTAATTATCTAAGGACAATCATCAAAAAAAAATGTCCTCAATGGGATTTCCCATCTATAATTTCTCAGGAACCAACTCTCATGGTGTAATTAAACTTATACCAATTTTTCTTTTATATGATTAATAATTTTTTCTTATTTTATTTATTTATTGGTTAAACTTTAAAAAACCTTTTTTTAGTAGTTAGATACTCCTCTTTTCACCTTCCATCGTCTTTTCAATCCTCTTTATACGTATAAGGAACGTTTAAACTATGCTTTGTTTGTCTATTATTTAGTATTAGCATTTATTAAGTAGGTATTAGATTATATGCAATGAAAATATTATATAGTACTAGATTTTGCCCGTGGCTTTGCTTGTGTGGTTAGTGGGGCGGGAAGCAGGGGTAACCTATGTGCCGTCCCCAAGATGCAATTTATGTCTTTGCTAAATTTTATCGAAATCTGTCCAGCGGCTTAAGCGTGAAAAGTTCAGTTCAAATCAGTATAGATTTTACAAAAAATTGAAAAAAAAAACTTTAATAAGCACAAATCTTAACACTACCTTTAAATTTCATTACAATAAACGGATTTGATTGCGCGGCACATTACAAGATTTGGCGAGCGACCGTAAAAGTATAATTATCATTGAGTCCCTAAGTAATGGCAATTTTGGTGTGTCGGTTGACTTCTTTATAAGATATGCAAAAATTTTATTTTCCACTAGCGACTCACTCTCGCTCCGCTCGCGTTCGTTTTAACTTACGTTTTAACCTTTAGTATAGATTTCTTAGAGATGAGATATTTTCCTGCAGTAAAAAGTATCTATATATTGACCCGAATAACCAGCTATCATCATAATCATCAAAATCCCTCTAGTGGTTTTTCTGTGATGCGGTCACAAACAGACGGACAGACAGAGAGACATACAATATTACTAAAAACTATAGATTCGGCCTCTGTATCGATAATAAAGACTATTTCAATAAGATTTAAAAAAAAAAAAATATTGTACATATTCGACTCAGAATTTTATTATATGTATAGATTGTATTGATTGAATAAATGTTTGTGACTCCTTCGTATACTGGGTTTGGTAACTGGTGGGCATAGTTTAATTAGCTAGAAGTTATAGAATAAATAGTAACTAGTAGCCTATTTGTAGTCCAGTTCTTAGTATATCTGTAGATATGCTAAATTTCATTTTATCATTAATTTTAGACATTTTAGTTTGAAATAGCTAACACTACAAATACATATACCTATAAATAATTATGTACGTATGTATATATAATAAGATGCAGGGTGTACCACTAAAATCCTAAACATCTTACCATAAAAATATATAAAACATCTGTCGCCAACTCTGTTCTAAAAGACTTGGCAGCTATAAAAATTTCAAGTTCTTTAACAAAACTATGAACACCTCAATAACGGCGGACATGTAAAGGCAGTTGTAATATTTTATACGCCATTACACGAACATTTACTAACAAAATGCATGCAGATTTCAATAAATGAATATTTACGACAATATTATTTATTGAACAATCACGAACGTGGAATTAAACGCGAATAATATGAGATTGGGTAATCTGAGTCGCATCATAATAATAAATTATAAAATTACGACTTGGAGATCGGAAAGCTGAATACGACTAGTTTAGAGTTGGTAATGAAATCAAAGTGGAAATGGCTTCAAGTTTTAAATTTCACATTCTAAAATTTTAAGTTGATGACACGTTTGGCTCAGTTTGTAGTGAACCTACTTGCTGTGCCAGCAGTCGCGGGTTCGATTCCCGCTGGGGGCATCCATTTGTGTGATGATCACGAATGTTTGTACTCCAGTCATGGGTGTTTATATTTATATTTATAATATGTATATATTTAAAGTTATATATGTGTAGTGTATCAACTATCTGGTATCCATAACACAGGCCTCGTAGCGTGCTGTGTGTTAATGTCCCAACATATTTCTTTATTAATTATAAATTTTCAGTGGGTAAATAATAAAGTAGCTATTGCATTGTCTATTTTTTGATTTAAAGATATATTATGGAAACACCAGACCAAGATAAGTTTGTATAACAAATACATTTCGCAAGTTTTACCTTAAATTCTGCGATATTTAATGATTAATTCACTGTTTCCGTAGTTATATTCAACTGAAACCATTTGATGTACTAAAATATAAAAGTACTTCTACGTTATTTGAAAATTACTGAAAAAGTAATTGTTCTACGCTTAGAGATGGGTTTTCTCTTCTATTCTTCTTCTTGTTTTTTTTTTAATGTATATGGTACGATTTTTTTTTATAGAATAATTATCATAATCAACTCAAATTCAATTCAGTAATTAGAGAAAATATCGCGTACACAAAACATATAAAGATGAACTAAGTTCCTCATCATATTAATATTCGCTCTTAAAAGTCCATGTCTTTCTAACTCATGAAGTATGTCTAAAAGTAACATTCTTTATTGAATTGGACGACAAACAAACAATTAACAAACTAACAAATAGTTTTATAAATATAACATCGAAATACTATTATAAATACAAAAGTTTATACAAATTTGTTGTTACGTTAAACGTTTGTTACGTTAAAACTTCACAATACACCGAATACAGTACACCGATAAATTCTGACTACTTTAGTCACCTTCCCCAATCTGATTGAAGCAATAGTACGTTACTAGTAAATAATAACATTACTCTCTTTGATTAGATGCAAAAATACCAGACACACTTGTAAGTTATTTATAAAATGCCAAAATACTCGCATCAATGAAGTGCAAATTGTGTTGCGGTAAAAACTAGCTGAAATACAGATTTATGGAAAGTTAACTACATTAATTCAGTTGCATTTGTTAGTGATGGTGGAATACGTTTAATATCGATAGTATTTATTTAATATTGAAAACTGTATAACGTACTTTTTTTCCTTAGCTACAAATCTAGAATGAACTAAAGAATTCAAATATAAATGGTTTAATCAAAAAAAATTAAGCCAGAATGAATATGAATGACGACACGTTTGACTCGGTTTATAGTGACCTTACTTGCTGTGTCGGCGGTCGCGGATTCGAGTCACGCTAGGGGCAATAATTTGTGTGATGAGCACTAATGTTTCCACTCCAGTCATGGGTGTTTATATTTATAATACGTATGTATTTAAAGTTTTATATGTGTATTGGTATCTGGTATCCATAACGCAAGCCTCGTAGCTTACCATGGAACTAGAAGGTGCTGTGTGTTAAAAAAAAAAAACACAAATGCACTGGAGATAAATAAGTAAGTTTTACTTCATCCAAACGAAATTCGATAGAATAATCCTTTAGAGTAATTTAAATACACTCGATGACACTTCCATTTTAAAATCTAAGTTACCTACTAAAGAAGATTATCATAAAACTTTAAGTCGGTGAGTTCGCGCCTCCTGGATTTGGTTATTGGTTATGCGATTGTTAATTTACTGCCACTACGGGTATTCTAGTTAACTTCATGGTTTATGTTAATGATATCGATAAGGTCTCACGTCATATTAAAGAGAGTTTATATTAAAATAAGAATCAGTAGCTGGATATTTTAATATGGCTGTAATATCGTACATTTTATAATGTTGCCATCAAATAGAAAATTTAAAAGGGAACGATGATTAGACTAGAATATATTGTGTAAAAGCTTGAAGTGCTATACGTGTCTCTTACAATCTGAATTTACTGGCATTTTGAGAGATGATGAAGATTTTGAGAAATGATGAAAATTCAAGTCTGCGCCACGTTTGAAAAGGAAATTTAATATACCTACATATTATAAGAAATTTTATAATTTAGCAAATCTATACATATGTTAAAATTGTAACTAAGACGAATCTGTACATTAAATATTTTTTGGAAAATCTTAATGAAATAGACATTGTTATAGATACAGAAGACGAATCTATAGTTTTTAGAATATTTGTATGTCTATCTGTCTGTCCGTCTGTCTGTGGCCGCATCACGAAAAAACCACTGGAGGGATTTTGATGACATTTGGTATGATAATAGCTGGTCATCCGAGTCAACTTAATATAGGACACTTTTTACTACGAAAAATATATCATTTCTGAGAAATCTATACGTAATTAAATTAATAAAATAAAAAAGCTCTTTCAGAAAAAGTCCGTTTAGTTGTTTAGTTAGATTTGAAATTCCTTTTGATTAATATTAAAATTCAAATTACAAAGTAATTAAAAAATATAAAATCCAAATTCTAATAAATAAGCAAATTACAAAATTAGTAATATCGTATAAAAATGAATGACGAAAAAAACTACCTGCGTCATTTATCTGCGCAAAGTGATTATTTGAAATTACTAATTATAAAAAATTTATTCATGAACTAGTATCTACAATTAGTAAATTGCATAATTCAAGTAATAAAATTTAATACAACTGTAATTTTTTACTTGTTTACGTCATATTTTTTATAAAGAGCTTTTATCTAAAAGAAATATCAGCACTTTTAAAAAAAATTGAAGCAGTTCTATTTTACACTTTTAAGCAAAATAATTTTAAAAAATTAACCTATCTGTATATAAAATAACATGGTAATAATGATGAAAAGGGATGAAACGCATGTGACAGGAAGAGTGATGAAAATAATAGATGGATGGAGAGAATGATATATATCATATAATGATATCATATGATGATGATGATAGATGGGTGAAGGTTATGAGTAAGAGGGAAGAGTGGAAGAGGAAGACGTACTGCACCGATTGCAAGGAGAAAATTATAATTAACTAGCAACTCACCTTCGCTCCGCTCGGGTTCGTTCATACTTACGTTTTAACGTTTAGCTCAGAGATGAGATATTTTCCCGCAGTAAAAAGTATCCTATATGTTGACCCGGGTAACCAGCTATCTTTATATTAAATTTCAACAAAATCTGTCCAGTGGTTTTCCCGCGATGCGCTAACAGACAGACAGACAAACAGACAAAAATTCTAAAAGCTATAGATTTGGCTTCTGTATCGATAATAAAGTCTATTTCAATAAGATTTTTCAAAAAAATATTTCATGTACAGATTCGGCTTAATTACAATTTTATTATATGTATAGATAGATATTATTGCCCTTAGATATAATATAGTAGTATATAATATAGATAGTAAATGATATACAAAAATGTACATTTGGGTAATAAGGAATGTTTTCCAGTAATGCTTTTATCTCTCAAAACATATGCTAGAGTTAGAAGAGAAAGAGAGAAAAGAATACTAAATTATTATAAATAAATAAGAAAAAATTTGCATTAATTACTTAAGAGATAAAAAAAAAACTAAAAAAAATATTGTTTTACAGCATTTTACTTATTACATCTTTTAGGAGTTGGGTGTACAAATACAATGTATTTACATATAAATAGGCAAACATTTAGTACCTTTTTTCTCTTTTGTTTGTCAATTGTATTAACGCACTTTAGTTTTGTCAATAAAAAAATATTTGAGATAGATACTTTTTTATACAGATAGGTAAAAATTATTCATATAATATACATCTTCCTTACAAGATGTACATAATATGTACATCTTCCTTAAATTTTCAAGGTTATGGTCGATTTTGATCACTGGGCAAACACTAGTATGTCATTAAAGCAAAGAGATTTTTTTTATCAACTACATCAATTGCCTTAAACGAGGCAGTCGATATAGATAATAGGGTATTGGTTTTTACGCGCATAAATGGAGTCACACAACACTTAAGGATTTTATAACGTCATTCGTTTTATTTTTATGCACCCAGTTTTTATTACCGAGCGATTACTGCACGGTTCATGTCTTAGACACACTGTATTAAAAAGTCAATATACTGATTACACTTGTATAAAATACACATTATCTAAATATCAATAGGAAAGACAAAACAGTTAAATACATTTTTCTCTAACATTAGCTATCGATAAAAAAGTTATTCTCAAATTTTCACTAATGATATAGTATGGTCCCACCATTGAGCGAAAACTAGTCCTTATTAATATACAAATGTGTGTTTATTGGAGTGTTCTTCTTCCATGTAGCAATAGAAATAGTATAAAGATTATATAGAATCAAGAGTGCCATAGGGTGTTTTAATCCGAGGATATCGAGTAATTCTGGTGGAATTTTAGTATATTGTAAAAGATCTCTAGGGACGTGCATGCTCGATGTGATTTTCATTTATAATAAAAACTAAGAATGCTTAGTCATAATTCCCTAAATATAAAAAACAGGAAATTCTGATCTTTACAGAACAAGCAGAAAAGAATAGAGGTAATTTTCTTCTTTTTGTAGAAGCGCCAGTAGAGCATATGCGTAGCAGCGAAGCATTTCCTGGAATAATGTAGAATGTTTTAATGTTGTGATCCTTATATTTCATAGATAAACATTAGTAAAAATAGCCTATCTATAAATCAAAAAATCCAAGAGATTTTGCTATCCAGCAAAAATGGTTTCCATGGAATATTATTACATATTTTTTGAAAACTCTAATTCTGAACTCATCCTAATAATAGAAATATCCTATTATTTTTCAACAAATTTTGATCCACAATTATTGTACCGTGTCACATAGAACCAGAATTCAGGTACACATAAAAATGACTGTTTAAGTTTTTACGATGTTTTAATATTTAAACTTAAATTGCATTAAAAAGCAAACATGTTTCCGGCAGCACTTTTTATACTCGTAAATACATTTTGATTTTATTTTAGTAATGCGTTAAGAGCAATAAGTACCTAAAATATATTGATATCAAAAGTAGTCATACTTTAATCTAGTTTAATGATACTACTAACACGTCCGTAACTTTTTATGACATCTCAAGCTTTATGTAAAAGGATATAAAGTAAATCAAAGTAAATTTTACTCCTGATGGAATTCAGTCATTGTCGTCAATTTCATTGAAACTAGATATTATAGTGTTAAGAATATGCGCAGATACAAGTACACTCTGACTGGTAACCAGTGAGAGACCTGGCACAGGAACAACATGCTTCGCGTGCTCTCTGAGGCACGGGAGTGAATTACCGATAACTACCCAACTCCGGGCTGCTACTGAAAATTTCTTAACAGAAAAATCCAATGAGTATACTTAGCCCTTAAAATCTATGCAAAAACACGTTACTAAGTTCACATAATATTCTACTATATGTAACAACTATAAATTATGTTGACCTTTGAAATGTCCACAACATTATTCCCTCCTATGACCATAATTGCTGAAAAGCATTCGAAATGTAGGGAACCAAAAATTAAAATAAATCCGGGATAAAATCCGAAAAGATAGCTACTGCTCAGCAAAAATGTCACAGTAATTTCTTATTTCTATTATAGAGGAAAAGGCTATAGAAGCTATGGTAGTTTAATTTTAAAAACTTCAGTAAAAAACGAACACATGCATTAATTCCCTCGTTCTTTTTGAAGTCGGTAAATAAAATATATATAATCCTGATAATGCTGTAGAGGTAAAAACTGAAAAGTCTGGGGTAGTACAGTCGTATTTGCTAGTGATGCAGTGAATGCAGTAGAACATCGACACCACTTTGATATGGTGGGTGAAATAACTAATAAAACAGACAAATTTTAAATGATATATCAATACATATAGTAAAATCGTAACAAAGCTGAATCTGTACATAAAATTTTTTTTTGGAAAATCTTATTGAAATAGACTTAATTACCGATACAGAGGCTTATAGCTTTTAGAATTTTTGTCTGTCTGTCTGTTTGTCTGTTACCGCATCACGAAAAAACAACTAAAGGGATTTTGATGAAATTTGGTATGATGATAGCTGGTGTCAATCCAAGTCAACATACAGGATACTTTTTACTGCGGGAAAATATTATCTCACCTCTGATCTCTCTGAATCTATGCTAAACGTTAAAGAGTAAGTAGGGACAAACTCGAGTGGAGCTAGGGTGAGTCGCTAGTTTTATATAAAAATAACTTAGATCCATATTGTCACTCTCATACAGTCGCTTCTAAGACATTAACTTGCTTCGGCTTACTCTACATTAAGAAATTTGAAGACATAATTTTTACCATTAGAGTAATATAAAAACTTATAATAATTCTATTGTAACAATTAAAAACTTGAACTAAAAGCTGCGCTTAAAGAGCTAGTAGATACATTCTCATATCGCATATATCAAACACGTTCCTAATCTATACTCCATACTTATAAATAATATTAAATACAAATAATTTTTATTTTAAAATAACTACTACTTTATTTTCTCGATATCAACACACAAATCAATATTAATTGCAGTTAGTTTATCTGCTTGTTAAGAACTACTAATCTTCTAAGCGTTGGCTTTAACTGTCATTCAAAATTGATATTGGTAAGAGTGACATAAGCTATTTCTTATCATCCCAATGCAAGTGGAGCCCAAAGCAAGATGGTTAAATAAAAACCGACAAAATTAAATATCGCTATGAGATCTGCACTATCATCCGAGTTATTAATGTGAACATTATACTCTGGCTCAGCCGATACATGATTCATGAGAAACAAAATTGATGCTGCTCAACCTTGATAAATGACGGGCATTATATGCAGTTGTTTGCAGTTCGATTTCCGCATAATTTTTACATTTGACTGTCCAGGTCAAATGAATAAACTAACTATTTGACCTTGACTTCGGTATACAATGTGAAATGTTTGTCTATTAAATAATGTTTAAGCTCATATAAGATCTTATATTTAACTAGCGGCTCACCCTCGCTTCGCTCGGGTTCGCCTCTAGACAAACAAAAACAAATCTATCCCACGGGAACCGTACATTTTTCCGGAATAAAAACTAACTTATTATGATGTATGAACTATATTATTGTAAAGTTTCATTAAAATCCAATCAGTAGTTTTTGTGTACTACTAAGTTACTATAGTTTTTTAACTATCCCACGGGAACTCTTTAGTTTTCCGGGATGAAAAGTATCTAAAATGTTTACTGGGGATATAAGGTACCATAATGCAAAATTTCATCCAAATCATCCAAGAGTTTCGGAGATTAGCCCGTACAAACAGACGAACAGACAAACTGACAGAGAAACAAAAACATTGAAAAAGATCTGGATTTGATCTATTTCTCTTTTTACATCACCATAATTCGGTTTTTAGCATTTTTTTCCTATGTACAGACATTCGACCTCTACAGTTTTATTATTTGTATAGATATATGTATACATTGGGGAGATAATATTTGTTATGTGGGGAATAATCTGTAGAAGTAAATAATTCTATCGAATTCGTAATTTTTTATTGAACGTCATGATTTTCACCAGTTCGGAAAGAAGACGCCTCAGACCTGATAAGAACTGGCGAAAGAAATTCAGAGAGACAAAAAATTTTTTTTAATGTTTTTTGTAGTTAAATTCTAAATTACTTACAATAATTCGCATAGTCTATACCGATGGGTCTAGAAGCGTGTTTTGCACAAGAGTTCTATATGTAAAGAAGATTCTAAGAAAAATATTTTTAGAATTCATATAATCAAATTTTTTAATGATTGATTAGAAACTCTTGCACCTAAAAATCACTTTTTACACATTAGAAAACCAAAAAGTGGTAGATATTCGTACAAAACGATAATAGTCAGAAGAATAATATATTTGTTATTCATTCGATTAATTATCGGATGAAAAGCGTTAGCCTTAAAAAACCTTCACTATGATTTTTCATTAGTGGATCTTATATAACATTTTAATCTAGCATAACTAAATATATGTACATATTTGAACAGGCAAAGACAAAACAATTTAGTGCCTTTTTCCCTTCTGTTTATCAATCTTTTTTGTTTTATTTTGTTTAATAGCTATTGACGAGCTGACTGTATACATACATATATAGTAAGGTACATTCTATACTAATATTATAAACAGGTAGTGTGTGACTTTGGGATGTTGTGATGTTTGATGAAATTTGGTAAGAAGATAGTTTGAGACCCTGGAAAGGATATAGGATACTTTTTGTCCCGGAAATCATTCCTTAAGAGGGTGAAAATAGGGATGAAAGTTTGTATGGGAAATCAACCTAGGGACGAACACATGCGAAGCGAGGGTGAGTCGCTAGTTTAATATATTTTCCTCTGATTGTGGTAGAATTTCGACCTTTATGCGAACACTAGTTTTTAATAAATAATTTATTTATTGTATGAATATTTTACATATCCATTGAATAAAGTTTGCAAACAAATCGAATTAAATCCTTCAAATAAATGCGATTTTTATTTAAAATCACTTGGGCAACCTATATGGAATGAATAACTCAATGTACAAATAAGTAATATAAAAACATTTAAATAATTTTAATGTGTACATAAATTATAACCATTTAAATAGACATAGCCACGTGAAAAATATAACCTTGTATATGAAACACGTCGTTATGAAACTAAGAGCTTTAAAGCAAACGTAATGTTTTTGCAATAATATGCAGCAATTAACATAGCTTACTTAAAAGTTAATTAGTGAGTGCAAACCGCAAGAACGAGTTAGTTGATAAATATCGTTAAAGGTTAAAGAGGAAATGGTTGTGTTTTCTGTACTAATATTAATTATAGGTGCTAAAGTGAATCGTCAAGAGGTTATTACATAAAAATAATACTTTTTGGTACATTTTAACCGACTTTAATAAGAGGCTACTGACTACTCAATTTGCATGTATGTTTGTTAGTGTATTTTACGCTATATCTTTACTAATTATTGCGTACCGATTTTAATGATTAAATCATTAATTATACATTTTTTTTTTATTGTATGGTTGTACTTCAAGAGCAGTACCATGAATCCTAAATAATCACACTTAGGTTAGGTAGGGTTTTTAGGTAAAAATTAATTATTAACCACTTTATGCCTTTAAATTTTGTGTTATAATTAACATATTTGCATTACATGATACGTGACATTACATGATAGCTGGTATGATTAACATCTCAACGAATGTTAAACTCGACGTAGAGATAGCCTATGTCTAAATTCAAATATAGATTCTTTTAAAAAAAGATTGACCAAAAATATTTTAGTCCCGCTGAGTTTCTTTCCTAACTGGTGGTAGACGTTCTGTAAAAAATTTAATAATTTAATGCTGAATAAAATACTTTTGTATTTGAATTTAATCGAGGTACCATGCCAGTGGAGTTGCGAGATAAACTAGAAAACATTAAATATACAAAAATACTAAACCGAATCTGTACATTAAATATTTTTGAGAATTTTTTATTGAAATAGACATTATTATCGATACAGAGGCTTAATCTATAGTTTTTAGAATTTTTGTCTGTCTGTCTGTTACCGCATCACGGAAAATCCACTAAAGGGATTTAGATGAAATTTGGGATGATGATAGCTGGTTATACGGGTTAACATATGGATACTTTTTAAAATAAAATATCTCATCTCTGAGAAATCTATACTGTACGTTAAAACATAAATAAGGACGAACCCGAGCGGAGCAAGGGTGAGTCCCTAGTACAATATATTATAATTATAAACTAATCGGATATAATTAATTCAAAATTAACTCAATTCAATTATATATATATATATATATATATATATATAGAAGAAAATGACGTAAAGATTGAAAAGAAAAGATATCTAAATATTAAAAAAAATAACCATAAATATCTACTATTGTGTAGAAAACTCATCAAACTCGAGACCAGAACTAGAGGCATGAGATCATCTATTGATTTTAATTCTGCCCGCAGAGCCCATTCAGTTTAACCTTCACTCAGTCACGGTCTGAGGTGACCTCTTTGATGGAAATAAAAAACATTTGAGATATGCATTTCATTTTTGTTTTTAACTATCTAGTTTGAATGGGGATTTTTTTAACATTATAGTTTATCTTAATCTATTTATTATAAACTAGCAGCTCACCCTCGCTGCGCTCGGGTTCTGGACGAACAAAAGCAAATCGATTCCACGGGAACCACGCATTTTTCCGGGATAAAAAGTAGCCTATTTGTTATTATAATAGTATATATACTAAATAAGGAATAAAAGCTATTAAGGGTTATTGTATCTCTTATATTTATAAAATATAGTTTCCATCATATACCATATCAGATTACATATTATGTAGCAAATATAATTGCAATTGAAACCCTTGGCCTATGGTGTCAAGATGCTAAAACACTTCTTAAAAAACATAACCTCTAGAGAGCTAGCATTCTTGCTACAACTTCACACTGACATGATTTGTACAGTAATAATTACATTTGTTTCGTATATATAATTAAGTATATTTGTAATTTCACTGTATTATAAATAAAGAAAGCAGTGAAGAATATGTTCTCACGCGAACAGAATCACAGCAAATCTTATAATGCCATATAGATTTGTTAGCATCTATTTAAAATCGTGAGGATTTCGACGTATAGTCAATATATTGTAACCGTTGAGACATCACGGCAGTATGAATAATGCAAGTACACGTTCGTAAAGGTGATAAATAACGATTATAATTTTATCGTGTCTGAGATAAATCGAAGATTGAAAGACTTTAGTGCCAGTTGTAGGTGCAGTGTAGGAGTTTGTAATTTTCCTTTAATTGTGGCATATTGCTGTTAGTTTCTGCAAACAATTTGTAAGTTAACACAAAAATTCCAGAGTATGTGTATTTAAGTTATTGTAAAAAGTCATAAGTATATTTTTTGGGATATCAGTACAAGTTATGTATGTAATTTTTGTCAGAGAGGAATAAAAACATTCTTCTTTTTATTCGTCACAGTCTTGACAGACTTATCGTGGTCATCATTCATCATCATTTCTCGTATATTCATGCAATGGGACAAACAATATAATAATAATAATGTCCTCCCGACTAATTTCGGCCACGGCGGCCAATCCCACTGAGACTAGTCTACTGCTCAGGAGATAATAAAATGCACAAATATGCGCGCACACACAGGTGCACTCAAATTAAAACTCGAACTAAGCCAGCACCCTAGCTAAGAGGAGAGAAGGAAAGTTGAAATTAATAATAATTAATATATTGTTATACATTTTTTATTTTGGATAAATATTACCTATATCTCCGGGTACCTGACATTATTTCTTACATGGGAACGATAAAAACGCCTCTTATTTATTGTCATTGTCGAATCTTAATTCCCCCATATTTCTTTATTAGCATCATAAAATTATTTTACTGATTTGTGATTTAAATTGAAGAGCCGTGTGTCCCGAATACCGTGTGTATAGGAAGGCAGTTTTTGCACAATTCTCTGTAGATTTATGTCGTCGACTCATAGATTTATGACCATACTGACAATGCAACTTAAAAGTGTCTGTACACTGTCGACTTTTCATCCTATAAATTAGATCCACAGTATTAAATATGAAGTACAGTAAAGAATATTAACGAAAGTTTTATAAGAACCTGATTTGAAATTATTTTAGAAATTGTTTCTGTCTTTAGTGTATAACAATTGTAATGTCGTATTGGATTTTATTACTAACTAGCAACTTACACTCGCTTCTTTATGATATTTTTTTTCTTTTTATAATATTTATTTCTATTATTAGTTATTTTCTTTAATAATATAATTTTAAGTTAGCACAACCTTTGACCAAATTTTATTGCTTACTGACGGCTCAACCTCGCTTCGCTCGGGTTCGTTCCTACTCCCTAGTGAAAAACAAAAACAGATCTATCCCCCGGGAACCATCCATTTTTCTGGGAAAAAAGTATCCTATGTGCTATTCCAGACTATAATCTATCACTGTGCTAAATTTCATCTAGATCCGTTTAGCTATTCTATCGTTATTGAGTAACAAGCATCCATCCATCCAAATTTTCGCATTTGTAAAGTAGTAAGATTTGTTATTTGAAGTCATAGCCTATCTGCTTACTATAAATTTCATCCAAATCTGTCCATCCAATTATACGTGAGGGTGTAACAAACATACACACAAATAAACTTTTGCATTTATAATAAGTAGCGATAACATTATGATTATCAACACTCATTATGTATTGCGAAAACGTAATAATTATGATTTATCGAGTTTGTTTACGACGGAAATATCGTATGATATATGATCTAAGCTCCACGGGCATTAGAAGTTATTACCAGATAAAGATAAGTGATTTGATCTAGTAGTTTAAATGATAGAGTTAGTTTTCCTTCTACATTTCTACTTGTTGCGACGAGGTTATTTACAAGCATGTCAAGTGTTTTCATTAAACGAGATAATGCAGAAATGTTTGGTTTTGAAAGATATTAAATTAATCTTAAACCAATCTTTGTGAAACATAGCGAATTTATTTTTAAAGTTCGTAGTAATTAATTGTACGATTGAGTTTTTTAACTCCCACAGCTGGGCATGGGCTTACCCTTAAAGTGAAAGGAGTCATAGGCTACCACGCTGGCTAAATGCGAGTCAGTTACATATATGTGCTTTAAAATCTAGTTATGCTCTCTCAGAAATGCAGATTTTTTTCACAATGTTTCTGTTCGCTATAAGGAAGTGGTCAGCATCGAACCGGGAACCTCTTATTGTATTCAGCCCTTTTTAACGTCCCACTGCTGGGCACGGGCCTCCCTTCAATACGAGGGGAATCAAGCCATAGTCCACCACGTTATTATTAGCAAATTGAATTTTTGATACCTGACATTGCACTAGGCCGTTAGATAATTTTAATTTATTTTAAGTTTTTTTCTAATCTACTTATACATAAAGCAATTGACGAATTTTGGTGTTATCAATAAAAAAATTGACAGTTTTTAAATACAAATAAGTAAATTATATTCATAGCTATATTATGTATAATTTCCTCAAATCAATAATGAGCATGATCGAATTTCGACAACTCGGCGAATACAAGTGAAAAAAATATGCATTTACACAAAAGTCATTTGTATTCTATAAGAACTGGAAAAAATAGAATAAGGCATTAACAAGTAACAAGAATAAACATAAAATTCCCCATATTAGATTTAAAAATTACTTTGGCTGAGAATTGAACTGGATGCTTAGCATTTTTAAGATAATTCCTGAGAAAATGTAGGGCATTCAGATAATTACAGTAATCTTTTCATTATTTTTTATTGACACCTCAACGATGTGTTCATAAAGGTGATAGTATATTAACTTATTAATTTCACATGTTTAAAATTTATTTCATATTTTAATACTGGTGACTTACCCTTGCTTTGTTCAGATGCGTTTGTAGGTGTATTTATAATACAGGTAGTGTAACCTTCTAATTCTGCGGCGTCCGATTAAGAGGAAGGAGGTTTTGTTGGTTTTTAGTGGGTAGTTTGGTTTCTCTAACTGGTGAGTACCTCATAATCACCTACATGTATACAGGTGGTTTGCGTAAATACATTACCCAATGTAAAAAAAAGTAATTAGTAGCAAGTATAGTTATATTATAACATTTAATTTATAAGCTCTGAAATATTGCTTTTGTGATGTAAAGTAACCCGAAATGATTTCACATACTGAATTAGAGTATGCCAACTAGACTATTTATGTTATATCTAATGGCTACGACCATCTCGGCCAGCTTCCCAACTTCAGGCTGCTAGTGTGAATAACTTTGATAGAAAAATTAACTTCTTAACTTGGCTTAAATCTGAGCTAGTACATGAATTCTAGGTCTTATAATTTGCAAACACATGACCTAACCAATAAAGCAATGAAATTTACTTTACATTTTAATACTAATTTGGGTTACTTTTCATCTGTCAACAACTTGGACATTATCAATCGTCTACACTCGCCTTTAGTTAGTACTAATTAAGTGCGAGCTGGAAGCTTTACCTTTTGTGTATGAGAATGTGCTAAATACCTTATTATAGCTGGCATAACGAGCTCAAAGATTCTATTAAACTCACATTTTTTAACACAACATTTTCTTATGCACTAAAAATTACTGACGGTGTTGTCTGTCTTGATGCGAGAAGAGTGTAGGTTTATTAATATATAATAGTAGACGAAATTTACCGTGTTTAATCGTTATATAAGATGAAATTTTGCATATAATCATTTTTGGTCTTATTACCTAGTAGGTAGCAAGTACGGCCGCAGACCTGAAGGTCCTAAATTCGAGTCCCGGATTGGACTAAGTATAGTTAGTTACTAAGTATGTTAATAAATATCTATCAGCCCAGAATTGGAAATTATTATTATTATAATGTATCAATACATGAAGAAGATGCTAAAATCAAGCCACTGAAGAATACACGTAAAGTTATGGGAGATCACTAGTAGATAATAGTAATACTAAAAATGAACGGATTATAAAATACTAACTTAATAATAATATACATAATTACTGTAATTATGTATTAGTTTAATGAACAGCTGCCATTTCAGTCAATAATTCATACAGAAAACACATAGAACAGTTGATAAATATCGATTTGCACCAATTATGGCTAAATGTATAATGAACTAAAAGAACGTTGAATAAATTCATTAGAGATCGCCAAATATGGGACAGGAAATTCCTTGCGGATACAAATTACTTACGTGAAACCATGCCATGCTAGTTTTTTTCATATAAATATATATTTTTTTGTATTAAAACGTTCCTTTTAATAATGTTTTCGTTTTGCGTCGTACGACACTTTGTTTTGGCTATCAAGATTTCTGAAATAAGGTTTAGAAGGAAACTATTCAATCCAATTATTATTATATTATTACCATTTTTTATAATGGACGGGCTTCTTGAAAAAAATGTAGCACCTATTAGTCTAAGATCCCGATCTATGTGGTGGTCTTCTCATTCTTTTTCCAGGCGAAATATATTTTTTAAACCATAAAACATATTAACAAACACGACCCAAGGGGGTTATTACCAAATTTTTTTTTTCAAACCCATCATGGGGACCTTACCGGCCGTCAATGGGTAAGGTACTATGAGACTCTTACTCACTAAAACCCACAGCGGAATCCGTCGCCGCAGTGCAATGGGGCGCTGCGGGATCGCTTGCGCATTCACCACAACACCCCTGCGGACGGCCCGTACCTCGCGGGCCAACCTCGCCTAAATCAGGATGCCCTCGATCTTATTTTCTTTTCAGAGCATCCCGACCGCCCCGATGACGTGCAGGGGAGTCACGAGGGACCCCCCCGCAGTTGCTCCTCTAGGGTGGCGGGAGAAGATGCGCATATCGGCGCCTCCTTTCCCCCAGCCGACGGTGACGGATAGGGTCTGCTAAGGCGTTAGCCTCGCGTTCCCTCTCCGCCGTCTCCTTCAGTGAGATGACGGCGTCGCTGAAGGAGACCATCGCCGACCAGGACCTCTCGTCGCGCAGCATGGCCCCGACCACGCTGCACAACGAAAGGTCTCCACCCACTACCGCCATCAGGGCATGGCAAAGGGGGTTATTACCAAAAATTTGCTCCAAGTTATTTTTTGGTAAGAAACCCTCTAGTCTGAAGATGTTTTAGTTTAACAACCCTGTATCATTAAATTAGTTATAAAATTATCTACATTTTTACACTTGATTCGTTCCGGGAAACGATACGAGCAATTAACTATTTTAATTTACTTATTTATACCTGGATGTCAGGTAATGTGTCCAAAAATGCCCCCCAACCTATGATGGCATTTTCTACAAGTCTTTTACTTTCTATTGATACTAATTTGTCACACACACACTTGTACTTAAAAAACAAATTTTTTTCTAATTTAAAATATCCTGGAGCAAATTTTTGGAGACAAACTCGCTGGGTTGTGTTTGTTAATATGTTTTAAGGTATAAAAAAAATCATCTGGAAAAAAAAATATTGAAGGATCCACCACATAGATCGGGATCTCCTACTATATAGAATCAGCTGGTTTTAAAAACTCGAATTAACGTTACATATTATAATATTCATATTTTTATCTTCTTCTTCTTCTTTGTCCTCGCCTTATCCCGTTACGCGGGGTCAGCTTTTCTTATCATGCGACGCCACGTAGATCATGTGTTCGCGTCCTCATCGGTGAGGCCGAGGCATCTCATGTCCCTTTGGACATTTGCCATCCAAGTAGCTTGGGGTCTTCCCCTGCCCCTCTTTCTTGTAGCCATGGAAAGGCACTTTTTCACCACGTAATCGTAGGGCCTACGCATTACGTGTCCATACCATCTGAGCCTTGATTCCACTATTTTATCGGTTATGGGTGCAACTTTAAAGCTTCCCCTTATATGTTCATTGCGTACTTTGTCTTTGAGTGTTACTCCTCCCGCCCATCTCAGCATACGCATTTCGGTGGTGTGTAGCTTCTGTTCATGAGTCTTTTTTGCTGCCCAAAATTCGCTACCGTACAATAGTGCTGGTCGTACTGCCGTTTTATATACCTTGCCTTTAGTTCTTATGGGCATTTTAGCGTCACATAGTACCCCTGAGAGAGTGCGCCACTTCATCCATCCCGATGTCATTCTCTGTATTATGTCCGCTTCAATAGAGCCATCTTCGGAGAGAACGGATCCTAGATACTTGAATGTTTTAACTCTAGTGATGGCTGTGCCGCCCAGTGTGATGCCCGGGTCAAGTGGAGCATTGGGATTGAAGTTACAGAACATATACTCTGTTTTAGTCCTGCTAATCCGTAAGCCATTTTGTTCCAGCGACTCTCTCCATTTTTCTATGTCTTCCTGTAACTCTCGCACACTGTCAGATATAAGAACTACGTCGTCCGCATACAAAAGATTCCACGGGGTTGGTTTTTGAATTTTTGCCGTCAGATAATTCATGACTACATTAAATAGCAGAGGGCTTAGTGCACTGCCTTGATGAACGCCAACTTTTATGTCAAAGCTGTCAGATAGACCTGCTGAGCTTCTGACGCAGGCTTGGACGTTGTTGTACATGTCCTTAATGAGGCGTATGTAGCGTTCAGGTATGTTATGCGCCCTAAGCGCCTGCCATATCACAGTTCTTGGCACTCTGTCAAAGGCCTTTTCTAGGTCTATAAATACCATCCACAGGTTTTGATCGTTTTCCTTAGCTTTTTCCATTACCAGTCTTACAGCATGAATAGCATCCATGGTTCCCTTTCCCGCGGTGAAACCAAACTGGTTTTCCGTTAGGGAGATTAAAGATGTTAGACGTTCACTGAGCACTCGTTCCCAGATTTTAAGGGTGTGTGAAGTGAGTTTTATCCCTCGGAAGTTCCCGCACTCTCTAACGTCTCCTTTATTCTTGTAAAAGGGGACAAGTGTGCTTTTTCTCCAGGCATCTGGCATTTCTTCAGCTGTTAAAATGTTATTAAATAAATTAGTTAGCCATACTTGCCCGTCCGCTTTTAGGAACTTCCACAGCTCAGCTGGAATGTCATCAGGCCCACAGGCTTTGTGATTTTTCATTTTCAGAATGGCCTTTTCGACTCCCGTTATGGTGATTTGATTAACGGGTCCTTGTGTTCTTGGTTCTTCGATTTCAGCCTGTCTGGGGAACTCCTCATTTAGCAATGTATGGTAATACTCGTATCACCTTTTACAGATATCTTTATCAGATGTTAGTAGCGTACCCTTGCTGTTCTTTATGTACTTTGTAACCCTAGAGTCCTTAGTGCTATTATGCCTGTGCTTAGCTATTTTATATATCTGTGTGTCTGAAGCTAGTTCTAGTTGCTGATAAAGGTCCAACTCTGCGTTTTCCTTCTCAATTGCAACTGATCTTCTTGCAATCTTTTTAGCCTCTTTGTACTCTAACTTATCCTCCTCTGAACCACTCTCTTGCCATTTTTTGAATAGGCGTTTCTTTTCAGATACTGTGGCTTTGGCGTTATTGTTCCACCATTTGGCATCTTTTTCGTTATGCAGGGGACCTTTGGAGATACCCAGTGTACTTTTCGCTTGGGCAATACAGGCATCCTGAAATTTAGACCAGATTATTGTAGGAGAGTCGTCAGATGAGAAGTCTTTGCTCAAGTACTCCAGGATTTTATGCTTGAAATTGTTTCCCTTTTCTGTATTAAGTTCCCGCCATTTAATTCTATCTATTCTCGGTATTTTATATTTAATTTTTCGTTTAAGTTTTAAAGCTGTTAATAGTAATCGATGTTGTGATGTTAATGGTTCGCCTGGAATAACTTTACAATCTTTAATATGTTTTAGATTCTTTCTATCTGTTATTATATAGTCGATTTGTGTTTTGGATTTCCCACTTTTATAAGTAATGAGGTGTTCCTCTTTCTTTTGAAAAAATGTGTTTACTACTGCTAGATTTAGAGACGCTGCAAATTCCAGTATTGTGGTTCCCTCTCTATTTCGTGTTCCATATCCAAAGCCCCCATGATGATCCTCAAACCCATCTGCGCCACTACCCACATGCCCGTTAAGATCTCCGCAGATGATTCTTTGCTCTGTTACAGGTATAGCATTCATGTGTGTACACAATTCTTCCCAAAACTCTTGTTTATCTGTTTCAGAGCAGCCGACCTGGAGCGCGTAGACACAAACAATGTTGATGCAGGTTTGGTTTTCCAAGGCTAGTTTTACAGACATGATGCGGTCACTTGTTCTATTTATTGCTATTACCTTTTGGCTCAGATGTTGATCTATAATAATCCCAACTCCATTTTTCCCACTTTCAGTACCGTAGTATATGAGTTTAAAGCCCTTCCCGACTTGTCGTGATTTTGCACCCTTCCATTTTGTCTCTTGCACACAACAGATGTTGATGCGACGTCGTTCTAAGATGGCGCTTAATTCAGCGCTGCGTCCTGTCATCGTGCCAATGTTCCAGCTAGCAATACATAGTTCGGACATTGTCACGGTGCCTTGATGTTTAGCTCTTCCGTCGCTTTTGGGGGACGCCCTAGTATATTTCGCAGTTCCATCATCTCCAACGTCGCTTAAGGGGAACGCCCTAGTATTCCTCGTGTTCTTTACGTGTTGTCTTTTCATGATAAGTATGGTATGTTGGCTTCTGTTTTACAGCCGGTTGCCACCTGACGCCAAGGATGTAACCCACTACAGGGCTTGAGCGCCGCCGTTGGTCCGCTTAGGACTCATCCGCCGCCATCCCTACTGAGCACTCCATCCTGAGCACCCAGCACGCACGTAGTCTCTGCTTCGAATATGTAGAAGAAGCCTGCGTGTGGGGTTTGATAACGGAGTATCCATCTCCGGCCTTGTGGTCCACGGGAGGTATTTTATTTCCCTCCTACCCTATGGGGGTTTGCCCCCCATCGGGCATCCATCCCCCTATCCGCCACCTGGGGACGCGTCCTCTAGGGAATCAGGCTACCCCAAGGAGATATTCATATTTTTATCGATACATTAATATGTTATCGACATCACATTAAAATTAACAGGTATATCTTTGGTTCCATCATGATTCATGATGATCATTTCCAACATGATTACCACTTGTCTTAACGGTGAAGGAAAACATCGTGAGGAACCTGCATGTCTGAGAGAACCTAGCAAGTTTTCAAAAGACATGTGAAGTCCGCCAACCCGCACTTGGCCAGCGTGGTGGACTATGGCCTGATTCCCCTTGTACTGAAGGGAGGCCCGTGCCCAGCAGTGGGACGTTAAAAAAAGGGCTGAATAGAATAGAATCTTTGGTTGCTTAACATTCGTACTTATGACCGTTGAGAGGAACATTAAATATTATAATAAAATAGACCCTTTAGTTATTTCAATGGTACGACTGTATGTAGTGATATTTCGCCCTCATATCCATTAAAACTAAAAAATATTTTGTCTATGCTTTTGTTTTTCTGCAATATTTTATTTATACATATAATAAAATTCTAATTGAATCGAATGTGGACATTAAATATTTTTTGAAAAATAATATAATACAGAGGCTAATTCTATAGTTTTTTGAATTTTTGTCTGTCTGTCTGGGAACGGATCACGAGAAAAGCACTGAACAGATTTTGATGAATCTTGGTATGGTGATAACTAGGTATCCGGGTCAACATAAAGGATACTTTTTATTGCGAAAAAATATTTTATCTCTGAGAAATCTATATTAAACGTTAAAACATAACTAGGGACGAACCCGAGCGGAGCAAGAGTGACCCCCATATTCTTAGTTGTTACCTCGAAACTCCCTCGACTCAAACTCGACTTAGGCGTGTTCGAGGAAGGCCTCAACGGATCCTCGAAATCGGTATTCATAAACATCGCCTTGAGGAAATTTCAGAATCCCTCGAATGAGTGTGAGTCGAGGGAAAGTCGAGGAAAACGTCATGAATTACGTCACTATCTGGAGGATTTTGTTATAGTAACTATACACAAAATCCGTAGTTGCCATCTTGATTTGACGTGGTTTGTTAGTCATGGGTCAAAGTTAGGTTAGTTTAAAGTACTTCAGAGCCGGTAAACAAAATAAATTTTGCAAAAAATGTTTTGGAATGTTATAAGTGTATTGTGTCGTTGTTTAATATACAAAAAAGGTGTTTGCTACATGTTTCGTCATTCTTCAAGGCAGATTTTGATATATCAGCCCCATCACAAGGTAATTAATTTTGAAATATAATTATGCCTCTCATACTATATTATAAACAATAAATAAAAATGAAAAAAAAAAAACCTTTTCTTTCTTGCGTATCTATATAAGAAGTAAATATAAATTTTTATTAAGATTTCATATGTATTTGTAAAAAATAACATCTAAGAAGTATCAATACATTGGATTCTATTCTAATAAATTACTTAAGTTTTACAAACTGTTATTTATTTTTAATTGATTACGTTTAAAAATCAGATCTAATTAATGTATTGTAATGTAATCTAGTGAACATAATATTAAATAATGCTAATATTTATTTAAATTGTTTTTTTTTTCATTGTGAATATGAATAATTGCATTAAAGATTTTTGAAATGATTCACACTTCACACTATATTAATAGTATTAAACATTTTAACAATTCTAGTGAATATGATCATCTCATATGTGTACTTTATCATTTACATCATCATATACATTAGGTACTTCACATTTTTGTCTGAGGAACATAAGTTTGTAGCACTATACCATCATTATGTTTGATATCACAGGGCATTTTTGTTTACATGACATAATAATTATTTTAATTTCAGTATCAAGAAATACAGAGACCAGAGTAATCGAGGAAGAGTTCTCTATCAGGTCAATTTTCCCGAAATTATAAAATAAAACAAAAAAAGGAAGGAAAAGCTTCATTAAGCTTAAAATTTAGTTGATCAAACATTGTTAATGAATGCTGCAGAAGAGAAATAATTAAAAGTAAAAATTGAGAGAGAAGCTACCGAAGAACTCTTTCTCTGTAATAAGATGAAGAAAGAAGAAGCAGAGCTAAAATTATCGGAATTAAAGAAATTAAATTAGATTTCACATTATTTTATTTAAACTAGATTTACATAGTATACCTTATTATCATATAAAATATTGCAATCTAGCAATCCACGCCTGTTGCCACCACCATTGTTTTAAAATAATATTGGCAAAAGTAAAGTAATCTCGTCATATCTTTGGTAAAGAGAAATCAATTTTTATAAATTCACATTCATCATAGATCTCCATAGGATTACATCCCTTAAATAGCGCCGTGATAAATAATAATCGTAGATATTGTCATAGATATGCTCAATAAACTCTACAAAAGACATTTTAAACTCCAAAATAACTTTAAAATATAATAAAATGTTAAATAACTCGCGATGTTTTTGTCAAGAATTGTCTCGAGGTTTCCTTAAGGTAGATCGCGACGTACCTTACATTTGACAGTTCGTTCCTCGAGTTATCCTCACCTTACTCGAGGAAAATAGTTGAGGTAAGGGAAAAAATGACGTCTATGAATACCGAACCACCTCAGTACGGTTGAGTCGAGTCGAGGAAATCTCGAGTTTACGACTAAGAATATGGGGGTGAGTCGCTAGTATACATATAAGTTCATATAGGTAAATCTTTCAAAACAAACATATTATTTATCAAACTATCATGATCAACATAATTTAAATAACTGTAGAGACTCATTATAATAATTCTTGTAAAAGAATCTAACCCCCATATTCTTAGTCGTAAACTCGAGATTTCCTCGACTCGACTCAACCGTACTGAGGTGATTCGGTATTCATAGACGTCATTTTGTCCCTTACCTCAACTATTTTCCTCGAGTAAGGTGAGGAAAACTTGAGGAACGAACTGTCAAATGTAAGGTACGTCGCGATCTACCTTAAGGAAACCTCAAAACAATTCTTGACAAAAACATCGCGAGTTATTTAACATTTTATTATATTTTAAAGTTATTTTGGAGTTTAAAATGTCTTTTGTAGAGTTTATTGAGCATATCTATGACAATATCTACGATTATTATTTATGACGGCGCTATTTACGGGATGTAATCCTATGGAGATCTATGATGAATGTGAATTTATAAAAATTGATTTCTCTTTACCAAAGATATGACGAGTTTACTTTACTTTTGCCAATATTATTTTAAAACAATGGTGGTGGCAACAGGCGTGAATTGCTAGTTTGCAATATTTTATATGATAATAAGGTATACTGTTCAAATCTATTTTAAATAAAATAATGTGCAATCGAATTTAATTTCTTTAATTCCGATAATTTTAGCTCTGCTTCTTCTTTCTTCATCTTATTACAGAGAAAGAGTTCTTCGGCAGCTTCTTCTCTCAATTTTTACTTTTAATTATTTCTCTTCTGCAGCATTCACTAACAATGTTTGATCAACTAAATTTTAAGTTTAATGAAGCTTTTCCTTCCTTTTTTGTTTTATTTTATAATTTCGGGAAAATTGACCTGATAGAGAACTCTTCCTCGATTACTCTGGTCTCTGTATTTCTTGATACTGAAATTAAAATAATTATTATGTCATGTAAACAAAAATGCCCTGTGATATCAAACATAATGATGGTATAGTGCTACAAACTTATATTCCTCAGACAAAAGAATTCACTAGATTTATTAAAATGTTTAAAACTATTAATATAGTGTGAATTGTGAATCATTTCAAACATCTTTAATGCAATTACTCATATTCACAATAAAAAAAAAACAATTTAAATAAATATTAGCATTATTTAATATTATGTTCACTAGATTACATTACAATACATTATTAAGATCTGATTTTTAAACGTAATCAATTAAAATTAAATAACAGTTTGTAAAACTTATGTAAGTAATTTATTAGAATAGAATCCAATGTATTAATACTTCTTAGATGTTATTTTTTACAAATATGAAATCTTAATAAAAATTTATATTTACGAAATCTATAAAGCTTTCTTAATTTACTTCTTATATAGGTACGCAAGAAAGAAAAGGTTTTATTTTTTCATTTTTACTTATTGTTTATAATATAATATGAGAGGCATAATTATATTTCAAAATTAATTACCTTGTGATGGGGCTGATATATCAAAATCTGCCTTGAAGAGTGACGAAACATGTAGCAAATACCATTTTTGTATATTAAACAACGACACAATACACTTATAATATTCCAAAACATTTTTTGCAAAATTTATTTTGTTTACCGGCTCTGAAGTACTTTAAACTAACCTAACTTTGATCCATGACTAACAAACCACGTCAAATCAAGATGGCAACTACGGATTTTGTGTATAGTTACTATAACAAAATCCTCAAGATAGTGACGTAATTCATGACGTTTTCCTCGACTCGCCCTCGACTCACACTCATTCGAGGGATGCTGAAATTTCCTCAAGGCGATGTTTATGAATACCGATTTCGAGGATCCCTTGAGGCCTTCCTCGAACACGCCTGAGTCGAGTTTGAGTCGAGGGAGTTTCGAGGTAACAACTAAGAATATGGGGGTAAGAATCCGTTTTGTTATTATATTGTATTGATATCGATTGCAATGGCATCTGTTTTATGTAGAATTTTTATATATCATTTAAATATTATTGTATAAATGGATTTTTCTTACAAATAACTATGTAAATCTATTTAATTATATTATTAAGACAACTTACGTAAATAAAAATTCACTTTTTATAAAAATGTACAAGTGACAATGAATCTGACTTCATCCTGGCCTCAGGCTAAGCAATTACCTATATAGACGGGAAACGCTAAAAAATGTCACAATCAAAAATAGTAGCATGTTTTGCTGCTTATGCTCCTATTTAAAGTTATAGATCTAAACATATTATTATTTGAGTGTCCTTTAAAATTTTAAAAAATTCGCAAAATTTTTACCGTTAAAATACGTGTTAACTTAAATAAAATTTTCACATCTCAACGTCAACGGTTAATTGCCGCAAATTGTCTCACGACCAGCGGTCATTTTAATTACATCTATAAACGTATCGTGACAAAAAATAACAAATTACTGGCTAAATGCTATATAGTGGCAATAATTCAAGTTTCGCGCTCAGTTCGAATTCCATATAGGTACCTATACATATAAAGCCAATGAGTGCTGTCTCAATTTCGAAAAGGCCTTAGAATGATGTTTTTAAATTATTTATACTTATTTTACGGGTAATACACATTTAAGTTAAGAACTTAATTATTTTTATGATTACGTTGAATAAATATCAATAATCTATTGTTACTAAGAAGTCACTTTTACTGGAAGCTAACTATTTTTACAGAAATGCAGCATTGAGTTATGTATGGATGAAACTGTAGTTATTTATAGGCAGTTCTAGACCAAGCGTGTTCAAATCCAGGGTCTCGCACCTCTGATACTTTCATGTGCGAATCATTTCTAATATGATTACCACTTTACGGTGAAGGAAAACATCGTGAGGAAACCTGCATGGTTGAGAAAATCTAACATAGTTTTAGAAAGACATGTGCAGTCTGCCAACCCGCACTTGGCCAGCGTGGTGGACTATGGCCTGATCAGGGGGAGGGTATTGAAGGGAGGAAAGGGCTGAATACACATACACGTTTATATTATACTTTAATCGGACTAATATTACTAATGCGAAAGTTTAAATCTGTGTGTCTATCTGTTATTTCTTTAGGCTGAAACAGCTGAACAGATTTGGATGAGATTTAGTACCTATGGAGGCACCCGAGTGAAACAAGAGTAAGTTACTAGTCTAATAAATGTATAAGTTGACTAGCAATTTATCCTAAGTCCTAACTATGCTTATTTTTTAATTTGACACTTTCTGAAACGAACCCTTTTTGTCTCTTAAGAGGTTAAATTGTATAGGTAAATATAAAAAGTGCCATTTCTTAACACGCAATACCTAAAAGCTCATCACTAAGTAGCAGATTTTTTAAAAATCAGTAAAATTATGGAAATTTTATTTGACAAGGCATATAGATTTACTTGTATACTCGTAATTAAACATTTTGTATATTCGTAATTAAATAGACGAAGAGTTCTTGAGTGGCGACCACGTACCGGAAGTCGAAGCGTGGGCAGGCCTCCTATGAGGCGGATCGACGACTTGGTCAAAGTCGTTGGAGCCCACTTGATGCGGATGGCATAAGACCGGTTGTTGTGGAAATCTTTAGGGAAGGCCATCAGTAGACGTGTTTCAGCTGAGACGATGGTTTTGTCCCTGATGAGACCCTAAGACCCTAAATGTAGAGGCATTGGTCAGTTTCACTTTAATATGTCCAATAGATTAAGATACGTAATAAATTCTTCTTTATATACACTCTTTAAATTGAGATCAAGTTCTGCGGTTGTCGATTTGATAGAAATACAAATGTGAAGCCACAGGGAGTAGCTAGTTTCTAATAAATATACGAAACCGTCTAACTTGATAAGAATCTGATTGAATGATTTTTTCTATTGCTATCAGTTAAAGCGGGTGATTAAATTCCCAGTGGCGGCGCAGCATTGTCGGCGGTCGCTTTGCAATTAGCTATCTTACGCCTGACACGTCGTAGGGTTGTCATCAAAGGATATTTATTTTCTGTCCACAAAAAAATATGTTAATAATATCCTCTTAAACGATTTCGGTTAGAGCACTCTCTCCTAGAACGACGAGAACGACTCCACAACGACCAAGACCTCTGGATCTGCAATCGAATATGCTTGCCACTCCACAAAAACGCAGTTAATAATACATATTATATAATAAATATCACAATTTCCAGCCAACGCGACAATAATTAAGATGTATATGAACATAATAACATGGTAACATCATGGTAAAAATATACCAAGTACCTAATATTTAAAATAGAAATATCTGATTAAACTTCCAAAATTTTGGTATTTCTTTTCTAGATCTAGAAACTTTTACAATGAACCATAAAAAATTAAAATATTTTATTACTACGTATTTTATCAGTAGGTTAACAGTAAACACGTATACTTAATCAGATAATTTCTAAATTAAAAAAATATATCAATTAGATTAATAATACATTTTCTTATAAAATATGAATAGTACACAGGAATTAAAAAAATATTGAACCATAGACACATCAAAACATTCGTGAAGAACGCAATAAATCAAATAAATTACATTACAAATCTCAATAATTGAAACGCGACAGCCCTGCGCCGCGGGTGGCGGGCCGGCCATTTCAAACAGATCGCCTCTAAAAGGGTTTGACGCGATACGTCGCTCCCAAAAGAAATTAGTCGTGGCTTTGAAGGCGGATCGCGTTGCGCCTAATTGCATCAACTTTGATCTTCATCGATGCGTTGTTTATACTTGTCCATGACATGAAACAGTAAGCGATAGCGAAGATATAAATAGAATTGATTTGTTTGTTTATATTCTGATTGATGTTACCAAAATTGTGGGAAGTAGCTCTTGCGATGAGACTATAATGTTTATTTCTGGGAGTAAATAGTATGTTTTGTTCTTTCGCTTTTGTAGGACTAATATATAGGATATCTCATCAAGAGCTTTATATAGAATTGTGAATTGTTATTGAAATTACCTAACAATAACATATTTATAATATTAAAATCTAAAGAGTCCAATGTTAGTGGTTAATTGAGAATAATGTTGCTTTATTCAAAAAATCACATTGGTATTTAATTCAATTCTGAAGAAGACGAACCAACGAACATGCACTTAAAATTACGCGTAATATTTTCGAGATTTTTTACCATATATCTTAGCATAGCTTTAATAACAGCAACACCTTAATCAATGCCCATTAACTTATGTCACGGATCAGATGCATCTGAATGACTTGTTGAATCATGGTGTCTACAGCGGACTGGGATTCCTTTTATTTTATATGAAATATTTATACAGGCATCTGAAGGTGAAACTAAACATCTTCCAAAATATCATAGTCAAAAAGCACTAAGTGATGAGAACGTAATGTTGTATTTTAGTATGAGTCGGATATATGTATGTCAATATTTGACTGACAGTGCCTGTATTACCCAGGAAGATAATCCTACTAATTATTATAAATAAAAAAGTTTGTAAGTATGGATGTTTGTTACTCTTTCACGCCAGAACGGCTGAACGAATTTGGATGTTTGTTACAGAGATTGATTATTATAGTCTGGAATAGCACATAGGTTACCTTTTATTCCGAAAAAATGTACAGTTACCGTGGGGTAGATTTGTTCTTATCTAGGAAAGAACCCAAAACAAAGCGCGAAAAGCCTGGGAATTCTACTATCCACCTCATATCATACATATCTCACATACTTACCTATTTCAAACCGAACAAGTCAAGCTATAAAATGGTGTTTGAAAAATGTAAGAAGTAAAATAATAATATTCAATTTTATATTTCGTAATCCAAAGTAAGTTAATTATAATCATATCTTAACAAATCGAGAAAATACTACAGGCTTAATTATTTATCCTTATCGAGAAATGATTAAGGCGCGATCAACGGACGGACTGACAACTTTATTTATGTGGTGTTCACACGCAATCGAATGAATATTGAACAATCATTGTAGTTCTCTGAAATTTAAATTTCAATTAGTACTTGTATTGAAGTTGTATGGGATAATATTGTTAAAGTGAATTCTATTAGCAACATGTAAATATATACATATATTATGTAAAAAACCTTGTTTATGAAATAGCTAAAACTTTATATAGCTTTTTATAAAGCTGTTAAATATATAATATATACCTGTTATTTCCTTTTACTGAAATATGTTTTGTGTAATTTATGTATTTTTGAAGTTATACTTCTTTTGGTACGTTTGGAAAATATGAGAGTAAAATTATTACGATGCGCACGCACACCGACAGCCAAAAAGCGACATGACGAAGTTAGCTGCATTCCTTTTACAAACAGAGAGTTGTGACTTACGGAATAAAATCTTTAGCTATTTTTGTTCTGTTACACCAAAGAAGTATAACTTCTTACGTGCATACATAAGTTCACGCACTTTTTTTCTTTTATCAGAACTGTTCGTCGCCTCAATTATTGGTGCAAGCGACCAATTAACCGAAAGAGTTTTTAATACCGAATTATTGACTATTAAACATCAATCCTATTAGTATAAAATATACATTTTATATTAAAAAAGCCGAAAAACTGTGTTTTATCTATATGAACCTATATTAAATCTTAGAAATATAGCTTTTTTTTAAAATAGGTAAAAAACTCCGTACTGTAAAGTACCTACCACAAGTATATATTGATAGTTTGAATTTACCTTATATTAAGGTTTTAAGTTTCATATCTTTTGATACCTTTATCTTAAGAATAAAATTCGCGAGGATTTTTGTATCACATTCAAAATCAGCAATTCAAAATAACGAGCCGTGAGGTATTAAGATCATTATCATTTTTATTATTTGTTCACGCACTACGTCATTTTCTTACGTTATCTGTTCTATCTTAGTTAAGATACATGCCTTTATCCTGTGTGAATGTGGCCTTGGCGAAGGCTCCTCTTCCCATATACTTTTCAGTTGTCCTAAACTTCTGTTGATGTTTGTGTTTAGTCCATTATGTAGTTTTTTGTGTAGGTAAATATATAAAAAGTAACAAAATTAAATTGTAGTTAGATGTAAAATATGTGATCAATAGTACCAATAATTGTAATTTTTATTTCATCTCTTTATTTTTGTAAATATTGTGTTGTCTGTTGTAGGTCATTTTACAACGAATCGCTCTGTTTCTACATGTCATTAGATTAGTGTTTTTTTTCTCCTCCTTTTTTACCGGTCATTCTATATAAAACGTGCTTTCTCTATTCTACGCGACATTGGCAAAGTAAATTGTGCCCAAAGGCACTCCTAGAAGCCACGAAACTAAAGAATTGAATTGAATTACATGCCTTTAAGGACGCATGTACGGACGGACTAACAGCGTTAACTTATTATCGCTAAACAGTTCAGGTACAGATACTTAAAACAGGCAAAGACCCATAATATAATACTATTAAGAAGTCGCCATACACTTTCTATAAACCCAAAATTGTTTTAAAATTTTAAAATAATTACCTTCCCACATCAAAAGTCGGCATTTTGCAAAATTTCACTAAAAAACGCTTCACATTAACAAAATCAAAACATCCCATCAATCTTGAACGTTATTTCGTGCCAATTATTTATTTATGACCGGAACACTGTGTTTAACCGAAATTTTAACAAAAATAACTATTGGTTTTCGGCGTCTTAAATCATAAGAGATGAAAAAACATCTATCATCACTTATACTCGAAGGTTCTTTGAAGCCGGCGCCTTTTAATTGATAGTTCTCGGTCACTCATTAAAGTAACGTCGGCATAAATATTATATTTCTGACAAATTATCGAAAGAACACGTAAAAGTATTTTGCCGACGTCCGGGTGAAGTAAATGGTTGTGATGAGATTTTGTTTCGTAAGGGCCAAAATCGACAGTTTACGATTGCTTTAATTTCAACTTTCAATTTTTTTTATAAGTTGCCTGAGGCAGTTAATAACCACTATGCAAGACCTTTAATTTGTATGGGGGCGCATAGAATAGGCAGCTCAAACTGCAACAACGACTCTACTAGTTTTGTTGAAATAAAACTTTGCAATGTACCATATTATTTTTATTACAAAAAAAATAGAAAGTATATACCTATATTTTTTTTGTAAAGTATTTTAGTTTATATAAAATATTTTTGTGTTTAATTTAATGAATAATCATTTAATTTATTATAATTAGTAAAATAATTTTATTATCTATATAGATACCGAGTTACAAATGTAATAAAAAAAGATATTGTAGGGTTATGTAATTTAAATTTAATTTTAATTACATAGTAGAATTTAATATATTATATGTATTTTAATTTTAACCTGAATATTAAAAATATTTATATGTTCAATAAATAAAAAAAAAATACAAACCAATCCACAACAACCCATTGCATTGCAAGTCAAATAAAACAGAACAACCATAATCAAAACCTATAACCTACATACAACAATCATAAAATCTCAGAAGCAAAATATTAAAAATCCTCAAAAAAATACCCAACAAAAAACGTTTACGAAAACGAGTCTGGTTTTTAGACACCGACTAAGCCCTCGCGTCGGCGCGTTTGATGTAGCGGTCTGTTTACACTAAGCTAACTGAGAAACAAGTCATTTCATCGGTAACTTCCTTTGATCTCGCCGCTTTTTGCCGGTCGTGTTGAATTATTACCGACGTTTTGACTGTGACGAGACACGGCCGCCGTGTTACGCCGAATTTCTATCGTCATTCGAGTAAATAACTTATTAGCGCACCATTAAAGATAATCTATTGAAATTCACTTGAAATTTTTGTAATTGATTGGTCTGCCTTTTATGTAGGTTCTTTAGAAAATCGCTATTGATATTACTTTTAACAGTGGAATATTTTGTTTGTAAAATAATTAAATGTCCAGGACGTTTTTACGCTTTTTTTAATTTATTTTTATTGCAAATATGGAGGTATTTACTATAATGTATCCCTAGCATAAAAGGAGGCCAGTGCCTAGCAGTGGGATGTTAAAAAGGGCTGAATACATACATATGTACATACATACATACATACATACATACATACATACATACATACATACATACATGTACCTAGCAGCTATATATAATATTTAAAAATTTCTTGACATAGTGAGAATATAATGGTTTAACGAATTCGTGGAAAAATTATAAGAACACGCGAATTGAGTTTCACGCATTTTGGAGTCGGTCAAAAGAGTACATATTTACTATCAATTAACATACTTTTTAAATGTAAAGCACTTCACGTTCACTATAACCTCGTTACATCTACATTTTCAGTGATACTAAATATTTGGTATTTATCCTACTTAATATTATAAATGCGAAAGTTTGTGAGGATGTATGCATGTTTGTTACTCTTCCACGCAAAAACTACTGAATGGATTTTAAAGAAACTTTAATATAGCTCATAAATCAAAATAACACATGGGCTGCTTTTTATCCCGGAAAAATGTACAGTTCCCGTAAGATAGATTTGTTTCTGTTTTTCTAGAGGCGAACCCGAGCGAAGCAATGGTGAACCCCTAGTATTTAAATATCTGTTTAAGTCAATTTATTCGACAGGTGTACAATTTACTCTTTTTAATATTGAAAACTTGTTCCAATCCTTAATTGAGTTCGATTTATTGCATGCTTCGTTTGGACTTGAACATTATAAGTATGTTTACACTTTAGTGACTTTCGAAAGATTTTATCATTTAATGAAATCGAATATGACTATAAAATCTGAATAATTAAGTTTATTAATATTTTAATATTAAATATAACGACTTTGTGCTGTATACGCAATATGAGATGACTTTCACAGTTTCTGAGCATGAAATTTAGAAGGTTTTTACAAATAGACAGTCTTAAACGCTATCGCTAAAAGAAAACGAAAAATTGGACTATAAAATATTACCTATGCACTAAGAAACATGAGCGGTAACTGTCACACTTATGCAGGTACTCTTCTACTTTTAACTTCAACATAAAGAAGAACCAAAACTTGCTCTTGTTATTACAGCTTAAGCTATTTGTTATTATATGAAAAAAATGTGTAGTAATTTATCTTATTGAAATTACCTAGAAAAGAAATATATACCTAATACTTTCTTAGATTTACCCGAATATTTGACATTTTAAATAAAACTAACTTTTGCAGATTTTTTCGCGGATTGATTTTAATTTTTGGTTCACGACGTTTCGAATGCTTTACAGCAATCATGGTCAATGGAGAGACAGATTATCACTCCCGAAAAAACAGAAAAGATAGTTTTATTTAAAAAGAAACATATAATAGGTATAGATAGGTACTATGCGCTCTTTGATGAATGTACACAAAATAAATGCATTGTTTTTTTATCTTACATTCATATTTAGATGAGACGTCAAAAGAAATAATCTTTGTAGACATAAAAAATCAGTATATCTTTCAACTTTACCTGAGACTCGAACCCAGGATCCACTTATCAGTCGTACTATGCAACCTTTAAACCAAACAAGAATAGATGACTAATTATATTCTTATAACATAAATAAATGACAGAGAGTCACGACTTAACTGTGTACTATTGATGGCTTTAATATATTTCTTACTAAATGTACCTTATAAATTAGAAATCATATCTAAGATCTCTAAAAATCTCATTACTAATTAAGATTTAGAATTAACATATAAAATATATTTTAAAACATAGAAACAAAACAATTATTTGAGTTTATAGTTTATGATGTTAATATATACATATAAATTACATTCTTATCTTATAATATATTTAAATTACTTAACTTTCTTATCTAATTTTTAGTCAATAAAAATTAATGTTGTTACACAAAATAATTGTAACTTATTTTTTAATTTAAGAAATAATAATTGAGTAGATGCTAAAACTAAAAGTTTTGCACACGTGCGATTACAGGCGGAGTCAAAGCCACGCCCCCAGCATGGCCGACTGCAGGCTGTTGCATTGTTGACTGTTGTTGTATAATATTATTAATTTTTAATTTAATCTATTATATTATTAGTTATTAATATAAATATTATATACTTATAAGATAATAAAGTAATCATAAAAAAATATTTAATACTATTTTATAAAATATCTTTTTATTAATATGAGATAGCTTACAAACAAAATAAACTTAAGGAATCGTTTTTAAAACACATTTTGATTTTTTTAATATTATGTATCATGTCCTATGAAATAAAAAGCTTTCTGAACTAGACGTTTAGAAGAATATTCATTGAAATATATTTTTATGTATTGTACATGCTTAAATACCAATTTAAATCTATTAAATTTATTCAGTTAATTGCAATATCAAATTATTTTATTATTTAATTATTATATATGTAAGAAATAAGAGAAAACGATGCAATATTATTAGCATTTGAGTACGATCTCAACAAAATGCTCGAACGACAACCAACGTGTTGGCGAGAGGCGGGGCTTGAGGCAACGCCCACAACATGGCCGACTGCAGGCTGTTGCAATGCATGTTTCCCATTATTACTGAATTACTAATTGAATGGTTTTAATTGACATGCTGATTGTTACATAATTTTTCTTTTTAAATACTTAGTTCTTTAATAGTATTTCTTAAAAAGTTAATTTAATACAGATATTTTATTTTGGAAATATTTTTTATAAAATAATAGATCGGTGTGTGTATCTTTTTCAAATAATATTACTGAGAATAAACATTTTATTTTTACAATTATTTATAAAATAAAATTTTAAGTAAATATCTCATTATTAAAATAGTCACATTTATTTGTTTGTTGTGAGTTTTTGAAGGACATGTAAAGTCCGCCAACCCGCATTTGGCCCGAGTGGTGGACTATGGCCTGATCTTCCTCGTATTGAAGGGAGGCCCGTGTGAGGAGGGAAGGGAGGGCGTTAAAAAGGGCTGAATACAATATTTATTCGTAATATTTTATTATTTTTAGTAAATAAATATCACAAGGTTTTTTTTTAAATATTACTTTAAAAAGAATGTTGTTACAGTTTCCTTCTTAAAATTTATTGAAAAATAATTATTTATAATATGATAATAATAAAATATCCAGCTTATAAAACGTTATGGCAAGTCTATCGAGAGGTGCCCATTTACGCGCATAAAATAACCAAAGCATATAATTTTAGTCTTGTAATTATTTAAAGACCTACCTACCATAGGTATCAAGATAATTTACTCTTAATGAAAAGGTAGAAATCTACGTATTGCAAAATTTTCTTAAAGGCGTGGTTCAATTGATCCTATAAATAAATAAAATATGTATATTTTTAGGTACATTGCAGGATATTTAATTTATTATCTTTAATCATACTATCTCAGAAAAATAATATAGAGCACCTTTGATACTTTTTGTTGTTGGCAACTTCATATTGATATTGATATTATTGATGTTGAACTATTTTTTCGGATTTATTTTCGTGGATTAATTTATAGGAGTCTCTCCCGTAACCAATTCAGTGATGAATCAAAATAAATCTGAAAAGAACTATTGAAAAAGTTAACTTTATATTAATACCATATCAATTTTGACCGATGTAAAAAAAGGAAGATAAATAGAAATTAGGTGTAATATTTTTTTTATGTAGGTACTTTACACCCTACCTTCGCAAATAATAACAAATCGTTTTTAATGAATATTTTATTTATGCAGGTGTTGTAAGTCAAGGAAGATTCAATATAATTTTCAATAAAATTACCACTAAGAGTGAATAATTTGATTAATTATACTAAAAAAAAAAGATTTAGAAGTCGGTATACATATTTAGTTAATTCTATTTTGCAAACTTTTAAATTATGAACTTATAGGTACATACGTAATCTACGGGTGTCTTTGATAAACTCTAAAATACGGCTAAGAGTCAGATTCTAAATTACGGCTAAGTATTGACTCAGACGTCTATGACTTTGATAAATAACCTCACAGTACAATTACTAACAAGAATCAAACAACCTTTATATTTGAAAATAAAAGTACCAACTCTATATTTATCTAAGTTATAATTCACCGCAAATCAGCAGTTGATCATTAACTTCGAACCAAGCTCTTAGTAAAAATACATGCGTTCTAATCGCGTAATGCCAGTTATTATACTATGAGAGAACAGGGACGTATTTAAAATTTAGGTGTTTTAAAAATACACATATTTTTTACTTTAACTTATGGATTTTATATTATTTTAAGGAAATAGAAAGTTGTAGTCTGGTTTAAAATATAAAATATTCGCTTTCGATATTATTCTAAATAAAAAAAAATACATAAATAATTGGAATAGCTTTCGGAATTTTACTTACAAAAAGCCACCAACCAATATAGGTATTAATTAATTTAAATATATTTTTTTTCTTTTTCTATATGAAAAGTAAATATCTCATATGAAGTTCTAAGTGACTATCAGAGCTTATATACAAACCAAAATATTAATAGTATAAAACATAAACAAACCTAGTAGATATTATTCATTACCTATATTAAAACCCCGAAAATTAAAACTGTATTCAATAAACATAAAATAATAATTTCTAAATCCCTCCCTGTCGCGTCACGGTGCTCTACCCTTCAATAACCTACCAACGAGGCGCCAATTCCGTTCGGCTTAAGCCGGCCAAATAACATATAATTTGCCGAAATAACCGACAGACAATCATGCTGACATTTACAAGCCGAATAAATTTAACTGCTGCGGTCGTAAAGCATGCTATTATGAGCTATTAAGATATTTATCTTTGATAATAGAATAAAAAATGGCAATTGTTTGGTTTTATTACAAGAGTACTATGTCTCCACCTGAGGTCATGTGTGTTTAAATGAAAGCTTTAAGAGCTTATTTTAAATACCTGGGCTCCTTCAGTAAGTTATCTTCTATTGGCGATAATATAAGTACCGTAGTACCGTAGATGGCGCTATATGACATTGTCAGCATGACAGCAGATAGAAAAAATCTCTAATGTAGTTATAAAATATTTTTGATTAAAAAAACAGTTTTGAACTCTAAAAAATTACTTAAAAAAATCAAAAGACCTATCTATAAAAAAATTAAAAGTAAAACCTTATCTAAATACATAATTTGATCCAAATCATTAAAGCCGTTTCAGACATACACGCAATAAATTTATATAAATGTATACAAAAATTGTTCATTTAATATTTATCTGTACTAATATTATAAAAAAGTAAAATTTGTGAGTTTGTGAGGTTGTAGGGATAATCTCTGGATTTACTGAATCGATTTAGATGAAATTTGGTAAGAAGATTATCCTGGAAATCATCCCTTAAGGGGGTGAAAATGAGGTTGAAAATTTGTATGGGGAAGCAAGCTAGAGACGAACCTGAGCGAAGCGAGGGTGAGTCGCTAGTAAGATACATAGATAAAATCACCAAAAAATGACTATTTGGCGCGGCACTCACAACTATGTTCAGTGTTTCTATTTCTATGTTTAAATACAAATCATAATATACAGTAGTATTATTTAAATTTAAGATATGATACGCTATATCATACATAATATTCTAGCAGTAACCTAAAAATAAAAGCGGCGACCCAAAAATTAGAGGCTCGAGTCATTTTATAAGCTGACGTAGCATTTGTCTTGCCATCATTAGTTAATTAAAGCAATTATTACCATGCCGAATATGACGGATGGATGCTGGCGCCATATTTTTTTTCAATTGGCGCCAAAATAAATTATTTTACCTCTACATTGTTTACTTCTAAGCTTCCTGGGTGGCCGTCATTTTATGAATGGACGCCGTCTTTTATCTTTTAGACTTCTATTATAGTAAAAAGTTGTTAAGCTTCACAACTTTTTCCTTTTAAATATTTACTCTTTTTATTTTTATGCAGTTTTCTTATAACGATATATTTAACACTAAATTCTAAAAAAATATGACTAAGTATTCTAAGTATTGTATAGTGTGAACAGTATACATATTATAAATAAATGCTTTTATAGTAGTTTTTTTTTGTTCAAATAAATAAATATTAATATGTTGGGACATTAACACACAGCACCATCTCGTTCCATGGTAAGCTACGAAGCTTGTGTTATATACCAGATACCCGATACACTACACATATATAACTTTAAATACATACATATTCTAAATATAAACACCTATGACTGGAGCACAAACATTCGTGCTCATCACACAAATGGATGCCCCAAGCGGGACTCGAACCCGCGACACAGCAAGAAGGCGCGACGCAGCACTACAAACTGTGTATTTTTTGCAAGTTTTACAGAATATGTAGTCTAAGAAACCACAGATTATAATATAATATATTCGTCATTATGTAATGAGTCATAGAGTACCTACTAAAGAACAAATATCTTTACTAATATATTAAATATTAATAATACAATGCCTCTAATAAAATTTTGTAAATAATTTCTGGGTGGGTAATTATGAGTAGTGGATCTATTGTAAAAATTGTAAAGAAAGTGAGATAAGATAGTATTGCTCATAGTTTTTTAACAATTTTAAATAGAGTAATGACATTTCTATTTAAATGCCTGTTTTTTAACAACTTAATCATTTTTGTGATTACTTTGAATAGATATTAATAGTCTATTGTTACTAAGAAGTCTCTTTTACTTAAAGCCAACTAATTTTAAAGAAATGCAGCATTGAGTTAAGTATGGATGAAACTGTATTTTCGTTAAGTATAATTGTGTAATAGCACCTATTTTTAGTTTCTACGAAATTAATATTATTTAAAGCTGCAAATCCAATGATGTATATGATACTGTAAAAACCCGTATATTGGTAAATCTTAAGTTTAACGAGTAAATCTCAGAATTTTCCAACATGAGTTGGTAAATGTAAGGATTTTATAAAAAGGAGACGACCTTTCAGGATTTTACCACCAGAGTTTGGTACATGAAATGAAATGAAACTTTATTTAAATAGGCTCATTACAAGTACTTTTGAATCGTCAATTTAGTTTAAAGTGCTTCAGTGTAGTCAGTCCATGTGGAAGCTACCACCGGCTCGGAAAGCAGTTCTGCTGTGAAGAGCCGGCGAAAAACTCAACAGTTGCTCTTTTAAATATAGAAGTTATATTAATAAACATAATATTACTGACAGCCCGCATATGAGTCAACATCAACAAGAAACTCTTAAAGAGAGTAATACGCTTTGCTCAATAAAAAGCTACGTTTTACCAACGATGGTTGGTAAATATTGGTTATAGCACTTATGATATTGGGGGTTCTGGGTTTCAAAATAAAAAAAAAGACCTACCGAGAAGACTAAGGCGGGAGCTACATATTTAAATATTTTAGCATGCTGAAACAATTTTGGAGATATTTCAAAATATGTTATATTACAACGCTTCATTCTTCAGATATAATAACAGAGTAGTACCCCTAACCTACAAGGCAGCGTTCGCTATTTTTAGAGATATTAAATTTGAAGGTATTTGTAAAATAAAACTGTGCGGTGACTTATTATAACACTTGACAATTTCATTTCCCACCTTTACTTCTTCCTGTCTGCGAATATTCACATTTTAGTTCATTCCTTTTTCTTGCGAGGCAGCGTTAAGACGTTCTATAGTCGTCGTAAGTCATAAGTGTTCTATAGTCGTCATAATGCCGAAACGTACGGCGGAAGAAAAGATTGAGAAATACCAGAGAAAAATTAGGAAGTTGAATAAACGTGTTAGAAGAATAGTGACGTCGTCAGAATTGTCGGACGAAGATAAAGGTAGGAAATAATTTTAAAAAATAACAAAGTGATTGTCACTATGAGCCTGGGGGTAGGTTTATCCTACATGAAGGCTACACGAGTGCCCTTTTAGCACATTAAGTCATACCTGGGGGTTAGCATTGTCTAACACGAAGGTAGAAATGACTAGTTTGATAAAAGTTGAAGCAATATTGCTATTATTTTTTCTTTAACGTGTCATATTTTTTATACCTTATGGTATTATCACATGATATTAAAATTACGTATTAATACGTATTATGCCTGGGGATTGGCTAAGTCCAATACAAAGGCTCACGACATCTGTGCTAAAAATAAGATTTGACATATTTGTTTCTTCTTAACAGAAGAATACCCTCCGATAGTGGAGTCAGTGGTATTGGTTCTGGAAGATTTACCAGAAATAGAGAATGAGGCAGTTATGGAGCTAGCTACTAACGATACAGATATACAAGTATCATTTTTTTCTGAATTAGAACCAGAATGGATTCAAGCGCTAGGAGAGGATAATATAGAAGAACTTGAGTTTGGCGAAAGCATTCATAATGATTTGGCTAAGCGTTGATTGCCTATAATTAAAAAAGGTTTGTCAAAAGATATAAAAGAAAAATTGAACAAGGAATACCTTGTTCCAGAAAATTTTAAGATTCTCAGGCCACCAAATTTAAATACTGAGATAACTACAGCTTTAGCAGAAACTGTTAAATCTCGAGATAAGAAATTAAAAAACAATCAACAGCAGCTAGCTATGGGCACAACAGCTGAAAATAAAGCTCTACACTTGTTGCTGTCAAACGGTGACAAACCGGAGGCAGTAAAACACCTTAGTAACTGCTGTCGAATTTTATTAGACCTTCATGCGCTCGAAACAAAATGGCGTAGAATACTGGTTACTATGTCACTAGACAAATCGTTTCAACAAATTGTTCAAGACTCGGAAAGAGATAAAATCAGAAATTCAAAATGTTCTGAAAAACTAGGTTCTCAATTTAAGAAAACTCAACCACCTAAATCTTTTCCTATTCAAACACACACCCGACCAGTAACAACCGGTCAGGAAAATGGCTTCAGACCTCGTCCCTCGACGAGCCGGGGAGGGGGACGAGGTGGCCAGAAGAGAATAGCTCCACCTCCACAGCGGCAACCACCATCGTCAACGGCGAGGTCTTGGTACCTGAGCACGAGCAGGAGTCGTGCCCCAACGCGGCGATAATCCAGGTACATGCAGGCAGAGTCAAAACTTTTTACAATTGTTGGTGTAATATTACAACAAATCGATTAATCTCGAATTGGATTAGACATGGTTACAAAATACCTTTCGATAAAAAAGTAACACAATTAAATGTTCCTAAACTTCCAGTGCTAAATGATAAAGATTTTTTTTATGAATAAATCTATATCTAAGTTAGTTGATTTAGGAGCGATTTCACAATACTCATTTAAAACAGGTCAATTTATATCTAAAACTTTTTTTAGCTCCAAAACCTAATGGAGATAAGATTTATCCTTCACCTTAAACCTCTTAATAAATTTATTTCAAAAAGTCATTTTATAATGGAAGACCACAGAACGGCGTTAAAATTAATTTTTAAAAACAATTATTTGGCCACGATTGACCTTAAAGAAGCATACCTATTAATACCTATACATAGCTCACAAAAGAAATATTTACGTTTTCAATTTCGACATGATAATAGAAATATAGTAATATACGAATTCAACGCCATGCCTTATGGACTGTACTCAGCCCCTCTTGTTTTCATTAAAATAATGAAAACAGTTATTACTCGATTAAGATCCCAAGGTTTTGAATCAGTCTTATATTTGGATGATATATTGTGTGTAGGCGAAAGCTATTCAAATTGTCAGAGTAATGTCAATGAAACAATAAAATTGTTATCTTGCCTAGGTTTTATCATCAATTATGATAAAAGTTCACTAAAACCTAAGCAAGTTTGTAAATTCTTAGGTTTCATATATAATACTATTAATATGTCATTATCATTACCTACAGACAAACGCGATAATATTTATAAGTTAGTTAATAAATTTTATAAACTACCTACTTGTACTATACGTGATTTTGCCAAACTAATAGGAGTTTTAATAGCTGCTTGTCCAGCCGTAAAATACGGATGGATGTACACAAAAGTTTTAGAAAGACAAAAATATCTTTTTCTTTACAAATATAAAATGTATAATATATGATGTAAGAGTTAAATTACCTAAAATAATTCAAAAAGATTTAAAATGGTGGATTGTTAATATTTATATTACACATAACAATATTCAGAGTAATCAAAATTATGTTTTAGAAATTTTTACCGATGCGTCAAGATCCGGTTGGGGCGCATATTGTAATAACATGCGTGCAAATGGCGGATCGACGAATAAAGAAAAAGAAAAACATATTAATTACCTTGAATTATTAGCAGCTTTTTTAGCATTAAAATGTTTTGCAAAATCATATAATAACTGTAGTATTCTTTTACGTATTGAGAATACCACGGCTCTTAGCTATATCAATCGAATGAGGAGTATGCAACATCCGCATTTGAATGATTTAGCAAGAAATATTTGGCAATGGTGCGAGGCGCGTAATATATGGATACATGCATCTTACATTAATACTCGCGATAATAAAGAAGCTGATTTTGAATCTAGAAAAAACAAATCCCGATACAGAATAGGAAATATCAGATAGCCTTTCAGAAAATTATAAAAAAAAAAAATTTTGGAAGCCGGAAATTGGTTTATTCGCCTCTCGCACCAACGCCAAATGTAACATTTTCATGTCATGGAAACAAGATCCAGTTGCCATAGCTGTAGATGCATTCACAGTAAATTGGAAGAAATATTTTTTTACGCTTTCCCACCATTCTCAATGATAATGAAATGTTTACAAAAAATTTTAAATAATAAAGCAACTGGTATATTTGTTTTTCCTTACTGGTTATCGCAACCGTGGTGCTCTTTTACAAAGCATGATAGTGTCTGATGCTCTATATTTTAAAAAGGATAATAAACTTTTGATATCTTGTAATAGCGGGATTCACCCATTACACCAGCAGCTTACCCTGGCTGCAGCGAGGCTCTCAGGCTAACGTTCATTCGGCAAGGTATTCCTCCAGAATCCTTTGATTTAATGTTATCCTCATTAGCTGATAATACAAAAAAGCAATATAACGTTTGTTATAAACTCTGGTGGGAATTTTGTTATAATATTAATATATATCCTTTAGACGGTTCCGTTAGTACAGTTTATTATTATTATGATTTTTAACGTATCAATTTAATAAGGTGTCTCCAATTAATAGTCACCGATCCGCGCTGTCATTATTATTAGGTAGTATCGGAACAAATGAATACATAAAAAGATTTTTGAAAGGAGATATTAACCTATTAAACCTAAATATTCTGATACATGGGACCCGCAAATAGTCTTGCAATGGTTATCAAAGTTAGGCGCGAACACAGAATTATCAATGGAATTACTTAACAAAAAACTTGTTACTCTACTTGCTCTTTGCACGGCACAAAGAGTACAAACATTGTCATTAATAAAATTAAATAACATTACCTTTTATGCAGATGGTATTAAAATAATTATTACATCATATTAAAACTTCCGCAGTAAATAGACAACAACCACTTCTTTGGTTAACGTATTTTAAAAGCAATCTATCTATTTGCCCAGCTACTGCTATTATAGATTATATTTCCCGTACAAAAAGCTTAAGAAAAACTATTAATGCTGACAATTTAAACTAGTAAAAAACTTTAATTTTAACTAGTAAAAAACCATATAAACCTGCTTCATCCCAAAGCATTAGTCGTTGGATAAAACAGGTGCTTTCTGAAAGTGGCATTGATATTTCTGTGTTCGGGGCCCATAGTACGCGACATGCGTCCACCTCATCAGCTAGAGCTGCAGGTGTGGGTATAGAGGTGATTAGAAAAACAGCTGGCTGGACCTCTAATTCTATTGTTTTTGCGAAGTTTTATCAATTAACTATCATTAATAGTAATTCAAATTTTGCACAATCTGTATGCTTAAAAGATTAGAAATTATGATTTGTTTTTTTTTTGTGTTTCTTTATATATTATGAATATATACAAATTAGAAGTAGCATTAATCGATTGTAACCCTAAGAAGATGAAATATTACAATGTTAATTTGTAACTAAATTTTGAAATAAATGATTTATTCCTGCAAAACTTTTATCTCTATAAATAACTACTCTGTTATTATATCTGAAGAATGAAGCGTTGTAATATAATATATGATCAAACGAACTTACCTTAAGTGAAGTTCGATCATTATTATATGAAACGCTTCATTCGAAGATATAATCACCCTCCCTCCCACTTACCTCTTTTATCATTAAATAAAAGTTTTGCATAATCTCTAAAATAAATGAACTAAAATGTGAATATTCGCAGACAGGAAGAAGTAAAGGTGGGAAATGAAATTGTCAAGTGTTATAATAAGTCACCGCACAGTTTTATTTTACAAATACCTTCAAATTTAATATCTCTAAAAATAGCGAACGCTGCCTTGTAGGTTAGGGGTACTACTCTGTTATTATATCTGAAGAATGAAGCGTTTCATATAATAATGATCGAACTTCACTTAAGGTAAGTTCGTTTGATCATATATAATCGTTATCTATTCTTACTAATATAACAAAGACAAAAGTTTTTTTTTGTTTGTTTGTATAGAATAAGCTCCGAAACTACTCAACCGATTTAGATGAAATTTGATAAGAATATAATTTGATACCACAGTTTTTATCCTAGAAGTCGTCCCTTAAGAGGGTGAAAATGGGGTTGAAAGTTATATGGGGAAGTAACCCAGGGATGAACCCGAGCGAAGTGAGGGTAAGTCGCTTGTGTAGTGATAAAATAAAGATGTTAAAGTATTTACTAATCAAATCATCCACTCCAATCCACTTCGTCGTTTTGGAACAAGAAAATCAAGCAAGAACGTCTCCCCCACACCGGGCACAATACACTGGAAGGGAACAATAAATTTAATTAAAACTCAATAACTGAGAAGAGTTCTTCAGTTTATCTCCATCGTATTCAGACTTCGAAAGCAGACCTTTTATATATAGTTATGAAGATTTTCTCGTCACATTTTGTTTATTAATTTATTATTTAGTTTTTAAATTAAATAAAAAATAAAGATAAAAGAGCCAAAATAATAAAATTAAAGTAAAAAAAAAAAAACTCCGTGCTATTTACACTTTTTTACATAACAATATTCATAAATTTATTTGCTACATGCTGTAGGTATATTTTAATAATAACTAGCGACTCATCCTCGTTCCGCTCGGGTTCGTCCCGTTATAGATTTGTTTACAGATTTCTCAGAACGGAGATATTTCTGAGAAAGTATCCTATATGTTGACCCGGATAACCAGCTATCATCATACCAAATTTCATCAAAATCACTCCAGTGGTTTTCGCATGACGCGGTAACAGACAGACAGACAGACAAAAATTCTATAAACTATAGATTCGGCCTCTGTATCGATAATAATGACTATTTCAATAAGATTTGCCAAAAATTATTTAATGTACAGATTCGACTTAGAATTTTTTTTATTACATGCGTAGATTATATTTAATTAATATTTAAATCCAAATAAAATTTTAGCCATATCAAATTTACCTACACTAAATAAGTAAAAATCCTTTATATAGGAGGAAGTAAACAGTTTGAGTGTAGGCCTTTTCTTTGGAGTAGAATTCAAAATTAACGAACATATTCTGTAAAATATGAATAAATAAAATAAATAAATAAATCTATATATTAATACGTGACGAGAAAACTTTGAATCCCTTTTTAAGCATATTGTATAATTGGGGGAGTATGAGCTTTAGCATAGTTAAAGTTTATATAGAGAAGGACTGCAAAAAGCAAAAAAATATTGTCTTTCTTTTACCCGCGAATCCACTCGCGTATTTTATTTAGGTATAATAACTTCTCTGCTAAAAGATGTAGTATGATGTTAGATAACCTTCATCAATATTATACGAGTACTTACATACTGCCTCGGTGGTGTAGTGGCTAGCATGTAGGGCTGCACATCTTGAGGTCCTGGGTTCGAGTCCCGGGTCGGGCCAAGTTTAGTTATTGAGTCTTTCTGTATAGTAAGCCTCAGTAACAGCCCGGAGTTGGGAAGTTGGCGGTGTTACACCCCTGTGCCCCGGAGAGCACGTAAAGCCGTCGGTCCTGCGCCTTAACTCTCACCGGTCGTGTCGAGTCGTCGTCCCACCGGAGTATGAGAGTGACAGGAATAGAGAGTGCACTTGTGTCTGCGCGTACACTTGTGAACTATAATATCTCCTGCGCAGTTGGCTAGTCTCAATGAGATTGGCCGCCGTGGCCGGAATCGGTCAGGAGAACGTTATTATTATTACGAGTACTTACATAATATATAGATGAAAAGTTTATTTGTCTATACTTATTTATTTTTTTTATTTATTTATTTATTTGGGAAACAAACAGTATTTAAAACATTTATAGAAAATACATAAAAGATTGTACACACACCAATAAAGTTTCCACTAATATACTTATCATATTAAAGAGCAGTCACATAAGAGGCAAAAAAGGAGCAAAAAGCTTACAAAACCTTACAAAAAACAAAAAAAAAAACTAATTAAGAGAAGAACAAAAAAAAAAAAATAAATAAACATAATTATTGCTAACCTAAATTAACTTACAATCACAAGCATTTTCTAATTTTATTTTTAAACTGTGTGATCGAGCAAGTATGTAAATCAATATTATTGAATTTTTTATTATACGTATTACAAGCCCGATACATAAAAGTATTATGAACATATTTAGTTCTTGTTGGTGGAATATAAAACAAAGACTTATTTCTAGTGCTAACCTTAGGACATCTGAAATAAATATTACTTAACAAATATGGAGAGTCTATAAAATTGTTAAGTATTTTGTATAAAAATATCATATCTCGCTCTGTTCGACGATTTTCAAGTGAGGGTAGGCAAAGTGTAGAGTGATCATGGTAAGGATATCTATATTTAAGATGTTTTATAAATTTTCTTTGTATTTTTTCAAGATCCTTCACATGAGTACAATAAAATGGATTCCAAATAATAGAACCATATTCTAAGATAGATTTTACAAGAGAATTATAAAGAAGAATCAAAGTCTTAATATTTTTAAAATCTCTACTTGTTCTCAGTATAAAACCAAGCATACGAAAGGCTTTCGCTGTAATATACGTGATGTGAGATTTAAATGTCAATTTGCTGTCAATGAGAATGCCTAGATCACGCACCTCATTGACTCTTACAATGTATTCATTATTTAAGTGATAATTTGTGTGTGTAATTTTAGACCTACGTGAAAATGTGATAACCATACATTTTTTAATATTTAAGTTTATGGAATTATCACAACAATATTTATAGAAGTTATCCAAGTCATTTTGTAACAATAAACAGTCAGCAGGTTGCTTGATAGATCTGAAGATCTTCATGTCATCAGCATACAATAGAATATTAGAGTTCTCGAAAACATGTATCACATCATTTATAAATAAATTAAACAGAAGAGGTCCAAGGTGGGAACCTTGAGGAACGCCTGAAGATATTGGGAGAAACGAAGATGTATAGCCTTTAATAGTCACTGCTTGACTTCGGTTAGAAAGGTAGGAAGACAACCAACGGAGCAGATCTCCGTGTATACCAAGCATCTTTAGTTTACTTATTAACTTATGATGTGAAACTTTATCAAATGCTTTAGAGAAGTCAGTATACACGACGTCCACCGTATGTCCCCTATCCATATCAGTAGAGATATGATGAACAAATTCACAGAGATTCGTCTCAGTTGATTTATTATTAATAAAACCGTGTTGTTGATTAATTATTATAGGCCTTAAAGTGGGAAAAATTTTGTCATAAATGATTTTTTCAAATAACTTAGCAACTGCACACAATTTAGATATTGGTCTGTAGTTCTCTACATTATGCTTATTACCAGATTTATGTACAGGTATAATATAAGAACGCTTCCATAATTGTGGCATTATACCAGAGTTAAGGGATTTAGAGAATAACAATAAAAGTGGATAAGCTAAAGTTTTGTGACAAGATTGCAGAAATACCGGGGGCAAACCATCAGGGCCAGTACCCTTACTAGTATCAAGCCTTTTGAGATATTTTTCAATAATGCTGACCGTAAGTTTAATAGCACCAATTGAGATGTTATTACAAATAGGTAGATTATTAACAGTAGCATAAGGAATGTCAAAGTTATCACAAAAAGGACTGACTTCATAGACTGAGTTGAAGTATTCATTAAATAGAGCACATGCATCTTTAGGATCACTACATGAAATATCCTTAAAAAACACGGTGTCAGGAATTCCAATTGATGTTCTCTTTGACTTCATAAAGGCCCAAAAGAATTTACTATTTTTATTTATTTTAAGCTCTGAATGGAATATATATTTATCATAACAGTCTATTTGCGCTTGTTTTTGCCGATCTCTTAAAAGGCTAAAAGAATTATAGTCCGATAAACGATTGTAGTTTTTCCACTTTCTATGGTATCGTGATTTATCCTTAATAATCCTAATTAATGCTTTGGAGTACCAAAAAGGATATTTTTGACAGTTTTTAATAATTTTGACCGGAACGAGAAGGAGGATTATGCTATTAATGGTATTATAAAATTTATCAACTGCTTGAGAAATGTCACAATCATCAAGTAAGTCGAACCAATCAATTCTACGTAGCTCCTCATTGATATCATCATAGTTGGCCTTATGGAACAACCGTATTGTACGTGGTGAAGTGACTGCTCTAGCGTTACGAGTTTGGATTTGAATAAGCAAGGATGGATGATGAGCATCTTCTGGTACTAGAGGGGACATACTACGATTCACAGTGCAGTGATAATTGCTAAAAACTAAATCTAAGTATCTACCATTAGCGTTAGAAACGCAATTAAACTGCTTAAGGTCAGTAAAATGTAAAAAATTGTATAAATACGTAATGCCAATATCATTATCATTAAAATTTTCATTAAAATTTTCAATAATCATAAAGTTATCCTTATCTTTCCATTTAGCAGCAGATATGTTAAAATCACCCAAAATTATAAAATGGTCAGCAGGATGGAGTATCATTTCAGAGGAGATAGTTTCAAAAAATTCGCATAACGCCTCCATTTGAAAGTTGCCATGAGGAAAGTAACAACAATAAATATGTAGTTGCTTCAGAATTGGACCTGAGTTAAGAGCAACAGTTACTCTAACCACTTCCGCTGCGCAACATTTCAAGGAGAGAGGAGAAAAAGATCTAACTAATATATTGTTCTTTATTGCGATTAAAACACCGCCACCCAATTTATTACCTCGCGCACTATAGTTACGGTCACATCTATGTACAACATAACGACAATCAAAAAGTTCTTCATTGTAAATACCCTCACAAAGCCACGTTTCACTTAAACAAATAATATCATGGTCCAATTTTATTACATTTCTAAAAAAACTATTTGTTTTAGTACGCAAGCCGCGTACATTTTGGTAAAATAATGAAAGATGATTAGCCATGATTACTATGTATTGTATGAGATATTATGTATATAAATATATCTAAGAAATAATATAGAACCCCTTCGAGAAAGAGACTTGCCATACCGTACCATAATCTTAAAAAGAAAGAATAATAATTTAAATTAAAAAGATGTCCTAAAGTTAATACCTTGAAAAATGCAAAGAATACATGAACAACATTATTTAACAAAAAATAACCACGCAAACCGGAATAAAAACAGTGACACAATAACAAACCAGAAAACAACATTGACATGATAAGTGAGGCCAGACTATTACAGTAGTGCAAGAGACAATATAACAAATATGTAACTCTTATACAATTTTTTTTAAATCACTTGATTTAGCAATATGTAAGACTGGACTTGATGAACTGCGACGGACCATTATGCTACAGTTTTTCACCCACACAAATTCATAGTTTTTCTCTTTGGCCATTTTCTTAACGGACTGTAGCAGCACTTTATTTACACTTGTGAGATGGTCATTGAAATAGATAGGGCTGTTATTGGAATTGAAACCAATATCAGAGCATTTGAGTTTTAGTTTTCTGGCTTGCGTTAAAAAATCATCCTTCTTCCAACGGCTCAAGAATCGTACAATAATAGGTTTAATTCTTTTAGTGTCATTATTTTTAGAGGCTACACGAGTCACAAAATCTATATCTGCTTGAAGGTTTAATTTAAAATCAGTCTTATCAGAAATATTTTGCAACAGGGTATATAAATTTTCATTTTTTCTTTCAGGTATCCCATAAATTTCAACGTTAGACCTCCTAGCCCATTGATCACGGTTATTGTTTTCCTCTTCAATAGATTCAATTGACTTCTTAATATTACCGAGCTCCAAACATTTATGCGTCAGCTGTTGTACGTTTTTTTCACAACATTCAAGTTTCTTATTTAAATCCTCAAATTTATTATTTATGAATTCCAAGCTCTGTTTTATACCCAAAAAATCTTCTTTAATGGCTCGTAATTCACCTTGCAAAGGAGCTAAGTAGTCTTTAAATTCAACTTTTAAGCACTTTAATTCCGACGAGATAACAGATCTTATTAATTCAATAAGTGATGACTTGTCAATTGAATCGTGTAAGGCGTCGTCGTCCACTGCCGAGGAGCCCCCTCTCCGTACATTAACATTCTCGTCACAAGTAGGACTGGTATTTGAGTACTGACTACGCACTGGAGTGTTGTCTTTCCTCGGCGCCTTTGGTTTTAGCGACGAACATGCTGGGCAAATCCAAGTTTTTTTTGATTCCGATGACAAATCTTTTCTTTTCTCAGACGGATTTAGACATTGGTAATGATAACAGCTTGCACATTTTGAGCACGTTATGCTACCGGCAGAACCACTAGACACAGAATTACAACACGCGAACTTCATTATAGCAATATTTAAATTATTTTAAAATAATGTAAATGTTAGTTGGATTTGAACTCAGGAGCATCGGTTGCATGTGCGGTAAAAAACGTACGTTTGAACCGCTAGACCAAATATGCATTAAGCGTCACTGCTAAAATTGTGAAGTGAATGTAAAGCAATAAACGTTAGCTAAATGAGTTCTTTGTTTAAAGGAAAGGTTACAATAAGGTCACAACACTGAGCAAAATTATGTTTTTCGCTTAAAAACTCACTGTTTTCGAAATTATATCGTTAATTATGTTCGCCATTCTATGATTTATGTTGCAACGAATGTAAAATACACCAAATACGATTGATTATGATAAGTTAAACACTATTTAGGTAATTTTAATTAACGGAGCACTGACTACGTGACTGCTCGGAACGCTCCCGCACAGTTAACGTGCGCAGTTACGTGCAAATCTCTGAATCTATGGGCTCGTTTGAAAAATCTTTTTGAATTTCATAGGTTATTTATATAACTTTGAAAAAAAAAACCTCAATATCGATCAAACTTAATGAATTATGGTTGATTTTCAACCACGCGGCGATCACTAGTATACCTATACAAACTAAAGGCTTACCTTCCCTTCACAGGGAAGAGTCTAGATGCCTACCACATAAGCTATGTGTTACTCCAGACCATAGTATATCTGCTCACTAAATTTAATCCAACCCTATTTTTGCGTTAACAAACATAAATACGTACAATTTTCGCATTTATAATAGCGTACTTAACAGTAGTAGGTACTTATCTTTTTTGAAATTATAATTTCTTTTTAAGAATGGGAAGTGTCTTTTGTTCCTACTGGCATGAAGATTTTACATTTAAACTTAATTAACCTCTTAATAACTGTATTGTTAAATTAATTTTTATTTTAAATCTGTTGGCCTCAGCTATAGACGTTTTTACAGCAACAAGTGCCCAATTATCTCTGATTGAAATAATAATAAAGTTCTGAGATCGCCATCAGCATACGAAAGCAGCTAAATTCAAGATATATATATGTATTTTAAATTTTTAACTGTAGGTAAAACATTATTTGTTTATAGCACGACCTATTTTAAATATTTATTTTCCATATTTATAAAAAAAAACTAATTTTAAACATTTGATCTTTTATAATATTACTAGTGGTAGCCCAGTGGTAACGCGCTCGCTTGAGAAACCGAGTGAAGCGGGTTCAATTCCCGGGTTTCGCACCTCTGATATTTTCATGTGCAAATCATTTCTAACATGATTACTACTTACCTTACGGTGAAGGAAAACATCGTGAGGAAACCTGCATGTCTGAGAGAACCTTGCAAGTTTTCGAAAGACATGTGAAGTCTGCCAATCCGCACTTGGCCGGCGTGATGGACTATGGCCCGATTCCCCTCGTATTGAAGGGAGGCCCAGCGTGCCTGGTGCGTGCACAACGTGCCCAGCTGTGGGACGTTAAAAAGGGCTGAATATAATATTACTAGCGACTTACCCTTGCTTCGCTTGTGCGTATCCCTTAGTATCTCCTGACACTTTCGTGTTACGTAGATCATAATCTGATCTATATCTACTATAGATCTGTATACTTAATTTCATCTAAATCCGTCCAGCCGTTAGATCGTAAAGGTGTAACCAACATCTTTCTCTATCACATCAATAAAAGTAGCTCGAATAAACGTCTAAGCTAGGCCGAGGCCTGTGTTATGTATACCAGATAGTAGATACACTACACATATATAACTTTAAGTACATATACATTATAAATATAATCATCCATGACTGGAGTACGAACATTCTTGCTCATCACACAAATGAACGCCCCCAGCGGGACTCGAAGCCGCAACCGCTGGCGCAGCATGTAGGGTCACTATAAACTGAGTCAAATGTGTCATCGATATTTCTAAACTTATAAAAATAATAAAACAATAATATATAATCTCTCCATTTCAATGTCTACAATGGCAGCTCTAACGCTTTTTGTCGACACCCACCCGTGAAGTTTGATGCGGTCAGGAGCGACATTCCAGGACGTGCTGACTGACGGCAGAATTCTCAAATATGTCGTGTTTTGTCCTATATATTCATTTGGATTCATCGGAATCGACTTTTGGTCAGGCATTCGACTTCTCTAGTGCCTTTTGTCTCGATATTTTACCGCCAGATTGCTGGATTTACGACCGTCGGTCTGTTAGTTATGCTAATTGTTTGTGGAATGGTATTTTGTGTCTTTAAAATATCTAAATAATGATTAATGTGGGTTATAATGAGAAGCTTGGTACAATGTTATTAACATTTCGTTTTATAATTAGGAATTTAAGTTGAATTGTAAGAGAACTTCGTTCTTCTATTTATAATTATTTGTTTTTACTAGCGTCCATACATCTTCTACAAAAAAGCCTATAGCATATATATATATAAAATTAAATAATTTATTTATTACAACCATGTAGCCTAAAAGATTTATCAATAAAAATTATAAAATGGAACTAAAACGATGGGATTGGGGACAAGTTGACAAAGATACGTAGTATTATGCAGTCTTTTTTCCAAATCATTCAATAATTGAAAACGGAAACATGAATACTAACATACACTCAAGAATCTAAATTATAACGAAGATATTACCCACATCACATGTTAAGTGTATTACTGATAAATATCAAAGACTGCCGACAATCGATACGTACGTACTGTATACGAGGATGCAAATACGATTGAATATGCATGCATATTTCATAGCGTTGAGCTGCACTTTAATTAGTGTGGAGACAGACCGCCCACGTTGGTAACTAACTCTAATAAATGACTAGAATTACAATATTATCCTGTTATGACCTTTAGACTGTAATGCAATATACAATTAATTAATATATACCTAATATATTAGCAGAACCCGCGAAATCTACAAAAAAACTCTTTGGCTTTATGTTTTTATTTACCTACGCGAATATTAGACATTTAAATAAAACTATCTTTTCGGATTTTTTCGCGGATTTATGTTGATTTTTGGTTTCCGACGTTTCGATTGCTTTACAGCAATCATGGTCATGGGTGAGACTCAGGTGTTAAATGTCTCAAAAGCATTATGTAGTTGTTACAGACAGCCTACCAACAAAATAACAAAATGAATTCAAAATTTTGAAAATTGGCACCAAAGCACCTTACTTAATATTTGTTAATTTAAATTTGAAATATTTTTATAATTTTATTTTACTTACTTTTATACTTGAAATATGGAATATTATTTATATAATTTTAGCTATTAATATTATAATGATTACAATTTTTTAGAAAATGTTATTGTTTAGTAGTCTATACTTTTAGTGTTGCCATTATTATATTTATAACTATAAATAAAAATAAAATATTAATTATTTAAGCCACGTTATTGTTCTATGTGTGAACAATAATGTGATTTAAATAATTAATATTTTATTTTTCTTTATATTTAGAAATATAGATAATATATAATATTAGTATAGAAGTATATGTAGATACATTATATATTTATATTGTACCTATCACTAAATAATTTTCTACTTTAGCTTCAAGCTTTTATACATTTTTTAATCTTTGAAACACGCTCACTGATAACATATTTGTTGATTTGCAGGTATCTTGAGGTATGTAATTGTACAAAATAATGCTAATAATTCATTCTTTAAATAAAACCTTTACAAATATTCTTAATGAGAGTGCGCTAAAGAGTAAAATATTATAATTGATACTCAAAAATTGCTGCTATCTCGCGTGAGATGTTGACGAACATTCTTCAAAGTAATGCAAAAAGACATTCTACTTTGTCTGGTGTTTTTGTCCTGCATTTATTTGCAAATTGGTGCCTGAATACATCACAGTAGTACGAGAGCTGAATTGAACTGTGTTCATTTAAATGTTAACGTTTTTAAATTTCATGACGATGATTTGAGTAGACTGTTAACCGACTTCGAAGACATTTATAGGGTTATGTTTGGAATATATTTTTTAATAGCATTATTCTTTGAAAGTAGAATTTTTAGTGACTTTAGAGATTATCTTTATCTTTATTATCTTTATATATATAAAAACCGGTATGTGTATTAAAATAAAGCAATCGAAACGTCGGTAACCAGAAATCAAAATAAATCTGCGAAAAAATCCGAAAAGATAGTTTTATTTATTTTAATTTAATTTCATACCAAATCTTAAGCCATTATAAACGTACTAATTTTATTTCAGAGCTTCATAGGTAGGCGATAGAAATCAATTCAGGTTAGAATGTCAGAAAGTAACAGCTTGGCGAAATTATAAATTCATAGCTTTTCCAATTAAAAGCGACCAATGGAACATTTATCTTCATCACGAATGCGGTATTAGCATCAGTTCAATATCCAGCGAAAAAACCTTCCGCCAAGCCTTACATTGTGTGCAAAGTGTGCTATAAACGACTCTTAACATTATATTACTAAACAAAACCTAACCTTATTACCAATAGCATAAGGTTCAAATTTGAAAAAGCGAATATTACCAGTTATCTATGCAACGATCACAGAAAATAAGACTTTGTTTCATAGTAAATATGGTAACTTTTTGCACAGCATGTTGTTATTTAAGGCGAATATTCAAGGGCTAGCGTTTGAAAAAGTATTATCAATCATCTGTGACGATGATGAACGACACTGAAGCGTAAAGGTAGATGCAGAGTAAGTGAGAGGGTTTATTACGCGATTTAAAAAGATTTTTATGGGTTTTCTTGGATATAGATCACTGCGCGGTCAATTTTGTGGATGACTTGGAGAAAGCAGGCTTTCATATCATACATTATGCCATGATAAAGGTATTATTGGGCTACAGTAATAAATGCGAAAGTTTATAAATGTGTTAAGTAAAAAGTTCTACTTTAATTTAGTTTTATTATGTAATGTAAAATAATAGTGTACAACAAAGAATATTTGTATTTTAAATAAAACTAGCCTTTCGAATTTTTTCGCGAATTTATTTTGATTTTTGGTTCCCTTCGTTTCGAATGCTTTACAACAATCATGGTCACGGGAGAGACTGACGGTCTGTTACTGTAAAGCATTCGAAATGTCGGTAACCAAAAATAAAATTAAATCTGCGAAAAAATCCGAAAAGGTAGTTTTATTTAAAATGTCAAAAATTCGCGTAAATCTAAAGAAGTATAATATTATAATTGTACTGTATTGAAATGTGAAAAAGGTACACTGACTTCAAATTTACTTTATAAGTAATTCCCATTCAATTTTTTTTTTGTTTATATAGCGATCTACCCTCACTTCGTTTCATTACGTCTAGCCTCATTCTAGATGCCTTTTGTATTTATAATATTGAATACAGACAGCACCATCTTTTGGCAAATTTTATTACTAACTAAACAGTAATTGACGGAGGGCTTTCAGTACCTAACACTTAGGCTACTGTGTATTACTCTAGGTCACAAGCTATTTATGTACTAAATTTCATCCAAATCCGTTCAGCCGTTTTATGGTAACGGAATAACAAACATATATACATACAAACTTTGACGTTCACAATAATAGTGTGACAAATTGTTGTACAATTAGCATAAATTATATTAGCGTAACTAGCAACTCACCGTCGCTACGCTCGAGTTCGTCCCTAGTTAAATTTTAACGTTTAGTATAGATTTTATCGGAGATGAAATAATTTCCCACAATGAAAAGTATTTTATATGTTGACCCGAATATGCTATCATCATACGAAATTTCGTCAAAATCTAACCATTGGTTTTCTCGTGATGCGATCACAGACAGACAGATAAACAAAAATTCTAAAAACTATAGATTCGGCCTCTGTATCGATAATACTGTCTATTTCAATAAGATTGTCCAAAAAATATTTAATGTACAATTATATACCTCATTTTTTTAAGACGGTCAAAATCTTATCGCTAAACGCTTATCGGTAGCTTAAAACTCATTTTAGAAACCAATCCAAATGAAACACCGTGCACGAAAACGGCTCACCAAAGATAATTCTACGATTCAAAATGATAGCAAACGCACTCAATTAAGAGTGTCGGTGGACAAAATTCTTCTGAACTTCGAAACAGGCGTTATCACAAAGTTTCTTCTGGTTTTGTTAATCAAAGGTGCCGACGTGTCGAAAGACGGATAAAATTTTAGTGAAGCGATAAGACTTTAAAATTGAAATCACAAAATTAAAAGCTCTAATTTCTTTTCCGGTTGTTCGATTTTTATGGTTAACCATTATTTTAAGATAATGATTTTTACAGTCTTTTATTAGTTTTAGTTTGTAGATATTTTTAGAATGCAGTTAATTTTAATGGTTTGGTTAAATAACTTATAGAATTAAGCTTTTTCAAGAAAAAAAATCATTATAAGTAATTTGTTTTCCTTAACATAAATTAATATAAAAAAAAAACATTATGTTATAATATTGAAAATCATTTGAACTAGATTCGTAAAAGTATATTTTTAAAACTTTCCGTAATATTTATAATATAAAAAACTTACAATATTAAATAAGCAATAATTCATGTATGTACCTATATTTATTTCTAGTATCTCGGGAATGGCTTTACCGATTTGGATCAAATTTTATAATCAGATAAGGTATTGTTTTTCGCCAGAGAACTAAAGTAAGCTCGTAACCTCGCTGAAATGGAAGTAGGCCGGTCATGTCTAGAGATGTACTCACCGGTCGATAGAGCCGAAATGTGCTAAAGTGGAGACCGCATTCAAGCAAGCATAGTGTAGAACACCCAGCAGCAAGATGGACAGATGACTTAAGATAGGTGGCAGGCAGTAGATGGATGAGGGCTGCCCAGGACCGGGATGGTTGGCGCTCATCGGGAAGACCTTTGTTCAGCAGTGGACGGCGATAGGCTGACTTGGTTGCTTTTTGGTCATATAGGTGTCTTTTCTGAAAAAAAACCCAATTTAACAAAAAAAAAACCCGATCTAAACTGGGTCGCCTGGGTACTTAATTATTCTAATGTATACAAAATACTTATGATGTAAAAGAAATATTACAATAGTCATTAAAAGGGATAAATTAAAATATAGCTTTTGCACTCTCTTAACTTTAATAAGTAGGTAATTTTTATTCTTAACTTAAAACTATATTTCTAGCTTTATATCAAAATACTAAGACTGTATAAATTTGAAACCATATGAAAAAAAAATATATTTAATTAAGCTTTATTTTTGTATACATATGTTTATATGTTTTTATCGTCCCACATATAAATATAATTTTAATTTTATTTTAATCTATTTATTAATAACTAGTAACTCACCCTCGCTCCGCTCGGTTTCGTTCCTAGTTACGTTTTAACGTTTAGTATAGATTTCTCAGAGATCAGATATTATCCCGCAGTTAAAAGTATCCTATATTGTTACCTGGATAACCAGCTATCATCATCGAAATCTGTCAATAAGATTTTCCAAAAAATAACTCATGTACAGATTCGGCTTATTTACATATTTTTTATATGTATAGAAATATATAAGTGACTCTGTAATTTGTAACCAGTTAAAAAGTAATTACTTAAATTTTAACTGCCGTCAAAACAAACTAAAATGTAATTCCTTACTCATTCTTAACATTTCTTTACTCCAATATACTCACTCTACAGTGTGTTTTAAATGGATATTTCAAGATAATTCTGGAGTGGCGCAATTAAGTTGTTTCATCTCAAAGCTCTGTTTGATTCACTAAATTAAGTAAATTTATCACGCCTACCTTAATGACTCGACATTTGTTTATTCCCCATTAGGTGCATATATTGTATATACATACATATTTATTTACATACTATATTTGCCGTTACGTTAGTATGACGACACGTTTGACTTAGTTTGTAGTGACTCTACTTGCTGTGCCAGCGGTCACGGGTTCGAGTCCCGCTAAGGTATACGCACGAATGTATGTACTCCAGTAACGGGTGTTTATATTTATGTATTTAAAGTAACATATATGTGTAGTGTATCAACTATCTGGTATCCATAACACAAGCCTTTTAGCTTACCATGGAATTAGATGGTACTGTGTGTTAATGTTCCAACATATAGTTACAACATAATAAATATCATGCTTTATAATTGGTTTACTATAATTTAATATTTTTTAGGAATAATCTAATATGGTTGGATTTCTATATCATTTACTGTCTCTGTGGACTGACAGATCCAGAGGTCCTGAATTCGAGTCCCGAGTCGGGTACTCAAGAAATTCTCAGTAACAGCCCGGAGCTTGGAAGTTGGTGATGTTACACCTTTGCATTGGGAGAGCACGTAGCCGTCGGTCCTGCGCCTGAACTTTCGCCTGTTCGCGTCGAATTGTCATCTCATCGGAGTAAGAGATTTTACGAAATAAAGACTGTACTTCTACTTTGCTAGTCCTAGTAAGATTGCCCGCTGTGACTGAAATTCAAGAGGCCATTACTATATCAATGCATATAATAAAGTTCTAACTGAGTTGAATCTGTACATTTAATATTATTTAGAAAATCTTATTGAAATAGTCATTATTATCGATAGAGAGGCCGAATCTATAGGTTTTAGAAATTTTGTCTGTCTATCTGTCGGTCTTACTGGGAACGCATCACGAGAAAACCACTGAACATATTTTGATGAAATTTGGTATGATGATAGCTTATCCGGGTGAACACATAGGATAATTTACGGGAAAATATCTATTTATCTTATAAGAAAAATATACTAAACGTTAAAATGTAACGCACTATATAAAATTAAAGCTTTTTCATTCTGTTTTTTTATACTCGCTACTCTCAAGAAAGTGATTGATATGATTATATTCGTAGATACTTTCACTAGCAAATAAATAATAAGATAACAGAAATATGACACGAGACATAGAAAAAACATAACTAAGCTATAAGCGAACGCTAGTGTATAATCGATTTGAATAAAGCGGATATAGTCTAAGAACATTTGATACACTAAGACTTTTTATAAAACTTTAGAAATGGGATCAATCATAATATTTTTTATCACTTATCGTTTTTTTTTATATGTTGGGACATTAACACACAGCACCATCCAGATCCATGGTAAGCTACGAACGAGGCTTATGTTATGGATACCAGATAGTTGATACACTACACATATATAACTTTTAAATACATATTATTATAAATATACCCATGACTAGAATACACACATTCAAGCTCATCATACAAATGAATGTTCCTGCGGGACTCGAACCCGCGACTACTGGCACAGTAACTACAGCCACTACAAACTTACCCATATGTGTCATCCATCATTTCTATATATATTTTCATATACTTCATAATGTAGACAAAATAGCGACATTCAACTATATTTTACATATATTATTGACATCCGTTATTCGGTAGTCTAAGAAAATAATATTACCAAGCCTTAAGGATCCGTGGTTAAATTGTTGTTTCTTAAAACAAAACCCAACACATCAAAATAAAAGTTCTGGACCACCATTTTTATTTGAATATGAATTATAAATACTATTTAATAAGGTTTAAATTGAATAAGTCATTTAACCAACTTTTAGAATTGTTGTCGAAAGCAAACAGTAGCTCGCCACCCAGCTTTAAAATCTATCGTGTGTGAACTATGTAAATAGTAAATACGATTAGTGTATTTTTTCAATGATCGATCATAGAAAGAAATTGAATATGTTTGTAATATTATGGGGACATATTGTATTAAAAGTAAGATGTTACTCAAAATTTGAACTTTTCAAAATCCAACCCTCTATTAAAACCCAAGACGTGAAATTAGGATACAAAGTATGTAATATATGTATATCTATATAAATAAAAATGAATATTCGTATGTTTGTTCTCTATGCATTCGTAACCCATTAATCCGATTGTGCTAAAACTCTGGTGGTTATTCTGTAAACGCCTACGAAGGTTTGTAACCAAACTATTCAAGCTCAAGCGAAGCAAGGGTAAGTCACTAATATATATGACCGTATGTATGTATAAGACTGACAGTGTCATATTGTCAATAATGGCCGTCCGTTTCTAAAGTATCGACGCTGTAGGCTATGCACTTATATCTGTAAAGTATTCTATACTAACAAAGCCTACAATTACTACGCAGTTCAATGATATTTGCTCAGCTTGTCAAAACAACTCCCTACTGACGCGGTCGACTGGCTCGAGAGCTACGTAGATAAACACTACTGCGTCTTAGACCGAAATTCTTGATGTCTTCACTTAAATATTGATTCAAAAATAACATTTGCTTAAATCCGTATTAATATTATAAATGTGAAAGTTTGTGAGTATGTATGGATGTTTGTTACACTTTCACGCCAGAACGGTTGAACGGATCTGGATAAAATTTGGCACAGAGATAGATAGCGGAAAAATGTACGGTTCCCGTGGGATAGGTTTGTTTGTGTTTTTCTAGAGGCGAACTCGAGCGAAACGAGGGTGAGCCGCTAGTAATTCAATAAATTGTGTATTGTTTACTTTTACAAAAGATTTTTCATTTATTATATAAATACTGATGTCTTGTAATGTCCACTTTTTGTAATACTTTCATAAATTGAGAGGATTGTGAAGTGTCGATACGCGGCGCGAGTAGGTTTAAAAAAAAATGCTATCTGTTTCATACCGCTCGCTTTGCCAACCCTTATGGTGCGATAGAGAGAGTTGCAAATCTTAGAGGCAATTACCTACATTTCCGGTTTGAAATATTGTTTCAGGCGATAACATTTTCACCCCCCTAAACATTTACGAAATTAGACAATTTTGGTCTCATTAGATTCAGTACACCTTAATCTAGGTCTGTACGTTTTCCTTTTTTAGTAATTCAGTTTAGTTTAATTAAAAAAAATGCTCGAGGAAGTTTTTAAGTCAAAAATACAGATATTTAGATGCAAATAACTTCTATCTTATGCAATATTTCTTAAAAATAAAAACGTACGGACATTAGTTTTTCATTATATCTACAACATTTCCAAAAATTATGAAAATTAGACTATGTTAATGGGGGGATAAACGTTATCGCTTTTTGTATGAAAATTTATTTTTTTATTTAGCTTCACATTCCTCTTAATGCGATAAAATAAATGCAAAAATTGTATTAAAATCTTTTTTGTTTGACCTGTAAGATAGATAATAATTAAAATATTTGCAAGACTTTATAGTCTAGTCGAGAAATTTCCTGTTTTCAGCGAAAAATAGTTAAAAAAGTCAGCAAATTATTATATTTGTAATTATTATTATAAAATTCTAACAAAGAGGTTTTTTTTTATTTTCTGCAAATAAAAATTGCAAATGTTATAAACATAAAAATTGAAACGAAAAGAAGGACATCAGATATTTGTTCATAACTTGAAAACGGTAAGTGATAGCGGAAATCAGCAGTGGGATAACTTTATGAAAAATCGATAAAAAAAATATTCTTCCCGGATTTTAACTCATTATGATGTCCAGATTACACCATAAATTTTTAGCAGAAAAAATATCTTAAAACGAAAACAAAGCTATTTCATTTCGATATACAAATTAGTATTAATTGCCATAAAAACTAATTAAACGATCACAAACCGATAACACTATAATATTATTATTTTTATTTCAACGCATACTCGTATCCAATTACGGACCGAATAATCGATCTGTGGACAAAGAAACAGTGATTTCTTTTATCTGTCAATCAAACGCATTGATTGTGATCCAATCGACTCATGCGCAGCTTTAATCGAACGTTTAGAAACCCCATTTATATTTGTCAAAATTCTTATTTCTAGTGCAATAGAGTATATATTAATGATTCATATAATATATAAGCGTGTTTTAAGTTTGTTCAAAGTAACAGGAATGTCGTGCGGTGATTGATTGACGGTACATCGATAATTTTCTTTGTGGTCTAAGCGGCTACTGGAGTACTGGAACAATAAGGCTAAAAGCGACTCGGTTTTGTCACTGGTTTTTACATAAATAAATTATTGCTATCATCAAAACATTATATTATAGGTACTTTACAATTAATTATAGGGTATTCCTTTGTTAGATTGCCATCTACATTGTTCTGTATTGGTCTTAATAATCAAAATGGCATTTCTCCTATTCATATACAAAAAATCGATGTGTGTATGTTCACTTTGGACTCCAAAACGGCTCGAGCGATTTGGATAAAATTTTCAGGTAATATTTAAATTAGACCAGCGGGTAATCCTGTTTAGTTTGGTAGCGACCGGAAATTTGAACGCGGGAGAAGCCGCGGTTACTACTAGTATTTTATAATATCCGATTAAGATTGAAAATCAGAAGAAGTCGATTACTTTTAAATATATTAAAATAAATATCATTTAATACGATATGAATAAAGTTGCCTAAAATATTGCAGTAATTACTCGTTTATTTTTCTACAATCTCCAATCGTCTATTTTGTTGAAATCGTTTGCTTTAATTTTCCAAATATAGGAAAAAAAAGAAAAATATTTGTTTTATTTACATTCTACAGGAACAATAAAAATAAAGATATTTTTTTGAAATAATACTATTAAAGTATTACTATCTTGCATTTTGTTTGTAGAGCTAAGAGCAGTAGCTGGAGAAGGACACAGTCTTATTTTTATTCTAGTAGGTAGGATAAAAATGTAATTTCAAGTGATTCCATGACATATACACTAATATTATAAAGAGGAAATATTTATATTTTTGTATGTTTGTAACGAATAAACTCAAAAACTACTAGTCTGATTTAGATGAAATGTGGTAAGATAGTTTGAGACTGAGGAAAGGATATAGGATATTTTTTATTCCGGAAATCATGCTTTAAGGGGGTGGAAATGGGGATGAATTTTTGTATGGGGAATCAACCTAGAGACGAACCCGAGAGAAGCGAGTGTGAGTAGTAGATATTTTCAAAAAGTCCCCAAGAAATGTCAATAAGCCTTCTGACGTTCGCATTCACTGTACGGTCTATTTATTAATCCTTCATCTAAGCACTGTCAACTAGAGATAGTGGATTGAAAAATAATAGCCCCCAAATGTAACGAATACTTTAGCAATGTACATTAGTGTATCCGTCGCTGCCAATGCTATCTGACTATCGCCTGTCAAAAGTATATCATTGTGACTGACCATCTGATATGCATGTAGAGACAGTAAAATATATGACTGAATAATTGGGCAATGTTTTGTTTTTTTTTTAGATTTTTGTCATCATTACTAGAGTTAAAAGTAGATATTTAAGTGTTTAATTTGTTACCAGTTACAAGACATTTCTAATGATAAAAAAATTCTCTATAAAATGACAGATAAAAAAAATAATTAACCTTTTCACTGGTGGGAGATCCTGTATCCGGAGTACACTCACTATACGAAATGTGTTTCCAATAGAATGGAAAATGTATGTACATTTAGTTATATACATACTATTATAAATTCAAAATTTTCAGTGTGTGTATGTGGGTGTGGTTATGTATGTTTGTTACTTTTCACGTGAAAACGGCTGGACAAATTTAGATGAAATTAACTACACAAATAGATTATGGCCCGGAGTAACACATACGCTAGTTAGGTAGCGAGTTATTGATAATCATAATGCCCATTCTCTATCATTTCCAAAATTAACACTATGATTTTCCCAAAAATCTAAATCTTCATATGTTAGCACATAACAGTACCGATCCTCCACTATAACTGTTCATAATAATTTTATTTATCAAATTATCGATTATTAAATTACCAATTAAAAAAAAGAGACATCACACTTTTTTTACTGACGCTGCCCAGCCATCGATCCCGTCAGCTACCGGTTAAATCGTAACGAATCGGGCGGCGTAATCATAATGAACTTAATAAATGACCGCGTTTTATCAGCGGCGGTCACATTTTTATCAATTCTCAAATAACTGACAATCGCCAGACTTATGACATCGTAAAGCTACTGAAACTTTATCTCGCATCTGAACTAATTTATCATTTGTAATTATTGTTTTTGTGGCCATTAGAGAGATTGTTTAGAGTTATAGATTTTATTGTTTTTTCCCCTTATCTCTATTTGTAATATTTTTACATACGAACTACGCCACCTTTCGGCTAATTTTATTACTAACAGTAGCCTATGTATCCAACTAGGTATTATATCTCTGTACTAGTATTCAACTCTTTTTAGCGTCCCACTGCTGGGCACGATCCCTTCACTACGAGGGGAATTAGGACATAGACCACAACGCTAGCTAAGTGCGGCTGCTGGACTTCGCATGTCTTCCGAAAACTGGCAAGGTTCTCTCACACATGCAGGTTTCCTCACGATGTTTTCCTTCACCGTAAAACAAGCGCATTACCACTGACTGGGCTACTGCCTCACAACCTCATCTAAATCAGTCTAGCCTTTTTAGCATGAACTAACTTTGACAAGGATATTATAGAATTGATCCTTAGGTGTATGTGTATCTGTAGCTTTGTAGCTATTAAATAGATATACTGATTACAATGTTATTTTAAATAAAATTTAACCGCATAGGTCTTTCAATCTGTAAGCCACAAAGTGATTGTAAATACTTATCTATATTATATACAGCTTCATTTTAAAGCAAACATTCGCAAACAAGTTCGTTAACGCACTATATTTTATGATAAGCCCGTATATAAATCACGCCTTTGATCCGATGCGCAGGAGTCACTTTGCATTTATCATCTAGCCAATAAAATAACAACGCGTCTGTTTGTATACATTATAATTTTATACGAATAATTTCTCAGAGATCTCATGTATGAATGAAAAGTATCAACTTTCTCATGTATCAACTACTTTTTAGTAAATATTTAATTTATATTTCTAAATAAACGATAGGCACAATTATAACGCAAAATATTAAATTTTAAGTAAACTTTTAAATAGATGCAACTTTTAAAAAAAATAAACAATGACAGAAGCATTTGTATTTAGAAACATTAAAAAATTCTAATGTACTGTTTTAAAATTTTGTCTGTTTGTACATCACTCAAAGATTAAAAAGGACATTTTCTTGTATTTAAAAGTTTTATTTTAATTAGTTAAGAAAATACTATCAAATGATATATCAATTTATATATTTTTATCACACGAGAGTTAAACCTGCGATATATAAGTAATATGCAATATCAGTCCAATACCAACGATAATCTTAGATAATATGTTTTAACTCATTTAATAATCTAAAATATGTAAGCAAAGCCGAATGTATAGGCTAGTATAATTTAAACCGATTTACTCTAAATCTTATCTTAGGTATAATTTATAGTAGATTTATTTTCAACGTTTACAATTTATGATATACATATAATTTTACTTTGTTTTGAGCTAACCTATACTTTATAATTCAATGAAATATGGTTCTCATAAACTTATGGCGTTAGTTGATTACGCTGAAAATCATGAGCTTAATTCCTGCACGGAGGTGAAAAGATAACTATTTACAGGTACTTTTGTTCGTCTTTTGGTATATCTGTATAAATATTATAAATGTGAAAGTTTGTTTGTTACTCTTTAACCCCAGAACGGCTGAACGGATCTGGATTAAATTTGGCACAAAGAGAGATTATTGTCTGGAATAATACATAGGCTACTTTTTATCCTGGAAAAATATATGATTCCCGAGGGATAGATTTGTTTTTATTTTTCTAGTATTTCATACTTATCAATCAACTACGACAACAGTATTTATACATGTATAGGTAGTAATTTGAAGAAAACATAATATTACATGGATAGAATTTACCTATTTATAAAAAGAATCCAACTGTTTCAATTTTTTTCGATCGATTATACTAAATATTGTCAATAGCTACTAAACAATAAAATAAAAGAGGGTCGGTTGACAAACAGACGAGGAAAAAGTACTGAAGTGTATTGTCTTTGCCTATTTAGATTACTAGCGACTCGCCCTCGCGCCGCTCGGGTTCGTCCCTACTTACATTTTAAAGTTTAGTATAGGTTTCTCAGAGATGTGATATTTGCCCGCAGTAAAAAGTATCCTATATGTTGACCCGGATAACCAAATATCGTCATACCTAATTTTGCCTTCCAAAATAGTGCTTTTTTCCGTGATTCGGTCACAGACAAACAGACAGACTAGACAGACAGTATCAATAATAATTAGTATTTCAGTAAGATTTTTCAAAAAATATTTAATGTGCAGATTCGATTTAGTTTCAATTTTATTATATGTATAGATAAGAAATAATTATATGGAACAAAAGAAAATATGGTTGACAATTGGCGTAGACATTTTGTATACACGAAATACACCGCATCGTGTTCCCTTTTTTTGAAGAAATAACGGTCAAAGAACTTTTATAGCTTAAAAGCTGTTTATAACGTGTTGATTTGCGGAAATAATTAAAATGTGTAGTGTGAAATAGCTCTGTAATTTGCAAAAAAAAAAGAGCTTATGAAGTTGTAGAATGTAGGAAAAGACGCCATAAGTATTCGCACAACGTCAAATAGCAAAAGCTAAGTAACTATTTAAAATATTAAACATGGCATATTAGACATATAAGAGACTAGCGACTCACCCTCGCTTCGCTTCGGGTTCGTCCCAAGGCAAAAATAAATTTATCCCACGGGAACTGTACATTTTTCCGGGATGATATATAACCTATAGCCTTCCTAAATTAACGGGCTATCCAATGCAAAAAGAATTTTTCAAATCGGATCAGTAGTTCCTGAGATTAGCGCGTTCAACCAAAGAAACAAACTCTTCAGCTTTATAATATTAGTATAGTTAACCATAAACAAATCAACGTGGGTAATCAAATTTTTATACCTGATTTGCTCTATGAAACTTATATTTTTGAATATTTACTTTACAAACATTCATAGATATTAGATCAACCAAAGTTTTGTCCTAAAATTAATTAAAATCTTTAAATAGAAATAATTAAGGCACCAGCGTAAAAATTAGGTATAGCCAATATAAAAAATGTAAAAATACTTTTTGGCTACACCAATTAAGCTTAGAAGCTTCTTGCTATTATTGTTCCATACTTATCAATCAATTACAACAACAGTATTCATATTGAATTGAAGTTTTCTATAAACAGAAAACATTTAAAAATGTCCTCACGTTCTGCTGTCCATTACTCTATTTATAGTATCGGTAATTTAACCTTTTCATACAAACCTATATCAAATAGCGAGCGAATACGTCAATGTCAGTATAAAGCAGCCGGTGGCAGCGACAGAGCCGCCGTCAATACATCCTTAAAAAGCAACAAGATTTATTTCTTATTCAATTTAAAACTCACGTCAAACTCCACGAATGTGACGTGTAGACCACGCTTTATTACGATGCCAGCGAAAAGAATGGTAGTAGATTTTATTAATAGTGTTTATTTACGTATGCCTAAAGTCTATGAAGGCAGTAGTTTAATGGTAACGGGCTCATTTGGGATACCGAGTGAAGTGGTTTCAAATCCTGGGTCTCGCACCTCAAATATTTTCGTATGCGCATTATTTTTAACATGATTACCACTTAGTCTTACGGCGAAGCAAAACATCGTGTGAAAACCTTCATGTCTGAAAGAACCTAGCAAATTTTCGAAAGACATGAAAAGTCCGCCAACCCGCACTTGGCCAGCGTAGTGAACTAATGCCTGATCCCCCTCGTAGGTACTGGGAGGTTCGTGCCCAGTAGTGGACGTAACGACGAAAAGGCTGAATACATATATATGTATATAGATATAATATACAAAGTCTATGTATAAAGTTTTGATGGATGGCTCTTTAAATTTCTTTATATTTAGATTAGATAGAATAATAAGCTGACAGTTTTTTGCTATGCCAATGGCGAACGATAATCAGCCAAGACATACAACACATCTTTCTTATATTGTACCTCATTTTATGGACTAAATTTATTTTTTTAATTTCAAAGGCACATTGCCATCAGTCCCTGATTGTAAGCCACCTAGTGTTATATTATGTACTCTTACATTACCAAGGGAATTAATTAATTATTGATTTTTAAAGAAAAATATATTAAGTAATAATATGAAAAATAAACTTCCTCCAAGTGAAAATATATCAGTCACTCTCAGTCACTTTTAGATCCTTACAGAGATGAATGTAGCGTCTTCAACATAAATAATGGTACTTTCTGCTGACTGCTACGTTTTTATTTCTTAGAGTCAGAGCAAGTTAGTAATAGTTTTACTTTTCTTTATAAATTTTTTACTTGTAACTATGTTAACAAATAAAAAAAAATATCAATAAAAATATATGAAATATGTATTAGTAATATGGTACTAATATTCGATTTTATTTTAAAGTAGCGACTTACCCTCGTTTCGCTCGGGTGCGTCCCTAGATATGTTTTAATTTTTTTGAGCGAAACTCTAATTCTTTTTCTTAAATAAAAGTAGCCTAAGTTACTCCTTATAATATCAGCTATCTGCCAGTGAAAGTCCCGTTAAAATTGGTTCAGCCGTTTTGGAGATTAGCCGGAATAAACAGGCAGATAGACAGACAGACAAACAGACAAAAATTCAAAAAATTGTATTTTTTTATAATTCCATATGCATTTAGTATAAAGCTGTAATTTTGACGTTACAAACAGGCACTTCAATTTTATTTATCTGTATAGATTTTGGATATCTTTGAAAAAAAATGCCTACTATATTATTAAGGAAATAAATAAAAGGTCAATATGAGAAAATATAAATAAATAATAATTTTATTGTGTTGTATATACTTTAAAATAAATGTTTGAGAAAAATTATCTACACTAAGTAAATTCGGAAACGCGGTGTAAACGATAGAATTACATCCGATTCTCTTCAATCTTCAATCAAGTCCCTGACCTACACCCCCTACCCGGCAATAGTGTTTATAAAAAGCTCTCTATTGATCATTAGTATATTACAAAAAACAGCAATAAAGGACAAAATTTAAGGTTTTATCAAAGTAAAATCTTTCAAAATATATTAAATGATGAAGTAAATATTAAAAAATCAATCGTAACTTCAACTGCTGTAAAAATATTTTTTAAAATACTTAGAAAGCATAAAATATGACACAAGTTATGAGCGATATATTACAGCGTCTTGCGAATTAAGGCTTCAACAAGTACAAAGCATCCCAGAAAGCTAATGTAGCAACTGTCAAAAGTCTATCTTAGGGGGACTATGATTTTTAATTTCAAAGGATAAATTTGACTTATAGTGGCTTTTGTTTGGAACTAATTAATGAACATAAGATAACATTATTATTAGCTGTACGTATACATAGTCAGTAAAATGGTAAAACCAAATGTAGTGTCGCGGAATCGAATAAGTATTTTTAGCTCAAGCTTAGCTTTTATAGAAATATGTATAGAAATTAAATATTGCTGTCTTCATAGTGCTTAATCATTCTAAGGGTTATTAAGGACTTAATTATGAGTACTTAATAAGAAAAATCATAAAAAAAAACTAACATTCTTTATAACACCTGTGACGAAGATAAAAAAATAATATAGATCAGATCATTTTATATATTATTATACTACACAAAAGATGAAAAGACTTATCCCAGTAAAGCGTGCATCATAGTCGCCCTACCGCAGCAACTTTTTGTCGGTTGTCTGCTACCGCCACCTCTCCGCAGACAGACTTGATCTATTCTCCTTCGGGTCCACATTTTTATCTTACAAAGTGCTCAGATAGACACGAAGAGAACATTGTGGAAAATTCATCTTATCAAAAACTAGTAATGTCATAACCACCACATCTAGTTACTTATAATGTCATTCTTAAATTAAAGGTGCTAAAGTTTAAGTTAGATTATCAAAGCTAGGAGTTATGACGAGCAAGATCATTGAAACACAGGAGTAGGGTATAAATATATGAACGTACATTAATCTAAACAGACGTGCATTCCTTTGTGGGGGGCAGAGTTGAAATGGCGTGAAAATATGACTCGTTATTTATGTCTCACGTCACGGCTCAGATGAGAATTTGAGAAATCCCCTTTACTTAACCAGGTTGAGTTAAATAAATGGTTCGCAGAGTTATTTATTTGAGTACATGACTTGGTGTTACTATGCTTTAAAGTGCCTTAGGTGATTGAGAAAAGTCTACAGTGTTGCTATTTAAATATCCTTTTCATGACTTTTTCCACTTTTTACTAACGTTAAACTTGCATATGTAATTTTTCATTTCAACAAAAGCAATATATGTATATGACTAAATACATATATGAGCCTATGTTGGTAGTTGGATTATTAATACATTGCAGGTTTAATTTAAATCTAAAGAAATTTTGTTATACTCAATAAATAGATTAGTTCTTGTATCTAGTAATTTTATTAAAATAGCTCTACGTAAAGGACAAGGCAAAAAATATAAAATACTAGCTACTCACATTTATCGGTCAGTATGGAATAGAAACTCTATGTGAAAAAAAAACAAATCTATTCCACGGGAGCTATACATTTTTTCCGGATAAATAGCCGATGTGCTATTCCAGATTATCTATCTATCTATAATCTATCTCTATGCCAAATTTCATCCAGATCTATTCAGCCGTTCTGACGTGATTGAGTAACAAACATACATCCATCCAAATTTTCGCATTTATAATATTAAAGGGATTTCCTTAATTTCAACTACACTCTAATAATTTATAAATATATAATACATTTTTATCACAATATTTCGCAGCTATATTTAATATGCAGATTTAATCATTTTTGTTATTATTTTATTATATTAATTATACATACATAGCCCATATTTCAGCTAGAAACTATATTTAAAGCTATTTTTTACTAGCTATGTTATACTAATTGTCCTATTACTAGTTAATTATGTCGCTTAAAACCAGATCCAAATGGAGAAATGTCAACTTTAATGACACCTTATTTCTTTACTTGGAGAAGATAACATCAAAAGAATATTTATTTATAAGTCATTATATAAATAACTGACAACCCGCCCTCGCTTTGCTCAAGGTCATATATCCTGCGGCTCTTTTTATATGAACTCTTTATATGAACACAATTTTTCTTTCTATATGAACTTTTATTCTTAGTATTATGTATAATTATTATTAATATATGTAATACACCTACTGTTGGTAAATGAATATCTACGAAAACTACACCAGATAACTTATTTCTTAAAGTTCTTAAAGTACACAAATGGACAAACACACAGAGAGACTAGATTTAGGAAAGATATCCAATTTATTAAAATGAAGACCCACAAAATATCGTCTTATTTTAGGGATTATTTCGCCGCACTTCGCAAGCTACGCTTGTTCACACTTCTACCAGTGGATCAACTGCGTTGAAACTTTATGACGTCATTACATTCACACCACGCTAAGCTACAGCACTTTTTCCCCAAATTTATTTGACAATTATTAAGGTGTCGCATTAAGGGGGTATTATACCACCCGTTCTAGAGGAAATTCATGTTTTTCTGGGGATGCTCGCTGTAAGTCAGCGCAAAAGGCCGGCACGTGCAAACTATTAGCCTCCCGACTGAGGATTAGAAAATAATTCACCGCTCTGAATGTTATTATGGAACAGAGTTGGATTTATTTTATTGCTTCGTGAGATATATGCTGGTCTTTCGGCTTTATCCTCTCTTCCGCAGTTTGTTTATCGAACGCCGAGATAAACGTGTGTAGCAAATTTTATAGTCGCTCGGGACTTTCGGGCTCACAGTTTTCCTGTAAATCTTCTTTATGCGTCGTTCGCTGTAATTATAGCTTTATTCGCTTGAGTAACTCCCGTCGTAGATGCTATTGAATGTACCTATAAAATATTATTGATCACGGCAATAAAATATGGTTTATGTGCCGTTTTTTATTTGGTTTTATCGTCGACGTTATTCATGTATTCTGTTTTTGCGTCAGTTTTTATTTCAGCTTTGTATCGTATTATTATTTTTATGAATTTGCTCGACCGATCATAGCCAGATATTCTGTGTAAGTAATCAAAGCTTCATATAATATTTCTGTTACTAATATCCATTTATAAAATCACCTACTTTATTTCCTACATTTCTGTGCAATCCCAAGTAATTTTTGGAAAAAAGTAACTTCCTCAACCATAAAACAAGCTCAGATAATATCTAATTTGATGTTAAATTATCATTATCCTAAAAGTATTCTGGCAACACTTTTGCAATTTCTGCTCCAGCCAGTAATATTTCGAGTTGCCACATTAGTGGCTGTAATTGCCGTAGCCAGGTGCCCGTAAATAACACTGAGTGGCACTCGCAATGCTTTGTGTTGTTTTAACTTATTAATACTGAGGTCGACGTGACTCGCGGCTAATGGCGTATAAGCTGTTTAAGTGTATATTTCCGGACATAGCGTTACTCTAAACGTTTCATATTTGCGCAATTTATTTAAATCTATACGTTTTACAATGTTTGTGTTTGTGATTTAGGAACAGAACATCATTTGTCTGTTTGTCTTTCTGTTTATACTCGTGAATGAAGGTAATGTTTCATTGATAATAATTATCATCATTTTTCAGCATATTATTTTTCCCGGTATTATTATTTATTTCAAAGAGTAATTGTGCTAGATTTTAAAGAAATCATGAGTAAAATATTATTTTCAAGTTACTTATAATAATCTTTTATTAAATTAATATTGGATTCATATAAGTACCTATTTCTAGTCGGGTCTCGATAGTTATTTAATGTACATATAGGTATGTATAGAAATTAAAAAACATATAATATGTGTACGTATATGCCTACAGAAACTACTTCTGTAGTCAAGTGGCTAGCATGTACAGCTGTAGAACCAGAGGTCGCGGGTTCAAGTCAAGTCTGGACGGGTCAAGTTTAGTTAATCGGGTTTCTGTTAAGAAAGTCCCAGTTTGAAAGTTGGCAGTGTTTCATCCCCATGCCTTGGAAAAACACGTAAAGGCGTCTGACGCTCGTCTCTAAATAGTCATGTCGAATTGTCTTCCCACCGAAGTATAAGAGTGACAGGAATAGAGAGTGCACTTAGGCACAATAATATCTCCTGCGCAGATAGCTAGTCTCAGTGAGAATAACCGCCGTGGCCGGATTCAGTCAAGCGGGCATCATCATACTTATGTATAAAAAGTCATACTTCAACCCTTTTCCCTTCACTATATTTTTTTTTACAGACGGGTGTAATAGTTGGTGCAGGTGAATCTAAAAGTTCGACTATTCCGTTTATGATTCTTATCTTACCGGATAAACCGGTAATTTATACCCGCACTATATCACTTAAAACTTACACTTGTATAAAGATTGTTCCATAATTAAAAACTTTATTTAAACTATAAATGCAGGAATCTTTTAAACCAGGTTATTGGTAACAAATTATTGCGTTAACATATGCATTTTAATTCAATTCAATTCTTTAGCATAATGACTTTAATGTGTGTCAGTTGAGCACATATTATTTCGCCAATGTCACGTTAAATTTGGGAGAATTATTCCACTAAAAGACTAGATTAACAGTATTAAATAGAAGACATTTAGATTTCAATACCTAAATCGGTACAACATACAAAAACTGATAAAATTGACCTCAAAAGTTACAAGTAACAATCATAATAAAAATACGATAAAACAACAATAAGGATAAGACGTATAGATGAAAAAAAATATATAAGTCTCCACTCTACAAATGCAACAAAATGATATCAACAGGACAGCAAGCAGAGAACATTCAAGTTAACCCACATTTAAGTGAACACAATTTATTTGTATTCGAACACGTAGGTAGTTTGATAAATGAGCATGAACAAGCAATTATTATTTATAATCATACTAATGTACTAAACTAGTTAATTTTCTCTTAGTTTTGAGCAATGCAATCTTAAATCACAGTTCATAAATATTATCCTATAAGTGCTAAGCTTTAGACTTTATTAGACAATTGGTAATAATTGTTTCAATTCACTAATTAAAATGGCATGTGAATTACTATTACAAATAAAACTCATTTGTTATTAACTATATTCACAATTCAATATCTCGTGGCTATTTCTATTATGGAAGCAGATCCTGAGGTCCTAGTTTTGAATCCCAGGTCCAGTCATATTTAATTATTAGGTTTTTTTGGCAAATAAAATCCCAGTAACAGGGTGGTGGTGTTACATCCCTGGATATAGAAGAAGCGTCTGGTCTGATCGCTTTCCGGACGTATAGGAGCTGATTCACCGAAGTATGAGAATAAAAGAAATTAATCTTTATCTTTGTGAGATAAGCTACCTTTGCCAAGCAATATTCTATGTTTGATGTCGGAGGTTAAATTCTGGAACAAAATAAATGCTATTGTCATATAAATATTTGTCCTGGCCTGTTTGTAGACATAACAATGTATTGAATAATTTTATGAGCGAAAAATAAATGGAAAACGAAGGACAAGAAGTGATGTAATACTTCTTTATTCAGAATAGATGATTTGGACTGATATAAAGAAAAAGAAGAATGATAAGCTTCAAGCCGGTTACTCTTAGAGGAAAAAGCCTCGCTTAAAAAAGACATACGATACATTTGTTACGGAACCCAGTTAGTAGGCATCAGGCAATCACGGCACAACTTTATCAATGCTTGTTTCAACAAATGAGCGTTCCGAGCGATTTATTGACGTGATAAGCGCTAAGTGCCGCTCGCGCAAATATTTCTCGGCGTCTTCCTCGCGTTAGTTAGCGCTTACTTACATACGCTTACGTTTCGCTCGCGTGATACCTGTTAATGTATGGTTCAAGTGACAGGATTGGAAATAAAACGAAAATAATAATAACTGCTGTTTAGTTGGAGGCCACTAATTTAATTTTCGCAAAGATTAAAATATATAGCTAATTCTTGTTTATAGCAATACCCCTTATATAAAGGTTGTATTTTGATTGTATCCCATCAAGATGGAAAGGATTCGTTAGGCTTTAGTGTAAAGTTCTAGCTTTTTTCGCCGCCAATAGCCTGTACATCTCCACATATATCTCCACTCATACGTATATGTTAATCTTAATACATTTCCCAAGGCTAAAGAAAGTTGTATTTCGTAGGTTACTTAATAACTACTAAATCAGAAACTATGAAATTGATTGCTATAGCAATATAATGTGAATGTGAAATGAGTATATATATTTAATCTATACTAAACTAGCAAGTCACTCTCGCTTCGCTCGGGTTCGTCCCTAGGTTGCTTCCCAAAATAAACTTTTTTTAATTTTTTTTTGGTTTTCATTTTTTTTCGTGGGACCCTATTTTTTTTTATAAAATAAAAGTAGCCTAAGTTACTCCTTATTATATCAACTATCTGCCAGTGAAAGTCCCGTCAAAATCGATCCAGACGTTTCAGAGATTAGCCGTAACAAACAGACAGACAGACAGACGGACAAAAATTGTAAAAAATGTTGTTTTGGTATATGTATCGTGTATACATCGATATGCATTTAGTAAAAAGCTGTTATTTTAATATCATAAACAGACACTCCAATTTTATTTATTTGTAGTATAGATAGACAAAGTTTGTGTTTTATTTTCTTTTTTTTTTATGAGATTCAGTGACAAACGAGCAGACAGACCACCTGATGAAAAACAGTACCTGTCGCTCATAACACCTACGGTTCATGCACTTAGGTTTTAAGTAACAAAAATGCAGAACCACAGGTGCGTTGTCACTGTGAGGACTAAGATAATATGCCTCTCGCCTGTAATTGCGCTGGCTACCTTATCCTTCAAACCGGAACACAACAATGCAATCATTGTTGCTTGGCAGCAGAAATAGATAAGGGACCCACCAGTCGGACCCCTCAGACTTGACAGAGTCCTACCACCGGTAAAAATTTGTGTGTTTGTGAGTTCGTGAGGCTGTAGAGGATAATCTCTAGATCTACAAAACCGATTTTAGATGTTTGGTAAGAAGATAGTTTGAGACCCTGGAGAGGACATAGGATCCTTTTTTGTCCCGGAAATCATCACTTAAGGGGGTGAAAATAGGGATGAAAATTTGTATGGGGTATCAACCTAGGGACGAACCCGAGCAAAGCGACAGTGAGTCGCTAGTAATTTATATTATAGTCAGAAGATCAAATGGAAGTATAAAAACATCAAGTGTAAGTATTTTCAATAGGAACTCGCTTAGAATTTTTGTTTTAAAAATATGTTCTAGTCTTGCCGTTTATACACGATTAACAAATACTTGGCCAATATCACATACAATATAGGAGTCATGAAACGCTTTCAGTCCATCACTTGAATATTCACATTGAAGCTGTCAGTCTTTAACTAGGTTGTCTACAATTTACGTTCCGCGTTATTTGACTAGCGTACCTATTTCTTGGCGTACTGTCTAAAGCAAATTTACTACTTACTACTAAGTAAATCATTGGACAGACTTTAGCTTTTACATAACGACTTAGTTACAAAATGTATTTAATGTTGTAATTTAGCTATTAGATAAGTCTGGATACATTACTTATAAATAATAACTACTATGAGAGAACTGCAATAACTTCTGACGTGAATGTGACTTTTAGTACTAATGGAAAGTGAGATATATCTTTGTTTTAACTGTAAAAGGTAGCGAATTATTTAAAACTTACTTATTTTCAGGTATAACTAATATTTATTATTTTACAGAGTGCTCTTTATACGAGAAAGTAAGAAAGAAATTTTGCATACTTATGTACATTAAAATTTATATATTAGTAGTATTCGTTTGCCACTTCTCTTACACAGTACCTACATTAATGTTATATCGTTTCATGAAGAAATTTTAAAATCAATTAGGTAGTTCCAAAAATAATATTCTAAACAAAAGCAAACTTTTACCTTTTACTAGAATAAGATTAATGTAGATATAATAAGCAACCAAAAGTAAGTTTAAACTACGAATAGTAACTGACTCCATTTGAAAAGAAGACTTCAATCATATTTTTCTCTGTTTTTGTTTATTTATAAGTAATTTTTACATCATGATTCTCTCATGCTTCTTTCTTTTTTGAGAAAACTGTAAAAAACCACGTATTCAATGATGGCAGTAAGTTAGGCTAGGTTTTAAGATGACTAAAACAAACATCCTTATGGTCAATATAAATATTCATACCAAGAAGAGAAACTCCAGCATATTAAACACTAATCAAATGTACACTGTTCCTGGTAGTCACACTATTTCTGGCGATTGTACCAGATAAAGACAAAGTACCAGTAACGTACATTCGCCAACTCTCTCAAAATTGACTCTTAATCCAACACTATCCCAGATGGAAGCTTTAAATTTAAACTAGGCCTGCGCATAGCAACTTATAGCTATAGCCTTAAAGTGGGTTCAAATCCCGAGTGAATAATTACGACTTATCTTACTATGAAAAAAAACATCGTGAGAAGACCAGCATATCTATGAGAACCTAGAAAAGTTTTGGAAAGATATGTGAAGTCCGCCAACCCGCACTTGTCCAGCGTGGTGGACTGTGGCCCTATCCTCCTTATACATATTGAAAGAAACAATACCTTTCTTTGTATTGTATTGTCACCATGTTTAGCTGCTTAATACCCTCATTATTTCATTATACCTCAATATACCATATTTCCTCTATCCTCGTTGGTAACCCAGTTAGGGATATAACGAAGCGATTGTAACAACTCAATACAATCTTTCTACCACAAGCTATACCATCTTATCTTTATCTTTAATACCAGATTGTGTTAACACTTCACTTCCAACTGTATTACTACATATAAATCTATCATAACATCTGAATTTGAACCTTATGCTTAAGGATTAAGGCTTAAAATAAAAAGCAATTTTGATTTAGAAACTGAAATAGACAAAGGCGTAACAAACGTTAATACGATTGCAAATAGGAACCTTGTGGCAATAAACGGAGAGCAAGACTCTTAGAATTCAAAATGTTGCTACCATGGCTATTTAGAGTTAGATATCGACAGTGATAAAATTGAAATCGTTAGAATTGAATAAACTATCGATCGTTGACCAGATATTCCTTTCTGGGGATTTTAAATTAAAGATCACTTTATTGTCATGTATTGATTGTTGGAGATTTCGTATTTTAGTTAAATGACTTTATTGTTTATTATTTAAATATTTAGTATTAATTTATTTCAGAGATATTAAAAGTACATACATTTGACATTACTTATTTGTTTGTTTGTTTACATATAGTCTCATCACTTAGATTAGTTTAATACATCCGTCTTCCATCAAAACCTATTTAAAACGTTTAGAATATAATATTCATGGTTTTATATGAAATTATTTTACCGCACGAACTAACAAATTTTCACTAATCTCTACAGGTCAAACAAATATGTTGGGAAATTTCGATTTAACTAATTTAAGCAACTGAGCGACCGAACTTCGCTAGGCATTTTTTTCACAGAGGATGAAATAATGGCGTTTTTTTTCCAGAAAAGACACATACTGCAAGCAGTATTTACTTTTAGCAGATATGTTCTAAGGTGTTTTTTTACAGTAAGAGCATGGCTCCCCTGAGCCATCTACTCCATTTTTATACATTTTTTTAATCTAGAATATCATTCCTTTTCAGTCTTTTTGTGATTCATATACATAAGCTTAAAAAAAACTTATTAAAATATAAAATCTCGTCCAATTCTGTAGTGCAGTTTTCGAAATACACGAAAAAAATTTATATACGAGTACCTACATAAATACAAGAAGTGCATATTTTTAACGACACGTTTGGCTCAGTTCGTAATGCAATAGCTTGCTGTGCCAGCAGTCGCGGGTTCGAGTCCCGCTAGTGGCATTCATTTGTGTGATGAGCCCGAATGTTTGTACTCCAGTAATGGATGTTTAAATTTATATTTATATGTATTTATTTAAAGTTATATATGTGTAGTGTATCAACTACCTAGTATCCATAACAAAAGCCTCGTAGCTTACCGTGGAACCAGATGGCGATGTGTGTTAATGTCTCAACATATTTATTTAGTATTTTAAAATTCTATGAAAGCATCAACTTCACACAAACACTGTTCTTGTGACTTTAGTGCTTTTACTAAACCAATTTAGAAACAAAGTTCCTTATTAAAATTTACTAAGATATTCCAGAAAAGAGACAAGATATTTGGGATAACATCTTATTCTAAATAAACTTATATACTTTTATTTCGTAAACAGAACAACTAACAGTACAGCTTGTTACATCTTTGTAGTCTACGTAAGTCTTTTTTATCTTGTTGCTAACTTTGCACTGCACATACTTGCACTCGCCAAACTATCAGCGAATCTTTATAGCTAGTTTGTTGTAGGGTTGCATTTAGTTTGTTAATTAAGTTTTAAATATTTAAATATTCGTCATTATAAAATAATTGATTTCAAATTTCTAATTAAAATAAGGACATCACTTATATACTCAATTCATTTTTATAAGTAAGTTTTCTATTTAAATTCAATAATTTTTAAATATATAGCTAGTCTATGGTGTTTAAAAGTCACCTCATACCAGATCGGCCTCTTAGTTTTTATTTTTTAAGCTTTATATGAATCGATACACTCATATAGACATTATTACTTCCTCTCTCAAAAAGATACATACTATATTATGCATAGGTAAATTATTTGCTTGGATCGAGGCCTTTTATAATTTTCATCATTTAGTGTTCCAATAATGTTTAAAAACCAAAAATAAAATTGGAATAGCTATGTATTTTAAGTCTATTTGCTAATTACATAATATAAAAAAAAGATATATATTTTAAAAACATCCACTGACAACCCTAGCGTTTCGTCTTTCACTACAGTACAACTACAGCGTAAGCCTTTTTTATCTCACTCGATAATTTTCCGCTGCACATAGGTAGGTACTCGCATTTGCAAAACTATCAGTGAATTTTTATATCTAATTTATTTTAGGGCTGCAGACATGCTTTATATCAGTAAGGAAAAGTCATTCATTACCTTCTTGACATTTATAGAATACTTAGTTTCAAAAGAAAATATTAGATTTGTTTCTTTGTACATTTATTTATTTACTAACGACTCACCCTCGCTTCGCTTCGGATTAGTCCCTAGACAAAAACAAATCTATCCCATGGGAACCGTACATTTTTCCGGGATGATATATAGTCTATAGCCTTCCTCAGTTAACGGGCTACCTATCTAATGCAAAAAGAATTTTTCAAATCAGATTAGTAGTTTCTTTGATTAGCGCGTTCAACCAAACAAACAAACAAACAAACTCTTCAGCTTTATAATTTTATAATATAGATTTTTAATTGTGTAAATATCATTATCTGTTGTATTATAAATGCCTTGTCTACCAGAAATAACGTAGTATCGTGTTAGGTTTTTTTCATACTATGTTTTACAATATTTTATAAGGGAACAAAAAATATTTTTTGTTTGTGCATTATAAATACTTTTAATATGGGAATGAGGAAATCTAGCAAGTTTTAGAAAGATATGTGAAGTTCGCCAACCCGCACTTGGCCAGCGTGGTGGACTATGGCCTGATCTCCCTCGTATTAATAAATTCGTGCCCAGCAGTGAGACGTTAAAAAGGGCTGAATACTATGAGAAAACATCTCCTGACCAGATTTAAGTATAAAGTTGAATAATATCCTTCTGATTAATAACGGTCACGGTGGTCAATCTCTTTGAGAAGCGCGTAGAAGATATCATAATACAATCGCATCATAGTACACACATGTAAATATGCGCTCAATCTTATGTATACTTTGTATAATGTATTTTTTTTACTTACAAATTCCTGTAGAACAATAATAAGACACGACGAATTAGAGGTCAGGTGCAGGGCCAACGGTTTTACGTACTCTCCGAACTACCGAACTCTCAATTCTGGAATGTTATTGAGAATTTCTTGACAGATAAACTCAATAGGTATACTTGGCCTCACCCGGGACTCGCACCCATGACCATACTTTGCATATACGACTGCAGATACAGATATCTGCTGTCGTATATGCAAAGTACTAGACCAATATAACAATCAAATATTTGCATATAATTGTTATATTTTATTACAGCAACTGTGTATACAAGGAAGCCCTCATGTCGTAACATCTGTGGCACAGCTCCGATCCAGCCAGATCATCTGCTGCGTCCTGCCATACCAACGACGCCGCTGTATGTGTCCCGACTGCACTGGTCTACGAAGGTAGAAGATGTCGTAGACTATGTAGAGAAGAAGTCCAGCTTCATATTGAGGGTTGAACGGCTGGTACCTCGTCACAAAACGAATTTCAATTCGTTTTTGGTGAGAGTGCCTACTCAACATCTGTCAACCTTCATGAAGGAAGACTTTTGGCCGCAGGGCGTCGTATTTCGGAAGTTCCGAGGTCGTTTGCCCGCTGACATGTCTACGTCGACACTTCAAGTTATATAAGTTTATATATATATATATATATATATATATATATATATATATATATATATATATATATATATATATATATGTTAGTTTTAAGGTATATATTCTATGGGCCTCTGTTTACATATTTAAGATCTTATTGTAAATATTGCCTGAAATAAAAATGATTATTATTATTATATTATATGAAAAGAAGAGTGAGGTGTAGTAAAAGTTCAAACGAAGCAAAGGCTGAATGGTGTATTAATAACCTGAAGGCTATCATTTTAATATACTGCAAGAAAATTAAAGTAAATAGAAACAAAAATCATTTCAAAAGACCTTAAGTGACAGCCCTAACACTCTTAAGCCAGATACACGCTCGTTTGAGCAGAGCAGGATTAAAGGGATGCCCAATAAAATTTACATAGAAATGGCGCTTTACGCGGACACATTTTTACTGACCTCATTCCACCTAGATGTCTTTAGACGGGAAAGGTAGAAAGTATTGTACATATTGTAAGTAAAACTAGTAGTCTAGTTCCTAAGTTTATTAGTATTTGTATTTGTTTCTCGACACTTGACTATTGATTTTTAATATTTCATAACCGCTTAGAGTAACAAAAGAAATGTCTAGACGTGAGTCAGGATTTCGATTCCCGTTTAAGGTAAATACATTTTCTAATACTTTTTGCATTACCTATTAGTATTATTGACTAACTATAAGAGACTTATCATCTTAGAAATTTCAAAATATCCAAAAAATATTTTTAGCCTTATGAAAATGGCAAAAAAATAACCAAAAAAATAGAAATTTAATCTGTACCGACAGACAAAACAAACTTATTAGGTAGTATATAGTGAACATTCTTTGAATATAATATAATACAAATAAAACCTACCGTAATACCCACGACATTACTGTCCACAATTTACGGTCTCATCCCAATAGAATCACTGGACTAAATTACATGGGACGGTATTAGATAGATTTGCCCGGGATTGCGTGAAACTTAGCCGTTCGAAATTTTACCTTTAGACTTGATTGTTATCGGAGCTTTGGGATTTGAAGAATAAGAATAGACATTTTCTTTACATGCGCTATAAACTGATTGAGCTTCAGTATTAATGTAGAGTGTTCGTATTATAGAAAGTCTTCAGTATAGTATTTCTACAAAAGTTTACAACTATTGTCTGAATCAAGTATGCCATTATGAAGTTTTCTTTGACATTAATTAATTTCTTTTGTTTGCTATATTATCGTTGTACATTGTTATGTTAATATTAAAAATTCAAAAAAACAAATGTACCCAAAACCACTAAAATCATATTAAATAAAAATATTTCTCACCATCAAAAATAGAGCCTAGAATCGCTTATTCTAATAGACTAACAGCAAGATTTACTGTTTTAATAGTTCGCAATATGGCAGTGGTCAGAGATTTATCAGACGACTAAATTAAAGGCTTTGCGTGTAATAAAAGCGGTCACAGAAGGGATTGAGGGCTTTGAGCTCATTGTGCGATATTAACAAGACCTTTGTTTGAAGATGAGGTTTAATTTAGAAGTTAAAAAAATATACTTCGTAAAACTATTTCTTTTCTAATAACTAGTGATTACTTATTTCTTCATTTATGTAGATAATCACTAACGTCGTTAAGCACATTATGTTAATTTCTGTCTCATAAATATCTTTATGCTAAGCATCGTATTTTGCTCGTTATTATTTTAAAGTAGTACAAACAAACAAAAACGCAACATATTCTATACTAGCGACTCACCCTTGCTCCGCTCGAGTTCGCCCCTACTTACGTTTTAAGGTTTAGTATAGATTTCTCAAAGATGATAACCAGCTATCATTATACCAAATTTCATCAAAATCCCTCCAGTGGTTTTTCCGTGATGCGTTCACAGACAGACAGACATACAGACAGTCAGACAGACAAAAATTCTAAAAACTATATATTTGGCCTCTGTATCGGTAATAATGTCTATTTCAATAAGATTTTCCAAAAAATATTTAATGTACAGATTTGGCTAAGTTACAATTTTATTATAGTACCTGGGCGACCGAGCTTCGCTCGGAGTTCTTGATAAATTGTATATTTTACATTAAGTGACAAAGTGTTACTGAGAAAGTTGTATAGATGTCGCGATAAGAACAATTTTTTTTTAATTTGGCTTAAAAATAATTTTACATTAAGTGACTAAGTGTTACTGAGACAGTTGTATAGATGTCGCGATAAGAATAATTTTCTTTTTAATTTGGCTTAAAAATAATTTTACATTAAGTGACTAAGTTTTACTGACAGAGTTGTATAGATGTCGCGATTAAATTTTGCGTAGAATAATGCATAAGAAAAACGCATGAAAACTCGAAAACACGCGTTTTCCCAGACATGTGACTAATCTAGATCAATTTTTCGCCCCCGAAAGCCCCCATATATCAAATTTCAGCAAAATCGTTAGAGCCGTTTCCGAGATCGCCGGTATAAATAAATAAAGATATAAATATACAAGAATTGCTCGTTTAAATATATAAGATAAGATGTATAGATAGAATGCGCATAATATCAGCATAGACGATTTATCCTATAAAATTGAATCTTAATACCTTAAAAGAAAGAATAAACTCTTTCGATTCGCAAATCTACTACCATAATAAATAAAGGCTTGAATTTTTTTCCTCTGAAATATGCTCCAAACATTTCCCCTATATTTTCTTAATTCCAGATTGAGTTGAGGGCTCAAACCAAACCGTAAACCGTTCGACAATTTCTACATTTGAACACAACTCTGATTATTATTGATAGAAATTGATTTCTAAAATCGCCAACGCTAATAAAAAAATAAAGAATTTATAGAAATGACATAAAATGTTATCTCACGTGATCACAATATGTCATGCCCATATATTTTAGACTTTGACCGACTTCAAAAAAGAGTTACTCATCTATTACTAATATATAAAGCTGAAGAGTTTGTTTGTCTGTTTGTTTGTTTGGTTGAACGCGCTAATCTCAGGAACTATTGATCCGATTTGAAAAATTCTTTTTGAATTTGATAGCCCGTTGACTGAGGAAGGCTATAGGCTATATATTATCCCGGAAAGGTGTACGGGTCCCGTGGGATAGATTTGTTTTTGTCTAGGGACGATCCCCGAAGCGAAGCGAGGGTGAGTCGCTAGTTTTAAATAAAACTATCCCTTCGGATATTTAATTTAGGAGCTTATTGCGATTTTTGGTTCCCGACGTTTACAACGCTTTATCTTTTCTGTCTCTCCCATGACAACGTTTGCTGTAAAGCACTCGACGAAATATCATATATCCGCATTATTTAGGAGGGACTTAATTCAGTTGTACCTACATATGTATTTTTGTATGTATTGTACGAGATATTTTCATCAATTGTAAATAGATTTTCATCATTCTTTTTATTCCTTCCCTCCAATATAAGCCCCGTAATTTTCAAGAAAAAAATTCTACGAATAACTACTCTAAAGGGGTTTTGAAGACGACAAAACTTACGTAGATAAAAAGTATTGTATTGGTCACATTGATTGTACAAATCAATTTACTTAATGAAAGCAGGTTTAAACAAGTCAATACTAATATACAAGCAAGTACAAACAAGACAGCTACGATTAAGAGGACCACGAGACCGGCCATTAGACCTCCCTCCGAATCAATTAACAATTTCCTCCCCTTTCTTAGTCTTGTCATAGAAGATAAACTTCGGTAAAAATGTCATATGTATATAAAATTACTAACTTTAAATCGAACGTTAATCTCAATATGTGGGAATTGAAAGAATTCATGATTTTCTGTAATTTTAAGGTACAATGTTTGTTCAAGTAATTTTATCGTTTCTATAGAACCTGTTGATTAATTCGGTTAATTAATAGTGACGGTTTTTTGCGTTGGTTCGATTACCGGCACAGTCAAGCTTTTAAAAAATGTTTGAATGCAGTTATTATTGTTTTCTTTGAGTAAAACTTATACTTTCAATAACTTAGATACTTTTTTTCCATGTTCCCGTCCGTTTGTTCCACTTTTTATATATTATAGAAGAATTTAATACCATTAAACTATTTTCTATCAATATTACTAAATTATAAAGTGAACAAGTCAATATCAATGTCAGTAAGTGCCTGTGCGTACCATGTATTTATCGAACAATTCAAAGAATTTATGCTCCATTATAAATGCTAAAAACTATGCTTCACTGTTTTGAGTTATGCAATCTTTTTTTTTTATTGTAAAATAAGTAACTACCACAAACTACCGTGGTGCGACGTTTGTCATACAAGTCAAGTTGACAGACTTGGTTTCTTTTTGTGCGAACTATAAATATTTTTCTTTCAGTTTTAGTGTTTTTTTTTCTCTATTTTATACCGGTCATTCTGTATATAGCGTGTCTTCTCCATTTTACGCGATATTGGTGAAGTAAATAGTGCCCAAACGGCACTCTTAGAAGCCATTGAACTTAAGAATTGAATTACTGTCATAATCAATATGACTAAGGACAACGTTTAATATTATAGTTAAAAGAAAAGTTCAGAGTAAAAAAAACATACTGTATACAGGCGAACATTGAATATCTTCCTTTTTGGAAGTCGGTTAAAAGTAATGATTTCTAGATATCATCAAGTATTACAAATAATATAGTAATTGTTATTTCTATTTTTACTAATATTTTGCTGTCCAATAAAAACGTATGTATATCTATATATCACAAGATTTATTCATTTTTTTATAAAATAAGATATTTTGATACATATCGATATTGATATCATTTATATTAAAGTCTTTATTCTAAGGGAATTCCTCCCTGAGTAATCTGCTGGTTGCGGTGACCCGAGCTAGTTAACACGTCGGACATTGTTTAGATTCCTGACTTTTGGTATAGTTTCTAATATTATTGAATATCTTACTTAAATACTTAAGACATCAGTTAAAATGCAAGCTTTTTTATTAAATTTATCATCTCAGCAAAATTATTCTTATTAAAAGATGTTAAATCATGAATGTGTTTTAAAAATAAAATTAATATATTTTACACTAGCGGCTCACACTCACTATGCTCGGGTTCGCCTTTAGGAAAACAAATATAAACTTATCCCACGGGAACAGTACATTTTTCCTAGATAAAAAGTTGCTATGTGTTATTCCAGAGTATAATCTATCCTTGTGCCAAATTTAATCCAGATCCGTTCAGCCATTCTGGCGTGAAAGAGTAACAAACATCCATAATGACAAACTTTCACATTTATAATATTAAAACGAATTACATAAAAGTAAATTCGATATTACATATTAAATATTTTTAATTAATTCACATACTATATTTATAACTTAATTATATGTGTAGTAAGAATGTATGTTTGTAAATTATTGTTAGCATCAAAAATTAGCAATAATTTAAATCATGGAAATGTGTAAACAACTTCAAAAAAGAAGGTTTCTTTAAATTTTATAAGTTGAAGTGTATTTTTCCTTTATATATACACCATTTTTTTATTCGTAAGCGGAAATATAAACATAAAACCAACAATGTATTATTGTGTTAAAGCAATTTTATTTTTCAGCGTTTCAATTGCCTTACTTAGCAGTAAATTAGATGAAAGATCAAAAAGAAAGACTGGCGTTGAAAAGCTTTTATCTATGCGGTAAATATTTATAAAGCAATCTGTACACGACACTTGGCTCTTAGAAACAGCATATTAGTAAATAGCTATGATGACTGAATTTATCAGTTTCTTGTTGAAATTTGTATTTCAAGGTTATACGTTAAAATTAACGTTTTAAAAAATTTCAACATTACCGGAGGTCACAATTTCAAGCCCTATTATAGCAAAAGTCTTTATAAGTATGACTATTATGAAGTTGCAAATTAATTAAATAATATTTAAAAGGTATTTGTGACTTTCGTTCTTACCTAGCACAAAGTAATACTAGTAAGAAATACGTGGGTTCGAAAATGTGGTCAGTATTAACGTTTTTAAATGTACCTATACGATAATTGTCGTAGTTCATGTATATCAAAATTTTCTATAACTTTTCACCCAGTCGTCGAAATTCGACCCTAGTCATTATTAAAATTTGAGGAAAACATAATATATGAATAGAACTTACCTAAAATTATAAATAAATCTGTTGTTGGGACATTAACAAACATCGCCATCTAATTCCATGGTAAGCTACGAGGCTTGTGTTATAGATACCAGATAGCTAATACACTGCACATATATAACTTTAAATACATACTTATTATAAATATAAACACCCATGACTCGAGTACAAACATTCGCTCATCACACAAATAAATGCACCAAGCGGGACTCGAACCTGCGACCGTTGGCACAATAAGTAGGGTCATTACAAACTCAGCCAAACGTGTCGTCTATGTATATAAGAAACTGTTTTCAATTTTTTTTAATTGGCAACACCAAAACTCATTAATCACAAGCTCTAAACAAAAAAAAAAAAAGAAAATCGCTTGACAAGAGAAAAAGGTTTCCCATATATATAGAGAGAGATATTTCGGACATCCCCCACACAGTGTAAACTAGCGGTAGCATTACATTTTGATAACTATGCAAATATGGTGCCAATGGTGGATGGATGGAAGGTACGTTGTGCAATTTAAATTTAAAATCAAAATCTTATTAAGACTGACTCGTGTCAGTAACGAATGATAAATAACAAGTTTTATAATATTCTGATAGATGTTTCTCCCCTCAAGTAAATTAATCACTCGCCGTCAACTAAAGTGTCATCGCTTGGGGCGTTCTAAATAGAGTACAGTGGTAATTTATCCATAAATTAAGTTTTAAGGGTTGTTTTGAAAAAAGATATAAAAATATACCTATATATTACTTCGTCATATTTGATTGTGGTGTTGTAAAATCATAATAATAATTCTTATATGAATGCGGAAAGTTGTTTGTATGTTTGTTCATCTTTCACACGGCAACAAAGGAAATTATTGATGTATTTATGCATAGAGATAGCAAATATGGATATTATAATTATATGGATTGTACTGTATTTGTGGGATATCGTATTTAGCCCTTTTTAACGATCCATTGCTGGGCACAGGCCTCCCTTCTATGCGAGGGTAATCAGACCATAGTCTACCACGCTGGCAAATCGCGGGTTGTAGAGCTTCATATGTCTTTCGAAAACTTGCTAAGTTCTCTCTGACATGCAGGTTTCCTCATAATGTTTTGCTTCACCGTAAGACAAGTGGTAACCATGTTGGAAACGATTCACATATGAAAATATCAGAGGTACGAGACCCGAGATTTGAACTCGCTTTACTCGGGCTCCTAAGCGAGCGCATTACCACTGAGCTACCACTGCTTTCGTGGGATATTAATATATTAAAAAGTCACTACTCAGCGCCACTATTGATATAAGCGGACAAAAATAACAAGTCTAAAACTATAAAAAAAATCTGATAAATATACATCAAAAAATTTAAAAATAAAGCTTGAAAGTTGAAGATAACTTAATTTCGCACACCAATTTCGTACGTAATGTCAGAGCGCATTTAAAAAGTAAAGAGTAATCAATCTTAATAATTATATATCAGTACTTTTGTCACATATTATTTTTACATCAACACGTTCTTCCATCGAGTCCCCTTCACCGTAATAATGAATAATTTTACAACCTGTCACTTAAGGAAAGTCACATATGAACCTTAAGAGAAGGAACATAATTAGCTCTGTCATACATAATGTATTGCGATAACTACAATTTTAAGCCAATAAATAACCCTGCGTAATACAGACGAAAATATGGTGACGCATTTATTATACACAGCGGCTTAATGGCGGTCGCGATGGGAAATATAGCAAGCTGTTCCTAATATTACACGTTTAGGATTTTACTAAATGTCTATCTATACAGATAAGTAAAATTGAAGTGTCTGTTTGTAATGTCAAAATAATAGCTTTTTACTAATTATATACGGTACTTATAAGAAAAACACAATTTTTATATTTTTGTCTCTCTCTCTCTGTCAGTCTGTCTGTCTGTTTGTTCCGGCTAATATCCGAAATAGCTGGACAGATTTTAATGAGACTTTCATTGGCAGATAGCTGAGTTAGGCTACTTTTATTTTAGAAAAAAAATTACAGTTCCGCTCAAAAATACTAAAACGCACCTACGGACGCATTCGAGCAGAGCGAGGTAGTCGCTTGTTATAAATAAATCTCTTATAATGAAGTATAAACATTTTTTGAACTTATAATTTTAAAACTGTAACATTGATAATATTTATATGATCACTTCAGTTTCTTTAAAGATAATATTTTAAAAAAAGGAAACAAGAACTTTAGTATGCATTTTAAACTTTTAATCAACTTAAATTCAAAAAAAATATAGGTACATACATTTAATAAATTTTTACTTTTATTAAAACTAAAACTAAATTATCAGCTCCATATCACATATTTATAATTTAAAGCGTCTATACCCTACAATATTATCACCCTAGCCGAGGGCCTTGTTTGTGAAATAATGGATTCATTCCATATTCATTTACATCCTTAATAAGATTGGTGTGACACTGCCTCCGTCGCCAAATTACCCTGTCAAATATAATAATCGCGTCTCTATCAAAAGTCGAGAATTCACTTAGGTGTGAAAGAGATGTTTATACGTCAGGTTTTACTTCCCCTAATTATATTATCTAATTTGCTTCATCTTTAAATTTTGTTATATTATCTTCAACATAAGTTTTAAAATGAAATTACGTGTTGTTTTACTTTTTTTTGTATATACATATATATAAATTAAACTTGCGATGCGTGTACTATATTTAAGTAATATTTAAGCTCAGACTAAAGAATTATATAGATGGAGTCCGCCAAAATAATTGTCAAAGTCAAAAATAATTACGCGATTTGCTGTTTATGCTACTATTGATTTCTTTAAATAACAAGGGATTTTTATATACGTATAAGTTAAATTAATATATAATTTTGAGAATAAAATGTAAATAATAAAAATAATTCTATTTTTTTTTTTATATTTTTAGAAATTAGTTCTCTTCCCCTTGAATGAGAGATAGCATAAATAATTATATAAATAATATAAATTAGCTTATGATTTTTCGTTATTATAATGAAATCCGTTAGCTATTTTTATTTAATTTAACATTTATTTACTTATGATTCAATATACAAATTATCATTTTATACTATTTTAGAACATTATTGTTTGGCTTCATGTTTAGTTTTGACACTGTGTATATTGTTCCTTAATCTGAGTATTTAGATATGTGTAACTGCTCCGCTCCTAAAGTTGACGCTAGATATAAAATACAACAAGATTTTTTAAGACTTTTATGACTGCTAGTTTCATAGATAAGCAGCTATATATGTAAGTATATTAGAATAAATCTAGATTATACTGGAGTCAATTTTGTTCATGGAATATATTTTTTCTAAAATTAATTTTTTTTTCGGTTTTAAAACCGAAAAAAAAAATATGTTGATAATAATACTTTCTGATAATACTTTCTTAGATTTACGGGAGAATATCATCCGCGACCATGATTGCTGTAAAGCTTTCCAAACATCGGGAGCCATAAAACAAATTTTATTTAAAATGTTAAAGATATGAAAACATAATAGTGCAAATGTCTCTGTTGTTATATATAACATCATAAATTGTTACAATACAATCTAATTTATATAACCATTTGTTACTACAATAAATTGGTACGCTCGATTAATTTCAATGGATGTTTTCACCAGCACATGATATAGTGCTACGCGCATCTGTGTTGCGTTCCGAATGGATAATGCTCGATAATGTGATAGGGAGTGAGTGATCGGTACATCTAAAATATTGATTGATCAATTTGTCATATTAGAAATTTTGGTTTGTGATGAGTCTAAAATTTGTTTGAAGCTGTTACTTCAAATATACAGTGGTAGCCCCGTAGTAACGCGCTTGCTTGGGAAACCAAATAAAGCGGGTTCAAATCCCGGGTCCTTCACCTCTGATATTTTCATGTGCGAATCATTTTCAACATGATTGCCACTCGTCTTAACAGTGAAGGAAAGCATCGCGAGGAAACCTGCATGTCTGAGAGAATCTAGCATATTTTCAGAAGACTTGTGAAGTCCGCCAATCCGCACTTGGCCAGCGTGGTGGACTATGGCCTGATCCCCCTTGTACTGAAGGGAGGCCCGTGCCCAGTAGTAGGAACAAAAAAAGGGCTGAATACAATACTTCAAATATAAGGTTCATGACATATAGTATAATATTAACACAGCAATTCTAATATAATATAAAAAGGTCATTTTTAAAATATATAATTTCTCAGTGTTTCTTTATTATTTCAAAATTATTTTCCATTAAAAATTTAATTTAATAATAAATGTATACTAACTATTAAGTTTATTTAAAAATATATTTGCAAATAGCACTATAATTTTTCTGTACACTTATTATAATCTTACTGATACCTATGTGAACATATGCACATTCACAGAATGTTTATTCTGTATGTGTTTTATACAGGCACTGTTTGTGCAAACACATTGTGTCTATCAAAAAAAATACTTAACGAGCATACTTCAACTGTTGTTTTCTACAAAGAATGTTTTACAATATATTTGTTTTTTACTTCTTTACATAGAATATTATGGTATAATGGCATAAGCCAATTCATATTTCACTCAACTATGTTGATAACACTCACAAACTTTCAAATTGATATTATTAGTGAACATTTAGATTGAATCTAAAAAGATTTTCAATTTTTTTCAATATCAGGGACAAATTTTCTTAGAAAAGTAATAGCCGTCTTTCTAAAATTCATACATTATTATTATTTGTTTCATTTATATCTATATACATAAAATACTTTGTCCTGACTGACTGACTGATCGATCAATTCACAGCCTAAACCGCTGGTAGTAGAAATTTGGAAAACATATTCCTTATACAATGTAGGCATCCGCTAGGAAAGGATTTTTAGAAATTCATCCCCTAAGAGGATAAAAAAAGGGATAAAAGATTGTATGAAACTCTGTCATTCTTAACGCGAAATGCACGGAAATTAACTTTAAGATAAAAAGTAAAAAATATACGTATTAAAATTATAAAAATAAATTATTTTTCGAAATTCACCCCTTAAAAGGGTAAAAGGAGTGATAAATTTTATATGGGAAAACAATTATTTATGATCAGAGTTACTTGAAACTTGGTATAAATGCTCTTCAATAAAATTAAATAGATACGTATTTTAGCATTTTTTGAAATTCATCCCATAAGGCTATCAAATAAGGGATGAAATTTTGTATGAAACTGTAACTGATGCACGGAAAATGGTATTTACTTTTAAAATGAAAACTAAAACAATACAAATATCATTTTTTTCGAAATTCATCCCTTAAAAGGGTAAATGGGGGTCGTGCTGTTTATATCAGGAATGTGCTGTTTATATCAGAATTACTTGAAATTTTGTATTAAAACTCTTCAATACAATTAAATAAACATGTATCGTAGATTTTTTTTAATTCAGCCCCTAAGTGGGTAAAAGTGGGAAGTGAAATTTGAGTTGTTGAATATATTATTTAAATAAAGTAACATGGCTCAAGTTCTCTGTAAGGGCACACGAGATATAAAGTAGAGAACGGAAATTATTACGAATCCAAAAAGGAAAATTATGTATAACTTTTCGACTAGCCACAGAAGTGACAATTATAACAGACCTAAATTGCGAGAGAGAGAGAACCTAGGTAGAGAGTATCCTGCTATCTATATCATCCTTCTGAAGGTTGGCACATCTGCAATAAAAAAGTCGCCTAAGCTATGTAACGGGATTAGACTGTGAGTAATTCATTAAACATTATAGTGGCTAATGTGTTTGCTGGATGTGTTTGGGGAGAATCACAATTCATACCTCGAATACCACTGATAACTTCTGACTATGCCTTTGAATTTAATCTATCGTAATTTCTTCTTAAAGTTTACTTTGCAATGATCTTTTATATAAAAAGGTCATTGCAAATTTATCTCAGGGCTAGTCCTTAAAAATAGCAGGCGTAAACTTAAGAGAGGATTGCTTCTCACAGGTACATTTTAACAGAACCCAGAACTAGACAGAACATCCATCGATGTGGTAAATTTGTAGTTGGTTTTTTAGTGTAGACTAACTTAAGTGAATCTAGAGTTTAACTCTAGACATAATATTAAAAATTCGATATGACAACATATAAATTCAATGAATATTAAAACTGAGTAAATTTTTCAGTCCACGCGAGCGTAGCCGCGGGCAAAAAGCTACAGTAAAATAAGAACGGCACTTTATACGTGTAGCTTAAAAAAGAAGGATAAGGAGAGAGACAGCTTCAGGTTTACATAGCACTGGGTCTTTAAAAATAACCTAGATGTTAGCCTGTTAGTTAAAAAACCCATATCAACCGAGATACATGATTCTAAAGTCGTAAACATTGTATTCGATTGTATCATTGTACTCTTTTCCTCTAATTTTGGAAAGATGGAGTGGGAAAATGTGCAAAAAACACAGGTAGTGGAGCTTGCTAAATACCTAAAGTGTACATTTATTTACAGAATATACGCTTAATATCTTTTAAGACACTGGATATTTTGAGTTACATATATCTTTAAGAAAGTATGTATTGCGAATAAATTTTTTTTTTCGTAGTTTGATCGCGGGCGAAGCCGCAGGTTCTGCTAGTATACAATAAAATAGTGAAGTTTCAAATAAATCTATTTATATCATTCAAATGGGCACTGAAAACGATGTACACGGTCATATTTTACTATATTAGCATAGATATGGGTGTGGATGGGAGTGCATTTAAACGTAAAAATACGAGGGGGCGAGTCGTTATGAGCGGCAGTTTGTCATCGGACAGCAGTTTTATATTCGCTGCGGTCATTTCTGCGCGGTTATCTCGTCTCCAGGCTTGGGGTGGCCATGCAAAACAATTTCGAAATGCATTTGTAAAGAAATGTTACCATTATTTCGATGACACGTATTCTTATGTAATGGCACTCTGTTGAATCGGATATTTTTATAACTGTGTATGCGATTGGTTTTGGTATATTTTTATGAGATGAAAATTTTTTTTTTATATCTACATTTCTACATTATAGAGGAAAAATTTGTATTTTTGTATATTTGTAACGAATAAATTTAAAAACGACTGGACTATAAGATAGTTTGAGGTCCTGGGAAGCACATAGGATAATTTTTATTCCGGAGATCATCCCTTAAGGTTTGTATGGGGAATCAACATCAAGTGGAAATATTTCCACTAAATTCCATATTCATACAATATACATTTTATTGATGTATAAAACATTATAAATTCCTCTACTAATGTTACTAATAACTTAATAATTTTAGCTTACATAGCTTTTCATATCTATTAGTCTGCCTTTATAAATACGAAAGTTTATATGTGCTTATGTTTATTACTGTATTACGCTGAAACGGCTGGATAGATTTGGATGAAATTTAGTACATAGATACTCTATAACCTGAAGTAATATATAGGCTACCTAGGGGTGACCCGAACAAAGCCAGGGTAAGTCGGTAGTATAACCATGAGAGTTATCCACTCTTCACTAAATACATGATAATCAATGTCTCTAGTCCTGATAATTAATTTCCTTCATACTGACCCATTTCAATCACCCCATAGCTCTCACTAACGTATGCCCATTCCCATACAAGTACCATAACAACAAAATGTACAACTCTCATCACAGGCAAAATAATTTTTCATTACGTTCAATTCATTAATACTGGGGTCGACCAATTATTCCCGCTCCATCCATCACGTCACCCCACCATTTCATATTTTATGTTGCGTGCCAAACAAGAAGTGCTACATTTCAAAATAGTGCCACTATATTTGAATTAACCGTGCATTTGTGACAGACTTTCGTGTAATAATAATTAATTTTGTTTTTGTTGCCGTCACACTATCTGTTAGGTTATGTGTTTTCAATTTTTGTATAATTCATATTGATGTGTTTGTTGTTTTGTATTATTATAAGTAATGTTTTATGATCGTCAAAGGTATGAAATAATCTTTAAAAATGTATTTTCCTATCAAAACACAAACGTGCAATTTTAGAAAATATAATTTAAAATTTCTCAAATATAATAAATACCTACCTACATTGTTTCATGGCTAGCCACTTCCCACAATACCCGATTCGCCACATTTTCAAACGTCTGTTTTTATTTCAGCCGTCATTATTTACGTCACACAAATCGAGCGAATTTATGTTTATGTGTACTTTATGTGTCAGCTTTAATATTTCTATCGTTATTATAATTTTGATTTATAACACTTTTAATGTTATAGAGGGTGTTTATTCTTTATTGTGCGAGAATAATGATATATCGTTAGCATTTTAATTATATAGTGTTATTTGAAAGCTATCGCATAAGAAATATCATTGATTTTTATACTCTAAGTGTTTTTGTAGTTTAAATAAAACTATCTTTTCGGATTTTTTCGCGGATTTATTTTGATTTTTGTTTCCCGACGTTTCGATTGCTTTACAGCAATCATGGTCACGGGAGAGACTAAGGTGTTAGATGTCTCAATGGCATTATCCAAATCAAAATAAATCCGCGAAAAAATCCGAAAAGATAGTTTTATTTAAATGTCAAATATTCGCGTAAATCTAAGAAAGTATTATGTTTTTGTAGTTTTACTTCCCTTTAATCTTTACTGCAGAAATGATTTCATTAGTTCTTTGGTTTTTATAAAAATAATTTATTAGACAAAAAACAACTAAAGCTATATCCGGTATATCGTATGGAATAGATAGACTAGACTATATATTATATGATATATAGGTTATTTAATGCAAAAACAATTTTTCAAATCGGATTAGTAGTTCCTGAGATTAGCGCGTACAAACAAACTTTGCCTCTTTCTACTGTTAGTATAGATAATGTTGAAATTTTTAAACTTTAAAAAATCAAGTGTTAAGTGCTTATAAGAGAATTTAACACATTCACTTATCATCACAACAAACAAAAAAGTATAAATTTAAAAACTGCCAATTCAAATTTGCCATTCCCAAAAACAATTTATATGCGTAAAACCTATTAAATATTTCCATTCGAATGAAAATCAAATAAGAATCCCCATTCCATCGTTATCCAAAACTCATACATCAGTAGGGGTAGGTGTCTAGAATAAATTGAAATGATGCAGCATAGAACGGTTACAATGATTTGTGTGGCGTGCTTGTTTAATGGCCACCATACATCTTTCTGAGGGGTGGCGCAATTTTTCAACTAACCCCCTACGTTGCAAAAGTAAACGGATGTGTCCTGGAGATTTCAACAACTTTGTAACCCTTACACGAGTACATGTATAATATATTGGATAAGTTTTTCACTAATAATACTATTGTTTTGGTCGAATGTTTTTATATTTTATTTCTTTATTGTATTATTATATCTCTTTAGGGGAAATTTTGTCTTAGTAAACTTCAAGAATTTTAAATTTATACTATACTAGCGACTCACCTTCGCTTCGCTCGGATTCGTCCCTAGGTTGATTCCCCATACAAACTTTCAATTTCATTTTCATCCCCTTAAGGGATGGTTTTCGGAATAAAAAGTATCCTATGTCCTTCCCAGTGTCTCAAACTATCTTCTTACCAAATTTTATCTAAATCGGTTCAGTAGATTCGGAGATTACCCCTATAACCTCACAAACTCACAACCTTTACCTCTTTATAATATTAGTATAGACAAAAACTAGATGAAAATCTAACAATGTTCACATTAAAAATAAACACAAACTAATGGAAATGTTGCAAAAGAACCATCGTGGCCTCTTAGTAAAATTAAAATAGAAAACGGGATATTCATACTAATATTATAAATGTGAAAGTGTGTTTGTTTGTCCTTCTTTTACGTCAAAACAAATTGACGGATTGGTGTGATTTTTTGTGTAGAGATAGTTGGGAGGCTGGAGAGTGACATAGACAACCCTTTATTGTGGAAAATTATCTCATTCCTACCTACCTGGTACCTAAGAACGAACTCGAGCGAAGCGAGGGTGAGTTGCTAGAATTAAATAAATATCGTAGATCCACGGGATAGATAGATAGAAAATAGTGTTACATCACTCTGTTATTTATAGAAACAAATAACTTATATTTATCGCCACTTATTGACAAATATTTCCAATAGCCATTTCAACACGAGGCATGTCATTTCCTGGCCGCGTGTGCAGTCACAAAGCGATGCGGTCTCAAAGGACGATCGCTTTTGATATACAGCGTGTAAGTTAGAGATAACCCTCGGAGCGAGCTCAGCTTAGTTCTAGCTTATATTGTTTGTGGCTCGAATAAAAGAGAACGTAGTAAAAAAAACATTTTTTTATTATAATATAATATTTAATGACTTATAGTTATTTTTCTTCAAAATTATTAAACTATTTATAAAATACTTTACTATGTATAGACGAATATTCTGTCAAATGTCAAGTATAAAGCTATTCGTCTAAAATAAATATATATGAACAAATAAAACAAATTATTTGAACAATAATATTCTGTTGTTCTCTTTTATAGTGTATATTCAAGAAATAAATAACAAGTAGCGTGCCGTAATATATTTTCCAATTGTTTGCTTCCACAGCACAATGCAACTGCAGGCCCGCAAAATTCGGGATAGTGTCATCAAGTAATTCATACATTGGGGGTGGATTGCAATAAAAAACGAATAAATAACAAAAAGCGCATAACGTAGCGTTACATGCGATTTGAGAGTGGGTACATTAGTTATTATAACACAGCAAAATATGTGTAATAAAACCTAATTTATGAGGCAAATAAAATATAACAGTGGTTAGGGGCGGCAGATGGGGCGAGAAGTGTGGGATAAGTGTTAAATTGTAAGCTTATTGCTAGTTTATACGTTTTCATTGATTTATATCGATTGTTTTTCTTTACTTTCATACACCGCTATATATGTAGTTCCATGGTAAGCTACGAGGCTTGTGTTATGGATACCAGATAGTTGATACACACTATATGTACATAACTATGTTATACACTACACATATGTACATAACTTTAAATACATACATATTATAAATATAAACTCCCATGATTGGAGTACCTACAAACATCCGTACCAATCGCACCACATATGAATGACCCCAACGGGACTCGAACCCACGATGCTAGCACAGCAAGTTGGGTCACTACAAACAGCAAAACGTGTCGTCAGAAAAAAAAGAAAAATTATGTTATGTTGTAACTACAGATATATCTATAATATATGATTTTTAAACTATTCAGACATTAGTTAAGGTTTACTTAATTTACGCATATCGAATAAAAAAGTTTAAACAAATTTTAATTTGTTATTTATATTTTATATTAATGCTTCACAACACCTTTGTATATAAATATTCCAATCATGTTTGTATACTGTACTTATTTTTTATTGTAGTGCGTACCTTTTGACTAAATCATGAATATACCCAAAAAAAAAATAACGGAATAAAAAAAAAATTGAGATTAGCATTAGCTAAAATAATCTCAAAAAAAAAGGGTGCGTTTAACCTTTACGCGCGGTTGAAGTAAAGTTCTTTGGCAAATATCGCAATTAATTTGAAACATATCAATAATTCAATAAGACATATTACAATCATATATTTATAGAATATCATACACGAAAAGAATATAATATTATATATTCGTCAGACCAAAGCAACGGTTACCATGGCAACATATTCTATCTCATTCTCTCGCCGGCTTAATCCTATATAATTATATGTTTGACTCTTTTGACTGTTGCATTTTCCTTTCATAGAGTCACAGTCAGTCAGCCAGTGACAGTCAGTCAAATCGCAATGATTCTAAAGAGGTTTCACTTCAACAAATTGATAAAATCGCTACCGCTCACACCTTGCCCTACTCACTCACGGCTATATTGACAGAGTCCTCGGTTTCAGATGCCGGAGAAAAATAGCGGTCATTTGTTGGCGTCGCCGTTTTGTTCTGTTGCCCTCGAGAGCGAGATAATGGCTGATTTATTTGTGCGATTACGCGTGACGCGCGTCGGCTTTACTAGAAGGCGGTTACCGCGTTATAGATTACAGTGGAGGTGTTAATAATTTTTGTGACGTTGACAGAAAAAGCGTCCTTTATTATGAGCTTTGACAGTATTTAATCTAGTGGATGTATTATGTTAGTGAGATGTTGTTTCTTTAATTTATGATATCTTTATAAAAAGTTTTATTAATATAGTTTATTACTATATATAATTCATTGTTTGTGAGGATAGATGGATGTTTGTTACTCTTGCAAGCCAGAACGGCTGAATGAATCTGGATAAAATTTAGTATAGAGATAGATTATAGTCTGAAATAGCACATAGGTTTTTTATCCCGGTAAAATGTACAGTTCCCGTGGGATAGATTGGTTTTAGTCTAGAGACGAACTCGAAGCGAAGCTAGGGCAAGTCGCTAGTATACTATCTGTCTCCGATTATGTTAGAAGTTAGGTGATGTGTTAATTCAGAATGCAAGCTATCATCATTTCAATCTTCCTTCACAATCTTTCGCGTTTTTAATACAAGTGTTGGCATGTTTAACAGCAATAAACATACAATTTTCTTGGTATGAATATACATGTAATAATTTGAATTTGTTCCACTTTTAGTAATTTAGTTTTTTTAATTAAGATTATTTTGCTATTTTATCGAAGTAAAGTTTAATTATTTATATTTACTTGATGTTGCATGAAATAATCAACTAGAAAACGCATGTAATTATTTCAAATTATTATTGTCTATAGTCATGATTTTTTCTAGAAATTCATTTTATGGTGCAGTCCTTTACGTACAACTTATTAATAAAAAAACACGAAAATCAATTCAAAATTGGCGAATATGTTGCGTAATCTACACAAAAAAATCACCAGAATTGAGTATTTCGTTTTCCTATGTCGGTTAATTATCAAGAATTACCTTGAAGCATTAAAAGGTGTCCGAGGTATGGAATATGACAGTGATAAGTTAATACAGATTGTAAGTGTGTCAATATAAAAGCTTAAGCTTATTAAGCTTGTTTTTTAAGCTTTATAAGATTAAGTGTATGTCTTTAAGCTTATTTCATCTTAAAATATGATTATTTTATTGTATTCAATACTAGCGATTTAGCATCACTTCGCTCGGGTTCGTCCCTAGCTTGCTTCCCAACACAAACTTTCATGCCCATTTTCACCTCTTTAAGGAGTGATTTCCGGGATAAAAAGTATCCTATGTCCTTCCCAGGGTCTCGAACTATCTTCTTACCAAAATTTAAAATTCTAAATCAGATCATTAGATAAAAAAAAATCTTATTTTAGTAAAAAAAAATTTTCTTTTAATTTTCTGTCATACGATTTTTCTCCTGACAATAACAAACGCAAAAAAAGGATTATCCAATGCGGTGCAGTCGATCTGGAAGTTATGCGTTCATTTTTATTTATATAGTCATATTAATTCATATATCTACACAAGTAAACTGCTTTAAATAAAGCTTCTAACAGACTATTATTGTAAATTCGACAGTTCATATGTGTGTATGTTTGTTACTCGATTACGCTTGACCACTAGATGGATTAGAATAATACACAAATATACTATGACCTGAAGTAGCATATATGTTACTGTTAGGATTGTTAAAACTGTCCTTGAATGGTCATTGTTATTAATTGAAAATTTCACTTTTTTCCAATCATCTGTCACTTTACATGAACATAACAAAGTGTTATTTGTATATTTAGAAACGAACACATGACGTAACATTATCTCATTGTATATAATAGAGCAGCTGCAAAAATGAGCCATAATGTATAGAGGACATTAATAACGTACATCAATACTAATACTTCAGAACCATTAGTGACGGCCAAGGGGGTAAACAAGGCGTGAATAGATGCGCAATATGTAGAAAGATAATAATATCAGAGTAAGTCAGTTAAAATAACCTATGTATTAGGAATTATAAAACTTTCTGTGTGTTTATTTGTTTATTTCAATAATACAAATATATTTTTTATATAAATTTATATAAAATAAATAAAAATATTGTAAACTTAAAGATCGTGAGTAAGATGACCGCATGAGGTATTTTTTTTAATATTTCATTATAGTTTTCAAGTAATGAGTAGTGGAGCTTCCTACATGCTATATAAATATATAAGCTTAAACATGAGGTAAGTGGAGTCATATTATAAAAATACCGAAGAAATTGTACAGGTTAAAAATATATTAAAACTCAATTAATCTAATTAATATGTTGCCCATTTTCTTATGTTATTTAATAAAAAATGTGAAATATACAACATAATGGAAAAAAATGTTGATTTGAAAGTATTTTAATAATGTCATTAAACTTGAAAATATTTTAATAAAATATTTTATTTTAAAGCGATTCCACTCCACTCTTATCCTAAAACAAGCATGTCACCGCATCACGAAATCTGAGCGTCGACAATATTTACAGGCTCGGTTAATTACCTTTCATTTGTTATTCAAACAGACGTTCTCATTGTGTCCAAATATATAACAGTGCAGGCCAAAGTATTACTTACAATTATAAAAATTAAGCTGATATTCCCTTAAAGGTTTTTAGATTTAAAAATATTGTTTTCATGAAATCTAATTGGACGTGCATTTCGAAATAATAGAGACGATTTTAGAATGTATGTTAAGTAGAAAAAAAAATTAAGAATAATTATAAATGATTAATTTATACATATTATAAAATTCTGAGTCGAATCTGTACATTAAATACTTTTTGGAAAATCTTATTGAAATAGTTTAAATGTGTGTGTGAAATATACAATTTATTATCGATACAGAGGCCGAATCTATAGGTTTTAGAATTTTTGTCTGTCTGTCTGTTACCGCATCACGGGAAAACTACTGTATAGATTTTGATGAAATTTGGTATAATGATATCTGGTTATCCGGGTCAACATATAGGATAGTTTTTACTGCGGGAAAATATCTTAACTCTGAGCTAAACGTTAAAACGTAACTAGGGATGAACCCGAGCGGAGCGAGGGTGAGTTGCTAGTAAATATATAATATTTATACAATATTTGACATTTTTAACAAAACTAGCTTTTCAGATTTTTTGTAGATTTATTTTGATTTTTGGTTCCTGACGTTTCGAATGCTTTACAGCAATCATGATCACGGTATAGACTCTTCCCAGTTTTATATTTTAAAATGTATTCCCATCAATTTAGATCTCTAACTAAATCCATATTTAAACAATAAATCTTCAATCCAGAGTTCTATGAAACAATTATGTCAAAATTAATTGGCCCGCGCTTATGCAAATGTGCAGCTGTTGAGCGATTAATGCCGACGGATAAATTCTCATAATTTATCATCTATACCGTTCTGTTCAAAGACTTAAAAATATTTCATTATTCTGCACTATAGTGCTATGAAGTGTAGAATTAAAAAATAGTAAGTTATAGTATTAAAAAACTAAATATACATGCGTTTAGAGAGCAAAAATGTCCCATACATTTACAAAAAGGATCAGATGAGCCTTGAAAACACTTGAAAAGTTTTATTAGTAGCAATTAAAGAGTTGTACTGTCCACCTTCTTCGTCATAAAATCAGCTAAATGTAATAAAACACAACAAACATAATCGATACGATTTAGAAGTAGGCGAATCGATTTCGAAGTTTTAATAACAGGTACAAACTGCCTCGGTGGTGTAGTGGCTAGCATGTACGGCTGCACATCCTGAGGTCCTGGGTTCGAGTCCCGGGTCGGGCCAAGTTTAGTTATTGAGTCTTTCTGTATAGTAAGTCTCAGTAACAGCCCGGAGTTGGGAAGTTGGCGGTGTTACACCCCCGTGCCTCGGAGAGCACGTAAAGCCGTCGGTCCTGCGCCTTAACTCTCACCGGTCGTGTCGAGTAGTCGTCCCACCGGAGTATGAGAGTGACAGGAATAGAGAGTGCACTTGTGTCTGCGCGTACACTTGTGCACTATAATATCTCCTGCGCAGTTGGCTAGTCTCAATGAGATTGGCCGCCGTGGCCGGAATCGGTCAGGAGAACATCAACAGGTACAAGGGAAGCTAATAAAAATTGTTATAAAATAATAGATATTATGATACAAAATGTTGACAAGCTTTTATTTTCTATGTATAATAGACTAGCGCCTCACCCTCGCTTCGCTTCGGGTTCGTCCCTACAAAAAAAAACAAATCTATCCCATGGAAACCGTTAATTTTTCTAGGATAAAAAGTAACCTATGTGCTATTCCAGACTACATATATATATATATATATATATATATATATATATATATATATATATATATATATATATCTGTGCCAAATTTCATCCAAATTAATTCAGTCGTTCTGGTGTAAAAGAGTAACATCCATCCATTCATCCATCCTCACAAACTTTCACATTTATAGTAATAGATAATAGAAATAAATAAAGTTGCTTATCTTTACTGTCAGATCAACGTCCAGACCAATCCACTACACCTAAAAGATAAATATTGATATCTGCTAAGATAGGATTTCTTGTAAAATCCCTAAAGAGATGAAAAAGGGTTGCTGAGTTTATAGAAAAGAATATTTTTTAGTGAAATATGTAATATGTAATATATGCCTTGGTTATAGATATATGTATAATATATCCTGTTTCGTTTGTGTCTGTTTGTCTTTTAATATTTTTTATTGAATATTTAAGCATCTGTCATCCGCTTAAGCTGAAATAGGGTACAATTATATAACTAGTGGCAATACAATAATGTGGTGCATATAAGCTCCTCTGATGAAGGACATAGACACTTTTCAATTACACAAAAAAATTGTAAATAAAACTTTGTTAAGACTTCGGACAAGAATCGAATCCAAAACCGTTGCCATACAACAAAATGATTTCATACATTTTAAATTACGTAAATCCGCATAAACAAAACTTACAATAAAACGTAATAAATAAACACCCACTACAGTAATTCGCCGCGTGTCAGCCGACAATTTCAACGACTAACTTGAGCCATACATATTTCAAGACTAAAATAACAAATAAATACTACTAACGATTTATGAAGCGAAAACAATTTGCTCGATTTTCAGAGTTTTTACATCGTTCATTACGTTTTTATAATAATAATGGATTTAATGGATGCACAGTTAATTTCTTATTAATACATCGGCTATTCGATTTTTGTCTGGTCAAAATATTTCTTCTTCTTCCCAAACAAACAAAGAAACAAATATTTTTTTGGAAAATCTTATGGAAATAGTCATTATTATTGATACAAAGACCGAATCTATAGTTTTTGGATTTTTTTTTGTCTGGGAATGCATCATGAGAAAACTACTGAGCAGATTTTGATGAAACTTGGTATGATGATAGCTGGTTATCCGGGTCAACATATATAGAAAACTTGCTAGGATCTCACAGACATGCAGGTTTCCTCACGATGTTTTCCTTCACCGTAAGGCAAGCGGTAATCATGTTAGAAATGATTCGCACATGAAAATATCAGAGGTGCGAGACCCGGAATTTGAACCCGCTTCACTCGGTTTCCCAAGCGAGCGTGTTACCAATGGGCTACCAATACTTACTAACCGTTAAAATATACCAACGCTAGCAAGAAAAAAAATCACGTCAAAATTTGCCATTACTTATATTGGTGATAATTTAATTATAAATAAAAAATGACTACATAATTACACGAAAATAGCTGTCGTTTTCTGATAATTTATCTTTATGCAAATACTTCGCGAAATATCTCATATAATTTAAATAACGAATAATTAGGTGCATTTACCTTTCTCTTCGAGTTTCGGGGCACGGAATGCAAAGTAAAAAATGATAAATGCATTAAGTTACTATATACGGCATTCGTTGTAATTAATATTAACCTTTATTGAGTGCGATTTAAATTAATGATTATTTCCAATAATTACTTCTTTTTTTCTTTTTTTACTTTTAAAAAGATACACTGATTCGAAACAAGAATTAGTCATTACAAGAGATGGAATTTACTCTTACAATATCTATGAGGTCTTTAAATCTAGTATACCTATTTATTAAAAATAATCATTAAAATCGGTTTGTAATAACTGAAGTTACAAAAAATAAATCAAACCTCTTCAAAACAGTTATTTAATTATATGTTACATATTTCTTCACCCAAGAACGTACTGATCAATAGGACTATTTTTAACCTCCAGAGTAAAAAGAGAGGTGTTGTAAGTTTAACGTGTGTATCGATCTGTGTCTATGTACCTGTATGTCTGTATGTAGTAGCGTAGATTTCAAAGGGATGAACAGCTTCAATTTAGTTATTTTTGTTTGTGAAGTTACCGTTAGAACTACGAGTACTGTTTAAGTGATAGTATTTACATATTTTAATGTACATTATTGCTATGTTATATGAAAAAAAACCTTTATTATTATTTGTCACAGTAAAAAAAACAAATTAGTGTTTTTTAGTCTACTTATTTAGCTTAAAAGGTCTCCTTATCAAAGTAATGATACAGAGGTCTCTACCTGACATTTCACTATACCAAAATAATAAATAAACAGTTTGCCTACATATTTTAAAGACTAAAATATATTTACAAACAAACTAATAGGTTTTACTTTATTATATATTAATAACATAAACTGACGTGATAATGAAGTCGGGTAATTACGACGCGTCAAAACGTCGGGTGCGTCGGAAATGACGATGTCAGTCACTCTTTAGTACTTTATCAAATTATTCACAATTACCTTTTTTAACACTTCATAATATTAAATATTGTAAAATCAAAACAAGTTTTTCCTCAGAAAGAAAATTTATTTAATTCTTATATTAAACAAATTACTTTTAAATATTTATATCATAACCTTTGATGTATTAAGGCAGTGGTAGCCCAGTGGTAACGCGTTCGCTTGGGAAACCGAGTGAAGCGGGTTCAAATCCCGGGTCTCGCACCTCTGATATTTTCATGTGCGAATCATTTTCTAACTTGATTACCACTTGCCTTACGGTGAAGGAAAACATCGTGAGGAAACCTGCATGTCTGAGAGAACCTAGCAAGTTTTCGGAAGACATGAGAAGTCCGCCAATCCACACCTGACCAGTGTGGTGGACTATGGCCTGATTCCCCTCGTATTGAAGGGAGGCCCGTGCCCAGCAGTGAGACGTTAAAAAGGGCTGAATACATACATACATACTTTGATGTATTTGTATTTACTTTTTATTGAAGAAAAAAAAAACAAAGCTAAGTAAAAATAATATTCAATTAGTACAAGAAGCACTCATTTTTGTGCATACATCTATACATATAATAAAATTCTTACTAAGTCGAATCTGCACATTAAATATTTTTTAGAAAATCTTATTGAAATAGTCATTAAGATCATACAGAGGTCGAATCTATAGTTTTTAGAATTTTTGTCTGTCTGTCTCTCTATCTATGACCGCGTCACGAGAAAACTACTGGACAGATTTTGATGAAATTTGGTATGATGATAGCTGGTTATCCGGGTCCAACATAAAGGATAGTTTTTACTGCGGGAAAATATCTCATCTCTGAGAAATCTATACTAAACGTTAAATCGTAACTATGGGCAAACCGGAGCGGAGCGAGAGTGAGTCGCTAGTATTTTATGTAACTAGTTTTTCCATATACATTATTTGTAAAAATACACATAAAATATCATAAAAGCAGCAATATCAACTCAATTAGACTAATGCAAATAAACATTATAAATCATGTAAATATGATATTACATGAACATGCATAACACTTAGTAACTAAATTTGAAACATAATTTATGTAAATAAAATCAAAATCTCAGTTAGATTTGTAACAAAATATCACACGACAGTAATTCTAAACGTTTCAATAATTCGCCCCTACCTGCACTTTGATACTGTAAACATCTCAGCGGTGACACACATGACTTACAATATAATTTGTTAACGGCGTACATCGACGCGATTTATGTGACAATAAAATTAATATATTCGCTATGTCGTTAGGAGTTTGGCAACAAGCTTTCCATTACATATGAATAACCTATAGGCAGGTAACGTATAACTGCTGCTGCCTAAATGACACATGAGCTTGTTTTAATAAGATATTTAATTACGAGTATGTTACAATATTATAAAACAATATTTTATGAATACTAGGGAAATATAGTAAATCAATCAGAGCAATCAGATGCCAGAAAATGCTTAAAAATGATTTACAAAAGTTACAAGGCACTTCTGTATATAGTAGTGATCACCTTATAAGCTTTTTTAACATATTCGTTAGTCAAAAAAGCTTTAAGATCGAAGAATGAGCTTTGAATATGAAATACTAGCGACTTACCCTCGCTTCGCTCGGATGCGTCCCTGAGCTTCATTTGTTTAGTAACGCATAAAAGATAAAATCCATAGAAAAATTCTTCTTTTGCACCAGAAATCTTCACAGGCGTAAGTATACAGTATGACTACCAGAGTTTCATCACAATAGGATAAATGGTTTAAGAACGCATAGAGAACAAACATACTAAAATTTATTTTTATTTATGAAGAAGAAGATATTATACAAAATATGGTTGTATATTTCAAAATAATTTACATAATGTCCTATTTAGCGCCAAGGACAGCTCTATCAATCTCTCTCACACCATTACCCCGTCGGTCCTCGTACTCAATAACAGCTAAAAGGATTTTGACTAACAATGAATCTCTTTACAGCATGACAGTTTGGTCAACATTCAATATTTAGCATACAAAAGTGACGCTTTAGAGTTATTGACAAGATTTTTTTATGGAATATTTATCTTTAAAATATATATTTATTTATTATATTATTTATTTATTTACTAGCGTCTTAACCTCACTTCGCTCGGATTTGAAAAGTAGCCTAAGTTTATTGTAACTTCTTACAGTATCAGCTATCTGCCAGTTAAAGTCTCGTCAAAATCAATGCAGCCATTTTGGAGATTAGACAGAACAAACAGTTAGCCAGACAAACAGATAAAATGTTTTAAATTTTTTTTCTTATAAGTACCATATACATATAAAAAATTACACCATTAACAGAGCGTTAACTTTACAAAGAAGAGAAGCTTTTACAAAAACCATTCACATAAGCATCTGTTAAAAAAGCTGGGCTTTTAAAACCTAAGAAGTGGCTTTAAGTTTTCTCTAGAGCTTAAAGTTTCGAATAACAAAGCGAACTTTTAACGCAAGTACTTTACAACAGTTTTATAAGATATTTCAATATTAATATTAAGATAAAATTTTATTTTAAAAATAAATAGTACTTTTGTGTGCATTAATTATATAACTTTGACTATAATAACAAATAAAACAGCGGTTTTCATATTTAGCTATGGAAAGTAATACATGCGATCTAACAAATTATCTTTTCTTCGTTAAAAACGTTGCATGTGAAAGGCTGTTTATTTAGACTTTTTGTGAAAATACTAGCAATTTACTCTCACTTTACTCGGATGCGTCCTTAGATATGTTTTAAATAGGTAAAAATAGTTATTGCGAGTTTACCTTAGCAGGTAAATATATACTGTTATGGACTTTTCTGTAGACCTTTTTAATACCTACAATTTTTAGTACATTGTTTTTATGTATCTCTTAAGGATTAATGTTAGCAATGTAAATTTCTAAGGCATTTGATAGAATTAGTAATTGTGTTTTCTCGTGGGAATGAAAGATTTTCCTTAAGTAAAAGACATCTTAATGTTGATCCGAGTTAGTTATTATTACACAAAATTTACTTAAAATTCAATAAATAGGTACTCTTTGCGTGAAATAAACACAGGTATACAGGCAAACAGACAAAAATTTCAATAACTATTGTTTTGTAGTCTATATTCTGTACACAATACGTAACTGTCATTGTTTTTAAAAAATATTTCATGTACAGATTTCATTTTGTTACTATTTTATTATATGAATAAATAAACGTATATTTATTTTATTTCGTATCAAAGAGATTGATGTAATTTTATTGTATGTTGACCGGAAGACTGACAAAAGATTTTTTTTTCTGAGAAAGTACATATATTATTCCTACGAGAAAACGTGTTGTATACCTTATTATAAACGATTAAGCAATTATGGGAACCTAGTATTATACAAGCACCTAGAGATGTCACAACTAAACATAAAAATGCGAAGTATGTTCAATGTCCACATTGATATATCGATGTATATTTTAAACGCGCACGTAATACTTGTGTATGTAATCATTGCCATGTCACCGACACTTTGCGGCCCACGGTAATGATATATGCACCGTTGACGTTACAATTACCCTGATTGAATAATAGTTTGTTTGACGTGAGAAGAGGAGTATCTTATAATATTAAATAGTATTTCATGTATATAATTGTATTTCATGTATCTAGAAAGAGGGTCTAACGATTTGGATCAAATTTTGTGTTTAGATAAGGTTTTGACTTTTTAAATCAATATACTTGTTTTTTTCTTTTTTTTTTTTTCTAAAAATACGTAATTTTTCTGAAAAAAGACGATTGTACAAAAAAACTGTATATTATGAATAGATTTTTTTTACTCAATTTATGAATGTTATATGCAATTACAGTTACACTCATTAATCACATAATTTTAGTTTATTTCATACTAATTACATTTTTTTTCATGATATTTTTATGATTATTTATATCGTAAATGAACGATTGTATTGCTAAATGATAATTAAAAAAATAACTATAGTTATTATATCTTTTTTAAATGATACATAATTAGAATATTTTTGTTATAAGTAATATAAGTGTAAGATATTTTTAAAGCTACAATAATAATAAATCAAAAATTTTATAAAATCATATAATACAAGCTGTAACAAAATTAATTCCAACAGAAACTAACATTGTACAAATATTAGATACATTCAATAACCGAACAAAGGAAATCAAACCCATATTGGTTGAAGCTAACAATCTGGTACGAAGAAGCGTTCGTACTCCAAACAACGTATCACCGCCGACATGTTCCAATCAAGCTACACATCAGAAGCACGCCGCAGACGTTTCGATACAATCGAAACTGCAACTGCATTTCAGCGAGGCCTTTGATACGTCCATCGCTTGTCTGTCCGAAAGATTGTACTGAAACCAATCTAACCAGACCCCTTATCCTATTACCTTCCGTCTACAACTTTCAATAGTAAAACACAGCGGAAGATCAAGACATCCTGGTAGCGACGCTCTTTGAATTCCCTATACGTTCGTTTCAATTGTCAACTCACGTAAACAGGGGTGATAAATTAATAGTGTAGTACATTAGACGGTGATAATAAAACACGCATTAAGCTGCAATTACTGACATTCACCCAACTAAAAATGTATGAACGATTTTTTGTAAATTCACGTCGCCTTTTTAAAGGATTTGAATTTTTTAATAGAACATAAACAGCAATGGTTGCTACAAATACCGATAAAGTAGCTTAAATAGTGAAGCATAATTTCGTGTTAGAGGGCGTCTAACAGCGAAACTCACTCTCAGGGGTAATCGCGCACGAAAGCGTCTGGCAATAAAAGTAGTCGTAAAATTGTAACATTACGACCCGTGAGACGGTAGAGTGCACTCGATGGCACACTGATACGGTTTTTTGGGCTTCTATGTAGTTCTATTGATTTATGGTTAGAGATGTATTGACAGCATGCTACCACGTGACGTGTTTCCGTTCACTTTATTGGTTTGGATTCTTTTTCATTTAGTGTTTTATGAGTTTGTAAATCTTGTGAAGGTTTTAGTGAAAGTTTAATATTTTTTTTAATGTAAGCTTTAAGTACTATTTAAGAAATAAAGTGACTGTATATAGTTTTATTTCTTGAGCTGGATACAACATTTCTCTTTAAATCAACTATTGTCGCTATTTGAGTCTTAACCATATAGCGTCTTGTATTTTCTTTTTCTACTTCGTTTTACTTTAGTAGCAGATAATATAAATAAAATAACATAAGTTTATTCCTTTATATTAACGAAAAATAAATATTTTTTAGGAATAACTATAATAAAAATAACATATATATGACTTTGACTCTCAAAACAAAAGTACCTTTATAAAATTATAAATAAAAATGGATCTAGAGCATGAGCTTATATAGAATGGAGCTTAGATCAAATTTTTTTAATAGCAGATGGAAGAAAATATATAAATATTTTTTGCATCATCAAAATCCTACTAATATTATAAATTCAAGTCTTGTAGTTAGTTTGTAACTCACCAACAGAACCTTGTCTTTGACGTGCTGTAAAGTACTTTTGTACACCATAAAAAATAACTAAGTACGCCAGTTCTAAACAAACATTAAAATAACAAAATAAAAATATAAATAAATTTTATATAAAAACATAAAATAAATAGTATATTGTGTCTATTTTCTTTACAATTTTATAAGATCCAGCCAGCTATTTCACTTTACATTCATTGTAACTAAGCAGCTGCCTTTCAAAGGCTTTATCTCCCGCAGTAATTGGTCGTAAGGCGCGCGTTTTACGAGACTCGGTGATTTTATCCTCTCCCGCTTTTGTATGGCATTGTACTTAGTGTACGTGGATCATTGCGTTGACGGAATTGTTTACTTTATCTATATGTAGTATATGTAATAATGTATACATATTCGTGAACTACCTCTGGTATATTAATTACATGTACGGTGGCTGGTCTGGAGACCCTGGGTTCGAGTTCCGGTTCAAGCCAAATAAGCTATTTATTTTTTTGTGTCAAGAAATTCTGAAAAACAGCCCGGAGTTAGGCAGTTGGTGGTGTTTCACCCCTGCGACCTGTTCTGCTACTGTTCTCTCAGCGGTTGAGTCGAATTATTGTCCAAGCGGAGTATGAGAGTGACTCGTGTTTGTATATAATATGCTTGTGCACTATAATACTTCCTGCTCGTGTGGCTAATCTATAATGTACATTTCAGCCACGACAGTCGCTATAAATATAGGGACCGTCGTGGCTGAAATCGATGATGACGACCTTAATGTTGTGAAATTGAGTGTATACAATAGTAAGATATTTCTAATTGTTCCTGTATTTGGGTTTTGTTTATTACAATCGAGATTATCATATTATACACATTTGTTCCGACCTAGTAAAGGTAAAACGCGGTTTCGAAACCGGTACCTAATATGTAATGTCTCAATATATGTAAAAAGCAGTACATGTGAGTAATTATAATATTCATATGCCTACCCCAGAAATTTATGTGCATAAAAGAATAATTATTACTGTTTAACAAAAACGGTACAACAACTTCATAATCGCTTAAAAATAATTGTTTCATCTTAAAAGTGAGCTTTTTCTTAAAATGTATTATGTGTAAACTTGTATGCGGCTTGTGACAGGTGACAACCTTATTATTAAAAAAAATTATATACGTTGCTACAAAATTGCCGGAAATCTCGTGTAACCTACACAATACACTAAAAAGATTACTCTTTTATCAAAGTTGGACAAAACCTGTCAATAAAATAGACAGTACAACCAGCACTTTGCATCACACGCCTGCGACTTTACCCCCACCAAACTACCCTTAGATTTCTATTCTCCAATCATTTTAGACTAGCATAGCCCTCTAATTTCTTAATTTGTCTTTATTATGTATTAGTACCCGGGTGAACGAGCTTCGCCCGGAGTTTAAAAAAAAATAAAAACTTGAATAATTACAACAATAAAAACAAAAGTAAAAACTTTGTATTCGACCGGAATTCGGACCCGGAAACCTGTGATTGCCAATCCTTGGCCGCTTGACTACGATGCTTATTCCCGAGCGTAAGAAATTATCGGCCATATTTTGCGTGGAATAATGTAAGAAAACTGCATAAAAACTCGAAAACACGCGTTTTCCAGACTAATCTAGATCGATTTTTTGCCGCCGAAAAACCCCACATACCAAATTTCAGCGAAATCATTAGAGACGTTTCCGAGATCGCCGGTATAAATAAATAAATAGACAAGAATTGCTCGTTTAAATATATTGGATTTGCTTGTTGTGTTATTATGTAATACATGTAAGTTGTCAAGGCAAAGGCATAATTTCATTAAACTTTTATAATTTGTTCATATTCAAAGAGAAAAGTATAACTATTTTTAATACATCCTCATCCATACTATTATTATTAATATGAAACTTACACCGTCTGTCTGTAATCTATTCACGCTTACACCATTTGACAGATTTGTATGAAATTTGGCAAATAATAAATTGCATCGTGAAGATTATGGAAATTATATATTATATAATATACTCAGTAAATAATAAAATATTTTTTTTTTACTTATCGTCCATAAAATCTGAATCTCACAATATAACATGAATATTCCCTGTCGAAATGCCTTCGCGTGTTTGTCAGTTATAAATCAATCTGTTCTAATAGATAGGTAGATATAATTCTATTTATGCAAAATTTTCAATGCACTCTTCGCATGCCGGCTGGCTATTCGCTACAAACTATCCATAAATTAGATATTCCTTATTCAAGTCGACTAGAAAATTGGTACAAGAACCATATGAATCAAATGGCTAGTTACGAGGCGTTTCTACAGGACTCAAAGTAATATCCTGCGATAAACACTATGTATATGTCTCAGACTAAAGAACTATAATAAGTAAACTCTAGGAACCCTCAAAAAATGTCAAAGTCAAAAATAGCAGTGTGATTTTGTTTATGCTACTATTTTTGATTTTGCGAAACAGATCGTTTACTTTTTTGAAATAATAAGGGAAATTTTATATTAATAAATCTATCTCATGGGAACCGTACATTTTTCAGGGATAGAAAATTACCTATGTACTATTCCAGACTTTAATCTATCTCTGTGCTATCCGTTCAGCCGTTCTGGCGTGATTGAGTAACTAACATCCAAACAACTGTGAATACTTTGCTATTTTTATTAATAACATTTATTTATTTATCAAAGTAATGACTATTCTATTAATATTTGTATTCTCTTTTAAAACATTATTGTTTAGCTTCATGTTTAGTTCTAAGACACTCTATCTGTATCATTCCTTAGTCTGAAGTATTTATATGTATATAATACTATTATGTGATGTGAATGAACTATAAATACCTGCGTGTACTTAATAATAGGAAACAACAAAAAAATATAAGGTAAATTAATATGAAAGCTTAAATAAAAATTAAAGGCGGCTTCAAAGCTTTGATATTAGTTTTTCAATTAACTGAACGTGATTTTTCTTTTGCAATAGGTACCTATTATATGTATATATGTATGTAAGTATCACAAATTGATGTATGTAATGTTTTAGCTATCATTAAAATTAATGTATTGTAATTAAATATAAAATAAATATTTTGTGTATATTGTGTTATAAATATTTGAAGAATTTGAACACAAGACCTCCGGCATAGAGATTGACTTCTCCAACCATTACACCAGGTGGTGTTTACATTTATGTTACATTAATTCAAAAATTATGTTAATTTAAAAATTGTAACTTGTTAGATTTTGACATGATTTATTTAACCTAATTTAATGAAATATTTTTAATTACTAATGATTTTTAGCTTTGATGTGAAAACCTGTAAAAAATACATTTATCTCTTATTTTCAAATGTTGTCACGAATGTATTAATGCAACTTTTGTATGTTATCCTAATCTATACTCTATACATATGTACAATAAAATTGTAACTGATCGGTGTCTTTATATGGTATATATTTGAGAAGAACTATTCTCGGAGGTCTTTATTAACGCAATAGAATGTAATGTATCGGTCTCACCCGTCACCATGATTGCTGTAAAGCAATCGAAACGTCGCATTACAAGCATAAATCAAAATAAATCTTTAAAATAAATCCTTAAAACTAGCAAAATCCGCGGCTTCGCTCGCGCTAAAACTACAATAAAAAAACTTTAAAAAGATAGGTTTCATACTAATTTTCATCCCTTATTTTATCTCCTTATGGGATAAATTTCAATAACGCTAAAACACGTAGGTATTTATTTAATTGTATTGAAGGTCATTAATACCAAGTTTCAAGAAATGTTGATCATAAATACTTTTTGGGTTGTGTTATAACGTGTACTCCCCTGGGAATAAAATAATCTCTCGCGGTAAAAAGTATCCTATATGTCGACCCGGATATATAACTATCATCATACCAAATTTCATCAAAATCCCTCCAGTGGTTTTTCTGTGATGCGGTAACAAACAGACAGACAGACAGACAGACAGACAAACAGACAGATAGACAGACAGACAGACAGACAGACAGACAGACAGACAGACAGACAGACAGACAGACAGACAGACAGACAGACAGACAGACAGACAGACAGACAGACAGACAGACAGACAGACAGACAGACAGACAGACAGACAGGCAGGCAGACAGACAGACAGGCAGACAGACAGGCAGACAGACAGACAGGCAGACAGACAGGCAGACAGGCAGGCAGACAGGCAGGCAGACAGGCAGGCAGACAGGCAGGCAGACAGGCAGGCAGACAGGCAGGCAGACAGACAGACAGAGAGACAGACAGACAAAAATTCTAAAAACTATAGATTCGGCATCTGCATCGATAATAATGTCTATTTCAATAATATTTTCCAAAAAATATTTAATGTACAGATTCGACTTAGTTAGAATTTTATTATATGTATAGATATCTCTAATAGTTTTAAAATTCTAAAACCAGTAGTTTGATGGCTGATGATACATATTAATTGTGTTAATATTTATAGTACACACTGAATATACATTTATTTGTATAAATTTAAATACTGTATTCCCCTAACTTACCCTAATGAAGTTGCTCCCTGTTCCATAATTACCATGAAAAATTGTTTGATCTTATCTAAGGCCAATGTTTCAACATCAAAATCACCCTAAAACCCTTCTGTTGATGTTAAATTATTTGGAAAGGCTTCATACTTAATTAAAGAAAAAAATTCAAGCCAAGGTGCACACCTTTACATGATAAATTTTAATTTAATTTATTTTAAGTACATATAGTAATATTATTATAAAAGTTTTGTTAGAAAAAGTACAATAAAATTAAAGCTTTCAAAGTTTTTAACAATTTTACTTGGTTAAGATGTGTTAGGGATGTAATTAATGACCTAGCAAAAAAAGGTCGTCTACTCCTACGTGCTATTTTACTAGGTGTTGCATTTGATTAAATTATTTTTTGGATGTTCATAATGCTTTGTAATATTTTAATTTATAAAAAAAAGTGCTAAATTAAACTATTTTCGTATAAATTTGGGAAATTTTATCATAATAGGTTTAGCTAAAACCAATCAGACACACGAATAGAGTTGCTTAAGCAAATATAACTTTTTTCAAATTGGATATTTAATTAGTTTATTTAATTTGGATTAGCCGAAAATCGAACCTGTAGCTTTCGTACAATAAAGTATAACTTCAAATCATTATATAATTATTCACAGTCAGAGCCAACACATATGTCTAATGATAAATGAGATCTAAATCTTTATTTGTCAATTAAATTCGGCCGTTAGAGCGCGTTAGTGGAGATTAAAGAGACTGGTATTTTGGTCCTTTTATATTTATTCTGGGATGCTTTATGAGAGACAGGTGCGGCGTGGCTAGTGAGGGGACTGTGAGCAATACGATAAATATTATAGTTAATTATTTTTATTGCATAGTATTTAATATGCATGTATTAATCGAATCAACTGCCTAGTGGCTAGCATGTGGCTGCAACTCCTAAGGCCGAAATTGTGGGTTCAAGTCCAGCGTTGGGCCAAAAGAAAACCTTGGTTTTTTATGCCAAAAGATGAAGTTAAGAAGTTGTTCTTTCTCTTATTTGTGCTAAATTGTCGCAAGATAGTAGGTACTGAACTCATAGAGTAAATGGAATACAGAGTGCAAACACGGCTGTACTATAATATCTCCTGCGCAGTTGTAGTTGCACTAGTTTCTGTGAGATTGACCGATGCAGCTGAAATTGGTTCGCAAGGTTTTTTTATTACGTGTATGAGATTTGAAAATCAATAAAGTTGATAATATAATTTTTCTTAAACTTACGAAACCAAAACACCGAAAACCGAAATAGAATGCTGAATAATATTTTCTTAGAATTACGCGAATATTTGACATTTTAAATAAAATTATCTTTTTCGGATTTATTCGCGATTTTTTCGCGAATTTTTTTGGTTTCCGACATTTCGAATCCTTTCCGGCAATCCATGTCTCTCCCGTGACCACGATTGCTGTAAAGCATTCGAAACGTTAGGAACCAAAAATCAAAATAAATCCGAATCCGAATAATCCAAAAAAATAGTTTTATTTAGAATACTGAATAATTTATTTTCTAAATTACCATTGAATAATCGATTTATATTTTTTACCATTCATCAATGGTAATATTTTTTTGATTTCATGTTTATATTGAATTTTATTAACATTTACATAACCTAATGAAGGCACATCCCTAATCTGAGCCATCTATTTTCACAAATCATAACTCATATCTCGCACCCAATCAAAGAACGATGACATATTTACACCAATTACTCACTACGGTACAATGAAAATTTACCTTCTACACACTGTCATAGATTAAAGAACTAAAATTAGTTGGATATTTATTATTTAACTAAATATATAGCTTGGGCCTGCCTTAAATTATGTCAGACTAACACATATGACGCTAACATGTGTGTTATTCCAGACTATAATCTATCGCTGTGCCAAATTTCATCAGAATCCGTTCAGCCGTTATGGCGTGAAAGAGTAACAAACATCCATCCTCACAAATTTTCACATTTGCTGCTGACACTTTTTCGATTTGGAAAAAATACCCTTTCACAATCAGACAGACGGGACGACACAATAGTAATTTATTAAAACTGGTTTAATTTATAAATTTATTAAAACCTAATAACTATAATTGGTCTGACCTGGGAATCGAACCCAGGACTAATCTGCCTCTGTACTTGCTAACCACTGGACCAACGATGCAGCTACAGTAAATACCGCCTAAGTAGTAAGTATCTTTATCTCTATGTATATACCGGTATATCACACAGAGTTTATGTCCGAATGATTGCTCTTACAACTTTGATCACAACTCGGCAGTACAAAGCGGTAATTAAAACAAGCGAGCCGTAAGGTACCTCTAATTAATTAACGATAATAAACCATTATGAAATGTTAAACCAGCTGGAAGGGGCAACGTCTTGGTAATGTTGATGCTTCGGTACACAATTTTATGTTTATGTCAAAATAAGCCTTTCATGGCGTCATGGAAGTCGGTAATAGCATGAGAGGAATGTAGTAAAAAAAAATATTTTCAAAATTTATTTATGAACTTCTATAAAAAATTACTAGCTTAACTTTTAAATTCATGTAGGTGCTATTGTCCCTCGCTCCACTCGGATTCGTCCCTAGTTGCGTTTTAACTTTTATCGTTTAGTATAGATTAATTCTCAGAGATGAGATATTTTCCCACCTGAAAAACTATTCTATATGATGCGCCGGATAACCAGTTATTATCTTACCAAATTTCATCAAAAGCTGTCTAGAAGTTTTCTCGTAAAGCGTTCCCAGACAAGTAGACAGAGAGACAAAAAATCTAAAAACTAATGATTCGGCCTCTGTATCGATAATAATGACTATTTCAATAAGATTTAAAAAAAATGTACAGATTCGACTCAGTTGTAATTTTATTATACATATGTACTATAGAAAACTTTGTAATAATTATGTAAAATCAATGAATGTATAAACAAAACACTCTTAATGTTTTTATGTAAAATTCTTCAGTTTCCCTCTTTAAATAAATGTATTAAATAAATATCAACGCATTTTATCTCTTAACTAAAATAACGAGACTGCTTCCTTGTAAACAAGTATTTAACAAGTTTCCTATCACATACTCACGTCTCGTAAATACGTTAGTTTTGAATAAATCGAGCGAAGAATCCCATTCAATAAGCGAATCAACACTAAAATATAATTAAAAAATCGCCCATAAAGGTCGGAGACCACCTTGTCAGCGCGTAAATTAACATGAAAACGTCATACAAAGAGTAACCCTTCGCCGCCATATAATAAACAGCTCGAACCGCTCCTCTCCCGCTGAGCGCCTTCCAGCGCCTATTCAAATGACCGGACGCTATCGTAAATATTATGGTATTTATTCAGATTTCGGTCACAAACAATTCAATTCACGCACCGGCTGCTAATTGGATATAAATCGTGGTAAAAATATTCAATAAACCCCTCGCATCGATTAATGTTTCAACAAAATGCCTTCATTTGAATTCATGTTAAGCGATGCATCGATAATGAACGTCGATACGTTGATCGTCTATAGAAAGTACGTTTTGTTCTCTCCCAATTATTTTATTATTTCACAAGCATTTATGCTGATTCGATTAATTTGTTTTCAAACCCTTTTCCAACTGCGCTTGCTTTGTTGTGTTTCGACTATTTCGTTCTTATAAATAATTAAAAGTACCAAATGCAATAAAACTTGTACAAATATTCTAGCGGAGCGTAAAATAAAATATTTATATAGAGGAAAACACGCCAGACGGTCGGTTACATGAAAAACGTCGAGCTAAGCACTTTATAATAGAAATAATAACGAAACAGCCGCCATGAATTATTGCCTACATTTCACGTTAAATTGTATGTAAATGTGAGGCCGCAGCGACACGGCTCCCACAATAACATAATAATAGTAGATTTGTGACTCACGTCAGGTTGTTAGTGTGTACTTAACCCTTTATCGGGACACGCACGCGGGACGTGAGATCATTACTGGGGTCGCGGTCGGTACAATGAGAATTTTCGCTTTGAATCCTTTAACTTTGAGGGGAAGCGTCTTTTAAATTCGTGAACAAACAGTTACGAGTAAATGTGTGACGTGTAACGACACTGTTTATTTATATTGCTTAATAGATGCCGGTTTTTACTTATTTGTATAACAATGGCCGTTTAAAATATTAAATTTCGGTGATACGAAGTTGACAAGGCAATTTAGTAGATACTGGTTTTTAATTTAAATAAAAAAACATTATTTAAACATTGTCATATTATTGAATTAAGTAGAGATAATAATATATTTATGTTGTCATATATTGAATGACATGAACTTTAAAAAGCTTTTCATATGAAAATCTTAAATAAAGTGTACATTTTGTACGAAATTAGAACGATGTAGAGCAAACGACGTTACGTCCACCAAAGGTTTTAATGCATAAGCACGCCCACTCATAAGAGCGTCGGCAACAATCGCCTGAGGCTCGGAAATTGCTTTTCTGTTGCCTGCAAATCCCTAAAAATTATTCGAATAGACCCCCTAAGCCTGGGGCATACACGTATTTGATATTGCCGCGGGCGCATAAATAATTCAATTTTTGAAATGTTTATAAATTGCAAACTTGTCCCTATAACGGGGGGTATTTTAGACTACATTAGAAATTGAGTGTTGAAACTAAATTCATGCTTTACATAATATGTGAGAATGTTTTATAGCGAAAATGATATTTGAGTTAATTTTCGTTTTTTTTTTTTTTTTTTATGGTATTCAATGATAAACGAGCAGACAGTCCACCCGATGGAAAGCGATACCTGTCGCCCATAACACCTTTATGTAACAAAACTGCAGAACCGCCGGTACGTTATCACTGTGAGGACTAAGATGTTATGTCTCTTGCCTGTAATTGCGCTGGCTACCTTATTCTTCAAACCCGAACACAACAATCTTTGTTGCTTGGCGGCAGAAATAGATAAGGGGGTGGTACCCATCCAGTCGGACTCCTCAGGCTTGACAGAGTCCTACCACCGGTATTTGTTCTATGTTTAGTCTCTATATTATATGTTTACTAACGAAAGAGCAAATGTTTTAAATTATTACTTGAATATTATTTACGATTTAATTTAGGTGAAAAATGAGCTTATTTCAAAAGCTTAACTTAAATTAAACGATTTTTTTTACATTTTTAGTATAAAATCTTGCCATACACGAGTAAGGGAGATAATCTATATTTAATTAAAAATACTTAGTTTTACAATGATACCTATAGAGATAGCATAATCTATACTATAATAAAATTGTAGAGGTCGAATGTCTGTACATAGAAAAAAAATGCTAAAAACCGAGTCAGGGGGGTGTAAGAAGAGCTATAGAACCAACCCAGATTTTTTCCAATTTTTTTGTTTCTCTGTCTGTTTGTCTGTTTGTCTGTTTGTACGGGCTAATCTCCGAAGCTGTTGGGCCGATTTGAATGAAATTTTGCATGGTGGTACCTTATATCTCCGGTCAACATATAGGATACATTTCATCTCGGAAAATCAAAGAGTTCCAGTGGGATAGTTAAAAAACTATCGTAACTTATACAGCTTACTACACAAAAACTACGCATTGGATTTTAATGAAACTTTACAATAATATAGTTCATATATCAGAATAATAAATAGGCTACTTTTTGTCCCGGAAAAATGTACGGTTCCCGTGGGATAGATTTTTTTTTGTTTGTCTAGAGTCGAACCCGAGCGAAGCGAGGCTAAGCCACTATAATATTATAAAAAGAAAGACTTTTTTTTTGTTTATTTGTCTGTACCGAATAAGCTCCGAAACTACTGGATCGATTTAGATGTAAGGGTTTGGCCGGATAAGTATAGTGAACTGGCCCCTCTATACATATAATAAAATTCTAACTGAGTCGAATCTGTACCTTAAATATTTTTTGGAAAATCTTATTGAAATAGACTTTATTATCTATACAGGGACCGAATCTATAGTTTTTAGAATTTTAGTCTGTCTGTTTGTCTGTTACCGCATCACAGAAAAATCACTGGAGGGATTTTGATGAAATTTGGTATGATGATAGCTATATATCCGGGTCAACATATAGGATACTTTTTACCGCGGGAGATTATCTCATTCCCGCGGTAGTACACGTTATAACACAACCCAAAAAATATTTATGATCAGAATTTCTTGAAACTTGGTATTAATACTCTTCAATACAATTAAATAAATACGTGTTTTAGCGTTTTTTGAAATTAATCCCATAAGGAGATAAAATAAGGGATGAAAATTTGTATGAAACCTACATTTTTAAAGTTTTTTTGTTGTAGTTTTAGCGCGAGCGAAGCCGCGGTTTTTGCTAGTATAATATAATTTATATTTATCTGCGATGAGTGGAACGTATGTATATTATATTAATAACTAACTTCTATTTGGGGGTCCACTCACATGGGACGGCAATAAAAGATAAGTATATCATAGACTTTTATTATTAAAACAATTTTAGTTCAGTAGTTTCACTAATATTCTTTAATAAACAAACAAACAAGTTCTTTCTCTACCTTATAATGCGATAAGAAATTAAATACTTGAATTAAACGGTACTTACATTTTTTCTAAAACTGATTTTGATTAGTTTTTTTTGAAACTAGCGACTCACCCTCGGTCCGCTCGGGTTCGTTCCTAGTTAAGTTTTAACGTTTTTTATAGATTTCTAAGAGATGAGATATTTTCCCACAGTAAAAATTATCATACCAGATTTCATTAAAATCTGGCCGGTGGTTTTCTCGTGATGCGTTCCCAGACAGATAGACAGACCCACAGACAAAAATTCTAAAAACTATAGATTCGGCTTCTGTATCGATAATAATTACTATTTCAGTTAGATTTCCCAAAAAATATTTAATGTACAGATTCGACTCAGAATTTTATTATATGTAGGTATAGACGTGAAAACATTCATTTGTGTATATAGTAAAATGATACCACTAACTCTATAACATAATATATATCTTTTCATAACGTTCATTTGAATTAAATCAAGTAAAATATTTAGTGAATGAGATATCACGGAAAAACGTGACGTCTGAGAATTCATTGTCCCACAGTTAAAAAGGTACGTGGCCACAGGACTTTTTATATATATAAGGTTTTTGTTATTTGTGGTAGCTAGATTTCATTCGGTCCAAGTAACTGTATATCTAATATATTTAAACGAGCAATTCTTGTATATTTACTTATTTATTTACACATTTATTTTTACCGGCGATCTCTTAAACGGCTCTAACGATTTCGCCAAAATTTGGCATGTAGAGGGTTTTCGGAGGTGAAAAATCAATCTAGATTAGTATTATCTAGGAAAACGCAAAATATGTTCGATAATTTCTTACGGTTGGAGCATAGCATCGTGGTAAATCGGCTAAAGTGAAAGATTGACAATCACAGGTGTCCATGTTCGAATCCCGGTCGGATATAAAGTTTTTACTTTTGTTTTTTTTTTGTGTTTATTCAAGCTTTTAGTTTTTTATCCTAAAAATACGATATAACAAAAAAGAACTCCAAGCGAAGCTCGACCGAGCTAGGTACTTTTACTTTAATGTGATCATTATTAATATTATAAATAGGTTTTTTTTGCGAAAAGAGTTTTGTATATTGGCAATATTTTAAAATAAATAGTTTATCTATATTTGTTTCATATTATAATAGTAACTAGGTGAAAAATAAATGAATTTAATGTTCTAAATTATATTTTCATCTGAACCTTTAAAATCATATACCTATTGATATTTTTAAGGTTTTTATAAAATCAAACCGTAATTCTTATTGTAAAGCAGTAAAACTACGACTATATTACTGCTACAAAGCGATTGTGTTATCGTACTATTAACTAGAGAGACCAACTACAAATTTTTAGAGTACATTTTACTCAAAGTTGGTAAGAATTAATATTATTCATAATTAAAAGTAATGCCGAGAGACATTGCTAGTTCTAAATAGTAATACAAGGTGTTATATTATACAGTATGTTGACATTTACGTATTAGATGTTCAATATACAATAACTAGAGTCGCAGAACGTGACATGTTTGATGGGCCACCGGGCAGCTATCAAAGGTGGACGTGACAAGCGACGTGACTATTGAGCTTTATATTAACATCGATGTGTTAGACGTATAGGTCATATGTAAGCATATATTAGCCACTACTTGATATATTTTATTTTCTATGCATAAATAATAACTTTAAAATGTAATAAAAAATAAGAGTTACTCCGCCGATCTCTTAATAAAAAGCATCTGGGCGACGGAGCTTCGTCGGTATTTTTTGGGGATATAAAAATTACATTTACAGATGTACCTGTGTAAATAAACTTAACGTGTTGAGGGACGCGACCACACCGGTGTGTCAGTTATTAGAAATTTCTTAGAAATTATTAAATTAGCATTTCTTAGAAATTATCCTGGTGTGGTTAAAGAGCAAACTTTATCTAAATGCAAAATTTGATTCAAATCAATAGAACCATTTCCGAGATACACAAAATATTTTTATATACATATATCTATGTACAATGAATGTATGAATTGCTCATTTAAAATATTATAAGATACTAACAGAACCTGCGGCTACACCCGCGTTCAATCTACAAAAAAAATCTTTAACTTTATGTTATACAGTGACTCACCCTCGCTTCGCTCGGGTTCATCGCAATGTACCTATTTATATAATATTGTTTATACAAAAATACTAAAATCGCGATTAAAAAAAGGCGGTAGGAAAGTGAAAAATACTTTACGACCAATTCTTATACCTACCAAATATCAAAAAAAAAACATTAAAATCGGTCGAGCCGTTTCGGAGGAGAGCGACCACAAACACCGTGACACGACTTTTTTTTATATATTAGACTAGCGACTCACCCTCGCTCCGCTCTGGTTCGTCCCTACTTACGTTTTAAAGTTTAGTATAGATTTCTTAGAGATGAGATATTTTCCTCAGTAAAAAGTATCCTATATGTTGACCCGATATTGGTTTGTAGTACACGCTATGTATCAGAGATGGCGCTGTATGTGAAAAAAGATATTCCCGCTTTTCTGTTGAAATTTTTCCTGAATTTTCTTTGCTATAAACCTCACGGAGCCCGAGACCTTTCCAATGAATGCAAAACCGTGGAAATCGGTTCGTGCGTTCTGGAGTTATAGCGTCAGGAAGGAAAACCCGACTTATTTTTATATAGTAGATTGTATACATTGTATAGTACAAGTGTAAGTTAAAAAAATCACCATTTTTATATGCAATATAAAAAATATTAAAGTATTTGAATTTTCTCGTACAAACAGAGTTCACCCCAATTGACTTTAAACTTCTGTCAAGAAAGCGTGAAAAGATAATATTTCAATGATTTAGACGCGTGAGTTTTTCGTAATCCCGCGGATTAGTTTATCTTAGCGACGTGAAAGCAGGAGTGCTTTAACGTGAAAGTTCGCGACTTCTTTATCTATCTTTATAGTGTTATGTATAACTTCATTAAGAAGTTGCATGAAGATGACTAGTAGTTTTAAGTATAAGATTTTTAAATACAATATTTAGTAAAATTTTCTATTCTACATTTAAAATAAAAGAATAGGATTGTAGTTAAATATATTCAACTTTCTAACAAAATTAGGGCTGCATTACGCTTTTTTAAATTTAAAAAAAAAAATCTTTTTTAGTTTAACTTGAATATTTCACATCTATATAAAACAAAATCGGGTTTGTTACAACACTTATAACTCGAGAACTGCTGGACCGGTTTTTATGATCTTTGTGGGGTGAAGACAAGTCCTTTGATGGACTTGTCTTCACCCCGAATAGCAGAATAACTATTAAAACATCGGAAAAAAATTACGAAAAAAATATGAAAATAAAGCTATTCCATACTAAGCGTCTAAACGTACCTAGGGACGAACCTGAGCGAAGCGAAGGTTAGCTGCTATTTTTAAATAAAGTTGTCTTTTCGGATTATTACACGTCTAGATTTATTTTGATTTCCAGTTAAAGACGTTTTGAATGCTTTACAGCAATCATCAGTCACCAGAGAGACTAAAGTTATATCACAAAAGTTACTATGTACATAGATGTAAAGTATTCGAAACGTCGGGCGAAAAATAGAAACAAATCCGAGAAAAAAATTTAACCTAGGGACGAACCTAAACGAAGCAAGAGTGTATCGCTAGTTGGCTATAAAACGCAAGGATTTTTCGAAAGCACTCTTACTAGTGTAGTGTACCAAAGATTAGCACGTTCAAACAAACAAACAATCAGTAAACGAACGAACTCTTCATTTATTTGTATTTTATAAAAATCAAAGTGCTATTATATTTTTGAACGTAAGCACTTAAAACGTTTTTTCCTGTAGGTAAGTAGCTCAATATTTTGAATTAAGATTTTAAATACATTGCTTAAAGTAGCATCGCCCTGTCCTTCGATCAGTTTGATGTATTAACCGTTCAGATACGCTCGGTTACGTAGTTCTTTATAAAATATCAACAACAATTAAGTTATACTATGGCAAAGTAACTCGTTACTCACTTTTTGTCAACGTTACAGTCGAGCAGTTATTTTTTGCACGACATTTCGATATCAAAACATTGATCTATCAAAAAACTCCAGCGAGACAGTTAACAAAGCGCCTAATCGCTTCACGCATCGTGAAACTTCTTGAATACCGTTATTCTTAGGTAAATTAATGTTAAATTTGATATATATAAAAACAAAAATGTGTTTTATTTCTTAGTAACATGATTCAAAATTGTTCATTAAGTTCAGTCTGTGTGTTTGTAAACTAAAAACTGGATCATTTCCTGACAATCGCACGGTGAAGAGAGCCATCCGTCTCCGTCACGTCATTACGCCGGTTGCGAATGATTAAAAGAAATTGATGTAATTCATAGCTAATTTACATTCGTTCTGATTTTTTTGTACATCAAAGGGGTGATGTTTTTGTTAACGAATGAGCAATGATGATTATCTGGTGGAGTCAGTGACTAGAGACATAACAGGTTTGGTTCCTGCGTAGAGTAATTTATGTGGGGATCTAAAATTGGACTTGTCAATCATTCGCTGAATGAGTGAGCCTCGCACACTCAAACTAATTTACGTTTAGTAATTTTTGACAACTGCTCAGATAGCTTGCTTATTTTATTACGGAGAGCGTAATATATGTTTATATTCTATCGAGCTATGCTGAGTAATAATTGAATGTTATCCTTATAAATCTATACAAATAAATAAAATTGAAGTTTCTGTTTATAATGTCAAAATAACAGCTTTTTACTAAATGCATGTGAAATTATATACGGATATACTTAATAATAGAAAAACACAATTTTTAAAATATTTGTATGTCTGTCTGTCTATTTGTTCCGGCTAATCTCCGAAACGGCTGGACTGATTTTGACGGGACTTTCACTGGCAGATACTTGGCTACTTTTATTTTTAAAAAAGAATTAAGGTTCCTCTCAAAAAAAACTGTAATAAAAAACGTACCTAGGGACACACCCGAGCGAAGCGAGTGTAAGTCGCTATTAATATATAAAATTGAAGAGTTTTTTTTTGTTCATTTGAAAATGCTAAATCTCTCCTTCTCTAATGATTCAGTTAGACTTGTATTTTTTTTGCATTTTATGGCATATTTATTGAGGTAAGTATAAAGAACCGAAAAGATAAGTATGTATATTCATGATAAAATTCTATAATATTATAATAACTACCTTGTTTAAAGGTTCATATAAATATGAATAGAGATATGTACATAGTTGAGCGATACATACATTGTTAAGCGTAAAACTGATTGCAAACTATTAACATTGTATCTTATATTCAACTTTTCGACATACACTATCGTATTACGTTAGTGACAATAGAAAAGTAACAATACGTACTGATGGCATGTCAAACAAACTATTACCTTATTAGAATACGAAGCAAACCGAGCATGTAATAACATGTTTCTTACAAATAACTAACGTTGAGCGGTGAAGGATTACACACCGTATGCTTCTGTGACGATGAGGGCTAATTTAAGCATTTACCTTTGAAAATAATATAGGGAAGCCATCTTTTTAGGGGAATGAAGAATTTTTGTTAATATTTAAATATATTTTTTTATATATCTTCTCTAGATAGACCTAGATTTGTACTATAAATATAGAAATAACATATTTTTTTGAAACCGCTCAATTTATTTTATCTTACTAATATTATAAATCCAACAGTTTGTAAGGATGTATGTATATTGTATACATGTATGTTTGTTACTTTTTCACGCAACAACTACTGAATGGATTTTAAGAAAATTTTACAATCATACGTCAGAATAACACATAGGCTACTTTTTATCCCGAAAAAATGTACAGTTCCCGTGAGATAGATTTGTTTTCCTCTAGCGAAACGTGGGTGCACATGCTAAGTTAGCCTGTAAATGTGATATAATTTGTGACATTATTTTTATACATAACTATATTAAGTTAATCTATACTAATATCATAAAACTGAAGAGTTTGTTTGTTTGTTTGTTTTCTGGTTGAACGCGCTAATCTCAGAAACTACTAATCCGGTTTGAAAAATTCTTTTTGCATTAGATAGCCCGTTAACTGAGGAAGGCTATAGCCTTCCTCAGTTAACATTATAGCCTATAGGCTATAAATCATTCCGGAAAATGTATGATTCCCGTGGGATAAATTTGTTTTTTTCTAGAGACGAACCGGAAGCGAAGCGAGGGTGAGTATAAAACATGAAAAAAAGTATGGCCAGCTTACATTATTACTGACATCCAAAGAAGACAACCCAGTTTTTAGAGACCATGCATTAAGTAAATTCTATATTGTATTGTAATTGTGTGTTATTTGTTGACAGGTATTAATTTCACAACGTGAAATGGCTAACGGTTTTAATATCAAGGATATACCTGTCTAATGGAAACGCACTGTATGTATATAATTTCATACTTTCGCTTATTTCTTATTAGTTTTTGCCCTCGGCTTGGTTCGTGTGGTAAGTGAGGTGGGTATAATAGGTAGCCTTTATCCGTCCCCAGGATGCAATTTACATCCTTGCCTTTTATCGAAATTCGTTAAACGGTTTAAGCGTGAAAATGTAGCAGACAGAGTTTTAGTTAGAGTATTTTTACATTTATAATATTAGTATCGATTTGAAGCCTTTATAAATGAGGTCTAAAAATAATAAAATGAAGCAATTTTAGTTACTGGTAATTTAAAATGTTAATTGCTATATTTTGTCTATATTCTCTAAACAGAAGGTGATATAAGGAATCAATATCAATAAAAAATAATAAAGTTAGTGTAAAAGTCAATAATATTTATTTATAGTTATATCTTTCATGATTGGGATTTACTCTGACCAAAAACATTCTACCAATTTCATCTGTTGTGGAAAGACGTGAAGAAGCTCTATAAATAAGTGTACAATGTTTAAGAATGAAAATACTGTACGTACCAATCATATGAATATTATATGTATGTATGTATTCAGCCCTTTTTTTTAACGTCCCACTGCTAGGTGGATTGGAACTGAATTTCGACAGCCCTATCTACCTATCCTATCCCATTAATACAAACAAAAAAACATCAAAATCAATCAAGACGTTATGGAGGAGAAGAATTACGACCACACGCACATCGGAATTTTATAAGTATATTATGTATTAGACCCTTTTTAACGTCCCTCACTTTTAACGTAAATCCCTTCAGTAAGAGGGAGATCAGGTTGATGATGTTTTCCTTCACCGCTAAAACAAGTAAGTGGTAATCATGTTGGAAATGATTCGCACACGAAAATATCAGAGGTGTGGTTCAAATCCCGGGTCTCGCCCGGGATTTGAACCCGCTTCACTCGGTTTCCCAAGCAAGCACGTTATCACTGGGCTAGCACTGCCTATATGAATATTACAATAAAAATAATAACCTTCTGACCGATTTTAGCTACAGCAGCCAAAATCTTACTGAGACCAGCCAATTGCATTGGAGATAGAAGCAACGGCTTTACATCTGAGACCACCAAACAGAGAAAGAGAAGAGAAACACCACCATCTTCCTAACTCCGGGCTGTTACTGAGAATTTCTTATCTAGAAAACTCAATACAAAACTTGGCACGATCTGGAACTCGAACTCAAGACTTCCAGATCATGAACCGTATATGCCAGCGAACTAGCCCACAGAGGCAGTTAATAAAATAATACATAGCTACAATGTTTTGGTAAAATAATAAAGGTTTTTTTCAATTCAGCTCATATCACCCGTCTGGCGACCGTTAGGGCAACATTTCGTCTGCTTACTTTGTCCTCTATTACATGTACAATACTAGTTATTTTCCCGGTATTGCCTAGATTTAATAAATTAATTCTATCGAAAAGATTTTTTTTATTTAAACGTTTATACTTTCTATTAACTTCTCTTAACTCTCATACCAATTCAAAACTTTATAAGTTAGTATGTGTAATCTTGATAACAATTCAATAATTTCATATCATCGTGCTGATCAGGGGCTGAAGTGATGAGGTAGGCTAAAAAAACTTGTGTGTGTACTTATGTACGCACGTAAGAAGTTATACTTCTTTGGCGTTACAGAACAAAAATAGCCAAAGACTTCATCCCATATGTCACAACTTTCTGTTTGTAAAAGGAATGCAGCTAACTTCATCATGTCGCTTTTTGGCTGTCGTTGTGCGCGCGCATCGTAAAAATTTTAGTCGCATAATTTTTTCCAAACGTGCCAAAAGTAATATAACTTTGAAAACCTAAAGAATGATAATACAAAATAAGCAATAGCAAGTTCTATCAAATCTCATATCCCCACGTAATAAGAGCTAACGTCATTTGCCGCACGCGTTCATACAATTTGTTGTTCAGTTGTTTCATTACGGTACGAATAGCATATTGTAGTCTCTGGGTCCCTAATTGGGTACATACTGTCCTATTTTTGGCTGTATTTAATACTAACCGTGACTTTGTTTAGATCTGCTTTATTGACCGACTTCGAAAAATAAGAGGTTCTGTAATAAGCTGTGTGTTTTTATGTGTTACGCGATATCTTCACTAAATGTGATTGAAACATATTGTTATGATCCATTTTATTTAATAAACTGTCTCAAGGGTAGGTTCTATTTAATAAATAGAAATCTAGATATACTAGTGTTCGCCCAGTAGTTAAAATTCAACTTTCATATATATATATAACCAAAAAAAGAAAATCTATTGACAAACAGAGGAGATAAAGATACCTACTGATTAGCTTATTTTAGATAAGGTTTATCTTATTTTAGATAATCTAAGGACATACTTGCGCGAAGCGATTAGTCACTGCTAATAGATAAAATAATTAACTTATTACTATAAAAAACTCAATCTCAATAAAAATCAGGCTTACGGTGAAGGAAAACATTGTGTGGAACCTTGCATGACTGAGAGAACCTAGCAAGTTTTCGAAAGACATATGAAGCCGCAATTGGTCAGCGTGCTGGATTATGGCCTAATCCCCCTAGCATTGAAAGGAGACCCGTGCCCAGCAGTAGAAAGTTAAAAAAGAGGAGCGAATACAGTAAAAATCTTATTAACTCCTATCAGAAAATGTATGTACATTTTAAAATTAAACAAATATCCACTGTTTACTTAGCGTGTGTAATAAGTAAGTGTAGTGCGGGCTCCGACCGCGTTAATTCACCATGATTGATTATCTTTCGCCTAATGAGCTCTGGAGCCATCTTATTGACACCGCCCAAGATAAAAGATACCACCCTGCTTAAAGATAAATATAATAATATGAAAATAAAATATTAACATAAAGACTACTTTGTATTTTTTATTTTTCTACAATAAAAAAAATATGTTTATTTAAAATGTCGCATAAATTTCTTATAGTGAAATAACTGTATTATACTACTAACTTACCCTCTTTGGTGCATCCCTTTTTTTATTGTTGGGAAGGATATACAGGTGGTTATGTGGGACTCACGGCTAGAAAAGTCAGTACTACCCACTAAAATCTACCCCGTCATAATGGGGCGTTACAGGATCGCTTAAGCACTCAACCACGACCCCCCGACGGCAGGTCTGCCGAAGAAGACTACAACAACGGTGGGGTTGCTCTAATGGCCCACTCTGCCATCAGAGAAGAACCAGGGGCAATTGGGGTGCACCCTTACATGAATAACATCCAATGTGTTACTTCATTCAGATTATTCTATGTAGGTCCTACGAAAATACAATACAAACATCATACAAGTACATTACATGTAAATGTAATAGACGATATAAATGCGAAAGTAAGTCTGTCTGTCTGTTACCGTTTCACGTTTAATCCGTTGAACCGATTTAGATGTTTGGTGTGAAGATAGATTGAGACCCTGAGAAGGACATAGGATAGTTTTATCTCGGAAATCATCCCTTAAAGGGGATAAAAGGAGTGGTGGCAATTTGTTTGTACTAGTATGCACATGTATGTACATTGTACATATATATAGCCTATTCTATACTAACCATTAAAATGTATCTACCTTTTAAATAAATCCCCATTATTTAAAATTGATTATTATCAGCATATATCAGTGAGAAACGTAAAATCGCTTCTACTTTAGGCTTAGGCCGATGACGTTATGAATTATGATCGCTTTTCCTTCACAATAAGTGCATAAATAGGAGTGGCTGATGCTTCAATAAATCACTCGCGGCCATCTATCTTCCAGTCAGCGAGTTCGTGGACTCTAGGCCAAATGTTATTATGAATTGAAACCGAGCCACTGTGCTGCTGTTTAAAGGCAGTATTTTGTCTTGTTTCTTGCGAATTAATAAGAGAGTTATCTGTTTATACATATTTTCACGATTTAGATTAAAAAAGTATTCTGGTGCATGTTTATTGCGGAAAAATATCTTATTTCTGAGAAATCTATAATAATCGTTAAAATGTAATTGTAGTGTTGAATAATTTTAAATTTATCTACTCGTTTTGCGAAAAAAAAATATTTGTTTTAAATCTAATTAAGGGTTAAGATTATTCCCACGTATTCCCACGTGGTATTAATAATATTTTTTATTTGTAACTTTATATTTTCTATTATTTCTATCTACAGCTTATATTAAATCGTTAATGCGATGGATTAGTAGAAAAGATCTACAATAATAACCGATATGTTACATACTTTAATCTGTATTCTTATAGCTTTCTAAGAAAAACGTCACACAGATACTATTATTTAGGACTTAAAAAGGGATTGAGTTAGATAATACATCAAAATTCCAAGAAAATACAGAAGAGCTTTTCATAACAGAAGCTTTTCTTAATGTATCATTTTTAAACAAACTTCTAGTTTTTATATTTACATTTTAACAACATCAGCTATTATTGTTATAGTATACAACACTAACATATCCACTAAGTAGTGACACAGATACGAAGCTAAGTCGTAGTGTGATACAGTAGAATTACTCTATCTGGAGCGAAGCAAACAGTCGCCGACATGCTATCTAGACGTTCTGGTAAGACAATGATTCTCAAATATCGGGCTCATCTAAATAACGTAAAAAATCTTTTTAAATAGCAAAATTTTAATTATTTTGTTCAAGTTGAAGAGTTTTATAGTCATATTTCGGCTTCATTATCAATTAACTCTACGGTACTATTATAATAATACAATTTGACAACATACTTTTACGTGAAATACGCCAAATGTCAACACAATTGAATGTCAATCAACGCTTGAATAATTAATTGCATGTGGTGTACCGAAAGATAAACAAAACTGATAGATTTACCAATGAAACCATGTAGTACTACCATTATCTAATGCTGGTTGGTTCGATCGTGACTAAAGTCAGGCATAATATATTATTTGAACTATCGGGGATTATTGGCAAGAAAGATATTTTATTTATGTCCAATTAATATAAAAGAATTGTTGCTCAATACAAGTGAATAATGTAATGGAGACATTTCCATTCAAACAGTAAATAATATGTTAAGTTATTGATTATTTTACATATGTATTATTTGTATTAGTTATTTAAAATAGTACATACCGAGTATCAGAAGCGTAGGTAGGTCTTCAGAAGGTGGACCGACAACTTATTTAAACTCGTAGGAATCCACTGGATATTTATGTCACCAGGCCAGATCCATGAAAGTCTGTGTTCTGTAATGAACATCTTTCGTGCAATATGATGACAATAAAAGCAAAAAGATCTATAAAATTTCTCTTAAAATTCAAAAACATCAAGTAATGTAAAAATAGCTTTTTAGGGTTTTTTTATTCTTTTTTCAATTAGTTACTTGTTCACTCTGAACAATTATTCATAAAACAACTATTAAAACTAGAGTAAAAAGATTAGAATGTGTGAATTTTTCAATTACATTATAGTATTTTCTATGAGAACCAAAAATAATTGCGACTGTGAAAAATCTTAACTATACCATTAAAATTTAAATTTCAAATTTTAAAATTTAAATTTTAGATATTTCGTCAAATTCAGGTTTTGGTGCCACTGTCTTCAACAAATACATCGCAGAAGCGATTCAAGCTGGCGACGGCCGACAACCACTTAGTGGCTTCATTGTGCTCCTCGCGTTCCTATAACATTCAGGTACAATGATATTTAGACATGTCTAACACAATCTTAACTGTAAAGAATTTGAATTTAGATCAATTGTTTTTGTGGACTGGAACTTTTATTAAAATCTAGATAGACTTTTTTATTAAAGTTCAAAAAAAATTGAATGTAAATATAGAACAAGTGTTTATGTAGGGGATAAAAAATAAATAGGGGATAAAAAAAAGAAAACATAAATACAGATAGCATTACGTTTAGAATTGTGTTAATCTTAAGACTTAAGACCCATCTATAAAAGAAATTGTGTAAAAGAAAAAACCGAATTGTACAGAATATTCTAAAATAATAAAAATACAAATCTATTATTTTATACCCATAATGTGCTTTTGAAATCGCCTTCTCAGCTAAATAAGTTGTGCTATCTATAAAGAACATAGCTCTATGGTCCAAGAGATCGCTGAAAGCGAGTCACCGTGTGACTTCCGTAGATAGCTCTCGCTTGACACGAACACCCACCTACTTGTCTGAAAACTACACCCTATATATTAAAACGTTGGTTATATTACGTGGAGATTGTAAGATAACTATAGACTAATAAATAATTCACTTAAATATTACCTTGAAATCAGAATACTATTAAAAGAGGTATGCTATTTGCCATCAAGTTTTTGAATAAAATTTTTCTTGAATTAATATTTGATAGGAAACCAAGCAGTTCTCATTACCTCGCATTACCATACCAATACCATACTAATATATAATATTAGTACTATACCAATATAAATATGACCAAAACGCAATAACATACCAATAATGGTATGGCTATATATCGTATGGCTCAGTTTGTAGTGACAAATGTAGTGAAAAATTGTGTATCGTACTAACTTCCGTAATGTTAAAAATAACTAAGACATTACGTATATATATATATATATATATATATATATATATATATATATATATATATATATATATTTTATGTTTGTTCGGGCATTTTTTCGTCGTTTATGAACCGATTTTGATAATTCTTTTTTTGTTGGAAAGGAAATATCCCAAGAGTGGTACCATGATAAGGAAACCAGGATCTGATGATGGGATCCCAGAGAAATCGAGGGGAACTTTCGAAAATTGTAGCGGCGACTTGTGCGTTTGTTAACATTTTCATTAGGTATTTTAAACCACAACTATTTAATGAAGGTCTGGAGTCGATCTGATGATGGACCCGAAAGATAGTCGAGGGAACTCCTCAACGATTTACAGCAATTACCTGGTGTTTGGGCTTGATTAATTTGTATTGATGATACGTCTACACTAAAAATGGAAAAATAAAAACTTAAAAAAAAATACCAACTTCCAGGCACTGAAAAATAAAAAAATAAGTAAACGGGGGTTTTCATTTAAAATAGATACTTAATCAGATTTTTTTCGAAGTCGGTGCCAGCCAATACAAATCAAAGCACACCGACTTCGAAAAAATCTGATTAAGTATCTATTCTAAATGAAAACCCCTGTTTACTTATTTTTTATTTTTCAGTGCCTGGAAGTCGTTTTTTTTTTTTAAAAGTTTTTAAAACTTTCACAGCTTTTTAAAAGCTTTAAGTTAAAGACGTAACAAATGCAAAGCTTATCTAGCACTGGCATTAGCTAAGCGCGATGCTGCAATCGGAGGATGCAATCGTGCCAAGATTATTCTTAAGATTGTTCATCCTAAATATATTACATAGAAAATGTATTTGTTATATCTTTTTTTCACACAGCAATAAAGCAAAGAATTTTACGTAATTTTTATATAGATAGATTGTAGAAAACCATGTTTCATTGCTTCTCATTAAGTTCTTCCTGTATAATATTATAAGTATATTGCGAGAAGTCATTAACTAAAGGTGTCACTAGTCTATACATTATTTTTTTCTTTTTGAAAAATTATATTGAAATAGACAATATTATCGATACAGAGGCCGTCTATCTATAGTTTATAAATTATTCTCCATCTGTCTGTCTGGGAAAACATCACAAGAAAACCACTGGACAGATTTTAATGAAATTTCGTATGATGATAGCTGGTTATCTGGGTCAACATATAGAATACTTTTTACTACGGGAAAATTTCTTATCTCTGAGAAGTCTATACTAAGCCTTATAAATATGTTTAATCATATAAAATTTATTTAAAGTAAATAATAAAGTATAGATATATTTAGTTATATATGTACATATATGTCTCTAATTTTACCCTCCAATATGTGTAAACGTATAGCAACTATTACCTAATTTTTATTTAAAATTATATTCAACAATTTTTGAAACAATTTGTATTACCTAAAAATTATATTTATAATATATGTATTAACATTTTCCTCTAACGTCAACAAGTCAAAAAGCTTGTTCAGCGATCGCGAGACTCGATTACTGTAGCGTTGATGTTATCAGTAACAGTACTGCGATGAACTAAAAAGGAAATTGCTTTGCTGATAAGAATTTGGATGCAGTACAGCATAATATATAAGACAATTTTGTTTCTAAGCTAAAGCACTCTCAATTTCTCTATTTTATTCCCTAGCCAAAACATCACAGTATTAAAATTGTTAAAAGCTCCTTTTACTTCAACATGTATTTTATAGATTTTAATTGTTTTGTTAGTAATAATTATTCCGTAATATTTACCGAATTGGTTTTAAAACCGGTTTAAATTTTAAAATTTTTCATACTGTATCTGTTAAGATCTTTTGTTAATTTTTACAGAAAATAACACTTTTTTTAAAATTTATGTACACCTTGTGCCTTTAAACAATATCTTATCAAAAAGTCCATTATTCTCACCCTAATTTATAGAAAAGTTAACAAGCAATGTGAGAATGACACTGCAAATTACTTTAAAGATGTCGGCCGCCTTTGAAGACACGGTAGCCGACGAGCGTGACAGTTCGATGTCGGCGGCTATTTGATATTATAGGGCTGCCTACGCGTTATAAATTTTGATATTTAATGTGTATAAAAAGCAATAGGAGTTATATGGAATAATGAAGCTAAAAGGGAAAAAGGACGTGGTAACCCAGTGGTAACGCGCTCGTTTTGGAAACCGAGTGAAGCAGGCTCAAATCTCATCAGGGTCTCGCACCTCTGATATTTTCATGTACGAATCATTCCCAACATGATTACCACTTGTTTTACGGTGAAGAAAAACATGGTGAGGAAACCTGCATGTGTGAGAGAATCTAGTAGGTAAGTGTTCGAAAGATACGTGAAGTCCGTCAACCCGCACTTGACGGACTTGAGAAGTTTTGATTATTTTGTCCTGTAAATTAATTCTACGACAAACATCTTTAACCATAATCTTAAATACGCAAGTGTATTTATTTGTTACTTTTTATTTCATGTAATAACAGATACGTCGTGATTTTTTTTTTTTATGCGATTCAGTGACAAACGAGCAGACAGACCACCTGATGGAAAGCAGTACCTGTCGCACATAACACCTACGGTTCATGCACTTAGGTTTTAAGTAACAAAAATGCAGAACCACAGGTGCGTTGTCACTGTGAGGACTAAGATGATATGCCTCTTGCCTGTAATTGCGCTGGCTACCTTATCCTTCAAACCGGAACACAACAATGCAATCATTGTTGCTTGGCGGCAGAAATAGATAAGGGGGTGGTACCCATCCAGTCGGACTCCTCAGGCTTGACAGAGTCCTACCACCGGTAGGACTCTGTCAAGCCTGAGCCACTATATAATAGTATACGTGATGTAGTTTTTGCTTTCCTTTATGCCGATACGTTAAGTACTTAATATAGTATAGTAGTTACTATCTAATTATCTTAATTGATTCTAAAATATATTAAAATGTACCTTAATATATTTTTATTGAACTCAATTTACGAGACGTTAATTTGAGTTTAACGGTTATCGACATTTGAAATCTTTCTACGAAAGCCATATGAATCATAGTGAAATCATTAAGAAAATTATTCATACATATAATTAATAAATGTACACCCCTACCAGTCAGCGTGTAAAATGTCAGCTATTATAGCCAGCGTGAAACGAACCACGGCGCCGTTAACTCGCTCGATTCGCGGCGGAGGCCGTCAAGTATCCGTCCACTGATTAATACTACTTTCGATGTAAAGACCCATAATTATCTCTAAAGCTCATTACAATGTCAGAGAAAAATAACAACCTACTATTATGTAATTATGGAAAACTAGAGGTTTCATCCGATTTTACTCGCGTTAAGTTGGAATTGTTGTGTTGACTGCACAACATATTGTTTAAAATATGAAATTCAATTTAGATTATTCTTCTTCACATTTCTTGTTGTTTTAGAAATTAACACAAGAGACATACATCAAAATAAAAACACAAATAAATAATAAACAAATATCAAACAAAAATATTATCTCGAAAAATATTTTACAATATAAAAAAAACGTTCATAATCAATATGACGTATACTGTACATGAGTTTTTATTTATATTCTGAATAATTTTTTAATGTGTAATAAGGGCTTTAATTTATAAAAAATGGAGTTATCTATAGTAACCTGTGTTGAGTGAAGAGTAAATCTAAAATAGGGAGCCTTTTTAAAAATATGTATTAGTTATTAATCGAATTCAAAATAGAAGTTTCTATGTTCGTATGTATTCTTTTCAACCGACTAATAATTATAATAATAATGTAATAATTTTAATAATAGCAACATACATTCATATGCATTTAGTAAAAAGCTGTTATTTTAATATTACAAACAGACACTCCAATTTTATTTATCTGTATAGATGTCAAATATTCGCGTAAATATAAGAAAGTATTACAAGAAATAGAAGTTTCATTCACACATCGATCTTGTTTCTATCAGCTGGATATATCAGCGTTCAATAAAATAATGATCATTAACATATTTATTACTTACAATTAAGATTTTTAGTTCTTTATCTCCATCTAACTCTTCAAGATTAATAAAAGAGGATTACCGTTGATAAAATATCTAGTACCTTATCGTCAGTATATATTATGGTTAATTAAAAATAATATGTTATCTTAATCGTTTACAGGTTTTTAATTACTAAGATATATTATAGCGATATCATTAATGATGGAGATCAATTCTTGTAAGGATATGTGAAAGGGCAATAATTTACCGAAGAAATAACTTTATTACGACCCACATGGAGTTAAGCACATGTCTAATTGCCATAGTTTTATGAGGAAAAGGTCGTAAGTTCGATGTCCGTACCTACATAAAAATAAATAAATAAATATGTTAGGACATAAACATACAGCACCATCCATGGTAAGCTACGAGGCTTGTGTTATGGATACCAGATAATTGATATACTACGCAAATCTAACTTTTAATACATACATATTATAAATATAAGCATTCATGACTGGAGTATATTCGTGCTCATCACACAAATGAATGCCCAAAGCGAGACTCAAACCCGCGACCGCTGACGCAGCAAGTAAGGTCACCACAAACAAAGCCAAACGTGTTGTCCGTAAATATCTAATGGGTGGATGGAAAAAATGTTTAATGAATCATAGATATGTTTATTCCATTGTGATTGTAACGTGTGAAGTTGGTAATTTCTTTCTGCTATTATTGTTTGTGGAGGGGAAAAATTATGTATGGAATAGATAGACTATATATTATAAAATAGATAGCCTATAGCCTTCCTCAATAATCGGGCTTACCTAAAGCAAAAACATATTTTTTCAAATCGAATCAGTAGTTCCTGACATTAGCGCGTTCAAACAAGCAAACTCTGCATCTTTATAATATTAGTAGGCATAGACAATATTTATACTTAATTTTTTTTATGTATCACTTTCATTTATATAGACATTATAAGAAGCACATTGAATAAAGAAAAGATTTTACTGAGTATATTAAAGCGAAAATCAAGTGACAAATCCCTATTGAAGTATTCCACAAAAATATTAAAATTGTAAGTCATGATTACACTAATACTGGAGCTGGTTATTAAAACGAGGGTCTATTTGTAAAGCAAACAATGAGATGGCGTTTCTTTCCCACTCCGGTGGTCGGAAATAACTTTAAATCCCAACGCTACCTGAACGAATTACACAAAACAAATATGAAAAACTCATTTACTTCAAATATCTAATAGATTTACATTAAATATTTTTGATTTAAACGGTAACTACAGTTTAATTACGGACACTTGACACCAGTGGGGCTCATTTATTAGAGATATATGTATAATTTTTTTTTAATGGTGACACACAAAAGTGATTATTATAAGATATTATTGAATCCATATTAATATTATAAAGAGGTAAAGTTTATGAGTTTGTGAGGTTGTAGGGGGTAATCTTTGGATCTACTGAATCGATTTAGATGAAATTTGGTAAGAAGATAGTTTGAGACCCTGGGAAGGGCATTTTATATTTTTTATCCCGGTAATCTTCCCTTAATGGGGTGAAAATCGGGATGAAAGTTTGTATAGGGAATCAAGCTAGGGACATTTTTACGGAATGAAAGTAGACTATGTGTTATTCTGATGTATGAGACATATTATTGTAAAGTTTCATTAAAATCCATTCAGTAGTGTTTGCGTGAAAGAGTAACAAACGTCTATACATCTAGACACCCATACATCCTCACAAACTTTCGCATTTATAATATTGGTATAGATACTCCTATATTTAAACGTAACATAGCAAATATTTTGATGGTATATAATATATGAACTTTCTTTAAATTTAATATATTTCTAACCAAATCCGAAGAATTTGAACATACTTAAGTATTTTAAATTAAGTTCCATATTTAAAAGAAGCTTATGGCCTTTTCTTTACCTTTTTTTAAGAATACAAAAATAAAAAATAATAATAAATCATTTTCTAACTCACGACTCTACATAAAATTTATGAAGTTAATGCAAATAAATTAAGTTCCTTATCACAACCTCTATATCCTCTATCGACATCTATGCTAGCTTTTCGAAAACTTTAAAACAACTTATATATAAAATTCTTCTAAGGTGCAGGGAAAATAAAAATGTATGTGAGTAAAAACTTTATAAAATTCCGTAAACCAGGAAATTATTAAGCAGCGGCATTGACTATTTTTTGTACTTAATACTTTAAAGGTGCAATATTTTAAAAATATGATTGCAATAATGCTATTTTTATCTTTATACATATAATATAAGAAATAAAATGGAATAAGCTAATAAAGTATAATAAAAAAAACAAATTAATCATAAAATTTAAATAATATAATTTATAATAAAAAAAAATCTTTGCGGATTTTTTTATATTTTTTTTGTTCCCTACGTTTTGAACGTTTTATAGCAATCACGGTTGCTTTAAAATTAAAATATCAAAAATTCGCGTAAGTCTAAGATATTATAATATAATTTGTTTCGAATAAAGCTAGTTTCCACAGACAACTATAGCAACTGTGAAACTAGTTATAACATAAAACTGAACAATACAATACCAGACAATAAAAATGCTTTTACCACTAAAAACAACATATAAAAGAAAATAAAGCTACCACTCATTAGTGAATGAAGCGTCGACTAACCGCTAAGCTAAAAACGACTACCGTTTACTCGCTATTGAATATCCTATGCATCTACATATTTTATATAATCCTTTCATCAAACACTGTGGGAGCGAGACGGTTACAGGGTGTCAAGTGGTGGGGATAAGACGCCAAAGCTCCCGCAAAGTATAACAAAATGCAAAAATGGCGACACGAATGACAACGTGTCAGAGGGGGGAGGGACAGAAATCCTCAGTTTGACGCCGACCGTCGTGAGAGACAGACATTTGTTAGTGAGTGATGTGATTGGATCGTGAAGTGTTAAAATTAAACTGGAGAAAGATAATATTCTGTGGAGCACCATGCTCACTTCAAGCAATCAGTATTTACGGCCGGATTATTTGTCGCCGTTACCCACAACGGTAGGTTATGTTTTGTTGAGCTTTTAAACAAAACTGTTGTAATTTGTTAGTAATTTAATATTTATTTAATGTATATGATGGTTGGTTATTATATAAATAATTTAATTTAAATTATAATTCATATTCTTATTTAATTCAGTTATAATTTTTTTTTTTTTAGTAGGTTAATTTTTTAAAATTAATTATGGAAAACCAGAATTAACTATTAATAATTAATCATAAAAAAACAATAATTAAATTTTTCAATAGTTAAATTTTCTTTAGTAACGTGGTTGAAATATCCCATACCTCAAAAGCTTCTTTGATGACTCAACCAAACTTTCAACAAAACTACAATGCTGTCGATAAATAAAAATATTTACTTCACTATTTAACATATTATTATAGTAATCCAATATGTTTTTTTTTTTTAATATATACTTCGTTCTTCGCTACATCATAATTTTTTTTTCATTTTTATGTTTCTATATTAGAGAATGTGATGAATAATTATCTAAGATTAATGTTAATATAATTAAAAAAAACACGATAATCCTGCGGAATTTCCTCCTCCACGACAAAATTATTTTAATTATTATTTTCGGTAAACAAGTATAACACTTACACGATAATTAAATATGACAGCTTAACTTTTTATTTCTAGTTAAACACATACATAATAAACGTAAATAAATAAAAAATAGGGATCTTATTAAAAATTTTCTAGCTTTTCATTTTTCGTAGTATAAACAAGGAACTTATCAGAGGACAATATGTTTATAATATTCTAATATATAGAAAATGTGTAATTTGTTTATTTAAGCAATGCGAAAGTAAAACTTTCATGTAATTTAAGTAAATCTAATTTGCTATCACACTAAAATATCAATTCAAGTTTTTAAAACTTAAGAAAAACCTTTGCCTTAAACTATGTAATATATAATAATTCCAATGTGACGTAATCATATATTCAATTATATTCTCTATAATACTTCAATATAGTATCCTCCTGTATATGTACAAAAATAGTTTAGTCATTAGTGTACACTTTTGTCATTATTAGTAGACATTAAATAAAATGCCGAGACTAATCGATTACACGCGGATTTTTATTGAACGTCAAATACGATTGTAAATTCTTTTAAACTATCATTAAGTGCGAGCTCTGGAAATAATCCAACAAAATTAATAATTTTTCTAGACGATAAACAAGGCTATAAAACACGCAACACGCCGACTAAGACATTCAATTTAAAATGATTGATTAAGAAACGAAACGTTCTTTTCATGATAAATTATTTTGACTTTAATGTAAAATGTCGGTTTTTTTTTCAGTTATTGTTGATAATTTATTTTTTCAAAATCACTCAAACTTGAGTGAACATTATTTAAAATTAGGTGGTGAATTTTAAGTTTTGATTTTATGTTTATATTTTATATTTTTTTCTTAATATAGCTCAATAGAAATATTTAGTCCCATGTGTCTGGCTAACGTTGCGTGCTATAAGTTATAGTGGATGTTCCGAGTACTATTCCCGCACAGGCTATTTTTTGTTTAAATAATTTTGCCGGTCAATTAATTTTTTGTAAATAATTCAGCCGGTCAATTTAAAACATTACATTCTCTAAAACCGAGAAAACATTAGAATTATTTCAATAAACAGAAAGCTTAGAGCGAAGTGTATTATATAACGGATAGCATAAAGAAGGCATTATAAATATTGAGAATTTAAGACATAAAAGACTACCGACATTTAAGATTTTAATTATAGTTAATTTATTATAATTACTTAGTACTTAATTATATTATTCATAATTTAATGTTCTAAAACTATCTTGAGAACAATATAAATTTACAATTTATCATGATTATCACACTATAAATGTTAAAGAATTACCACTTAAACATCGCCTTTAAAAAAACTTCTTCTACCTTGTTAGATTCTTATTAGAAAACATCTGAAAATTCAATTTTTGTACGAGTAATAACACATTGCAAACATAAAACAAAATGCTCCCCCAAATGTTCAAACTAACGCTTCGTGATAATAGACGTGACAGCGCGGCAAGTACAGGCGCGCCGCAAATTCAGCGGCACAAATTGGCCTTTTCACTGCGAGATTACATCATGCGGGAGCCGAGTGAAATGTCAAGCGGGGCCGACGGCTGCCAGACGCGCGGATAATGGCGCATCGGCCGCGTGATTGGACCCCCCCTGCCTCCCTCGCCTTTGTGCCGTCACTCGCACCGACGTTTCATTTCATAAACTTCTTTGTTGCAGCTCGACGCGAAAAAGAGCCCGTTGGCGCTTCTGGCGCAGACCTGCAGTGCGATTGGAGCTGACACACCGAACCCCAAACTCATCTCCGCTGCGGAAAAAGCTAGCAAAAAATACGACGACAAACCAATGCATGTGGATAACAAACCCAGTTTCAAGCCTTATGAATCGTGCCTAACGAGAGAAAAGACTAGAACGCCGGAGGACAGAGCGTCTTCAGTGAACGCTCACTCCAAAACGCCTTCTTCAAAAGGAAGTGCTTCGACTACACCAGTTCAAGCCAGATGTAATAGCAACCAAAGCTCATCCTCTCAAAGGACGTCGCCTTCCGGTCACCGTAAAACGCCTTCGGAGAAATCTGATGAAAGGAACAGTCCTCTACATTCACCTGCTCATACCAAATCAAATTCTGATTCAAGTAATTCATCATCCAAGTTACCATACCCAAGTTCATTACCGTCCGCCGATACCAAAGAACCATCCAGTTTCAAGCCCAGCGTACCTGTTTCTTCATCAGGTTTTCTTGGTGGATTGCCCCCGACTGGATTTCCACTTCATATGGATCTTATGACAAGTAGTCTGATGGCAGCGCAACATCACGCTTTAAAAAATGGATTAAATCCATATTTAGCATACGCAAGGATGAAGGCGCCAGGTAGCGAATTAGGAATATGTAGAGATCCCTATTGCACTGGTTGTTCATTAAGTTCACATTTGCTTAAATCGGCAGTGTGTCCAGCCGGTTGCGCTCAATGTGATCATGCGAAAACACCCTTTCCTTTACCTACTGGTCATCCTGCAGCTGCCGCATATGCTCACGCACAGCTCGCTGCTTTAGCTGCGGCATCTCAACTACCATTTGTATGCAGCTGGATGGCTGGCGACTCTGCATATTGTGGCAAGAGGTTTGCAACATCAGAGGAACTTCTCCAACACCTAAGATCTCATACTGCAAGTGGCGAATCAAGTCCAAGTTTATCTATGTTGAGTGCAACACATCCTCTTCTTCAAAGGACGTACCCAACACCCCCACTATCACCTCTCACGCCTCGGTTCCATCCATACAGCAAACCCTCCCATCTTATGTCATCACCACCGCTGCCGTTCCCTCTGCCACCGCACCCATCGCTGGCTGCGTACTTCCCATCGTATCCCCTCTTTGGGCCGCGGCCACTTCACCCTTGAGGACCATCGGCGCTCCACGAACATAAGAAGGGGGGCGCCGATCATTAACGCCCATGCCAAAAGGACATTCGGAACTGAAGACAGTGTATATATATATGATAGTGTTCTTCCGTTTCTAGTCGGCTCATATCATCGGACGATGCCCCTCGGGGCGAGACAGCTGTGATCTCTAACATATAATATTCGTAGTGCACACTCTGAGCCCGCTATCGCTTTGGTGCGGTATTTTCTAGTTAGACTAACTCAATTTTTATGTACCAAATCTATAGTGACGTAATTTAAATAGTTTCTAACTTAAGTTGTTACGATTAGTGATTGTTAAATGTGTTTGTATTTTTTTAAATATTTTGAATATTATTTTGGCGAGTTTAACACATCTTATTTAATATGCGCTAAAACATCGTAAGTGTTAATGTTAATAATATATCTCATTTTGTTCGCACCCATTTTCTCGTGATAAAATTTTAATTGCCCTGAACACTTTTATTTTAAACATAAAAGCTTCGTGCGTTGGCACCGTTTTAAAATTTAATGTTAATAAGATATCTGCGTTAATATACATTCTTAATCACGGGAGTGTATTGCGTGTACTAGAATTTATCAATGTAATAGCTGCAATGAATATCTGTTTACAGTTTGTTGTTAAAGAGTACATAAAAATGGAAAAATATACGTAAATATTTAATTTGAAACTTTCGTTTTGTTTATCCCTTAAACACATGTATATATATTAATCATAATAATTTTAAAACAACCTAAATCAAGAAGTGTTACATAAATAAACTAAAACAGACTCGAGCATTATATACATCACATCAAGGGATCAAGTAAATCATTTCGATAGAAATATACCTCGTACATCTAATTATTTTACAGCCGCAAGCTGCTTTCATAATAGATCTAGAGATAATCACAAATCTTTCTCGTCGAGTGTGAGTCAACTTTGCAACACCCGTAATTAGGAGCGGACCGGCTTCCATATAATAAATTATGTGCAATTTATCTGTCTGTCTGTCACCATACATCATGGGCTTTGGCCAACGTTGAGATATTATGAATGTTTGCGATCCGTTGACGCCTTATATCAGCAGTATTCATCTTTCGACTATTATTTTGATTATTTCAGATATTATCATGAGCTATTTATTGACTAACATTACTTTTGAATTACGGCACTATAAATATTGTCTATACATATAATAAAATTTTAACTGAGTTGAATCTGTACATTAAGTATTTTTTGAAAAATCTTATAGAAATAGTAATTATTAGAATTTTTGTCTGTCTCTCTGTCTGTGAACCGCATCACGAGAAAACTACTGGACAGATTTTAATGAAATTTAGTATGATGATAGCTGGCTATGCGGGTCAATATATAGGGTACTTTTTTAAGCGGAAAAATATCTCATCAAATATCGAACGCGAGCGGAGCGAAGATAAATCGCTAGTAGTTTGTAAAATCAGTTTATTATTGCAAAAATTTAAAATTTCATTTTTCTCCTTTCAATAATTGCCCAATTTAAATAATGAATATATATTTATTTATTAAAAACGAAATGGTTATGCAACTAATTAGTGGTGTTAGCTTTTAAGTTGTAGAATTTGTAGATATATGTGATAATACATATCCATTAAAAATAAAAATTCAGTACCACTATTGGGCAAGAGCCTGTCCTTAGGCGGAGGAAGATCAGGGTAAATTCAACAACTCTGGACAAATGCGGTGTGGAAGACACGCATCTTTCAAAAACAAGAATTTTGAACCCGCTTTACTTTTATTTATTTTAGTTATCAATGATCTACTGCCTTTTATGGTAATATGTTTATATAATAAAATAAAAATAAATATGTTGGGACATTAACACACAGCACCATCTAGTTCCATGGTAAGCTTCGAGGCTTCTGTTATGGATTCTAGATAGTACGTATACTACACATATAACTTTAAATACGTTCATATTATAAATATAAACACCCATGACTGGTGTACAAACATTCGTGTTCATCACACAAATGAATGCCCCCAGCGGGACTCGAACCCGCAACCGCTGGCACAGCAAGTAGGGTCACTACAAACTGAGCCAAACGTGTCGTCTAAATAATAAAAACAAAATTTGGAAAAACATTCATAGCCCTCAATATGATCTCATCAAATTCCTACGAAATTCTTAGCCCTTTGATTTATTTTGATTAATGATTACTGATTTATTATTATGTTATAGCTCACGATAAATGACAGGTAAGCAAATGTTATTTAACTTATTACTTCGTTAACTATTAATTTTAATGTAACTTATACATTCTAACGTGACACAAATGCTATTGACAGCATTTTATGGACATAGATTCAAAGAATTCAAACCATTCATTCGCTTATGCATTCATAATTCAAAGATATTCATATAATTATTTTAGAATATATTACACTTGTACATTATAAAATGGCAGCTGAGTTGAATTCCACAGAATGTTCACTTGAATAACTTTATGAAAAGTTAAAATATGTTTTCAAAATTTTGTCTATAACTTTATTTGTAAGCTAAAAACAATTGAAAACCTTTAAAACAACTGAATTTTTATATTTTTTAAATGTTTGACCAACTTCAAAAAAAAAAGGATGCACTCAATTTTGATATATTTTTGCATCAAGATCTACCAAGCTCCGTAGTACTTTTATATACTATGCAATATCCTCTTATTATGAAGGTATGTTAATGATTCACTTGTTTTCAACCCTTTTTAACGTCCCACTGCTAGGCACGGGCCTCCCTTCAATACAAGGGGGATCAGGCCATAGTCCACCACGCTGGCCAAGTACGGGTTGGCGGACTTCATATATCTTTCGAAAACATATTTCATCACGGTGTTTTTCTTCACCGTAAGGGAAGTGGTAATCATGTTATAAATGATTCCCACATGAAAATATTAGAGATGCGAGACCCGGGATTTGAACCCGCTTCACTCGGTTTTCCAAGCGAGCGCGTTACCATTGGGCTACTTGCCACTTATTAATATATAAAATAGAAAACATCCATCTAAGGTAGAAATAAGTACATTTAGTTGTCACTTTACTAAAAAATAGATAAAAATCTAATTTTCATTGAATGAAAATGCCTGAATTTTAGCTTCAATTGATTTTATACATCTCGATTCTCTGATCCTCTTATAATGACTGCTCTATAAAATCTGAGAGTTTTCTTAACGGTTGCTAAATAAAATAGAAATACACAAAATTATGAGCTTACATAAAAAAACATCAGTTAGTTTCTTGACTTCCTTATTGTATCAGAAATGCCACAGTATATTTATTGGTTAGTCTTGTTGTAACGTAGTAACAGATTGTCATGATTTTTTCAAACAGTTAGAAGACGGGAGAATAACAAGTTTATTGATTTTTAAATCCCAAAAAAGCAGCAAGTGTTTCTCGCAAGATTAAAATCTGGCGAGAAAAGTCTAGAGGCAGCACTAGAATTGGATAACATTATCTAAGATAAATTGTTTCCGGTACCATTATTACTATGCAAAGTATTGTAGACGAATGAATATGGGCTTTAATTTATCTCAATTAATTATACGTTACACTTAATAATTAATTGTAGGTTTCTGTCTAACTACACTAAATTGATATAACTAAACAACATAGGCTTAGTATACCTACCTGCCCACTATTTTTAACCGACTTTAAAATGAAGGAAGTTAATGAATTCGACTGTAATTTTTATGTGTATTATCTGTTTGAATTTCATCGTTTTCTTATCTTAGTTTCTAGTTAATATACTTATTCCCAGAAGTAAGTTTATTTTTTGTACTGCATACTTTAATGATTTTCTTTTTTGACTGTAAACGAATATTAATATAAGACTAGCATATAAGACTAGCAACTCACCATCGCTGAGCTCGGGTTTATTCCTGAGTACGTTTTAACGGTTAGTACCTAGATTACACAGAAAAGTATCCTATTTGTTGACCCGGATAACCGGTATCATCATAAATAAATATCAAAATGTCTCCAGTAGTTTTCTCGTGATGCGTTTTCAGACAAACAGTCAAACAGCAGACAAAAGTTATAAAAACTACAGATTCTGCCTCTGTGTCGATACTAATGACTATTTCAATAAGATTTTACAAAAAATATTTAATGTGCAGACTCGTCTCAGAATTATTTATACCTATTATATGTATATATAAGTAGAGACCTGTAGATTTGTTTATAATTTCACTACAGCGACGCCTGTCGGATCCTAGCTCATACAATATGTTTAAACGAAAATTTTTATGCAATTAGTTCTTATCAGACAAATACCAGACCTCAGACTAAGAAACAATATAGTCAAGAGGATTGTAGAACTAAACATGAAGCCAAACAATATTTAAAAAAGTATTATACAATGTTTTAATATGGTATACAAATAGATATTAATAGCATACTTGTTGATGTAATAAGTATTAATGCTGTCTCAAGGGGAAGACAACTAATGCTTACAAAATACAAAAGAATATAGTATTATTTTTAGTTTACATAGTTAGTTAGTTTCAGGGTTCAACGCTCGGGTTACCAATTTGGCCGGTATACCCTCACGCCTTATTTACTTTCACCACAACGACGAGAGCACTCTCCGCCGGGTTTGGGTTACCCATTTCTGCCACATCCGGTCAACTGCGGATTCCAGAACGCTACTCCCGGGATCACCATCTATACGGCGTTGACGAAGGAGAGTACCTTGACCGACTTAGCAAAAGAACTTTGTGTGGATTAAGTGCTCGACCCCGCCCGTTATCATTTTTTTTATTTTTTTTACCGGGTCAAGTTTATTATAATAAATAATTTAATTGCATGGAACCCGGTCTTTTCATTTTTTAATTCTTGTAGACCAGGGTAAACCGTGACACGATTTGTTTCTCATAATTTGTAAATTAACGACCTATACCTATAAAAATTGCCCTCATTCCTTAAAAAAAGCAAACGATCAGTATGACAAAATCGTGGTTAGTAGCATAAAGAGCGAATCACGTTACTATTTTTGACTTAGACTTTTTTGGCAGGATCTGTCTGTAATTCTTTAGTCTGAGTACCAAACTAATAAACTTACATCATAGAGTTATGGATGGTATAGTTCTGAATTTACTAGGAACAAATATCTTGTTAGATTAAACAAATTACGATGTGTATTGACAGTGATTACTTTGTTTACAAACACGTTATAGCACCTGTTGACTCAGTATGCAATATTGACCGTTCTTATTCAATTAATGACACACAAATCAAACATAATGCAAGAGCTTAATGGCTGTTAAACTTATATAAGGTTATTCATTTATTAATATTTTTGTTCTGTTTGGGAACGTATCACGAGAACACCACTGGACAGATTTTGATGAAATTTGGTATGATGATAGCTAGTTATCTGGATCAACATGTAGGATACTTTTCACTGCGGGAAAATCTCATGTCCGAGAAATCTATACTAACCGTTAAAACGTTCCTAAGTAGAAACAACCCGAACTCAGCGAGGATGAGTGACTAGTTATTAGTATAGTTTTGTTTCATTAGATCGAGTAAATTTTTTCACTTTGTTTAAATTAATGTGAATAATTTTTTAGATAGCTTTTTAAATTATAAAACAAAGCTCACCTAAGTATCTAATGTGTTCAGTGCATTACTTTAGATCTTATTATATACTTCTTTTTTTTTTTGCATCAACTTTTTTATTTAATTGCCTAAATAAAAAAGTTGATGCCATTTGTAGTATTATATCTCGTGTCGCATTATAGTCCCATCGGACTTTGAGAGTAAAAGGAAGAGAGTGCACTTATGCTTGCGCGAACACTTGTGCACTATAATATCTGGTGGCTGAAATCGGTCTGGTATGAAAAAAGTTAATTAATGAAAGCGGAATCGTATGAAATTCACGTCTTAATGATAGATTTATTTTAGAAAAATCTTTAAAAGAAATTAATATCACATTAACTTAGAAATGTATTTTTTGCATACTCCCAATTAGTATAAATTGTTTGAGTATAATAATTAATATATGTAATATTTTTTATAGTTAATTTCTTATCAACGAAAATGAAAGTGATATAAGTGCTTAGAATAGGCAATTAAATTTAGAAATTTGAGGTAAATTGGCCTTATAATATTATTATAGTTAATAACATAATTTATAATATATGTAATTAATAATTATATATAATTAAATAAACGTTAGCTGACGTTTCTTTTACTACCAAAGTTTTAGAGCATACATTTAATCTTTTCCACTTTAAATACTTTAATTTTGTAAAAAAACATAACAGATTGTAACTCTTAAAACAAACGAGCTTACATTTTAATAATCTCTGTGTGAAAAATAGGCAAAGAAAAAACAGTTCAGTACTTTTTTCTTTTACAATGAGCTTTAGTGTTATAAGTAAAAAAAAATGAAGTTTTTTTTATATGGATAGGTAAATTCTGTTCATATTTATTTTATCGAATTTTGACCACTGGTTGAACGCTAATAAAATTAAAACAGGTAAGGAAAATTCGGTGCACCAGCTTGTATAACAGCGCATCAGCTAAATGATGGCTACACAAAACCTATACATTATAACTTCCAATGTCACATCCCGACTCCCGACGCACGCGAGTTGATACTTGAAACCGCTCAAAGGAGCCGCGCCTTTGATGTGCCGCCATAACAGTACAGTCGACAGAAAAAGTGTCATCGCGTTTCCGTTATTTTATTTATGTGTCACTCTGGTCGTGACGGGGTAATTTAAAAAATGTCTCACCATTTGTATGGACGTGATAAATGCCCGTTTAAATAGTTGTATGTATATATTTAAACGTTTTTGAGTTTATGAATGTAATTGTGAACGTAGGTCTTTATTTTTAGCTCAGTTTGTAGTGACCCTATTTGCTGCGCCAGTGATTGAGGGTTCGAGTCCCGTTGGGGGCATTCATTTGTGTGATGAGCACAAATGTTTGTACTCCAGTCATGAGTGTTGTTTATATTTATAATATGTATGTATTTTAAGTTATATATGCTTAGTTTATCTACTATCTGGTATGCATAACACAGGTCTTCTAGCTTACCATGGAACTAGCTGCAGTGTCTTAATGTCCAAATATATTAATTTGTTTATTTATTAATTTTGTATAGTCACAAATGCGCTTGTTGATTTGTTCTCCTTCTATACAGCAACCAGGCAAGGATTAGATGTGATTTTTTCCTTCAAGATAGCTTTAAGCCAGACAGCGACATATCTAAGGGCACATATTTAAAAGATTTACTGACGGTTTCGCAAAGTATAGTTTGGACTACCAAGAACAAAGCCGCTGGCACATTACTAGTTAATAGATAAAATTCAACAAATTTACAGAAACAGCTTCTCTGTTGTTTAGGTTATCTTTGTACGTATATACATATTTTATATATTTAAACGAAGCCAGGGTGCATCACTAGAGCAAAAAATATAAAAATTGCCAATCTAACAGTACTTCTGAGAGTCAATTTGAATAAAATATATTGACTTAGAGTTAGATATCTACTTGTGTACAGAAAACAAAATTCAACGAACGACGAAAGGTTGGTACGAGTAATATTATACGAGGGCCCGTCAGAGTCAATATAATTTGATGTATAACAGATAAGTACAGCGGAGTGGAAGAGTGATTAGTGGCTTTGAAGGCGCCGTGCGGTGTCGGCGCGCATTAACTGCCGCTGGTTGTTACTTTGTTTTTGACTTCATACTAGCTTTCCATACGGCTTTACCTGCATTTTATATCTATAATATATCCGCCCATATTATAAATGCGAATGTTTGTATTTGTATATATGTATGTACACTTGTTAGGTACTTCTATGCATTGAAAAATCTGGACGGGTTTGGATGAAATTTAGTATACTGTATCAAAGCGAAGGTAGGTGGCTTGCTAGATTATATTATTGTCTCATTACGTTTATAAATGTGACGGTTTGTATGTCTGTATGTTTGTTACACGTTAAAACGGTTGAATGGATTGTGTACATAGATTAGACTATGACCTAGAGTACTACGAATAATACTGAGATATCTAGGGTTGCACCTAAACCAGGCAAAGTCGCTAGTACTTATAATATATTATAATATATTCGTAGTAAGTATTTTGTCGTCCATTCGTATGTTATAGCCTTGTTCGAATTACTAAAAGAAAATTTAAAACGTAAGTACTAAAGATTAAACTAAATAAATGTGCATTTTATGTAAATACTAGTATACCTACTTTCATTACTTAAGCGACCGCTGGTGCAAAATAATTATCTGACTAAAACTGTGTCTTTTGCCGGACGTCCATAGGTTCGATACCCACATATAAAAAATATCATCTATAATAATATTTGAAAGTTGAGTTTGTCTGTTTGCTTATATCTGAAACTACAAGATAGATTTAAAAAAATACTTTTAGTATCATATTGGAAGTTCATTATTGAGGAAGGTTAGTTATAGGCTATCATACATCAATCACCCTATGACCCTAATAAGCGGAACAATTATACATAAGCATAATGTAGGGATACATTCACAATAAATTTAACCATGTAGGTAGGTACTATGTACTCATAGTAACATAAACAATTATTATTTATTACTTGCATCCCTAAGCTTGGCTTAGAAAGGCATAAAAGAAAGTCTAAGGAGATTTTCTATGGCCCAGAAACCTTTACAGGCGTATATAGAATAAGCCACCAGAGTTTCATCATAATCGGATCAATAGTTTAGGAACGCATAGAGGACAAACATACGAACATTCTTTTTTATTTGCATAGATACGAGATAGTTTTTACTTAATTATTTAAATTAAATATAATTATATTCTCCCTGCATTTGTTTTTCCATTCGTATATCGGTAATCGCCAGAACATCACAATATGGCTTTAATAAAAATTAATAACGTATGGAAAATACACATTAATTTTAGAAAAGGATTTCTTTTTCTACATTCAAAAATAAATATGTTTTCATTCCAATTCAATCAACCTTAAACAGAAAAACAAAGTTTCATCACAAAATAACAATCGAAGTAAAAATTTTAAAAGTCCTTCATTTGATTCAAAGAAACTTCCGATACTGTGTAAACATTTCAAGCGAATCCATTAGATGAAGACGGGTTTTAATGCAGACAGACATACTGACAAATACGCGTCATAAATTAAATTTTATGACGGAATAATGTAAAAGTTGTTTATTGATTTTGACACGTGCTCTGGCACGCGATTTCGTTTACGCATCGAGAAATAATTTACACATTATAATTTAAACGTATAATACTCTGAAAAAAAAACCAAAAGGAGTTGATTATATTTATGTATAATTTTTATGTAGGTAGGAATGTTCCGCCATATCTTTGTCAACTTTGAATTGATGATTGAGGCTTTACCTGGGTGATCCTATAAATTTAAGCGAAAAAATACTTGGGAAATGAATTCATAGCTGTTACCACTAAGCTTCACTCCAGAAAATAAATAAATAAATATGTTGGGACATTAACACACAGCACCATCTAGTTCCATGGTAAGCTACGAGGCTTATGTTATGGATACCATATAGTTGATACACTACACATATATAACTTTAAATAGATACATATTATAAATATAAACACCCATGACCTGAGTACAAACATTCATGCTCATGACACAAATGAATGTCCCCAGTGGGACTCGAACCCGTCACCTTTGGCACAGCAAGTAGGGTACAAACTGAGCCAAACGTGTCGTCATGTCAAAATAATATCTATGTAGAAAATAACTTTTGCAAAACAATTTCTCTTAAAAAGTTACACTTGAAAAATTGCGTTTTCCCTAAAAAGCTCAGTTAAACAAACTCTTATCGTGGCAAATAAAAAAGAAAAAAAGACAAATAGATTCAAAGAACGCTATATAGGGTGACGCACAAAGGAAGTCGGAAGCACATAAAGCTAGCTGTTTACGAGCAGAGCTGATAAGAACATCCTTTATACAGCGTGATAGCACCTAAGTTAAGTCTTTCAGAGGGTTAAACAGTTTGAAGGGTCGCTTTGTGTAAGGTATGTATAAGACTGGCTCGTTAGTCTAGTAGCATGTACAGCTACAGATTCGAAGCTCCAGGGTTAGAACCCCGGGTCGGGCCGAGTATCTATAACTACTAGGTTTTTCTGTTCACAGATACGTAGTATTAACTCAAATAAGGAGGTAGTGGTAGCCCAGTGGTAACGTGCTCGCTTGGGAAAACGAGTGAAGCGGATTCAAACCCCTAATATGTTAGACATCTGATATTTTCATATGCGAATCATTTTCAACATTATCACTTGTCTCACGGTGAAAACATCGTGGAAAAACCTGCATGCCTGAAAGAACATAGCAAGTTTTCGAAAGACATGTGAAGTCCGCCCCGCACTTGGCCAGCGTGGTGGACTATGTTCTGATCCTCTTCATATGGAAGGGAGCCTAGCAGTGGGACGTTAAAAAAAGGGTTGAATAAATAAATAGCTGGGAGTTATATGATGGGGGTGTTTCTCCCATGACCTGCTTTTAATCTCTCACTGAAAAATAGAGAGTGCAGTTGTGTTTGTTTTAGCGTATATTTGAGCACTATATCGTGCTCTATCATTTAGGATAGTGTGAGATAAATAATTTTAATGCTAACTTTAATATTAAAGGAGATGACAAAAACATATTTTCTTTCAAATGCACTTTACATTTCTCTCCAACTTCAAAAAAGGAGATATCTATGCAATAGATAAATGACTAGATTTCTTCCCCAGGGTGGACCCGGACAAATTTAAAAAGGGTGGTGTAATACTTTAAGGTGGTTTAAAAATTGATGTATCTTTTTATTTATTATTTATCAATAATTAACAGCGAGAATCTTCATTGTTTGATTAATTAGTTAAATCGTCGGTCACTATATATAGTTAAATTGAAAAAAATGAATCTCTAACGTATTTCTCTACAGTTTATCCTATTACTATAACGTACATTCGTACGTTTCGTAAAATACGTTTTACGGGTTAGTATGGAATATATAGACTATATATTATATATAGTATGAGGTATATATAGGTATGATAAGTTGTTGTGGCTTGTATTATGACGTGTATTCCCGTAGAAAAGATATAATTTCCCGGAGTAAAAAGTCTATGTCACTCTCCAGCCCTCCAACCATTTCTACAGGAAAAATCACACCAATTCGTCACTCTGTTTCAACGTGAAAGAAGGACAAACAAACACACTTTCACATTTATATTTTTAAAAATATGAATCATGCGTGATTTTTGATGAATATAATGATATTACAGTACAATAATCCCTATTCGAAGAAAATCTAAATTTCCTTTTGACTCCATCCCAAGCAAGACACAGAGGTTTGAAGACTCAATAAAAATAAAAAAACACACGCAAATCCACATTCAGTAGTTAGTATTACTTATACAATTGCCTCTAATAAATTTTACAGTTAATAAGATATCCCCTAATTGGTGTCGTAGGTCCGTTTATAAAACAAGCAAGTCGATGTGACTCATTAGCCAACGTGATGAGACAGCTGGAAAATGTTAATGCAACATTATATACTTTGTATACATATACATATGTAAATGTAATTGTATGTTGTAAAATAACAAAGGTATATAAATTTAATTGAAATATTACAATACTTTCTTCAATTCAATTCTCTTTTTAATGGCTTTAAAACGTGCCAGTTCAGTACAGATTAACAATACATTCTTATATTTACGCGAATATTTGACATTTATTATTTGACATTACCATTTTTTCGGATTTTTAATCTTTAATGCTTAAAGTGTTCGGAACGCTGAAAACAAAAATCTAAATAAATCCATCCGATATTCATACAGACAAATGATTTTTCTATATACTTCTCTTAGATAAAATAAAACACGTTAATTCTCATGGTATTGAAAACAGTTTTGTTTCTTAAATAAATAATACTCACACCGCCATCTGTTGACATCCGAAAGTTATTTAATCGCTGAGGGTTCTTTACCCTCATTTAAACTGTAGGGTGAATGTCACAATATTTTAAGTATTACTATTGTATGCCTAATTTAAGCGTGAATGTGTATGTACGTACGTGTATTTTTGTTACACAATCTTTTCGTAATCTAGCAAAAGTTTTATTGATTTATTTTCAACTAGCGACTCGTCCTCTCTCCGCTCACCTTAGGTACGTTTTCAGTCAGACAGATAAAAATTCTAAAACCTATAGGTAAATAATGGAGCAAAAATAAATTCTTAAGAAAAAACTAAGTACCTACTGGTAAAAAAATAAAAGTTTCATTTTTAATATTATAGGTAGGTACTTATTAAACATGTCATGACTTAATTAAATTTTAATAACTCTTGCACGTCTTAAAAGTTGAATTTCTACGTTTTGGTTTAATGAATAGAAAACTAAAATTATATGGAAATAATTTATTCTGAACTTATTAATATTTCTTCCTTATAATATGGAAATAATTTATTCTGAACTTATTATTTGATACGTCATAGCATTAGTAGTTTTATGTTACTTTGTTTTTTTTTCGATAATTTTTTTTTTAGAAATAAAACCAAAAAAAATCAGACACAGGTTTAACGGCTTACGTGCTCTTCACAACACGAGGCAATACCCAGCCCAGCTCCAACAGGATCTTGAAGTACGGTCATAATAGCTGGTTACGAGACCAATGCGGTATCATACATTAAGGTCAATTATAAGGCATAAAAATATCTAGCTATCTATTAAGGTACTTACATACTATATCCTCTTTAAGTTGAAGACATGGGTTCAATTCCCACGTAAGGCACTTTTTCTCCATCCTGCTACTTATATGGTAAAAGATAAAATTCTTATAAAACAAGTTGGGATCTATATTTCCTATTAAAATAAAGTATAAATTATGAATATAAATTTAAAAAGAGTAGTTTTAATTATACAGTTAGGCAGTAGATTGCAATCAATATTAATGACATCCTTTAAACTTACTAGTAATGTTGTTTGCGAGCAAATTATGTAAATATATTTTATCATAATTTATACTACCCTTTATTAGGTATGCTATCGACCCGCCATATCTTCAACAAGATGTAAAGTGACATACTTACATACATATGTATGTACACTAAAATGATCTCTCACGTACTACGTACTGTATGATGATAGTGACCTCACGAGTCACGACTCATCAAGACTCATCGAGTTTCGTCGCAATCGGATGAATATTATGAATGCATAGTCACAAATAGACAAACGTAGATATTTCAATTTTTATATATGCAGGCGAGGAAAAAGCCTTAGTAGTGCAGTAAAGCTTTTTCCATTTCCATTATCTATTATTGCGAAAACCCTTGATTTAATTCCCGTACGAGGCAAAAATATTTATTTTACATTGACATAAAGTTTTTCAATTTTTGTGACCACATGTAAGTGTACCTTAATAATAGCTTACTCTAAAAGTATATAATCTTTCATTCGCAGAGAGAGCCTTTCATCTCATTTTATTTATATTAATAAGAAAAAAATAGGAATTATTAAAAAAATTGAGTAGAAATGTCAAGCTAATGCTAATGTATTCAGCCCTTTTTAACGTCCCACTGCTGGGCACAGGCCTCCCTTCAATACGAGGGGGATCAGGCCATAGACCACCACGCTGGCCAAGTGCGGGTTGGCGGACTTCACATATCTTTCGAAAACTCGTTAGGTTCTCTCAGACATGCAGGTTTCCTCACGATGTTTTTCTTCACCGTAAGGCAAGTAGTAATCATGTTAGAAATGAATCGCACATGAAAATATCAGAGGTGCAAGACCCGGGATTTGAACCCGCTTCACTCGGATACCGAAGCGAGCGAATTACCATTGGGCTACCACTGCCTGTAATGTCAAACAATAATGAAATAATGAACGTTATGCTTCACTAAGACGAAGTATGAACTTCAATGCTCGCCTGATGTATGATGGTATTTGCATGGACCGTACAAATAAGTATTACGAGTAAGGTATTATGACAAACTAAGCCAAATATTTGTAAAATTAGAGTAAATTAACAAATTTTTTATGTCCTGAAACATTTAGACCTTGAAATGAAACTTTATGAGTGTTATTGTCTATTAGTAAATAGAACTATTTTAAATTTTTTTTTTTTTTAATACACCATCTAGCTTCAAATTGTATATGACTAAATTAAACGACGACACTTAAAAACTCAAACTACAGTTTGGTACACCTACCTATAGTGTTGACGAAATATGCTCTTTTTTAACGATAATCGTAAACATCTGATGCGATGACGGCTTTGTACTGATATATGGGTATACTTCGGTTGTTTGCTTTTAAAATATTTTGATGTTGTAAGTGACGGGCCAATCTGTAGAATATATGAACAACACGTGTCTGAAATCGTGGAAATAATGGCTGTTTAAAGTTCCCCTCCGGTTTATAGTTAATTAGCCTCATGTTTATCATTTTGAACTCAACAAATACGTCGGTTTGTAAGATAAATATAGTGATATTTTTAGAATTCATGGGATTGGAAGATTTTTCTTTGTAAAGTTAGGAAAAATGTAATTTCTAAATCTATACTGATATTATAAAGAGGTAAAGTTTGTGAGTTTGTGAGGTTGTAGGGGGTAATCTCTCGATCTTCTGAATCGATTTAGATGAAATTTGGTAAGAGGATAGTTTGAGACCCTGGGAAGGACATAGGATACTTTTTATTCTGGTAATCATATCTTGAAGGGGTGAAAATAAGGATGAAAGTTTCTATTGGGAAGCAAGCTAGGGACGAATCCGAGCGAAGCGAAGATGAGTCGCTAAGATTTTATAAGTGTATTAGCATTCGGAACGTCGGTACTGTACTAATATAAAGATTGTCACTTCGATATACATATGTGCGTGATGAGCTCACATATCTATACAGACAAATAAAATTGAAGTGTCTATTTGTAATGTAACACTAACAGTTTTTTACAAATGACGGGAATTTCAATGGCAGATACCTGATGTTATAAGGAGCAACATAGGCAACTTTTTTTTAGAAAAAGAATATGGGTTCCGCTCAAAAACATTAAAACGTACCTAGGGACGCACCCGAGCGGAGTGTGGGTAAGTTATTAGTATCATAATACAGTTACAATAATGTCTGGAAAGTATATTTATAGCTAGCACCCTAGACCTAGATATCTAACAATATATATTATAATCTTTGTGTTACTCCAGATCACTATCTGTATACTACATTTTATCTTGATCTGTTCAGCCGTTACATACACACGTACACAAAATCTGTTGTAACGATACTGACTTGATAGAACAATAAGTAAGAATTAGTAAAAAGTGACTAATATTTTAACGAGCGTAGGTATAAGACGCAGTTCTCATTATCGTTTAAAAACACTTGTAAACCGGAAAATTATTATTGTACCTATAATAGCTTGCAATTGTATACAAAAACGTATGTAATAACTAAAAAAAATGCTTAAAGAACGCTTATAAAACAATGACGGACTTAGATACGCCACACTTTTTCCTATTAGCTTGATTTATAACATCTGACATTTTATTAACTAGCGACTTAACCTCGCTCCGCTCGGGTGTACCCTAAGTACGTTTTAATTTTTTTAAGCGGAACCCTAATTATTTTTTTAAAATAAAATAGCCTAAGTTATTTCTTATAACATCAGCTATCTGCCGTGAAGTCCCGTAAAAATCAGTCCAGCCGTTTCGGAGATTAGCCGGAACAAACAGACAGACAAAAATTTTTACAATTGTATTTTTCTTATAAGTACCACATATAATTTCATATGTATTTAGTAAAAACTAAAAAGTTTTTATTTCGACATTACAAACAGATACAAAAATTTTATTTATCTCTTATAGAATAACTCAACAGCACACTTTATGCTCTTTTTTTATTTCTAGATTTATAACATCTTAATTAGCTTTTTATTTACTTATTAATTCGATGTGCACTGTCAGCTTTTTTGCGAGTCACAATGATGGCGTATTATTTACACCTGTACATATTTTCTCTAAAAAAACAGTTTTTAAATACATATGTATTCTTTGATGACATTTATTAGACGACACGTTTGGCTCAGTTTGTAGTGAGTGACCTTTGCTTTGCTTGCTGTGCCAGCGGTCGCGGGTTCGAGTCCCGCTGGGGGCATTCATTTGTGTAATGAGCAAGAACGTTTATACTCCAGTCATGAGTATTTAAATTTATAATATGTATGTTTTTAAAGTTATACATATGTAGTGTATCTACTACCTGCTATCCATAACACAAGCCTCGTAGCTTACCATGGATCTAGATAGTTCTATGGGTTAAGGTCCCAACATATTTATTTTATTACATATTTATAGTATTGCAGTGTAGTATGAGTACAAGTTAAAGTAAAAACGTGCAAAAATTCGATTTTAACAAAGGTGCATAAGGCCATATAATAATTCCAATAGAAAAGCGATAGTAACAAAAAATATTTTCATAGGCTTTAAATTCACCTGCTCATCTTGTCTAGTTATATTAACTACAAATTACTGTATATTTAATGCTTATTTTCATTGATATATTCTAAACAAGACTTCTATTAGAAATATCTTAGGCTTAGTGTTACTTATTTAAAATAAATTAATTTTCGACAACTTACGAGACACCTAAATATTTTTGGTATTAGGTCCCTAGTAAAGTAAGAGTAGAGTACAATCGAAATTTTATTTACCAAATATTTAATCTGAAATTGCTGACATCTGACTATAATTACTGTTATTTAGTGTTTGGGCGCCGAAAATCGGTCACCCTATTGCAGAAACTGTTGGTGAAAATGAAACTCTCATTAGGTGTAACCTAAATTTCAAGAATTTCCCTTGGAAATGAATTGTTCGTGAAAACTGACATAAGTTTTAAAATATATAAATTACCATATAAAAAATGCTACATAACCGTATATAAAAGATAATAGACAAACTAGTGAAACATCAGTTAACAAAATATAAACTACGTAAATCGTAACCGTTAACATCAAATGTACGTGTAATCGTAAAAACACAACCATATATCTTAAAACAAAACATTTCCAGTGAACATATCGCTTGATATATGCAATTCGACCATAAAATTCATTTTTTACTACCGCTACAATGCTTTAGTTTATAACAATGTTTTCATTGAGATACTCAGTATCTCGGTTATTCATAAATTTAAAGTTAAACTGTGTTTACGAACATACGCCGTCGTATATCAGATGTCTATTTCCATTCCACAATCTCAACAGACAAATTTTTCAAGTGAATACGGCAAAGATTATTTATTTATGCAATTGCAGATGCGTCGATTCATTTATTTGTCTCTAGTTCATTATTGTACACCATGCTTGCAAATTCTTACACCCAACTAGGATTAAAAATACTCTAACAAACTATACAAGCTCCAGTTCTTAATTTTTGTTAATTATATTTCTAGATCAGGATTTATAACGCTGCATTTACGCATAGTATTATACACATAGATATTATATACACAATATAAATAGATATTACATAATACGAAATCTTACTAATATTATAAATGCGAAAGTTTGTGAAGATGTATGAATGTCTGAGTGTATAAATTTATGAATGTTTGTTACCCTTTGACGCAAAAACTACGAAATGAAATTTAATGAAACATCACAATAATATAATTCATACATCAGAATAATACATAGGTCACTTTTTATCCCCGAAAAATATACGGTTCCCGTGGGATAGAGTTGTTTTTATTTTTCGAATTATCGAAAATAATATTTTTCTAGTTTCTAGACTGAAAATAGAGCATTATGAAAAAGGCTCAATTTTAGATATTAACATACACACACAGCACATGCAACAAAATTTCTAATCAGTTTTTTTTAACCTTAAACGATAATTGAATCCGCGACCACTTCCGCTAAAATTTCTTTCAATTTCATTATTGTTTCTCATCTTTGCCACAGACATCTCAAGTAGCCGTAATCCCTCGTAGCGGCTTCGATAAATCGTCATATCGCGATTACAGCTCGAACGGTCGAACGTAAAACACGCGGTGGCTATCGAGCGATCGACGATATTTACGCGCCTGCTTCTGTGATTATTATCAACAGCGGTTTGTTTCTGCCTTATTTGTGACGGGGTCACACTTATTATAATAATATTATGTATGTTTTCTATCTATTTTGTTTCTATGTTATCGTTACTAAAGAAAAGTATAATGTGTTTGTAATACTGTTGTTCTTCTATGAGTTCTACCATACCATAGATCGATATGATTTTTTTGAATTTATTGGTTATACGAGTACGTTGCTTCCCCATACAAACTTTCATCCCTATAAAACCTATTCTATATCCTTCTCAGGTTCTCAAACTATCTTCCTACTAAATTTCATCTAAATCGGTTCAGTAGTTTCGGAGCTAATTCGGTACAAACAAACAAAAAATCTTTTCTCTTCATAATATTAGTAGGTATAGATTATGGATTGAGAGTGATATAGTGAAAAAAAGATATGGTTCCCAGTAGGAGTATCATCTAGCAAGCCTAGATGGAACAGTGAAAAGAATGTTTTGCGCGTGATATCAAAAATTTGTAAAGGTTAAAAATAGTTTCTGAATATATATGTACAGCAACAACATAAGTTTATATAGACTTTTATGAATAAATTTATCAAAAAGGTGTTTCCCCAGTGAGCCCTCAGCCTAGTTAGCTGGCTTGTGAAGTGTCAGATTACATGACAAAGTTCGTAATAGTTCCTTAACTTTTTACTGTGAGAAAATAAACACGATTAGATCGGATAGTTCCGATTTATTAAACTACTAGCGACTTACTCGTTTCGCTCGAGTGCGTCCCTGGATACGTTGTACGGTTGTATAGAATAGATATATAATATAGAATATATATATATATATATATATATATATATATATATATATATATATATATATATATATATATATATATATATAGATAAAAGCTTATAGTATTGCATATATACTGAACTACACAGTATCAACAACAACTATCTTGGTATTGGTATTACTGTAAATAAAATAGTGATGGGACCATGATAACGTTGATAGGTGTTAACTCGAGTATCGCTTACAATAAAATAACTTAAAAAATTGATGAAATTTTCTTTTAAATGCTCATCTCACCGTACAAACATTTATTTTAATAAAGTGAAATAGAAATATTAACCCTCTGACATTGCCGCTATAAATATTACAATGACGACCTATAGTTTAATCATAAACTAGCGACTCACCCTCGCTCTGGTTGGGTTCGCTAACGTTCAGTACAGATTTCTTAGAGATGAGTTATTTTCCCGGAGTAAAAAGTATTCTATACGTTGACCCGGATAACCAGCTATGATCATACCAAATTTCATCAAAATCTGTCCAGTGGTTTTCTCGTGATGCGTTCCCAGATAGACAGACTCCGTATCTATAATATGACTATTTCAATAAGATTTTCCAAAAAATATATAATGAACAGATTCGACTCAGTTAGAATATTATTATATGTAAAGATGATTATGGATCGGCATTGAGTTTTACGTTGATAGCAGGTTCGATATTATATCCGCCATCTGAACATTGGTCTAAGAAAAGTTACATCGAAAAAACATTTCACTGTGAAAAGGACAAGGTGAAAAAACGAGATGTTTTAGACTTATTATATAATGGAGAGAAATAAGTAGAATAAAGAAATAAGTACTTCTCATTTGTAATATCAGGAAAGATAAACATTGACGTGGTGTTAGCAGGTTTGATGCTCGTATATGACATTTATTATGTTGCATACATGGATATTTATTTCCTTTTTTCTTTAAATACCACACTTGACAATTAGTATTCAATATCAATAAAAAGCAATTGTTATTGCAATTGCTACGCTCTTCGAATACTTCTAGCTTTAAAAGATGATAAGGCCGTGTATATTAAGCTTGTATAGGCTTTCAATTCCATTCAGTATAAGGAGAATAATTAATAAAAATTACATTTAAGACCATCTAGACAGTAAATAAGCAATACATAAAAATATACTATCAATAATATTAAAATAGCAGACTAAGCTAACGTAAAATAATTCATAACAATAAAAACTTCAATGACACGGAACGGACCAATCAAGTGGAAATTAAATAGAATGCTATCTATAAGCGTAATTAGGTATCGACTCGCTTTTACGAGCAAAACATCGACTCCTCTACCCGCACTCAGCAAATATAAATAGCACCCTCTAATTACAGAGCCGTACAAAGATGAACTTTATTGTTAACGGGTTAAGACATTCTCGTTTTGGCATTCGGTAAACTGAAAGTGGTTTTCCTGTATGACGATATAAAAATGGACATGCGGCTGGAGAAATTGAGGAAATGCTATATAGAACTTTATTTCTATTAGCATAAGGCTGTGTCATCAAAAAATGGGGTGAAACAATAAATTTGTATACCAACTTAGGAGGAGTTGACACGGTCATATAAAACATTGGATATGAGGACATAAAAATTCTCAAAGCGCTGTCAGCGGCCCCTCTATCGCCATTACATTTGTCAACTGTCAACTCGTAACGCGGTGGGTACAATTTAAATGATAATTATAACGTGAGTCCAGACGGTTGCTTACCACTCTTTATGCGAGTGGTTTTTTTAAAGATTGATGTTATTTTAGATACATTTTAAACTGAAATGCCATTTAGGGTTTATGTGTAAATGTATAAATATTTTTTCTGGATATGTATACGTGACCGCCAACCCGCACTTGGCCAGCGTGGTGGACTATGGCCTGATCCCCCTCGTATTGAAGGGAGGCCCGTGCCCAGCAGTGGGACGTTAAAAAGGGCTGAATACAATACGTGACGTCTGTTTTAATTTGAAATAGCTACTGAATCCAGTCCTTTTGTTAGTTCGCAATCTGTTTGTAATGTCAAAATAAAACCGTATTACTAAATGCATACGGTACACGGTACACATATACGGTACTTATACACAATTTTTGAAATTTTTATTTGTCTGTCCGTCTGTTTGTTCCGGCTAATCTCCCAAACGGCTAGATCGATTTTGACGGTACTTTCACTGGCAGATACCACGATGTTATAAGGAGTAAGTACCTACCTACTACCTACTTTTATTTTAGAAAAAAAATTAGGGTTGGGCTCAAAAAAATTTAAATCCATGAAATTGTGAACAAAACTCAATTCAAATAGGAAAGCGTATATATAATATAGTAAAATATTCATAGATATAGTACGCTCCTGATCTAAACGAGGGTAGATTGTAGCTAATGCTACAATCAAAATGGATATATAGAGCGGAGTGACTACGACTATAACTCTACATTTATTCCAGAGATGAGAAAATGTACACTATACATTGCATTTCACATTATAAATAATATAATAAACTAGTGACTCACCCTAGTTCCGCTCGGGTTCGTCCCTACGAACTAGTATAGACTTCTCAGAGATGAAATGGTTTTGAACCAGCTATCATCATATCAAATTTCATCAAAATCGGTCCAATGGTTTTCGCGTGCTGTGTTCCCAGACAGACAGAAAAAATTCTAAAACTATAGATTCGGCCTTTGTGTCGATAATAATAAGTATTTTAATAAATTTTTCCAAAAAAAAAAAAATATATGTATATATATATACCTATATGTTATCTGTTTTGACCTTACAGCATTGAAACTTGAATTCATTAAAAAATCCAATATTAAATTGTAATAAGCTACCTGGAATCCAGAATTCGCTGTTAAAAAGGTAGCAGATGAGAAAAATATATAAATTTACATACACAAGAATATTTTACATATCATCTACCACATTCTTTATTATCGTAACCCAAATCTTTCACGATACGATCAAAATCAAATAACAAAGTTAAAAAAATGTGAATAACTAAAGCATCTAATGTACACGACGCCTAAGAAACTCAAGCACATTTATATATCTGACACATTACATTGACAATAAACAGTGATACCATCAGATTATTTAGTCGGCAGTTCGTAAAGTTCGAGGCTTCTTAAAATAAATAACAGCTCCAGATTAGATCTTTTAACTTCAAATGACGAGATCGGCATATTTGATGGCACGATTTAAAACCAGTAGCGTTTTTATGGTTTTGGGGATAGTACAGTGAATATGCTAGCTCTTATAACCTTTGTAACCTATAATATACACAACGACACGTTTGGCTCAGTTTGTAATGACCCTACTTGCTGTGCCAGCGGTCGTGGGTTTGAGTCCTGCTGGGGGCATTCATTTGTGTGGTGAGCACGAATGTTTGTACTCCAGTCATGGGTGTTATATTTATAATATGTATTTATATAAAGTTATATATGTGCAGTGTATCAACTATCTGGTATCCATAACACAAGCCTTGTAGCTTACCATGGAACTAGATGGTGCTGTGTGTACTAAAATACTTGTATTTTGATGTATTTATTGTGTACTAAAATCTATATACTTATCTAAAAGTAGTTCTATGTATGTTTGTTACCTTTTCACGCTGAAACTGCTAAACAGATTTTTATAAAATTTGACTAGGACATACAAAGATTGTATGATTGATTTGAACTTGCACATGCAAGCGGAGTCGTGAGCAAAAATAGTATATTATAAAATTTGTGGCGGTTTGTTTGTCTTTCACGCAGCGACAAAGTAAGTCATTGACGCGAATTTTAACGTTTTTATAGCGTTACTTGTAATTAATAATAGATAAAAAAAAACTATAACAAATTTTAAATAAATTTAATTAATTATATCAATAATCAAATACTGTATAAGTTTTTAAGTAGATTTCAGAAATTTGTTTTTATTTTTGGAATTGTATGGTTTACTAGCTATTCACCCTCGCTTCGCTTCAGGTTCGTCCCTAGACAAAAACAAATCTATCCCACGGGAACCGTACATTTTTCCAGGAAAAAAGTAACCTATGTGCTATTCCAGACTATAATCTATCTCTGTGCCAAATTCCATCTAGATCCGTTCAATCGTTCTGGTGTGAAAGAGTTACAAACGTCAACTCATATACATATATCATACAACTTTCACATTTATAATATTAGTATAGATTTTCATTTTATTACATACTTACGTAAAAGTATAGATGTAGCACCATTTTAAAACTATCTAAAAATTAAATTACGAAAACTACTATCAAATATTGATCAATATATTTTCTTTATCAATTAAAGATCAGCGCGTCCATTATCTATACTAATTTTATAGAGGTAAAGTTTGTGAGGTTGTAGGGGGCAATCTCTTGATTTACTAAACTGATTTAGATAAAATTTGGTAAGAAGATAGATTAATACCCTTGAAAGGACATAGGACACTTTTTATCCCGGAAATCATCTCTTAAGGGGGTGAAAATAGGGATGAAAGTTTGTATGGGTAATAAACCAGAGCGAAGTTAGGGTGAGTTGCTAGTAACACTATAAAAACGACGAGTTCATACAACAACATTTAAAGATAAGCTACAGAACACATAATGTTAATAACCAAAACATTTTTTTTAATATCTTCAAAAATCTTAAATAGAGCTAGCTATAGTTTTGTTATTTTTGGAATACTTTTGACTAGTTTTCACTAACGTCTCTGCTTGCGTGGTAAGTCGATAAAGTAATAAAAGCCTTTATTATTCAGGATATAATCTATCTGCATGCCGAATTTCACTCCAATCAGCTCAGTCGTTACAGCGTAAAAAAGTAACAAACACACTCAAAAACATTCACATTAACATTAGTACGATTTATTATAGTATTATATGATCTGTGATACGATAAATACTTTAATTTTGTTATATACTTCATAGCAACATCAAACAAAAATGCAATGACTATATAATTAAAGAAACTATCAGCACGTTTGAGCAATAACACCATAAAAACGATGAATTAATGCAACTAAAATGGATAAAGAAAAGCTATAGCACACGCAATGCTAATATCCAAAGCATTATTCAATTTCTCCATGAAATGTCGAACAGCTAGGCCTAATTGGTATTGGCTGTGAAACGCCGAGACATATCAATTAAAATAGCGGCCGACGGTCGCACGACGCAGCCATGCCAGGAACTTGATAGTACCGGTGGCACACCGCGTGTGCGAAATATTGGATGTGGCATTAAAATATCTATAATCTTAAAATATTTGTGAGATATATGTGATGTATGATTATGTATGTATGTTGTTCAAAAATAGATTTTTTATTGATAATAATATACTATTATTTAAATCAGTAGAAATATATTGTTAAGGAATGAGGCATTGATAAGCGCTAAATTTTCAGTGAAAAACATTGCAAATATAGTACCTATGATATTTTACTAATATTATAAATGTGAAAGTTTGTGAGTATGGATGTTGTTACTCTTTTACGCCAGAACGGCTGAACGTATCTAGATGAAATTTGGCACAGAGATAGATAGTCTGGAATAACACATAGACTTTACTTTTATCCCGGAAAAATATACGGTTCCCGAGAGATAGATTTGTTTTTGTTTTTCTAGAGACGAACCCAAGCGAAACGAGGGTAAACCGCTAGTTTTAAAATATCGTAGTACAGCAACCACTTTTTTTTTAATAATTAACAAATTCTGTTATAAATATAACCAATTACCTACTCCCTCCAACGCAAATTAACTGCTGAAATGAAACCAAATTATATTAAGCTAAATAAATAAGATAGTTAAATATTTTTTTATTAATATGTACTTTTCAGTTTCTGATAAAGATATCGTTCTGAAAGACATATAATATATTCTAATAGACATATTGAAGTTAAGTTAATAATGCCATATCCATCACACATCTCTCTCATTTGTACTCTTCACTAATCGACAATGTATGGCTAACATTCTCCATTTAAGGTGCGCTTAGCATTTATAAATATTCCGAAATGCCTCCGGGAACGTAATGGATCGTAACGTTGTTTATATGATAATATCATCGTGCCTAGCATGAAACGATAACAGGTAAGGGTGAAAAACAACACAGTAGTCGTTTTTACATTGTTATATTAATGAAGATGACACTATAATATATCTATTTGTATTTATGCCTGTTCGTAGAAGACAAAAAAGGAAAGGCCATATGGTTGGGGATATGTTCAGAACGGAATAGCTAATATGACAACTTTTAATATAAAATTGACTGTCTGTGTAGTTAGTAATATTTTATTGATAGACTTGAATTAATTTTATTTAAATAGATTTTACAAAATTTAAACAAGAATTATATAAATCAATTTAGACGCTGTAGAAAGTCCAGGGTTCAAGTTCTGGCTCGGCCCAAGTATATTTATTGAGATTTTCCTATAAGAAATTTTGAGCTGAAAAACACTTGCATATTAAAGAGCAAGAAGAGTCAATTAGAAGGACATTATTACATTTCGTTGTTTTTCATTTAGATCGGGCTTCAGTATTTCAATCCACGTCTCATCCTCGCAAGAGGTGACGTGGGTAAAATCAGTTAAAAACAATATTTAAAGGGTGTTTACTACTTACTTGTTTATTAACATTTGCCAGCAATTAAAACGTGATGCAATAAAATTAAAATAATACGAGCGAAACTGTGAACCATTAATTTTACATAAACCTATATACGCTTTAATTGCGTATGCGCATGATTGAGTGCTAAACGCAAATACCAGAATCTATTTTCAATATTACCATTCTACTTCAAAGTAGGTTACAGTGCGTTTTGTGGTTATTCGCAAACTTTTTACAAGAAAAACTTGTGTGTAACTAAATTTGTATTTTCATTTGACTTTTTTTATTAAGTTAAATTAATTTAAAAAACTTAAAATCTCTATCCATTTTTTATGATAAATCGATAACTTTAAAACAAAAGAAATTTATTTAATACATCTAAGTATACCATATTATATCTTGATATGTAATATACTAGATAAAAATATTATATGTGCATAATGTACCTATATATGGTATCAATTCGATTTGTAATATATTTGAATATTTATATTATTACTAGTGACTTAAACTCGCCCCGCTCGGGTTCACCCCAAGTTATATTTTAACGTTTAGTATAGTGTTCTCAGAGATGAGATAATTTACCGCAGTAAAAAGTATCCTTTATGTTGACCTCGATTACCAGCTATAATCATACCAAATTTCATCAAAATCTGTCCAGTGATTTTCTCGTGATGCGGTCACAGACAGACACACAAAAAATCTAAAAATTATAGACTCGGCCTTTGTATCGAAAATAATTACTATTTCAAAAAAATATTTAATGTACAGATTCGACTCAGTTTGATTTTTTTTTACGTATGTAGTATGTATAGGTATTGACTACTATATAAATTATTACAGCCTCAATCAAGGATTGAAGTTAGACCTACAGTTAAAAAGACATAAAGCCATCATACAAAGTACAAGTTCATGTGGTAAGCCACATCCAGCTAACATACACTAGCAACAATCAGTAACAAAATCTCAGTCGGCCATTCCATTTCCCGGTGTAAATCATAACCACCATAACGTATCGCTCAAACATAAATCAGTGACTGTAAATTCAATTTTATTCCACAATTAAACCGACCTTTCTCGCCGCCCGTAAATATACGTAAATATGTATAAATATACGTAAATAGTCGTAAATGCGTATTATCGTTAAAACGTCAGACGTGTTGTAAATCTAACGGAATGGCACGGTCTTACTCAGGCCATAGATTAACCTATATAGATGTGTCAGACGTCTTTTATTGCTGTAACTCATTTAGTTTAAGCAACGGCTTTAGTGCGTTAAGATTTAGTAATAAAGTGTTTTAGATTATGTAGGGCCGTTGATGTTAAGGATAATTTTAAAGATTACGGATTAGTTTTCTTTATTCAAGCCAGCATTGTAAACACATGTAAATAAATACGTTAGGACATTAACACACAGCACCATCTAGTTCCATGATAAGCCACGAGGTAAGTGTTATGGATACCAGATAGTCGATACACTATGTATATAACTTTAAATACATACATTGTATAAATATAAACACTCATGACGGGAGTACAAACTTTTTCGTGCTCATCACATAAATGAATGCCCCCAGCCGGACTTGAACCCGCGACTGCTGGCACAGCAATTTGGGTCTACCTTACACTATGTGTATCTACTACGTTGTGTAGGTTAAATATACTTAACACTGTATATTTTCTTCAATACATATTATAAATTAAAGGCTCCGGCTAAGTTTGTGTTTGTTCGGGCTAATCTCAGAAACTACTGTATAGATTTTCATACGATTTTTACCAATAGTAATAGGAATTCTTGAGGAAGGTTAAAGGGTTATAAATCATAGACATACATATATTGAAAACAAGCTACGGATATGATGATATTTGTGTATTAAGAAAAAATCGTCCCTTCTGAGAACTTTCTAAATTTAGGGAGGCATAATGTGTACAATGTGTTGTACTGCAAACTGTACTTATAGGACCAATATAATTGAATGTACCAAATGGGTTTCGAACCCGCGAACCATTAACTTAATCTGAAATAAGTTATTATTTACATTTATCTCGTTAATAATGAATATAATTTTGCATATTATCTCTACCTTTTAAATCCCATAAAATTTATCTTTGCTGCAAATGTAATCATAATTCAACATTACTCAGACCGACCAAGATTTATCTCCGAACCAACATCCAAAAATGGAGGTTCTCAATTTGTTAATAAACAAGTTGTTCATTTTAAAAAATACAAGACGTATGCGGACTTAGATAATTTTTTGTTTGTTACCAATAATGTATGAATGTCCATATAAAGTTCTTACCTAATACGATAGAAGTATATACTGATATGAATATAAAAACGTGTACATTGCATGTACCAGTACGCTTGAAATAAGTTTTAAATAACTCACGACGTGCTGTTAGTTCGACTCCAGGACATCATTTTTTTATACTGCCCAGTGGATAAGATACGAGTAGTGTGGTGAAATCAAATCTAAAGAATCTGCTAATTGTCTTTATTTGTTTTTTTAACGTGTTGAGGGACGCGGGAACACCGGTGGTTCAGTTAACATTTAATTTCTTAAAAATTATCCTGGAGTGGTTAATGGACACACAGTTATTAAAACATTATTTCAACTTAGTTTAACAGCCTCGGTGGTGTAGTGGCTAGCAAGAACGGCTGCACGGTCCTGGGTTCAAGTCTCGCGTCGAGCCAAGTTTAGTTATTGAGACTTTCTTTTTAGTAAGTCTCAGTAACAGCTCGGAGTTGGGAAGTTGATGGTGTTTCGCTCCCGTGCCTCGAAAAGCACGTACAGATATCGGTCCTGCGCCTTAACTCTCACCGGTCATGTCGAGTAGTCGTCCCACCGTATGAGTATGAGAGTGACAGGAATAGAGAGTGCACTTGTGTCTGCGCGCACACTTGTGCACTATAATATCTCCTGCGCAGTTGGCTAGTCTCAATGAGACTGGCCTTTTGAGAAAATCCAAAACTTAAGAAAGCTGTGAAGTAGACCAGTAAAATTTCAATACACTTAACTATTGATCTCGAAATTTGCTCAAACTCTATTCTACACGTTTTTTAGAGTATAATATCCCATAAGAGCCCTTTGAACAAAGTAAAGAACATGAGTAGTTTATAATAATTATTAATATACCAACTATATCTATACCAAGAAATTCATTTTCCATATCCGTGTAAAGAAGAAAAAATCGGCCAATCACTAAACGCACTTTTGCATTAACAATATAAAGCAAATATTTCGATTCCCATACTTATCTAAATAATCTAAATAATAAACGCCCAGTATCTTAGTAAAGCTATATATTTTATAGCTATACAAACCGACAGTATAATTTTTATTATTAATAATTTTTAAATTTAAAACTACGCACGAAACATAAAATTAAATATTTATTACAATACGAGATTAATAATTCCCACAATATCCTACACTATTAAATATAATTGCAATACAACAATGCTGACAGTATCATAAACATGCATTAAGTCCGATAATTTATTAGTAATTCATTGATTATAAATTGTAATATTTGTATATTTTATAATTAATACGTTTAACACAGATGCAGGTGCCAATATTTACAACAAATACAAATCTTATGTAATACTAGCGATTAACCCTCGCTCCGCTCGGGATAGCCCTTAGTTACTTAAAAAATGGGGGATGGGTGTAGGAGGGTGAAAAATACTTTGCGACCTACTCTCATATCTATCAAATATATTTTACATAAAAAAAGTCACTAAAATCGATAGAGCCGTTTCGGAGGAGTGCTACCACAACCACCGTGAAATTTTGTGTATCTTGGAAACGACTTGAACGATTTGGATTAAATTTTGTATATATGTTTATGTACATATTGGTGTCTTTTCTGAAAAAAAAGACGCAATAACGCACTAAATATGACATAAGTAGTATATGAGTATGCAAGTATATATGTATATATATATATATATACATATATATATATATATATATATATATATATATATATATATATATATATATATATATATAATGATATGTATGTATATACATAATATGTAATGACATGTAATAACAACATATTTATAAAATTATGTTGTATTTTATCTCATTTAAGTGTATATTATTTACAATTTTACTTTGTATGAACTATACCTTTTGACCCGTTAATAAACACTGTTTCTCATTTCTGTGGTCTGACTGGAAGAGATCTCTTTTAAAGATACATATTTGGTCATTATTGGTATAACAAAGTTAATATGCAATAAACAACGTCCATATGTATAAGTGGCATATGTATTATTATTTTATAATATTTCGGATATTTCTTCATCTATACAGATACCTAAATAAAATTGAAGTGTTTGTTTGTAATATCGAATTAACAGCTTTTTACCAAATGTATTAATAAAAATTTATGGTACTTATACGAAAAACACATTTTTTTGTCTGTCTGGTGGCTCCGGCTAATCTCCGAAACGTCTGGACTGATTTTGACGGGACTTTCACTGATAGGTAGCTGATGTTATATGGAGTAACTTGGCTACTTTTATTTGAAAAAAGTTCCGCTCAAAAAAATTTAAACGTAGAAGCGAGGGTAAATCGCTAGTTTTATAAAAAATAAGGAGCAGTCCTTATTTTTTATAAATATTAAAAAAAAATAAGTGCGAAAGCTTGCATGTGTGTATGTTTATTTCCTCTTTCCGCTCAAACAGCTCAACGGATTTGAATTATACTTAGTACACTGATGAGACTATGACTTAAAATGATACATAAGCCTGTTAGGTGTAGGCTATTAGGCATAAACATAGACCTGTTAGGCCTAGTTTATAAAAGAAGACATATATTAACAGTGTAAATTGCTGAAATGAAAAGCGAACCAAGGTTACCTGTAAAAATGTATACCTAGTATACATTGAAAAATATAATAAAATATTATAAAAAATATAACACTATTTCAATAGTATATTCTAGATTCTAATTGGTATGAATACATGTGCGGATGTGAGAGCGGATTTCAAAGTCACATGTCACGTCCGTAAACATTGTTAGTTGGCGTTAGTTCTGTTTGCGAGTTTAGCTCGATCGTGATTTGTCTTTGACGGGATTGTTTTTGTATTTTATTTAAGTTTTCAGTTTTACTGTCATGGTGTTGTTTGACAATTTTGTCCAGTTTCACCTTTAAAATATAATTGAATGGATGAATGTGAGATATTTTTATTGTATCGATGCAGTCCTGAATAATATTAATTTACTTATCAGCCTCAAACGGGAACCATAAACGCTTTAATGGCATTAACATCATAAATTATTAATAAAAGTTATAAATTAGTTTAAAATTGTAATTAATACTATTCAGTCCTTTTTAACATCCTACTGCTGGGCACAGGGCTACCTTCAATAGGAAAGTGATCAGGCCATAGTCCACCACGCTGGCCGAGTGCGGGTCAGACTTCACATTACTTTTCAAAACTTGCTCTCATACATGCAGGTTTCCTCATGATGTTTCCTTCACCGTAAGACAAGTGGGAATCATGTTGAAAATGATTCACACACGCAAACAAATCGCAATGTTTCACTAAGCTGCCACTGGCTACAGACTAAACTATTATTACAAACTAAACATCACAATTATACTAATACGAATATACGAATCTGAATGAATTACAATATAGTTATCCAATATGAAGTTGATATAATATGTCGTGCTAATTTTTTGCACGTCTGAACTAATTTTCTCTCATAAAAATTTTCATTAGAGAAACAGACTTGGACTGCCATTTTGTCTGTAAAAGACAACATTCCCTTATTAAAGGGATTAAATATACGAGAAAGATTTAACTGTCAATATGTAATAGACCGAAAACAATTTTCGGAGATAAAAGTTCAATAATAACTATTACACTATCATGGCTTTAAAATATAGTGAAAGAACACGTGTGTATTATATTTCTAATGCTCTTGACATCTAATTAGCTACTTCATCACAACATATCATAACAATCGACGTGGCAGGTTTAATTTGACACGTCATACTCATTTCTTTACAAATGCGATGCTATTGTGTGGCGTCATTGTCCAGATGTGGGTGTTGACAGCGCTGCGGATTGAATGCAAACTTCGAGCCACCGTAACAAGCGTCTTGGTGAGATGGGTACGAATGTATGGAATAAGATTTTTGTTATTTTTAAACTTACTTATTTAGGATTTTTTTACTTTAGAATAAAAAGTTTTTTCTGTCACACTTAGTTTTCTTGATTTCTTTATTGATGTTAAAGTATTATCTTAGTTTATATTATAACTATTTTTAGATCCAATACTTTTGTCTAATAAAATAATAAGTATAAATAATATAACTTATAAGTATAATAAGAACAAATAATGAAACTAAGACTCACAAATTATCAATAATAATATTTTCCAAGATAAATTTTAATAGGGTTACAATTTATTTATACTTTTCATAGTAGCGCAAACTTAACTTAAAAAATAAAAATGTATACATCACAATATTATTATAAATGTATGTAATATATATGTTTGTAACTCCATCAAACTAAAGCAGCTGGATGGATTTGGGTAAAATTAAATACACAGAATAATTTGGTTATCTGACTTAGGCTACTGTTGGTAATAAAAGTTACTAAAAGATGGCGGTGCCTTTCCTTATTATTATAGATACACAAGGAACCCTCGCGAAAGCTTAGGAAACCTAGCGAAGCGAGAGTACCTTAGTAGTTAAATAATCATACCTAAATTCGAATAAATTATTAAGATTGTTCTTAATTTAGAAAAATATAAAAATAAACAAAAAGCCGTTCCCACAACAAGCTAACATCAAACATATCGGGAGCTTGTTAAAGCAGTAACAAGTGACGCGTGTCGCCGGCAGTCGGCAGTCGGCACACAGACGTGCCAATGTAAGGCAGATGACACCGGCGTCTGGTAAAAATATGAAATGATTTCAACTTCTACAGATTATGTTAGAAATCTACAAACATATATTTTTTTAATCATTCATCCATTTTCGATAAAACTTTTATGTGAATAGTTGAATAGGGAATATGCGTGTTTTTTTAGTTTATTATACAATAGCTAATAGCGTTATATAATCGTGAAAAAAATATCCAGCTCCAAAAAACTAAAATTTAGTTTTTTTTTTTAATATAATACCGATACGGATACTTTAAACGCCCGTCATTTCGCGTGCTTGGCGTGACGTCACAGTATGATATACACAGAAAGATGACGACTCAATTTGTAGCGACAAAATCGCTAACCGCTCTGTTATATATGATAATACTTTGACGTCATATTCGGTCTAACCAATGGCGTGTGGTTCAACTACTTTGAATGTCCCGTCTATATTTGCACTTTTTAATAATTATTGTCTTAATTAAAAAGTAATTACATTAAAAAATATTGATATAGGCTTCATTCAAAAGCAATAAAGATTATAAAAAAATATTTCAGCTTTATTTAAATTACATGCATATTCCCTTTTGAAGAATGAAAACGTTAGTCCTGTGAATTTTCATAGTAGGTACCTACTACATATTTATATATGTAGATTTTGACATATTCTTAGTACATATAGATCGCTGGTGGCAGGTGAGTTTTATGGGATAGCTTGGATCTAATTTGTCTGAATACAGCATTAGAATAATATAATTTTATTTACGTACTACAGAAAAATAAAAATATATATAATATCGCAATGCATAGATAATATTTTGATATTTTAACTATATTTTAATATTTTGTCTATTTTTACCTAAATCTAATTCACTTGTATGAAATACCTAACAGATAAAATGTAACGCACCTTTTAGACTTTTTCTATCGGTACCCTAAATTGTGTATTTTTTGTTGCCAACAGTGAAACTACTTTATGTATTAGTCTCATGAGGCCCATAAGAGTTCCCATAGTCTCATAACAGTTTATGCATCTTCCTTCACTTTGTTCAATCGTTTTGAAGATTAGTTCGCACATACAGATGAAATGGTATAAAATGATCATTTACGATTTGAAAATCATAAATTATTATATAAGCTTATTAAAACGTGGCTATCGCGATATAACTGACAGACATTTCAATCTATACTAATATTATAAATGCGAAAGTAACTCTATCTGTATGTCTGTCTGTTACCTTTTCACGCTTAATCCGCTAAACCGAATTAGATGATATTTAGTATGGAGATAGTTTGAGACCTTGGGAATGACATAGGATAGTTTTTATCCCGGAAATCATCCCTTAAGGGGTGATGAAAGTTTGTATGGGGAATCATCCTCAAGTAAAGGGATATATATTTTTTTTTATTTTTAAAGTAGGTACATACTTTTCTATAGGTACCTATGTATGTACATGTTTATTCTATACTAAACGTGAAAACGTACCTAGGGACGAACGCGAGCGAAGCGAGCGTGAGTCGCTAGTATGCAAATAAAGATAACATTTACAAAATACTTCATAATCATTTAATGACTCACTGCTGGGCACGGGTCTACTCTCAATTTGACGAAGAGTAGTCGGTAGCCCATCACGCCAAATGTGGATATATACTATGTACATATATAGGTGCATGGTAATTTTGTTCAATATATGTATTAGCAAATGATAATCTTGTTCTCAATTAAAAATTGAATTGAATGATAAAATATCAGAAGTGGATTTAGAGTTTAAATCTAAGTACCTTATTTGGCTAACCAAAGCAAGTGCGCTACTTATGGGCTACTATTTGTACGCTTACTTATATATTTATTTCAGATTAGGGTACAAGCGACTAACTCTCGCTCGACTCGGATTCGTCCCTACGGATATTTTTCCCGGTTAACCAGTTATCATCATACCAAATTTCATCAAAATCTGTCCAGTGGTTTTCTCATGATGCGATCACAGACAGACAGACAGACAAAAATTCTAAAAACCATAGATTCGGTCTCTGTATCGATAATAATGGCTATTCAATAAGATTTTTCAAAAAATATTCAATGTACAGATTCAATTCAGTTATAATTTTAATATATTTATAGATATAGTTATATGTATTTTAACCAAAAAGATATGCAATAAACAATCCGTTGTACCATTTCACTTGTCCCTTTCACTCGACAGGCCAATAAATTAGTTGGAAAGGGGTAACAGTAATTCACTCTGCGATCTCTAAGCCATATTTTCGTCGTCGGAATCGTAAAGTTGTCGCGTCACTACGCCGTTTAGATGGATTCGCGACAGATGTTACGACAAATGGTGTGACAGCTTTGATTGGGCTATGCTTTAGTTAATATATTGAAGTGACAAATAATATATAATGCTAGCTATTTTTAAATAATATGTTAATAAATATATATGTATACTCAATAACCCCCAGTAGATTCTGCGTGGGGGGTCTATAATATATAAAGGGGCCAACGTGTCGAATATTTTTATGAATAACAAATTTGCACAGGGCAATAATAGAACTTGCGATTATAGTATAATAATACGTTCTGTAAATAGCAAGCTTGAGGTTCTAAGCTATTGTATAATTTTCTTTATTAGTTTCATGTTTCATTAGTGTTGATACAGATTATATGTTGAGATTGTTTTTGGAAGATAATTTGCTGAAGATTTAATGTTGGTTTACGAAATATCTAAAAATAATATTTCGACGACACATTTGGCTCAGTTTGTAGTGACCCTACTTGCTGTGCCAGCGGTCCCGAGTTTGAATCCCGCTTGGGGCATTCATTTGTATGATGAGCACAAATTTTTGTACTGTAGTCATGGGTGTTTGTATTTATAATATGAATGTATTTAAAAATTATCCATATTGTGTAGTGTTTCAACTATCTGGTATCCATAACACAAGCCTCGTAGCTTACCTTGGAACTAGATGGTGCTGTGTGTTTATGTCGCAACATATTTATATTTATTTATTTATTAAAGAAAAACACGGCTTTATATTGCTCTTGTATTTAAATTTTATTTATATTCATAGCATTTATGTTTGCATATTCAAATCGAGCATATTACCAGTGAAGACTATTTTCTTAGAAACAGTACCTCGTGGTGGTCCCATAAACATATCTTAAAACCTCATATTATGGTTTGCTTTTTATGTACCCCCATAAAAAGAATGGCAATTATAGTGATAAAGTTAGTAATAATAGTATTAAGTTCATATTTTATAATATCTAGAACAAGAAATATTTTATTAAATAAATATGACGATATAAATTAAAAAATATTAAAATTTAGCATAAATTCATCCTCTAAAGAATATTTATACAGATCCTTAAAAATTGTTTAAAATATCGTTAAAATCTGGATTAAAAAAAGAATATATTACTTTATTAACTGATCTGTAAATTAAAGCCATAAAAAAATCAAAATAAGATACTCTTTTAATTTGATACAAGTGCCCCTACATGTAGCGCTCTCTTCAGTTTAGTTTCTCAGTAGTCGTCGCTCGCTTAGCGAATGACTGCCACAAATAACATTGATGTACGTTAATAGCGACGTTTTGGTGTTTGCCATAAGTTTATAGCGCTTCTGGCGTACAAAAACACGAATTTATATGCGGGGGGCAATTGAGATGAGGTTATGGGGTTTTAGGATGCTGTGGTACTAAGTGAAACGAATATTAGGGATGTCACATTCATAAGTTTATCCCTTAAACATGAAATTGAATTATTAATATACATTTGTTTAGGTTTTAACATACATATTTTGTTTTGTTTATTTTTTTACTTATTCAAGCAGTAGAACAAGTATTTTAAATAAAACTATATGTTCGGATTTTTTCGATCTCTCATAGGAGATTAGAGACGGGGTTGGAACCAAAGTTCAAAATAAATCCGCGAAAATATTCAAAAAGATAGTTTTATTTAAAATGTCAAATATTCGCGTAAATCTATAAAAGTATTAGTAGATAAGCACTTTTCTATAGGTACATAATTTTAGATGTAAATTATTTCTTTAGGCGCGATGTCTATGTTTTTAAATATAATAAAAGTATTATTATGCAACCTAACGCTACCTAATCTAAACTAACACAAAAATCATTCTACAAACAATACAAACATAAAAAAATTACAACCTAGACCTAAACCTAGATCTAGATTCCAATTTAGAAATAAGGCACTACATTCCGCGAAATTCCAATTAGCTAGCACTTATTAACGCCCCGTAAACGTTTATAACTTGAATCAAAAAGTACGGGGTCAAACACTCGCGCCTGCAAAATAAACACCGATATATCCTCAAGTAATTGTATTAAATGTGACTTTATTGTTCACCGAATGAATTTACACGGTCATAAATTAGGCATAGCCATCGTAAATTGCCTCATGTTTACTTTATACGCGGATACGGCACGTAAAACGTAAGCGATCTTATTACCGGTGCTAATGGACTAAATTATTTAGCAATAACTACGGCCTGTGGCTCTGCTTGCGGTACTTTGATAAATCATCGATTGGGGGTATCGATTAAGATTTAGCTCATAGTCTAGCTTTCTAGAATTTTTAGAATTAGATTAGTATTCAAAAAAATTAAACCTTTCCTTACGTACATACAAAAGAGCAAACATGTTTTAGGTCTTATTCATGTACCTAGTTAGTATAATATAAAAAAAAATTTAGTACTTAGGTTGAGGTAGATGATAAAGTATTTCAGTGATCTTAATGTAAATAGAAATAAAATATTGCTGTTATTTTAACTCAAGGCCTTAGACCAAAGTTTTAGGCGGGTTAAAATCCTTTAGATTAAAATCAAGATATACATATATCTATCTATAGGTACTTAATAAACAGAAAAGATTTTTTGTTTGTTTGTTTGTACCGAATAAGCTCCGAAACTACTGCATCGATTTAAACAAAATTTGGTAAAATAGTCTGTGACCCTGGTGACAATCATCCGTTAAGCAGGTGAAAATGGGGATGAAAGTTTGTATGGGGAATCAACCTAGGTACGAAATCGAGCGAAGCTGGGGTGAGTCGCTAGTTATATATGTATATTAAAAAAATAAAAATAAAAAACGTGATTCTACCACTATTTTAACGTCAGAATAATTTAATATCCATAATCTAATTTATGACGATAATTTATTTAGAAAATTTCATTGAACGTTGATTGCTTTTGCTAATTGTGGACTAAAATAACTGGCACCAGCATGTCTTACACGACCCTGAACTACAATAAAGATTATGTACGCAGTTAATGAAACTGTAATAAAAAGTGTTTATTCGTACACGAAACACGTTTACTCACTTTCAACACATAATATAAACAGACAAATATGTTCTTTATTTTAATAGACATAAGGTTTAAATTCGCGTAAGGAAAATTGAAGGAAAGTACAAAATTTTCGTTGATACCCGTATTTACATCTGTAACCCGATAGCAAGGGAACAGAGAGTAATTAAAGTTTTTATGATACACCGTGCGGTTTTATATATCCATAAATTTAAATAATCTGTTCGTCTGTTTAAATGTAATAAACCTCTAAACGGGTTCGTGGTGTGTTTTAAAACGTATAATAGTCATGTAATTTACAATTGATAAATAAATGTGCGCGCCATTTTTTTTTTTTCATAACTGTTTTTCGTAATCTGGTTTGGAGTATAGTTTATTAATCACAGGTTCGAATCCAACAAATATTTGTATTTATTAATATTAAGAAAAAATAATTATGAAAAACTTATAATGTAGGTTAAGCTGCATTTATTAATATGTTATATTTAGGCTACAAACACACACTTAAAAAGTAATAAATACATACATACATATATGTATTTAGACGACACGTTTGGCTCAGTTTGTAGTGACCCTACTTGCTGTGCCAGAGGTCGCGGGTTCGAGTCCCGCTGGGGGCCTTCATTTGTGATCACGAATGTTTGTACTCCAGACATGGGTGTTTATATTTATAATAATATGTATGTATTTAAAGTTATATATGTGTAGTGTATCAACTATCTGGTATCCATAACACAAGCCTCGTAGCTTACCATGGAACTAGACGGTGCTGTGTGTTAATGTCCCAACATATTTATTTATTATTTATTTATTTATTCGTCATCGATCTAAGCCAATTTTTGAAATTTGACCATCATTATGTTTTTATTTAGGTTTTTCTATTAATTTGTAGATGGTAAAATTTTTGATATTCGCAATACTTACTCTATACTTATGTATTTTTAAATACAATATACATATTTTTAATAACAATATAGCTTCTGTGTATTGAGCAAATATGTATGTATGTAGTATGTATTTATTTCTTAGGAGGATCATAAAATAAAATCATGTTTGAGTGTATTGGTAAGCGAAACGAATTAACGGGATTCTTGCTAACAAAGGGAGAAATCCCATGGGATAGGGAAGTAATATAAAAAGACAAAATCTTCTTGCACGGAGAGAGAGAGAGAAAGAGAGGGAGAGTAGTGAAGACAGAAGGTAGACAGGTATTAAGTATATGTGATCAAATATACTTAAATTATAGAAAAATAAACAAATTAACAAGCTCTATGATGCCATATACAATATGAATAGAGTTCGTTAGCCCCCAATACATTAATGAATTAGTAAAATATTGAAAATGGATCTTTTCAGTCTACCCTCGCTCCATTCATCAAAGTCGGGACGTTATGAATGCGCTGTCAAATTACAATGAGAAAGTTAATAGAAAAAGTTTGACGGTGTCGCCGATGTCAGCCGGTGACAGTTTAAAATTTAATATTCATCATTTCGCGAACAATACGCGAACTTAATGAGTGAACGGATTTTGAATGGAGTTTTTGTATGTCCAGATTTTATAATTTATCTACGTGTAATTAAAAATTAATTAATTATTATTCTTTTAACCTACCTACACTAATGTTATGGTTTCAGTCCTTTTTAACGTCCCACTGCTGGGCACGGACCTCCCTTCAGTACGAGGGGGATCAGGCTATAGTCCACCACGCTGTCCAAGTGCGGGTTGGCGGACTTCACATGTCTTGAAAACTGCTAAGTTCTCAGACATGCAGGTTTCCTCACGATGTTTTCCTTCACCGTAAGACAAGTGGTACTCATGTTGGAAATGATTCGCACATGAAAACATCAGAGGTGCGAAACCCGGGATTTGAACCCGCTTCATTCGGTTTCCCAAGCGAGCGTGTTGCCACTAATGTTATAAAGAGGAAATGTTATAAAGAGGAAAGATTTTTATTTTTGTATTTTTTTAACGAATTAACTCAAAAACTATCGGACCGATTTAGATAAAATTTGGTAAGAATATATTTTGAGACCCTGGGAAGGACAAAGAATATTTTTTATTCCGGAAATCATCCACTAAGGGGGTGAAAATGGGGATGAAACTTTGTATGGGGAATCAATCTAGGGACGAACCCGAGTGAAACGAAGGTGAGTAGTCAGTCAATTTGACATTATATTAAAGATTGTGACATGAGCATTGAAAGTCGTTGCAAATGACTAGTGTAGGATAACACTAATAAAATTTCGAAATATTCCTTTCATATTTTCTTATATTCAGTACTTTCGCAACATCAGCTTAATTCTCTTATAATTGTCTGTATGTCTGTCCGTGTGGAAGCTACCACCGGCTCGAAAAGCAGTTCTGCTGAGAAGAGTCGGTGATAAACTCAACTCAACAACATTACTCTTTTAAATAATGAGTTACATAATTTGTAATAATATTTTACAGTATTACAAACAAGTCATGACTTCTCACTACAAGGTGATACTGACATCTCCCAAAAACGCGGGAAAACAAAAAGAATATCCGCGCCTTTTTTTTTTAAATACATTCCTATCGGTCAAAGTCATATAAATAAATATTTTATACATACATCATTACAAATTAGTCAAATATATTATCGTTTTCATTAAAACGTTAATATATAGAAATATATAGAAAAACTAGCAAAACCCGCGGCTTCGCTCGCGCTAAAACTACAACAAAAAAACTTTGAAAAGGTAGGTTTCATACAAATTTTCATCTCTTATTTTATCTCCATATGGGATAAATTAAAAAAAAAACGCTAAAACACATATTTATTTAATTGTATTGAAGAACATTAATACCAAGTTTCAAGAAATTCTAATCATAAATATTTTTTGGGTTGTGTTATAACGTGTACTCCCGTGGGAATGAGATAATCTCCCGCGGTAAAAAGTATCCTATATGTTGACCCGGATATCCAGCTATCATCATACCAAATTTCATCAAAATCCCTCCAGTGGTTTTTCTGTGATGCGGTAACAGACAGACAGACAGACAAAAATTCTAAAAACTATAGATTCGGCCTCTGCATCGATAATAATGTCTATTTCAATAAGATTTTCAAAAAAATATTTAAGGTACACATTCGGTTCAGTTAGAATTTTATTATAATATGTATAGATATAGATGCAACCTTACATAAGTAACTAGTTCTGAAAATAGAATTAGTAGAATTATCGTGACGATACTTTTCCCCAAAATACTATCAAAGTATCATTTTTAACAAGTATTAAAAAACCGGCCAAGTGCGAGTCGGACTCGCGCACGAAGGGCTCCGTACCATTATTTATAAAAACGGCAAAAAAATCATGTCTGTTTCATGGGAGCTCCGCTTAAATATTTGTTTTATTTTAACGTAATTATTTATTTTTCAACTGATTATATAACTAAATATTCTGTGAATATTTCCTGTAATTACCTGTTACCATTATCAATATTGAGTAAAAACGAGCAAAAAAATCACGTTAATTGTATGGGAGCCCACTTAAATATTTATTTTATTCCGTTTTTTAATATTTGTTGTTTTAGCGGCAACTGAAATTTCAACTTCATCTGTGAAAATTTCAACTGACTAACTATCACGGTTCATGAGATACAGCCTGGTAACAGACGGACAGACTGAGAGACAGACAGACAGAAAGACAATAAACAGCAGAATCTTAGTAATAGGATCCCGTTTTACCCTTTGGATACAGAACCCTAAAAATAACTTCTGAATAGCACAAATTCCATCCTCCATCACGCGTCTTTTCCTGAACGGAAATATGTGCATTTATTTTCAGATTTCACGATCGATTTTTATTTGTTGAAAGCGATAAAGTTTATTCGGAAAGTCATCAATCAATCAAACAGAGCGTTATAATTTTATGCGAAGCGTTCGGAAATCAGTTATAAATCAGTCTTGTAACAATAAACTTGCAATTCATGAGATATTAAGTCTAGAATATATTCTACTTTTTTATTGGTAAAGGAAGATATAAGATGCTACAAGACTGTTATTTACATTTAATTACTATGATGTAAAAAACATGTACCTAGTTATTACGTACTGCTAATATTGAAGAAAAAAATAGATTGAAAGAAAAAGGAGTTTAGCCCGCCGTACTTAAGTATTTAATATTTATAATTTATAGTCGTTATACGAATATAATTTATAAACTATGGACTTCGAAAGGAAAAAAATTAGACTAAGAAGTTATTTAATTATAATTCAAGATACGAGTGTTAGTATCCAAGATATTGTTAGATTTTATATAACATAGGTCTTGTTGGAAAAGTTACCATCTGAAACATTCCAAAAAACAAGTCAAAAATGTAGAGTGGAGTGCTAAATCTTCAAAAAATATGGTAATATACCTCCTATATTATATAAAGAATAAGTTAAGGTATTAGTAGCAATAGCATTGTTAACCAAGTGGTAACGCGCTCGCTTGGGAAATCGAGTGAAGCGAGTTCAAACCCCGGGTCTCGCACCTCTGATATTTTCATGTAAGAATCATTTTCAACATGATTACCACTTGTCTTATGGTAAAGGAAAGTGAGGAAACATGCATGTCTGAGGAAACTTTGCAAATTTTCCAAGATCATATGATGTCCGCCAATCCGCACTTGGCGAGCGTTGGTGGACTATGGCCTGATCCCCCTCGTATAAAAGGGAGGCCCGTTGTTAGCAGTGGGACGTTGAAAAGGGCTGAATACCAATACCATAGCAAAAAAAATTGTGCATACATATGTCACTAGGTTCGACCCACAGTCCCGCTCGCAATATATATTCTTAGGTAAACTATCTCAATCTTTATACAAACCTGGTAGCCCTTACAATGTAGGACTTATATTTATTTATTTTTTTATCTGTGTGTCTGTTTGTTCCGGCTAATCTAATGAAACGGCTGGACTGATTTTGACGGGATTTTTACTGGCAAAATAGCTGACGTTATGAGAAGTTACTTCGGCTACTTTTATTTTAGAAAAAGAATTAGGATTCCGCTCAAAAAAATTAAAACGTTCTTAAGCGCGCACCCGAGCAAAGTGAGGGTAAGTCCCTAGTATTCATGTAATATTTTCTAATTACAAATAATTTTTCTACATTAATAATTAAATAAATAATAGTAATATAAAAGTTCCTATAAACGAGTAAATAATTATTGCTTTTTATTACAAGTCGTTAACAATAATATATGAGGGTCCGCAATCACATTTTTTATTCGCGATAAGCATAACCTTTACGATGACAAATTTATGATTAAATTGAATAATTTATTGATGAATTATAATACTATCTATTAGCCTTCAGATTTTTTATTAAATAATCACTCAAAAAAAATTGTTGTCTGCTCAAGGTTAGTGTTAATTGGTAATTATTCAATAACATAATTAATATCGAAACAGTTTTTATGCTCCTATATATATTAATTGTTAATTGAATACAGAAAAAGCCAAAGTCAAATATTTACATTTTTAACTATCAAGTTTTTTCTCTTACATATGCCAAAGCTACCGACTTTTTTGTAGTCCTCTAAGTCAGATCATTAAATCAAACTAAGACAATAATTTAAGGATGAAAATTGAATCTCAGACCTCTTATATATTCTTACTAGCGACTCACCCTCGCTTCGCTTCGGGTTCGACAAAAACAAATTTATTCCACGGGAACCGTACATTTTCCCGGGATGATATACATATATAGCCTATAGCCTTCCTCATTTAACAAGCTATCTAATGCAAAAAGAACTTTTCAAATTGGATTAGTAGTTCCTGAGATTAGCGCGTTCAACCAAACAAACAAACAAACAAACAAACAAACTCTTCAGCTTTATAATATTAGTATAGATATATTAGACTTACATTTGTAATTACTATTGATTTAAAGTTATATATAGATAATTATAATTATAAGAAAATATCAAGTATGAAATAAATTATTATAATGTATAAAGTTTTATTGATGCGTGTATCGTAAATAATAGTGCATAATCTGCACAAGCCAGCGCTTTCCAACTTTTTAAGAGAATTTCTAGAGATCCACAACTTGGCCACAGTATAAGATTTACTTATTAATATATTTACTTATTAATATATAAAAAACTATAACAAAATAAAAGGGTAATCAATAGGTGAAGGCATATGTAACTACTAAATTTCTAAGGGTTCACAGTTGTCTGAAACAAGTACGCAGGTCTATAAGTTTGAGAAACACTGACCACCATTACCTTATAAAACTAGTCATAACACGGATAGAACGTGCAATATAATTATTTTCACTATAAACTCTCTCTTATTTAAATAAAATCGATAGCATTATGTAAATGTAAAGATATTATCAGGAATTAACAAAATGTTCTCGGACTGATATTAAACTGTTATTTTTAGAAATTATCACGTGATTAGAATTTATGTATGTATAATAAGAATTGGAGATGTCGATGATCGTTGATAAGGATAATGCTTAAAATATTTAAATTAGATATCAATTCATTGATATTTGATTATAGTTCAACACTACTGGATTGGTATCTTGAAAATTACTGCTGTCGGTTAGCTTATCAACTATTCGAATTTAATAGTCAGAAACTACTGTATTTTTTACAGAAAATTGATAATAATTTCAATACTAATTATTATCTAAACAGATAAATAAAATTAAAGTGTCTGTTTGTAATGTCAAAATAACAGCTTTATACTAAAAGCATATGGAATTATATACGGTACTTATAAGAAAAACACAATTTCTGTCTATGTATCTGATTGTTCCGGCTAATCACCAAAATGGCTAGACCAATTTTAACGGGACTATCACTGGCAGATAGCTGATTATAAGGACTAACTTAGGCTACTTATATTTTAGAAAAAGAATTAGGATTTTGCTGAAAAAAAGTAAAACATACCTAAAGACGAACCCAAGCGAAGCGAAGGTGAGTCGCTAGTTATTTATTAAAAAAATACTCTTCAGCTTTTAAGTAACGTAAATTGTAAGTGTCTTTCTGTGATTAATTTAAATTTATCAACATTGACCATTGTATTACAAAAGCCCTAAATGCTGTAAATAACCAGTAGGTATATCTCACGGTACCCGTCGTTATCCACCATGGGTCTGATTTTAATAGGAAACAGGTTCAAAGAGAAATCAAACAATATTTTTGCTTATTACATACTACTTACTGTATGTTACATTTCTTGTGTGATAGAGAGGCTGGAATATATGTTAGTCAATGTCAATCTTCATAATGGCATAATATGTCATTGCCAAATTCCGTAGAAAACTTGAGTGATCGAGTTCAGTGATTCAAACATGTATAGTTAACAGACAGATAAACTTACTTTAAAATAAATGTATTAGTATGGATTGTATAATATTATCGTTATATGTTCTTGAGAGTCATTAGTAAAAACTGTATTAATTCTTTCATAAACAAGAAACACCATAGTAATAACTAATATAGTTTAACAACAGTACTTTTAAACACGAGCCCTATTTTAAAGATAGTAAGGTACCAACATAAAAGGTTTGAACGGAAGCATCTTAAGGTCATAACACTAAACACGTCGCTGACAGAAAAGCCATGGAATCAATTGAAAGTTACGACGAGCCATTACCATCGACGCTTGGTCGATGGGCACAGAGTTACGAAACGCTTTATTTCATTTCTATTTATTATTAAATATGGTTTCGATAAGTATATATATTTTTAGTATTATATATCAAACTAGCGACTTGACCTCACTTCGCTCGGGTGCGTCCCTAGACGCGGACTTTGTTCACAATTTCATGGGTTTTATTTTTTTTGCGCGGAACCCTAATACTTTTTTTGTAAAAGCCTAATTTGCTACTTATAACATCAGCTATCTGCCACTGAAAGTCCCTTCCAAATCGGTTCAGCCGTTACTGAGATTAGCCGGAAGAAACAGACAGACAAATAAATAAAAATAGTTTTTTTTAAGTACCGTACCTATATACTTTCGTATTTTGTATTTTAGTAAAAAGTTATTATTTTGACATTAAAAACAGACACTTCATTGTTTTTATTTTTGTATAGATTATACAAATTATATTAATTACAAATAACGATACTGCAAAATGTTATTCAGTAGGAAGTGTCATAAATCAGATGGAACATATTATTATGTTATTGATTTGCCATTTTATTATACGGTTGACGTTATAAATTATTATATTTGCGGTTAATACACTACTGTGAAGATTAAGCAGAAATGAATAAATACAAATCATGTATATTTTCTTTCATTTCCTTTCCAAATAGGAAATTTTACGAGAAACCTACATCATAAACTATAATAGATCCTACAATCTTTACTTCTATTATTATTACTAGCTTTACAGGATCACCCGCTGGGCTAATTTTAAGATTGTCTAAAATTTCATTAAAATCGCTCCAGCCGTTTTGTAGTCTATAGAGAACAAACATACACACATTGATTTTATAATAAGTCCACAAAATTATTCCACCGGCACCATAATATCAAAGTGGAATACAGACTATAAATACTTCAAACGCTTCGTCGCTCCGCGTATTGACAGTTCACAATAAAACGTCATAAATCATGTCGTCCAACATGGCGTCCCGTTTGACAGTTATCACATGTTGCGCGGGAACATTAAACTCATTGAAATTTATTGCTCAATCGTTGTAACGTTTGCTTTATAGTTAATAGATTCCCACTATTGTTTGCTGTTAATGAAATGACATTGACAACTGAATTGGATATGCGTAAGTAAAAACTTTTATGAAATTATATTGTTATTTTATAGGTATTCCTTAATGCTGTATTAAATACACCTCACACTTTTTCTCTTTCGATCAAATGAAAGCGAATAATGACGAGGTCAATCACATGACTTTTAGCTGACTGAAAAAAAATCGCATCGTGATTTAACGCTTTCCATTGAACATAGGCCATTCTATAGAACAATTTATCCTAGTTTTACCTTCCACTCGAAAAACCACGTGTTAGGTGCTGAATAATGCTACAACTACAGTTGTAATATGAACAACTACTAATTATACTATATTTTTTTTAAATAGCGTGCGAGAATCAAACCTGCCATTTTTTGTCCGTTAAAATATGATAAAATATTGAATCAAAAATACCTACGATATGTAAAGTTTGTACTTAGACGAGAGAAGCGTATCGATTATAAGTCGATTATAAAATCGACTTGCTTTTAATAACATATTATTTGTGTTTTCTTGACAACATGTGAGGCACAAAATTAAAAGTATTCAATTACACACTTTTATGATGATTTATCAAAAGCATACGTGAGTCATTCTAGTCAATTTTTATCAAATATCCAAACAAAGAAATCGTTCATACGAATTGACTACCTCTAAAACGGTAACATGAAAAGGCTAAAAGTCAATACATAAGATCGGAGTGGTCATAACATTTTATACGCGCCATTACCCCGCCTAAGTGCGGCGTAAATTCTTATAACTCGAGTAAGTATTCAAAATATGAAAGATGACGTCGTTAGGGCGTTGGGGACTCGAGACCCTGTTGTATACCTAAATGTGTTTTAGTGCCCGTTTGTTCTATTCATTTTGGATATTTTGAGTGAAACATAAAAAGTTACATGCTGCCATCATTTCGGTATTTTCACTATCAAGTTTTTAACTGTAGAATTATATGACGTTGTTTAAAAATGATATACATCTTATCGAATGTCAATTTACTTTTAATAATAAATAAGTACGTAAAAATATCACCCAATTAAAGTAATTACCTGCTATACAATAACGTAACTTCGAGATAAATTAAAGTAATAATCATATATTAATATCTATATGTTTTATGATAAAGAATGTATGTCTGTTCATATCGTATGAATTTCTTTACCAATGAACTTATTAAACTTTGATTAATTGTATAGTGCCACTCTATGAAATTTAAACGATGATGCACGGGTGAAATCAGATTATTTTATTATATTTATAAGTCTGAATCCAAGGAGTCTAAGAAGAATTTAAAATAGGTGTATACATAATAACTACTATGTGCTACAGTGCCACTTTACACCTGGACCAGCCAAAGACTGGAGGCAGATCGCTAGTCAAATATGTATAATTAAAAATAATGATTAAAGTCTTTATCAAAACCACAAAAAGCAGCTTTCAATTACGAACATGAAAAAGTAAGCAAAAAATATTTGCAGCTCTTAAATTGCCAAGCGTCGACTGTGGCCTGTCAGAACTGTCAACGTGTCAGCTGTCACGACACCCGCCACGCGATTTACATAAAACTGCTAAGTGATAATTAAAAATGTTCATTTCGCCCTATAATATACGGATCAAGATCAATTTTTAAATAAAATAATCTGTAATACTATTAAATAGGACAATTCCATACATAGATTTAAAAGACAACGCTTTACGCAATATGCAGCTTCATTTAGCAAAATGAATGTAATGCTAGTAGAAGTAAGCGATTTTAAATATGCACTTTTTTCGCAGATTTAGGTGATTTATGTCGAATGCATTAAAGACCATAGTATTTCGTTAAAGGCAATTATAGATACATACATATAAATATACTAAACATACTAAACCCTAGAAAAAGGGTTTTCGAGGTTTTACTAAAATCTTTAAACTAGATTCTTTCACAATATTCATAAAATTTAATTATTATTAATCAAATTTTAATGCACACTAAAATTTAATTTGCTTAATCACAACAATCTCAGTAAGTACCTACCAGCCGTATTTGAAAAAATATTGTAATTGTAAAGTAACTACTTGTACTATAATACAGAATCCATTAACAAAACATTTTTTTATTGTAATAAAACTTAATTGAATGTCAAATTTTCCATGCAAATTGCAACTGATGGCAACTGTCATGAAGCGTCGGCGTTAGTACGCTCTGTCGAAATGACACCCACCAAACAATTTATATCATAAAAGTGATGATTCACATTACATTGTAGCTAATAACTTGAAAAATAATTTATACAAATATAATTAATATTTTCCTAATGTTAGTTGAAAAAGTTATTCATCAATTAACTTAATGATTAATAAAAAATATTTTAATTGTTATTGGCCATTAACAGAAAAAAATATTAAACTTTTTTTTAAATTATATTATTTTAAAATATTCCTTGCAACGCAAATTGGACAGATGGTAGCTGTCAGCCAGTGTCGGCTGTCAGCGCGTCCTGTCACACTGACACCCGCCGAGCGATTTACATAAAACTGTCAAGTGACAATTAAAACTGCTCGTTTTGTGCCATGTAGTATGATTAAGTGACGCAAGGGATGGATGGTCATTGGAAATATTTTTATGCTTTGCCATGAATTTCATAAGAATCATACTTCTACCAAAGTTTCTGGACTTATGGAACCATAAAAACCTTCACACACAATAAGTCAAATGTTATATAATTTTTAATATATTGTAATTATTATGATTACTCTTATTGGTGTTAAGGATAATGTAATATAATGTGTAGGAGCTATAGGTATTTTTAATTATATTAAATTTATATAATATGCACGTGTTCTAAACAGTAACATCAAAATATAATGTTATCTACATAGTAAAGTTACATATGTTTTTTAATTGTTACATGTATGTCTGTTTCACTTTATACTTATCCGAAGTCTAGGCTGATCGCTAGAAGACTTATTTTAGCCTATATAAATATTTTCATAGTAAGTAAATAGAATATTAAAATATTATTGTTATATTTCATGACCGCATTAAAAGTTATAATACTTAATTGATAATATTAATACCAAAATATATCTGTTGATTGACTTGTTGTTTTATTTTACATTCGCACGGCTCTGAAGCAACGGGTTGATTTTGGCCAAAAATAAAAGAGAACATTACAATCCTGGGAATTACAAAGCTTATTTGTTTCACGGTACATTAAAAGTTTCTATGAGATGATACAAAGTACTCTATTACTCTCTTTTAAATTATTGTATAATATTTGTGAGTAGACAGTAGATACCATCTCTAACAACTAACTTTCCAGATGTCAAAAATATCAGTCTCCAGTGACCATAATTACTATAAAACATTGGAAAAACGAGAACAACAAATCAAAATAAAACTGCCATAAATTCCAAAAAAAAATCATTAAAATAAATCAGACTCCCTTATCCTATAAAACTAATACAACCAGTAGCTACATAATTAATAATAAAAAAAAAACAGCCATGACTTTTAAATTATATTTTTTCACTTATAACACTCGCTATAAACAACGATAAGCTGAATGCATATAAAATTTATCGGCTGCTTAACTCCTAAACAGGGCATCCATAAAGGCGAACGAGCGCTGCGGGCGCCGGCGGGCTATCTCGATGAATGCTATTAATACGCCTGATACACCGTTAATGTGACGGTAGATTGAGGATTTGTCATACTGACAGCGAAAACGCTTCTAAAAATGTACGCTGAATTATGATTTAATAGAGTACCTAGTATTGGTATAGAAGTTTTGTAAATAATTGTTTAAATTGATTAGACATTTGGCTTTGTTGCTTTTGGATTTCTTAAGATAGATCTCAGACTTATTTTTAAGGTGTAGTAGATCTTTATTTGATGCAGAAATGTCTGTTATTTTTTTATCAGATTACTAATATTTGCAATTGCGTGTTTATGTTTGTTACTCTTTTACGATAAAATGGCTGATTTGGATAAAAATTAAGTAAAAAAGTCTAAGTCTAGGTTATATATAGTCTAGAGTGACACATAGGCTTATGTTATATGTTAGGTTAGTATTACACAAATTAAGTATTTCTCTTTTTTTCACGTGTGCAATAAAATATATGGGATAAATATAGAAATAAAATCCTTTACTACCTATAATATTTACATGAAATAAAAAACAAGTGAAAACGAAAATCGCACTGATATACAATCCGTATTTAGACACCTTTATCAACCCGACCCTTCGCCCCAGCGTATTAATATGCCACTTACCACTTTATGTTATGTTACAGCCGAAGTTGACTACAGTAATTGTTTAGCTGTGTCGGGATATGGCCCTAACTTTAGGCGAATTTAATCCATGATCATGGTTCATGTAATAAAAATGTATGACGTACGCTTTTGATTTAACAAAATAACATTACACACTATAAAATATATATAATAATATATTATGTACATATTGTATTATGTTATGCTGGAATAAGTGAATTGGATCTTTTAAATAACAAGCGAATTCCTCCGGCTATTTCTGCGTTTTAGCATGCAATTTTTAAATAAGTTTTAGCAAAAAAGGTTCTAACAAAACGTTTTAAATTTTTTTTTTTCAATAGTAACCTGATCTTAGAGAAATTCTTATTTAGTGGTTATAAAAGTTAGCCTTTTAGTTAAAGGTAATTTTGGACTTTATAAAAACAATTACTTATGTGCCTAAAGTCTAGAACAGTAGGTAATATATTAAAAACCTTAGATTACAGTCCTATAGTTACTATAGCAACACAACTAGTCCTACAAATTTGACCTGAAGAAATGGTTAGTCATACAATTGCGTTAAATATGCTTTATTTATATTTATCAATACTAATATTATAAAGAGGTAAAGTTTGTGAGTTTGTGAAGTTGTAGGGGGATAATCTTTGGATCTACTTAACCGAATTAGATGATATTGGATAAGAAGATAGTTTGAGATCCTGATCCTGATATTGGATTTTTATCCCGGAAATCATCCCTTAAGGGGGTGAAAAAAAAGATGAAAGTTTGTATTGGAAAGCTGAGTCGCTAGTTTATTATAACTTTGCGGAATTGCAATTTAATTTCTTTTAATATTTCAGTATGCAAAGAAAAACTCAGAATAACTTTACAACTCACATCTTACAATATTTTCGTTTCTAAACACTCGTTACAAAAAGGCATCGTCTAAAACGCTTTTTCTAATAACTCAGCGGCACGACCCACTGTGCGGCGCTAAATTTTTATTCTCGTAAAAGGGAAACTGTTATGTCCAGAGTGGATTCTACGGAAATGAGACCCTGTTAGGATTTCTAGTGTCCCTCGACTCATAAATTTTATACGGTTTGCATTTTTTGCTAAGTCCCATCGGTGTCGTAATCACCTAACTTTTTGATCGTAATTTTTAATGAAGTGCTACTATGGTCACGGATACAGAGAATGCTTATCTCCTCAACAAAAAATCATTCGTTCGGTAAGTTTTGACTTGTTTGCTTCATACTTAAGAATTAAAAATGTATTATAAAAATAAAAAACCCGACTGCATAAAAGCTAACTAAAAGATGAAAACAATTTCACGAAGGAATGTAGTATTATGCAGTCGGAGATATTATACCTACACGTTTCATCCTTGCCGCGAGATGTACACTCACACTATATTAAGTATTTTTAAGTAGGAAAATTAGCGAAAATGGTTGTTAACTAACTTTAAATCATTATATATACTAAGCTGTTATTTAAAATGAAAAATGATAAAAGAAACCTAAAAATGATTTTTAACTACCTATTCAACAATACTCCACTTGATATAGTTCGTCGATTTTCATTTTTTTTCTTTTTGACGTTATGGTGTCCAAAATCGGCCATTTTGATTTTTCCAAATTTTTATGCTTTCTATGACATTCGCGCCGTCATGACTAATCAAACGACGCGGATGTATCATTTATCAAAATTGGCCCGTCTTAATAGTGCCACAAAGGTACAAACCCACATATGTACATACATACATAGGCTTATTTACACACAGGCATATTACCCTCCTTTGCGTCGCGCAGTCGGGTAAAAATTGGTAAAATTAAAAAAAATATCGAACCACTACTAATAATGCGAAAGTCTTTGTGTGTTTGTTGTTACTCTTTTACACACACTTCTGAACGGATTTGAGTGAAATTTAATGCAGAGATAGACTATGACCTATTTTTTAACGTTGGGAAATTCATACATACAAGTTTACGCGTATCACCTTCATATATACCAGCTAGAAAAGGCAGTAATATCCAAACTACAATGTTTTTTCTACTGAATTTGAGTAAGATATCATAGACTTAAGAATCTAGTAGATATACTGAGCCACTGAATAGCTGCGACAAAATCAGGTTACACAGTGTATATAAAAATAGAAATTCATTCCGAACATCAATGCGTACTGTACTTGTATTGTAACGAAACCGACACATTAATCACTCAGCGAGCGCTCCTGTCACCGCGGCAATGTCGCTCGACGCTTGTCGATCCCAGCTAATTTACTTCTATTCGTAGATAAATATTAATGTCCGACATAAATTGTTATTTTGTATTGTTCACAATCGAACACTTGTCAATGATCAATGACTATATTGTAAGCTTAATTGATTGACGTGACGTAATATTGGAGCCAAGTTTTGCTATTTTTATGAGATCAGTCATTTTTATGAGAGTCAGATTTCTGATGATTAAAAGGTCATAAATATTTATTTATGACCTTTTAATAATGACCTTTCAATCAATGATTATGATTATTTTGGACTATTATAGTTTACCTTTTTTTTAGAAGCATCAAGATAATTAACAAGTAGTTTTGGTTAATTTAAGATTGATTTGATAAAGAATAATTTTGATATCTTTAAGCGGTAGTACTACATTGTATGCACTTTTATGTCATACGACAGCTTTATCTGCATTTATACTTCATAAAACTGCATGAAAATGCAATATGATCGCGATTTCTGCCGTCGAGTTACATAAAAGTTCTTACGGAATGGCGCAAAAGCTGTGATGATGAAGACGGGGGTTAAGGAACTCATTTGAATAGTTTTGAAGATTCCAGTCAGTCAAGTGTCTTTATTAAGTTTCACAACACTATAATTGCATGCATAAAGATAGTTTACAAGTCGAAGAATAAGTAAGCTGCTTTTCATCCAGATAAATAAATTGAAGTGCGAGTTACTAGTAATATTATCTATACTAATATTATAAAGAGGTAAAGTTTGTGAGTTTGTGAAGTTCTAGGGGGATAATCTTTGGATCTACTTAACCGAATTAGATGATATTGGATAAGAAGATAGTTTGAGATCCTGAGAGGGATATTGGATTTTTATCCCGGAAATCATCCCTTAAGGGGGTGAAAAAAAAGATGAAAGTTTGTATTGGGAAGCAAACTAAGGACGAACCCGAGCGAAGTGAGGGTGAGTCGCTACTAAAATATATAACAGTAACTTTAATTAAACTCATATAACTAAAATTTATTTGAAAAAAAATAAAAAGATACACGTTAATTAGTTATATAAATTAATTGTATGTAAACAAAGATGTTATCTAAATGATTGATGATTCCATTAAAATAATAATATCTTATAAAATATTTACATGTTTTCTTTACATAATTTATAACAACTTATCTCCAGTTATAATTATTTTTCTTGGTGTTCTTTTATTTATTTCGTATAATTTTCTAGTTTATGCGAATTGATCACAAATATGACTAATTAATTTGAAACTTAAAAGTTAAAGAATATATTTAAGTTTTATTTCATGGGACATTAATACAAAGTATCCTCATAATAATAAGTAGAAATTTAATAAATATCCTTAGTACAATACAAATATTGTACCTTTTGTCTATCTAATACATTCACAAATGTGAATCTAGTCATATGTAATAAGTAATTACAGTTAATTTTTTTTTTTAATAAATGGTCTGTGTCTAATTTAATTAAATTTATTTTGATTGTTGGTTGCCACGTTTCGAATGCTAGCTATTATGGTCACGGGAGAGATTTCACTACGAGTGTTTGCAAAAAAATCTGAAAAGATCTGAAAATCACTATAAATCCAGGTAATCCTGCCTCTAGGAAAACATTTTTTCTAAAGGTGGGCTATTCATTAAATTTATTATATTAATATGAAAAACATTGAAAATCGCCTCATTCTTGAATTCAGTCAATCTAGTAGTAGAAATAATGTCCTTATATATCTTACGAGTTGATACGAAACAAGTAGCTACGCCAAGCGGTCCATTTTTGAAACACTTGCTTTGTATGCAGTCTCACGTAGTATATTAATCAGTGCAGAGTATGACGGACCTGATTTATATGGGAGCTCCACAATCGTTTTTGGAAGATTAATTTATAGCTTCTAAAAGATTTTACAAGAAAGTTAAATTCCAAAGCTTCCTTAAATGATAGCTGTGTAAGAAAACATTCAATTCAATTCTTCTGTTTTGGTATACCAGGCATTATTTACTTCAACAAAGTCGCATAGAATTATTAACAACTAGTGACTAACCCTCGCTCCGCTCGGGTTCATTCCTAGATATGTACGTTTTAACGGTTAGTATAAATTTCTCAGAGATGAGATATTTTCCCACAGTAAAAAGTATCCTATATGTTGACCCAAATACCCAGCTATCATCATACCAAATTTCATCAAAATCTGTCCAGTGGTTTTCTCATGATGCATTCCCAGACAGACAGATAAAAATTCAAAAAATTATATATTCGGTCTCTATATCGATGATAAGAATAAAAATTTTAATAAGATTTTCCAAAAAATGTTTGATGTACAGATTCGACTCAGAATTTTATTATATGTATAGATGTACACTAAATGCTATAAATAATGTCCCTTTAACAAATTTCGGTTATGACGGTCAGTCTTCCATACACTATTCAGCTGTGCAAGAGTTATATACACCATAGAATAAACAAGTATGAGCCTAGACAAAACTTCACTCTTATTTTCCGGTGGGATTATTATTTGTCACACTAGTGAGAGATCAAGAGCAGGACCAACGATAAACTTTAGGTGCTCTTCGAGCCCCAGGATATAACAAATTAAATCAAATCAAAATATACTTTATTCAGATAGACTTCAATATAAATCAAATGCAAGCTCATGAGGAATATACCACCACAATCTTCAGTTATTCCGGGCTGCTGAAAATTTCTTGACAGAAATATCTAATAACTATTACTAAACTGACTCGAGATTCGAACTCAGGACCTCAAAATCAGGACAGCCGTACATAATAGCCACTAAACTAAGGAGGCTTTATATTTTATAACTACTAACATGTTTTCTATTGCTCTGCATTTCTCATATAGCAAAAGAAAGGAAATACTCATTCAAAATAAATTCTCTGCATCATTTATTTCATAAAGACTTCCTTATAAATTGGAGTATGTAAATGGCAGGTTATAATGCAATATTTTATTTTAAAACTTCGCAGTCTTTACAGTATATTAATCAGTGCGGTCTACCTCAGCGGGGTTAATTTATATGGACATCGCTATGAACTGAGGCAGATGCTTGTTTCGAATTAATTATCCTCTTGTTTCATGTTATTAGTTATTGCCTCCAGCTTCGTTCGCATTCGTATTACGATTAAATTGGCATATATTTCATAACTAGCGACTCACCCTCGCTCCGCTCGGGTTCGTCCCTACTTACATTTTAACGTTTAGTATATATTGCTCAGAGATGAGATATTTTCCCGTAGTAAAAAGTATCTTATATGTTGACCCGGATAACCAGTTATCATCATACCAAATTTCATCAAAATCCTTCCAGTGGTTTTTCCATGATGCGGTAACAGACAGACAGACAGACAGACAAAAAATCTAAAAACTATAGTTTCGGCCTCTGTATCGATAGTAATGTCTATTTCAATAAGATTTTCCAAAAAATATTAAATATATAGATTCGGCTTAGTTAGAATTTTATTACATGTAGGTGCATAGATTTGAATCTACCAACCGATTCAAATTAAATGACATTTAGCAATATTTTTAGTGCTTATAAATTTTGTTTATAGGTAGGGTTTAAGTGTGAACCAATTTGGGTTTTCTTATTTTTATTATTATTTAAAAACTTTATTTTAATTTTTTATTAAATTAAATTCAAATAAAAATATTTTGATTTCATAAAGATATGCATGCAAATCTTCAAAGAGCTCTGTGTTTGAACAAACCTACTGGACAACTGTTGGATTATTTCTATACAAGACAGTAAATTCAATGGAATCTCTAAATATTTTATTAATTAGTGAATTTTTAAAATAACTCAGCAATTAAAATACTAAATAACGCAAGCATAGCAACATGTCCACAACATAATTGTTTTTAAAGCAGCCAAAGTGGCCATTATGGAGCGGGGTGTACACTGTACAATTATTTATGAGCTGGGTTGTAAGGGGAGTGACGCTGCGTTATACACAAAGAATGAAAAATGATACGAACATTAACAGTCATGTCGCCATCAGAACGAGACGTATGAATACAGTGACCGGCCTTCTGCTGTGACACACAAAATGTATTAGAGCTGACCTAAAATCTTACAAGTGCTTAATCTTACACTGTTATAAAATGATTAATATGTTTCTTTGTATGTAGATTTGAAAACTTCTTTAATAACTAGAAAGCTACACTATTCCTGAGTAAAGGTAAAAGCAGCAGGTGGAACCTTGTCTATACTTACTAATATTATGAAGAGGCAGAGTTTGTTTGTTTGTCTGTCTGTCTGTTCGTCCGTCCGTCCATCTGTTTATTTCTTTAAACGCGCTAATTTCAGGAACTGCTAACCCGATTTCAAAATTTCTTTTTATTAGATAGTCCGTCTATTGAGGAAGGATAGGCTTTAATATATAGTCTATCTATTCCATACTAACCGTTAAAACGTACCTAGAGACAAACCCGAGCGAAGCAAGAATGAGTCGCCAGTAATTGTTAACGCTTTCTGATATTGACTTTAAAACAATAAATATAATATTTTCTTTATTTTTTCGCAACTGTTGATTTACCTAATTACTTAAGTCTAAAATAATTTTATTGTTCTAAACGTTTTATTAATGTTATTATTGCAAACTTGAAAAACATTTTTTAAAACCCCCATACAGTACTCAATTTTACACCAGAAGGCGATTGAAATATTAGGAATGATTCGCGCATGAAAATATAAGATGCGAGAACTTGGATTTGAACTTACGTCACTTTGTTTTCTAAGCAAGCTCATTGTCACTGGGCTACCACTGCCTGTTACTTCAATATTGATCCCATATATCTATATTTTAAGTATGTATTTTCGATAAAAAAAATTGTAATTCATTTATATAAAATATGCTTACATCCAATAACATAATATCTGTTTAAATTTGATGACAATTTAATGCCATAATAATGTTACTATGACGCTGCTTCAATTGTGAAGGCGAACGTGAGTTTAGAAACTTCAACAAGACCAAACACTTTTTAATATTTCTTGACAATAAAAAGATATGTATAAAAACAGCCATTTCTCAAAACATACAGGCCATGTGATATCAAGTGTGTTGTATAAATCTTCTGTACAACAAATAAAACTTTCAATTCTTGCACATTAAACCTGAAGAACCAGCCGAAACAATTCGCCACTTGTTGGTTGTTATTTATCGCTTCCTGACAGGATGGTCAGGATATCGGCACTTAGCTCTACAATCAAGCTACCTTCTAACCTGTCTTTATACTACCATAGAGTTCTACACCTTATTCATATAAACAATAAGCAGAAATTCGCCTGTATTGAATATATTTTTGCAAATTTTCAGTTTGTTGTTTCAACGTTGTAAAGCTCGTTCACGTCCACGGAAGTTGTCGAAAGTAATTTAAAGTCGCTCTGTTTATTTGACGCATATGCTTAAGACGTCTAAAGTGCTGGCGCCTGAAATATATTGATGTTAGAACAGATAGTGAGAATTACTTAGTTACTACTTTAGTGGTCGTAAAAAAGGCACTTAGCTTTTTGTTTAAAAAAAAAAAGAATAATTTCTAGAGATAATTAAATTATAATAACTCAAGGAGGAGATATTACAAGTTTTTTTTGGTTTTTAGTTAATAAATCCATTTTTTATACTCCTTTTGGCTTCGTCCGTGTACATTATTACATACACTGTGTACATATATGCATGTTTATATAGTTAAATTGCAACAGGTTTTTACGGTTATACTAATAATAGTATATCGCGAATGTACATACAAAAACTCATTAAATTTTTATCGCAATCCGATGAAGGGTAGAGAAAGACGTTATTATCCAACAAACAAACAGACTTACATTAATTTATACATATAGATGTACCTACCAATCAATATGTGATCTTTCTGTATTATTCAAAGGTTTTGTGACGTCATTGTCAAGGACTCTGTAATATTCTCAATATCTTTTTATGGCATCAATTTTAAGGCACATACAAAACAAAGTATTATTGAAATCTGCATATTTAAACAAGTGCCAGTAGTGTTTTAACCCGAGTGTTCCAAACCATTTTAAAAGATCTAATATCTGTAATTACAATACAGCTATAAAAATTTAACTAACTCTTAAAATTTTTACTTTCTTGCTATCTAATGAAAGGAAAAGATTTATTAGTTGAACAACATGATTTTTTTAAAGGTTTAAAAGTGATAAGCTATGTATTTCGCTGTATTAAGTGATTCCCGTATAAAAAGTTATTTTTAGCCACTTGAAATAACCTCTAAGTAAAACATAACATAATGTTCAAATAAAAGATAGATTGCTTATTTTTTGAAATGAATTGTCTGAAGCCATAATTTACTAAAAACTAAAAAGTTATTTATAAAACATTAAAACTAACGCATTTACATTTAAAACAAAAAAGATCAAAGGAAGCTTACGTACTGGTACTTCGCAAAAAAGCAGCGAATAATTCAGTGGGCTTAGTGTGAGTTTCATTAAACAAATCGAATGACTTAATCACAGCGTAAATCGAACATACGTTGGCACGACGTAAAGTGAGTAGGTCTGAGTGTGAGTGACAACGAGTCATTCGGTCCGAATCACGTTTACTCACCAAGTAACGCGTTTATTTTTTTCGTATATTGGCAGCACGTAGCGTTTATGCGATAATCCAACCAAATTAAATACAATGATTTTCTAACGCTATTTGTATGGAGGCAATGTATTATCAAAAATAGTCGGGTTACGTATGGCGTAACTTGTTAGATTTTGTTGTGTAAACAAACTGTGCGTATGTACCAATCATTGTTTTATTTGTTTATATCTCAACTCTCAGAATTTAAAATACTTAAAATGAAAACAAGTCAGTGTCAATTTCAATTGTTAGTTACTTTTATGGAAGAGTAAGTACTTAATCAAGTTATTAACAATATTGAATGCGAATTGTTGAAGTGAACTTGTGATATATTTTTTTCTTGTTTTCCTATTGCTAGGCATGGAGATCTTAGTAAGCCGATAACCAATGCAGGACTAGATTCCCAGGATTCGGGAACCTAGCACGTAACAATTAAGTACACAGGAAGGCCAATGATTGATTAATGTAAGTTGTTTAGTATAGGTACATATTATCATTTTAAATAGGAGAGGATAGGTGTGAATAATTTTTATTTTTTAGGTATTAAGCCATGGAATGAACCTGGAATGAACCTTCTAGCCGAGTGCAGTAGAGCCTCCTTTAAGCCAGGTTCATATAAAGTCAAAACCTCCTAGCCAAGCCATCAATGCAGCTATTAAAATCACAGAAAGTAAGTTAATTTTTACTTATATTGTACTTAATCTAAATCATAAAGTGAAAATATCCAGAGAATATGGTGTATAGAAATAAAAAAAGGCTTATTTATTTTATTTACATTTACAATATTAGCAGTGTTAGCTTGCCAACCTAAATAACAAATACTTTCTTTTATCAGATGCTGAAGAACTCTTACCCACTTTATTTCTTGTCCCAAGTTGCTGCCCCTCAGCCTCGTGTGCTCAGTATGGGTAAACTACACCATGCCATAGTAAGAGGTCTTCACGAATACAATCTCACCTCGAAGACATGCAAGGCTCAAACAATGCAATAGGCTACCCGTCAGTTTGTAAATTCTGATTTTGAACGGAGAGCATTCAGAATGCAGCAGTATAGAGATTATATGGAGATGAAAAGGGAGCAAAATGGGATAAGAGAAATGGTAGGGCAGACTCAGAGGGAATGGCAAGCTTTAAGTTTAAGAATGTTAGATATATTAGAATAAACTAGCTATAAATAAGTTTTGTAAAGATTAGATTGGTAAATTAGATAATAATTAAATAATTTATTATTTTTTGTTATGATTAAATTATTTTTTAAATAACCTTATTAGTTGACTGTTATTTAGTTCAAACTTTCTTACTTTTAGTATGGTAAACTATTAAGATTAAAAATTAAACATTAAAATGGTTCAAATTATTTTATTTACCTCTTTTTCATTTAACACCCAATTTATATACATTCTATTCATAGATAGATAGATATACATGATACAATATTTTTTGTGGTAAATTACAATGGATTGACTGCCACCAAATATTAAAATAAACTTATAACATAAAAGGTAATAATTATTGCTGCTGTAATCTTCTTATTAATTGATCCTTTATTATTCTTCCTCTAATTAAATCTGTGGTGGAACTTCTCTCTCTCTGATGATAGTGATAATCCTCTCATTATGGTCTTGCATGTTGTTATGTTCCAAAACTGAAAATTAATTAATTTATTTTATTGAATAAAAACAGCTTGTTAGGTATGTTGTTGAATATAAACAAAATTATAGTAAAATCTTTAATTATTAAAATAAATATTTAATAGTTTTAAAACAAACAAAGGTAGATATAATACATTTAAATTTATATTAATTTTATGTCCAGAAATAAACAAGTTTAATCTTACATAGCAATATTTTTTGTAATTCCATACATACCCGTGATATCAGGATATGTATTGTACAGTTATGAAAACATAAGTACCTTTGACTAATTGCTTGTCTAGCATTTGGAATGTCAGGAAAGTAAATATATTATTTAACATATTCTTATGTATTAATGCTGTGGTTACTTCTTCTCACATTTTTGGGGAGATATTGCAACTTCATCTGGCCGCTAGTAAGACCCCATTATAAAGAAAAATAGTGCAGTGAGTACCTAGAATAATAACAATTGATAAAAAAATACACGAAGGGTACATGTTTAAGATTTTAAATGGTTTTTACCTTTGCTTCCAAGGTAATCCATTGAGTAGATTTCAAATTAGTTAAATGTCTTAGTTCTTTGCACAACACTTTAAACGCTTTCTTTGAAAGGCGATAATTTCTTTTAAATTCAGTCTCTGGAAGATGTAATAGTGGATTATCAGGAAATGCGAGCTTCTGCACGAACACTGGCTAGATGATTACGCTCGTCTTGTGCTGTTGCCGTCGACAACATCCTCCAAGCGAAAAAATTACGAGCTGCCATGTTTTTTCTTCAATTAAAACAACACAACACATACACAATATCATGAACTTTGTAAAAAAATGTTCGTATTTTAATGAACGTTTTCACTTTCACTACAAAAATCTAAGTGACAATTAACTCGCTCGCAAGTGAAGACGTTTACAATCGAACTGTCAAAAGTGACATAAATTGCAACTCACACTCGCAAAAACGTCATTTAAGCTCCTATTCGTCCTCACTTCGACAAAGTTAGTCGATGGTCACGACCGACAAGTCAACGAACAATCTCGCACTCACAAAATATGTTTTACAAACTTTCCGCTAGGCGGCGCTGATCCAACTTCATACAAATTTGAGTTTACTTTAACGCGATCGAGTAGTAAGAAAAACTCACACTAAGCCCACAGTACAACGCTAATTGACAGCGTAGTCGGTGACAGACAGACACGTGAAGGACGGATACGTCAATACACTGTCTATGGATTTACCTGCAGAATTCAAGATTAACTTTTATATTCAAGCAATATTGAATAATATCTTACCCGCCAGCCCTTAACTAACGGTGTAGTGGGTTTAACTCTTTTCTACTCTATAAGACCATGTAAGACACACGCCATATAAAACAGATAAATTAATCAAAAACGATTTGGTATATTATAAAAGACACGATGTATAGTATTAGGGTTTCTAAATTATTAAAAAACGTATTTAACGTAATATTTAAAATATTTTCACTATTCATAAAATGATTTAAGGAATTTTATAATATGTAGTTTCAATAATATTCCTTCTCCAAAATAGCACACGTTATTTCATTGCGATTTTATAATTATGAGTAGATATGATCGAATCAAAAATTTGGTCCTTCGAGCCTGATGGGGAAAGGAAAAAATGTTTAATTAAAAAGCAATAAAAACAGCCGACATTCAGATCAGCAGTAATTGACAACATTGTACTCTGACAGACAGTTCGGACATAACAGGCGGAAACGTCAGTCCGTTGTATCGTTACGTTTTAAATCTGCAATTAATTTAAAACATTTTCATTGTAACTGTTCTTACAATTTGCATATAATTGTTCGTTAATGCAGCACTTTTTCGCAATTTGTACTATGTGGGTAAATTGTTTTAGTAAATCAGGTGTCGATTCTAGTTAACACCGCTATTATACTATGTATGTATGTATGTATTTATTATTAGGTAATGTTTTATGTTAATTATATACATTGTAATATAAGCAAAATTCGATAAACTTACTTCTTTTTCTGCTTCTTCTTCTTGAGAAACTTACTTATTATTAACTTATTTAAATATCGTTAACTTACCTCAACTCATATAATTTAAATTAAACTATTAAGTTTTACATTATCCTACAAATAAAATATATTTATATTTTAAATGTCAGAAGTTAAATCTTAGCCAAAGTAGTAATAATAATGTTAATCCTATCATATCTGTATAAGGCCTAAAATATGTTATTAGGATTTCCTTTACATAACAAAATATAGTTGATGTAAAAAAGTTTCACATACGGCGGGAACTAGAAAAAAACTTAGAATATATACAAAAAAATTGTCGATATTCTCCAAACACACAAGGAATTAGAAATCAAGCGGAAATATCCGCGAAGATAATCCAGACATACATCACAGTGATCCCAAATAAATAGCCTGAGCCAATCCTCGCCTAACAAGACTGCAAACAGCCTGTACAAACACTGAAACATAGGCCCTTTAAACCACCGCTAACTGCTGCACAAATTACGCCTTTATACCCTGAACTAACATATCATACTATGCAAATCCTTATAATATTTATCAGAAACAATCTTGATCCTTATTTGGTACTGAATACGATGGTACTAAACGGTACGCTTTACTTTGTGAAGATATAACACTAAATTTACTTCCAGAGCCATTAGCACTTCTCGATCTTATGTATTTTAGAATAGGGTCGATTTGAAAGCATGTTAGAACTTCTGTGAGGATATAGGACGTAGTTTATTATTGTAAGCTTAATCACGAAGGAAGCTCAGATTCATCGAGAGCTTATTTTGTGGTAATGTATTGTTATTAGTTCTGGTTAGTGCCATTATAATTGGGTGTTTTAATGCCAAAGGTATGGCAGAATGTGAGACAAATGCCTGTAATAGATTGCATAGCGCTTATTTAAAATAGGAAAAAAGGTTATTACATATACATATTATGTATATGCTCTAATATTGCCTTATATATATATATACACCAACAATATTCACGTTTTTTTTCAAAACAGTCTAATTTTTAAGCTAAGGCACAGTATATTTTACAACCACTTTAACCATTCATACATTGTTTACTATGTAAGTATGTATTCAGCAGGTTTTAACGTCCCACTGCTGGGCACGGGCTTCCCTTCAGTACGAGAGGGATCAAGTCACAGTCTACCACGCTGGTCAAGTGCGGGTTGGCGGACTTGTATTACAACGTAATGATATAATAATTAGTTTATACATAAAATATTATCTTTATACTTAAGTAAATCATTCATACATATTACCCCTCAAAATTACAACATTTGGTGGAACTCTGCATTTAATTAAGAGTAAAAACCAAGCACAGTTCTGTAACATGTATATGTAGGTGTTGAATCGTCGGTTAATTTAGCAGTGAGTCGGCTAAACAGCCGCAAGAGTGGCGGAAATGATCCGAATAAATCAGGGCTAACCCCACCCTCGGGGAACGAGGTACAGTGTGCAGAGAAATCTTTACAAATGTTTTACTTTCCTTTTATAAATATACAAATGCGAAAGTAACTCTGTCTGTCTGTCTGTTATCTTTTCACGCTTAATCCGCTGAACGGATTTAGATGAAATTTAGTATGGAGTTAGTTTGACACCCTGGGAAGTGAAAAGGGTATGAAAGTTTGTTTGGAAAATCAATCATTTCTCATGAAAGGGATATAATAAAACTTCATCGTACCTGTGTATCTATTATACTATATCTGTCCCATACTAAACGTCAAAATGTACCTAGGGACGAACCCGAGCGAAGCGAGAGTGAGGTGAATCCAGACTATAATCTAGCAATACCTAGAAAATTTCACATTTATAATATTAGTATAGAACTATAGATATCGGTATACAATAATAGATTCTAAATCGATTCGAAAAAAAAATTCGATTTTCCAGCTGTCTTTTAGGTTTTTTTCCAATTTTTTATAGTTACTTAAACCACCCGTGACCCACCCTCAATAAAACATAAAAGAAATATTCAAATCGGTCCAGCCGTTTTTAAGTTTTTGCGAGACAAACGAACAGCAATAGATTTTTATGTATATAGATCAATTAGACTAAGTTTTTATTATAAATAAAAAAAATATGTATAAGTTTTGATTTGACTCTCTCAGATATTTTAATTTAACCCACAATCATCAAGCCAGTACCACATTTCATCACTACGCAAAATAAATATTTTTAAGTATTTATATGTAAACGCTACACTCTGTAAAGTCGGCGTATTTATTAGTCGGGCAATTAATTATTTTTTGTTAATTCCCGAGCGACGTGCCGCTCGCCACTGTATTATCTGTTACGCGTCACGGTACGCCCCGTTTGTGTCACTTTTGTCACGTTCACATTTACAAAGACAAATGTAGTGAATTAGTACTTTACTTAATTCTTTTCTAACAGCCATATATGTTGGTAATGTGTTTTTAAAATTTTTGTTTTTAGTTGGAAAAAGATATAAATTTAATATTTTTGTAGGTAAACTATAATTTGGATTATTATTTAGGTTTTTAAATATTATTTTTATTTAACCTCGATGGTGTGTGCTGATGAACTCTCAGAACGAGTGTCTGTCGGTGAATTTTCTTGTCACTTATGATCTTGAAATTTCTTCTCCAAAAATCAAATCAATCTTGAAAATATGCTATAATATAATGAAAAAAATAGTTTTCGTAAATTAGCAAGGAAAAAAATAATTTAAAAAATATTATATTTAAAGCGACGATTAGTAAGAAAGAAAAATACCTAATAATACCTTATACCTTTAAAGGGTATATAATTCTAAAGGATCTCCAAATACCACTTTCTTATCAGTAATCAGTTTATGTCGTAAAATTTTAATGAAGCTTACTCAGAATAATTAAGTAATATAATTGCAAAATAACGATGTCCACAGCCGACCGTTCGTGATTAAAACGATTAATAAAACAATTTGTGTTAATAACTTTATTTCTGCGCATTTCAATGTTTCCTGTTGGAACACGAAAATATGTCAAGTTACGTGCGTTATTTACAATACGTACAAGTAAATTTCACCGCACATTGTGTATTTTTATCAGCGTCTGTTTTTTTTCAAAGGTTAACTAAATTTTTTCCCCACTTGCTAAAAATATTATTTAGTAATATGTACTACCGTACCGTAGGTAGGTACCGTACTACTTACTATATTTTCCATTTTTCTATATTTAGCGTGTTTCTACATAACTAATTATTATTCTTCTAGACAAATATTATCATTTCGTATTTAATTTTTTTTATATTTATTATAAATTAATAAATGTACTTCCAAGGTATAAATAATTAAGTAAAAAAAAGGTCATTTACTTCAGTTAAGAAAAAGGTAACATCAGACAACAACAACAGACAACGAGACAACAACAAACAGGTGCGTACTTATTATTTACTAAATCAGTAGTAAAATATTATAGTACAGTTATCGCAAGAAATGTTTAGATGAATATAATTCAAACGAAATCATTAGATACTGCTATAGATATAAATTATAAAGCATTTTATAGAGTGAAGTAGTCCTATAATTATTGGTATATGGACAACCTAAAAAATGTATGTATGTTTATGTAGCTCAAGTTTTTTTTACTCAAGCTATAAAAAATCAACAATATGCGGTCACCAGCCTTCTCTCATTAGTCAAACGTTTACGTCAAAAATGTAATGACTTTACGACATATTCAGTAGTTTTTTGAATAAAATTCGCCTTTTTATATTTTTTCATAAAATGTTAACGTGACAAATTTGAAATAATAAAATAAGGTAATATGAAAGTTAATTTTTTAGTAAGTATGCATGTTAACGCTACGATAGTTCTAGTTGCTTTGTATATTTTTAAAACTCCGTACTATGTATAGACTATAATTTAGGAAACCTATTTAGTTTCTCTCAATTTCTTCCCACCAACTTCTCAGCGAATTAATATTTTTTTAGTAAAAAAATAATATGATGGTTGAAAATCTCTAAAGTAAATGAATTTTATGATTTCACCAAAAGATAAAAATTTTAATGTTAACGCCTTATAATCGTAATTAAAATATATAAAGTTGCATAAGAACAAAGAAATTAATAAAAATTAAATACAAAAAACATACAGGAAGCTCCAATCACAATAATCTTCTTCACGGTTAGACATAAACTATAATAAAAACAAAATAACCAATTTCAAGCGAACATCAAAAGAAGTGCACTCCAATGCATTTTTCATTTTGAAGAGGACCATCGATCGTAGGGCGACCATGAGTCTCAATCCCTCGGGACATCCCGGATCCCGTACGCGGGATAATTGTTGCCTTATCCCAGCCAGTCGTTAATCTTGTCGGCGGTACATCGCTAATGGAGCAGTGATTTGTTAGGATTCTAATTATAAAAGTGTTGTAGAGTTTTAAACTCGAGATTAATGCGTTTGTAACGCGCTAGTGCTTTCAGTAATACAAGATGGATTTGTTGTTTTTGTAAACAATGGTTTAACGACTAACTGGATGTTTGCAGTGTAAATAAAACACTTTGTTACTATTTATGTTTTAATAAAAGATTGGTTCTAATAAGTCTATATATTTAACTACATATCTCTATTATAGCATACTTTAATTAAACTAGTAAAGAATATATATATATATAAATTTTCAGGCAATCTTCAGATGCCTTCAGCCCAACGGATGATCCTGTGAAGTTTGGTAGCGATCGAAAGTTTGAAGACGAGTGAAGCCACGGTAAACTTTACATCTAGTACATAAGCTCCAGGTGTCAATACAATATTTGCTATTAAATTGATCTGATAAAGGAACCAAATTGCGAGTGAAACTCTTCAATAGCTATTTATTAAACCTATGTTTTTATTTCTTTCATTTCATCATATCTTATACGTGAAAGCTGGTAAAAAAACGTAGATGTTTTAAGTGTTTTTAAATTATAATTAATAATTAGTATATAATACAATTTAATTCAGCCGATTAAGAAAGTATTTGTAGACGTCTAAAACAACAATTAAAAATATCAAAAGTAAGATTATACATTTCCTTTTTAATTATTATAATAAGTAATCTACGAGTAGTCATTTGTCAAATGATCGTTATAGTCTGTAGATATATTTTGATATTATTTTAACTTTCACATTCAAATGTGATGACTAGTTTATAATAAAAAAGTAAATAATTTAATTCCATCATTTTACAACCTTGCTATTTATAATGGGAACATTCACAATATAATATATTTTATGTTAAAAAACAGTTTTGAAAATATATTTCTATCATTTCATTATCCAGATTTCCATAAATTACACAAATTTATAGCGAACGCGAACATCAAAAGAACGAATAACGTGGAGAAATCATACAAATTGAAGATGAAACGTCTCGACTTTATAATATAATTGTATGAACTGATGTTTCTCATAAAAGATTCATAAAAATGAATCATATTTTTAAATTGATATAATTTTCATTGGAATTACGTGTAGAATAAAGTATGACAAAACATGTACGAAGGTCGTCATGTTAAAGAAGAAAATTTATTTCTAAGATGCTGCCAGCTAAATAAATATAAGAAAGAATTGTACAGAAATAAACCGACTCGGAAATAAAGTGCTCAGTCGAATTAATCCTACATCTCTTAAGTTATGTGACAATAACGTATTGTCTGTATGAATCTGAACGCGATTAACCTACCAGAAGAATCTTTATTTACGACCGCATCTATTCGTCGAAATCATTTACGCCATACTGATCCTACCGTGACAGGAACAAGGTATATAACTGCGTGTAACTAACCAAGGGAGCAACAGTCATCGTGCATAGTCAATATTAACTAACATTTTTATAGCAGGCTGTCGGTAATATTTCAAGCTCAAAGCGCCTATTATTGAAAACGTTTCTAAACTTTTTCATCGTGTTTGCCCCAAACAAAACCATCTAACCGCTGATACATTAAGATATATGCCAGGCAATTAAGAGGCTGAAAAAAACTGAACGACTCAGGCGTACAAATGTCGCGAACTATCATCGCATGAGAGCTGAGAGATCAAAAATAACAATTCTTTTATATGATGTAATTATATTGAGCTGTAAAGCTGATTTAAAAAAAAAATACTATGTTATGAAGTTTAGTATGAATAATGGATAACCTTTAACATTACACTTTATTTTAATGTATTATAAACAATAGAAATGCGCTCGAATTTTAAACAGACTAAAAATAAGACAGCTAGATAAAAAGGAATTTCCGGACATTCCTGATACAAATACAGTTCCTTGAGGCTTCGTATAAATCACAAACTTATAAACAAAACTGCGCAAGTGGGAAACATGATAGTTAAAAATACTCAATGCCGAAATAATTAATTATATGTAGTTATAAAATAAAACGAAAATTTACATATTTATCAAGTATATAGCATTCAATTACAAAAGATAAGAAATCCCATTAATAGCATTAATATTAACTTTACACGTTTAATGAAAATTTATTGCAATAATATTCTTAACTTATTTTGCACAAGATTATCAGTTTGTTTTATCTCACGATCACAACACTAAAATAAAAATATGTAAATTATATATATTTTTTTCAAATGCTGTAATTTTTTTTTATTAAATAGTTTACAATTTTAAATACTTTGGTTTTAAGGCTTTATACTTTAAGACATTAAAAAAGTCTGGAACTAGTCTTTACTTGTTTATCCACAATCCTCAATTGACACACTTCGTCTATATCTATAGTACTTAAACTGATTAATGTTTCCCTAGCGCCTCTTCTATTAAAATCCATATACAGCATTCCATAATTTGATATATGAAAGCTATTACATAATTAATAAGCTGTAATGGTAATATCAGCTCTACACAATTATATAGTGACGTGACATATCGACAAACAGATGGTCGGCGAGCACCGCGGCGTCACAACATCGACTAATTTATGCCCTTCTTAACGCCGTCCCACCTATTAGCTGCACGTTGTATATTTCATGTGGTCACTAATGTCTCCATGATTATTAACCTCAGAGGATTATTCATTAGACTATATAAATTAATTCTGACTGATACAAATTACTTGTGTTTGTAAGTTTTGATCATTAATTTTAATTACATTATGTATTTACAGAGAGGATAAAAAATATATTAATTAATTAGAATGGATTTGTAGCAGAATTTGCAAATCACAAAGGCATCATTTGCACCAAGCTTTGTGTAAAAAAGACCTTTCACGAAAGGGAAAAAATGTTGAAGTCAGTTAATAAATTTATCCAATAATAATAAGTATAAATATTTATTTTAAGAGAATATTATAAATGTGAAAGTTTTTATGTGTATGTACGTTACGTCGTTACGCTGAAAAATCTGAACAGCTTTGGAAATTAAATATACGTATAGACATGTGATATATTACAATAATTTATTTAAAATTTATAACTAAGATAACTAAATTTAATTTCCTCAGGCACTATCAATAACAAGTTTAATTACTAGGTCAAATAACTGTCCTATATACAATATATATCAATGTCACCCCAGCTCTCCCAGCTGAGTTGTGGAATAAAGTTGCTTTTTATTTCTAGAGCGCATCTCAACTAACATCCCGACGGCTTTCATCTTGTAAATGTTATTAATCGACATGGCTCCCGGACACACAGGCGGCACAACACTATTCCTCACTCGGTGAGCGCATCACTATATTTATTATACATTGCTTTTTCTTCTTATATCGTGTTTTATAAATACACATGAAACTGTTAATGTATGCTGAGATATGACATATTTTATGAATTGATTTTTGTTATTTAATGTTTATGCTCGCTTTGTACCAACAGTGCAATCAGTCATGTCCACAAAAAGTAGAAATACTATTGTGTCTTTCAATTCAAAAAATAACCGTGCAAAAAGACATTCGGTACGGAATAATTGGGAAAATATTGCTATTTCAACAAATACTACTTACAATTAATTACTTTTTTATTTCTTTATTGCGACTATAAAATAATTCTGCGATCATTTCTGGCCTGTTGTAATCTGATTAATTACTATATTTAAACATGATTTTTTTAGTAATAAATTTCTGTTATAATTTTACAGTTATAATTAATTTCCTCAAGTCCAAGGTCTATAAAATATATTTAAAATTGTATTATAAAAACTTAAAATAATGGACAGCAGAAAAAATCTTGTACTACTACTAAAATTATAAGGAATTCACCAATATATTTTTTTATTTTAACGTAAGGAAATGCATTTACGCATACCACCTGCATACATACATGCGGTTATGTGGGACTCACCAGGTAGAGAAGCCAGTACCCATACTAAAACATAACAGAACCTTCCCTGTCCTAATGGGGCGTCGCAGGATCGCTTACGCACTCAACCACGACGCCCCAACGGTAGGCCTGCCGAAGCAGACTGCAACAACCATGGGGTTGCTCCACGGTCCACTCTGGTATCAGAGAAATACCAGGAGCAATCCGCATGACACACCGCGTACCGAGGTAGGCTTCCTCGTACGATTGTTGGCTACTGGATTACCAGTCACTAATGAGATTCAATCTCATCATGAAATTCATCAATACCTCATGCAAGGATTCATATTATTATCATATATCATATCATATTATTCATCAGGACCTCTCGATGTGCTGCCGTACTTGCTAGCCACTACACCACCGAGGCTGTTAGTTACATACATTACATTCGAAACATATTACGCTCCTTTTGGGTATCGGGTAAAACAAATTCCTCAAAACAAGGGTTAATGAAGTTAATTTATGTTGTAAAAAGTTTTTATCTTATTACCTTATTATAAGATCGACAAATCCTATCCATTAGGCTTTTGAGTCTAATTTTAGTGTTATTTATGAGTTCCGCGTCAAATAAATAAAGTGGCACATTGAGAAGACTTTGATGTGTAACGTCATAAATCTAAGAAACATGTAATGTACCTAAATGAATATATTTTTGTTCTACACATTAGTCACGGGACGTAAAATAAGTTAATAGTTTGTGGAATTGTAATTAACTGGTTATATATTGTTGATATTTTACCGACTGTAAAAAAGAGGAGGTTATTAGCGGACTTTTTGTATTTTACACGATATCTTCCATAATAGTGAAATTAAAATGTTTATTTTTACGTCGTAAACCAAAAATCAAAATGAATCCGTAAAAAAATTCGAAAAGATAGTTTTATTTAAAATGTCAAATTTTCGCGTAAATCTAAGAAAGTATTATTATTATTTAAAAGGTTAATATCTCAATTATTTTCTTTTTTTCGACATAATATACTATTAAGATTTGTTAAATTTAACGATTGGATAATTGTATATTAAAAATATTTTATTCTTTTTTAAATAATAAAGATTTTTTAAATAAAAACACAATTTAATTTATTCACAGTGCTAATGGTATTGCTAAGGCTCTCTGTTGGTTGCGCGAAATTAATCAAAGAAATTATTATAACAAAGCACCTTTTATAAGATTTTTTTATTGAGTTAGGTATAATAACAGACGAGGTAAAGGCACAATACTAAGTATTTCTTTCTCTTCTTTATGGTTCTTAAAGGCGCAAGGCCTCCCTTCAATACGAGGGGGATCAGGCCATAGTCCACCCAGCTGGCCAAGTGCGGATTGGCGGTCTTCACATCTCTTTCGAAAACTTGCTAGATAGACATGCAAGCTTCCTGCACTGCCTTATTGTACCAATTGTTATTATTGAAAATAAATATATTTATAATTTATACAGTACCTAGACCTTAACATAAAATTATGTACTTAACATAAATCTTTTATTTAAAATCGTTTATGAAGCTGTCAACGAAACAACCATTGAGAGTTAGGTATAGTTAAAACAAACTAAAATTTGCATGTTCATTTTATTATGATAATATGTTAGAGCACCATTATTAAAGAAGTACTATATTCGTTTGATTTGATAAGTATGATGATATTGAGATGATTAGTTAAAGAAGTTCTAAATAACGTTTGATATGTTTGTCAATAAATTATTAATGATGAATCAGTAAAGCGAGTGAAATTACGTTAAAAATTTGATGGTACCACATGTGCACACTGACCATGGCTAACAAAAATCGCGATAACGAAATACTTAATCTAACGAAATTCGTAGCAGATATATTTTAAAATGTATCATTAAATTAAATAATATGTTACGACATTAATACACAGCACCATCTATTTCCATGGTAAGCTACGAGGCTTGTGTTATGGAGTATCAGATAGTTGATACACCATACATATATAACTTTTTAATACATACATATTATAAATATAAACATCCATGGCTGGCATTCGTGCTCATCACACAAATGGATTTCCCCAGCGGGAATCAAACCCGCGACCACTGGTACAGCATGTAGTGACCCACTACAAACTGAGCCAAATGTGTCGTCAAATTATTATTTTTGCTCTCCAGTCCATCTGGTTTCTTCATAAGATAGATACATTAAACCTAACATTGTACTAATTCCCTTAAAACAGTAAGATACTTGAGTAAGCATTCGTTTTAAAAGGTACAACTTTATTAAAATTACTAAAATTACTATTAGAGAAATAACTTAACTTATCCACAAAAAATATAGGCGAATACATTACCTCTTTTTCAAAAATCGGTCAAAAAGTAGTGACTCTCACAGTGTAAAGGTAACCTAACAGACATCTGGCCGGGACGTGAAGTGGTGGTCCTAATTGACAGTAATCAATTCCCGCGGCCCGCTTTCAATATTCCTTCATCTACGATTTTTCTCGTTTTTACACCGCCCCCGTCTGAAATTTATCGCTCAATTAGTCTTGTTTAATAGCCGCCTGCCGCGTTGATGTCTACGTCTCGCGATGCCAGGGCTGCCACACGCGGAAATATGTATATGATTCTTTATTTTTAATTCATTCAATTCAATTATCTTGTTAATACCTTCAAAGTGTGCCAGTTGAGCACAGATCACTTCGCCGATGTTACGTAGAATTGAAGTTATTCAATATTCTATTTAATGGTTGAAATATTCAAATTTACTAATTAGATAATATGAACGTCAAATATCGAATTAAAATGTAAATGTAAGTCAAAGATAATAAAAAAACAATAATTAATCGCTCTGACTAATAAATTTAACTAAATTGTCGATTATACATACTCATTATGTACATCCCTGACAAGAAACAAACATTAAATTACATTTTTACTCATATTTATTGTTGTATCAGCGCAATCTGAAGTAAATACATCTGTTTCTGTTAATTTGTCTACTATTATCTTTCACTTTTTTTGAGTTTGTCCTCAAATTCCTAAATTAATATTGTAAAAATCGTTATTTTTTTTGATATAAAGACTGATTTCACTCTTTATTCACTAACACGGGTATTATAATATATATATATATATATATATATATATATATATATATATATATATATATATATATATATATATATATATATATTTAACTATTAAGCTTATTGATTATATTTATATTCCATAATATAAAAATTAAAGTGTACGTGTATGAATGTGTACACGCGCAAGAAGTAAAACTTCTGTAGGTTATCGGTACTCTTTATGAAATTCAATCTAAGTTTTAAATAAATAAGATAGGCGAGATACTAAAAATAACACATATTAGGAATATTACAATCATATATTTATAGGATATCATTTAAGGAAAGAATATAATATTATAAATCATTTGTCAGACAATAACAACGGTTACCATGGCAATAAACGTTTGCCTCGCCCGATCACACTTTTCGTAACGCTCTCGCACCCATTCACCAGCTTACTCCCCAAGTCAAGCGTGCGTAAAAAAGTTTTACTTCAAAATGACTTTCATAAATTATAATTTGATGTTATCCGTAAAACGCTCGCAGAGCGCTTACTAAAATAGGCTAGGCTACTCAGAAATATACACTATTTAAATAAGCTTTCAATTAGTTACAGTAATATTGTAAATAGTGCGGTTGTTTCAAGACTGTTCCATATTCAAAGAAACAAACAAGCAAAGATGAGCAATTTTATATGAACCCTGGATCCGCGTCCATCACGTCACCTTATAATTCAAGAGGTGTACTTCATTTCAATCTTACTAATATTATAAACTAAAGAGTCACCCTCGCTTCGCTTCCGGTTCGTCCCTAGACAAAAACAGATCTATCCCACGGGAACAGTATATTTTTCCGGTATGAAATGCCTATGCCCTTCCTCAGTTAACGGGCTATCTAATGCAAAAAGATTTTTTAAAATTGGCTTAATAGTTCCTGAAATTAGCGCGTTCAACCAAACGAACAAACTCTTCAGCTTTATAATATTAGTGTAGATGTGAAAGTTTAGATGTTTGGCTGAACGGATCTGAATGAAGTTTGGCACAGTGATAGATTATAGTCTGTAATATGTAATAGCATATGTAATGTAGTCTGTAATAGCATATAGGCTACGGTTTTCGTGAAATAGATTTGTTTTTTTTTTTTTGCTTTTCTGTTATTTATACATAAGTCTCATCACTGTTAAGAGTAGCTACAAATTTAAACAATTTCCTTTACTTCAATAAATATAATTCTTAATTGAATATTCACACTTAATTTATAAAGTCTTTAATCTTATATATCCAGTGAGCCTAATTTCATTCGTATAATATGACATTGATTGTAATTGATGTTTTAATAACGTCGTTTATTACTGATATCTATCTTGCGTCGTTTACAACAAAATGTGTCTCGTGGTACTACTTGTTATTAGGGGAAACTATAAAAAAATAATATATAACTTTAAAAATATATAATAAAATAGAACATGTTGCTTATAATTGGTACGAGTTTATAATTATTTAATTTTAAGAATTTAGGACTTGATTGTTCATAATAATCTATAAGTTACTGAGCTGACTTTATGATGGAGCTAGAAAGAGTGGAAATTTTTAATGGATACAAGTAAAACCAACGAATTCTTACACATTTGTTTTCTTAGTAGAACGTATAATTTATAAAGTAGAGTCATTTATATAGAGACTAGCGTTAGGTTTTAACGTTGAGTATAGATTTCTCAGAAATGAAAGATTTTCTCGCAGTAAAAAGTATCCTTATGTTGACCCGGATAGCCATTATCATACCAAATTTCATCAAAATCTGTCCAGTGGTTTTCTCGTGATGCGTTCCCAGACAGACAGACAGACAATCAGAAAAAAAAACTAAAAACTATAGATTCGGCCTCTGTATCTATAATAATGACTATTTCAATAAGATTTTTCAAAAAATATTTAATGTACAGATTTGACTCTTATTAATATAGTTTTATTAGATGTACCTATATAGATATTGGGCCAGAGAGAGTCATAACTTACTCTTATCAGATGGTCCCCCTGAAATTTTAGTATATGGAACTAAGTCAAATACTTAGAGAATTGCTACTTAGAGAAGATATTAATGGTATTTTATTATGTTTATTACAATTCAAGATGACATTAGCTGTAGCTGCCTACGAAAATATTGTTCACTAAATTGTTTTCAGAAATAACCACTTTCTAAAATCAATTGATCTATACATGTAATTAAGCCGAATCCTGTACATTAAATATTTTTTGCAAAATCTTATTGAAATAAATATTATTATCGATACAGAGACAGAATATAGTTTTTAAAGTTTCTGTTTATCTATCTGTCTGTCTGTCTGTGACTGCATAACGGAAAAACCACTGGAGGGGTTTTGATGAAAATTGGTATTGATTATAGCTGGCTTTCCTGGTCAATATATAGGATACCTATTACAGCGAAAATATCTCTTATCTGAGAAATCTGTACTAAGGGGATGAACCCGAGCGGAGCGAGGGCGAAATGCTAGTATAATATAATCTCTATATTAACTAGTAATATATGTACATTATATTACGTTAATGTGTGATTAGTTAACATCCCTATCTCTTGCGGGGTAGCAAGAAAGGTGAGAGTGGTAGGATTTCTCACACTCCCTTCACTTCTTCTATTGTTCTTATATTCTCATTTTCTTTACACACGCCCTTTGGTAATAAATTAAATTATTATAGACTTCAAAACAGATTTTCAAAAATTAAGTCAAGCGCATCTAATGGTAAAGCAAAAACAACTTCTGAGCTAGGTAGCCCTGACAGCTCGTAAGACGCAGAGAAATAGGATTAAATTAATTGTCGCATCAGTCAGGAGGGCGTCGGGGTGTTTTTTATTAGTCGAGTGCTCACCCCGCCCCCGTCCCCCCGTAACGCGAGAGAGTAAATCACGAAGAACGGTAGATTACAAAAATCAGATGTGCTATTTTTTTACATTTAATATTTTATTATAACAATAAAACTAATATTAAATTATTAGAACCAAAATGAAAAAGCTATAGCTGAAGGATTCTGATTTTAAAATAATTTAAACAATATATTTTCTTTTTTTTTTGTTTAATCGAACGTGCTAATTTTTTTTTAAATCTCGGTCAAAATTAAACACTTTTCTAAATTTAAATCCTATCCAACATTTCATGTATTAGCGTAGTTGACTACCTTAAGAATTATAACTACACGAGCAGAGCCGCTGGACAACGTAGTATGTTATAATTCTCATATAACAAAATTATTTTTTCTCTTTTTTAAATGTTTTCTTATCTATAATATTAATGTCATTTAATATAAGCGTCAAACTTAATATTATCAAAATAGTTTCTTGCAAATTGCAAAAAATATAGCCGTGTTGACACTGATTTTTATACTTTTCTGTATAAAGGATATCCGGTTGTAATAATAATTACAAAAAAAAAAACATAAACTGAACAATTAATTTATGTACAATCAACATTTATATGATGTTTTATCTTAATGTATTAATTAGTAAAATTAAAAATTAATAGCGGAAGTCGGGATAGTTTATACGACGATTAATTTTATTTATGAAATTTGTGAATATAATTATTGCTTTTTAATTCTTTATGGAACACCTTTCCAGTAACATTTTACTTAATTATTTAAATTGTATCTACTTGAATATGCATATCTAACGTTATGACTGTAGTTCATTAGATTGGGGACATAATTTTAACTAATTTCACAACTGTGTCGTAAATTTTTATGGGTTTCTACACATGTTTGTACTAGAACTTTGATGTGTTTCGACAAAGATAATATATTTTAATTATAAAGCAATAAATTATTATTAAACGACGTATCCATTTATTTATGAAGTTTCTTAAAATTTTAAATGGCTTGTGCTAGAAATATTGCAATACAAAATATTTATGATTATTTACGAGACAAGATGTTATTTTCTCTTGAACAGCACATTTTATTTTACAGGACATATAAAATTTTATTATACACTAGCGACTCACACTCACTTCGCTCGGGTTCGTCTCTAGGTGATACTTTAAATTGATATAACTTTTTTATTTTTGAACTGATTGAAATAAAACAAATACTAAATGTTAAGTGAAGCTTAACAGAACATTTGTGAAAACTACATCCAAATCGGTTAAACAGTTTCTGAGATTAGCGCGCGCAAATGCACAGACAAACAGACAAAAATTCTAAAAATCATTGTTTTGGTTTCTATTGTGTTAGTAAAAACCCCCCGTAATAGTTTTCTCAAATATCTTCCATGTACAGACAGCGATTAGTTACACTTTTATTATATGTATCGATTAATTTCCTTAGGATAGACAGTTTTGTATAGAATTTATTTTAATTTTTTTAAGCACAAATCTTCTTTAAATATTATATATATGTACATATATTATGTAGTACCTTAACATTTTGCTATTATTCAATAATCTTTCAATATTTTAATTTACCTTACTTGAATATTGCGAAAAATAATTATGTAAAAATAAATAATTTCGTATCTTTATAGATTTTTTATCCTTATTATTGTATTACCGTATCTACTGTCAAAACTTCTTACATCCCTACCGCGCCCGCCCGATTTGTTCACGCTTTGATCTCTGACTCGATTTATCGAGATTATTTTTAACGCGATCGCCCCATCACTAGTCAGCTAGTGACGAGCGATGCACAGATTGCTTAATATTTATTGTTTCAGCCGTGTTTTTGCGTGGTTGTGACAACTTATATATATTTTGTATCTTAAATGAATCGCCCTTAAAGCTTTATCTGATATATTATTAGATTATTGGTAGTATGTGAAGTGTTCTTTTAAGATACCAATAAAATAATTTGAGCCAAACGATACGTTTTCCTCAGTTTGTACTGACCCTACATGCTGTGCCAGCGGTCGCGGGTTCGAGTCCCGCTGGGGGCATTCATTTGTGTGAAGAACACGAATGTTTGTACTCCAGTCATAGGTGTTTATATTTATTATATGTATGTATTTAAAGTTATATATGTGTTGTGTATCATCTATCTAGTATCCATAACACAAGCCTTGTAGCTTACCATGAAACTAGACGGTGCTGTGTGTTACCTGCCCAACAATTTTATTTATTTATTAATTTCTATAATGCTAGAGACCCATTTTTCATCCTTAAGAAATCGTTTTTTTTTATTATTATTAATAATGGGCATACTCTTGACCTTCATCTTAGCTCGAAGGCACAGATAAGATCTACGATCTAGCGAGTTTCCCCAAGAGAAGCCTGTTAACACGCACCTTAAAGAGCTTTTTTTATGCGATTCAGTGACAAACGAGCAGACAGACCCACCTGATGGAAAGCGATACCTGTCGCCCATAACACCTACGGTTCATGCACTTTTACGTAACAAAACTGCAGAACCGCCGGTACGTTATCACTGTGAGGACTAAGATGATATGCCTCTTGCCTGTAAATGCGCTGGCTACCTTATCCTTCATACCGGAACACAACAATGCAATCATTGTTGCTTGGCGGCAGAAATAGATAAGGGGGTGGTACCCATCCAGTCGGACTCCTCAAGCTTGACAGAGTCCTACCACTTATGAAACAAAATATTGCAACTGCATATTAAAAGACAAAGGCAAAGGTGGACTTATCCCTAAAAGAGATTTCTTCCAGTCAACCCAAGGATGTGAAAGATACATAGTGTTAAGTAGCAGGTCCTTTAAGTGCCAGAAGATACACCAAAGAGAAAAAAATACTGTTACATATACCTTACAAGCATAATATGACTATATATATTATATACAAAAATAAAACACATATATATACATATTATAATAATATTTAAGTAAATAAACAAATAAAATATAAAATTACAGTAATTAAATACATTTATCATGATGACAAATGAATAATTATATTATTGTGTCAAGGTAATGTTGTTTTAATCTTTTTTTAAAAGCTAAATAATATAATCTTTTTTTTAAAGACTCATTCACATATAAATATATTATTAAACCGTTACTTACACCTGGAACACATGCACATATAAAACATTTCGTCGCGTTACATGTTTCGCTTCGCATAGCAATCACTTAGTACTTATCTTAATCAGAGATCGATCAAGCATCTCCAAGGTTTCACGTGCATTGGCTACTGCCGATTCGTTAGCTGGTTATTTATACACAACTACTCGTATCTTTACAATTGTTTCATAATTCGTTATACAATATTTTATATGAACTATGTCGTTGTTATTATGTAAAATTAAATATTTTATAACATTTATATATTTATTTTCAAAAACATATCTATCCCATGAGAACCGCACATTTTTCCGGGATAAAAAGCCTATGTGCTATTCCAGACAATAATCCATCTCTTTGCCAAATTTCATCCAGATCCGATCAGCCGTTCTGGCGTGATCGAGTCACAAACATCCAAACATCTAAACATTACATTTATAATATTAATATGGTTAATATTAATAATGTGTAAGGTTGCTACAACCTACGCGCTGCAAACAATATTGGGTATTCAAAACCGCCAAAAATATTATAGTAATTATTTAGTTATAGAGATAGATAATTTTCTCCAGCACTAAGTTTAAATGTTTAGACTTTTTAGAATGTTGTCTATTATAGATATTTAAATGAGCAATTCTTATATATTATAATTAATAATTTATATTTAATATAGATTATTTCGTGTATCTCGAAAATGGCTCTAACAATTTGGATCGAATTATTAAGATAAGGTTTTGCTTTTTAAGTTTATCTATGTAGGTGCATTTACTGAAGAAAGGCAATTTTTTCGAATAAACATGATTGTTCAAAAAAATTTCCAAGTACTAAATAATGAACAAATATTTAAAATATATATCTTCTAGTTATTTACGGGTAAATATGACATATTTCCTTTTATAAATACAATATCCTATTATAAATTTTATTGTCCAATTGTTTCTATTTTTTTAATAAGAAGTTCAAAAGCTTAGCATTTAACGCACACTCATCGTTGCATTCAAAATACTTCAATCAAACATTATTTGTGATTTATTACCATAATAACGCATGAAATCTTCGAAATTTGATCGATAAATTCCCAATCGTTATTCATTGTAGCACAGGTCTGCATTATAAGTCGTACACACGCTATAATCATTTTCCGTTCCCATTGCGAGATGCTCGTATATAACCACGTCACGCAATGATTCGCAGCCTGACGAATTGTACACACTGGTGTAAAGAACAGAAAGCAGTCCCAGGTGTAACTTTTCTATACATATAATAAAATTCTAACTGACTCGAATCTATATATTAAATATTTTTTTGGAAAATCTTATTTAAATAGACATTATTATCGATACCAAGGCCGAATCTATAGTTTTTAGTTTTTTATCTGTTTGTCTATTTGTCTGTCTGTCTGGGAACGCATCACGAGAAAATTACTAGACAGATTTTGATGAAAATTTGGTATGATGTTAGCTGGTTATTCGGGTCAAAATATAGGATACTTTTTACTGCGAGAAAATATCTCATCTCTGAGAAATCTATACTTAATGTTATAAAGCTGAAGAGTTTGTTTGTTTGTTTAGCTGAACGCGCTAATCTCAGGAACTACTAATCCGATTTGAAAAATTCTTTTAGCATTGGATAGCCCCTTAACCGAGAAAGGCTATAGACCATATATCATCCCGGAAAAATGTATGGTTTCCGTGGGATAGATTTGTTTTTGTCTAGAGGCGAGCCCGAAGCGAAGCGAGGGTGAGCCGCTAGTCCATTATAAATACCTTCTTAGAGCTCGTTATGAAGGATATTAATTTTTCGGAGTTATATTAAATACCTTAATTTACTAGGTACTACATTATCTTCTTAATTTACAGATTTATACAAAAATAATATATAATCGTATTCCATAACAGTAGTTAAAATGGTAAGAACCTTGGGTAGGTTCTAATACTACCTTTACCTTTTTCTTGCGCTTGAGGTGTCGCCATACCAAATTAAATTAAATTCAGTTTAACAATAAAAATCCAACAAACAAACGTATGTCCATTCTGAATTATAATTTAACTGTACTTTTAAATCATTTATTTATCTCCTCCAATATACCACACACTACTCCAAAGCAAAATACCGTGTGTCCATCGCTATTTCAACAAGAAGCAGTAAAATAAAGTACACAAACGAACTCTGCATATAAAGGGCTCGATATGTCTTCGCTTTGCCTAATGAACTATTTGAATGTAGGTCTTATTGGCCGCGAATAAATAAAGAAATAAATGTGACTGCCGCTCTGCGCCCGCGCACTTAAATATCCTACTTACACAGGTATTTATAGTATATCCTTCTAGATAGATTTATTTAATCGACGTTGTGTAATATAATGAATATATATCTACACTTAATTTAGTGATACTGATAAATAATATGTTAATTGCAATGAATTTATTTGGATATATATTTGGTTTGCGTCAATACAGTTTTATTCGTTTTATGCCATATAAGGTTGACAGCCGTTTGCTACCGGGTACGCGTTTTGTCGATAAATTTATTATTTTTGTAAAAAATTTGAGAAAATATTACTTTTGCATTGTTACATGTTTGAAAATTTTAAGTAATTTACTATGATTACATATATTGAAAGACTATGATGATTTCATTGTCATATAGAGGAGAGAGTAAAGGTGTCCACCAATACTCACTTGTCCAGCGTAATGGACTATGGCCTGAGCCCCTACGTATTAAAGGGAGACCTGTGCCCGTAGGACGTTGAAAAGTTATGGTAGTGTTATAGTAAAATGTAAATTAATTTCCATAATTAAAATATGATTATGATTATGATTATGAATATGATTAATGATTAGTTTTTTCCCATAGCACAGCTTGCGTGGTAGGTTGACCTAAGTAACCTATATAATGTTATCTGGATAGAAGCTAGCTCTATTCTACATTTTACTTGAATTATTAAGATACAGCGTGAAAAAGTAACTGGAATTTTTTACATTTATAATATTAGGGAGATATTTTAAAACTTTTTCAATGACTGCCAAATGATATACAATTCTGGGTATGGGGTATGTATGTGTATGTCGTGGATCAGAAGTTTGAGTTCCGCTACAAGCAAATAATTTTACTGCCTGTGAAATAGGGCAATCCAGTAGAAACCATTGAGCGGTAAGGTAGATTTATATGAAATGGAAATCGCGCTATCTACTGATAAAATGCGATAATTTAATTTGTTTTTTAATAAGTTTTTGATGCTAATGACCAACATTTCACCAAATTTATTTTAATGTAATTGCTTCGCTAATCAATTGCTGTTTTTAAACAAATAACATTTTTAATATATTAAATGTCATTTTGATGACATTTAGTATGTTATATTGTTGTGTATGAGTGTACGAGTGTTTACATGACACGTTCACTCTGATTTGACACATAGAGGAATAGTTGCTAAATCTAAAAATAATTCTTTAAAATGCTTACAATTAATAATCTAATAACAACAATTTATAAACAATAGAGTCCGATAGAAATGGCTTCCCGACTAACGTTATGGTGTAGTACCTAATTAGAAAGAATTTGTGAGGCTCACATTGTACTTGTAAATGCACGCCGCAGCCATCATTCCCTCTATACTCTCCAAAGCACGGGGGTGAATCAACTTCCACATTCCAACTCCAGTCTGTTACTGGGAGTTGGGACTTCTTAACAACTCAATAACTAATCTTGGTTTGACTCGAGAATCGAACCCAGGACCTCTGAGTGTGTACCATTACATGTTAGCCACTACACCACCGAGGCAGTTCTCATCGTACAGCTAATATAATTATAATTTATTATTGTATTGTCAATAATGAATATTTTATTGATTTATGATTCACCTTTTATGACCGATTATATGAGATATGAATTTTCGTAAATGATGGAGAAGGAGACTAAACTTCACACGCTTTTGGTAGAAATGAATGCCACTTTTATGCAAGATTTTGTTATTACTTAATATTGATTTTATTAATAAGAACTAATACATTCCCAGAAGACTAATTTTAAAAGCCTTGTTTCATCTTTTCTGCTTCCATGAAGGATAAAATAAATAAGTATGTGAACTTTTTGTTTTAAGTATTAATCAAATATATTTCTTAATATTCAAATTTTAACCATTGTGCTATTTGATCTGCAGTACCTACAATAGAAACCAAAACCAAGACAAAATATATGGAGAATAAAAATTCGCATGCGTAGCAACACTTACAAAAAGTTCGTAGTATGAATACATGTCGATATCGAAGGTTTCACGTTTGATTGAATGGGAAAATTATGCGGAAACACGATTACACTACACTGCCTTTTGTAGGTGACTTCGTGACAAACAAAATGTATTATATTTTACTTGGACATTCGACAAACGTAAATAAATAAATAATATGTTGGGGCTAATGCCCCAACATATTATTTAACATAGAACTAGATGGTGCTTTGTGTTAATACACAAAGCACCATCTAGTTCTATGGTAAGTTACGAGTCTCGAGTTATGGATACCAGATAGCTGATACACCACACATAATATATAACTTTAAACACATACATAGTATAAATATAAACACCCATGACTGTATAAACATTCGTGCTCATCAAACAAATAATGACCCCAGTGGGACTTGAACCCGCCACCACAGGCACAGCAATTAGGGTCACTACAAACTGAGCCAAACGTGTCGTCATAATAAAAAAGTTAATATACTCTTCATTACACTATAAACTTTTAAGCTAACAAAAGGATGCAAATATTATCAATGTGGGTAAAAGTGGGCATACGAGTATTTCTCGAAAAGATCAAAACTATAGAAGACAGAATAACTTTTTTTTTAATTTATTAGGGTTTTATAGATTTATTAGGGCTTAGCATATATACAGGTAACCAAGGGTGAATAGCTTTAATATAAATATGTAAAAATGTAAATATATAAAAGTTCTAATCCCGCATACTAGATCATGGAAACACTTTTCGGGGATTCTGAGAAAATAGCTTTTATTATCTTTATCCCTTTCGCCATAAGCCATTTCAAACAATACAGTACAATATACATCAGTACAACCGCTTTAGCACTATCAAAGGATCTTAATATTATAGGATCTTTTACTTTACCAATTAGTTAAAACACATACTTAGGATGAAAATTGGGATTAAAGTCGCAAGAAACTATATTAATTATAAAATATCATAAAAAATATTATATAACCGCTATTAAAAATATAAATATTGAAAAAAATCCATACTAATATTATGAATGTGAAAGTGTATTTGATTATTTGTTTGTTTGTTCTACTTTCATGTCGAAATGGAGTGACGGATTGACGTGATTTTTATGTGGAGGGAGTTACAAGGCTAGAGAGTGACATAGGCTAGTTTTTACCCCGGGAGATCATCTTAATCCCGCGGAAAAATACGTTATAATACAACCCAAAAAAATATTTATGATCAGAATCACTTAAAATTGGTATTAATGCTCTACAATACAATTAAATAAATATATATTTTTTTATTTAATTGTAATGTGATTTTCGTAAATTTAGCATTTTTCGTAATTCATCCCATAAATGGGTAAAATAGGGGATGAACGTTTTTATGAAACCTACCTCTTAAGAGGTTTTTATTGTAGTTTTAGCGCGAGCGAAGCCGCGGGTTCTGCTAGTAAAATGTAAATACACAAATAATTAAAACGCTAGCATTATTTTATGTATTCGACAATTAACGATGTTATTTGAAGTCAAACTACGCCCAAAAATAAACGTCCCAACCATAAATTAAATTTTATATAGCGATAAAATAAATGATCTACGACTGACGTTATTGTAGACTGTTAGATGACCGTCCGTCTGTTTTATTATTTGATGACACGTTGGCTCAGTTTGTAGTGACCCTTCTTGCTGTGCCAGCGGTCGCGGGTTAGAGTCCCGCTAAGGGCATTCATTTGTGTGATGAGCACGAATGTTCATACCCAGTCATGGGTGTTTATATATTATAATATGTATGTATTTAAAGTTATATGTTTATGTGTAGTGTATCAACTATCTGGTATATATAGCACAAACCTCGTAGCTTACCATGGAACTAGATGGTGCTGTGTCTTAAATGTTCCAATGTCTCATTACATCTTGAAGATTCATACAATAAATATCTCTAATGTTTGTTGCTCATGTGTTGTATGTTCGATGATAATTATGGAAATCTGCACAAAAATGAACTGCTATTGTAATTTAAAAAAATCTTTCAAGTGTATGTATGTCTAATCAGCACACTGAAGTCACTTTTGGCCTCCATTCATGTAACTAAAAGTTATATAAAATATTTAAAAAAATAAACAAATGTGAGTCGGACACGCACACGAAGAGTTCCGTACCATCGTACAAGATAGCTACCTATGTATTAATTGATTTGTTTTTAATTTCAATGGCGGCTAATTTGAAATTTGCCATCTTAATTTTTTTATTATTTGTTGAAATAGCGGCAATACAACTACACACTGTGAAAATTTCAACTTTTTACTTACTACAATTCATGAGATACATTCCGCTGACAGACAGACGGACGGACAGCGGAGGCTTACTAATAGAGTCCCGTTGGCATCCTTTAGGTATAGAACTCTTGTTAGAAATTTTTGAAGGCAGTTTAAAAAAACAAAATATATTAAAAAATGTGCATAATTACGATAAATTACAATGAAATAAGCTATTCAATTTCCACATTGCATTCGACGACCTCATTCGACCTATTATTCACCATGCTATCAATAGCTATTATTAAAAATACATAGCAATATATCACACACAAATGTCTTAAATGCTAAAGACGGTGTAAACATAAAATTACAGTAATGTGACCATTACAAATTTATACCCAATATGAGCGACACGAGCATATGCACTCAAAAGCTCATAACTTCTAAACTCATAACATATGAAAGGGTATATTTAAATGCTTACTTCAAATAACCTAGTACTTTATTGATAGTAAAGTTAGATTATTATATATCACTCCTGTCGCTTGTTTCATAATTCCCTAGGGATTTGTTTACTTGCCTCTTGACTGCTTTACTTTATGTAATCATAAATAATAATTTAGCTCTTATTTTTAGTCTAATGTATGCCTTTATACCATTTGCTGTTGAAACCCTTAGCCCATGGAATCAAACACTTCTTAAAAGACATAACACCTCGTCTTCTCACCTCTACAACGAGATAACTGGCTCATTTTTAGCCTAAAGAACAATGCTATTCATGCATTGCTATATACATTCTCCCAAATGCAACTAGCATTCTTGCTTCAATTCCGCGTGCAGTACAGTAATAATTGAAAATACATTTGTGTTGGATATATAATTAAGTGTATTTGTAATTTCAGTGTAAATTTAGACCTTTTAAAGTCCTATTACTAGGCACCATCCTGGCCTTAATATGAGGAGGTTTAAGACTTACCTAAGGAGTTTTTATACTTCTTCGACGATAGTCCATTTGAGTTGACAGACTGCATACATCTATAGAAAATTTATTAGTACGTAACGTTTTACTAGTGGTAATTATTTTAGTGTACGACTCGAGGTCTCAACCCGCTTCATTAATCGCTGTGTGGTCAAAAAATATTTTTAAGATGATTTTGAATTGGTGTAACATTTGAGTTTTTTTATTGTTAAAAGTAATGGTCGAATAAAAATATATGAGGTAAATCTAATATTCAACATTTAACACTTTTTCAAAGCGTATCAAAAGCAATTACATTACGACGTAACAATAAGAAAGTACAAGTTACGGTTTTCGGGATTTTACGGCAGTAAAAATTCTCCGGGCGACTATTATCGGTCACAGAAGACTGCGTACGAATCGGAACTGTTTGATTACCAATAAGTACCAGTAACTGACGTCATGAGAAGAATAACGATTAGTTAAAGGTATAGTATACATGCATGGAATATTGCAGTCACCTTTGGGATGGCTCAGCAAAATACCAACTTGCAGCACTTGATTCGGTGGAACGCAGAGCTAAGAAGCTAATCGGCGACGAAAAGCTGGTAAAAACTCAGCTTCACAGCTTAGCACACCGTCACCAAGTTGCTTGTCTGTCGGTTTTCTACAGACTGTTCTTCGGGGAGTGTGCCTACAAGCTCCATGGTCTCATACCGCCATCACCATTCTTCCATCGGAACCTGCAGGATACCATCCTTTCTTGGTTGATATTCCGACCATTAGCGCTAAGCCCTATTCATCATCTTTTATAATGCGGACAGCCAAGAAGTAGAATGCCCTTCCTGCGTCTGTTTTTCCGAGTGCATATGACATGTAACTCTTTAAGGTGCGTGTTAACAGGCTTCTCTTGGACAAACTCGCTACATCGTAGATCTTATCTATGCCTTCAAGCTAAGATAAAGGTCAAGAATATGCCCATTTGTAATCTAAAAAAAAAATTATAAATAATAAATATGTTGGGACATTAACACACAGCACCATCTAGTTCCATGGTAAGGTATGAGGCTTGTGGTATGAATACCAGATAGTTGCTACACTACAAATATATAACTTTAAATACATATATATTATTAATATAAACACTCATGACTGGAGTACAAACATTCGTGCTCTTCACGCAAATGAATACCCCCAACGGGACTCAAACCCGCGTCCGCTCGCACGGCTACAAACGCAGCACTACAAACTGAGCCATATGTGTCAGTTAACAGCTTATTTAATTAATATACTTTAATTAGCTGCTTATTTACACTAGGTTTCAGTCAAACTCCGCTCTGCGTCGAAGACTTAAGTAGTAAAAATTCTTTAATTGCTTATGTATGTACGCATTCATAAGCAATTGAATTAATAAAATTCAGACCTTAGTCCAACACGCTGGCCAGATGCGGGTTGATAGGCTTCTTATACATTTCGAAAACTTGCTGGATTCTGTCAGACATACAGATTTCATCACAATGTTATCCTTCACCGTAAGGCAAATGGAATATAGGAAATTATTCACACATGAAAATATCAGACGTGCGACCCGGGGTTAATGCTATGATTCAACCCATTATAAATCAATTACCTGCTTTAAATAAATATTCTAGCTATACTTTTTACAAATTATTCTCTTATGGTTAAAAAAAAACTATAGTGCTATTTTCTAAAAGCTTTTAGCTTGATGAATCCGCAAACGTTTCTTCTTATAAAAATCTTTATAAGAAAGCTTATAAAGATTGTTGTATGAAGTATGTCCGAGGAGTCAAATGTCCAAAAGTCGAAAACTATGTTAAAAGATGAAAATCGGTCAAGTGCAAGTCGAATTCCCACGAGAAGGGTTCCGTACTATCGTACATGTACTTTTTATTGATATGACTTTTACTCTATGTATGTAGTATATTAACTTCGGATGTACGATAACGAACGTTAAAAAAACCTTTCTTATATTTTTATTTTTTATTTTTATTATTTGTTGTTATAGCGGCAATAGAAATGCATAATATGTACTTTGTGAAAATTTCTACTCTCTACCTGTTACGTTACGGTTTATGAGTTACAGCCCTATGACAGACGGACGGACGGGTGGCGGAGGCATAGTAATAGGGTTCTGGTCACACCCTTCGGGTATAGAACCCTAAAAAGCAAGAATGAAAATTACTAGTCTTTGAATTTACAGACTGTTGAGTGGAGACAGTCTGAAACAAGAATTTAGATAAATTATTTAACTTCTTCAATGGTAATTTCTCTGAAACAAGGTACAGTAACCGAAAAGTTTTACCGGATGCGATAAAACGACATACAAGTGTCTATTAAAACTACATGACAATAGTATCCGTGATTGAATTATTATAATAACTTTCTCTGATGCGTCTATGAATACAAATATGTACAAATAGGCAATGAATTATTATGCTTTATAAACTGTGGACGAAATGTGTAAGTAAAAAATGTAAAATTATAACTAAATAGCTATTCATGTTGGTTTACTAAGACTTTAACTAAAACAGCTGTTTTTAGAAAGTTTTTACAGTAATAAATAGTTTGTAATTAACATCTGAAGATCTATTCCATATTATATGAATGTAAATAGCCAATATTATTTTAGGGTTCCCTTTATTTAATGTTGGGAAATGCATTTACGCATACCACCTGTAGACATACAGGTGGTTATGTGGGACTCACCGGCTAGAATAACCAGTACTACCCACTTAAATCCAACAAAACCTCCCCCTCTAATGCAGGTCTGCCAAAGCCGACTACAACAACCATGGGGTTGCTCCACAGTCCACTCTGTTATCAGAGAAGTACCAGGAGCAACCAGCATGGTACACCGCCCACCGAAGTTGGCCACCTCCCTGTGCGTTTCTTGGCTTCGCGACCGGCTGAACTGCCCAACGCTAATGCCACCACGACAAGGTGAACGTTGGGGGGGATTTTAGACCCCCAAAATCAACTGTTCACAAATAAAATATTGCACCATTGTTGCGCAAAATAAGCATTTAAAATTTATAATATTAGTGAGAACCTTAACAATTATACATATAGGATACAAAATTGTAGAAGGTTGAAAAATAATAAGGGATTTGCTATTTCATAAACCACTTGTACTCCTATTGAAAAAGAATTAAATGTATAAATTCTCAACAAAACCGATATAAATACGAGTATCTGTAGTACATACAAAATTCAATTCAAAAGGGAATCGAATTCGTGATGTCGAAGCTAATAATATAACAATTAATATACCAATCAGGCCTTATTTCAGCGATCAGTCGTAAAAATTCATCGGACATCAACCTGACGACTCACGACATTTGGACGATCGTGTAGGCATACGAACGATTTTATTATTACTACAAAGTAACGCAAGCAACATTTTCTTAAGTTACTTGAACGTTTAATTACTGTACCCTTTACAGAATTTGCAGCAGATATAGGCTTTATTGAATAATCAATGTTTTGAATATATGAATATTGTTTTTAAATTGACAGTCACATAAAGTGTGTATAGGTGGGCTATAATATATGTAACAATTCACAGTAGTTTTATATATGCTCTATTGCACAAACAAGTCGGTAATACAAAAAAAAATATAGAAAATTACTTGAGAAAGGCGGTCTTATCCATAAGAGATATCTTCCAGTCAACGCTTGTATATGGAAAATAGTGTTAAAAAGCGGGATAGAAAGAGAAAGTGCAAAGAGACTATAAACATACTGTAATTACAAACATCTTAATATATAAAATTCTCGTGTCACGATGTTGGTCCAGGATAAACTCCGAAACTACTTATCCGATCTTAACGTATTTTTTTTAAATGTGTGATTTATTCGAACTTAAAAAATAGGATAATTTTAACCCATTTTTCATCATATTTTAATTATTAATATTTGTTCCATATATATTTAAAGAAAAATTCACATGGCACGTATTTAAGGTGGTTTTCAAGTCAAAAAGTAAATTTAGTTAAATATTCAAATTTCATATCTAAAGAGCTGTAAATTTTTTGTTATTACAAATTTTTTGTTATGTTTGTTGGTACAAACTTTTATTATAATTAGATGGTTATTGTTTAAGGAACACGACAGTAAGATGCTGTGCTTTGGGAGCTTTAAAGCAAAAGAGACGTGTTCAGTGAAAAAAATTAAATGTGAATGGAAAAAATTACTAATATTTCTTTTAAAATCATGAAATTGTTTATTTTTATGCCTCGCTAAAACAGCGAGGCATAAAAATAAACAATTTTGCTTTTATTCTTTCTTTGATATGAAAATGAGTAACATTTCACCACAGTAAAAAAATGAAAATATGTACATAATTTAAATAAATAAATATTTTGGGACATTAACACACAGCACCATCATGTTCCGTGGTAAGCTGCGAAGCTTGTAGTACGGGAGCTAGCAACGTTTTAAAAGTAAGAATTTTAGGTCAGCTGATTTTGTGATATGTCGTCCTTCTTGCACTTTCGGTTAGAGTCTGGGCTATCTGGCTGGCGGTAGCGGTGGCGTTCATTACTGCGCATCCTACCTGTCCAGGTAATAATCCTGGATTTTAAAAACATTTTAGAAGGCGTAATTTTTAATTTTTTGTTTTTAAATAAGTCTACCTGTCATACTTTTTTTATTGCCAGACATTTTTGACAATGCTAACGATGTGCCATACGCGTTTTTTTTTTTTTTAATAAAAATTTCAAAATATTTTATAATGTCTGTAATTTTAATATTATGTTATTTAATGATAAGAAAAACTTAAAATAAATTTTCCAGACATTAATTCGATTGTCAAGTCTTGAATTAAAATGAAAAAGTCATGAAAAGTATTGCAGTATAATGCTAGTAGTCCGAGAGAGACAGTTGCAAAATTAGTCGAGAATGATACAGAGAACCATTACAAAAGTAAATTACTTGTCACTGTCTATATAAATAATAATCCCCAAGGGATCACCTTGTCGTGGTGGGGGGGCTTACGGGGAGAGCTAAATAAACAGTCAGACCATCTTGACTATTACCCCTAAAGGGAGGAACTAAGACCAAAATACAAAATTTCAGCTTTATTATACCCCTAAACCAACGGTCCCAAAACCAACCAACAATGAACAACAAACACACGAGATACCACTTACGGCCGCTACCCGGGGGGCGCCGGGGCGCATCTGGAGCCAACGCTGGGTGCTACAGCATGCGATCCGTTGGCGACTTGGAGTTGAACAGGCGGACTCCAGTCGAAGAATTTGCTACAGCCGAACTGTCATCGTCATCTGATCATCACACTGTGTCATCAACATCACTCTTTCAATCATCTTCATTCTCACTCTCATCTTCACCTTCATTATCATCATCATCTACCTCATCATTTCATTCTGCCGAGGACGTTGTGCAGATAGCCAATTTGGCCGATATACCTGCACCCGCCACGGTAAGCTCGCGTACCCGAAAAAAATGGTCTATTGAAATGAATATATTCATTGTACGCACATACTTCATCCTTACATCCCTAGAAACACAAACAAAAACTTACCTTACACCCTTACATGCTAAATTTATTGAACAGTTTCCCGATATGCAAGTATCTAAACAAAGAATAGGTGACCAGTGTCGAGCCATTATGCAGAAAAATCTACTCAGTTTACACAAAATACAAGAAATAAAAAAAGAAGTTGCACAACTACTACAAAGTCAAAACCACTCTCAGATACTGACACAGTCAACATTAACAGCCACACAAAGTCAACGAAGAAGATGGACAGACGAAATAAACGAAACTATTATGAGATGCTACTATAAAATTACAAACTTAGAGAAGGATATGTCTTCCTACAGAACACAACTACATAAAGAAGTTACAGAAAAGTGCCCTGCCATAGCGGATGTTTCTGTTCAAAGAATAGCCGATCAGAGAAGAGCAATAGTTAATAACAAATACATCACATCAGAAAAATTAACAGAAATAAAGAAAGAAATAGAGCAATTAATAAATAGTAGTACAACAATAGGTGCAAGCCAAACAAAAACTACTGAACCCATAACACCTATAATATCGTTAACAAACACTGCTGAATCGGTACAATCCTTAGTAAATGTAATTCCACAGTCACAAAATGAAATTTTAAACACTGACAAACAGCAACATGACATACAATATCGATTGACTGAGGAAAATAAAAACTTCATTGATGTTACTTTTTCTAACGCCTACACAGATTTTATCAACACTTGCCCTACACAAAGGCCCTACATACCGAAACAAAAATGCACCAGAAAATTTCACGCAATAGTTGATTTTATTAATTCAATCATTTTACCTAAATACATAAATTTAAATGATGATTTTCAAAAACTTCATACAATTCTATATTGTGCAGCATTTACTGCCGCTGTACATAATGGATTGAAAATCTCAAATAATCAAGGACGGTCAATAGAACCCCAAAAAACCCCAAAGTGGCAGAGTCGGCTGGAAGACAAAGTAAAAGATCTAAGAGTCAAGATTGGCAGGCTTACAGATTACATCAATGGAAACCGAAGTAATAAGATCCGATTTTACATAAATATAATAAAGACGAATTACAAAGTCCATACGCAACATGAGTCAGGAAATACGGAACTTGCTGAATTTTTGGATACTCTGAAACAAAAACTCAGTGCTACAGTAAGTCGATTACGGAGATATAAGTTAGCAACCCAAAGAAAAGCACAAAATAAACAATTTATAAGTAATGAAAAACAATTCTATAAAAAATTATCTCAACTCAACCTTGACAATAAATCCAGTACAAATAAAAACACATCACCTACGGAATCAGAACTACACAATTTTTGGTCATCAGTTTGGTCGACTCCAGTTGAACACAAACAAAATCATTGGATTGAAGAACAGAAATATTTAAATGAACAAATTCCTCAAATGCAATTTTCACCTATAGATATAGATTTATTAAAATCGGTTATAGCAAAAACACACAGCTGGAAAGCCACCGGAACCGACAAAATTCACAACTACTGGTACAAAAAGTTCACTTACCTACACACGTATTTACTCACTCATATAAATAACTTCATTCAGTCACCCACAACCCTACCATCTTTTATTACACAAGGAATAACATATATGATCCCAAAAGATCAAACTGACACAAAAGATCCAGCAAAATATAGGCCTATTACATGTCTACAAACTATATATAAAATACTAACTTCATGTATCACAGAACTCATATACAGACACATAGATAGTAACAATATATTAACAGAACAACAAAAAGGATGCCGGCGGTACAGCCAGGGTTGTAAGGAACAGTTAATTATAGATTCTGTAACATCTAAACAGGCGTTAAAAAAGAAGAGAAATATATATAGCATGTATATTGACTATAAAAAAGCGTTTGATTCTGTACCACACACATGGCTAATATACATTTTACACTTATATAAAATACACCCAACAATAATTGAATTTTTAAGAACAAATATGCTTAAATGGATGACCCAACTAAAACTAAATAATGTCAGTAGCTCAATAGAAACACAACCGATACCAATACGTAGAGGAATTTTTCAAGGAGATTCACTTAGCCCCCTTTGGTTTTGCCTTTCTTTGAATCCATTATCTATCATGCTTAATAATAGCGGAAAAGGTTACAAAATTACATATGAACATGCACATTACAAATTATCACACCTCATGTACATGGACGACATAAAACTCTATGCATCAAACCTCACAGACATAAATAAGCTCGCTGACATCACACAAATGTTTTCAACAGATATTCAAATGGAATTTGGCATAGATAAATGCAAAATGCAATCGGTGCGTCGGGGCCAGAAAGAACATAATTTTTATGAACTAAATTCAGGAGAGCAAATTCAGCCTATTGATGACGAAAACGGCTATACATACTTAGGATACCAACAAAGTAGACAAATACACCAGAAACAGACAAAAATAGAAATCATTAAAAAATTTAAAGTAAGATTACATAAAATACTCAACACAGCTTTGAACGCGCGTAACACAATTAAAGCAATAAATTCATATGCAGTCCCAATAATTACCTATTCTTTTGGTATTATCACTTGGTCACAATCTGATTTATTAAAGCTACAGCGTACCATCAATACACTAATGACCAAATACAGAAAACATCACCCACGTTCTTGCATACAAAGACTCACCATACCGAAACACGAAGGAGGAAGAGGTCTAATAGACATTAAAAACCTGCATAATAAACAAATTACTTCACTCCGAAAATTCTTTCAAAATCGCTCACAATACTCGGAACTTCATAAAGCAATTACAAAATCAGATTATAAATTCACACCTTTAAACCTACATGATCAACAATTACAACCAAACGAACATATTACTCAAGTACAACACAAACTTGATACATGGTTAGTAAAATCCTTACACGGGAGACATCGAAGTGACTTACTTAACCCAATCGTCGATAAGACAGCGTCGAACGCATGGTTGAAGAAAGGAGAACTGTTTCCAGAAACAGAAGGGTTTATGCTAGCGATACAGGACCAAATTATAGAAACCCGCAATTATAAGAAACACATTATACACGACATTCAAATAGATTTATGTAGACATTGCCATAGTGCCAGCAAAACCATACAACACATAACTGGAGCTTGTAAATCTATAGCTCAGACAGACTATAAGCATCGTCATGACCAGGTTGCCAGTATAATTCATCAATATTTAGCTAAAAAACATAACCTTATCAAAGAACATGTAGCATATTATAAGTATAAACCACAGTCCGTTATAGAATCTTCTGATCACAAACTTTACTGGGACAGAACAATAATTACAGACCGTACTGTGCATCACAATCGTCCTGATATAACGCTCTATGACAAAAAACACAAAACAGTCTACTTAATAGACATCGCTATACCAAATACACACAATCTGTCATCAACACACTCAGATAAAATAACAAAATACATAGATTTATCCATAGAACTTAAATCACAATGGCAAGCACACACTGTCAGAACAATTCCGATTATACTCTCGTCCACAGGAGTCATACCACGCACTTTACACGCAAGCCTCAAACAGCTTGACATTCATCCTCTCCTTTACATTCAATTACAGAAAGCTGTCATTCTTAATACGTGCCGTATTGTTAGAAAATTTTTATCTATGCAATAGTTAACAATTTCTCTAGTGTTTGACTAAAAGTCCGCATTAGAGAATCTCAACCCCAGAAATGGGAGAAATGTTTATGCATGTAATATATAATAATAATAATAATAATAATAATCATTCTAGTCAGAGCAAGTTTCAAAAAAAATTTAAGCCTAAAAAGGAATATAAACCCTCAAGAGAAGCACTGGGTATGGGATACCCAGGTGTAAATTAAAAATATTTCTCCTTCAGAAATGGTTACAATGAGAAGGTGACTTTGCCTAGGGGAAAAATCTCTACTATCCCCACTACAGATTCCACACCATAGTTATCTTGAGATGTGAATACGGACTAAAATATAGGCGGCCGTAGTCAGTCTATGGGTATGCGCTACCCAGTGCTGTTGTAGCGTCAGTATTTTGTTATTTTATCTGACTCAACGTTTTGCATAAAATTGTGTTTTTTAGTTCTTTTTTTTTTGTATTTATATAATTAGAATTCTAAAATATCTATTTTAAAAGAATTCTGATCGATATTTTATATCATCAGTCAGTTTTATTATATATATTGCTTAGTTCAAGTGCATTTTTTGGAGTATTTACATTGAAATTTTACCGATCGTGACAGTTTTTCGTAAGTAAATTATAAATATTACATTTTCTATAGTATTTTTTATTAAAAATTTGATTTTCTATTTTTTTAACATTTATTTATCGGTTTCTTTCATTTTTTCTCTAGCTCAAAATGAATACACGTTCTCGTACTCGCCGTGCGTCTGAAGTAAACGCATTATATGAGGCTGCAGATGTTTTTGACGACGAAGAAAGTGAAAGCGAGACTGAATGAAGTTATATTCTTAATTTTTTGTAGCATCAATCCATTTAAAATATAAGTTTTATAAAGTAATTTAAATGTTTGTATTAATAAAAGAATAATGAATCCATATTTTTTAATTAAGTAATATCATTCTAAAAACACTGAACTTTACCTAACTAAATAAATATCTTTTATCAATTACAGTTAAATGACGAAATAACTATCTAAAAGTACATTTAATTCCCTTTCAAATGCCGTCGGGAAAAAAATTTTATCTATAAATTCTGCCTAGATATGGTAATTTGAATAAAACACCTCATTTTTTTTGGTCAATCACGGGTTTATGTTGATTTTTTTCTGTATTATTCAAGATAATTTTTTCTTTATGACAATTCTATGGATATATTCTTAATCTACACTGTCTAAGCTTTAAAATGAAAAAAAAAATTCTATATCGGACAATTTGATCGAAAGATATTATTAATCAAAGACACGCGGGTATGGCATACCCAGTGCTTCTGGATCGCGCAGCAGCGATAGTGCTTCTCTTGAGGGTAAAATTAGATTAAAATTTAAAAAACAAAACTTTTTATTTAAATTGTTCTGATTACTAAATGTAAGTTATAAATAGTTAATATTAAGTTTTTCAAGTTATTTCAGCCTATAGTGACGTCACAAAAAAAGAGGCATCTTCATAATCATCATCATCATCGTCGCTGTCTTTGTCAATGTCATTCATATCATCTTCTTGGGAACTTTCGTTATCTTCTAAAACTCTATCATCTGCAACAGAAAAAAAAATAAACAGTGTAATTCTTCTTGTTCGTTATAAAACATTTTAGTTATTATTGATAAATATTCCATTTGACACTTACTTTGAACAATAATATCTGCAACTGAGGATGGTAATTGATCTCCCAAAAACCAGACAAAATCATATTTGTCACCGTTAATGGTCCAACCGAAAGCCATTGGAGATAAAGACGTTGGATGTTTTGAGTGAGCATTTCTCCAAATTTTCGTCACGTAACGAACCCGCAATAAATGCTGTTGCAATTCCGCTTTACAGGGTGGCAAACTGGATGAGTCAAAGTTTCGAAATTTTTTGTCGAAGTTCTCATCTGATTTTTTAGACTTAAACGTACTTGAAAATAAATGAAATCGAACATCATTAACATTAGAACAATTTTTAACTCCATACATTTGACAAATAAATTTCTCCAGGGTTACAAACGTAGTTTCAAGTACTTCTTCGTCATCCGTAATTATATTATCAAAAGCTATTATCGTTATGTCCTTTACAAAAAACACATTTTATTTTATCACTGGCCATTGTAACCAAATTAAAAAATAAACATTAAAATCAAAGCAAAAACAAACATGTGACATTAGACTGACGCCATCTTGAAAACTTGCCTGTCGCGCCACTGTCGTTGTCTATCTCTCTCGCACCTTCAGCTGTGTCTTTCGGACTACTAGCATTATACTGCAATACTTTTCATGACTTTTTCATTTTAATTCAAGACTTGACAATCGAATTAATGTCTGGCAAATTTATTTTAAGTTTTTCTTATCATTAAATAACATAATATTAAAATTACAGACATTATAAAATATTTTGAAATTTTTATAAAAAAAAAAAAAAAATCGCGTATGGCACATCGTTAGCATTGTCAAAAATGTCTGTCAATAAAAAAAGTATGTCAGGTAGACTTATTTAAAAACAAAAAATTAAAAATTACGCCTTCTAAAATGTTTTTAAAATCCAGGATTATTACCTGGATAGATAGGATGCGCAGTAATGAACGCAACCGCTACCGCCAGCCAGATAGCCCAGACTTTAACCGAAAGTGCAAGAAGGACAACATGTCACAAAATCAGCTGACCTAAAATTCTTTCTCGAAAACGTTGCTAGCTCCTATACGATTGGGTTATGAATACCAGATAGTTGATACACTACACGTAAATAACTTTAAATACATACATATAATAAATATAAACACCCATGACTGGAGTACAAACATTCGTGCTCATTACACAGATAAATGCATCCAGCGGGACTCGAACCCGCGACCGCTGGCACAGCAAGTAGTGTCACTACAACCTGAGCCAATAGTGTCGTTAAAGTTTATATGATAACAAAATAAAATAATACTTTCTTAAAATTATATACGCGTCACGTGAATATTTTCTACGTTAGTCTCTCCCGTGACATTACGCAATGTTCGCTGTAAATCTTTCAAAACCTCGAAAAAACTGAAAAATTGTGTAATATGAAACTAAATAATTAATTGTAGTACAGAGAAAACTGTTTATTATATAGGTATTTATATTTTATTATATATTTTTATTATATACTTATACTAGCGCCTTACCCTCGCTTCACTGTTCATTCTTCTTCATGTTCAAATTTTTTTGAGCGAAACCCTAATTCTTTTATGTCAGTGAACTTAGCAGATCATTATCCAGCAGATTAAAAATTATTGTGAGTTCTTTTTGCATGCAGCTGAGTTCTATAGTGTTACAAAACATATTTCTAAACACATCTTTTATTAAATAGAATCGTATTAATAGTGCTGTAGGCATCAATCGGCTATTTAATTCGTTATTTATATTTACTTAATTGCTATATTTAATTAATACTAAATTATATTTCAAACATCTTAAAATAGATTAGCGTTTTGTTTCCGAACGGGTTTTGTATTATCTTTCCAATTCACTCGTGTGTTTTATTATTTTGTATAAATAATTACTATTTATTACAGTCATAAATTATTTGCATAATTACATATCCAATATTTAATTAATGTTAAACTTATATTCAATATTTAATAATATAACAGAATGTATTATTTCTAATAAGTTGCTTTTTGATCATTCTGGCGTGAGTGCGGGTACTTGTATTTAAAACCGTGTAATGGTGAAATGAGGGTTGAGTTGAATTCAGGCGGTGATAATAACGTTTTGCTATAACGATCCACAAGTGCTGTTCGCCACCTTCGTCTTGCTGTCTCGCTGCGCGTCTCATCTCAGAAGTGGGATGGAGGACAAAATGCTCAAGCCATACTTTCGTGGAACTACTCAGGTACACAGTCATATTTTTTTTAACTTTTGATATTTCATCTTATGTATAAAAAGAAAAAGAATACTATAACGGTAAAAGCAACTGAAGTAATGAATGAATAACTATTTAATTAAACGATTTAAGCGAAAAGTAACTACTTACAAATCATCCGAATCCAACGTGTTGCTTAGTCAAAAAAAATACAGAAGTTATAGCTGATGCTACATACTCGTATGCAACTAGGAAATAAAATATCTAGTAACTAAAGCTAGAAGCCTTGTGTGACTCCAAAATTGAAACATCTAATAACTAAATCTAGATCTGTGTGCCTAATATAAAATTTCTTAGTGAATAAAATCTAGTAGTTTGACTAGATCTGTGTGAATGACATAAATCTGTGTGAACAACATAAAATGGCTTGGTGAATAAAATCTAGCAATTTGACTAGATCTGTGTGAATAACATAAAATGGCTTAGTGAATAAAATCTAGCAATTTGACTAGATCTGTGTGAATAACATAAAATGGCTTAGTAAATAAAATCTAGCAATTTGACTAGATCTGTGTGAATAACATAAAATGGCTTAGTAAATAAAATCTAGCAATTTGACTAGATCTGTGTGAATAACATAAAATGACTTAGTAAATAAAATCTAGCAATTTGACTAGATCTGTGTGAATAACATAAAATGGCTTAGTAAATAAAATCTAGCAATTTGACTAGATCTGTGTGAATAACATAAAATGGCTTAGTGAATAAAATCTAGTAATTTGACTAGATCTGTGTGAATAACATAAAATGGCTTAGTAAATAAAATCTAGCAATTTGACTAGATCTGTGTGAATAACATAAAATGGCTTAGTAAATAAAATCTAGCAATTTGACTAGATCTGTGTGAATAACATAAAATGGCTTAGTGAATAAAATCTAGTGATTTGACTAGATCTGTGTGAATAACATAAAATGGCTTAGTAAATAAAATCTAGCAATTTGACTAGATCTGTGTGAATAACATAAAATTACTTAGTAAATAAAATCTAGTCATTTGACTTAGATCTGTGTGAGTCTGAAAAAATAACAACATCTAGTATGCCTAGATCTGTGTGGCAACAGTTGCTGATAAACATTTAAAACAAAATATTTTGTACAAAGTACTAACCTGCTAATAGTGACCACGAATAGTAAAATATTGACTTAATAAGAAAAAAAAAACAAATAGATAATGTGTAACAAAAAAAACTATTTTATATAAATGCCTTGGAGTTGTAAAGATTTTCTTGCTGTTCTATGTGCTGTTCATTTTAATACAAAGAACATTTACCGTCTTTTACTTCTATTCTTTCCCAGGAGTAGAATATTACTGAAAAGTTATAAAATCGCCGTGAGACACGGCTAATGCAGAATGGCCGAATGTTACAAAACATATTTCTAAACACATCTTTTATTAAATAGAATCGTATTAATAGTGCTGTAGGCATCAATCGGCTATTTAATTCGTTATTTATATTTACTTAATTGCTATATTTAATTAATACTAAATTATATTTCAAACATCTTAAAATAGATTAGCGTTTTGTTTCCGAACGGGTTTTGTATTATCTTTCCAATTCACTCGTGTGTTTTATTATTTTGTATAAATAATTACTATTTATTACAGTCATAAATTATTTGCATAATTACATATCCAATATTTAATTAATGTTAAACTTATATTCAATATTTAATAATATAACAGAATGTATTATTTCTAATAAGTTGCTTTTTGATCATTCTGGCGTGAGTGCGGGTACTTGTATTTAAAACCGTGTAATGGTGAAATGAGGGTTGAGTTGAATTCAGGCGGTGATAATAACGTTTTGCTATAACGATCCACAAGTGCTGTTCGCCACCTTCGTCTTGCTGTCTCGCTGCGCGTCTCAATAGTTCCTGATACTTTTTAGAAATAGTTCTGCAGTTTTTACCATAAAAACAGTCAATTGACAAAATGATCTGTTAACTTTCCGTAGCAGATAATTTTGCAACAAATCAGAAAAAATATGAGTTCTATTCGAATAATTCTTTTTTAAAAAATAAAAGTAGCCAAGTTACTCCTTATTACATCAGCTATCAGCCAGTGAATGTCCCGTCAAAATCAGCCCAGCCGTTTCAACGATTAGCCAGAACAACAGACAGACAGACTGACAAAAATTTAAAAAAAAATGTGTTTTTCTTATAAGTACCGTATATAATTCCATATGCATTTAGTAAAAAGCTGTTATTTTGACATTATAAACAGACACTTATAATAGATTTTTACATAATAATAGAATATATTAGCTTTTTCGTTGCAAAATGATTGTCGTAGATCGCTATAAATTCTGTATAATTAACAAAATGCATTTGTTTAATCGCCCACGTCCATATAAATCGTCGACTAACATCCTCGGAACGAACTGAATACCAATCGTTAGACCACCGACTGTGCACGCCTTCCAGAATTTTAACTATAATTATTTTTTGCGTCACCTGCAGACGTGCCTTATATGTGAGGTGGTCGGTAATGCATGCCTTATTTATGTATTTGTTGTTTTAGCATTCTATGTCATTGTATGATAGATTTATATTATAATAAATAAATTTTAAAAATGTTTAGAATTAAAATCAACACATATTGTAAGGTACTCTGGTACCATTTTTGAATTTTTAAAATCATTTTTGTATAATTGTGGGCAGACACTGTCTATAACAAGTATATAACGCCTTTGAGATGCTTAAAATATTAGTCTCTCCCGTGACCATGATTGCTGTAGAACATTCGAAACGTCGTCGGAAACCAAAAATCAAAATAAATCCGCTAAATAATCCGAAAAAATTGTTTTATTTAAAATGTCAAATATTCGCGTAGATCTAAGACAGTATTATATAAATAATAATTTAAATATACCTATATGATATAACTCGCAACTCACCATCGCTTCCACAGGTTCGTCCCTATGTATGTATATCTATACATATAATAAAATTCTAAGTCGAATCTGTATATTAAATATTTTCTAGAAAATCTTATAGAAATAGTCATTATTATCGATACAAAAGCCGAATTTATAGTTTTTAGAATTTTTGTCTGTCTGTAACCGCATCACGAGAAAATCACGGGACAGATTTTGATAAAAACTTGGTATGATGATAAATGGTTATCTGGGTCAACATATAGGATATTTTTTACTGCAGGAAAATACCTCATCTCTAAGAAATCTATACTAAACGTTAAAACGTAACTAGGGACAAACCTGAGCGGAGCGAGGGTGAATCGCTAGTATAATTGGATTAGTAGTTCCTGAGACTAGCGCGTTCATACAAACAAACTCTGCCTCTTTATAATATTCTTAATATTTTTTTGTGTATTAATTAATCGTTGTATTAACCAGCGCGCACAGTAAATCAGTAATAGATTATGGAATACTTTTATCCAAATAAAGATATTATATTAGCTTTTACTAAATTTTGACAGTTTTGTAAAACCAAATAAAATATAATGATTTAGGACAGGAAGTGAATACTCGTATAAGGAAGAAAAATATTAAAAAACCTTCTTCTATTCTCTGTAAAATAACCGTTTTCTAAATATAATATTTAATGTACAGGTTTTTTAGACAGCTCTTTATTTAGACTGGCTAAAAGTGAAAAACTCATTTTCCCTCCTAACATTTTATAAAAGCAATACTTAAATATACACAAAATATTATGATTACGAATATTTTAGCGCACTAAAACATTAAAAGAAACTAGCGATTTGGTTGGTTAGTAAGTTGATTCCCCATGCAAACTTTCATCCCAATTTTCATCCCTTTAAGGGATGATTTTCGGAATAAAATATCCTTTGTCCTTATCAGAGTCTCAAACTATCTTCTTACCAAATTTCATCTAAATCGGTCCAGTAGTTTTTGAATTTATTCGTTACAAACATACAAATCTTTCCTTTTTATAATAGTAGTGTATTACACAAGAATTGTAATTAATAAACTTCTACCGATATATTACATATAGCCCGCGGCTTCACTCATGTACATAATTTGTATTATATTAATCTAAGAAAAAAGCTACCCTTCATTTCACTTTTTAACACAATATATCTCTCACTCACAATTTTTTCTATTTATAATAATAAAAAGATAAAGGAAATGACTAGACCTGTAGTGGTCGAGTTAGATATTCTATCAGTTCTTCTCAAGAGGAATCTCTTCGAGTATTGGGTGACGAATCATAATTTTTGATTAGTGTAATGTTTTTATGAATCCATATAGATTTGTTTGTAATTTTGAAATAAAAGCTTTTCACTAAATGCATATGATATATGTATGGTAATAAGAAAGACATAATTTTAAAAAAAATTGTGTACCTGTCTGTCTGATTGTTCTGGCTAATCTCCGAATCAGCTGGACTGGTTTTGATGGAACTTTCACATGGCAGATAGCTGAATATCAGCTATAAGGCTTACTTAGTTAGGCTGAATATCAGCTGTAAGGCTTACTTAGGTTAGTTTCATTTTTTAAAAACAGTAAGAGTTCCGCTCAAAAAAATTAAAACCTAGGGATCTACTTAGGGAAGCACCCGAGCGAAGCGTGGGTAAGTCACTAGTATAATATAATACTAATATTTTTGATCATAAAAAGGCAAACTTAAATGTAAAAGCTAGTCAATGAGCCGGCCACACATGTCGCCGGAACCGATATGTATCGAGGTAGAGCGCCACCTCGCCAGGGAGGGCATTGTGATTACGTGCTGGTAATGGATAATATGCATGTTGTACTGGTGCTTTGAAGCGTTCATGTTGGGAAATACATAACTCTACCTTTACCTGCGACTCTACTTGGAGTTTATTAAAGCAAAATAATCTACCATTTACTTGGGACTCTTATATTTACAGGTCATGTAGATCATAGTAACTGATCATGCCCTATATGGATAAAGCACATTGCTTTTTTTAATTCATCGAAAGACTAGTAAAATGTACAACAAAATTTAGATATTAAACTAGTAAATTATAATATGTATAGAATATATTTTAACAAAAAAAAAATAGCAATCTCCTCCTTATTGAAATCGGTTAATGAGCGATGTCTATTTTAAAATAAGTCCTCTTGGTCGAATTACGGTTCCGGCATCTAATCATTGAGACTAGCTATCTGTGCAGGAGATATGATGTATAAACACAAGTGCACTCACTGTTATTTTCACTCTCACAGTCCAGCGAAACAGAGATTGCTCTCTAAACAGGGAGTTTCACTTTCTTTTCACACTGACAACATTTTAACTCCCCAACGCCAAGCTGCTACGAAGAATTTATTGACAAAAAATCCATTAAGGACACAATTCGAGACTCGAACTTTGAACTTCAGAATATGCCTAACATGCTAACCACTAAACCAATGACGTAGTTAAACTTACATTAGCTATCATTTAATTATATGTACATAATGACTTCTTATAAGTCTGATGATGAATAAGAATTATAATTGAAGGTGTTCGTAGAAAGAATATAAATTTTCTATTACACGAATAGCTATAGCTTTAGGAAGGATACAATAAATCTATACTAATATTATAAAGAGGAAAGATTTTTTGTTTGTTTGTTTGTACCGAATAAATTTTGAAACTACTGGACCGACTTAGATGAAATTTGGTAAGAAGATAGTTTAAGACCCTGGAAAAGGTATTGGATAGTTTTATCTCGGAAATCATCCCTTAAGCGGGTGAGAATGCGAAAGAAAGTTTGTATGGAGAATCAACCTATGACGAACCCGTGCGAAGCGAGGGTGAATCGCTAGTCTTTTATAAACTGAATGTCTGTCTGTCATAAATTCAAAAGTATTTTTACATCTTAGTAAAAATATGATAAATGTCATAAAAATATATTAAAATAAACTTTTTATTATATTTAAAACATAAAAGCAAGGTACATTTTGATTTCCCGGGGGAGAGCCAACTCCTACCGGGCGCGTCCCCAGGTGGCGGATCGGGGAACGCCACCCGCTTTGTGCAGGGCGGGTGGTACCGGAGAAATCCGGCGCGGACCAAAGCAGGACGGGGCTGCTCTCCGTTGAGGCTTCGGCTTCCGGAGTTGCGGCCACCGGGAGCGAGGCCTCTTCGGCGGTCTCGCGACCGGCAGGGTGGGGACCGGTTGCGGGACTGTGAAAACAGGCCCGTAACCGGTATAGGGGAAGGCCGCGGTGGGAGAGGAGTGCCGGTATTTCGGTGCGCCGTTCTCCCTGCCCCCCGCGGCCTTGACGGGGCTGCCACCATCTTAGATGGCAGACGCGGTGGGGCTGCAGGGGAAGAGGAGTGTCGGTGTGTCGTTGCCGCTCTCCCTGTCCTCTGCAGCCGATTGAGGGGTGCCCACTTCGGTGGGCGGGAAGTTTTAATGGGGCTGCTCCGGGTACTTCTCTGATTTAGCAGAGTGGACTATGGAGCAGCCCCATTGGTTAGGTGGCCGTAAGGCCTGCCGCCGGGGCGTCGCGGTAGTTATGCGTAAGCGATCCCGCGGCGCCCCACTAAGGCGGAGGGGAGGGGAAAGTTGGGGTTTAGTGGGTAGTACCGGCTCTTCTAGTCGGTGAGCCCCACATAACCACCTGGGGGTACAGGTGGTATGCGTAAATGCATTCCCCAACTATAAAAAAAAAAAAAAAAAAAAAAAGGTACATTTTGATTTGTGATATAAAAATGATATAAAATATAAATGTGTTTGAAAACAATATATAACTATTATTTATGTTTATTACACGAACATTTTTACTGTACTGTAAATGAAAGTATGAAATCTTAAAACGGAACATATATTTACATAAATAAAGGCTTCCTTTCTACATCAGATTATAAGATCGTTTTGCCAAATAACAGGTTACGGAAGATTGCCGCTTTGAACCCTTCGCGATCACGAGCGAGGGTTTATGATTTTTAATGATAGACTTCGAAAATGCAGTGAAGTCTATTGTACTCCTATTATAGTTTTATTGCTAACAAATAATCGTAATAAATTTATATTTATTTTAATTCCAAAAAAGGAGTATAATATACTCAATATGGGTGGGTGTAGATAATTTTTCGTATGTTATGTTATGTCTTCACCAAATGTGGAAAAATATTTATGAATTTCAAAAAAAATAACCAATAAGGGTGGAATAATAACTTTTAAGTGACTTTGAGTTGGTGTTGTTAGTAAAAACTAAACATTTTTATTCTCAAACTAGCGACTTACCCTCGCTTCGCTCGGGTTCGCCTCTAGATAAGCAAAGACAAATCTATCTCACAGGAATCGTACATTTTTCCGGGATAAAAAGTAGCCTATTTGTTATTCTGATGTATGAACTATATTATTAAAAATTTTAATTAAAATCCAAATACAAGTTTTTGTGTACTAAGCAGTGTAAGTTATTACAGTTTTTTAACTATCCCATGGGAACCTTTAATTTTCCGGAATGAAAAGTATCAAAGATGTAGACCGGAGATATAAGGTATCACCGTACAAAATTTCATTCAAATCGGTTCCTACAGTTTCGAAGATCAACCCGTACAAACAGACAAACAGACAATCAGATAAACAAACAAACAAACAGAGAAAAAAATAAAAAAAACTGGATTTGTTCTATTGCTCTTCTTACATCCTCCTGACTCGATTTTTAGCATTTTTTTTCTATGTACACATTCGACCTCTACAGTTTTATTATATGTATAGAAAATAAAAATGCAATAAAACTTGAGCAGCAAGTACTCAGTAAGCTCGACAGGCGTCTCATGTGATGTCCAAAGTAGTATTTTCGGAAATCATAAACAAACCGACACTTTATTGAACATACAAGTGATTATCGAGTATTGGATTTAATGAACGTCAAACAGTAGCTAGATAGTACTACTAGTACCTACTAGATAGATACGTCGTAAGCTGAAATAAATCTGCAAATAAAACCTAGCACAGCTATATATATATAATATTTTAATTCAAACTGACATCTTGCCTTGGCTCAACATCAAACGCGCCGCACCGTATCACTTTATTTGACGTGTAAATCGCGCCTCAATGGGATAAATCCGTTGAGATAACACTAAAGTACTGAATAAGATAATCGGATGCAACCAACATTATACGTACCCTGAACCGACGGCTTCGAATCTTATCGTCTTCCAAAGAAGATATAAATATCTCTTCAATAAATAAAAATCAGTATTGAAGCGGAAAATTTAAGTAGGTATATTTTGTCGAACTTTTAATAGAACTTTTACTTTAGTGTTGTCAGTCTTTGATCAAGCTACCATTGACTCAGAATTCAATGCACTGTTTGCTTTAATTCCATCGGACTGAGAAAGTGTGGACATAGAGGGTGTACAGTGTGGGTACACTGTACACTGTACGTATGTACATACACACATACGTTTGCTAAGACGCTAATATACTTGTACACTATAATATTCTATCGATAGCTAGTCTCAATACGATGGGTACCTTAACAGTATTATATGATCTGTGCCTTAACCGTAACCGTAAACCTTAAATTCGTTTTAAGCGTTACAATTAAATAGCTCATTATCTTATACAATTAATATGGAGGTCTCAACATAAATTAATTCACATGCCAGAACTCGACGAGTCCTTTAAACATTTTTATTTTCTTCGCTCGGGTGCGTTCCTAGGTACGTTTTAATTTTTTTCAGCGGAACCCTAATTATTCTTTTAAAATATAAGTAGCCTAACCACTCCTTATAACATCAGCTATCTGCCAGTGAAGGTCCCGTCAAAATCAGTTCAGCCGTTCCGAAGATTAGCCGGAACAAACAGAGAGACAGACAGACAGACAAAAAATTTAAAAATTGTATTTTTCTTATACATATTTCATATGCATTTAGTAAAAAAACTGTTATTTTTACATTACAAACAGACACTTCAGTTTTAATTATCTGTAGATAAGCCTCAACATCTAACTTACAGCTATACAGCTTAAACGTTCATGATGGTAGAAGTCCAGTATAATTCCATTCAGCTAAGTGGTCTTCCCTGTGATATTCCATATCATCATGGAAAACATGTGTTTGATACAATTAATCTGTTTACTCATCTTGCATATAAATAACATCACTAATTACATGTTAAGTAGTTATTACAACAATTAATTTCTACATTATATTAATTTATTCGCAACACATTCTAGAGTACATCTCAGTTTTATCTAGTAAAGGCCATGAAAATAAGTCATTATTGTTAATTTCCTCATAAATTTGTCACAAGTTCACTCTCTAGTAGCTTTTATCTTTGTTAATAATTCTTTGACAATATCCGACAGTCGATAAGGAGTTGATAACAGAAATGTCATAACCCCCATTAGTTAGGTCATATTTTTTTCACTATCATATCTAGAAGCAATCAATTACAGTTAAAGTGTAGAAATAGTAATGTTTAATGTCGTGTCCGTGCTTATCTTGTTTGTTAAGCGCGACGTTAGCCCTTTTGATCGACTTAAAAAAAAGAGGTATTTAATTCGAATTATACTAATAATAAAATTTGAAGTTCAAGTTATTATTAATTTTATTTTTCTTTTTTATATTACCTGTACATAGTTCATACGAAATATGAACGAATATTTTATTTATGTGAGACTATATCACTTTGCATAATATTGCATCTCTTAAAAGATTTACATCCCACATCAATATATTTTGTGAAATAATTTTACAAAAATTTAGCTTACACGAGATAACTTAAAACAGTAGCAGTCTAAGCTGTCAAACACTTCATTCTGCAAGTTGTTTATACTTAATAAAAATTCTGACAAACAGACGGACAGACGTTATATAATCTCAATAACTCTAATATAGAATTTACTCTCGCTAACACAAAATTTCACCAATAATAAATTGAAATATTATATATAGTGATAATAATATATTTAATTAAGAATTGATGGTATCTTTTAAGTTCTTTCCTTTCGTTTCTGGCAAAATAATGCATGATACAGCCGCAACTAGAGATGCACTTCCAAATATCGCTGAAGGTATCCAAGTAGGTGATATATTTGCTATAAAAGGGGCCGCCATTGCTCCTAACTTTGCTGCAGCAGATGCGAATCCAAACGCCATGTTCCTCAATGTAGTCGGATATAATTCAGCTTCGTATACGTAAACTATTGCAAAACTAACCGACACTGTTGCAAAACCAACGATTCCTAACAAACTAGTGAACCAATGTCCTTTCGGTGTGAATATTAAAATAAGCATTGTAATTCCTGTCAGTATTAAAGAGACTATAAGCGATGATTTTCTACTAAAAACTTTTGTTATAACAATTTCTGCTGGGCACAGGGGTAACTGAAATAAAAATATCACATTATTAATATTACTAATATTATAAATAAGAAAGTTTGGGTGTTTGTATGGATGTTTGTTGCTAAATCACGCCACAACGGCTGAATGGATCTAGACGAAAGTTGACACAGAGATAGATTATAGTCTGTAATAGTACAAAAGACTTTTTATCTCGAAAAAATGTACGATTCCCGTAGGATAAATTTGTTTTTGTTTTTGTAGAGGCGACCCGAACGAAGAGAAGGTAATCCGCTAGTTACTAATATTGTTTTTACTTATTTAGCTATGAATTAAAAAAAATATAATATATGGAGTAATTTTACCTTTAAATAATATGTACTTATAAAATTATCTATTATTACGTCCTACATTCGGTTAAAATTTAACTTTTACTTTGAAAGACATAACACCTCGCCTTATCGCCTCTACTGGTGACAGGAGATAGCTCGTTTGTCGCCCAAAAAATCGGCGTTGCCATTCAGCGGGGAATGCGGCTAGCTCTTGCCGCTATTCCACGTAGACATGACACACATTGATGATGTGATATGATGATGTACATTTATTTTGTATTCTATATATAATGATGTATATTTGTAATTTCCTTTATTGTAAATAAAGTATACTTATTAGTAGGTAATATTAAAGTTGGTGATATAAAACAGTATAATTTACAAAATACAGTAGCTAAGGCTATAAAATATTAATTAGTACTATATTTAATAGGCACTCAAAATGTCAAGGATTGAGTTCACCCAGGTTAATATATCATTATAGTTCTATTATTACTGTAATTATTATTTTTATGAGCTTTTCGAAATCTTACCTGCATTAACCCCAATATGGCCACAGTTATAAAAACATTGTCGCTTATTAATGTCACATACTGATATATTCCGTAATAAGTAGTCCCAACAACCGTCCAGACGCATAAAGTGGACAATGTGATATATCTGATTTCTTTCGTTCTAAAAAAATCAAAGTAGCTTGGACATATTTTCTCATTTTTCTTTATATTCAGAGCTTCCATTTTCTTGGCTACGATGTCTTTTATATTTGTGGTGTTCAACTTATTTCTACAAGAAACTTTTGCTATCATCATTTACAAACTCTAAATATATTGCATGAGTTACTTATAATAATGAATCAGAAAACTTACAATTTTGCCGCTCTCTCCAAAATTTTAACAGCCTCGTCTATTTTACCAACAGAAATTAACCATCTTGGAGATTCTGGTACGAAGCAAATTAGAATTACGATAAAAATACAGGATACACTGAATCCAAGTAAGTAATTGTTCCAAGTGGGTAAATAATAGGCAAATAGTGCTAAGGAGGCCTCTGCAATCCCATCAGGTAATATACATAAAGCTCCGGCCACTTCTCTGTACCTTTTACCAATATTTTCCATCACTATTGGTAAGCATATTATTAAAGAACCGCCAGATGCGATTCCACTAACAAATCTTAGGGAATTAAACATCCAAAATTGAGTTACAAAAGAAGTCGGTATCATAGACAGTATGTTCAGGAAGGTAGAAAATAAGAGAGCAACGCGGCGACCATATCTGAAACCAAACAGTTTAATTTAGGGAGCGTATTATAAGTAAATATTTTATGTTAGCTTTATACTTTTTTATTAGGGATAACTTTTTTTTTCAAATTGTACAGTCAGTAAATTGAAAATAAATGGACAATTAAAAGATAATTTGATATTTTCTTAGATTTATGTGAATATTTGACATTTTAAATAAAACTATCTTTTATCTTTGCTGAAAGCTATTCGAAACGTCGCATCGGGAGCCAAAACTTGTTCTCATCTTTTTAGTTAGTCATATTTTTTGTTTTATATGACATTTTTTTATCCTAAATGCTAGTTAAACATAAAAGTTGTAAACATTCTCTTTCCACTCAATTGATTCTAAAGAAAAATTTTTTTCCAGAACTCACAAATTGACGCCCAAAATCCGCCATTTCAATTTATTTTATTTTATTTTATTTTAGTAATTATGAGGGAACATAGGTTCGAACATATATACATACAAACATACATACACACACGCACACGCACAAGTACTCGCACTCGCACACGCACACGCAGTCGGGTAAAATAGCAATTGTTTGTTCGTTCGACGTTATCACTTATCTATCGCATGTGTTGACTGACACGTTGGTTACACTTTATTATGTTATACTAGGTCTGAATCATTGTTATGCTGCCGCAATATAAAATGCCAATTAGAAAAGTGTTATTTTATTTTAAATTATAACAAAAGAGAGAGATTATTTTTATTTAAAAATGTTCATTGTTAAAAACTACTTTGTATTCAAGAAAAGGTAAAATTGCTATCTATCCCAGAAATGTTTTTAGCATTATTAAAAATCAAGTGACAATTAAAAAATAGTACCTAGTAGTTTTTAGCCAAAAGTACAATTTTATCTTTTTCAAAAAAAACTAAAAACTAGAATAAATATAAAAATAACAAAAGGCTGTATCCAACGACTAATTTCAGCGAAATCGTAAGATCCGTTTCTGTGATCGCCGGTATAAATAAATAAATATATAAATAAATATTGCTCGTTTAAATATATTAGATAAAATCTGGGCATTAAGGCAGTGGTAGCCCAGTGGCAACGCGCTCGCTTGGGAAACCGAGTGAAGCGGGTTCAAATCCCGGGTCTCGCACCTCTGATATTTTCATGTACGAATCATTTTCTAACTTGATTACCACTTGCCTTACGGTGAAGGAAAACATCGTGAGGAAACCTGCATGTCTGAGAGAACCTAGCAAGTTTTCGAAAGACATGTGAAGTCCGCCAATCCGCACTTGGCCAGCGTGGTGGACTATGGCCTGATTCCCCTCGTATTGAAGGGAGGCCCGTGCCCAGCAGTGGGACATGAAAAGGGCTGAATACATACAAAATCTGGGCTATTTAGGTATTTATTGGAAGAAAATTCGATTTTAATCCCGTAAATATTTTAAAATTGGTATCAACCACAACCGCCAAGAAATAATAATAAAATTTTCATTTTTATATAATTGTATAAGAATAAAATCTAGAAAAAAATATACTGTAGGTCGCCAGGATAAATTACATCTAACGATGTAGTGTAATTTTGTTATACGGAGAAATTATTGTTATTATTAATAATATATCACTACGTATAAAATAAAGTCCCCTGCCACGTCTGTCTGACGGTCTGAACGCAATAAACTTAAAAACTTTTGCATGAATTTTCATACGGTTATTAAGGTTTAGGTGTATAATTCATTACGGTTTTATAGATGTTGGCTGACATATGACGATGATTGTTGAAGATATCGGAAAAAATCATGTCGACTGGGAGCTTTATTGGCGTGCGCCGCGCAAACTAATAATGTAAAAATAATGTATTACAGAATTATTCCTCTTAAAAAGATCTTTTTACTAAACTGTGGCAATGTTATGTGCACGTTACCTAGGGACGAATCCGAGCAAAGCGAGGGTGAATCGCTAGTTATCAGTTACTTAGATTAGATTTCCATACATTAGTCCGTAATCACTAAGCATAACACCTGCTTTGCATAGGAGTAGTAGTCGTTGAAATCTATACGATTTTACTAAATTTACAGTTACGACGGCCACTGAGACTACACGGGTGCAAACACGAGTGCATCCTCTTTAACTTAAAAAATCTGGTGGAAAGACTATTTGACAATGCTGATGACAGAGAGCTTGAAACTCTCTGAGGCTAAGTATGGATTTTTAGCTCGATCCGGTACCTACTCGAAAAAGAAGAGAAGCAGTCTTATATGATAGCCTCGAGATAAATAAGTATAATATTTACTATACAAACAAACATATTTCACTTCATTAAATAATGTTACTTTTACTACGTAGTGCAATATAAACAAAAAAGATAAAATAATATTTCCTAATCAAGATTTAGAAGCAGACAACCTCTTTGCTATGCGTAAATGCGAACGTTAAAAAAAAAGATTAGAGCTATCTCTTTTCTCTTTTTTTTTATTTTTCTTGTTTTTCTTACTCAGAACGTTGAGCCGTTAAAGCGTTAAGAAGTAACAAACATACAAAACACTCATTATTTACTTACATTGACTCAATCACTCAGAAACTTTCGCATTAATAATAATAATGTTTATAACAATATAAAATGAGCACTTAGGGACTAAGAGTGAATTATACGCTTATAATATCGATACCTACTTTAAACAGCATAATACTTTTGAAGAGGAGAACTTACTTTTACCTTATTACATGAACACTTAATATCTTCAAATAACTAATCTTTTAATCTACTGTGTTGATAAAAATGGAACTCAAATACGTCGCTGTTAGCTGCATCAACACTTGAAATAGAGGCCAAGTAGAATTTCAACTGCTCTCGATTGTTGCGCAATTAGACGCTTAAACAAAAATCTTAAAACTGTCGATTTGGCTTCGATTACATTCAAACTCTCAATGCATTTACTAAAATACCCTCAACACCTTCAACCTCGTTACAATTCTTGTTTTTTTTCACAAATCCCAACCTTATTAATAGGGAATGTGCGTTTGATTTAAATAAAGCTGAAATATATATTTTTTATAATCTTAATTGATTTTAAATTAAACCGATATCAATATTGTTTAATGTAATTTCTTTTTGATTAAGAAAATAATTATTATAAGCGCAGAAATAGGTGGGAAATTCAAAGTAAACGCTTGAAAGTTGAAATGCAACGCCATTGGTCAGACCGAATGTGACGTCAAAGGCTATAGAGCATTGTTGTTTGATGTTTGCGATTGGCACTAATAATCTAGATGAAATTCATTCGTTGATTGCAATGTTGTCATAGACTATGACGTCACGTCAAGCGCGCCAAAATGGTGGGCGTTTAAAATATCCCTATCTGTATGATATTTAAAAAAATATATACTCAATATTAGGCTTTTGGAGCTGGATATTTTTTTACAATTATATGACGCTGTAAGCTATTGTACAAAAAATAAAATAAACTATTCCTTACTATAAGTTAAACAAAAACTATTATTTCAATACCTGTCTGACATCCAACCAAACAAGGAGACACCAATCACTAAACCAAGCATCAAAATAGTCTGGGTTAAACTTGCTAACCACGATTTCTCACAAATCAGTCCAAAATGTGATATCAACGTGGTTTCCATAGCTTGTGAATGATAATCGTATTTAGTACAATTTTCATAACATGTCATATCTGTATTTATAGTAGCATTGTTGTGAAATTCGACACAAGTAAATTTTGTTACTGGGGTCAAAAATACAACTGATGTCATGTTTCCCATAGCAAGAAATCTAGTTAAAGAGGCAGTCGCACAAACTGCAACTTGCCAAACACCAATGGCACCTATTGTATCTTCTATATAATCACTCTCACTATCACTTTCTTCATCATTTATTTGATGGTCCTTTGAGAATATATTAATTTGTTTTAATTTAAACTTCATTGTAACAAATTTTCTTTTAGAAAAATTACTTGTGTATTGTATGCGTCATTTATGAAGGCTACGATGCAAATATACTCAAGTGCGTGCAACAGGTAACTCTTATTATCTATTTAATATGTGTTACCGTACACAACACGTTTTGGGAGAAACTGGTTTTGCCTAATTTTAAGTTAGCCTTTATATAAACTATGATAGGCTGTCAAACTAGTTAATCCACGGTTAAACTAGTTTCACATAATCTAATTAAGTTAAGTAAATTCCTCGAAAAACCTTCGTCGAAGTGATGTGATTCATTAATTTTAATGTTAAAATTGTTTTATATATTCCAAGTACATTTTAATTGAAGTTTAATGAAATTAATATTTTATATATTAATTATGCAAATGTATTATTTAAAAATTGTAAATTCATATTAAATTAAAAATTGAAATTGTTGTAATACGTTATTATTGCCATTATTTAAATTATAAAAGGCTACCAGAGAAGTACCAGGAGCAATCCGCATGGTACACCATACACCGAGGTAGGCCACCTTCCTGTGTGTGTCTTAGCTTACCGGATGCTAACGTGCCCCCCACCACAACAAGGTAAGAATACATTAGAGGGGATAAATGGAGCTTAAATACTAACCTATTTTCTTAAAACAATTCAAACTCTTACGATTAAGAAAGTAAATATCATCATAATATAATCCTATCGCGTATAAGAACAACCAGTAAAGCCTAGACAAAAGTAGTTTATCCTTAAAAAGGTTTGACGGTAACTTTTATTATATTAAAGTTTCAGCGAATCTCACTTTTACAGTAATGTAATAAGGCTGAAATTTTATAAGTATTTACACAACCACCTTGAAATACGTAGAACAATACATATGAAAATTATATAGGCTATAGCTATTCATCTCATATTCATTACTTCGATGTTATATTCAATAAAAAACAGCATCGGTACTCTCATTAATATTAGTTTGAAAATTAGAAGAATAATTTAAAAATATACCGCCTTCATAACGAGACAATTAAACAAAAGACAAATAAATAGAATAAATAACATTAGTGCATGATAAAGGTTAAGAATAAATATGTATTAAGTATAAATACGTAGATCTAAAGCTTAGTGTTGCACCCCCATACTTCGAAGTCGGACCACAATCCTATCAGGGAACAAAGTGAAAGAGATTACCTACACCTGCGCTTGCGCGCAATGCATTCGTATCTTACGCCTAGATAGCTGTTCTAAGTGATATCGGTAGCCAATATTAGTTGGGAGGATTTTTTGAAGTGAAACTTCTTGCCTTGAGATTTTATTCTCATGCACGAGTAAAATTTCAAAGGCGCATCACGAAGAAATCATCACAAAATACCGTTATGGTTGCCATAGTAAAAGCTTGCATTAGGTTGTCATGGTAACTATTGTTATTGTCTGAAAAATGATATATCATATGTTATTCTTTCTGTTGTTATCTACGATACAAAGATTACTGTTTTTACTATTCTATTTTTAGATATGCAAAATATTTATAACTAGCGGTTCACTCTCACTTTGCTCGGGTTCGTCCTTTAGAATATATTCTATAGATATAAGAGTAAGAATCCAGTTAGATAGAAAGAAATAAAATATTATTCTCTCTTCTTTATGTGATCATCATTTGAATCAAATTTTTGTTTGAGTGTAATATTAAAAGTTTTTATTAATTTATTAATCTTACAGATTAGAAATCTAAATAACCAATGAAGTTTCACTTCTAACACGTTTTCATAAAAACTTGATTTTTCTGAAGTGAAACTTCTTTAGAATCGATGTGATTTGAAATTCGATGAAACGGAAATGCGTCACGACAAAGATACAAATACATAAAAATATAGGATTAAGCTGGCGAGAAAATGACATGGAATACATTGCCACGTTGCCATGCCAACCGTTGTTATTGTCTGAAAAATATATAATATTATATTCTTCCCGTATATGGTATTTGACTATTTATTTAACTATTTGAGATAGAATTGATTACACAGAAATTGAAAGCTAATAAAATTAATTACTGAATAATATGTAATGTATATTTATGTCAAATAAAATGTAAAATAACTTTTAAACAGGGAAAAATATTATAAAAAAATAAACCTTATAATTATCCCACTCCTGATATTCTATGTTCATCTAATTCTCTCGTAGGTTCCTTTTCTAAAGGTTTACGTCTACCTTTGCACACACACGAACCTTTTTATTTCTTTGTTGCGACTATAAAGTATCACTTTGACCATATCTGATCTACTGTGATCTCCGCATATTGAACTAGAGTAACCCACTAAACCTTGCCGCTGTGACTTGCTTAAAGGTACACTCCATAATTAAATAAGAAACTGTTTCCCAAGATGAATACTGTGCTTGTGCATAAGAGCTCCACACTCCACACAATTGTATTGAAGAGCATTAATACCAAGTTTCAAGTAATTCTGATCATAAATATTTTTTTGGATCATATTAATAAAATGTTTTTTCCCATGAGAATGAAATAATCTCCCGCGGTAAAAAGTCTTTGTCAACGCCTATATCACTCTTCAGCTCTCCAACTATCTCCATACAAAAAATCACGCCAACGGTTACTCTGTTTCGACGTGAAAGAAGAACAAAAAAAAAACAAACAAACAAACACACTTTCACATTTATAATATTAGATAGAAGTATGGATTTTACATTTTAGACGATACTATCTTTCTGTAGGATTTTATCACGGTTTTATTATATTCTTGTTCCCCCTTATTTCGAATGCGTTAGAGAAAAACATGATCACAGAAGAGACTAAGATTTCAGACGTCTCAAAAATTATATATAGTTGTTACAGACAGTATCTACCCACAAAATTTGGAAGAAATAAAGCAATGAGACTAAAGTAGCTTACAATATTATGTAAATTTTATTTTTTTTATACATTTTGATACTTTATTTGTACCTACGTAATATAATCAAAATCTAACCGAGTCGAATCTGTACATTAAATACTTTTTGGAAAATCTTATTCAAGTAGTCATTATTATCGATACAGAGGCCGAATCTATAGTTTTTAGAATTTTTGTCTGTCTGTCTGTGACCGCATCACAATAAAACCACTAAATAGATGTTGGTTATCCGGGTCAACATATAGGAAACTTTTTGCTGCGGAAAAATATTTTCTTACCTTTGAGAAATCAATACGAAACGTCAACATAACTAGGGACGAACCCGAACGGAGCCAGGGTGAGTCGCTAGTTAAGTTATATAATTGAATATATATTGGTTGCTATTATTACAATTTTATTCAATTTAAAAAAACTTAACAATTATACTTATTTAGATTAGTTGGTAATTTTTCTTATTTAGTCTTAAGTTTAAAGCAGATGTTATTTACAGTCCCGGCATATTTTATCTTACTTGTGGATTCGATTCCCGCGTAAACTTACTATATTATAACTGCCGTCATATTATACAAAATATACATAGCGTGAAACGATTGATTTAATATAAACTTCCTTCGAAGGACTTTAAAACAGTGTAATACTAATATATAAGTAGATTGACTGCAAGCATAATGATATACAGAGAACAGCCGCCCGTCATGTATTTTATTAATGATAGCCCATTCCCACCACTCAGTCGTTTTCGACTGTAATGCTAGAGTAATTTGTAATTTCGTCTCATTTTGAACCACTCAATAATTTTCTGTAAAGACATTTATAATGTGTGAAATATCGTATAAAAAAGATTTTATATTTTTTTTTTATTTAAAGAAATTTTTGAATAGATGTTAAAATAAAGAACATCATTATTGCAATCTCCGCATTCTGCCACTATACACTACAAGACATTAAATGATGGATAGTGCTATATAAAACAGTGCTTTTCTTCTCAACGCGACCTTAATAAGAATGTAAATAAAGAGTATGAGCGATTGCTCCATCTGAAAATCGAATCTACAACCTTATTCTAAATAGAATACATTTGCATATATGTGCATATATTGTAATTATATAAAGTCTCATGACAATCTGTCTATTACAACTAGAAATGAAACGTACTGAAAAAGATACTCTATCGCACAGTTCATATAATTTACTAGACTCATTATTTATTTATTACAAACTTCAGTTAAGATGTTTCAGACAAAAAATCGTGTCGTATCATCGTATCGATGTCGTAATGTATAAAAATATATTCAAGCTTCTAAAGTCAATCGTCCGAGGGCCAAGCTCGTTACGTCGAGCACGACAGGCAACGTATAATCACACGTCAGGGGCTCACAACCTGTAATTTACAGCACTTTTAACCCTCTCAATCAAGTAAACGCTGCTATCGTTTTTGTTTTAACTTAATGTGACTTCATCTTACACTTTTTGTTCAATATCTTTTGAATTACGTTTACTATGTAACGCCTTCGACTCTGTTCGTAGTTTTAAAAAAATGCTTGATCATTAGACTATTTATCTCTTTCCTTTCGGAGTTCTTTTATGATTAATACTTATTTGTAGACTTATTAAACTGTATTGTGGCATATTATTTAAGTTTATACATACTATTTTGAAATGAAATTATTACTGAAACATAACAGATAATCAAATACATATTTCAATTAAATTTTCTAGTTAATGAGTTGAAAACGTGCCAATTGAGTAAGTTACTTTGCCAATGTAACATAAATCAAACAGTTATAACTTTATTTCGCTGTCACAGACAGTTAAGTATATTAAATATATATTTTTATATCCATATTAATTTATATTATCCTTTTATGTAGTGAAAATATATCTGTTTGTTTTATTTTCTATAATTATGACAGAAATAAGCAGATATTCCATAAATAAAACTTAGCATCGAAGTAAGAAAACCCAAAAATCCAAAATTCAAACAAAACGTATCTCATCCTGACATCAACATCAGAAGAGTAACAAAAATATTGGCACTCATAAAAGATATCAAAACACTTAACATTCTGAAAACAAAAGTAACAAGGCAGTATACAGAGCATGGTTTCCTTGAGCTTGGAAGCTAATAACCAGAATTACGCCTTTGCTGCACTTATCTCAAGATTTATAGTCCCCTAAGGCCACCTTCAACTGCCCATTACGGTGATTTCAACCGTCTTTCTCGTCATAATTTGTCCAAGAAAATTGAGCGTCTATCTGATTCTTCCGTACGTATAGCCGTTTCGGATACCTGTTATGATTTCTGTCCGATATTTTACCTATAATGTGTGGTTTGATTTTTTTTAATATAATGTTAGTTATTACTTTTAATTTCGCCATCCAGTTTGAATGAAATTTTTAATTCTAAACATAAAATAAAATTCTGAGTCGAATCTGTACATTTAATATTTTTTGGAAAATGTTATTGAAATAGTCATTATTATTGATACAGAGGCTGAATCTATAGTTTTTAGAATAGACAGATTGTATGAATCATCACACGAAATTTTCATTTATCAAGCCCGGATAATCATCTATCAAAATGATTATGCGGGTCACCATATAGAATACTTTTCACTGCGCGAAAATATCTCATCTCTGAGAAATCTATACTAAACGTTAAAACGTATAAACTAGAGCGAGTGGAGCGATGGCGAGTCGCTAGTTTTTTTTTATATTTTTATGAAAAAAAATACTGTCAAATATCATTATTTCTGATTTCTCATTTAAATAGATATCCAAATGATAGAGTATATAATTGAATTAAATTGAATCAATTACTCTATACACTGAAATTATTTATCCAATTCAGTTTTCTTATTAATGGCTTCAAAGCGTGCCAGTTGAGCACAGATTACTTCGCCAATGTCACGTAGAGAAGACATGAAGGAGATGGTAGAAATAATTGGTTTACTTATTTTATAATCACGTGAACCCATCACTGAATAAAGCATTAGGTATCCTGTTTTATTCATAAATATTTATACTAATTTTATAAAAATCTGTGGGTTGCTAGTTTGAATATAGGAAATCAACTCTGTTAGCCAGTGAGTAAAATAGACTACTTTTCACCCTATGTGTAAAGATTTCTGTGAGATAATGCACAAAAGGCCTTAATCTTTTTCATTTTCAAGAGACTCTGGTACATCTTAGATATTTATAAATACCAGACGAAAAAAAACACCCTCTCATAATATATCAACAATACATTTAGCGGGAGAATCCAATCAGTCCGATTTTAAAATTTTATATTTTAATTTTCCGCCGAAATAACTCGGATGCGAGTGACGTCTTCAACTCCGCGCCTCTCGTTAATTTTTCAAAAGAGTTTTTAATCAGTTGTGAAGCGATTTATAAATTAAACAGGGGCTGTGTTATGAAGAAATGGCGTGAGTGTAAAGGCAAGTTTCCATAGCTTTGTTTTCTTTAATAACATGCATATTTACATTACATGTATGTATAGGTAATTTTTTATAATAAAAATTAAAAATATACTTAATTATGTATACAAAACAAATGTACACTTAGTTATCAGTGTACAAGTCATGTCCACGTGGAATAGTGGCAAGAATGCTAGCCGCATTCCCCCGTTGAATGACAATGCCGATTCTTAAGGCGGAAAATGCGCCATCTCTTCGATCACCAGTAGAGGCGAAATATTTATATAAATAATAATAATTAATAATTATATACTTAAATAAATTACATTACATAATATTCATAACTTAACAACAGTATAATTTTCAAAAATCTACAAATTTTGATGCTAAGAATATTGTAGGTCGACTCATATCTAGACTGGCTAGACCAAAATTTAGTCCAAAGTGATATGTATAAATAATATATTATGTTACTTCAGCCTAAACACTCTGTTAAAATACTTATGTGTGACTCCGATACGTTACTCTGTTGCTACTTGAAAGAAGAAAAAACAAACATACTTCTACTTTTATGATATTATAAGTGTAAAAATGCTTATCCTACTTATAGATGTAAAATAAATCGTCACCTGCAAAGAACAACCTTATAACTTAGCATTGAGATAAATAAAAACAGAAATGAATTTCTCATACATATTTTTAAGCCCAAATTCCAATTTTCTTCTATATCAGGTTGCAATATATTATTACCTAGCAGGTCAGAATTCATTCTAATTATATATGATCTAAAAGTACTGCACTATAAAAAGGTAATTAGAGGCAAAGCAATAAAATAAAGCGTACGTAAATTAAATACTTGCATTTAGAACATAAATCCGTCTCGTATAAAACAACGGAAACGCGTCAACAAGAAATATGGGCGGAAAGGATCTCTCCGCGAGCTGCAAATTTCGTCATCAATTATCATTATTAGGGAGCATCGCGACGGTCGTAATTGAGTTTTATAAATGGCGGCGATGTCATAAATACTCTTGAAGCATGTATGGACGAAGCGAATACGTACATATGTACATACGGGTACGTTTGTATATGGTACTAGAGCTTTACTTAGATATGTACACGTTAAAAGACGATGTAGTGTCACTTGAATTTATGGACTAAGGTTTCCATACTATTCACCAAATTTTATTAGGTTTTTCATAATAAAATAAATTCTTTATATTGTTTATATTGTTTGAGCTATTCCAGATTTTTTATGTACTATTCCTAGCTTCCTATTGATTGTGTACTAATCCCTTTTCCCATAGAATGAAAGTAAGAACTTTGAACACATGTCTTTTATGGGCACAGGCAATTCAACCTTGAATTGTCTGTGTTTATAGGATTCCCTTTTGATTATTTTGAATAGATATTGTGAAATATCTTCATCTCCTGTTCACTTGGCAAAGATCAGAGTCAGGGACCGCTCCCTGTGTTTATGTGGCCTTAACGATGGCACCTCTTCCCATATCTTTTTCAGCTGCTCCAAACGTCTATATCCTATCTATGACTTCCGTTCTTCTAAAGGCCACCGTCCCATTAAAGACCGATCCACACTATAGTGCCGATTACGATTCTTTACCGGTCCGATATTGGTCTGGTACAGTATTTTTAACAAGAAATGATGAGTGCATTCACACTATCAGTAAGAGTCAAGTTCCAGCCAGATCACTCTCTAGCAACGTTTCTTGTAAAAAAATACTTTACCAGAACGATAACGTACTGTAATTGGCACCATAGTGTGGATCAACCCTACTTTTACGTTACGTTACGGTTTTTTACTTTTACGTTAGTTGATGTTTTGTGTTTAGCCATTATGCAGTTTTTTGGGTAGGTAAATGTATAAAAATTAATAGTCAAATTGTAGTTATATGTAGAATATATTATTATTAGTACTAACAATTATAATGTTTATTTTATCTCACTGTTTTTGTATATTGTTGTCTGTTGTTGGTCCTGATTTTACAACGAATGGCTCTGTTTCTACATGTCATCAGAGGTAGTGTTTTTTTTTTCTTTTCTTTATTACCGGTCATAATATAAATAACGTGTATTCTCCGTTGTACGCGACATTGGCGAAGTATATTGTGTAAAATTGGCTTCATGGGTAAGATACTATAAAATTGTTAGTTGTCCTATATTTTCTAGTCAATTTAATTGAGTAATTAATATACATATAATAGATATGAGGCTGAAAACAGGTTTTTTTTTTCAAATTACGATAATATGTATTAGAGTGGGTATCAGTACAAAAATAAGCGCACGACCCTCACATACTTAGTTTTTTAAGTAACCTAACGACGCCATTACTCTTTGCCTCAAACAAAATGAAGGGACCGATTTTGTTTAAATGTTATTATTATTTTCCTAATCACTCGCACTTACTAACAAAGAGTGCTCGCTTACAGAAAACGCATTACCTTTTCTTTTAATGCGAGGCAATCAGTCAGGAGTGGCTTAATGAGAGTATTTGTTCTCCTAACGGCCGCTATTAAGACTATGGAGTCAAATACACATTTGTAGCAGAAAAAAATCTTAAGATCATTTTATGATCCCATTATAATATATTAAAGTATAACTAAATTTTTTATTTGTTAAAAAAATGTTTTTAATATTGGACAACACTAAATGAACATTTACTAGGTTGATTGATAATATAGAAATAAGACTTTACCCTACTCTTTTTTTATGACTTCACGTTACGTACACTTAATTATAATATATGTTAACACCAGAACTGTTCACACCAGAACAGGTGAACGGCTGGATGGAATTTGGTACAGAGATAGATTATAGTCTGGAATAGCACATAGGCTACTTTTTATCCCGGAAAAATGTACAGTTCCCGTGGGATAGATTTGTTTTTATTTTTCACTCGCGACAAACCTATACCGTATTAATATGATTAGCACATACTAATGTGCTAGGTAACAATATACATACTTTGAATTTTCTATCACATTAGAATTACGATAGTTTTAACGTTAATACAAACATCCAACAACATTATAAATTTTACTTATTTTAATAACAATATTATAATATAATTATATTTTGTGTCATATCAAATACTTGTATATTTAAACATACCGCTATAATAACTTAAACACAATAAACATGTAATATAAAATCAGTAATTGTATTTACTTAAACATTTCTATATATTATGATAATGATAATTCTTAAATAAACTCTTATTTATAGTCATAAAGATATTTAAACAGATACTAAAATATAAGTCGTCGGAAAACAATAACCTTAGTAATGATATATGTATACATAAATACTGTATGAATGCGGAACGCGCGGTATCGGCACATCGCTGCATAACTCTTCGCTATCAGAGCTCGTTTTCTTTGAAATCTTCCTACATAAGTATTTCATAAATCTTAATGATCTGTACAGTAAAATTTTTGGATGTGGTAAATTTTTTCTTCAGCTAAAATATATTTGTACCTACATATTATAATAAAATTGTAACAGCTAAACTCGAATCTGTACATTAAATTTTTTTTTCGAAAATCTTATTGAAATAGTTATCATCGATACAGAGGCCGTAACTATAGTTTTTAGAATTTTTGTCTGTCTATCTATTTGTCTACTTGTCTGTCTGTCTGTATGTGACAGCATCACGAAAAAACCACTGGACAGATTTTCATGATATTTGGTATGATGATACCTTATCCGGGTCAACATATAGGACACTTTTATTGCAAGAAAATATCTCATCTCTGAGAAATTTATACTAAACGTTAAAAGTAATTGGGTACGAACCCGAGCGGAGCGAGAGTGAGTCGCCAGTTATTGTATAAGAATAGAAACTTTTTTACGTAGGTACTTTCATATAGGTACTGGTAGTAACTTGCGTGAATATCAAAAAATATTGAATACTGAAACAATTTTTTTTTATAATTATGAAAACATGCATTTTTTTAAATACTATGTTTATTTGATTTTAATTTATCCATGACTATATGATTTATTTACATTTGTTTTTACAAACAATACACACAGTGGTTTATAAGGAGTGGAGATGATATAAAAAACATCCAAATTAAGACGCCACTTTTTCAACTAACATACAATTAATAAAACCAAGATAAATTCTGACTACACATTGCACAACTTAACATCTTTCTAACACGCCATAACCACATCCACACATCGTAACTCAAAGTTTTTATCGTCACTTATCAGTTGTAGCATGTCTCCTTCATAATAACCGTTAATTTTAACGGCACGAACAATAACAGTTGAATTTACAGCGATATAACCATTAAGTAGAAAGACAAGGTGTCTCTCCGACAGTAAATCGAGCGATAAGCTTTCACTCATAATTGACAAGTGTATGAACCCAGATAGCCTTAATGTGACGTGTGACAACAGTTTTAGATATAGGCTTATTTCGCACCATAGATAGAGACTGGACTGAACATTTCTTTGCCAGCCGTCAGCTAAAAATTGCGGAAAAGTGCGACAGAGACGAAACGAATGTGCGGCCAGAAGTCTTCTGTATTCATTGAAATATGATTAATAAAAAAAGATAATTGTAACTATTTTACATTTCATTATAATATTATAGGTATATTTTTTCATTCCATTTATAAATTCAGCTTAGAATAAAATACAGGTATTGGCCGCACGTTCGCTTTCTCTCTTTCTACAGAGTGATCAATTTCATGAGAGTATTATTCAGTCAGCTTCTACATCTATGTTTCGCACCTACGAGTATCTGCCTGTAATATTATTACTGAGGATCATAAATACAATATATAACTGTGTGTTGATTAGTTTGTTATTTTTTCAGGCAGCGAAAGATTATATATTTTTATGTATAGAAATATTGATATGTAATAGATACTTTTTAAGCCTGTACTTCTATGTATGTATGTATGTATTCAGCCCTTTTTAACGTCCCACTGCTGGGCATGGGCCTCCCTTCAATACGAGGGGAATCAGGCCATAGTCCACCACGCTGGCCAAGTGCGGATTGGCGGACTTCACATGTCTTTCGAAAACTTGCTAGGTTCTCTCAGACATGCAGGTTTCCTCACGATGTTTTCCTTCACCGTAAGGCAAGTGGTAATCAAGTTAGAAAATGATTCGCACATGAAAATATCAGAGGTGCGAGACCCGGGATTTGAACCCGCTTCATTCGGTTTCCCAAGCGAACGCGTTACCACTGGGCTACCACTGCCACACACACCTGTACTTCTAGGCTTTTCATATCATACTGTTCCACGTTTTAGCTAAAAGTAAGGTGATATTTAATTATGGCCTTAGTGGTGTAAGTACGGTTTTTGAGTAATTTATATCAGGAAAATGGATCTCAGCCCTAAAGTGTAAAATATAATTTAGCCCATTTTAATGTCGTACTGTTCTCCCTTCTGTGTGTAGTATTGTACTATATTTCGAGTCCGCCTACTATATACTGTTGTAGAAATATATAGTACGCAAAAAATACTATATTTTTATCATCAAAATCTAACAAATAAATCCTTCATTTTAAAAAGAAGAAAGAAACAGAATTAATGTCTCATTAATAAAAAACGAGCTTTTGATTTACAATAATTAAAAAATTGAATGTAATAAAGCATAATATTATGACACTTTTATTTTAGACAAAAAAAATGTTAGGAATACAAAAAGTGCAAAAAAAATAGTTTTTATAAAAAAAATAAGTAACAAATATATCTTTGTCTATTTTTTTGTTTTTTTTCCATAAAGTACTATATTTTTTTGAAGTGTACTATATTTTTTATAGCAAATTTTAAAAAATACTATATTTCGCCGGAGAAATGTTGGCAACCCTAGTTGGAAGGCTTCACACGTGTTTCAAGAAGAAGTCATTTTCTCCCAGCCATGCACGTTTCCTCACGATATTTTCCTTCACCGTATAGCAAGTGGTAATCATTTGCGAGACTCGGATTAGAAACCGGATTACTTAATTTTCCAAGCGCTACAACTGTTAGGTATCCTAAACTGTAATAAACTATAACTATATGTAAGCCAAGCTAATTTATAAAAGTTCCGGTTCCGGTTCCACTAATGTAGCTATGACTTTAATATTATATTAAAAGATCTTACTTTAGCTCATCATAACTTTATATCCGTATGCTTTCACTTGATTTTCTAAATTATTGTCTTATTTATTAATTATAATATATATTATATTATTTAGGTACCCCTGGAATACATATTTGACGACACGTTTGGCTCAGTTTGTAGTTTGTAGTGAGTGCAGTGCTAACGGTCGCCGGTTCGAGTCCCGCTGTGAGCATTTATTTGTATGATGAACTTAAATATTTCTTCTTCATTCATAGGTGCTTATAAATGATATATTTGTAAATGAGGCCAAATTAAAAGATTGTAGATTTTTTTCGACCTGACCTTTGTGTATCTAATGCATGTATTATATATCGTCCTTTACTTCAAAATGGCTCAAGAAGATATTTTCTGGTTCAATAAAACATTAATTGTATAAAATAAAAGTCTGAGTTAAAAAGATTTTTTCTTTTTTTCTTTAAGTCAGCCAACTAATATCAAAGACAACTCAAACTCCTCTTTCGGTATACATAATACGTATATACTCATTAATATAAAAAAAAAATACAGATTGTCCGTTTATAAGTTAACCTTATTAAATCATTAGTTTAAAAGTGCGAGTTTAAATATAATAATTAATTATTATGGATTTTTTCTTTATAATTTTTTTTAAATATATGGGTAGATAATGAGACCCCTTGTAACTATATGGTATAAACTATACATTATAAAGCTTATACTAACATTATAAAGAGGTAAAATTTGTAAGTTTAAAAAGGTAGTTTGAGACCCTAGGAAGGACATAGGAAAGTTTTTATCCCGGAAATCATTCCTTAAGGGGGTGAAAAAGGGGATGAAAGTTTGTATGGGGAATCAACCTAGGGACGAACCCGAATGAAGCGAGGGTAAGTCGCTAGTGAATCATAAAAACAATTCACAATAATTATCAAATGCATGCGTAACTAATAAAAAAGTTCTCAGTTTTAATATTCACTTATAATATTCGGGACCTAATAGAATTAATGGATCCAAAGTGATTATTTGGCAAACAAACAGATCGTTAAATACATTTTATTTATTAATAGACTTAATGGCTTGGAAAGAATAGCACAATTGACCCACTTAGAAAGAAAATAAAATATAAAAGAATGATAAATTGTTAGTCACATAAATTATATAAATGTTAATAGTTACTAGTTTTTTGCTGCGGCTCTGCTTGTTTAGGTCGATGCAAAATTAATAGAAAAGTATCTATGAATCTTAGGCTATCTTTAAAACGAATTTCAGACAAAATTAACATTATATATATCACACATCAATTGAAAAATAATATTTTTCCAGGCTAATTAAACTAAATACTAAAATAATTCTAGATTACAATTAAAAAAACCAAAGATCCTATTAGCAAGGCGCAACAAATCTCGACATCATAAACAAGCTGTCACTTCTAATGCGCCGTAAATAATAAATCATAGAAATTCATAACTGACGTTGGACGCAGTTGCTTTTAAACATCAAATACTAATTACGGCAACGTTGTTTAGGAAAGAAAAAACATTATGACAATGAATAACGAACTAAGGGCGTATTCTTTCAAATTAATTCCTAAGAGCCAACAATTTGTCTTCCTGTTACAAGATTAAGAGAGCTCGTGGAATAACCGTCGAGTATTCGTTTGAGACCACTGTTCAATGGTTGTATAGCACTATTTGATGTTATTAAATTAAAATAGTATTTTATAGTTTTAATAAACTTCCTAATGGAACAGGTGGAAGTTTTGAGAGTTAAGATATGATGAAATTTTGTGTAAGATATGTTAGTAATAAAATTTACTAAAACGTGGCGCTACCAGTATACAATGTTATACTAAATACTGAATGTACCTAGAAAAGCAATCGAAAAAAGCTCAGGTTATTAACTAGTACTTAAATAAAACGTACTATACAAAACTGTTATATAGTACAAAAAATCGCATATCATAGCATGCAAATGGAAACTCTACCTAAAGGCGTTCTTAAAAAACCGACAAGAAATATTTGCCTTAATAGCTTAACTTTTCATCTGCTAACGAATTAACAAGCGGCCCTCAGCGCAAATAAACACTGATTAATAGCGGGCATTAATTTTAAAAAAAGCTTTTATACACGCGAGAGCTTTCATTTTGCTGGAAACAAACATTATTTATTAAAGTTATGTAATACCCGTCAGTTTTTATCAAATCAAACGGGGGGAAAAAAGCTTCTGGAATATTGTATGATATTGAATATGTCATGTTTGTTAACTATGAAATATTACATTATATTACTTTTATATATTAGTTTATCATTAACTATTAAACTATATGTTAGTACATGGGCGACCGAGCTTCACTCGAATTTTTGGCCGAAAGTACAACTTTCTTTTTAAAAAAAACTAAAAACTAGAATAAATACAAAATAAAAATAAAAGTTAAAACTTTGGATCCCACCGGGAATCGAACCCGGATACCTGTGATTGTTAATCTTGTGCCTTTGCCGCTTGACCACGATGCTTATTATTCGCAAGCGTGTGAATTAGCAACTATATTTTGCGAGGAATGAATGCGAAAGAAAACCGCATGAAAACTCGCGCGTTCCAAGCATAAGACTAATCTAGATCGATTTTTCGCCCCCGAAAACCCCACGTACCAAATTTCAGCGAAATCGTTAAGAGTCGAGATCGCCGGTATATATAAATAAATAAATATACAAAGATTGGTCGTTTAAAGGAATTAGATAGATATTTTTTTTAAACTACCTTTCCCTTTTACTCTACTATTCTTAAAGATTATACATATTTAATAACGCGATTTTATTAACTATTTTAATGCTTAAATACACCAATCAGATTAGTGATAATAATAAGTGCGTCTTATCACGCTACTGTTGTATAAATACAAAAGTTTTTTAATGTTTGTTTGGTTATTACTCCTGCACACTGGATAGGCTGGATGGATTTGGATAAAATTAGAGTAAGACAGGCTAATGCTATACACTTAGGACATACCTGATAGCAGTAAAAGTACGTCGCTAGTAAAATAACTAAAATAGAACGTATCTAAAGAAAAATAACTGGAAATGAAAACTTTTGATACATATCTTTCATTGCTAATCGCTTTTTGCTTGTATGTTTGTATGTCACGACTTATTTAAACATTTCCCATCATAACATTTCGCAAAGAAACATTTTTTTATGGATCCCATTAACATTTATCTCATAATAACAAAATTCGAAGCGCCATTTGATAAATGAAAACGAATCATTTTCGTCCACTGTATACAAATTGTGAGTGAACGTCCTAATAAATAACTGATGATAATAACGTGTAATTTAGAGTGTTCGACATGTTCATTGATAACGGCAGATGAAATAATGTTATTTGTAGCCTGTTTGTGTATGTTCATTAGTCTAAACATATTGCCGTTTTGTTTTACGACTGTATGCTTTGTCTCGCTTATCAAAACTAATTTTAACTATTATGTAACTTAATCAATCGCTCTCCTAAATAAAACATAAAAACTTTAAAAAACCCGACTTCACAACACTAAAAAGTAAAAAATAACTGATTGGAAGTTTTCATTTACTTACTATAGATACCTACTTAATCAGATATTTTCCAAACCAGTTTCTTCTCATTTATTGAAGTCGGTAGATAATATGAATGTGACAATGTTTTTTTTTATTATTTTACAAGTGTCATATATACATATGTCTAGTTTTCGCTTTCTTTATGTTTTCTTACTAATAACTAAAGTTCTTTCTAAATTAAGTATTTTCAAACGATTAGTCTTATTATCGTTTTAGGCGATTGTATACTATAAATTATGAACGGAATTTCATTCGGGTTAGTTATCTTTTGTTTGTGTGTATAGGTCAAATTATATGTATAGAAGAAACAATTCGTACCCAAGAATGTAGTACCTAGTTACTGTTGAAGTGATTTTGAAGAGTGCCTTTTTTAGTTAAATCTTATTGTGCCACCGCACAAAAAAATGTGTTATATTTTATAATTAGATGCATATAAAATAACAGACGATTTGACATCATTTGTATAGGAAATATTATATTTACAGCGATATTTTTATTAATTACATTATTTTATATTATGAGCTTTAAGTAGTTTATAAATAAGTCCTATCCCACTAACCATAGTACCGTTTGAATTTATTTACCAAGAAATTACCTCCAGAAAAGAATAGTGGAGAACCTGGCCGTGTAATACCAGAAATATATGACTTTTAAAATTAAATTTGAAACCAAGTGGCCTATTATTCACACTTAATAAGCTTCTAAATTCACAATTCATCCAAAATTCACTAAAATATGACAGCCCGCTGAAAGTATGAGAATTCGAGATAGCAGATAACTTCGCAGTATCTGTAATGTGGCTATAAATTAGGAATATCGCCCAGAACGCTCCATTTAACTTGACTAATGGTCGACGTAGAGTAAAAAGGCGTATGGGGGCGTTTTGCGTGTATATTTTGAATGAACACACCAAAACACGAATGTTACTCTCTTATACTGCATGTGAAGATAAGGTTAACTTCAAAGGTCGCAGGTTAACAATGAGCTGTTGACTGAAAATATGGAACTATATCATTTACAATTCCCAATCGTTGTATTTATGAATGTTAGTTTTTGAAAATAACTGATGTTAGAGCTGGTGGTAGCTTCTTCAGGGGTTGATTTGACTTCCCGGGGGAGAGCCAACTTCTACCGGGCGCGTCCCCAGGTGGCGGATCGGGGAACGCCACCCGCTTTGTGCAGGGCGGGTGGTACCGGAGAAATCCGGCGCGGACCAAAGCAGGACGGGGCTGCTCTCCGTTGAGGCTTCGGCTTCCGGAGTTGCGGCCACCGGGAGCGGGGCCTCTTCGGCGGTCTCGCGACCGGAGGGTGGGGACCGGTTGCGGGACTGTGAAAACAGGCCCGTAACCGGTAGAGGGGAAGGCCGCGGTAGGAGAGGAGTGCCGGTATTTCGGTGCGCCGTTCTCCCTGCCCCCCGCGGCCTTGACGGGGCTGCCACCGTCTTAGATGGCAGACGCGGTGGCGCTGCAGGGGAAGAGGAGTGTCGGTGTGTCGTTGCCGCTCTCCCTGTCCTCTGCAGCCGATTGAGGGGTGCCCACTTCGGTGGGCGGGAAGGTTTAATGGGGCTGCTCCGGGTACTTCTCTGATTTAGCAGAGTGGACTATGGAGCAGCCCCATTGGTTAGGTGGCCGTAAGGCCTGCCGCCGGGGCGTCGCGGTAGTTATGCGTAAGCGATCCCGCGGCGCCCCACTAAGGCGGAGGGGAGGGGAAAGTTGGGGTTTAGTGGGTAGTACCGGCTCTTCTAGTCGGTGAGCCCCACATAACCACCTGGGGGTACAGGTGGTATGCGTAAATGCATTCCCCAACTATAAAAAAAAAAAAAAAAAAAAAAGGGGTTGATTTGACTATCTCTTGTATTCAGTCAGCCCTTTTTTAACGTCCCACTGCTGGGCACGGGCCTCCCATCAGTACGAGGGGAATCAGGCCATAGTCCACCACGCTGGTCAAGTGCGGATTGGCGGACTTCACATGTCTTTCGAAAACTTGCTAGGTTTTCTCAGACATGCAGGTTTCCTCGCGATGTTTTCTTAATAAAGTAAATGACTTAAAATTGTATTTGCTTAATGTTAAATGTTATTATTATGTCATTTATTTGAAGAAAAGCAATGACATTGTTGTTTAAATCGACTTCTCTCAATGATACACAATTCTTCTATTCATAGTATAAAATTTGACGACACGTTTGGCTCAGTTTGTAGTGACCTTACTTGCTGTGCCAGCGGTCGCGGGTTGGAGTCCCGCTGGGGGCATTCATTTGTATAATGGGCAGGAATGTTTGTACTCCAGTCATGGGTGTTTATATTTGTAATATGTATGTATTTAAAAGTTATATATGTGTATTGTGTAGTGTATCAACTATAGTATCCATAACACAAGCCGCGTATCTTATTATGGAACTAGATGGCACTGTGTGTTAATTTCCCAACACATTTATTTATGTATAAGCAAGAATATTAAATGGACCATACAGTCCATAGTGCTGCAATATAAAAATAAAATAATTTGAGTTATTCGACGGATGTCAAAGAAGGCGTAGATAAAATCAGGGGAAAAGTGTAAATCTCGTTTAAATCCTGTCTAGACGGCATGTTGAGCGATAAGTTGCTTACAAAGCTGACTGGCTTGACACTTGACTCCGAAAATAGAATATAATATATAATACTGTTATTTTTTTAAAGAACAATTGATAAATACATTTGAAGAGAAAATATGCCTTGATATTAAATAAACTAAAATTCAAAATTTAGTAATGGCCTCACTTTTAAGGCCTAATTTTCAGATCATTAAATTAAAATCACTAAGTATAAAATAAAGTTTCCACGTCCCGTCTGTCTGCCTGTCCGTTAGAACGCGATAAACTCAAAAACTACTAAACGGTTCTTCATACGAATTTCACCAATAGACGTAGTGATTCATGAAGAAGTTTTAGGTGTATAGTTAATAAGGTTTTGTGAAAATTGGCTGAAATATGATGATGATTGTTGAAGATATCAATAAGAATCATGCCGACTGGGAGCTTTATTGGCATGCGCCACGTAAATCGTTACATAGTTATATGAAAATAATGTAATAAGGAATTATTCCTCTTAAAAAGATTTGTTAAACAGTAGCAACTTAATGTACGTACCATATAAGCGAAGGTAAGTCACTAATACTAAATAAAACCATTTTTGTCTGTAAAACAATATAATGTTCTAATTTAACCTTTAATGTTAAATCTTAATCCTATGAATCACAAATTTAATGTAAACGCTGAAAAATTTCCTAGCTAAAATAAATAAGGTGTAATACCAAAACAAATCATGTACTTACACGGGCCGCCATGTTTCAAAGGAACTTTTATGAAAACTGTCTCCCGACACAGTATTTCACGTTAAATGGCCTAGCTTTTTGTCGTTAAATTTGTAACTTATCGCCTGTGATCTCGGGTCGCTATGATTTTTCATTCTGGTAGGACTTTCAAAGTTACACAGTGATCAGTGAAAAAATAAATACTTTTTATATACTATAGGCACAAATACGTACAAACGTTTTACACTTTTTTATTTTTAACTAATAACTCCTTTGATAGCTATTTTATATTTATATATATTACTTTATGATATTAAAAAAAATGCAATAAAAAAGAGAGTAATTTAAAAAAAACGTAAATATAATTATATACAAGAATTTTATTTCTGTTTAAAGTAGAATATAATTAAAACTATATATTGCAAACTATTAATTATCTTTATAATACTTACGGTTTTTTACTTGGCCAAATTTAAATTGTCCTCTAATTTCAAAAATTATGGCGCTCCTACTAAAATATAAGGTAGTTGCATTTTGCCGAGAAAAATATAATTTATGTCATCGTTTGTATCGAATAAAGGGTTAGTTACGCCCCTTTGTACGGTCGTTATTGCTTATTTCTATTAACTTCTGATAAAGAGTATTGCATGTTAGTATTTATTTTTATGTTATATTAGAAATATGTTGTGTGCACGAATAGTACTAACGCCAACTTGACTGTGACCATAATGTATACTGTAATTACTAAATTAAAAATAAATTTTATTTTGTTCTAAAATACGTTAAAAAAAGATTAATACTACTAATTCGCTAAACAAAAAAACGTATGTGTGTACTTATGTACGCACGTAAGAAGTTATACTTCTTTGGCGTAACAGAACAAAAATAGCTAAAGATTTCATACCGTATGTTACAACTCTCTATTTGTAAAAGGAATGCAGCTAACATCATCATGTCGCTTTCAGCTAACTTCATCATGTTGCTTTTTGGCTGTCGGTGTGCGCGCATCATAAAAATTTTACTCTCATATTTTTTTCCAAACGTGCCAAAAGAAGTATAACTTCAAAAACTATGTAAAAGAATCTATGTACATTACTTTTTATCATAAAATTAAAATATTATATAAACTTATTTACGCTAATGTTTGGCATTTTATATATAATTATTTCATCGAATTTCGTTCACTTTAAAGTTTTACTAAATTCTATAACAAACATCGTTCTCGCTTTTAATTTATTATGTTTTAACAAGTTGTTTGTTGTTTTATGATGCAGTGGTAGCCCAGTAGTAGGTAGTACGATTACTTGAGAAACCGAGTGAATCGGGTTCAAATCCCGGGTTTCGCACCTCTGATTTTTTTTTGTGCGAATCATTCTCAACATGAATAACACTTGCCTTACGGTGAAGGAAAACATCGTGAGGAAACCTGCATGTCTGAAAGAACCTAGCAAGTTTTGGAAAGACATGTGAAGTCCGCCAACCCGTACTTGGCCTGCCTGAAGGACTATGACTTGGTCCCCCTCATATGAAAGGAGATCCATGCCCAGCACTGGGACGTTAAAAAAGGGCATACATACAAGTTAGTTAACCCACATCATAGGCTTATCAATATTTCATCCGTCAAATAATTACCCCCAAAGAAACATACATTAAAATATAAATGATTACTCACAAAGTACAAACAACAGAAAAAATATATAAACATTCTATTCAGTAAAAAACATAAATTGCATAAGCAATTCATCGGTGATGTTAAGCGCGGGGCCGACAGCCGACAACGGAACGTTGAATAAAATATCCCACCGGCTTGCCACCTGACGCTTTATTTGCGTCGCGGCTTGTGACAACCACTTACCCTTTAAATTGTACACTAGCGTTTGTTTACTTATATTCATATGCCCTTTTATTGTTATCATACGTAATAAATTATTTCTGAAAGGTTTTTGTTTGAAAATATGTCATTTATAGTAATTTTTTTAAATAGTTTTATTTAAAAAAAAATTAAACTTGATTTAGTTTTGGGGAATCAAAAATAAAAATAAATCCCTGAAAAAATCCAAAAAGATAGTTTTATTTAAAATGTCAAATATTCGCGTAAATCTAAGTAAGTATTACATTTTTTTTATTATTTTCACCAAATTTTTTAATAAGAACTCTGTTATGTCTGTTTGTCCGTTTGTCCATTATAGCTTTAAGGAGCTGTAGCTTTTGAATCTCAATAGTAACCAGTTGAAAATTTCAGAGAAATGTAGTATTGGGTGGTTTTCTTAGCTAAACTTTGGAGAAAAACTTAAAAACGAATATATTTTAAATAATCGATTAATATTCTTTCTATCTTCTTCATTTTAAATAATATTAACGAAATGAAGAATAATGCAGGAAATACGAATAAGATTTGAATAAAATTATTTAAGTAATTAATTATTATTTATCAAACAAAGCTACTCTATTACCTCATTCATATCATAGCTTAAAAAATACCATAGAAAATATATGCCGCTATTTGTACCAGTATTTCGAATCGTTTTCAAGTGAGAAAATATAAGAATAATTAATCTATACTAATGTTTTAAAGAGGTAAAGTTTATGAGTTTGTGAGGTTGTAGGGGGTAATCTACTGAACCGATTTAGACCAAATTTGGTAAGAAGATAGTTTGAGACCTTGGGAAAGACATAGGATACTTTTTATTCCGGAAATCATCCCTTAAGGGGGTGAAAATGGGGATGAAGGTTTGTATTGGAAAGCAAGCTAGGGACGAACCCGAGCGAAGCAAGGGTGAGTCACTAATCTATACAGATAAATGAAATTGGAGTGTCTGTTTGTAATATTAAAATAACCGATTTTTACTAAATGCATATGAATGTATACACGGTACATATACCAAAACAACATTTTTTACAATTTTTGTCTGTCTATCTGTCTGTTTGTTCCGGCTAATCTCTGAAACGGCTGGACCGATTTTGACGGGACTTTCACTAGCAGATAGCTGCTGTTATAAGGAGTAACTTAGCCTACTTTTATTTTAGAAAAAGAATCAGGGTAAAAAAAAACCCATGAAATTGTGAACAAAATCCGCGTCCAACGTACGCAATAACGTACGTACGTAACGTAAATCGCTATATAATTATATTAATAAAGCTACTATTTATGTATAAACATAGCTAACCGTGAAAACGTACCTAGGGACAAACGGAAGCGAAGCGAGCGTGAGTCGCTAGTTAAAAATAAATTAAAAAACCTTTAGTAGCTTCTTTGCTCTACTCTGTATATTAGAAATATTTTCCTGAGCTCGTTACTTGTTGAACGTTTTTGAGAACATATTTCTGATACCATATTTGGTCCTTCACAACTCGTTGAGAAACTCACTATGATGGACAGTTTTAGAAAATACTTCAAATCATCTTAGACAATAATTTCGCCTTCTTTACCTACATATTTATATTTTAATTCCGAATTTTTTATTGAAATTTTAATGGAATTCATTTTTTCATATTTTTTGATGCATAATATTAGAAATGATCGTATTATACTAGACCAAAATACCCCAAATTCAAAATATATTCAAATACGTTTTAATGTGTAGTATAGGTTTCTCAGACATGAGAATTTTCATTCAGTAAAAAGTATCCTATATGTTGACCCGGATAACCAGCTATCATTATACCAATAATCAATAAAATCTGTCCTGTAGTTTTCTCGTAATGCGCTCCCAGACAGATAGACAGAAAGACAAAAATTATAAAGTATTAAGTATACTATAGATTCCGCGTCCGTATTTATAATAATGACTATTTGAGTAAGATTTTCCAAAAAATATTTACAGATCATATTGATTCGACTCAGTTAGAACTTTATTATATGTATAGATGACTAACACTCGTCTGCAGGAGAAATCATACGTCCGTCATTATGACATCTGACTACATATTATGTATGTATGTATGTGTACCAAAAATCAATGCTTTCAATCCATTAGATTCATATTAAATAGACTGTATCAGACAGACATACCAATTATCTTGTAACTATATCGTATTTTCATCAGATGTAGAAATTAATGTTAAATAAATAACACATATAAACATTAATGTTCATTACAGTTCGTTATTGCAGCGAACATTTGGCCTTTACAAAGCATTTTAAAATAATTACGTTAAAATCCAGGTCAACAAAACGCTAGTGTACAAGATGTGCATTGCAATTTTTCCCAGACAATATTTTAAAGTGGTGACATTGTTGCTACAGCTATCATATTTATGCGCATTATCTCGCGTTGTCCGCAGAACAATCTAAAATGCAACAAAGGGCAGTATGAATAGAACAGGTCAGATATAAACTTGTATATCAAAACTTAAGAGCACTTCAAATTTCAACGTTTTATAATTTCAAATGGAATGTAATATAGTGGAAATATTTTTTCAATTTGAAAATAAGATAAATGTTTTGATTTTTTCTGTTCAGCTCTGTAGTCTAAGACCTCCATTTTTAAGTGCCACTGAGAATTTCTTGAGAAAATCCCGATACTTCTTCTATCTATCTGACTCTCGAATTTAGAATCTACTACTTTACCGTTTTATAAACCAGTAACTAGAGTAACAGGATGGTAAAATATTACATCAGTTAATAAATCACATAAATAATTTTTATTCAACAAACCTGTAATAACTTATTCGAGTGATGAGTGTTACTTGCACTTTAAAGATCAGTTCAAACAATTCACATTCATGTCATGTCATAAAAATTAATTTACCAAACATATCGGTATTACAGTTTGTTATTTGAAATGTAATAAAATACGACTTCTAATTAACGCGGCATATATAATAGCGTTTTAACTGAAATCGGTCTCAAAATCTGTGGAAACAGTTTAACAATTAGCAACAAAAACAAACCGTTGTACGTATAGTTAATTAAAACGCAAATTGGTGACCGCAACCCTCGGCGAAGGGAGGGCATAGTGTCGTTACATGGTCGATACTACCTACTATAAAACCATGAAAATTACTCGTAGATTAAATAGGTAGAAAATTAGATTTTTCTCGCCGCTTTGTTAAGCAGGACTGAGATAAGAGGTAGTCTATAACCGTCTCCATATGATACAATCGTCCTTTTAAAATAAAATGTATGTTGTTGTCAAATTACATCGAAATCTGTTCAGCGGTTCCAACGTGAAAAGATAACAATAGACAGGGAGACTGTTTTTTTTTATATTAGTGGTATTGCTCGAAGTAAAAGGTTATCGTTAGGTACTATTTGTATCTTTTTCTTATTTTTTCACATCTATACATATAATAAAAGTATAGAGGTCGAATGTCTATACATAGACGAAAAATGCTAAAAATCAAGTCAGGGGGATATAAGAAGAGAAATAGAATAATTCCTTTTTTTCCTAGGTTCCCGGGGGAGAGCTGACTCCTACCGGGCGCGTCTCTAGGTGGTGGATAGGGGAACGCCACCCCCTGACCCCCCAGCGGGTGGTACCGGAGAAATCCGGCGCGGACCAACAGCACGGGGGTGCCTCTGGCCGTGGGCCGTCGAACGCGGTTGAGGCACCTCGCAGGTGGGGCCGCTCTCCGTTGAGGCTTCGGCTTCCGGAGTTACGGCCACCGGGGGCGGGGCCGCTTTTGTGGTCCTGCAACCGGAGGGTTTGGGGCCTCTCTCTCGTCGTGGCTGCATCTGATGGCGTTGCGCCCACTGGTTGTGGGGTCGCTTTGGTGACCCCGCGATCGGATGAGAGGGCGAACGTGATGGGGCTGCAGGGGAAGAGGCGTGTCGGTGTTTCGTTGCCGCTCTCCCTGTCCTCTGCAGCCGAGGTAGTGTTAGCCACTTCGGTGGGCGATGAGGTTTAGTGGGGCTGCTCCGGGTACTTCTCTGTTTTGCAGAGTGGACTTTGGAGCAGCCTCACTGGTTTGGTGGCCGACAGGCCTGCCGTCGGGGCGTCGCAGAAGTTGTGCGTAAGCGTTCCCGCGGCGTTCCACTAAGGCGGAGGGGAGGAAAAAGTTGGGGTTTAGTGGGTAGTACCGGCTCTTCTAGCCGGTGAGCCCCACATAACCACCTGGGGGTACAGGTGGTATGCGTAAATGCATTCCCCAAATATAAAAAAAAATGACAAACAAAAAAAAAGGCTTTTCCTAGGTTGATTTGCCATACAAACATTCATCCCCATTTTCACCCCTTTTGGGATGATTTCGAGCATAAAAAAAATCCTGTGTTCTTCCCAGGATCTCAAACTACTTTCTTACCAAATTGCATATAAATCGGTCCAGTAGTTTATGAGTTTATTCGTTACAAACATACAAAAATACAAAACTTATCTCTTTGTAATATTAGTGTAGACTAGGAATCTGCGCGAGAGATATACTTTTGCGCACATAAAGATACACAATGTATTCCTTTCACTCTTATTCTTCGGTTGTACGATGATCAGACTCTCCCAAATAAAAAACAGCACTGACATTTACGTGTTTTCAGAGGCACGGTGGGTCAAAAAACCAGCTATCAAAATTCAAATTATTACTGAAAAATCTTGATAAAAATTTAGCTTAATTAACACAAAATCTTATAGAGCATACATCATGGTTGTGTATTAGTCCGTAGGTGAATTTCCTCTAGTATGTAAATAATCTCAGTATCGATATGCCGTTCTCATCCCTAAATCTCCTGAGCTTTGCATAATAAAGAGCAAAGGCATTAGCATAAAATCACTCGAATACTCACCTATTTGACTTGCAAAAAATTGCCCCGCGGCGTGCCCTCGGCTTATCGCTAGCAATTAGTTTCGATAGCCAATCCCCTTTAAGTACTTTACATCTGCTATATAACGAAATTGAAATTTTAGAAAAAGCTTTTAAAATTAAATAAATTCATATAATTTATCTATTACATGAAACTCAATAGATACACATTTATTAATAGTTTTATAATATTTCTAGTTACAAATGTATAAAATAGAGTAAGATATAGATAACTAGCATTGCCTGCGGCTCCGCCCGCGTCAAACGACTATTTAAACTTATTTCTTGATCTGATTGCCACTAAAATTCATAGGATTACCCTCTGGACTAATCTAAAGATTGTCTGAAAATTTCGTCAAAATCGCTCCAGCTGTTTTGGTTAACCGTTCCATTATAAGGAACATACATATTACATACACACAACGAATTTAATATAATATTACTGTTTAACAATATACAAAAGATTATCTAATTGTATTAGTATTTAGTACTCCTAATATTGTAAGGGTTTAGAAGCAGCGGTTTTTTTTAGTTTCAAGCTTTTCTCAGCTAAACTACAATTAAAGTCAATTGTAGGTTTTTGCAAATGTAGTAAAATGAAGAAAAAATCATGATATCGAAAAATAAGCTTACTTTTTTTAAACCCCAAAAAAGTAAACTTTTAAAATTATATTTAAGCTCATGTTGATTGATAAATGTAAAGCTATTTTAATTTTAGGCAAAATTAAATCGTTATTTAAAACAATAACTATTTCTAAAGGGTTTTATTTACAAAACTAGCGACTCACGTTCGTTTGGCTCGCATTTGTCCCTAAGTACGTTTTCACGGTTAGTATAGAATAAACTATATATATATATATATATATATATATATATATATATATATATATATATATATATATATATATATATATATATATATCCCTTACTTGAGACATGATTCCTCATACAAACTTTCATCGCCCTTTTCACCCCCTTAAGGGATGATTTCCGGAATAAAAACTATCCTATGTCCTTTCCAGGGCCTCAAACTATCTCCATACCAAATATCATCTAAATCGGTTCAGCGGATTAAGCGTGAAAAGGAGACAGACAGACAGAAAGACAGAGTTACTTTCGCATTTAAAATATTAGTATGGATGATTTAAGAACCGCTGCTCTAGACAAATATCTACATAGTTGATATAAAATAAATAAAAATATCGATTGAAAGTTTTAATTGCCAGCAATCATATTGATTCCTGCATTTATGAGGAGCTATTAGAATCTCATCATACATATTAAAGGCTTCACCGCTATAACTCTTCCCTATAATCCAACCATCATAAGCTTACTAGCTGTATATTAAGTGTTATTAAAGCAGGTCGAACAAAACGCAATAACCATGATAAAGTGGGTCCAATAACAACTAATCTATAAGGTCTAATTTATGGGTGAATCGCTAGATTGGGTTCTTGTTAAAAATAATCGATTTTACGGTGGTTTCTAATAATGTTATGATTTAGTATAATTTTCTATTTATCATTCATATTAAGTATCCATTATTATTTATTTATCTCCGTTTAAAGAGCTTTGTCGCTTAATGTGCGACTATGGCGCTCTGTTACATTTACAATGGTATCCTAATCACATTTTTAAATATTTAACAAAAAATTGTATTTACACCCGTAGTATTATGTATTACTTGCAATTGCTACAATTTTTACTAACTTATAAATTAATCTTGCTCCATCAGAAGAAAAATTTGACATACAATGTTTAAGCTATATTTTTTTATTATATTAAATTATTATAAATTTATTGTAGTATTGACCAAAAAGTTGCATTCATTATCAGGACTTGAATTCTAATATAACATAAAAAAATTAAATTTCTAACAATAAAGTAGAAATTAAATAAGTATTAATATTTACTACAATAATTTAGAAAAGTTTTGTATTATTTTATGTGTGCGTTGTAAGTGTCTTCGATGAACTCCGAAACTACTTATCCAATCTTAACGATTTCTTTTTTTAATGTAATTTGTTCCAACTTAAAAGATAGGATAATTTTATCTCGGTTCTTTCTTTGTTAAAAGAAAAATTAATTCTTTTCATATCCGGAGAGAGAATCTGAGAAATGGCTACAAATTCTATCCCCAAGCTAAAGAAAAAAACATTAAAATTCTGAGTCGAATCTGTACATTAAATATTTTTTTAAAAATCTTATTGAATTAGTCATTCCTCAATCAATCGGTCCTTCCGTCCGTCCGTCCGTCTGTCTTTCTGTCTTTCTGACTTTCTGTCTTGGAACGCATCATGAGAAAACCACTGGCCAGATATTGAAGAAATTTTGTATGATGATAGCTAGTTATCCGGGTTAACATATAGGATACTTTTTACTCCGGGAAAACATCTTATCTCTGTAAAATCTATGCTAAACCTTAAAACCTAACTAGGGACGAACCCGAGCGGAGCGAGGGTGAATCGCTAGTATTTTAAAAAATACAGTAAGTAGGTAATATAATATGTATAGACCAAACAGCTCTCGAATGTTTTTAACAATATGCTTCAAACCTCGAATAGTAGGTAAGTGAAAATATCTAAAATAATTGTATTTCTCTATACCTAAGTATTTTAAATTCATATCACACACTAAGTACGGCATGTACTAACATACGTATCAAATTGGTTAAATAAAGTAAAACCGCTAAATTGCACAATGTGTGGAGAAATGTGTAGAATAACCATACCAGATGTTGTAAACAAGAATAATAAAAAAATAAATAAAGATGACAATGAAAAAAAATTGAACTCACAGTCCAAATACTGCGTTGCTATAAACTGTAAAATATCTTCCTGTAAAATGCAATTTTTTGTAAAATTCGCGATAATTAACAATGTTTTTTTATATATATCTAATTTATATATTATTATTGTACCTACCTTTTGAGAAATTATTTTTATTTTTTTAATACTATTATTTTTTGAATTTTGATTCTTAGTGTGAAATTAGTAATTACATATACGTAGGCGCTAGACAATCCTATTAGTCTATTGCCTTCGTCCCTAAGTTTCACTTTAGACTTATTATTAACTAGCGACTCACCCTCGCTTCGCTTCGGGTTCGTCCCTACACAAAAACAAATCTATCCCCCGGAAGCTGTATATTTATTCGGGATAAAAAGTAGTCTAGGTGCTATTCCAGATTATAATCTATATCTGTGTAAAATTTCATTCAGATCCGTTCAGCCGTTCTGACGTGAAAGAGTAACAAACATCCTCACAAACTTTCACATTTATAATATTACTTAGTATAGATGAATTATTATAACAAAATAAAACACTCCACTGGAAAACTAGCCTTACTCAAAAAAAAGTTGCATCATATTATTAGGTTCATCCATCAACAATACGTCATGAGTACCCTATTTTCAAAGTACGTCGCATTATGTCATGTCATTCGACTCCCATACGGTTAACATGCCAAGTACTAAACATTGTTAGAATTGTGTTTAAGCTTTAATACTTCTTTGTGTTAGCTTGAATGGAATTGGAAATACGATAACGGTAATCGGAACTGACGGTCATTCGATTATTTGTGGGGCGGAGATCAGATTTGTAACATAAGCTCCCGTGCAAATAAAATACGATCGAGATGATTTTTGAACCTTTTTATATAGTTAACTTAATGTTTTCACATATTAGATAGTAGTTTTATTATAATATAATGTAGTAGGTACTGTTTTATTAAATAATAAATAAAAATATATTTCTACTGTTGTTACACTTAATCTGTAGATTAAAATGGAGTAAAAAACGAATTCTACCGTTATCAAAATAATTCCTTTTCCTGTAAAAGAAACCCCTTTATACCTTAATTAAGTTATATTAAATGGCCATGAGAAATTATCAAACAAAATTTAACTTAATATTTCAAGTGTTGATGGCTGGCTACCTAACACAAAAATTTTCTTACTTAAATTCTTACAAGGCTTTTATTAAAAACAGAAAACATGACTCAAACTAGTTAAACCCATTAAGAAACACCAGACCATTTAATTTTCACTGAAAAATAACCACAAATTACATTAACGACATATTTTCATAATTTTTAATCAACATACAATGGGCCTGACATGCAAACGCGCCATATTTCTTTTAAACCAACTGGTAAAAAATAAATCAGTCTTATGAAATATTACGATTACCATCAGCCGTCGTGAGATCGAAATCGATAAGGAAACAAGCCTATTTATTTTATTACAAGCATTATTTTCCTCTTCAAATACGAAAACGAATGAAAATACACTTTATACCTTTAAATTTAAGGTTGAAATTATTTTTTGGCAATGGCAAATATAATTTTGTATGTCATAATCACAAATCCGTCCGGAGCCGTCAAAAGGCATCCATTCACGCGCGTAATTAGCGCTCGACGCGCGACAATACGATTTCTTTGACAATAGAGCGTGTTGAGAATAGGCACCCTTAATCCGCCTTTTATGGAGTTGCGTATTAAAATGTACATGATTGTATTGTTAATTTTTGCTTATATTTTGAGAGAAAATAAAATATATTTAATCTGGGCTCTACTCGCAATAGAATAAAAAGCAAATAATCATAGTAAATTAAAAATAAATAGCTTTGTGTTTTAGGTTAGTAATAATAATAGTAAACAGAGAAAAAGGAAGAGACGAACAAAGAAGAATATAATACCTATTAAATTATAGTACTAGAGGCCAGCTACACTTTTACCAAGTCGCTTTTCTTTTAAAATACAAAAACAAAGAAGAAATCGACAATCGATCTCACAGTATTTTCTGATAAAATACTTCCTTAGCAAGCAATAGAATAAATGACAACTTTAGCCACAACTTTTATTGTTTTTAACGGCATATTAGACTAACTTCACTCATAATATCCTAAACAATCTTTTATAATTATCAAAGAAAATAATTTAACAAATAATAACTCAAAGTGCCTAACAATACTACCTGGACAATGTAGAAATAATATAAATGCAGAATATAAGTAATATAAGTAACTACAAGTATTATATTTTTATAGCTTGATCATTTTTGATATTATGTTAAACTTAACGTGTTTTTTTTGTTTTAGTATTTTCTCATAAAAAACGCCACATTTGAATACACTCTATGCTATTTAGAGAAGTTAAATTAGTGCACTCAAAAAACATTCTTAAAATTTTAAACTGTAGAAAATTTTGAACTTTAGAAAAATATTTTTTTACACGCAGAAAGAAGGTTCTTTTCTATTCACGACAGTCGTGTAACAATTAGAATTCAAAATACATACTTCGTCTTGATCCTTAATATCATTTAGTGCACTGCGTGACCTAAACTCTCTCTTAATTAACGCTTATATTTTACTTAAGTAGGACATTTTTACATCGTGCATTTCATATTTCAATACAATATTTTTCACACAAATAAACTCTGCAAGCCCTCAGACCTCAGTATTAAAAAAACGTAACAATCGTTACCCACAAAAACCCTTTGTAATAAGAAAATAAGCCTAATCCAATGCGATCGTTTGACCGAGTTTACAGAACACCATTGTGGATCGCCTAAGGGATGTAACATGAGAGCTTGTTATTCCATTGTTCGGTGACAGGACTGACGGGAAATAAAATGTATTGAATTTGTCGCATGTCAACGTTGCATTCGTGTATGTTTATTTAGGGTTTTTTGGTTACGCTCTGTCATTTAATAACCCACAGCTACTGCTTTTGGGTATGTACTTACTTACTTTTTAATTTAATAACTTTTGTCCGCGGTTTTGTTTGTATTTATTTAGGATGCGATTACTTTATGTTACTTTATAAAAATATTATGTACTTTAAAAGTAATTATTGTATATTTTTAGGGGTGGGATTTTTTGTATTTGTTTTAAGCAGTACTTTATAAATTGCTTACTTTTAGGTGTGGTTTTATTTATATTTATTTAGGACGAACTTCAAAAAAATATATTTTAAAATACAGTAAAAAAATTATTCCCGTATGAAGTACCTCTTATTTTTTGAAGTCGCCCAAAAATGTAATGGGCAAATAATCTAGCGACTTACTGTCGATAAGTAGGCATCGAAACCTTTTGGATAACTTTACTACTAAACCTAGCCTAAGTTCTACTCCATGTCTATAGTCTCTGATAGACTATAAACATAGTAACTAAATCCCGTTCATCCTTTTAGCATGAAGGAGTTAAAAACTTAAACACACATACAAACTTTCGTATTTATATAGTATTTATGTATTTGTATGTAGGTATTCAGCCTTTTTTAACATCCTACTGCTGGGCATGAGCCTCCCTTCAATGCGAGAATAATCTGGCCATAGTCCACCCCGCTGGCCAAGTGCGGGTTGCTGGACTTCACATGTCTTTCGAAAACACGGTTCTCTCAGACATATAGGTTTCCTAACGATGTTTTCCTTCACCATAGACAAGTGGTATTAATGTATATTAAAGACAAATTATTATTAGTATTTTGAATTTTGTAATAATAAGTTAACTCCATACCAACAGACATATCTATAAATAATTTAAATCTAAAATAATATATTCTTTGATAATTCAACGTATAACTTATTTCGAATATAATAACGTCCAATTTTTACAATACAAAGTGGCAATTTAGTTAACTTATAATAACAGTGGCGGCTTTTGCCTGAACTATGAATATTTCATGCAGCAATTAAAACGTTGCGATTATATCGTTATACAATTTTCATATTTTATATTAATCGATGTCAATTACAACTTGTGGTATTGATGTTTTATACAAAGTAGTGCTGACTCCCAACAACAATCCATATTGATATGTTAAACGTTAAAGTAACTCTGTCTGTCTGTTACATGCTTAAAAAGCTAAACAGATTTCGATGTAGTTTGACAAGTATATAGATTTGATGAAAACGAAAACACATTTTTCATTGCCAGACACAAGCGGAGCCGCGGGTAAAAACTATATGATATTAAAATACAAATAACTTGCTTCTATACTATTATTTTTTTAGCTTCCTGGATTATAAATTGTTTAATGAAGACATTAAAAGAATGACAAGTGCTCTCGGTTCCTATTACCTATTACATTTAAATTACTTACTTTCGGTTCCTATTATTACATTTACATTATTTACTACATAATTTCAAAGTACATACATTCTAGTAGGTATATTACATTTTATGTAGGTACATCCATACTAACATTATAAACTAGCGACTCACGCTCGCTACGCTCGCGTTCGTCCCTAGGTACATTTTCACGGTTAGCTATGTTTAGGTATATATTAATAGTAGCTTGCTACTTCTAAGATATTCATTTAAACTATATAGCGATTTACGTTACGTACATACGTTATTGCGTACGCCGCGCCGCGCCGTACGCGGATTTTGTTCACAATTTCATGGGTTTTCATTTTTTTCGCGGAACCTTGATTCTTTTTCTAAAATAAAAGTAGCCTAAGTTACTCCTTATAATAGCAGCTATCTGCCAGTGAAAGTCACATCAAAATCGGTCTAGCCGTTTAGGAGATTAGCCGGAACAAATAGGCAGACAGACAGGCAGACAAAAATTGTAAAAAATGTTGTTTTGGTAAAAATACCGTGTATACATCCATATGCATTTAGTAAGAAGCGGTTATTTTAATATTACAAACAGACACTCCAATTTTATTTATCTGTATAGGTGAAAGTATGTTTGTTTGTCCTTCTATCACGTCGAAACAGATTGACGGATTTGCGTGATTTTTTGCGTGGAGATAGTTGGAGGGCTGGAGAATGACATAAACTACTCTTTACCGCGGAAAATTATCTCATTCTCACGGGAAATACGTTATAATACAGCCCACAACAAGTCGTCATACTTATGTAGTATATATAATCTATTTATACCACTAAAACTTACTCAGGGACGAATATAAAAACAAAAGTATCATTTCAACTGTAGTATCTTCTTTTTTTACTATTTTACTATTTTTGACTGAGGAGAAAATATTTGAAAATACTATATTTTTGTGTACCGAATATGTCACACGATATTTTTGCCGTTACAAATCAAGTTTCATAACAACTTTTTCTTATAATACCACCAAGAATAGTCCCATAAAAAATATAAAAATCATCCTCTTTTAAGAGAAATATCTATTTTTAAGTGATTTTGAAGCAGCTGTATCTTTTTTAGTACAATGTTATATTGTCTTTGTTTATACTAAAAAAACTTGATAAATAAATATAATTTCAAACAATTTACCGATACATTCATAAATAATGATTTTATTACTCAATAACCAATTATCTACAAAGTAGGAATACCACTACTAATTAAGCAAACTATCATTAGAGTTCAATTAAAAGGTATTGAAGTACTCGCATAGAACTTGACACGTGTTGTTTCCCTATAATTTTAATTATTGAGTCGTGTTATTGATAGTTTTTTCACTATTTCAGTGTCATTTTTATCCTACCGCTTTGTTAGCATCATGAATCTTTAAGATAGGTACTTATGTTAATTTTTATATAAAAAATTATAAGTATAAAAGGTTATAATTTACGTACATTCTTAGGTACGTTATAGGATTAAGTATTAATAATTATATTTGAATTCTTTGATCAAATAGTAGGTATCCTACATATGGAAACTTATATCCTGATTAATTTAAAATTGCTAGTTCTAATTTAGCATTTACTTTTGCTTTAACTGTAATTACGCCTGAAAATCTTACGAGACCATTTTTTATTTAAATCTCACTTTGCGAATCGATAGAAAAATGTGTCATGGGAAACAACATATAGCCCAATATATAAATAATTGAGGCGCACCTAGAGTCACGTCATTAACCACGAGCCCACTCAGCAAAGTCCACGTCAGTATTGAGATATCATTATTTCACATAACGTCTCATTTTCAAATGGAAAATTATAGAGAGCGCGAACGGTCGATTGCTGCTACACTCTGTCATTACGCCTTATTGATTACTTGTTTTATTGTAATGACATTATAAGGAATATATAATCATTGTTCATATTATTTATATTCGTTTTACTTTGTTTTTTATTCGCTAATTTCTTCTAAGGGTTTAATATTACATTTTTATTTAATATCCAACCCTTAGAAAAAATTATAAAGTGTTGTAGTATTGAACGGGGGTCCGTGCCCAGCTGTGGGACGTTAATAAGAACTGAATACAGGGCTTAAAAGAAGTCTGAACTGAATACTCTACTATTGCTATTAAGTGTTACGACGTAGCCGCTAAGTAAGATTTTACTTTAAATTAACACTTTAAAGGAGAAGAAAACAATTGCAAATTTTGAACGAATAATAATGCTTTACGAGTCTTGACTATAAGACGAGGAGAGAGATAAAACTTTAAGAAGATGTTTTTATTTTTCATTTTATATTTTTTTTAAACAAAGCTAACTGATCAATCAAATCGCAAAACCTAGAACTAAATCAAGAAATCTGTCATTTGTAAGAAAATATCTAGGTATAACATTAGAAATACTCTTAGAAGAAATTTATCTCCTAAATATTTAAAATATGTAGCACATCGCACTAATAATAATAAAAATATTGATCAGTGATAAAATCGCCTGTTAAAATTTTCATAGCAACATTTACTATAACCGCCTGTCACAAAAAAATAGCAAGGGTATAATAAAACACATTTTCTTTTATGAGTAATAAATGTATGAACTTTCTAATAATGCCTTTGCATGCTAAATAAATAATATGAAATATTAAAAAGATTTTTATCGTGTAATATAGTTTAAGTTATTATGATTTCACGTAAATCAAGGTGCAATTACCTCTAAAAGAACCTAATCATAATTATGGCACTACATAACTATAAAATGTTGCACGCTTCTCTAAATATAATAATATATTATGTATGTATATAAATAAATATGTTGGAACATTAACATACCGCACCGTCTAGTTCCATGGTAAGTTACGAGGCTTGTGTTATGGATACCAAATAGTTGATACACTACACATATATAACTTTAAATACATATAAACATATTATAAATATAGACACCCATGACTGGAGTACAAACATTCGTGCTCATGACAAAAATGAATGCCCCTAGAGGGACTCGAACCCGCGACAGCTGGCACAGCAAGTAATGATAATATTCAACGTCAAATGATAATATTTTATATGTTTAAGTATACCAACATACAATTAAATCATTTTTTTTTTTTGTAAACAAACATGATACACATTAAGTTAAATTAATTAAAGTTTAATTATTTATACATAATCCTAATTCTTTTGATAATTTTAGTAAAATCATTCTTTAGAACTAGATCATCTCCACTGCTATAAGTGTGCTTAAGTTTAACTTTAACTTTATATGTATGTTTGTACAGTAGTAGTAGTGTAGTGTGTGTTTGTGTAGTGTACCTAAGTAAGTTAAAGCGGCTGGGCAAATTTTGAATCTACACAAATAGATGACCTGGAGCAACAAAAAGGCTAAGACAAGATTAGTAATAAAATTTGAATAAAAGTGACTCTGTCTATACATTACATTATAAAAAGGGCATCTAAGGCACACGAGTGAAGCATTTGGTAAGCTGCTTGTAGTCTAATACTTAAGTAGTTTAAGGATTCACAAGGAAAATTAAAAAAAAAAGAGGCAAATGAAAAACAACATAAATTTTCTCACTTAATAAATCAACTTTGAGCAGAAAATCCGGAGGGAAAAGGTAGCTTGAACATTAAAAACGCATCAGATTTACAAAACCTTCAGGACGTAACAGGATATTTTCATCAGGTAATAAAACATTGCGGGGTGCCCAGCCTGAGTTATGGGGTTAGGTCGGGTGAGGGCGGCGAGGTCGGCCGTTCATCACCCGTAAGGATTACACCGACATCGACTTCGGCTTGTTAATGTAACTTCTATGCTTTTGCACAACTGAATTTTTAAGTTTGTTTCGGAAGTTAAGTTTTTCTTTTGCTCTTGTGTAATTGATTTGTTTGTGGGATAAATCTAATATATTTAAACGAGCAATTCTTGTATATATATTTATTTGTTTATTCATAACGGCGATTTTGGAGAAGGCTGTAAAGATTTCGCTAAAATTTGGCAAGTGTGGGTCTTCGGAGGTGAAAAATCGATCTAGATTAGTCTTATGTCTGGGAAAATGCGTATTTGCAAGTTTTCATGCGGTTTCCTTTTGAATTACTCCACGCAAAATATGTTTATTTCGCAAACTCAAGTATCAGCATCGTGGTCAAGCGGCCAAGGCGCAAGATTAATTATCACAGGTGCCCGGGCTCCAATCCCGGTCAGACAAAAAAATTTTATTTGTGTTTTGTTTTTATTTATTTAAGTTTTTAGATTTTTCTTTGTTTTTAAGCCAAATTAAAAAAAAATTGTACTTCCGACCAAAAACTCCGAGCGAAGCTCGATTGTCCAAGTACTTTATGTATAATGTAATGTATGTTCACTTTTTTATACCTACGGGTGCGAAATTTGACAATTGAGCCTTAATGTATATCAGTCTGGAAATTAGAGTATTTTCGTCTTTTTCTAACCTTGTAGATGTACTTATGATTTTTTTTAAAGTTAGAGAGTACTTCTCGTAATATACGTACAGAATACTAAAGGACCATTTAAAATATTAGAATAAAGCAATACCCATCTAAAGCGATATTGTAGCTTCCTATTAGTTAAATAATTTTCAGGATCAGATCAATTTTCTGAATATACCACGTAAATGCAAACTAGAAGCTCTTTTTAATAAATAATACTAGTAAATATAGGAATAAACTAACAAAACTAACATAAAATAGTAAAAATACAGCAATTCACCCAATTTCATAACAACGGAGCAAATATCATGACGTCAACACGACAAATAAAACAAATTTACTCGAAATAAAAAGCGACAAAGCACCGGCTGACTGCATTTAACAGCGCTGAATATTCATAAAGATAAACAAAATTTATGCGCTCGTAAACTCAACGATAAAGAAAGTTGTTTCATAGAATGTTTCGTCGCCATTTTATTTCTCTCTTTATGTAGGTTTGTGGGAATGTAGATATATTATAGATGAAAGGTATAACTATAATATGTAGTGTTTTTGTTTGTTTGCTATTGAAAATATAAAGAAGGTTGACGACACGTTTGGCTCAGTTTGTAGTGACCCTATTTGCTGTGCCAGCGGTAGCGGGTTCAAGTCCCGCTGGCGGCATTCATTTGTGTGATGATCACGAATGTTTGTACTCCAGTCATGGGTGCTTATATTTATAATATGTATATATTTAAAGTTATATATAAATGTATCAACTATCTGGTATCCATGACACAAGCCTCGTAGCTTAGTAAGCTTACCATGGAACTAGATGGTGATGTGTGTTAATGTCCCAACATATTTAACTCTTGTTTTGAGGATAGTTTAAATTTAATACAGTTAAAACATTTTCAACTTTGCCCGTTATAATATGAATAACGCAGTGTACATACTGGAATATGTACGACAAAAAAAATATATTCTATGCTTCTGCATATTAAACAAAGGGAAAATATATTAATATTTAATATACCTTCTTATTACAAAAAAAACCAAAAACAATAACAATTAGTGTACTGATATCATTACTAATACATATATCTATATTTACTCTATATACATATAATAAAACTGTAGAGGTTGAATGTCTGTACATGTACATAGAAAAAAAAAGAAAAAAAAACCGAGTCAGGGGGATGTAAGAAGAGAAATAGAACAAATTTAGATTTTTTTATTTCTCTGTTTCTCTGAAACTGTTTAAATTGAACCAAAACCGATTGAAATGAAATTTTGCATGGTGGTACCTTATATCCCCGATCAACATTTTAGATACTTTTCATTCCGAAAAATTAAAGAGTTCCCGTGGAATAGATAAAAAACTATAGTAACTAATACAGCTTAGTACACAAAAACTACCGATTGGATTTTAATGAAACTCTACAATAAGATAGTTCACACATCGAATAACAAATAGGCTACTTTTTATCCAGAAAAAATGTATGGTTCCCGTGGGATAGATTTGTTTTTGTTTGTCTAGAAGCGAACCCGAGCAAAGCGAGGGTGATCTGCTAGTCTCACATAAGAACCGCCAGTGAGACCATTGACAATAAATAAATATGTTGGGACAATAACTAGTTCTATGGTCATCTACGAAGCTTGTGTTATGAATACCAGATAGTTGATACACTACACATATTATATAACTTTAAATACATACATATGCTATTTTATAAATATAAAAACTATTAATGACTGAAGTACAAAAATTCGTGCTCATCACACAAATGAATGCCTCCAGCGGGACTCGAACCCGCGACCTCTGACACAGCAAGTAGAGTCACTACAAACTGAGTCAAACGTGTCGTCAAACCAATAACGTGCTATATCATAAGTAGTCCAAAATTCTAATGCTTAACGCACCCTAAGCAGTGCCATTAATCAGCAAATCCTTTAAATTTTTAATTTCAACTTTAAACCAGGTTAAAATAATAATATAATATAAAACACATTTACTTGAAGACTCAAGTGTGTCGGTATAAAAGTATTACAGGGTAAAGCGGGCGGGGGAGTGAAGTGTCAAGTGGGGAATGAATTTGTCAGCTTGTGATTCTTTGTGGCGCGCCCCGCTATATATCACCCGGGAAGTGTGACCTGGTACGGGATTTACCGTTTTTATATCTATTATTTTATTTACACGGGAAAAATTGTTTTTATTGCAGTTCTACTCAAAAGCAGTAATCCAACTATTTCTAATAGTTTTGATGAAGCCTTGCGTACAATTTCAATATTTCAGCTTTTTGAGATAAAAATTCTACCTTATATTATATTATATTCAGACCACGTCTATGTAAAAATTACACAATTCGCATTTATAATCCTAAGTTGTTATAAATGCGAAAGTTTTTGAAAATGTATGGATGAGTGGATGTACCTATTGAATGGATTTTAATGAAACTTTACAATAACATCAGAATAACACATATGCTACTTTTTATGTTAGAAAAATGCACGGTTCTCGTGGGATAGATTTGTTTTTGTGTTTTTAGAGGCGAACCCGAGCAAAGCGAGGATAAGCCGCTAGTTAGTACATACTTAGGATAATTAACATCAGGGCTAATTAGATTTGTCGATGGCGCTTAGAAAATGTTATTTAACAATCGTTAAAGAATAGAAATCTGAAAAAATGTATGGGAATGAGATACCCATTCAATTTGACACTTCAATAGAATTTGTTGTAATTGTAATATGGCATTTTGTTTAAGCTCTAAGATTTTCCAAATAATTAAAAAAAGAAATTTTTAGTGCGCCACAAATTTTGTACCGTGTAACATGGTAGCCTCGTCCGAAAGATTTATCGCGTGATGTACAACTTCCTTCATAAAACACACCCGCGATCCCGTCCCGCTGCAATGGCGTCTCAGGACAGCTTTATATCACTTCTTCCCAACGGTTACTTTTGCATTGAATATGTAATTTTAGACAAAAATTTTATTATTTTAAAGCTATAATTAGATAGAAATGTATTTAACATAATTTTTAGTTTATTTATTCATTTGTTCATTGTTACGCTTCTTCATTTTCTTCAATATGAGCTCATATGTTTAGGAATATTCAATACCCTGTATTTACCACAATGTAGGAGATAATGGCGTCATATGAAAAAGACCTTTCAGAATCAATTTTTAAATAGAGCACCATTAACAAGTTATTATGTAAGGTTCAGAAATGCTCGTATATGTCTAACTGAACAAGGCTAATTGTCATTAATATAATAAAAACTAGCATTAATCTGCTAGTTACGAAAAAATACTAGAAGTTCCTTTTACTAATATAAAAATTTAAAGCTTTTTAGAATTAAAATGTATAAAAAACATTTATATAATTATAATATAGTTTGAACTATTTTAAGCAAAAAAAACCTAAAAGCAGTTGCAAACCCGTTCCACAAACACCGAGGATAAAGCAAATCGTTACACAGTTACAAACTCATAAATCCAGAAGTCGGCGCTTACGTCATTTCCTACAAGTAAAATATGGCGGTCGTAGAAATCTCAGAGGAGTCCACATTTTTTCCGGGAAGTCATAAATCGAGGAGATAGGCACCGAAGGTCGGAATGCCTTCCCTCAAGGAGAGCACTTGAGCGTTTGTCCCTAAAGGACCTTCGATTTAGAGACTCGTCCAATAGTTGCCTGTTGACTGGAACAGCAAGATTGATTCAACGGGAAATGTTATTTTGTTTCGTATTTAAGGGATGGATTGGTGATATATTTAACCGATTTGGAAAAGAAGGTACTCAGTTCGGATGTTTGATTTTTTGAAGTGAAACTTCTTTAGAATCGTTGTAATTTGAAACTCGACGGACGGAAATGAAACAGAAAAGTTTACTAAAAATAAAAAACACACATTTTGACGACACGTTTGACTCAGTTCGTTGTGACCCTACTTGCAGTGCCAGCGGTCGCGGGTTCGAGTCCCGCTGGGGGCATCCATTTGTGTGATGAACACGAATGTTTGTACTCCAGTCATGGATGTTTATATTTATAATATGTATGTATTTCAAGTTATGTATGTGTAGTGTATCAACTATCTGGTATCCGTAACACAGGCCTCGTAGCTTACCATGGAACTAGATGGTGCTGCGTGTTATGTCCCAACATATTTATTTATTTATATGTATATAAGATTAAGCCGGCGAGAAAATGAGATAGAATACATTGCCATGTTGCCATGGGAACCGTTGTTTAACGTTGTACAATAACTTTTAAACTTGGTAAAAATATTGTTAAAAAAAACCTTTTAATTATCTCTCGTAGGTTCTTCTCTTAAATTTTACTTCTACCGCGTGTGAGTTACAAACACACACACACACATACTTTTTTTATATGTGTATCTTCGACAATTGTGAAACTATTTTCATATTGTTTTATTGATTAGGGATCTTATAAGTATCAAGAAAACTATATTACTAAGGGTGGTATGATTTTTAAAAAAGTTTGACATCTGTGTTTATCTTTTAAAAAATAACTTTACATTTCTATTTTGTTTTGAACAGTAATGTGCAAACATATGTAGTGAACTGCTACTTAGTGATTGGAAAATTAATACTTGTTATACTACAGGTAGTAACCTGCACTTATTTTACTTGAAATTAAACCAAATTATAAAAAAAATTAAGATGTTTTAAATCTTCATGATTTAAAATTACTTTTCTTATACAAGGATCATTGATTAGGTATCTATTCTAATTGTAAACCCCCGTTTAGTTTTTTTTTACTTTTCAGTGCCTGGAAGTCGGATTTTATTTTATTTTTTTAAGTTTTTAATACGTAAGAAATGTATAAAAGTCTCTATATGCAACAAAATACTGTTTTTCCATATTTGTATGTTCTTAAAGTTTGCTACTTTTGAACGTGTCCGTAAAGCTCGAAGTCTGAGTGAATTATGTCTCCCCATATTACCTTCGCAACCTCAGACAATGTGCGACCCTAAATTTATGGCGCCGATTCTTTTCAAGTTTAAATTGCACTTGTCGGTTGCACGCAATACTATTTTATAACTTGGCTGACTTTGTACCTCAAATTTACCAACATTTTGAAATAACATGTCATTTAATAAGTTAAATAAATTATAAGTTGTTGTTGAAAATAGTTTCAAAATTTTTAAAAGCTATCTAAAACGTGAAGTACGATAGATACTTTAAAAGTACGTACCATGACTTTCCGAATTTAAATAAGATTTTATTGAATTTTTAAACTACTTTTTTTTTAATTAAACTCTTTCAGTGGATTCAAGATAATTAATATTCAGTGTTTAGCCTCGACCTTAAATATTTGTGATTCATTTTTAAAATATATTATATTTTAATAAACATAATAAAATATCCTAAAATAAAAATTAATTTAAACAGGAGTAACCCCTAACGCTATCTATGTAGAATTTCGTATTTCGTTTGTTAATATTAAACCTAATAAAAGTTTTCGTCACTTTCCAATAATGTTGTTATTTTATGTTTTACTCCTAATTATAATACTTATTTACATGCTCTTCCCAGCAGTTTTCCTTATATATAATAGCTTGCTATATCAATTTACAAAACTTGCAAGAACTTACAAGCTAAATAGTAACAAAAACATAACTTTAAAACTTTTTAATAGTTTGGCGTATCAAGGATAGCTATTTATTTTGACTTAAATAGTATTTACTATAAAGCGTCTGTCAAATTTCTATCTCATGACAGTCAAGCAATCGAAGAATAGGTTATTATGGCTGTTAGTTAACATTTAATGATATAATTAAGATTACGACTACGTCTTGAAAACGCTTGTGCAGATATTAAAGCAGATCCATCACCATTCATCACGGTGAACAAACCGCGAGCTAATCTCCTCTCCCGCTCAGCGGCCATATATCAGAGCGAGAGGACATTTTTACGAGCTCTTAATCAAGAAATATAGGATTGCAAGGCGATTAAGAGAGCGCGATTTACCGCCGCGCTAATGCAGTCGTTCTGATGATAGGTGGCCTTTGTTGCGATGTTGTAGGGTTTTTATGGTAGCGCAAATAAACTGTTTGCAAGTTGAAATATCTCTTTTGGCTACTGTTGAATAATTATTAATACTTTAGATGTCGTGGACTAGTTTTTAACAATAAAAGAAGGCCTAGTACGTGCACCTACCTACTAGAGATTAATTTAGTGATTTAATTTAGTGTTTTTTTTTCCATTATCATACATTTGGTTGCTGGAAGTATAACACATGCATTGGTCAGACTTTACAGGCAAAATTAATGTATAAAATATATTTATAATAATAATCGGTCCTTCTTTAACGTTGGGAAATGTATTTATGCACATTATCTGCATATGTACAGGTGGTAATGTGGAACTCACCGGCTAAAAAAGCCAGTACTACCGAATAAAACCCAACAGAACCTCCCACGTCTTCCACTTGGGTGGTCTTCCACACGGGTTGCTTCAACGGCCCACTCTGCTATGAGAGAAGTACCAGGAGCAACCTGCATACTACACCGCCCATCGAAGTGGACCGCCTCCCAGTGTGTGTCTTGGCTTCACATCCAGGATTTTTCTTGCTGGTGACTCCTACATAATCACTTGTATATTTTGTTTCAGGTGGAATGCGTAAAATCATTTACTAAAAAAAACGTGTGTGTGTACTTATGTACGCACGTAAGAAATTATTATATACAAGTATATTAAAATAGCTACAGATTTCATGCCGTATGTCACAACTCTCTGTTTGTAAAAGGAATGCAGCTAACTTCATCATGTCATAAAAATTTTACTCTCATAATTTTCCAAACGTGCCAAAAGAAGTATAACTTTAAAAGAAGGTCATAGGTTATCTGTACATCTAAACTAGTACAGCAGTTTCACCGTGAAGGTGAACACACAAGTACTGTTTAACATTGTAGTAACGTTAACAGTACCTACTACCCACTATTTTGAATGCGAAACCTTCGCACTAAGAATAGTAGCGTGATAATCATCTATACATATATGTAATAAAACTGTAGAGGTCGAATGTCTGTACATAGAAAAAAAATGCTAAAAATCGAATCGCGCTAATCTCCGAAACTGTTGGACCGATTTAAATGAAATTTTGCATAGTGGTACCTTATATCCCCGGCCAACATTTTAGATCTAGGGACTTTTCATCCCGGAAAATTAAAGAGTTGCCGTGGGAAAGTTAAAAAACTATAGTAACTTATACAGCTTAGTACACAAAAACTACTGATTGGATTTTAATGAAACTTTACAATAATATAGTTCACATATCAGAATAACAAATAGATAACTTTTTATCCCGGAAAAATGTATGATTCCCGTGTGATAGATTTGTTTTTGTTTGTCTAAAGGCGAACCCGAGTCGCTAGTATTTAATATAGTAAAGCAAAGGAAAAATTTAATGTAATCGAATAACAAGTTATTCACAATTTGTAAAAATAAAAAAGCTCAAAGAGATTTGCCACTTCGGAAAAAGCATACTCTGTATGTACACTAGGCAGTAAACAGAAGGCGTGAACGACAATTCAAGCCCCAATACTTGTTCCTATTCCAGCAATAAAAGTAACGAGCAACTACGAACGAGAGTACTCTTCGCAGTTCTTAGTAGATAGCGAACGACGATATTTCAGCGGCGCAAAGTATATCTCGACGGTATCAGCCAAAATGTGCCGTTTCGACGCGGTAAGTGCTACAATTTATTATAGACTTTGGTGTGTGGGATGTGACGTAAGGGAATAAGCTTTATAAATAGAGTCAAATCGTGGTGGAGTTGAACTTGACTGGGTCATTTTGGATGATGTTTTTTAAGAGCTTTTGGCAGTAACTTTGCCCAGTTATTAGTCTTACTTATGGATAGGTAACGTTTTTACGTTCGTTTTCGTATATATAAATATTATCGTAATGTACAGGTTTAATTTCTGGGTAAAAATTTTGGAAATCATGACTAAATACAGTCATACATTGGTTATTGTACCATTTCAACGTGTCTGAAGTTAGAACTCACTGTCTATCTACCGAATAATGCAGGCATCAACGATGGAAACGCTATATCTTTTCTTTTAAACCGTATTATTAGTCACAATATTTCACCGAGGGCAGACATTTTTATAGGTATTTAGCGAAAGCGACGCCTCTGCGGGCCAATTTGAAACTTGTTTGCGTGGCCAATTTACGAGCCAAGTTAATTTGAAACGGCGTGTCCCCGCTTTGTTTATTATACTGCTATGTAATTATACCTTAGTTCAAAAAGTTAAAACTATTTTTATGAACTTAATAAATTAAAAAAATATATATTTTTACATCACATATCTACCTAATTAACATAATTTTGCTATGTTGTGTTTGGTATGGAGATAATTTGTTTACGTGTGATGCCGTATATTTTTTTACTTCTATTTAATCTCATGACGCTATTAAAATCTATCCATATGTAAGATTTTCACTATCACCGACATAACATATTTCGTAGTTATGAAGTATGGCAGTATAACATATCGACGCCTCGAAGGTGTGATCCCAGAAGACCTAAGAAGAGGGTTTTATTTTCGGCATCGCGTTATAGTCCCAACGGATGCAACGGAACACTAAGCAAATTTATTCATGTATACGCCGCATAATAAAACGAAATGGACGTGAAATAACGTGAAATATTCTATTTCTCTCTCGTTCTACAGGTTGTGTCTTTTTCTAATGTAGTAACTTAATAGGCGTAGTTACCAAACACTCATTCACTTTTATCCATCTAAAATATCATCGACAAGACGATGTTCCTTAACGCTTCAAAGCCCACAAGCACTAAGCGACTATCACCAAGGACGAAGCAACCAACGAATCAAATATTTAGTTGTTATATAAATTGTATTGTATTCAGCCATTTTTAACGTCCCACTGCTGGGCACGGGCCTCCCTTCAAGACGAGGGGAATCAGGCCATAGTCCACCACGCTGGCCAAGTGCGGATGTGCGGACTTCACATGTCTTTCGAAAACTTGCTAGGTTCTCTCAGACATGCAGGTTTCCTCACGATGTTTTCCTTCACCGTTAAATTGTATACCTACATTCAAATAGTGTGAACGTAGTTGCTGGTGATCTTGTAGTGAGGATTGGACTAAAGTTATACATACCTAAAAAGTTTAAAGCTCCGACTTCTGGACCTCAAAAGAAAAAGCTCTTAACTAAATTGTAACTTGCCTGTCCTTAAAGACGTGATTTTTACCTACATATTATATACCAAATTAAAATTAATTATCATGAAGCACTAAGGTATACAATCTACGATAAGTTTGACTCAGTTTGTAGTGACCCTACTTGCTGTGCCAGCGGTCGCAGGTTCGAGTTCCACTGGGGAGCATTCATTTATGTGATGAGCACGAATGTTTGTACTCCAGTTGTGGGTAGCCAACTATCTATCCATAATACAAGCCTCATAGCTTACCATGAAACTAGATGGTGGTGTGTGTTAATGTTCCAACATATTTATTATTTATTTATTATTATTTACTTACTAGACTCTAGTAGATCTGTAAGAAAATTTAAACTCAAATAACAAACGGTAATTTAATTCATAATATACTTTGAAACAAACCTCTCAACGATACAGCTACAATCAAATTCCTTATAGGTACTAAATATACTACGATCGATATTTTAATCATTTTGGTGAAAAAGATTCAATTTAAATAATCATGCATTGAATTTTAAGAAAAAAAAATACTAAAATATTATTCATTTTTTAAAAAACCACATCTCATAGGGACTATTTTCGCACAAATGCATATACTATTTCACGTTTCATAAAAAAATAAATTTCACTCGCATCGATTGAACATCCCGAGGGCGTATCAAGTTTTTATAGTCTCTTATGGCAAAGTAAAAATTCCATTAGAGTGTCGATTACTTTCAGGGCATAATAGCATTCGATACAATATTTATCGCTCAAGAGACGGTTCTTATGATATTTTAATAAGAAATATCATAGAATTTCCACTTAAAAGTTAATATTAAATGATTATAATGTAGTTTATCAACATATTACTTATCTAAAATGTAGATATATCATTTCTATCTTCATTTTTATGATAATTAGCTAATTATTTAAAGATTAAACCCATACCTATAGCTTCTAGACAAATACACGTTACTTATATAATAGAAATGAACAGAAAAAACTTAATGGTTGATTCAAATTTAGCATCAGGCAAAGAACATAACTAACGTATATGATCTAAATATTTAATAGTTATTTTGGTATCACAGACAAACACATCAATTTTATATGTATACATACAATTTAACGACACGCAACAACGACGCGAAATACCCTCGAGCGGTAAAAGATATAAACCGGTGACGTTTCAGGAAGGGTTTACTACTTCCGGCGAGATGGCGGGAAAGTGCTTGATAAAACACCTAAAATATGAAAAGTACTTAAATGATGTCATGAACATTGTAGTTCTTAACCAAATGTCCAAATATTGGAAAATTTTCAATATTTTTAATATTGTCAAGCTGATTCTACATCATAGTATTATCAATTAAACAGACTCTTCGGTCACAGATAGTTAAAAATGTTTAAAGCTGGTAGGTACCTTTAAATCTATATAAATAAAAATGAATGTTCGTATGTTTGTTCTCTATGAGCTTCTAAACCAGTGATGCGATTGTAATGAAACTCGTTATTTTGTATACTCCTACGATAATTTCTATCCCAAAAAAAATATGAAATTTTTCATTGGACGCTTGTCTTTTATGCGTTCTTAAACCATTCAAGCCTAGAGACTGTATTAGAATTTTAAAAATATGCTTATTTTTTAAAAATGGTTATAAATTTATAAATACATATATCTTCCCTAACTAACTAAGCAGATATAACCAGGACATGGTATATGTTACTAGGCCTACCTGATTTAATTCAATCTAATCAATAATAAAACATATTTATAATTTAAACGCATTTGGCGAGATTTATTAAAATGACAAGTGATTACTACTTCAGGAAATGGAAAAAGACTCTTAAAATATTAAAAAATTTAGTTGAACTTGACACAATGTATCAGGTGTGTATTATAAATATTTTTAACAAAAATAGGCAAAACTAAATAAATGACCAGTATATATACACTGATTTTTTAAAGTAGCGTTCTTAAGGATTTTATGAAATCATATGAAACTATGAAATTAAAGAAAATTATACAGGTAACTATCACAGAATAAGTAGTTTAGCTGTGTAGGTAAAACTATGCTCAAAACACTAGCATATATGGCGACTTTAATACATAGAAATTATATTATTAGAAATAAAAAAAAAACGTAAAATTATTTTACATTTTTAGAGCTTTTTTCGCCATTGAATTAAATATAAGTTTTCGCAAACGACGCCTATTGGAAAAATATGTTTATGTATAAAAGGTGCTGTATAATTTTGGCTGTAAAAAACTTGTTTCTTTAGATATCAAAAGCCCACGACCAGCAAATCTGTGAAGCCGCTCAACGACTAAATGGAGTACTTGGAAACTATATCGTAAGCTACAACGAGGCTTTAGAATGTCTACAACACAACTTACAAATTCAGAAAACTGAATACATTTATAATATTGTGAAAACAATAGAAGCTAGGTAGTCATTTTAATTGTTCTTATCTAAATAGTTAGTCGTAATTCAATTGGATCTACAGTGATATTATTAAATGTTCTATGTATATATTTATGTATGTATTCAGCCTTTTTGCCATCCCACTGCTGGAGACGGAAGTCCCTGTGAGAGGGATCAGGCCATAGTCCACCACGCGGACCAAGTACAGGTTGGCTCTACTCAACTCACTAGGTTATCTCAGACAGGCAGGTTTCCTCACTATGTCTTTACCATAAGAGATAAGAAGAAGAAGAATGCTCAAGTGTATTCTTTTCACAACCATTAGATAAGACTCAACGTGTATATAATCTTTAAACTATCTGTTTGGATTCAAATAATAAAAATGAAACTTTTATTTATTTATAAATAATATTGGAGCGACACGAGCTTAAACAAACAGAAAGACAAAAAATCGAAAGACTTATTATTATTAATATTACTTATATGGATTCTATGAGATCCCGAAAAATCTTCAAGCACATTTTTATACACATAAAAGATTTGCAGTAAAACAATTATTTTTTTAGGATTTTAGAGCTTAAAGGTCAATTGAGGAAGCTGGAAGGTTCCTACTGCCAGTTTTTGACTAACGGATTGATAGAACACAAAATAACTCCTCATGACACAGAGTTTTCTAATATTTCTTTAAAATACGAGAGACCTGAAAATATTAAAATTTTGATAGATGAAGCTTTACTGAAAGCTAAGGAAATAAAAGAAAAAGATGTTCATAACACTGGTTGGTGTAATCTATCTATACATATAATAAAATTTTAAGCGAGTCGAATCTGTACGTTAAATATTTTTTGATTTTTTTTATTGAAATAGTCATTATTATCGATACAGAGGCTTCTCTCTTCTCTCTTCTTCTCTACAGAGGAATCTATAGCCTTTAGAATTTTTGTCTGTCTGTGTGTCTGGGAACGCATCATGAGAAATCCATGGGACAGATTTGGATGAAATTTGGTATGATGATACCTGGTTATCCGGGTCAACATATAGGATACTTTTACGATAGGAAAATGTCCCATCTCTGAGAAATCTATACTAACCGTCAAACATATATAGGGACGATCCCGAGCGGAATGAGGGTCAATCGCTCGTAAATCGTAATATTATAAATATTTTTTTAATTGAAATTTCAATATCAGTGTTATATTTTAACACACACATAACATTAACAACATGCAGGTGAGAAAGAAAACGTAAAGTCTGAAGTCGAATTCTTACAAAACTTTAATTGGTGGGAAGATCAATCTGAAGTAAAAGACGAACAACTAAAAGGAATGAATATCACTGCAATATATGAGGTCAAAGAAGTGAGATCTGAAGAGACATTGAAGAGGAAGGAATTCATATCATTAATACAGGCACATGAACTCACCAGGTGACCTACTACAAAAATCCTAATCATACTAATATTATAAAGACGTAAAGTTTGTAAGTTTGTTCGTAGGAAGTAATCTCTGGAATTACTGAACCGATTTAGATGAAATTTAGTAAAAAGATAGTTTGAGACCCTGGAAAGACCATAGAATAGTTGTTATCCAAGAAATCATCCTTTAAGGGGGTGAAAATGGGGATGAAAATTAGTAAGGAGAACCAACCTTGGGACGAACCCGAGCAAAACGAGGGTAAGTCGCTAGTATATTTAGTAATATAAATAGATGACAGAAACAAAATAAAATTACTTTATTGATAAAAAAAATTAAAGCATACCAATTAATAGAAAATTAGATGTATTGAAGATATTTATCTTGTACGATAGGCAAGTCACAAGAAGGAACTTGTATCAAGCACAAAAGAGAGAAATGTGGGAGAAAGAATTAAAAGGTACTTTAAACCCAGCAGCACCATTGCCTTTAAGAGAAAAAAGTGCACAACTGATACAAAGAGTTGTGAGGTAACAAGGTGCTTTCTTAGTTTTATTTAAGTTACTTAGTCGCAGAGAAAATAATTACTAGTAAAATCTTTTTATTGCAGACATTATTTTGTAATAAAACGTAAAAGAATTAGAAACTGTCAATTGGACGAAAAATTAAATCTTAATACATGCAGTAGCCCCGCTATAGGAAATATCCGAAAAGATAATGAGGTATGAATTAAAAATAACTGTTATTTTAATGTCATAACTAAGTATAATAAAGTAATTTAACTTTAAAAATTAACACCAGATAAGTATACATTATATTTGAAAAAGAAATTATGACATGAAATATTATAATGTAACTAAAATCCATATCTATACTAATATTATAAATGTCGGAATGTGTTTTTTTTTTTTGGTTTTCCTTCAAACAAAGTGACGGATTGGCGTGAGTTTTTGTGTGGAGGTAGTTAGAGGGTTAGAGAGTGACATAGGCTACTTTTACCGCGGGAGATAATCTCATTTCTATGGAAAAACACGTTATATATAACCCAAAAAAAATATTTATGATCAAAATTACTTCAAATGTTTTTTTTTTTTTTTTATGGGATTCAGTGACAAACGAGCAGACAGACCACCTGATGGAAAGTAGTACCTGTCGCCCATAACACCTACAGTTCATGCACTTAGGTTTTAAGCAACAAAAATGCAGAACCACAGGTGCGTTGTCACTGTGAGGACTAAGATGATATGCCTCTTGCCTGTAATTGCGCTGGCTACCTTATCCTTCAAACCGGAACACAACAATGCAATCGTTGTTGCTTGGCGGCAGAAATAGATAAGGGGGTGGTACCCATCCAGTCGGACTCCTCAGGCTTGACAGAGTCCTACCACCGGTAATCTTTCACTTCAAATGTGGTATTAATGCTCTTCAATACAATTAAATAAATACGTGTTAGCATTTTTTGAAATTCATGCCATTAGAGGGTAAAATAGGGGATGAAAGTTTGTATGAAAACTACCTTTTTAGATATTTTTTGTAGTTTTAGCGCGATTGAAGCCGCGAGTTCTGCTAGTTGATAATAACTTATATTTTTTATAGCAGAAATCGAATTATTCTGAATTGTATAAGAAATACGAGATTCAGTGGAAAGAAGATTGCCATAAATATAAGCAATTCTACTTAAAAAGAAAACGTGATGATATTTTCGAAGACTACAGTAGTTATGTTCGAGATTGGTTGCGTTTATGGTACTGTTCTAATGTATTTTCTCCCAATTACTCATCAAAAGTACTAAATACATTTCAAAACATAACCTTAGCTTAGTTTTCTATATCCACTTTTTTATTTATTACAAGAATTTGATGATGAATTTCGAAATATATACGATAGACAAAATTTTATTCATATTAAATATGCTCGCTACATAATACAAAATTCCAAATTTTTTTGCTAACCAAAATAATTTATTGTATTTAGCCCTTTTTAACGTCTCACTGCGGGGCACAGACCTCCCTTCAGTACGAGGGGAATCAGGCCACCACGCTGGCTAAGTGTGAGTTGGCAGATATCACATGTCTTTTGACAATTTGCTAGGTTCTCTCAGACAGGCAGGTTTTCTCACAATGTTTTCGTTCACTGTTGTTAAGAAATCATGTTGGAAATGATTCGCACATAAAAAATATATCAGAGGTGCGAGATCCGGAATTTGAACCCGCTTCACTCGGTTTCCAAAACGAGCGCGTTACCACTGGGCTATATAATTATTATTATATACAATTCAACTTCAGGTACGAAGAAGCTAGATTCTTCTATGACATTCCTAAAGAAAATCGGGGTGGCATAGTCTCAATCATCAAGGAAGAAGTTCCATCACCTTCAGAGTGGTTAGACAAATATGAAGCTTACTTGGAAATGAAGAAAGCTAACAAAAACAAAACGTCCTACCAAGTAAAGAATACTCTTGCTTACAATTCTACGTGACATAAGCGAACTAATCCGCGCTCAATTAACACAGCTTAAAGCCATGAAATAAAAAATTGAATTGACTTACCAATTATTGCAATATTGTAAGCAATTATAAATCCATTTAAGTCTTTTTTAAATAAACCTATTTTTCCAGATTTTTTCGCGGATTTATTTTTGGTTCTCGACGTTTCGAATGAATTACAGGAATCATGGTCAGGGGGAGACATTTATCAAAATTAATCCGCGAAAAAATCCAAAAAGATAGTTTTATTTAAAAAGTCTGGCGTAAATCTAAGAAAGTAATTATCAGTAACGTACTTATTATTTATATTTTGATACAAAATTTCTAGATTAAGAAAATAAAAATTTAATATTCTCGTGACTTTGTAAAAAAATATTTTAAATTAAAATACTTTTAGCTTAAATTGGAACAACAAGAGGCAAAAAAAGAAGAGGCCAAGTTGAAAAGAGAAGAGTTACAGAAAAAGAAATTAGAAGCAGAGTTACTCAAAAATATTATGAAAAATCCAACCTTACATCCAGGATATAATTATCCTATGTCAAACAAAACTCATAACATTGTACAGGTAGTACATAGTTTATTATTTATTAAGTTTTTTATCCATGCTTTCATGTTTGTATATATAATTTTTACCATCATATTTCATATTGTGTTTGTTCAAATACGAATATCAAAAACTGAAAATTCACAAAACTAAATATATTTTTATTTTTTAATCTGTTTCCTATCCAAGACGGCCATAAATAAGATTGTCGAGCAAGAAGAAGCTAAAAAGATAGTAGTAATCATGTTTATTAGTAATTTGTTTTAAATACATCAATACTATTTATAACGAACTAAAATATATCATATATACTTAATAAAGAATCAATTTTCTATTTATTTGTTTCTATGAAAATATTCGTAAACTAATATAAAAGGAAAAGATATAATGTTTTCTATCCAAACAGGCTTTAGAACAATATTTTAAAAATTGGAACGATCTAGACAAAGAAGAGATATTAGCTGTAAAAGAAAAATACGTTAAAATTGTAGATGAAGAACGTTTATGTATGGAAGCTAATATAGAAATTTGTAAGTCAGTGAGCGATGATATGAGGCAAGCATCACATAAATATACCTACATTTTCTTTTTTTTAATATAAGATCAAATCTTGAACCTTAAATATTTCAGGAAAGAAATAAAAACTTTGAAGAAAGCTTTAAAAGATGAGTATCTAAGAAATGGAGAGCAAATGCCAGAGCAAATGAAGGAAAAAACGAAAAAGACTAAAAGACCTCGCAAGCTGAAAATAAAACAGACGGATAATAATATTTTCGCCAAATTTACTGTAAATATAATTATCATCTGAAACTAACAAATAACGTATTTTTAATCACTTTATTGATATAACATTATGACTTCTTCAATGAAGGTTAAGTTTGGTGATATAGGATACAATGAAAATTTAACTAACTTATTACGTATCTATACTGTACAACATAATATATTCTCCATTACAAAATGTATATTCTCCAATCTACGCGATATTAGCGATATACACCTAAAAGCTATTAAAGTAGAGATTGAACATTCTAAATAGGAAAGCGTTGGTGTGAAAATTGTTGTACTGTCATCACTTCACACTACAACGTATCGACGTGATTCCTTGCAAATAAACAGTTGATGAGCGGTTGAGTGCTCTATTATAATACTTTACATCTCGCTACATGAAGTACTTCCCTTGAGAAATAATATATTTCAAATATTTATTAAAAAGCGAGAGCTTTTCGCTTGTCACTTACATATTATAAAAACACTATGTTTAAGGATCTCGCAGTAAAAGGACACCTAAAAGAATATCCGCTAACAAATTTCGAAGACTTCCTCGGGGATTTCAATTACGCTGGCGCTGATCTCAGATGTGCTTTACAGTAAGAATTTCAATAGCATTTTTTATATCACTTAAAAGCTTGTCGACTGTGTTTTAAGAATTTATTAATATTGAAATTTCATATCTTTACTTGTATATTTACTATTTATTATACAAGAAAATCTTCTAACGATCAACAATGGTGAAACTCACGATTTTTCAATATCATTTTTCAGAATGTTTCTTATTCTGAAAAATGATAATATTATTTAATCTGTAAATGCTTACTTTCTTTTTATTGCAATTTTAGACAAACTCTACATTACGGAGGAGAATCAAGAGCTCTATGGTGGGAGAGATGTAGAGACGTAATTCATGGATTTAAAAGAGTATTATTAGTGGGGCCAAATCAAAGTGGCAAAACAACCTTAGTTCATGCTATGGCTACTGTAAATGGTACTTTCATTAAAATTCTTTCACCGGCAATATAACTAACTAATAAAAAAAATTAATGCCCCCATACCAAATATTAGTTAATGTTAGCTTTCTCCTACGGCTCATGCCAAACCTTTTTGATTCCGAGGATAAAAAATAATCTATTTACTCTCGCCTAAATGTCTCCAAAGATTAACAAGTGACAGTCAAAATTATCTATTAAACTAATTTTATTTGGACTTAGTACTTATGTATGTATATAATACCGTGAATCTTGTGGGTATTTCAAAATCACATGCATTTAAGTTTATTTGTAAAATAAGGGAATGAAAACAAAGGATCACTATTTAACGCAAATCGGATATTTAAAGTCTAATTCGTTGCGTAATTCCTATTTCTTATACATATCTTACGGTGAAGGAAAATATCGTAAAGAAACTTGCATGTCTGAGAGAACCTAACAAGTTTTGAAAAAACATGTGAAGTCCGCCCGCACTTATCCAGCGTGGTGGACAATGGCCCGATCCCCTCGTATGGCCCGTACCCAGCAGTTGGACGTTAATAAAATACCTAATGAAAATGTTAACAAACGCACTAGTCGCCGCTACAATTTTCGAAAGTTCCCCTCGATTTCTCTGGGATCCCATCAACCTTTCCAACAAAAAAAGCATTATCAAAATCGGTACATAAACGACGAAAAAATGCCCGAACAAACATTAAAAAAAAACATATATACGGTCGAATTGAGAACCTCCTCCTTTTTTTGGAAGTCGGTTAAAAAGGGCCAAATACAATACAATACATGCAGCAAAGCGTACAGCGTGAACACTAAGTATATACTCTTTACTGTCGCAGATGCTGTATTATACGAGCTAAATCCAGCTCAGATAGAGATAGAAAATCTTAATGTAGAGTACTTACAAAAGTTAGTCAATTCTATAACAACTTGTGCGAAGATGACACAACCTTCCATTATTTATATTAAATATGTTCACAAGCTCTACTGGACAAAGGTAATTTTATATACCTATTATTTTTACATTCGCGTTTTGTTTTGTCTTACAATTAATATATACAAGTTTTCTTTATAAAATTATATTTTTATTGTTCATGTTGTATATATAAATCCTTATATAATTCACAACAAAACAAAGAGCTAAGTTGTATAAATACTTTGTAGGTGCCTCGAGAGGAAGCGTATAGAAATTTCGATCTTATAAAACGATTTTTTATAAGAAAGTTGTTCAAAAAAATTAATAAACATGACAGAATTACTATCGTGGGTAAGATTTGATATAAACTATTTAAATATAATAAGTAACATTTATAAGAAGCTCTTGTAAATGTGTAGTTTAACAAAAATTTTGAAAGTTTGTCCCTAGACAAAAGTAAATTTATCCCACGATAACCGTAGATTTTTCAGAGATAAAAAGTAACCTATATGCTATTCCAGGCTTTATTTTATCTCTGTGCCAAATTTCATCCAGATCCGTTCAGCCGTTCTGGCGTGAAAGAGTAACAAACATCCATCCATCCTTACAAAACTTTTAAATTTAAAATATACATAAGTATGGATCTTAGACACTATATATTTCGTTGACTATTTAATCGTTTAACTCCCTACTCTCCCATATTTCCAATCCGATCCTAGAGCCCGATGGATTTGCTTGCCTGAAAATATTATAGATTTGTTAAATAATTTATGTAATTATATTTTAAATTACTATTTCCAGGCAGTTGTATAGACCCATGGATGACTAAAAGCAAGCAAATGGTGACAAAATTCTCTAACGTGCTACTTTTACCCGAAACAAATTATTCTGCTACTTACCTTATTCTCAGGAAATGGGTGCTAAAGTAAGTATTTACATGTACTCGTATTTTTTTTAATTATTGACAGTTATTTAATACAATATATATCCAATAATTATATTGTCAATGCTAAATAAAAGTATCAAAATCGTTGACCAAAAATACATAGCCTGCGTAAAATTTGGTAATAACCCAGTAGGTAGATATCTTTTGTCTTCTGTATAATGCTATAGATTATTTTGGAAATTTTCGTAGTTTAGATACTGCTATAGAATAATAATGTTAGTTAATTCTTAATTTTAGGTTATAGTGTGGTGTTTACATTTTTGATACAAATCTATAATACTGGCGCCCAACGAGGGGCCATTTACCTTGATTAGATTTAGATCTTTTTTTCTAATAATATTTTCTTAGGTTTGAGCAAATATTTAACCGAACGCGAACCGAAAGATAGTTTTAAATTGTTTTTTTTTTCATTTTAAAATGTTTTTTTTTTCTTTAAAAATACTTTCCTATTTTAAAACTTTCATCAATAAATAAGATGTCTGAATTTCAGTAATCGTATCGTCCCGCGGGATTTAAATATTGAAGCATTGGCATATGTACTCCAAGGTTATTCTTTCGGCTATCTCAAAAAAACCTTGGATGATTTTCTAACCGCTGATCAAATCGTCAAGTAAGCAACAGACATATTACAGCAAACAGAATATATTACGATTATTATGATTTTATTTAAAAATGCGTATTATATAAAAAAATAACCTGTTCAAGACTTGTAGCACGTTACATTCTTGAAATTTTAAGTTGATTATTTTTGTGTCGAATGTATCAAAATTATTAAAATATAGATATTGAATAACAATATAAAAAATATTTTAGGATAGCAGCTTATGGTTTGAAAATCGAAGATATTTATAACTACATAATAGAAGATGACGGAGAAGATAAAATTGTTAGTAACATACAAGAAATCCGTGAAATTATATAATATAGTAAATGTATATTTTTAAATTTATCTTTAATTATTTTATCGGGATTTTATTTTCAGGATTATAATAAATATGTTAAGTGGTATACCGAAAAAACACATTGGGGCAAATTAGAAAAAAAACGTCTTGAAGAAAAAATCGAATTCAAACTTCTAGTACAGAAATGGCAAGAAAAAATGAAAAAGAAAAAGAAACAAGAAATGAGATCTTAAAATTATATGACTGTATCAAAAATACTCAATAATAACTATTTCATTATAATGAACTTGATTTCATTGCATTGAAGATTCCAATTTCAGATTCCTGTTTTTTTTTTATGAGATTCAGTGACAAGCAGACAGACCACCTGATGGAAAGCAGTACCTGTCGCCCATAACACCTACGGTTCATGCACTTAGGTTTTAAGTAACAAAAATGTAGAACCACAGGTGCGTTGTCACTGTTAGGACTAAGATGATATGGCTCTCGCCTGTGATTGCGCTGGCTACCTTATCCTTCAAACCGGAACACAACAATGCAATCCTTGTTGCTTGGCGGTAGAAATAGATAAGGGGTTGGTACCCATCCAGTCGGACTCCTCAGGCTTGACAGAGTCCTACCATCGGTAAAAAGATTTTTACCGGATTTGTAAATTTGAAGTAATCCATACTAATATAATAAATGTAAAAGTGTGTTTGTTTGTTTGTCCTTTTTTCACGTCGAACAGAGTGACGGATTGGCGTGTTTTTTTGTGTGGAGACAAAAGCCCTCCAGGCTGGTGACATAGGCTACTTTCTACCGCGGGAGAATCTCATTCTCACGGGAAAACACGTTATAATACAACCCAAAAATATTTATTATCAGAATTACTTGAAGCCTGTATTGATGTTCTTCAACACAATTAAATAAACGTGTTTTAGAATTTTTCGAAATTTATCCCATAAAGGGGTAAAATAGGGAATGAAAGTTTGTATGAAATTTACCTTTTTAGTTTTTTTTCTGCAATTTTAACGCGAGCGAAGCCGCGGGTTTTGCTAGTATTATAATAATAAATTAAAAAAAAGTATTAAAATGAATTTGAAGTGATAGGTTTTGATACATGTATAATAATATATCGTAATTGTCAAACTTCTCATAATCACATAAGCGACATTGATAAAAGCTTTATTATGTTTACCTGTTTTCATTCATATGCAAAAAGTTATCTAAATACCATTAGCTAAATATTAATGTACAGACACGACTGAGAAATTAATTACATTAGGTAAATAAATAAATAAATATATAAAAACGTTTTATAATAATAGCGTACGGGCATTGAAGATAAGCTATTCAAATACTGGTACGACCATGGAGTGTCAATTATATGGGGAAAGGTAACCTATGGGGGTGTTTCTGCTTATGTAGCTCATTTAATTCTTTATGGCAAAAAATGCTTACCTATGAGATAATGGGGTGACAATAGTTTTAGAATGGGATATTTTATTATGACTTTATCATTAGTCTGATTAAAACAATTTTTCCTAATTTTCTTTGGGTTACGCAAACATTTCATATGGTAATAAGACTATTTTTGCGATTTTTTTAATTGTTAGGTGTCACTGTCATCTCATTTTTTTTTAAATTACAATATGATTTTTGTGTATAAAAACCACTTGTAATAACCACAATAATTAACTAACACTGGCGCCTAAAACTCCGTTTGCGTCTCGTGGCCATGTTTGCTGTAAATCATCCAAAGCGTCTGTGATCAAAAAACAAAAAAAAAGCACGAAAAAGTCCATGAAAAACAGTTTCATTACATTTTTTTGCTTACAGTACGAATCAACTAAAACGCAAAAGCAAGCAATACCATGAAAATTAGCTAGTTCACACATTAATATTGTATAGATTGTAAACATATTATGTCCCGAAATATACGTGTCCTGTAAAAAATTTGGTAACCCTACCAACATACCCCTTCTAATATTCCATGGCATATTTGAAATTAATTGGAGTTCAAATATTTTCATTGGAGTGCTGCTTAATTATTATTTGAGTTTTGCTTCTTGTTCCATTCACGGTGATTGCGCAAACGGCTTGTTAATCTTTCTTATGATTTATCATTGTTTGATCCTTTCATCTTTCTTTACTTTAGGGATTAAAATTAAATATTTTTGTCAAAAAATAATTAGGTACTAGATATCCTTTATTGACACTTGGTATCTATATCTATCTATAGGTACATATAATAAAATTCTGAGTCTAATCTGTACATTAAATATTTTTTGGAAAATTTTATTGAAATAGTCATTATTATTGTTAAAGAGGCCGAATCTAGTTTTTAGAATTTTAGTCTGTCTGTCTGTGACACTGTGTGAGGGATTTTGATGAAATTTGGTATGATGATAATTGGTTATCCGGGTCAATATTTAAGATAGGTACTTTTTACTACGGGAAAATATCTCTGAGAAATCTATACTTAACGTTAAAACGCAACTAGGGACGAAACCTAGCGGAGCGAGACGCTAGTCTATACATATAAATTGAAGTGTTTGTTTGTAATGTCAAAATAAGAGCTTTTTACAAAATGCATATAAGGTACATATAAGAAAAACAACATTTTAAAAAAAATTGTCTGTTTGTTTGTTCTTGCTAATCTCCGGAACAGCTGGACCAATTTTGACGAGACTTTCACTGGCAGAAAGCTGTTGTTATAAGGAGTAACATAGGTTAATTTTATTTCAGAAAAAGAATTAGGGTTCCGTGCAAGAAATTAAAATCCATGAAATTGTAAACAAAATCGACGTACCTAGGGAGGGACGTTGAGTCGCTATCTATACTAATATTATAGAGGTAGGTTGTGGGTTTGTGAAGTTGTAGGGGATAATCTATGGATCTACTTGACCGATATAGATGAAATTTAGTAAGATAGTTTGAGACCCTGGGAAGAATATAGGATACTTTTTATCCCGGAAATCATCCCTTAAGGGGTTGAAAATGTGGATGAAATTTTGTATGAGGAATCAACCCGAGCAAAGTGAGGGTGAGTCGCTAGTTATATAATAAAATAGTAACAAAGCAAACTCTATACATGAAATATATTTTAAAAACTATGATAATTACTATGACTTGACTAAAAGTAAAATAATATTAACATACAGTTTAAAATTAAAACACCATAAACTTTGTCAATTTTTTATTTGAATTACAGATAACTTAGAAAATTTAGTTCATATAGAGTTCATGGTTAAGGTATCACATGGTCAATACACAACCATTTTAGATATTCAATAAACTATAAAGTTCTTAACACACAAACACATTCATGAAATAATAGTATAACAAGACATTCACAGTATTCATATATCCAGCAATACAATAAGACATCAACATAATCGTAAACCACTACGGGAAAAAAATACAAAAATGAAATACCCGACTGCCTAAAACGCAAAATAAAAAGATAGGAATTGCATAATACAGTCGAGTCCTTTTTTTATATTTGTATTTTTTTTTATTTACAGTTTTTTAGTTTTGACCAGTTGGACGTATTAATCATTAAAATCAGTTAATCCGTTTAGTAATTATGAGGTCACATACATAGAGGTCAAACACATAGCCCTCTTTTGCGCTTCGCCGCAGTCGGGTAAAAATGTGTCAGCACACGATCCAAGGTCCATATATTTATCACTAGAATAACATGTCAGTACAGTCTCAGCACGCGACACTGCGCGTTACATTTAGGTCGCCGCGCGGGGGCACGCTGGGGTCCCGGGGCCGGCGGGGCCCTGGCGGCGGGCGGGGGCCCGGTGGGGGCGGACACAGCCCCCGGCTGCAGAAAGCCCCGCACGAGGGGCTCGTGCTCAGAGACTATCTTGGCTCGCTCCACTGATACTTCTTCTTGCCTGGAATAATAAAACATGTTTTAGTTATATGGTAAAATCTCACTTACATGTCACTTATATCTCTGGGTATTTGAGTAACAAGTTTATCCACTTTTATATTTTCTATGATTTTGTACATAAGAGGCAGAAAAATTATTTTCGCATACATAGCCCGTTTATTGAGGAAGGCTATAGGCTATATATCGTCATGCTACTACGCAAGGGAGCGGAGCAGTAATCATAAATATCAACAAATCAGGCAGACTTCCATACATTATTGTAAAACTGACGTTTGTAATCAAACCAATTTAACGCGGGTGAAACCGCGGGGCACAACTAGTTTCTAATATAAAACTATTCACTATCACATCACAATAATTAATCATAGAAAAAAACACATAGGCAACTGCCATTCAGCATTATAAATGGCGGCGAGGCGAGGAGAAAAAAAGATAGAAAATATGTATATGCCTAGTTTCTATCTTTATGGCGCATAACTTAAATTAAAAGAAATGCAAAATAAATAGCTAAGAATCATTTGTTTATAAAAAGTATCTTAATTTTTGTAATAAATTAAAATCATACTTTATGAAATTAAATTTTATTTCAGTTTTTTTACATTTAATATAACTTAAATCTTTTTTGTATTATCCCGCACAATTGTTATTGCTCACTAAAAATGCCTAATTTACTACAGTATATTCTAATTCTATATTTTAAAACATTTGCTTTATCACTTTCATGTTTTAAACATATAAAATAAAAAGAGATAGAAAGGGGTCTGGTTGTTCTTTGTCCCTTTCTATCGGGACATCACATTTTTGATCGACTTGCTTACTCTACATATATTATTTCTATGGAATTTATTGGAATATAATATATAATCCAGAACGCATAGAACGCATGCTTATTATATTTATTACTTATGGTGCCACTCGAGCGCCTATACTCTGCTTTGTCTTTGTTTTTTTTTCGCTTATGTTGTAACCGGTGTTACAACATAAGCGAAAAAAAAACAAAGACAAAGCAAACTTATGTTGTAACCGGTGGGGCGGGCCTGGGTCTATGCTTTCACGGTTCCCATCACGACATGTTTCTGCTTCGCTTTTGCTTTGCTTTGCATGGTAGTATAGGCGCAGGCCTACCTCACTGCCTCCTTCAGAGGCGGTGGGGGGGCGTGGTCTTGGGAGTAGTGCAAGTCACTGAGATCCCCAAGGCAAGTCTGGTGGACTATCCTTCAAGAGGTTGCCGGCCCCGTTCTAGGTCTATTTCCCTCTGAAATAGACACAACTGAAACCACCGGACGGCTTTGTGCATAGGGGAAGACACATATCGTCGCTGCGCGTGCAAAAGTCGCTATGTGTTATTTTGTTATTTTCGGTTTTTTATGCAGTTTTAATCGTTATTTCAATACACACATACTGTAAAAACAGCTATGTCATAAATGCATTATATAAAGAGTTACGGAATGTAGATATGTGACACTCATACATCTAAAGTTCCATATAAACACGCTAAGTCTTATAATTTTTGCGTCTCCTGTAAAGTGTGTAAAAAACACATAGCGATTATGGAAAGCGCAGCGACGATATAGTATATGTAGTATATGTAAACTATTAGCATTCAGTCTATTTCATATAATCCTTCCCCTCATTATCACTGTATAGTATTAAAATCTCACGGCTGGTAGGTGAGTCGTGAATATTATAGTATCTTTAAATATATTGTATGTATGTTTATTACTTTACAATACACTTATCTATGTGCCAGGGCATGCACCGAGAGTAGGATAGCCCGTTATCTATGTACGTATATCGAATAATCTTAATTCTATTGAGACACCTACCTGCGCTAGAGCCTGCGCAGTGAGCGCTGTACGTGCGGATGACGGAGTCCTGGGAGGTTGAGTCGAGCCAGACCAGCCGGCAACACGCCCCTTTGGTCCCGATTTCGTGCCAAACAGCAGCCCTTGAGTCTAACCAACTCGAGGGAAACGGCTCACGTCCCGTCAGAGGGCCGTTGGTGAGGTGGGGGGGGGGGAAGCGGAAAGTCATGCTGAGGGAGTAAGGGTGTGTGGAACAACTGGTCAGACCAGAATCCGGTATGCCAGCCACACATAGCACGCGGCCCTCGGGCACGTGCGTCTGAGCTCCTGATGTCGCACTGTACGCCATCCCTTTTCACCTATATCTGCCTGGTAGTCCTAGTGCTCATAGAGCACTCCCAGTTGCGGGCTCCGAGGAGGGTGGGAAGCCAGGCGGATGAAAACAAATTACAACAAATATGGATAATACAGGATTCATAAACTCAAAAACAAAGACGGCTTCGGAGGGACATCCCAAAGAAGCCCCCACAAAAACATTAAATACGAACGCGTCCGGTGAGCCGAACACAGGTCTTCCTGCGGGAGGTTCCCACGCCGATCGAAAACTAAGCAACAAAGGAAAGGCGGGTAAAGGAACTAAGGGGCAACCCAAAGTCCCCAAACCTGCCCTACCAATCCCTACTCAACCGATGAGGTCAGTGGAGGCCTTACAAGGCCCCCTCACCTCACCTCTTTCGGGCCACCCCAAACCGACTGCGACAGCCGCAAACGTTGGT